>OY998178.1:125840391-127137544 GCA_963921935.1 Galeruca laticollis
TATAATCTCTAAGCTTCATTCGATATAATCGCTGAGATTATTTTTATTGCATTTCTCTCATTTCTGTTCTTTCACATATTCAGACATAAATTACAGTTGCACGTGGTCACGGAATCATTATTTTATACCTACATATTCATTTTAAAATAAATACAAATCATTGCTTAATTTTGTGCAAATACTTGAGAGCTTTTTATTTTGCAAAATATATTTTTTCAATATAAAGAACATTTTAATTACATTTTTAAAACACATAGAATATTCATTCGTATGGAGGATGCTGACACTACATGTTTCAGATATATTTTTTAAAGTACGTTATGCATTCAGATAAGAATTTTTTGGCTCATAAGTTTTTCAGAACATTAGTATACTACTAATTTACTTAAATTGTTTTTTTATTGTTTCAATATGGGAGACATATATGTTGGGAAGATTTCAGTAAATTTTATTTTTGTAAATTCAAATAACTGCCTTCCTTTTAAACCTGAAAAGCTGAACCAACACAATGTGCCCCATTACGATCAAGTTCCTACATATTCCTGATTCTTGTGTACTCTTAGGTAAGCACGTCAGAGCTACGTGAGAGCTACGTAACAGCTTTCATTTATCTAAGACAACTTTACCTTTGAAGACAGCTTTCATTTATCTAAGACAACTTTACCTTTGAAGACAGCTTCCATTTATGTAAGACACCTGTACCGTTGAAGACAGCTTCCATTTATGTAAGACACCTTTTCCGTTGATGACAGCTTCCATCTATCTACGACACCTTTACCGTTGAAGACAGCTTCCATTGGTCCGAGACATCTTTCACCATAGAAAACACCGTTTCCATTCCTTCAAAACATCTAAATCACCATAGTACCGTCAGTTAAGCACATCCTGTATTTTTTCCGCCCCGTTCTAAGGCAGAATTAAATTAATTTTTCTTATATATATTCTCTTTTATTTCTAATCCACCCGGCTGTGAGAGCCACAGGGTATCGTGTTCGGGTTGATTAAGTTTGAGCACATTTTATTTTTAACGTTTTTAATATTAATTTTTTATAATATTTTAATTTAGAGTAAATTATTTTACACGGTGTTTCCACCTTCATCACCGTAGTTTTGTTCTTGTTCTTTCGTAACGTTTGAAAAGGTGGTGGCGCCCTGAACTTTCATAGTCTGATCATCCTCTGTTATACAAAGTGTGTCATTAACTTGGAGTTGAACCACCCTTGAGAAGTCTCATGCCGGGATTTTGTTCAAGTGAACGAATAACCGTTACAAACTGGCGCCCTCAAACACAAATATTTACAAACTATTAGACATTCTTTAGGAGGAATTTTAATGAACATATTGGTAACATCAAATGAAATAAGTTTAGAGTTATCTTGCAAGTTGAATGCTTTTAATTTTTTGATCAGTTCCATTGAATTTCTAATTGAATATTTAGATGTATATCAGTGTTTTTAAATGAAACTCAAGGTCTCTAGTTAATTCCACAATATAATACAAGTTATTGAAAATTCTAAAAAATTGACAATTGTTTCGATAAATCAATATCATCGAAACAATTGTCAATTTTTTAGAATTTTCAATAACTTGTATTATATTGTGGAATTAACTAGAGACCTTGAGTTTCATTTAAAAACACTAATATGAGCATATTCCACGAAGTAAGGGTCGAGACAGTCAATTTCATAGATGTATATCCGTAACTATTAAGTATATTGAAGTATATTGAAGAATTGGAAATTAGAAGACACTTAAGAAACCCACAATATGAAGTCGTCAATGAACAGATAAATCTAGGGAGTTCTCTACTTTTAAACTGTCTTCTTAAGTGATAATTGAGAAGATCAGCTGATATAGTTTTCCTGGTTTTCTTTATCATTGCACAGTTATACTGATCTTAATTGGGAAAAATGATATCCAGGATATCCCCATAGGGCTTTAATATTTGTAATATCATATCTTCTTTTTTCTATTAACATATATTAAATCAATCACAAGGTAGGTCACTTCTTGGACAAGCCAAAAATAATTAAACATCAGGTAGGCATCAAATGAAATGTAACTTCTGTCATTCTGACGATGATATTTAGGTAATATCGAAACGATTGTCAATTTCTTAGAATTTTTAACATTTTTTCAATATATTGTTGAGTTAACTAGAAACAGTGGGTTTCATTTAAAAGACTAATATGAGTAGATTCCCTAAAGTGAGGGTCGAGACAATTAATTTCATTGGAGGTTTTTGTCTGAGATGCAAAGGGATAGGCTTGTATGTGGTATCAAATCTATGAATGTCAAGCGAAAGCTGCATTCGAGAGGGCATATGATGTAGCTTTATCCATGGAGTTGGCAGAAGGTCAAGTAAAGTCAATGAGTGGAGAAAATAGTTTTTGTCTGTAACCGAGAATGTAAATAAACTGTCGCTGAAGAATAAAAAATAGTCTAGTAAGGAAAATGAAAAAAAATTATGTCGAGGATTGTTTGTCTGCTGGAAGAAAGCGACGGTAGTTTGTCAGAAAATGGAGATAAGGATTCATTGGTGCTTCGATTCTTGTCAGTCCTGAATGCAAGTGAAGAACAAGAAGAAAAGGTATTTATTGAAGTTGAGGGTATGTGTGTGTGTGTTGGTAGCAATGGCATCAGCTCTCGCTATTTGCCACATACTTTCTGATACGGATAAATACATTAATTATATATCAATATTAGTTGTTTTAACAAATTTCACAATTAAATCGAATATATTCTTATTTTCTGTATCTAACAGAGATGTGATACAAGTTGGTAGTTGTATATTATATTGAAGTAGATCTTGCAAGAAAAGGTCTGATGCCTGTTTGTTATTTTTACAACAAAAAAACAAATGATTTGTATCTGCGATCTCATCATTATCACAATAACTGCAATATGGTGATCTCACCACACCAATTTTATGAAGATGAGCCGGGAATCGGCCATGGTTCAATTTTAATCGAGATATAATGCAAGTGTAAGCTTTGCTGACATAAGGGAAAGTGTAATGTGAGATATTATTAGGTAACGATTGATGGATTTTAAAGTAATGATTGTTAGATTTTGATGCCGCTTTCGTATAGACCGTTTTCCATTCATTCCGAAGGAGTATCTTACATTCGTTAGTAACATCGTGGAATGGTACTAAAGGTACATTGACATTGTCAATTCTACAAGCTTTTTTAGCTTCCTTATCTACCCTTTCATTGCTTATAACGCCAACATGTGCCTTTGTCCAAATAAAATATATTTTCACATTTTTGGTATAGAGATGAAAAAGTAGTTTTTTTATACTGAAAATTATTTCATTTTTATATTGTGTTAATGGTGAGCTATTCAAAGCCTCTAGAACAGACTTGGAGTCACTAATTAACACTGCACCTGGCACCGCCACCTCCAGGCACCAAATGAGCGCCTTTTCAATTGCTGTTGCTTCTGCAGTGAATACTGAGCAAACGTTTTTGTTCCGGAAATGTTTGACTATATTATTACTAGCGACAAAAAACGCGGAACCTGTTCCGTATTCATCCTTAGAACCGTCCGTATATATTATCGTATCTTTGTTATGATTCTGTAGTATGGATTTCAAGATTGTGTTATTGAGGGTAGGATAGTCGGTATATGAGGGATAAATGATGCAAGGTTTGAAAATAATAGCTTCATATTGACACATATAGATAGGATAATTTGGACTAGTTTTGATTTTCACTATTTTATTTGTATCAATAAAAGCGCTCGCTAACGGAGGGGAACTTCTTTTTGTCCAAAAAGGATTAACTAGATCTTGCACACTCAATGTAGCTGTTTTTTGCTCTAACAACGCATTAAATGATCGATATTTTATTACTTGTTTGTTTGCTAAATATTTCCGTCTTAGATTTAATGGCGGTTCTTGAGCTTCCGTCAGAATTAAATGACATGGTGACGATTTCATAACTCCCAATGAGATGCGGATAGCCTTATATTGTACTCTGTCAAGAATTAACAAATTACTATGTGAAGCGGAACCATATAGAGTGCACCCATAGTCTATGTGTGAGCGTATGTAAGATCTGTAGAAGATGAGAGATATATTTGGATCAGCACCCCACTTAGTTTTTGTGACAGTGCGGAGAATGTTTAAACCTTTCTAGCATATTTCTTTTATGTGTTCGACGACTGGAAGCGTTATAACTTTAATGGTAATTGAGTCCGCCAGATGAAGCCGGTGCCTTGTGAAGCACATGACCGCCGACTTCTCAGATACGAGACTAAAACCAAGATCGTGTAGCCATTCTTCGACGCAGTAAACAACATATTTTAGATCTTTCAGACACTCCCCGTAAGTACTATGAGATACGTAAATACAAATATCATCAGCGTATTGAATAATTTTGAACCTTTCGTCAAAAATGTCATGCAATTCTGCCGTGTATATATTAAAAAGTAAGGGGCTCAAAATAGATCCCTGCGGAATACCCGTATTGACTAATCTTGGACCATGTAATACATTGTTATGATCTCTTAAGAAAAATTTTCTATTTTTGAAAAGTTCTACAATGTTAGCGCATACTTTAGAATTCATACCAATTTTTCCCATAGAGTGAAATGATGAATACGAATCGGGTCTCTTAAATGGTTTTAGGATAAGACATATTATTATTTCTTTTAATTTTTCTGAGTACTCTTGTTTAACCCACCAAGCATTAAATATATCTAATAACAAAAATTTGGCAGAGGTAGGCATATTATATAACATTCTGTACGTGAAGTGATCAGTGCCCGGAGCAGTGCTCTTAGTACTTTTTAGAGCTAGTTCTAACTCTACCATTTGAAAAGGCGTAGACAAGTTATTGGATTTTGACTGAAAATTGAAAGATGGGAAACTAAAGATGTTCGGAACGAAGGGTGGCGCTAGATGATCCAAACATTCATCAATTATTTCTGGAGTGATAACATTTTTCTTTCTAGTAAATTTTTTATTACTAATAGATTTTCACTTTGCTCCATATTTCAGTCAAAGATGTTCTTTTATTTAAACTACTTAAGTACTCAACCCAACACTGTTTTTGTTTGCATTTAAAAAGCTTTTTAGCTTTGGCGGCTGCGTTTTTATAAGTTAAATGATTGTCTAAATTACCTATGGTGTTGGTGTGGGAGAGTAACTCTAGTTGGAGATCCATCATTTAATAAAACCATGTCTAGGTCATCTATTGCCTCGGATAATATTACACCCTGACGATCGTCAGGGTGAGGACTCCATAAACTAAAGTGAGCGTTTGCGTCACCGCAAATGATTGTTGAGTACGAAAACTGCGAGAATAGATTCACCCAATCCCGTTGATTAGTAATTACGTTAGGTGGCTTGTAAAATGAAACAAAATTTAAGTTTGCATCGCATATTTCTATAGCACAAACCTCTAAATTGCTATTGAAATTATGATTGACAACAATTTCCTTGAAATTCAAGTATAATACCAACACCTCCATAACAATCGTCACGGCATCATAGAGCTAAATCCTTTTAAAGCAAAATTATTTGTTGGCTTTAACCATAACTCAGATAAAATAATAATATTAATTTTATTTATACTCAAAAAATTTTGAAGACTACCTTTTTGTTTTGTATCGATTTCGCATTCCATTGAAATACTTTTAAGTTGCCCTTAGTATTCATCTTCACTAAAATCAATGAATTCCATTCTATTACTCTCGTCTTTATTACTAAAAATTGAGTTGAGATGATCTTTAATTTTATTTTCATCAACTGGATCTTGTTGTTTTATTAAGTTACAAATAAAAGTAGAAATTTGAGAAATTATTTTATGTTGGTAGACTATGAAATCATTTCTAGAGAAGGGGGGAGAATAGGGAACTGGATTTGGTGGTTTTTTCACTAACGGATATTGTGGTTGAGATTGAATCTTTAAGGACAGTTGTGAAGTCGACGGAATAAGACAATTGTGAAGTCGACGGAATAATTTTGGAATAATCTGATGGTTTTGGTGTTTCAGGTGGAGAAATATGTTTTCTTTTTCTTATTTGTCTATGATTACTTTGTTGTTGATTTTGAATGCTTTTAGGTTTACTTAATAGGAAGGTACTATTTGAATTGTGTGATGGCAGTTCAGGAAAATTATCTGTATTTTTTATGTCGAATCTATTATTTGTCGCAACTTTCGCATAAGATGGATTATCTACTAAAAATTCTGCCTCTTTAAACGATGCGCCATGAAGAGCCATAGTTTTTTTTATATTGCGTTGCTTGGTATATATCGGACAATCTTTTGAAACAGGAATGTGTTCGAGACTATTGCAGTGGATACACATTTTTGGCTCTATACAATTGAAATCGGGTTCATGTTCTTTAGTACAATTTTTACACCGACGCTTACCTTTGCATTGAGCAGCGGTATGACCATATCTCAAACAATAGAGAGATTTTAAGCCAGATAAATTTTGAAATACGTTACACGCTAAACGTTAAACTGGGCAGGCGCAGTCTTTCATAAATAGCGGATGGCATTTACGCATTTTTTAGTTTTTGAAGCCATAACATGTGAATGACGTTACACGTTATATTGTTTTGTGTAAACTAACCTCAAATTTTTTTTGTGTGATGGATAATATCGAAAATATAATTAGACGTCGAAATGATCAAGGTTTAATAGACCACAATTTAATACGAGGCGCCATTCTTCATGACATTTTCGACCCACCTATTTTGGCACCCCCAAGACCAGTTTTTAACTTTAACGAAACTGATGCGAGATATGCAGAACAAAACTTTAGATTTAAAAATGAGGATATTCTAAGATTAGTTCAAGTTTTGGGAATTCCAAACATGTTTACAACTCGATCTGGGCATATTTCATCTGGTAAGAACATTATATCAAGAATAGAACTGTTAGCAACTTTTGTGATTTATTTTTTTATTTACAGGTATCGAAGGTATGTGCATTCTGTTACGTCGTTTGGCTTATCCAAATCGTTTATGTGACCTGGAATATGTTTTCCCTCGTTCCACAGCAGCTCTTTCAGAGATTAGCAATTTTATAAATAAGCACATTTATAATAATTTTACACATCTTTTGGAGGACTTGAATAATTTAAACTGGCTTAATCAAGACCGTTTACAACTTTATTCTGAAGTAAGTTAATTTTCTGCATTCTTAGTAAATTATTAAAGTAGGAATTTTTTTAGGCTATTACTGCAAAGGGTGCGGCAGTACAAAACTGCTGGGGATTTATAGACGGCACTGCCAGGGCAATATGTCGTCCCTCAGAGGAACAAGAAAATTACTATTCGGGTCACAAACATTTTCACTGTGTTAAGTATCAGTCAGTGGTTACTCCAGATGGAGTGACTGTTAGTGCAATTGGGGCTTTTCCAGGGCGGCGGCATGATGCTGGCATATTCAGAGAGTCAGAATTGTACAATCAGTTAGAACAAAAAGTAAGACTTCCTAACAGCCTTTGTTCTTTTCGGGGACCAGGCCTATGGCATAAGAGAGCTTCTGTTGTGCCCATTTCCTGGACATGGTGTCAATGAGGAACAAAGAAACTTTAATGCATCCATGTCTGTTGTGAGGCAGGCAGTAGAATGGAGTTTCCAGAAAATTATTCAATTGTTTGCTTTTCTGGATTTTAAAAAAAATCAAAAAATTATGCTTCAAGATATACAAGAAATGTATAAAACTGCTACTATTTTAAGTAATTGTTACACTTGCTTGTATGGCAATCAGACCTCGCAGTTTTTTAATATAATTCCTCCAACTTTAGAACAATATCTTAATTTTAATAATTAGGTATTTGGTTGATTTTGTAGTCAAGTTCTGATTGTTACAAATATAAATATATTGAAATAAAGACATAGTAATTTATTTAATTTTAAGCTCCTGATCCAATGTATAAATTTGTAATTGAATGAAAGAAACGACGAATACTGAGTGTGCAATTTAATTTTAAAATCCAGTTAAGCACTTTCAGCCACTATTAAAGCAGTCTTCAATAAAATTAATTACAGGTATCTAAAAGCATCACCTTTAAAAATAGGCATGTGTTCTATCGCTTAAAATTTATATAACCTTATACAAATATTCGTAATGACTCAAACTTCCAGTTACGACAAACATACTGATTGATTAAAACTAACCCTGTACTAAGGGTGTACAATTATATTGTTAACTTTAAATATTTAACAATATAATTGTACACCCTTACTACAGGGTTAATTGTAATTTATCAGTATGTTTGTCGTAACTGGAAGTTTTAGTCATTACGAATATTTCTATAAGGTTTTATTAATTTTAACCGATAGAATACATGCCTACTTTGAAGGTGCCGCTTTTAGCTATCTAGTCAATTTTTTTGACGACAGCTTTGATAAAGGGCTATTAACCGAAAGCGCTTAGCAGGATTTTAAAATTAAAGTACACACTCATTACTCATTGCCAATAGTAAAAAATTGTTCTTGCAATAAAACCAAAGACATGTAGGTATATTTATTTATTATGTAAGCTTGTTTATAAGTAAGTTTAATACTTTATCCTGCCTTTCAATCAACTTTTCCAAATTACTCCTAGCTTGAATTTCAAGGTTAATTTCCTTTTCCTCCAATTCCAGCTGTTTTTTAACTTTAAATTCAGCCAAATTTTGCTGTTTCTCCATCAGCTCCACCTTTTTCTCCTCTAGAATTAATTTTCTTTCGTCTAACTCCAGCTCTCTTTGCTTTAACGCAGCTTGCTGTTTATCATATTGTTCAAGATATGCAAGCCCTTGTCTTTGAGAATTCAGTTTCCTTTTTCTAGATCTAACCTTATCTAAAATAAAACAAATGATTAAAAATGGAAAAAAATTCTCATATTTCTTGTGGATTATTTTTTCTTATTATTGCAGTGAAGTTTTAAAAATAACATACCCAAAATTCTTGACGGCTTGAAACCTAATTTATTGCTCGAAGCCTGTATGGGTGTCTGCTGAAGATCCATTCCATTAGGGGTTGGTAAAGACATCTGTACATTATCTTCAGTGCAACTTGGTCCGGGAATGTCTACACTAAGTTGTATTTCTGGTTCTGGAATGTTTAAATTAAAACAAAATGTCTTACTACCACTGTACTTAATAATTATATGGGAGTAAGATATGTAAGTAGCTAGAGAATTTATGACTTTCTCATGCAAATTACAAAAAATAGAATACTGAAACCATTCAAGATCTAGGTTAAACCCATAACTTATCTAGTTAACTTACATTTGTGGAAAATGTTTTGAAGATTGTAAACAATTATTATCTTTACTTACCAATATCTGTGGTCTCGTTTTCCAATTCTTATACCTCATAAACTGTTCTACCAGCATCAACAGAAGGGCTTTCTAATGCTAAAAAGTGAAAAATATAGTGTTAATGGGGATTGCCCTTCTTAATAGTGATTATTAGTAGTTGTTTCAAGAGTAAACTACTTTGAAATACTTACATGCATAATTATGAATTCTACTTGTCGACTCTACAACATTTGATGAGTCTCCCATTAACTGAGTCCATTTATTTCTCGCCTCCACTCCCATAATTTTTGCTGCACAGTCACTGCTCATCTTTTTCTTTTTTGGGGGGACATTTTTAAATTCTCTCATCAAATCATATACATTGTGTACCATATTTTCCTTTTCTGTGACCTGAATTTCAATACCGGACTTTAAAGTATAATAAATTAACAGAAAGATAAATATAATATTTTAAGAGAGAAAAAAAATGGTTTATAAAACTGTAGGTACCTAATTTATTCTTGGTTGATGATCTATAGTAATACGTATGTATCTACTTACTTGTCTTTCAAAATGTTGTACTGCTCCAACCACATTTTAACAAGCCTTTCCAGGTGTTCTTTCAATGTCCTTATAGAAAAAGTTTTACCCGTAACACTTAGCACATGTTCCCGGATAACTTCCCATCGAGCTGGATTTTCAAATGGATTCTGTGCCAGCACCTCCCGCAGCAAGCTCAAATCATCGTTGTCCGTAAATCGCTGACGTTTTCTTAAAACATCCATCACAAAACGAAAAGGTGAAAAGAAAATTAACACCGAATTAATAAATATTACAAATATGAGCATCAAACGATCAAATCCCAATAACAGAAAATGTAAATTATATTTTGACTTGACAATACAAATTTGACGTTAAATCGGCGTTGCCATTGTAATAAACACGAGATATGACACAAGTTCTAAAAACACCCTATATAGATAATTTCTTTTAATTCAAAATCGTTATCAAATTTACCGACCTCAAATAAATTAAAACATTTAAACAAAACAAGGCTAACACTATAGAATTTCGTTTTTTAATTCAAAATAGTTATTAATTATCGACCTCAACCAAAGGAAAATATACAAACAAAACAAAGGTTAACACAATATTAGATATCACGTACAGGTCAGTTTGGTAAACCACGAAATAAAACAAATATGAATAATTAACCTTCATTGAAGGTGAATTACGGAAATAAATATGGAAAAAATATTAGGAAAAGGGACAGTCAGTCCGTCAGTCAGTCGGTGAGATAGGTATTATCTCTCCTGGTGAGGCAAGTCTGAGTCTTGACGGACCCTCACCCTCAAAAAGTAATAGTGTGAATATTTATGTGACCTGTGGGATTTTCAAAACGTAAGTTTTTAAAAGTTCAAATTCATTTATTATATTGAATATTGGTTTGTGTTATTATATTTTTTTTCTTTGACTAAATCGGGTAACCCAAGAAAGTTAAGGGACTCTACAAGGTGTTCAGTCATATCGAGTGTTCTTATACATCAGCGCCCTTCATCTACCGCTAAGGCCCAAGAGTATAGGGGCATTTTATCTAGTTATATTCAGAGATTTTGTTTGTGCATATTATCTCTTTATCATCTAATTAGTTTAATCAAACTACGTAGATATAACTACATTTGGCTCGATACTATACCTAATTCGACATTAGAGATCTTTTCCACTATATGTAATCTTTTTTAGAGTTATTTACGTTACACTAGGGATTTTAGTCAAACATATTGATATTCTCCGTTGCACTGGAGATCCATAAGTTAAAACCATTTCAGAGATATTTTATATTGTACACTTGAGAATTTTAGTTAAATCCTAGATCATAGAGTTTGGTAGACGTTTATACTAGAAATAGAGATCATAGTTCAGGTACCGCTAATACTAGTTTACTTTCGGAGGTTATTTGACACAGTTTTGTTTTTTTTTGTAATATATTGTTATCATATGCTCTAACCTTTCAATTATCTCAATCCTCACCACCCCATACCCGTCAAATAGGTCGGACCAGCTAACCCTGCACTACGAACTCGGGCTTGGCACACTGTATAAGCCCAAGGGGCCCCACGACGTCTTCGACCGCTCGAGCCCGGAACAACCCCCCTTCCTCGAGGAAATTCCGCAGGGAGAATCCCGGGTTCTATAATTTTTTTTGTGCCATCAGGCACTGGTGACAGCAGCTGTACAGTTAGAGAAAAAAGAGACGATAGATAGAGTTACTACACTGGTAACAGAGAAACTACTATATACATTACCCCAGATATAGGATACTACTAGGAACTATAGGATAATACCGATTCGATACAATACAAGTTATTACACTGGTGACAGCGATTATTATCTTTGGTAGCTACATAGTGGCGTTTATTAGATTGGTGACAGCCTGGGATATCAGCAACATCGGCTGAGTTTATCACGGCTTCACCATAAGAACGAAAAAGAAAATACCCATTTATTAGAGTGGTGACATCAGTAAATAATAGGGATAATAGTGATACATAATCGTATATCATTAGGGGATTACAGTGATACAATAATTGTATATATCATTAGAGTGGTGACAGTGCATATTATTAGAGTGGTAACACGGTGGGATATCTATCTATCTAATCGCATATTATTAGAAGTGCATATTGTTAGAGTGGTGACAGCGGTGCTCCAGATACTGAGTCCGTACAGCAGAGGTTAACAAGAGGGGAAGTCCTGGCAATAATCCTTTTTTTTTCTTCTCTATCCCAATTAAACTACCCATTTCAGGCATCGTAGAAGCCCAAAAGGTAGGAGGAGATAGTTACATTCAATTACATTAATTAAGGCCGTGTAAATTTCACCTACATAATTTACATTTGATACATACGTTATTTTTAATTTCATATTCATATCATAAAATAAATATTGCGACATAGGTCTAATCAAAACTAATATATAACCAAAGTGATATAATTTCAATCAGATATATCTGCTTACTCAGTTATTCTATTTATTACAAACGAACGTTGAATCCAAATCTATTTTAATACATAAACATTTAGACAACGGATGAAAAACAGCAAATATACAGGTGAGGAATTCGCAAAGTCAGCAACAAGCTTCCGCACAAGACAAAAATAGCAATATAAAATATAGTACGGAGGAAAGCTGCACGTCCGGGAGATATAAAAGGTTTTTACAGGAAATTTGGTTATACTTTCACTAACGAACGGACTATTCTCTAAATGAACTAGACATTAACGATTTGAGAAAAGGTGTTAGGAAATATTCACGCTTTAAACGCAAAATAATAAGTTAAATTAAATTTGGTTCAGGGCTAGTTAAAGTGAACAATACCGATTCTTATATATTACAATATTAATAATTATTTGTCTTTATTTTCCCAACTATCCATTTCAAAACCATCTAGGTAAGTAACACTCGCGCCAGCTAATAAAACAACATGCCGTTAGAGTCCACAGGGGATTCGAGTAATATGCCAGCAGCACTAAGGATACCACAGGCACCACCACTAGGGGTGATCGCCTCAACTTTAACAGACTTCACGGGAAAAGACGCAGCCAGATATATAGAAAAATTGGAACTAAGGGCCAAACTCGACGGATGGTCAGAAACAGAAACACTAACACTACTGAAATTCAAACTCGCAGGCGCAGCCCACGATTTTTTCAAAGCCGACCCAAGATTAGACACAGCAACATATGTTGAATTTAAGGAGAAAATACTCAGGAAATTCGTCCCAAGGAAATCGATCGCGGACTGGTGGATGCAGCTAGTCCAATGCTACCAGAGGCACGACGAAGATGTAGCAGCTTTCTGCACAAGATTACGGCTCATAGGGAATAAAATATTGGAGGAAGACATAAAAGGAACGAACAGAGAACAGATACCGAACATTCAAAAGAAACACAACGCAGTACTGATGAACCAATTCAAAGTAGGGCTAAGAAAGGACCTGCTTAGAGAAGTAGGATTCTACATATTGCACAAAGATGACCTAACACTAGAAGAAGCAGAGGAGATAGTAAGTTGCCAAGAAACGGCAGCCACAATGGTGAGCGGAAGGAATAATGGCCACAGAGTCGCTTTTACGAATGAGCAACGGAGTTGCACAGCATGTGGCAAATCAGGACATGAATCGGAAGAATGTAGACATAGCGCGAAATGTATGTACTGTGGCAGACGAGGCCACTGGGCATCAAACTGCAGAACAAGAGAAGCGGAAGAAGAAAAAATAGAGAAAAAATGCCAAATATGTAGGAAACAGGGACACTGGGCAGCGTATTGTAGAAACAAAGAATCCAAGGAACCATTAACAGATAGAGATGTATGCCACTACTGCGGAAAACAGGGCCACTGGGCTAAGAACTGCAGAAAGAAAATGTTAAGTGAAGAAAATAAACAATGGAATACAAAGCAATGGGATCAAGGAAGAAGAATCACAACGCACCAAAATAACTACGGGGAATACAGCGGACAAAGGAATTCCAGAGAAAAGACTTGGAACAGAGAAGCACCACATGCAAACGAGAAACAAAGGCTCCAAAGAGAAGAGAACAGAAGAGGACAGTCCACAGAGAGAGGACACATAAACAAGGAAGACGGAAGAAAACATTTAAACTAACAAGGACCACCGTTACTCCCCAAACAAGTGGTCAATCTGAAACTAGGGGAAAAAACTGGACTCACACAGAAAAAAACTGGAATCAACAGGCAACACAAAAGGGTAACAAAGAAGAAGACAAGAAAAACCAGATAAAAACAATGCATCATAACGGACCGACGATAAGTAAAAGCGAAGAACCCCCGTATATAGTACTCCTAAGAATAAACGGTAAAACCGAACCTTGTATGATAGACACAGGCGGAGCATACTCACTAATAAGTGAATCCATAGTAGCAGACAACGAATTAGACACACGGATCACAGACCAATTAACCTTAAAAGGCATAACGGGACACACAATCCACTTATACGGATCAACACAAATAGCCATAGCAACAACAGAAATGGATTATAATATTCACACGGAAGTAATTGCAGCCGATGATGGTATAATGGGAGACACAGCAGTGCTATTAGGAAGAGATTTCCTAGAAGAACACGAGGCAACTATTTCATACAGAGGAAAACCAACATTAGAAATATGGGGATGTAAAATACCACTAATGAACCCAAGACAAATCAGAGATTTGCTGAATAATTATAGACAAAGGCGGACAGAGGCATACGGAAAAATAACGGCAACAAGGGATCAAGAAAACGCGAGGGAGAAAGAAGCATGGCAGAAATGGCTAAAAACAGTGGAATCAATGTACAGACAAGAAATAACCAAACCAGAAGTAGACCTAAATAAAGATGTAGGAAAAATAAAGGAAACTACAAGCACGGACATAACCGTAGGAAGAGAAACTACACACACAAACCAAAAACCAATAATGAACGGAAAAGGGCGCACAGACCCAGACTCGAAGAAAGAAAACGGAAAAAACGAAACAACCGAAGACATCAGGAATAGCAGAGAAGGAACAGAATGCACAAGAACCAGCACAGACATATACACGGAGGACAGTTTGACCATACCAGCACTAACGGAAGTTCACACAATAGGGATCCTAAAACATGAGATAAAAGGAAATACAGTCGTATGCGAAACTCAAGAATACGGACAACACACAATCAGATTAGCAAACAGCATATCGAAAAATCAAAGACAAATTCCAGTAAGAATAATCAATACATCGGCGCAGGAAATAAATCTCACGAAAGGCACTAAGATAGGGAAAGCCTACGAATGCTCCGAAGAAAAACCAACTGACAATACTATACAGGGCACAATCAGAAAATTCGACATTAAAACAGACGACTGGATCAGAAATAACTTCGAATTAAACCACATGGACACACAAAGCAGAGAAGAACTAGTCAAGCTGATACAAAAGTACCACCATCTATTTACGGATGACGACGAAACTCTGACAAGCACCACGAAAGTCAAACACCACATAATTCTAGAACCAGGCGCTCAACCAATATGCAAGGCTCCATATAGGATACCTTACCATCAACGAGAAACACTACAAAAAGAAATCGATAGGCTACTAGCATCCAAGGTAATCAGAACATCCTCTAGCCCATGGTCAGCACCAGTAGTCTTGGTAGTAAAGCAGACCCCAGAAGGAGAAGAAAAAGTAAGAATGTGTATAGATTATAGAGCTCTGAACGCGGTAACCAAGAAAGAATACTACCCACTACCTAACGTATCAGACCTACTTCAAGGATACAAAGCGGGAGGCGAAACGTTATTTTCGGTAATCGACGTAGCGGAAGCATACCACCAAGTAGACATGAAAGAAGAGGACATCCCGTTAACAGGATTCAGCACATACCAAGGACACTACGAATACACCAAAATGCCTTTCGGATTAGTAAACGCACCATCAACGTTCCAGAGATTCATGAACGCCACCTTAAGAGGATTGACAGGAATAAAATGTATGGTATATCTAGATGATATCATCATATTCAATTACGCGGGAAGCAGGGATCACTTACAGAAAGTAGAGGAAGTGTTCGAAAGACTTTCAGAAGCCAACATTAAACTAAAACCAAAAAAATGTAAATTCATGCTAGAAAAAGTAAAATATCTGGGACACATTATCTCACAAGAGGGAATAGCTCCGGACCCACAAAAGCTGGAGGCAGTGCACAAATATCCCCTACCAAAGAATGTAAAAGGAGTAAGAGGATTTCTAGGTTTAGTAAACTGGTACAGACGTTTTATACCAAATATAACAGAAATAGCAGCACCACTAGTGAACCTAACAAAAAAGGACACACCGTTCAAAGTATCGGAAGACGTAATAACAGCAATGAACCAATTAAAAACATCACTAACCTCAGATAAAGTACTAATATTCCCCGATTTCACCAAACCCTTCCTGCTATCAACCGACGCGTCAAACATAGGCGTAGGAGCAATATTGAGTCAAATAAGGGAGGGCAGAGAAAGACCTATAGCATACGCGAGCAGAACACTAAACAAAGCAGAAACCAACTACTCAACTACAGAAAAAGAATTACTAGGCGTTATTTTCGGAATCAAAACTTTCAGATGCTATATTTACGGAACAAAGTTCACCATAATAACAGACCACAGAGCACTAAAATGGGTACTGACACTAAAAGACCCAAACTCTAGGCTAACACGGTGGGCCTTAACACTGGCAGAATACGACTTCGAAGTAATACACAGAATGGGAAGAAGACATGGAAACGCGGACGCACTAAGCAGAATGTACGACAAAACATGCAACTACATAGAAACCACATACGAAGACTACTTACAGTATATTGCAGAAAACGACCTACCAGGAAAGGACACAATAAACTGGAAAGAAGGAAATCTAGACTACATCCAAGAAGAAGAATCAATAGCCCTCCTACTAGCAAAAAACAGACCTAATCAGGAATCACTAATTAAAAAGATAGAAAACATATACACTTTACCGGACATCTCACAGGAACAAATAGAATCGGTCAAAGAATGGGACACATTAGACACGAAATTCTACGTAGCATTAAATAGGACATCAGTCAAAGAAGAAACATCATATGAAATAATGTGGAATATTATCCAAAAGCTAAAAAAACAATGCGAAGAGAACGCGGAAAAACGCTTAACCTTCATAGCTAGTCAAGAACAAATTCCAGGATTAAGCTGGCACGAAATCACAAAGATGATACAATTCACATTCTACGGGTCAACCACCAAAGTAAGCATACTGAAACCGACACCAACAAAAAACACAGGAAAAATCCAAATAATCAAGGAAGAAGAAGAATGGGAACCACTGTGGGACAAAGAATTATTGAAGAAAGAACAAAAACACGACGATTTCTGCATTAGCACAGTACAACAGTTAAACCAAGAGGACGAAACAAAACAAAAATATTACCTCGACAAAGAAGGACTCCTATACAGACAAGATCAAGAGGACAACAAGGACCAACTAGTTATACCCAGGAAATATATCACCAAAGTTATAGAAGACTTTCACGACTCACCCATATATTGTCACCAAGGACAACAAAAAACGTTATTGGCAATAAAAAGGCGTTGCTTCTGGCCAACGATGAGAACGGACATAATAAATTACTGTAAACGCTGCGACGCATGCAACAGACGAAAGACCTCACCACACTTTAAAAAGGCACCACTACAAAGATTTACAAAAGTCACAGAACCATGGGAAATAACGTCAATGGACATAGTAGGCCCGCTACCCACGTCAAACAAAGGGAACAAGTACCTTCTAACATTTCAAGATCATTTTACGAAATACTGCGAAGCAATTCCGATACCAGACCAGAAAGCAGATACGGTAGCAAGAGTTTTTGTAGAACAAATAATATGCAGACACGGAACACCCCAGAAACTGTTAACAGATAGAGGAACAAACTTCATGTCAGAACTAATGAGAGAGACATGCAAACTACTCAACATAAAAAGAATACACACAGCGAGCTACGCACCAACAACCAATGGTCAAATAGAAAGATTACACAGAGTAATAAAAGATATGCTAGCGCATTACATAGCCCCAAATCAACGAGATTGGGATAGTTGGATACCATATGTACTAATGGCATATCGAGGAAGTATACATACATCAACAGGGTACAGCCCGTATTTTCTACTACATGGGAAAGATCAAGCACTACCATTCGACAAATTCATCAAACCAAGAAGACTAAAATACAACTTAGACGATAACTACGTGTCAGAACTAGAGACGAGACTTAACCAAATATACACAAGAGTACTAGAGAACACAGAAAAGGCAAAAGACGAACGGATAAACAGATACAATGAAAAAACCACCCTAAGAGAGTTTAAACCAGGAGACCTAGTTTACCTTCTAGACATAAGTAACACAACAGGATTATCAAAAAAACTTCAAAACCGATGGATAGGACCATTCGAAATAAAAGACCAAGTAGGACCAGTCACCTACCAAATAGCGTCCAACAAAGGAAAGAAGATACAAGTTGTTCACGTTAATAGATTAAAAACATACTACGGCAAGCTGGACGACGATCAACACGAAATTTTAGAGACGACAACGACCCAGAATGAGGAGAACACAACACACGAACAGGAAGAGCAACAAGAAGAAACCAGCAACGATTTAAACATAGGGAAGTTGGCAGCCTTACCATTATGGTCAACACAACCACACAGCGATAAGACAGTACCCCGCACAAAACCACTAAAAGATAAGCCGAGCGGAAGGCTCCCCGTCTCACTAAGACCCCCACCGGAAATTCGAAGATCAGCCAGGATAAGAAATCGAATTCCGAGTGCACCTAGCTACATTAATATAACATGGGCACAGGCGTCAAAACTATACAGGAAAAAGGCGGAACTAACCAAACGCTATCACACACCACACAAAACCAGGCGGAAATATACACACAGACGACAAATTTAACCGCCAAAAACACAGGTCACTCACACACACCGATCTCACACGAAAGTCAAATTTTGCTTTAAGAAGAAATAAAATTTTATGAAACAGTAATACATATAGATATACACAAGCACTCATAAACAATAAGTTATAAAATACATAATAAGTACACTAGAATTAAGACAAACACAGATTTATTAACTATAAGTAAAACAATAAACAAGTAATTATTGTCGACCAAGACAAAATAAAACACGGAAAGAAACTCCATTACACACCGACAAATGCAAGGTCATAGCAGGTAATCATATTAAAAATTTTGCTGTGTTGCACCATTACAAGGTCAACCGAAGTATGATTAAAAGAAATATTTTAATTGCAATAACTACAAGGTGAACACATAAGTTACATTGTAGTAACCAATTAGAAATTCAAAAAAAAAATGATCTTACACAGGGGACTCAATTGACCGTCCTAAAAGATTGTACAGTTCAGTCAATTGAGAAAAGAAAAAAATATAAGCTAAGGATAAAACCGAAAATACAACGTTATCATAGGGAAAATAAAAGTATTAGTTTTTTTTGAGGAATAGTAATAAATAACTGTAATAAATGAACATTATGCTTATAAATATGAAACCAATGAATGTTAACAAACGTAATTGTTCAAATAATTGTAAAGGTATAATAAGTGCGCGACAATAAAACGACAGATCGTTTTCTGACCTGGGTAACATTCGTTATGTGCGGGCTTCAAACAGCAATTACGCTAACTGCTCAAGACTGTTCGAACCCCAATACAAACATTACAGTGATCTCCCCAAAAGACGTTCAAAAGTGCCCGGAACCCGAGATGACGTATGCCAGGGAAAGCACGAACATTCCAGTTATCCAGAGCAACGAAACCAAACGGCAACCAGTATGGTCATGCCTAGTAGTTGTAACCAGACTCATGTTTTTCTGCGGGATGCATAGCCACACATCCGTAGTCGACCAAGCAGCAGAAGAAGAAGAAGCCGAGCCACGCACAGATACAAAGCAATTTAATTGTATCAACAATCAACCGAAACCCCAGAAAAAGTTTAAGACATAGAAGAAGAAGACAAAGGTTTCGCTTTACCACTACAAAAGAGAAACCTACTATCATAATATAGCGAACAGAGCACCCGAGAATTGCCATTGCCTTGAAGACAACCAAAACCTTCAACCGACAATGCCAATTCTACCCCAGAATGTCGATCTCATAAATAGAGCAAGCATACAAATATCACGTATGCATGCAATACATAAACGACGCCTAACAAAGAGAGACATTCTCAAGAAATAAAAAGAGAAGTAACAGCCAAGAATACATAGTGTAAGATATTTTCCAGGAAATCAAAAACCTAGCCGAATCAACCCTAAAACACACTTGGAAATGGTTCACGGAAATAGGTTCAATAATAAGCGGTATAATTGGTATATACTGCACATACCAACTACTAAAATACATAGTAGACACGATACTAAACACAATTCGCATCCAGCAGACTGTAGGATGTGGGATAGCGATGTTATGCAGCATATGGGATTCCCTTACGGCATGGGTAATACATACCCATAGCAGAACCCAGAAACAAGACGAAGAGGCGATAGAAATGGAGCAGATACAGCATCACGAGACGAGCCACCCCAGTACGCAACACTGGACGGAGAGAAATCACTCCATGAACGATCTACTAAGCAGCAGTGTCGCGAGTGTAAATAATCGTGTCCTAGGTCAGGATCAAAACAGTTAAATCGGAACGCGAGTGCGGTCAAGTGCGCGGTACGTAAAACTTACTATATGTAGTACAGAGTTCATGTTAATGTCATCATCAATGTTAATGTATTAGTTAAGGTATAAAAAAGGTGTTGGACCTGAAACGTCACAACACTTTTACAAGGGGGGAAGTGATGTAATAAACACGAGATATGACACAAGTTCTAAAAACACCCTATATAGATAATTTCTTTTAATTCAAAATCGTTATCAAATTTACCGACCTCAAATAAATTAAAACATTCAAACAAAACAAGGCTAACACTATAGAATTTCGTTTTTTAATTCAAAATAGTTATTAATTATCGACCTCAACCAAAGGAAAATATACAAACAAAACAAAGGTTAACACAATATTAGATATCACGTACAGGTCAGTTTGGTAAACCACGAAATAAAACAAATATGAATAATTAACCTTCATTGAAGGTGAATTACGGAAATAAATATGGAAAAAATATTAGGAAAAGGGACAGTCAGTCCGTCAGTCAGTCGGTGAGATAGGTATTATCTCTCCTGGTGAGGCAAGTCTGAGTCTTGACGGACCCTCACCCTCAAAAAGTAATAGTGTGAATATTTATGTGACCTGTGGGATTTTCAAAACGTAAGTTTTTAAAAGTTCAAATTCATTTATTATATTGAATATTGGTTTGTGTTATTATATTTTTTTTCTTTGACTAAATCGGGTAACCCAAGAAAGTTAAGGGACTCTACAAGGTGTTCAGTCATATCGAGTGTTCTTATACATCAGCGCCCTTCATCTACCGCTAAGGCCCAAGAGTATAGGGGCATTTTATCTAGTTATATTCAGAGATTTTGTTTGTGCATATTATCTCTTTATCATCTAATTAGTTTAATCAAACTACGTAGATATAACTACATTTGGCTCGATACTATACCTAATTCGACATTAGAGATCTTTTCCACTATATGTAATCTTTTTTAGAGTTATTTACGTTACACTAGGGATTTTAGTCAAACATATTGATATTCTCCGTTGCACTGGAGATCCATAAGTTAAAACCATTTCAGAGATATTTTATATTGTACACTTGAGAATTTTAGTTAAATCCTAGATCATAGAGTTTGGTAGACGTTTATACTAGAAATAGAGATCATAGTTCAGGTACCGCTAATACTAGTTTACTTTCGGAGGTTATTTGACACAGTTTTGTTTTTTTTTGTAATATATTGTTATCATATGCTCTAACCTTTCAATTATCTCAATCCTCACCACCCCATACCCGTCAAATAGGTCGGACCAGCTAACCCTGCACTACGAACTCGGGCTTGGCACACTGTATAAGCCCAAGGGGCCCCACGACGTCTTCGACCGCTCGAGCCCGGAACAACCCCCCTTCCTCGAGGAAATTCCGCAGGGAGAATCCCGGGTTCTATAATTTTTTTTGTGCCATCAGGCACTGGTGACAGCAGCTGTACAGTTAGAGAAAAAAGAGACGATAGATAGAGTTACTACACTGGTAACAGAGAAACTACTATATACATTACCCCAGATATAGGATACTACTAGGAACTATAGGATAATACCGATTCGATACAATACAAGTTATTACACTGGTGACAGCGATTATTATCTTTGGTAGCTACATAGTGGCGTTTATTAGATTGGTGACAGCCTGGGATATCAGCAACATCGGCTGAGTTTATCACGGCTTCACCATAAGAACGAAAAAGAAAATACCCATTTATTAGAGTGGTGACATCAGTAAATAATAGGGATAATAGTGATACATAATCGTATATCATTAGGGGATTACAGTGATACAATAATTGTATATATCATTAGAGTGGTGACAGTGCATATTATTAGAGTGGTAACACGGTGGGATATCTATCTATCTAATCGCATATTATTAGAAGTGCATATTGTTAGACCATGTTAAAACATTCAAAGATATTTATACCATATTTTGAAGGCCAAAATATAATTATGTGTTAAAATATATTATTTAATATTATTTGTGAACAGTTTTAATGCATTATAAATAGTTTTTAATATTTTTTCTTTCATTAAACCAATTTAATATAATACACTTGGCACTGATGTTAAAACCTTAACGTTTAATAACGTTCCGCTTATTTCAACGTAAGTAACGGAGTACGTTACCGCTTATTAAGGTGATCGGTTATTTTTTTATCACCGCGCATGAGCAAAATAACCGATAACGTTTAGCGTTGATCAAATAAGTGGCTTAAAATCTCCCTAATTAAAGCATTGCACCACAGGTGATATATATGGTTCTACGATAAAGTTACAAAGATTTAATTTTACCGTATCTGTAATTCTATTTCCTAAAAATGTAATAATTACCATTTGCCTGTTTACATATGAAATCTCTTTTGTTTCTGAATTAACTACCCGACGTTTCATACGTTTTACTTCTACCACCGCTCTAATAATGCCTTTTTTTGTGTATAAAATTTGGTAATAAATGCAATAAGATTGTTTTTCTTAATTATTTCATGTTCTATAAGAGAATTCGCTAACGTGTATGACTGAAATTCAACTTTTACTCTTTTAAGACCTATTGATTTTATATTTAAAATATCTTTTTTGAATTGTGGTGATTCCTGCAAAAAATATCCTATCTTGATCGGGAACAGCCTACCTAAGTTCTTATCAAGATGTTCTAAATAAACAAAGTATGGCCCTTTATCGGATGATCTATAGCGATTTGTTATGTCATATGTTGGAGCTTGACCCTCATGTTGGTCTACCTTGGGCGACCCCGCTGGGTCGCCCTTTCCTTCTAACATTTATAAAGATTTTAATAAGGTTAATAACAAAATATGACTATTAACTAGAAAAGTGATTAAAAAAATGTACTTATCGTTCAGGTAAAAAACTGCACACGTATTTAATCGCACCAACACTTAATCGAACCTACTCGTACCAGTGTCAGAGAAATACTGAAGTTGAGGGTAAAAACATATGTTTTGGAATAGATTGTGGGGCTTATTGTTCTGTAATTCATATCAAAGATTTTCAAAAATATTTATCAGATTCAAATTTGAATAACATCGTAGGGGCGCTTCCAATGATCAGGCAGTTAAAATTTTGGAGGAAACTGATGTATTCGTTACACTCATAATTGCCCAGCCCAATCGCATAATTGCCCGCCGGGAAGGGCAATTGTGCGCAAATGCAATTTTTTATTTTCTTAAATGTCACGCCTGTGTAGTAATTTTTCTTTAAATAATATTTTACATGTATAAAATAGAATAAGTGTTGCATCTCATAGCGCTCTAGAAACTAATTTATCTATCATACTCTCGCCACAAAAAATTTCTTCTCCAACAATACTGGATGACCGTCTAATTAAGGTTAGAGATTAAGGTGGATCGAAAATATTTTGTTTTTTTTAGGACGGCCTAGGTCGCAAAAGTTGCTAAAAATTTTTCAAACATTTTTTTCAGGTTCCCCCCACCCACTCAAAAATTGTTTTTTTTATTTTTTGACGGCCTTGGTGGCATGATGTTTTAAACAGTCAGACAAGGATTTTACTTAAAAAAAATAATTTAAGCATTTTTTTCAAGTGCCCCACCCATAACGGGCCGTGGCATGGTGGCGTAATGTTCCAAAGATTCACAATATAATTTTTCTTTCAAATTTTTTTTTCTTAAACTTTCCCTTTAGGTGCCCCCTCGGGTGCCCCATAGGTACTTACATTCCAAATGACTCTCTTTTTAGGTTGTCAAAAGATAGGGGTAGGAAAATATCAAATTAATCTATTTATCAAATGAGTAGAGTTAGTTTAAAGTTAAGTGATTTAGAATAATTTAGACGACAATGTAATTGATTCATTGAATAAATAAATTCCTTGACACGGTGTTTTTTTAAAATTTTTTTTCTGTATAGGTTTTTTCCCATTCATTAATTATTTTATTACTTCAACTACTTATTTCTTTTTGTTACAGAAACATTAAGCAGAATGAGTTCAGGCAGCCTTCCCACTAGAAATCCTTCTATTTGCCCTATATTTGGCCACCCAACCGAGATGTCATCAAGGGTTCTTCCTACAAATGCAGACGTTATTCGAAATTTCTTACTGGTGAGAAACCACACAAAACATATTATGGCAAACAAAGACCCACATGTTTCAATGATTTCGAAAGAGATCGCAAAGGCGTTGGAAATTATATGGAACAAGGCTTCTATTCCAACAATTTCAAACAAGAAAATCGTTGAAAAGATAAGGAAGGTAAACAACAACTATAGAAGATGTCTAAAACCCTACAAAGGTACAAAAGAATCTAACAGTTATAAAAAGAAATTGGACGAAGTGAAGTGTAAGTGGAATCAAACCCTTTTTGACATTGCCTGCTACAAATGTGGTGATTTTGCATTATGTTGCTGCTCAAAAGAAAGAACGGTTCCAGTAAATGAAAGAGTCTTTTCTACCGATCAGCGAAGTGCCAAGACTATGATAATAGGGCCACTAGACAGCAAAACTACCAAGCAGTTGCAAAAAAGGCAAAAACGAGATGATATTGACCACCCAAAAGCATATTTGCAACAATCTAGTTCAAAGGAAATCAATGATTGTGAAGAGTTTGGAAACATCTCATCGGAAGACGAAGAGAAAGAAGACAAAGAAGAAGAAGAAGAAAGAGAAGTAGAAGTAGTAGAAGAGGAAAGAGAAGAAATAGACGCATACAGCAAGTCCCAGAACTTTGATCCACAACCCTTTTCTTCTTTTTCTGGTTGATCTTTAAGAGATCAAATGAGACATAAACTTTCTACCTTTGCCAGAGAATGTGACCGCCGAGGAGTCTCAGACAGAGCAGCAACTTCTCTTTCATCCGCTCTTCCCCGGGACCTTGGCCTTGTCAATTAAACGGATACCAGTAAAGTTATTGATAGAAATAAAGTTCGTAGAGAACGTCAGGAACACAGGGAAGAACTACAAGCAAATATAGCTGCAACAGTGCAAGGTCTCTATTTCTACGGACCAAAGGATAATACTAGAACACAAACTAAAAAAGGCGATAAGTATTACGGTAGTACTGTCAAAGAAGAACATATTTCTTTAATACAAGAACCAAATTCTATTTACCTTGGGCATTTGGCTGTTCCGTCTGGATCTACGACTAACATTAGAAAAGAAATATTAACGTTGTTCAACGATAAAGGAATAGCAACTGATTCACTAATTGCAGTCAGATGTGATGGAACCGTCGTTAATACTAGTACACAAGCAGGTGTAATAACTCTTCTAGAAGTCCAGCTGAGTCGTCTCCTTCAATGTTTTATTTGTATGTTACATCTTAACGAACTGCCTTTACGTCATCTTTTGGTTCAGCTTGACGGTATAACTCAGGGACCTAAAGCATTTTCTGGAGCTGTTGGTAAATCTACAAACTTGTCACACGCTTCTTGTCATCAAGTTCGAGAAGATCGTGGCAAATCCATTTCCAGATGTAGATAGGAATATTTTGAGTACAGATCCGCGATATTTGTTGGATATTATGAAAGCTGTGTCCTCAGGAGAATGCTGTCAAGTTTAGCTGCTATTCAACCTGGACCGGTGGTGCATTCTAGATG
Organism: Galeruca laticollis; assembly: GCA_963921935.1. Taxonomy (NCBI): domain Eukaryota; kingdom Metazoa; phylum Arthropoda; class Insecta; order Coleoptera; family Chrysomelidae; genus Galeruca; species Galeruca laticollis. The sequence continues at coordinate 125,866,525 of OY998178.1, forward strand.
GCTGACGAGTACAAACCGAATCATTCGTCTTTATGTGGCAACTGAAAAGCCTTCCGAAAACTTGGTTACTTATATTATGAAAGTATATGGACCAATATGGTTTATTATCAAAGTAAGGCTATTGTGCATCGAAGGTCCTAAACACCTATGGAAATTGATCGTATACTCAAGATATATGAGGATATATTGGAAAAATCTTAGCCTACTATAGAACCAAACAAAATTTCAATGTCAAAATATTTTACTACTCAATATATTCTCCTCTTAATTGGATACATTTATTAGAGCGAACCTGCAACGTCTCTAGACCTTTCACCTGATCCAACTCCTGAACTGGGTCATTCGGTAAGCGAGAATGAAGAAAGATCTGAGCACAGTGACATTGCTGATATTACTGATATTGATATTGCTGATCCATCTACATGGCCAAATAATTTGAGTCATCATCTAATCCAATCAATCGTGACAAAGGGAGCTGTTCAAATTAAAGAAAATTTTCCTGTTGATGAGTCTGGTAGGAAATTTTCAGTAACGCAATATCTTAGGAAGTTGCCAAACGGCGAAATAGTTAATAGGGGTTGGTTGGTGTATTCTAAAAAAATTAATTGCGTATTTTGCATTTTTTGTAAAGTTGTTAGCGGTTTGTCTCATCAATTGACCACTGGGTACTCCAATTGGAGGCACCTTTCAGTTAATATTTCCCGACATGAAAATAGTATGGAACATATGAAAGGGGCTCAAAAATGGCACGAATTAAAATTGCGTTTGAGCAAAGATTGCACAATTGATAAAGAGCAACAACATCATTACGAAAATGAAAAAAGACGATGGCGTGCAATAATCAAAAGAATGATTTGTATTGTGTAATATTTGGCCAGTCAGAATTTAGCATTCAGGGGTGACAGCTCTAATCTTTTCGAATCAAATAATGGTAATTTTCTCAAACTGGTCGAAACGACTGCCAAATTCGATCCGATTATGATGGAACACCTGAGCAATATTCAAAGGTCTAAAGAGTTGAAAAATAAACTGTTTTAAAGATTAAAACTAACTTTTCCGCATCTGTGGCCCTCAACAATATTCATCATAAAATTGTTACTTGTATACACTTCGGGGGATGTACCGTGCTTACAAACTGAAATTTCTCCAAAAATAACCAAATTTTTTTTATATCTGGATTTATAGGACCCGCTATACTCGCACTAGTCAACTAGAAATCAATAAGGTACATCTGTGAGACACCTTGAACAATATTTAATCAGAAAATTGATCAATCGTATACCCTCTGGAGACTGTATCGTGCTAACAAACTGAAAATTCATCAAATATGACAAAAATTTGGTACTTCAAGTACCATAGCACCCGTTTTACTGGCTTTATTGAGCTGAATATCAATAGGGCTCATCTTTGAGACGCTCTGAATAATATCCAATCATAAAATTGGTCAATTGTATATACTCCGGAGGCTGTATCGTGCTAACAAACTGAAACTTCTCCAAAAATGACGAAAATATCGTACTTAAAGTACTGTATCACCTGTTGTATTGGCTCTGGTGAGCTGAAAATCAATAGGGTTCATCAGTGTGATATTCAATCATAAAATTGCTGACTTATTGCACTCCGGAGGCTGTATCGTGCTAACAAGACATGTAAAGAAAGGTGGCCGACGACAACGACGACGACATACACAGGATTTTTTTTCTAAAAACCGTTTTGTCGTGTTGTTGTTGATGGAAAACGTAAAAATAACACAAAAAAATATTTCAAAATTCTAACTTTTTTCGGGGTAAACCAATACTTTTCTCGCATATAGATAGGTTGGGCGGAAAAGTAAAACATGCCCCATTATTTAGGCAATCACTTTCAAAATGAATTAATCCATCTATTATCAAAAAATATTCGCATAGAAATTTTGAACTGCCTCAAGAAAGCAAAATATTATTCAATAATTTTGGATGAAACTCCAGATGCTAGTCATGTTGAGCAGTTTACTTTCATAATTCGCTTTGTTCATTTTTCTTCAAATGAGGTTGAAATAAGAGAACACTTTCTGGGGTTTTTTAAAGTTTTGGATAGTACAGGAGAAGGGCTTTTCAATCTGTTGAGAGATGAGATACTACCAACTTTTGAAATTGATTTTCTTAATATGAGAGATCAGGGTTATGACAATGGCGCAAATATGTCTGGGAAGCATGTGGGCATTCAAGCTCAATTTAAAAAAGTTAACCCGAGAGCTATTTTTTTGCCTTGTTGTGCTCATACATTAAATTTAACAGTTAATGATGCAACTAAAATCTCAGACGAAATTGTAGGTTTTTTTCAATTATTCAGGAGCTGTTCAATTTTTTTTCTGCTTCACCCTACAGGTTACAAAATCTCTCTTTAAAGTCAGTGAGTAAAACTCGATGGGAAAGCAGAGTCAGAGCCGTTCAACCTCTTAGATTTCAACGTCTCGAGATTTGTAGGAGTTTACTTGATTTGATGGAAGATAATTCAAGAGACATGGATACCAAACATTCAGAAAAGGTACTTTAAAAAAAAATTAAAACGTTTAAATTTATTTGTTCCATCATTATTTAGTATGATGTATTGTCAAAGGTCAATATAGTGAGTAATATGATGCAGAATCCAAATACAGTTGTTAATGAATGCCATAGAGAAATAAACAGTATCATCAACTACTTCACTGAAAAAAGGTCAGATGAAAATTTTGATGTTTTTGTGAATGAGGCTAAAGCCGAAGCTGGAAAAAATGATGTAGAGCAAACATTTCTTTCAATTAGGGAACGAAAGAGAAAGCGTCAATTTTCATATGAAAGTACAGACGATCCAGTTATAAATCCAAGCGAAAATTTAAGATCAGTTTTTATTTCCAAATTTTGGATACAACAGTTCAATCCCTACAAAGTCGTTTCGAGAGATTGAAGCAATGCAATGATTTATTTGGATTTTTGAGTGATTTTCAAAACCTAAATTCTGATGAGATTAAACGATCGTGCATAAATTTGGATTTGGCTTTCCAAATTCACCATGAAGGAAATATTTGCAAGGATATTGGTGGTCTTGATTTGTACAATGAAATTTCATCATACAAAATCCTTAACCCTGTCAAAGACTCTCGCAATACCTCAGACTCACCCATAGATATTCTGAATTATATAACCAAGAAAAATTTGCAGTCTTTGTTTCCAAACCTGTCTATAGCATTAAGGATATTTTTGACGCTGCCGATTTCTGTTGCGTCTGGCGAAAGGAGTTTTTCAAAGCTGAAACTTGTAAAATCTTATTTGAGAACTTCGATGTGCCAGGAAAGGCTTTCAGATTTAGCTGTTATTTCAATCGAAAATAAAATATGTGAAGCCATCGATCACAATAAAATGATCAATGAGCTTACATCTGCAAAAGCAAGACGTGTTATGTTCTAAAACTACCTTGTTATTTGATCATTAGGTTCTTAGGTATTAGACAGATCTTGCACATTTTCAAGTTAACGGATTTGTTTGCGTTGAGCGCCGTTTGAGAGTTTTAACTCAATTCACTCAGTTGAGTGAGTTGAGTTATATTAGATTTTTTGTTAATTTCCGAATGGACGTGTTTTATTTATATTGTACGTTAATAGTCTATTTTATTTGATGTCGAAAATAAATTTTTTGTCATATTTTTTCGTTGTTTTATTTTATTACGCCCATTTTCATAATCAAACACTTACACTAAAGTGACTTTAGTCTTTAGTCTATAAGTAAACTATTCAGTTTAAACCTCAAACTAAAAATGATTATGAAAATTGGCCTTATCATCAAAATTTAAGAATAGCATATAGGGGCGCACAAAATTATTCTTGCACGCAGGCGTTCGCCACCCCAGGAACGGCACTGGCCTTTTTTATATACCAATTTTGCACGTTCCACCAAAAAACTGTTCAGTGGGAATCTTGTTTCAATCCACATTTAAAACACTAAAAGGGCATGTATCTAAATGTAAGGATACGTTTTATGCATAGAGGTGATCCTGGCATTTGTATAATAAGACAATTCGTTTAGCAACTTGATTGATGCGGTGTATATGATTCATAGTATAAAACAATTTAATAAGTTAGAGTGCTGGCCCTTCAGGAAAAAATCTCTTATCATATTTGTGTAAATTATGTAATTTTATTTTAAATGATACAGTCAACATCAATATTCGTCCTATTTTGTTCGGAGCGTCACTATTAGTTTCAACTAAAAAAGCAGAAGGTATCAGACCAATTGCTATTGGTACAGTTTACCGTCGTTTAGTAGCGGAAATAATTTGTTCAAACATCAGAGACAAATTAGGATATTTACTTCGTCCATTACAATTTGGTATCGGATCGAAAGGTGATTGTGAAGCAGTTGCACACGTTAATAATAAAGTTTTTCTGAAAATTGATTTTAAAAATGCTTTCAATGCAATTCATCGCGATCATTTATTAAAACTTGTAGCAGATATTCTACCTGGAATTGTCCCTTGCATCAATTAATGTTATCGATTCCCTTCATATCTTTTATTTGGCGAAAACATCATTTATTCGGAAAGAGGCGTCCAACAAGGGGACCCTTTGGCACCTCTTCTTTTTTGCTTATCGATACACCAACTTATAAGAAACATTGACACATAATTCAATGCTTGGTACCTTGATGGTTCTTTAGGTGGTAATCCTAATTCCGTGTTCAAGTCTCTTGTCTATGTTATAAACAATTCCAAGGATATTGGTCTTGAACTCAATTTCAGCAAAAGCGAGTTATTTTTCTTAGAATCACCAAATAATCTTGCCATTGATAAATTCAATTCTGTAGCACCAGGCATAACAATTACCAAAGGCAAAATGTATTTCTATTAGGTGCTCCTTTATTAAACGAATCCTTTCTATCAGCTTTCAATGAAAAACTAACCTTTTTCAAAAAAATGTCATCTCGTTTATCCTGGTTACCGACACATATTGCTTATTACCTTCTCAAGAATTGCCTATTAATTCCAAAATTAACATATATCTTAAGATGTATTCCGTCCTGGTTACATAATGATATCTTAATCAATTTTTACAATTACATTCGTCATTCATTAGAGTCATTAATTAACATTAAAATAGAAGACTTTTCTTGGAAACAAGCTTCACTACCTGTTTCATATGGTGGTTTAGGAATTCGCTCAATCGTTTCAGTAGCTCTTCCTTCTTTTTTGTCATCATTAAATAGTTCAAAAAATTTGATTAATTACACTCTGCCTATATTTTTCCACAGACAAGGCCCTTTATTAATGGAAGCAGAAAATATATATTTGGTCATTAAAGTCTAACAAATTTGTACCCGATGAATATAAATCCTTTAAAAAATCCTGCGATATACCTTTATTGAACATTGAAAAAGAAAATCTGCTTCAGAAAGCTATCAATTTACCAGACAAGGCTCGTTTGAATGCAGCATTTTCAAAAACATCGGGAGCATGGTTGAACGCTATACCGTCGGCTCTTTTAGATGACGGAAGTTTCCGTATTTCTATTGGTCTCCGTTTAGGTTGTCAAATTTATGTAAAAAATCGCTGTCGTTGCGGAGCTGATGCTGTTGAATATGGTAGACACGGTCTAATCTGCAAATTAAGTGCCGGCCGTTTTCAAACGAGGCCTGTCATCTGCAAAGATTCCCTGTTCGTTGGAACCGTTAGGTACTTGCCGCGACGACGGTAAACGTCCAGATGGTATGACCCCCATTCCATGGCAACGCCGCAGACCAGTTATATGGGATTTCAGTTGCACTGACACTTTGACTCCGTCCCATGTCCGATCCACATCTACTTCCGCAGGCGCTGCAGCTTTACAAGGCGAAACTTTTAAAATCAATAAATACAAAAAGTTGGAGAACATTTACATTTTTATTCCTGTAGCAATTGAAACCTCTGGTGTTTTCGGTCATGAAGCTTTAAAATTCATTAAAGAAATGGGTAAAAAAATATCAGTAGAAACCAATGATTCAAGAGCAACTTTGTTCTTTATACAACAAATAAGTATTGCAATTCAAAGAGGAAATGCTTCATCTTGTCTCGGTACGTTTCCCCGTTCTAAGCCTCTAGAAGAACTTTTTATGGAACCTAATCATAAGAAACCTAATTCTTCTACCAGATGACTATGCTAGAGAATGATTCGATTCCTATGAGCTATAAATTATCTTTGACCAAAACAAAATATAAAGCTGGTTTACCCCCAATAGAGTTGAAGACATCAAATAAAAAAGTAAACTACCAAAGTTATTTATACTAAAAGTGTGGCATACTTTAACAATACTAATATAGACAATTTGTATGATGAAGATGATAACGGAAATCACACATCAGTAGCCTATTTGAGTAAAAATTTTAATGACAAACTCTCCAGAACAGTAAAAAATGGTACTAACCTCGCCAATAAGACAATTGAGGTTAGATCCAAAATATCTGATGTGACCAATGGAGTGAAACCACTAAGTACAAAATCAATATCAACCAGAGTTAAAAAAATCTAGTAATGATTTTTTGGTGACCAAAAAAAGGCATTGCCTCCAACAAGTGTCAAAATAACCCCGATGGTTTGCAGTCAAATTCAAAATAGGAAGAGAATGAAGACGTAGAAAAAACTAATGGTTCTGAAGTCGATAGGGTCGTAGTAACTTTAGAATCAATAAACATCAATTCCCTTTCTAAAAATAATCCTAGAGTTAACAATTTCTCTTCAAACCAGAACGAAACTACTGCGTTAGAAGAAGAGAACTTTTGACGGTAGTGAAGTCCGTGGAACACTTTTACCAGTATCTCTATGGAATGAAGTTCTTAATCCATATCGCTAGATGGATTGAACGACTTCAAGAGTACGATTTCAACATCAAACATCGATCTGGTGTGACTCACCGAAATGCCGACTCCTTGTCCAGAAGGCCGTGCCCAAGAGACTGCTCCCACTGAAACAAGGCGGAATATAGGGAAGCTTCAGTTTCAAGAACTACTGCAGTCAACGAAGAATGGTCACTCACCAGGATCAGAGAAGACCAGGAGAATGATCCTCACCTAAAGAAGATTCGGCATTGGACGGAAGAAAATCGGCGACCTACATGGCAAGAAGTGTCAAGATTTTCACCGACACTCAAGGCATATTGGGCTCAGTGGGACTCCCTTGTGCTGGAAGAAGGGCTGTTGTAAAGAGTCCTTGAAAACGATGAGGATTTCGACATGAGAAGACAGATAGTTATTCCGAGAACGAGAGTGGCCGAGGTACTGAGAAAGTTACACGACAGTCCATCGCAAGGTCATCTAGGAGTGAAGAAAACCCTTCAGCGAGTCCGTGAAAGGTTTTATTGGATGAACAGCTCCGATGATGTGAAGGACTGGTGTAAGAAATGTAAGACTTGTGCTACGAGTAATGGACCATATCGCAAGAGAAAGGCACCCATGAAACAGTACAATGTTGGAAGCCCTTCCGAAAGGATTGCTTTATATATCGCAGGACCATTTCCGACGACAGAAAATGGTGGCAAATACATCCTGGTTGTAATGGATTATTTCACAAAGTATGTGGAAATTTACGCTATCCCGAACCAAGAGGCCACAACTGTCGCGGATGTATTGGTGAAAGAATTTATCAGCCGATATGGAGTCCCCTTGGAAGTAGTATACCGTATACACTGTCTGATTGTTTAATAATTTATGGCTCCGTCGGCCTCCGTTTGAAAGTATGGTAATTATTGGTTTGAAAAAAATCGTGCTGTTGGTTAAAACATGAAAAGTTTCTAGAAATATAAAGTACCCAGAATCGAAGCAGATGTAAATAAATTGTCCTCTATACGATGTTTTTAAAATCTGTTAACATTTTATTAGGGCCTCTTTTTTATAGATTGTAAAAATTATTTTAACAGCCAGATAGTGACCAAAATGTATGATTTAAGTGGTGTTAGCGTGTTTGTATGATTATTTGTCAGGTGTCAAGTCAACGTTTCGAATTATATTAACTTTCATCAGGGCTCTGTAAAGAGGAGAGAGCTACTCTTAGAATACTTCGTTCAATTTTATAATTTGATAAAAAGTTTTAAAAGGAGAGCCTAAAGTCCAAAAACAAAACCTTTTTTAGGGACTACTTTTCTTAATTAAAAAATACCAACCAAATTACAGAGCGTAGGCGCGTAGGACAAGGTCGACTGTTAAACTCTTTACTACATTTTATAGGTACAAACAAAAATTAAAACCAGCCGTCTTCACAAATAATTTTGTTTTGTTTTATTATTGTCAAAAATGAAAAAAGATAAATTCATCATTATGTATAAATTTGTTATTATTTCATTATTAAAATAGAATCGAACTAGCAGATAAATACAACGTTTTCCATTTAACCAAATTATTTTCTCTTATAGTTTTCAAGATCCCAAATACATTCGTATTCTTTTCGAACATCTGTATGGAGAACCCAGGCCAGGATGATGCTTTCATTTATAAATTTTTGATAAATGTTCAAAGGAAAATTTTCCTCGATATTTCGACCCTAGAATTAAAGGCAATATTTAAACCAATAAAAATTGCGAAATAAACCGCAAGATAGCATGAATTATATCAACGATTCCCATAGAAACCGATGAGTTGCTGTTCGACGGTATAAGATGAAGACCCCGTACTCAGCACAAATATTATATATATATATATATATATATATATATATATATATATATATATATAAAATTACTTGTTGTAAATAAAGTTAGTCAATTACTAGATTTCATGTTGTTTGTCGTAGTTCGTAGAACTATCATTCTGTATAATAAACGTTTTTAAAAAGAGTATTTCGAGTTAGTAATTTGAAAGTGGCGCAGTCAGTAGGATATTCAGAATTAATACGTATCGAACGCGTTAATTTTCGTTTTAACGATTGACTGAGTATCGGAATCTACGGACTTAGTTGTTTTGTGCAAGTGGAAGTTTAGAGTGGCTCCTAGAACGTCAGGAAACCCAGTGTATCACACACCGAAACGATCCCAAGCACGAAGAAGTCCATCAACGGGAATTGGAACGACAATAGTCCAATCTTGCAGAGATATTCATCTGAGGAAGACAAAAATTGCGAACCGGAGTATATCTCTATAGGAATGCTTGAAATATTTCTTCTATTATTACTGTAAGTGCAATAAATTTTTATGTCTGAAGTTGACCAATTATCAAACATTGTTCAAAGTTTAAAATTAGATATTTCAACTGACTCACTAATTTCAAATCAAAGTTCAATTAATAATAATTTAATAATGGCCGAATTTAGACCAGAATATCTAAAATGTGTGCCAGATTTCGATGGCAATCCAAATGATTTGAACAGATATCTAATTGTCTGTAAATCATTAATTGATTCATTTTACAGAATAGACACACCAAATTGTTTCCAAAATGTGTATTTATTGAATTGTATAATATCTAAGTTAACTGGTAATGCTAAATTAGTAGTGAATATACAAAATGTATCTACTTGGAACGAGTTAAGAGATGTTTTAACGAGAAATTTCGCAGATCAGAGAGACGAAACTTGTCTAAATAGGGATTTAGTAATGATAAGACAACAATCAAATGAAAAACCACAGCAATTCTATGATAGAGTTTTAAACATTCTCAATCTTTTGTGTGGTTAAGTAGACGTTCATGAAATCGAAAATGACTCAAAAATTTTAAAAAGAAATTTATATAATAATGTAGCTTTAACAACATTTTTATCAGGACTTAAAGAACCGTTAGGTACAACTATTAGATGCATGAAACCAAATAATTTAGCCGAAGCTTTACAATATGTTTTAAAAGAAGACAATGTACATTATTTCCAGAATTTTACTCATAAAACAAATATAAAGCAACCGCAATACTCTGGTAAGCCTTTTGTATAACGACAGAATTTTTACAGTAATCCAACTCAATTTAATACTCATACACCTAATAATTACTTTAGAGCACAGAGATCATTTCCATCTCAACCTATACCTGTTCGCCCTATAACTCCAAGACAACCCCAACGTTTTCCTACGAATTCTCAAGTCTTCAAACCTCAACAGTACCATAATGCATTCAAAGCAAATCAAAATTTTAATTTACTAAAACCCACACCCATGAGTATTTCCACAAGAAATACAGTGAACAATCACCCAATGAGTTCACCTATTAGAAACTCATACCCAGGTCCTTCAAATCAAAATCATTTCCGAAATTCTCGACCACAAAATAATTTTATAGCCGAGGAATTATTTAATGCTGGTATTCAGGTCGAGGAAACAGAACAATATTATTATCCCGATAACTCATAATCTGAAAACGAACAATATCAATTTGAAGAACAAAACAATAATGATTATTTCGATTCCTCAAATCAAGATTCTACAAATTTTCACGGAACGCCTCAGAATTTAGAGGAAACATAACCCCCGAATCAATTCCATTAAATTTAAGTAATAATAGTGAATTGCCTTATATAATATTTCCCCAGTATAATATCAAACTTTTAATAGATTCTGGATCATCAAAATCCTTCATAGATCCCGAAATTGCATTTGAATATTTTTCAGATAACCTAACTCATGACCCATTTACTGTGAAATCAGTATTTCAAGAATCTTCCCATAAATATAGCACTCTAATCCCTTCTTCAAAAATTTATCTGATAATTTAAATCTCAAATTCTATGTATTCAAATTCCATAGTGTATTCCAAGGACTTATTGGCCTAGATAACTTGAAATTATTGAAAGCCAACATAAACTTTTCTAGTGGATGGTTAATGACTTCACATAGTAAAATTAAATTAAATTTTCATAAAACTCAGAAAGACATAAACTCTATTACTATCGAACCTAGAACTGAAAAGGTTATCAAAATAAAAACAAGTATAAAGAATGGTGAAATCATCATTCCACACCAAAAATTTCACGGTTGTGAAATACCAGAGTCGCTATCAATTGCAAGAAATGGAGAAGCCATTACTACAATTCTAAATATCACAACAAATCCAGTTAAATTGAGTTTTTCAGAACCACTTCCTGTAGAAAAATTTGATAACAATGCTTTTGAAAATTTCGAATTGAATAACCTAGAAGACACTTCTACACAAACTTTAGATTTTATTAACATTAGAAAAGATCGCTTGAACGACGAGGAAAAATCCAAAATACTTAAACTTTGTTCCGAATATTCTGACATATTTTATAACGAAAACACACCACTTACTTTTACGAACAAAATTAAACATGAAATACGAACCACCGACGAGATTCCTGTTTACGCTAAAACCTATCGATATCCTTTTGTGTACAAAAAGAAGTAGATAAACAAATTCAGAAATTTCTTGAACATAAAATTATCGGACCAAGCTCAAGTGCCTGGAATGCGCCAATTTGGGTAATACCCAAGAAACAAGACGCTTCTGGGAAATCCAAATTTCGTGTAGTCATAGACTATAGACGTCTTAACGAAAAAACTATTGATGACAAGTACCCACTTCCTAATATAACGGACTTATTAGACAAGTTAGGTAGATGCCAATACTTTACAACCTTGAATCTAGCTTCAGGTTTTCACCAGCTAGAGATGGCCGAAAAAGATATAGAGAAAACAGCTTTCAGCACAGAATCCGGACACTGGGAGTTCCTCCGGATGCCATTCGGTTTGAAAAATGCCCCAGCTACCTTCCAGCGGGCAATGGACAATATACTACGAGGCATACAAAATGAAAAATGCTTTGTTTACCTTGACGATATAATCGTTTTTTCCACTTCATTACAGGAGCATATAGAGACACTAAAATGTGTATTTGATCGACTTAGAGAATCTAATTTCAAGATTCAATTAGATAAATCGGAATTCCTGAGAAAAGAAGTAGCTTATCTCGGACATGTAGTGACCCCTTCTGGAGTGAAATGCAACCCAGATAAAATTAAAGCCATCAAAGATTACCCAATACCCAAAACTACTGAACAAATCAAAGGATTTTTGGGACTGATGGGATATTATAGACGTTTTATAAAAAACTTCGCCCACTTGACGAAACCACTGACAAAATGCCTAAAAAGGGCGCAACAATCGAACACAATGGCGAATTCTTATCATGCTTCGAAACATGCAAAGATATTCTGACCAATGACCCAATTCTCAAGTATCCCGACTTCACGAAACCTTTCAACTTGACCACAAACGCCAGTAATGTAGCACTCGGTGCCGTGCTTTCTCAAGGTCCTATCGGAAAAGATCTTCCAATCGCTTACGCATCTCGAACCCTTAACGATTCTGAACGCAATTATGATACCACACAAAAAGAACTTTTGGCCTTATTTATATGGCAAAAAATCATTGTTTGTGACTACAAACCCCTTAAATGGCTTTTTTCTCTAAAAGACCCAAATTCTAAACTCATTAGATGGCGAATTAAATTAGATGAATTTGATTATAAAATTGTATATAAACGTGGAAGCCTTAATACTAATGCGGATGCATTATCTAGAATAGAAATAAATACTAAAGAAACGAACGAAATTCTTAATGATGAGAATTTTTGGAAAAATGTTGACGATGTTTTGAGCCGCGATATAAATTTTAGCAATGAACCAATTCCGTCTCAATCACAACGAAGTATTAATACACCTTCGCCATCTACAGCTGGAAATCAACTAAAAATTCCAACAACAGAAGTAACTCAAGACGATAACCCTGACCTAGACACTATATCCTTGATAGTAAATCCCGACGCTGAACTAGAGAATGAAAATTTGTCGACAACAAACTCAAGTGACAACAATCCTGACTCTGCATTTCAGCAGATAACACCTGACCGTCAAAATGAACCCAACGACGATAGAATCAACGTAAACGAAAACGAGTCTCTTATTACGATTCATTCTAATGCCGAAGAAAATCCGGTAATATGTATCCCTATCGCAAAATGCGCAGTTAACATCGGACAAAATCAAATTATAATTAGTTCCGTTTTACATTCTCCAGCGAAACCTAAAGTTAGAATATTATTTGAGAAATAACTGTGCAAATATCAAAAAATAACCTAGAGCAAGACATCATCAATTTTATTAAAGAATTTATTTCACCAAATATTCAATATCACGTTTATTTCGAAAGCCCCGAATTGTACGAACCATTTTCGACAATATTACAAATATATTTCAGATCAAATTCAATCAAATTAAAACGTTGTACCACAAAATTAGATAGATGTAACAGATCAAGAAGAGATCAAAACTATCATACAAAGCTATCACGAAGAAAAATCAAATCACCGAGGAATGGATGAATCTTATTTAAGATTAAAAGAAAAATATTATTGGCCTAACCTAAAAGAATCCGTACAAACATTTATAAACGAATGTCAAATTTGCCATCAAAGTAAATATGAACGAAATCCAGTACATATGCAATTAAATATCACCCCAACCGCCTCGAATCTATTCGAAATTATTCATTTAGATTCTTTCACGATCGAACAAACAAAATTTTTAACTATTATTGATACCTTTTGTCAATACGCTCAAGCATATCACATAAATTCTGCCTCTGGTACAGAAGTGGTAGACAATCTTATCAAAATCTTCTCTCATCACGGCATACCGAAACAAATCATAGTTGACAATGGCACAGACTTCAAAAATTTCGTATGAACAGAACTACTGAGCCTTCATAAAATTCAAGTTCATTTTACCTCTCCCAATCATCCTCAAACCAACGGACAAATAGAAAGACTCCATTCAACTCTAATAGAACATATACGACTCCTAAATACTAAAGGTTTCTCAAAAACCCCAGTTAAAATGAAAATGTTATATGCTATACTTGCTTACAATCATTCGATTCATTCCAGTACAAAAATGAAACCGATAGATATAGTCAACGGACATATTAATAATAATGATGTTTATGACATTGACATAAATAAAATACTCTTAAATGATTGCATCAACAATCACAAAGAAAAAACAAAATTATTGTACTCAAAAATTAATTCCGACTTAATTAATCGAAAAGAAAAAATTACTTCTAAACTAAATAGAAACAGAGACAAACCGGAAATATTTAAACCTAATCAAAAAGTATATGTAAGAAAACACATACGACAAAAACACGCTAATAAGTACACTTTACCAATCAAATTAAAAACCGTAAACCTTGCAAATAAAACAGCTTCAACTGAAAATAGAGATAAGGTACATATGGACAACTTGAAACGTCCCCGGAAAAAACGTGAAAAATAGAAAATTATGTACGATACTTTTACACAACTTTCACACGTAATACTAAGACAATCATTTAGAATGTAGAATTTTGCTTTATTTCAGATTTTCTGGAACTATGGAACTCCAAGATAAAATAACAATTAGAAATCTAGTTAACAATCCCGGGTTGCTACCCTTTAAGTTAGGAACCGTAAAAATTGAAATGTACAGTTATGGACTTATACACTATTATGATTTGAACCTAATTATTTTAGAAATAAATAAATTACAAATTCAAGCCACAAAAATTAGGGCCTTTGCTGTTCAAAACATACAAATACGCTAATGATCTCTCAAATTATTGTAAATTGCTTGACTTCACAGAAACCAAGATTAACGATAAGCTAGCAGAAATATTACCCCATCCTTCAAGAACTAAAAGAGGCCTTATAAACGGCATAGGATCAATCTTTGAATCTATCACTGGAAATTTAGATTCTAACGATGGAGAAAGATTTGAAACTCTCATCAAAGAATTACAAAATAACCAAAATAATTTAGCTAGTAGTATAAGAAATCAAAATTCATTATCAGTCTCGCTCATTGATAAATGGAATAGAACCATCGAACAAATAACCAATAACGAACAAATTTTGGAAACAAAAATTAAATTTATCCATAATTTAATCAACAGACAAGCAAATTACGAATATTATGCACATATTAAGATGGCTATTAGCTTAATCATAGATCTGTATGAATTGATTAATTCGGTTCTAAACGATATTGAAAATTCAATTACATTTGCTAAACTTCAAGTGATGCATCCAAGCATAATTAAAACTGATTTATTTAAACAAAGAATTTGGAGAAAATATTTACAAAAAACGAATTGCCCTTAGAAATTGAATTCGATAAAATTTTACTCTATGAAAAATTAATTAAAATTGATTGCTACTCATATAATAATAAAATTACATATATTTTAAAAATTCCTATAACATATTCAAAAGTTTTTGATTACTACCATTTATTTTCGGCTCCAATACTAGAAGGGAGTCAGTTTAAGGTGATAATACCTCAGAATAAATTTTTAATTACGAATGGTGTCAACTTCGCTTATTCAAGCAAACCTTGCAAAGAGATTCTCCCTCAGCAGTATGTCTGCCCGAGAATAGACCTGCAGGAAATTCAAGAAGAAAGGCCTTGTGAAATAAACTTACTTGAAATGAAACGCACTTTCACCTGCGAGAAAACCAAATTACAATTGTCGAAGCCATTTCTGAAACAACTAAACAATTTCCACTGGTTGTACATCATTCCATTCCAGGATACAGCAAATTTCAAATGTTCAAATCAGGAGGAAACCAAGTATCTTACAGCGGGTACTTATCTCTTAGAAATTCCTTTGAGATGCCAAGTAGTAGCTCATCATACAGTCATAAATAACCAACAACTCTATAGTAGCTTCAGCCAGCCGATACTACTATTAAATCCTTTCGCTCAACCACATCAAACCTCGACTTTCATTTGGAGGAAGCAGAACTAGACGATCTTCAACCACTAAAAAGTAAATTTGTAGAAAATCAACCTCAATTAACATTCGGATAAGTCTCAAAAACCCCCAGCTTATGGACCTTATTAATTTATTTCTTGTTAATTTTTATTTTTGTATTCTGTATATATAAAAAATGAGCATCGAAGTACTGCACAGCTGCAAAGAAACCATCCCAGGTGGACCACTCAACCGTAAGTTGAATTTACGAGGGGAGGAATTACATCAACGATTCCCATAGAAACCGATGAGTTGCTGTTCGACGGTATAAGATGAAGACCCCGTACTCAGCACAAATATTATATATATATATATATATATATATATATATATATATATATATATATAATATTACTTGTTGTAAATGAAGTTAGTCAGTTACTAGATTTCATGTTGTTTGTCGTAGTTCGTAGAACTATCATTCTGTAAAATAAACGTTTTTAAAAAGAGTATTTCGAGTTAGTAATTTGAAAGTCATGCTCTAACTTGGTCTTGCGTAAGTCTTGCAAAACTAGGTCGTGGTCTTGCATAAGTCTTGCACTGCTCGGTCTTGGTCGTCCTTTTTCTGCAAGACGAAACCGCAAGACCAAGAGACTAGTCTCGCTCATCACTACTCTTTTGCTAAGGTTTTTACAAATTCCGTTGATATACTACCGGCCTTGCTAGGACCTCGTATGGATGCACTAAAGCACGATCATCTTGGCATCAGAGGTACAAATGCTTTTCAGCCTTATTAAGAAACCGGTTCTCCAAAGTTGGAGTTGGACAACAATTCTTCGTGGAAAGACCCGTTACTAGCGGTATTCCACAAGGTTCCGTTCTACTTTTTGTCGCATATTTCAGTGATATTTTCTTTGCCCTCTCCATAGGCAATTATATTCAATAACTTATTATGGGCAAAATAGGACTTGGTCCTCTGTCTTTATAATAGAGTAATAATAATAATAATAATGATCAAGTTGTGAATCAATCCTGTGTTCCATAAAAGTTAATAAGGGTTTTTGTCAAAATAAACATATGTTATTGAATATGGTAAGAATTGTAAAACTTGATTTGTTATTTTTTGTTGTCTTTGTTAGAGACTGTCTGTTGTCACAGATCCGGGTGGGGACGAACAAAATATCGTTGTTTGTTGTTTTCTGTTAATTTATTATTTTGTTCGTCCTATGCATTTTCTTTAATTGACTGCTTACCTGCCCTGAAGATGACTTTGCAAGTCGAAACTAGTTGGCTTCTGGTAATTAAAATACACATTTTCCTACTTTAGAATGTTTTCGTAGTCTAATAGATATGCCGCCGAAATAATTAGTAGTTTCACATTTTGATATATTTTTCATGTAATTAAATTCTCAAATTGAATTTGATCGAATTTTAAAGTTTTTTATAAATTCAAAATCATATCAAATAAAAATTATGTAAGGTAAAGGACCGAAATTCAGACACCTTTAGGAACTCACGTTACATATTTTGTGAAGTAATTAACAATCATTTAATGACATTGGTCAGCTTTAATATTCTTGAATTAATAATCATTTGTAAGGAGATCTGAGTAGTTATTTTTCCCGAAACTTTGTATATAATTATGTAATAATTATTTTTTTGTAACCATGCCAATAACACCTGATTCCGACAACAAGATTTGAGTTTGTTCCAATATCAGGCACGTCAGTGAACCTTATTCTGACAGTTATCCCAAATCGGACATTTGAGTAACATTATTCCGACAGAAAATATAAATAGTCAATTAACATTCAGAATTCAAACGTTTAATATAAAAATAGAAGAGAACGTTCTACAACATTAGACATTATGTGTTTCTAACTCCTCAACAGAAAAAAACCTCTTTTATTTCCATTGGAGGCTTGATCTTCTTGACGACTTCATAAGGATCGTACCAAATTTCATCTTTATTACTTGGCTCTTTCCATCTTCCACCAGCTTTAGTCATTGCATTAGCTAACATTTTTTCCTTGTTTTTATCTGTAATTTGTGCTGGGTAATAGTCGCCAAAATAACTGACAATTACGAAATCATCGATTTTTATTTTGTTATAACATGAGGTTTCTGCTTCTCCATCACCTGATAAATAATTCTTGTATAGTAAAATTCAGTTAATTGCTTTAGTAAAATTGCTTCTTATCTTCATGTTCAATTTGACCATTTTCCGTTTCATCGTTATCTTGAAATGAGACCTTCACTTTCTGATCTCTCTTCTTCTTTTGAGTTTTTTTGTTTATCTTGCCGAATATGTTTTTTTCAAGGTATTTTTACCTTCTCTTCGCGCAACCTCTTGTTTTCTTCTCTTGTTCTCTTTCTATCCTCTTTTTCTTGAATTGATTTTTTCTGCTCTTCCTCTTTTTCCAAAAAATTTTGTCTCCAAGCATCAGAGGTGCCTACAGAAGGAACTTTATCCCGAATATTCCTTGAGTTTACCTTTTTTGTTGGTTCAGGCCAGAATAAACATTTTTTAAACGGAGATGATATAACCACTGTGCGCAGTATTTGAGAATATTTCGTATTACTGCAAATATTCCCACTTTCATCTTTATTGACGGACTCCACTCTTACTTGCTCGTTTTCAATGGTATCAGTTCGTTTTTCTGGGGTTACTTCAGTTGTATTAGTTCGTTTTTCTGGGGTTACTTCAATGTTTTGCTATTACTCCTCCTACACTCCTTCCTAACACATTGGTTTTTCGTATTTCGTCAATTTCATCCTCGCGTTTTTCATCACTTACTTCCTCGCTTATTTCGTCATTATCTATTTCCACTATTTCGTCGATGCTAATATAGTTTCTTTGTCAGGGTTTTCCGTATGACTAACCATTTTCCAATGTGTTTTATATATCTTCAGGTAATGATTCATCAGCTTCAAATACAACCAAATTTTTCCATTCATCTTCCAGGATTAGGCATTCTTCTACATCTATTGTAATATTTGGAGTATTTTCTTTGTTCTGAGATAACCTCGAGTTCTCGTACATTTTGTACCAGATTTCATACAAACTTTTATCTTTAATTTCACCTGTCCAGTTTGCACCCTTCAGTTCATAGCATTTATTAGAAAAATCTGGCTGAAAATATGTTTCGAGATATCGCAAATGACTTACTTTTTTAGCATCTACTGCTTCATTTGTTTTGTTTAACTCATTGTTATCTTCGTTGAGAAGTTTGTGATAGTCGATATTATTAGCATCAAAAGGGAAAAGACCACATGCCTTGAAGGCGTTTTTGAAAATATTTTCTAAATTTGAGATTGATTTCACAGCATTTTGAAGAACATGAGCAAAGGTGTCTTTACCTTCTTCTTCTTCGAATGCCGTCCCCATTTAACGGAGGTTGGCGACCACTCTCTTAAAAGCATCTCTGTCCTTAGCAATATGAAAAAGATCCTCAACGCCCATGTCTGTCCATTCTCGGATATTCCTCAGCCATGATTTCTTCTTTCTCCCAATTCCCTTCTTTCCTTCAACTCTGCGCTGCATAATCACTTGTAACAGAGAGTATTAATCATGTCGTAATACGTGACCGAGATATGCTGTCTTACGTATTTTTAGTAGTTTTTGTTTCGTATTTACCTAAATGTTTATAATTATTTTGTGTTTTGAAATTTTGAACTTCACTTTTCCATTTCATTTTTGAAGATTTGAACAAGCCCACGTCCAGAGGCTGCAGAATATGTGTGGAATTTGGTAGCAAGCTTATTACGACTATTTTTTTTCTCTGCAAAACTCTGTCAAAGATAAAGTGACATGTGATTTGTGCCCATCCAAGTATAATACTACTGGAAACTGAATTTTTCAGATAAAACCTATGGGTGAAAAATGTTAGTTATGAATTCGAAAAAAGATTCTGAGGTCATCCATCCACTGGTTGACTTCCCAATCCCCCAGCCTTTAGGCACTTGTGATACTATATGCTTTGGTATCCTTTCGTATGGATACATCACCATGGGTGGAGCTAGTTGACCAGCAGCATTACCAGTTATAAGAAGAGTCGGGCACTCTTTGTCATCACCTGATCTATCATGAAGTGACTACACCCTTTCTTAGCAAGTGTCTTACGGCCTTTTGGCGATATAAAAAAAGCAGACTCATCCGTGTTAAATATTCTTTTTGGGTCAGAAATATTAATATTAGATGAAACAAAGTAATCTTCAATTTCTTTATGCCAGTTTCTGATTTTAGTATCAGTTATGGCTGATCGAGAAGCGCGAAAGTTTTGTGCTATTTTTTCACTGATTTCAGAATGCCTTTTAATAAAAAATTCATACTAGTGACGTCCCGGTCTTCCATGTGTAAAATTGTTAGGACGTTTTAAATTTTTTACGAAACAGACACTGTCAAGCAATTGATCTTTGGTTACAGGAAAACCCTTGCGCCCCATGTTAATGATCCATTGCACTAATAGGTTTTCTTCCTTATCAGTTAATACTGAAGGAGCTCCACTACGACATTCTTCTGGATAAGTGCGAACGTTACATTGTTTCGATGCAGCTAAACAAGGAGTGCCACTTTTGATGGCATCTAAAGCTCGCCTCAAATCATCTCTGCTATATTTGTAGTTTTTTTTCGTCGACATCCTATAAATGAAGCAAAGAATGCAACAATGAATAGTTATTAATGATGATTATTTCTACATTTTAAAATAACAGAGGATACCCGTTTACATAAACTGAACATATTTCAGACAGTTGAAGCACTCAACTCCGTCACTCGTGTCGGAATTTGGATACGACCTCTAAAATGAGCTTTTCTATATAAAACGGTATCTACTGAGGTTATTTTATGATGTAAGAACGGGAAAGTATCATATCAACCATATATCACATACACAAATCCGACACTCAGTGTCTGATATACTTGTACCTAATCCCGACACCATAAAAATTATAAAATTCTGTAGTTTTGCTAATAGCAAACCTTGTTAAAATGCAGATTTAAAACTTTAATAACCAATTTCAAAGAAGTTCATTTCAATGTGCTCAATTAGTGGTGCCATGTGGTTAAGAATATAACAGCTAAAATCTGCTTACCTTATCAGAAATACTTTGCAAATGAACACAGCACGCAACTTTCCAGCACCATCAACTTTTCAGGTTATGCATTGACCGTTAAAGTGTCGGTCATATTCATGACTGGAATAGTTTATGTTCAATTTTATCGACAGATGTCCTAACGTATATTTGGAAGTTGTAAATTTTTTATTTTAGCTGAATCCGCTGAAATATGACTGAATATAGGACAGTGTCTGAATTTGGGTCTTTTACCTTAAACTGGAATAAAGAATTTTATAAGAAAACGAATTAATTAGAGATTAAAATCTGACTACTAAAATTAAAGTCCAACTGTTCGTATTTAATTAAGACCACACAGTCTTATAAATTGATTCTATTATACTAATTACCTATTTTATATAAAATAAACCGCCTAATGAACAAAATGTGTGTCCATTTTTCTATTTAATGTAGTCGGTAAATCATCATTATCTAGGGAATGTTTGTTTTCGCCGTTTTAATATTTCAGTTGTTCATCCCCTCTGTTATTTTTACGCCTCACAGATTGATAATCGTCAGTTAGTACAAAAGTACCAAATAATACAAACACATAATGCTTAAAAAGGGGTTTAATACCAGAAAATTATGTAAAGAAACCGGATTTCCCGTACTTAATTCAGTGGGTCAGAAAAGTCAATATAAAAGTGAATTTATTATTAAAGAATAATTTAATACTGGACACATTTATACGTACACACATATAATTATGAATGTTAGGCAGTTTTACGCAATGAATGATTTTTATGATTGTTATCTAATTTTTCAATTTGAAATATTTCAACAACTATGAAATATATTCATATGTATGTATGATTCTAGTGTTAAGTTCATCACTCGTTTGATAGTTACCTTATTATTAAAATAACTTGCGGTATGTAGTTTAGAACCGGGTGCGGTTGTTTAGACGGATCCCGAGAAATACAGGTATAGTCCAGGAAAATCAGACCCAAAATGATCATTTTGCGTCGTTTTCGAGGTAACGGCTGATACTTGGTAAAAAGTTAGTAAAAATTGTGTACAACAAAACTTAACTTATGCGACCTCTCAAATCGGACCGGAACATTGTTTATGATTCGATTTACACTCATTTTTCATGCCTTTTGTAGATTTTTCAGGTATATTTTTTTTCTTGTGCATAGTACAGACAAAAAGTTAAATACTTTTTTTTCTTCTTTTAAAGACCTACAATTCTAGACCACGAAAAAAAATTGATTGGGTCAAAAGTTATTGGCAAATAAACAACTGATAACGTTATTGTTAATAAATGAAAAAATAATGAGCATTTTTTACACTAACACTTCCACATCACGCTTATCTATTCTCACTCATTAAAAATGATACCCACGAAAGATGGAGTCTGTAAGGTCAATCTTCTTCTTCTTCTAGTGCCTATCCGGTCCGGATGTTGGCGATCATTCTGGCTATTATGATTTTATTTGCTGCTGCACGGAATAGTCCTGTAGTAGTTGTTTTAAGGTCAATAGTTTATGAATTATAGCCTTATAAACAAATTAACTAAAAATTGACTTGCAGAGTTCTGTAAGCTATGCGAACTCGCGCCAATTTTTTCACTGTTAGATTTCATAATAAGACATCGATACCCATCATTGTTTTTAAAAAAAATACATTTTTGCAACAACTCGAATTTTTTTTCATATTTGGCATAGTTGCATAATTAATTTGACACTATATCCGCCTATTTTTGTCGAGAATGAAGTACGCACATAGGAGGGGCATGGAAAGAGCTTTAATTGAAAAAAAAATAAGTTAAGATTTATTGACAAACGACTGAGTTACGGACAATCGAAGTCGGAGGCCTATCAGTCAACAATTTATGCGAGTATCGAAAAACAAAAAATATCCCTAAAATTTTTAGTCAATGTACTTTTATTGTACGAAATACCGAGAGGTCGCGTAAATTGCAACCCAATCAAAACATTTTTCGAAAGTCAGCAGCGGGCGGATATTTCGGCTGGCTACTGCGTGGCAGCGGAGTGGGGGGAACGCCTAGCTTTTCATTCTATCATCGTCCGTATTTTGTGTTGGCAGTCGTACGGTGAACCTCAGAGAGTGTAGTCGAGCTAAAGTTTTGTTTTTCGATACTCGCATAAATTGTTGACTGACAGGCCTCCGACTTTGATTGTCCGTAACTCAGTCGTTTGTCAATAAATCTTAACGTATTTTTTTTTCAATTGAAGCTCTTTCCATGCCCCTCCTTTTTGCGTACTTAATTCTCGGCCAAAATCGGCGGATATAGTGTCAAACTAATTATGCAACTAAGCCAAATATGAAAAAAAATCGCGTTGTTGCAAAAATGCATTTTTTTTTAAAAACAATGATGGGTATCGATGACTTATTATGAAATCTAACAGTGAAAAAATTGGCGCGAGGTCGCATAGCTTACAGAACTCTGCAAGTCAATTTTTAATTAATTTGTTCATAATGCCATAATTCATAAACTATTGAACTTACAGACTCCATCTTTCGTGAGTATCATTTTTTGATGAGTGCAATAGATAAGCGTGATGTGGAAGTGGTAGTGTAAAAAATGCTCATTATATTTTTATTTATTAACAATAACGTTATCAGTTGTTTATTTGCCACTAACTTTTGACCCAATCAATTTTTTTACGTGTAAGGTCTAGAATTGTAGGTCTTTAAAAGAAGAAAAAAAAAGTATTTAACTTTTTGTCTGTACTATGCACGAGAAAAAAAATATATCTGAAAAATCTATAAAAGGCATGAAAAATGAGTGTAAATCGAATCATAAACAATGTTCCGGTCCGATTTGAGAGGTCGCATAAGTTAAGTTTTGTTGTACACCATTTTTACTAACTTTTTACCAAGTATCAGCCGTTACCTCGAAAATGACGCTTACATACCTAGATTTCCGGGACTAGGTAGGAGAAAATTTGCTTGGACGGATTTCGAAGAATAAATGAAGTATGTAACGGAATTATAGTGTACAGTTTTCTTAGAAGCACTTAGAAAATGTAAATACACATACTTAAAAGTGTCCTGTAAATGTAGAAACTTTTCATACCTTTCGGCACTAAATGCATATATTATAAATAAAAACAGGAAAATCAAAAGCTGAAAGAAATCATCGCCGAGCAAGAAGAAAGATTAGATTATGTAAAAAGAGAAATAAGGCGCAATAACATAGTAATTCAAGGAATACAAGATAAGCAGAATGAGAGCCAACAAGAAATAAAGAAGCAGCTCAAAAAATGATTATAAAAATAGAGGTAGAAATAGATCCAGAAGCAGATTTGATAAAAGTCAACAGTTTAGGAACATTTAGAATAAACAAACCAAAGACCACTTATAGTTAAAATCAAAAAATTAGAAATTATAAAACAAACTAAAATCTAAATGGTACCAATATTTGGATCAACGATAACTACTCTATAAAGTGCAAAGAAAAAGAAAAAATGTATTATCTCAGGTAAAACTAGCCAGAGATCAAGGACACAACGCTGTACTTAAGTTTAACAAATTAATTATAAACAACAAAATGTATGGAGAGATGTATTTATGCATGAAAAGATAAGAGAAAACGATTATAAGAAACGTACAGCAATGATCGTTCACCGACAGGGCCGGTCCTAGGGTATTGGCAGCCCGCGTGCAAATACCAGATGAGCCGCCCCTCCAGAGATTTTTAACTTATTTTGACTAATATTTAACGTTTACGTTATAAACTCTTAAACTCATCTACCTGTATAACGTCTATTTCACAGTTTCACGCACAACAATTTTGGACATACTCAGTGCGTATACAGCTTTGTTCCATGGGAGGGAGGGAGGTCGAGTAATTCGTGGCGCGGGGGTGACAGAAAAGGAGATTTTTTTCTGTTCAAGATCAAATGCCTTTAAATTGATAGTTAGGCTGCAGTTTTGTCATTTTTCAGTTTTTAGGAAAAAATAGATTAGATAGTTACGTATTTTTATCTTATTCGTACGTCACAATCGTTGTGTGTGAAATAAGTGTAAGTAAATCATGAGTAAAAATGTAAATAAAATTTGAAAACTTTATTTTTTTGGCAACCTTATAAATAGGTTAATAGCAACAAAATACTTTATCAAGATAAAAAACAAACAATAATATCACCTTTGCATAAAAAAAAGTACCAACTCAACGAAAAGTATATAAATCAGTTGTTCTACAGTCTACAGACTAGGTACCTACCTAATCATTATAATTACCTAATTATAAAATAGCCTTTCTGGCTTTCTGAGTGGCAAATTTATCAATAATTTCCGTAAAATCGATCTTTTCACAGATTTCGGATTCAAGAGAGATGATGGCCAAATCTGAAAGCCTTTCTTGTGTCCTATTATTTCTCCAGAAATTTTTACTAACTTTTAATTTGCTGAAACTTCTTTCTCCTGAAGCCACAGAAACAGGTAAGTTTAAAAAATTCTTATTGTTGGAGCAATATTAGGAAAACAGGAAATGAGACCATTTTTGACTATGATTTGTAATACCTCAATTGGCTGTTTCTTACCTGGAAAAATATCTTTGAATGAAGTTATTTCATTAAACAGTTGTATACCGTCTACATCTTTCACGATACTTCCTTCCTCCTGTACTTGTATTTTAATATCTAAGTTCATGCAGGCTTTCATGAGATCATCACTAGAAATGTTGTGAAACTCATACAGAAAGCAGAATATTGAAAAGCACTCAGATAATAATGTAAATCTTTCATTTACCGAAGAGATCGCGTGATCAAGAATTGCAAAATAGAAAGTCTTGAATTGCTGGAAGGGATTCAAAAAGGGTTCATCACTGCCTTCGTAATCAAATAAACAGACCTTTTTCCTGAGCCTCGAACTTGGAAATTCCGGATCAATACCTAAATATCTAGCAAGTGTTGTGGCTGATGCGACAAATATTTTGAAATTATTGTCTGATCTTTGTGAAACAAAATATTTTTTAAATTATCTAAGCCTTCAATGCATTCCGCGATGTTTGATTTAGGATTTTCAAGCATTGTACTCAGAAAATTAATTCTTGATAATAAATCATGCCAAATCAAAATTGAACACAAAAATTTGAATGACTCAATATTTTTAATTATTGATTTTGCACTATTTTTTGTTTCCGCGTCTCTGGTGGAATCTTTAATTAAGGCATTTAATGCGGTAATAATGTTTTTGAGGTCTTGCTTTAGAGGACTTTCCCACCTTGTTTCACTTAATGGTTCCAAAGTTAGACTTTTCACGTATTTTTGTAGTAAATCCCATCGATATGGGGACGCAGAAAAAAATTATATACCTCTTGTATCATATCAAAAAATCCAGAAATTTCACCACTGGAGCTGGCAGCGTCATTAACGACTAGGTTTAAGGTGTGAGCCGCACAGGGCACGTATAATGTTCTAGGATTGATATCGAGAATCCGTTTCTGAAGCCCTCTATTTTTCTCCTTCATGTTCGATCCATTGTCGTAGCCCTGACAACGTATATCTTTAACTTCGAGCTGCAGACTAGATAATAGCTTCTCTAATAGAAAATTGCACAGTGGTATTAGATACTGGAAAAAATCCTAGAAAAAATTCTAAAATATCTACTTTACTTTTACCATCAGTAGTGTTCACACATCTAATTACAAACGTTATTTGTTCTGTATGACTAATATCGGGCGTAGAGTCGAGAATTATAATGTAATATTTGGCTTTTATGACAATGCGTGTTATCTCATTACGAGTAGATTCGGCTAAAATATGAATTACTTCATTTTTAAAATGCTGCCCTAAGTAATGTGGAATACGTGTTTTTTTATCTTTGTATTTACTGATATTATTAAGGCGTTCTGAAATAACTGGATCAAATTTGGCCAACATCTCTACTGCCTTTAAAAAATGACCATTATATCTATGATACAACTCCGTACTAGTTCCTCTGAATGCTAAATTTTGACTGGCTAAAAATTGTACTACAGGAATCATTCTTTCAATGATAGCGCGCCATCGCTTTTTCTCTCTATTGTAAACATTTTGTTGTTCCGCGTCAATAGTACAATTTTTTTCCATCCTCGTCTTTATTTCGCACCACGATAGAGTTAACGTGTTTTAGAGTATTTTCATGCTTATTGAGGTAATCCGAACAATGACGCCAGTACTTACAAGTTGTGTTGAACTGTCTACTAAACAATTTACATGCACACAAAAAATACAATTTTGTTTTATGGAATAGCAGAGCCATGCGCGATTTATTTTCTCCCCGTTCACTAAAGTTTACAAATATGCCCACTTTTTTGATCCAATTAGAAAACCCCTCTACAACATTTCATTCGTTCATAAATCTAGTTAAGAGCTTTGGTACTTACCACAGTTCTGATTTAAACTATACTCAACAGCAACGCCTTGTCACTAATTTCCATTATTAACTTACACTTGCTTGCACTTGATGGTGTTTGTATTATTGTATGTTGATGCAAAGTTAAAGAACCTTTTGAAATGAAAATGGTTTATATATAGTGGTGAAGTAGCAAAAAAGTTCCGATGCCGCATCCCTTTAACTTTGTGGAAACAATCCATTTCTTATCTATCAAGAAAACCGCTAAAATAAAGTTTCTTTTGACAATTGACCTGCGAGCCGCGTGCTGACTGTGACATATATAGCACCGTACATAAACAAATCATTGTTTATGTACGGTGTATATAGTCTTTACGAAGTAAGTTGGGACGGCAAAAAAAATTCAAAGGAGGCCGCAGCGGCGAAACCTTTGAAAAAAAGCGGCAGCACGTTTTTTTCAAAGGTTTCGCCGCTGGTACGTCATTTAAAATTTTTTTCGCCGTTCCAATTGACATTGACATCGTAAAGACTATACGTACATAAATAAGCCGCCGCGCCGCACACAGGAACCAAACATACTTAATCGTGTCAAAAATATGACCCTAGGTTTTTTTTATAGAAATTTCAATTTTTTATGCAGCATTGCCGGCTCTGCCTTGAATTTTGCTCTCAAATTAAGAATGTGTGTAGATGAGAGCAGGAGAAGATACTAATTACTAATGGACGATAGACCAACACACAACACAACTGAGCAATAACGTTTCATTTTTCTTCTTTCAAAAAATAGCTGATTGTTATAACTAAAAGCGGCCAGCAGCCGCCTCGTGGTCGCCCCTTAGTTTGGCCGCCCGCGTGCGATGCACACCTGCTAGGATCGGCCCTGTTCACCGGAACATGGTAGGGGTAACAAAGAGAAGAAGTAAAAAAACTAGTAACTAAAGAAAATAGGATAGATACAATGGAAGACGACAAGGAAATGAAACGGATAATGAGTAATGGTAAAAATAAGAAAAGCAAACATAAGAGTTTAGTAAGAATGGCAACGTGAAATGTCAGGACAATGCTGGCAATGGGAAAAAATGGAGAAAAAATTGCAAAAGAGAAGTATATTGGTACCTACTTCAAGTAATAGGATGGAAAGGAGAAGGTCAAATTAACAAAGGAGAATATATTTTCTTTTATGGAGGGAAGGACAGACGAGGAAAGAACGGTACAGGCTTTATGATAAGCAAATTGATAAGAAGTAATATACTAGAGTACTTACAATAATTAATAGTTATGCACCGACGGAAGAAGCAAAAGATGAAGACAAAGATGAATTTTAAAAGAAACTGATAAAGATTTGTGAGGAATCCGCAAGACATGATACATTACTAATTATTGGAGATATGAATCGAAAATAGGAAAAGAAAACTAATTAAATACTCTTTCTTGCAGGTAAGTAATATAGCCAAGGAACGCAACATGTATATTAGCAGCACTGGTTTCAAGCATAAGAGAGAACATAAAATTACGTGGATTATACCAGGGACTACTACAGTAAACCTTTTAAAAGAAGATCAAAGATGATACAAGATGTAAGATCATACAGAGGAACAAGTGTTGATACTGATTATCAAGTAGTAATAATTAATTGTGAATATAGTGAATAAAACGATAAAATGCAGGAAATGGAACGAGCAGAAATTGAGAAGAAGTGAGAATATAAAGAAGAGGTAAAAAAACAACTACAAAAGAGCAAAGAACCAGATAATATTGATGAGCAATGGAAGGAAATTAGATGCATGATATCTGCAGCGGAGGAATGATTGGTGCAAAAGATACAAGAAAAAAGAATGAATGGTTTGATCTAGAATGTAAAATAAAAGAGAAAATAAGGCAGATTAAAACAGCTACGAACTAAGCAACAAACTGATTATGATAAATACAGAAAAATAAGAAAAGATGGACATATTCGGGAATGATAATAAAAATAATGTAAAATTATATCAATATATAAAGAAACAAAACGGAAAACAAACTATGTACAACAAATATTAAAGAAAAGGGGTGTAGTCAATATTTCAAAAATGTAATAACGGAAGAAGATAGTGAGTATGGAGAAGATGATATTAGTGATAATGATACAATGTTAGAATATGAAGAAAAATCGACAGAAGAGTAATTTACCGACATAATTAACAAGCTAAAACAGACGAAATAATAAATTAGCTAATAAAATATGGAGGAGTTGACCTAAGGCATAAAATAGTAAAAATCATTGAGAGAATATAGGAAGCAGAATTCATGCCGAAAGAATGGACCACTGGAATACCAATAATGAAAAAGGAAACTCTAATATATGTAACAGTTGTAGAGAAATTAGTTTGCTCAACACTGTATATAAAATATTACCAACGATAATAAATGAAAGGCTAAAAAAAGTAATAGAATCAGAAATAAGGGAGCATCAAAAAGGTTTTCGACAAGGAAAATCGACAGTAGATACCATACATTCTATCCAAATGTTATTAATTGACTTCAAGCAAGCCTTCGACAGCCTCAAACGTACGACACTTATAAAATACATGGAACAGCTAACAGTACCACAAAAGATAATACGATTGATGAAAATAACGATGAAATATTCTAGGGCAAGAGTATTGACCAAGGAAGGTCCATCTGAAGAATTTGAAATAAATGGGGAAAGGACAGGGTATGAGAATTACAGAACGGAGACCTAAGGAGGAGAGATTGTCAGGAAGATCAAAAATAAGATGGAAAGATCAGGTTGTAATAGATATAAAATGTTTGGAAGTACAAGGGTGGGACAGATAGATGCAGGACAGAAAAAAGTGGAAAACAATTATCGAAACTGCAAAAAGTAACGGAAAAAATGTGGGCTGACCCCCACAATATACACGGTCAAAAGAGCTCAAATTGAGCGGGTTCAATTGCAACTACATTATATTGTACTTTTCATGGAAAGGTTCAAATTGAAAATATTTTCAATTTTCTTGACGATTCGACTTAAGTATAAGGCTTTTTCAAAAGTATTTTGATCAACTGCGTTTTCTAGAAACAGCTGTTAAGATAACTATCGCCAGTGTTGATGAGGTTGATACCAGGGATGAGAAGGAAATGAAGCTCCTGCTTCCACGCTGAGTAGACCTGGTGGTACCACACCTATCAATCAAAGTAAATCAGGAAAACGAAACACCTGTGACGATGGGCTAAGTGATGTACTTAAAAAAAAAGATTGTAGCCAATGAGAACACTGCAAGTTATTCTGATGAGACAGACTAGGATAAGATGTTTCTGCTTTCTATGTTAACAGAAATTCGCAAAGTACCCGTGGCAAGAAAATTAAAACTCCGACCGTACATGATTTCTCTCTTCGCTGAAGGCCAAACACAAGTAAAATATGTAAAAAATATTAGACAAACAAAAAAAGTTGTGAAATTGATATTTTTCGATAACAAATATTTCATTTCTGCTCAAAAAAACATATTACCGTTAATTTGGCTTTAGTGAACCATATTCACCATTTTTTTGTTCTCGAATTAAACATCTTTTGTCAGATACATAAAGTTCAAAATAAAATAACTAATCAGAAGAGTTTCAAGTCCACAGAGTATAACACTATGTCCAACAATTTTAAATCAGAACCATACTAACTATATCAAAAGTTAGTATAAACTATTCTCAATCAAATCAAAACTAACAATGTCCATCACTTCTTAAATTAGAAGTCTATTAAACTAAAGACGGTCCAACAACTTTTGGTCAGAAATATACTTCACCAATAAGCAAGATACGATTTTAAGTCATGTCAGAACTACTCTATGTCCATGTATATGCTAATCGATACGCAACTTGGAATATTAATGTGCACCCTGCGGTACTTAAAATACTTCTGCACTAGACATAGGTTTATTTATCATTCGGAAATTTTCAGAACCTATCGTTGATATGGACTTGGCATAGTCCTGCAGAAGAAAAAGCCGCCCTTGTATGAATAAGAACCCTGAATAATATACTTGACCATTTCAAAAGAGATCCGCAAAGGAGTTTACTTACCTTAAAGTGACCACAAGTTTATCCTCTGGTGAGATATATCTCCTCATGACTATATCAACTTTTATTAATCCTAATAATTCGAAAAAACTTCGAAAATAATATGTCATCGGCGGAAAGTTCACGAAAAAAAGTATAGTACAATCCTTTAGATTCTCTTAACGATAGTATAGGGCAGTGGTCGCCAACCTCTCAATGTGTTGAGCTACTTTGTTAATTTTGGAATAAACAGCGAGCTACCCACACGGAAGCCACGTAACGCAACGTAAATGAAATAATCCACAGATAATTTATCATTATATGTATTTATTTTACTATTTAACTGGTAATACATAATACATAGGTACTCATAATAAACTAATCACAAAATAACTAATATTACTAGTACGTACTTGTTCATAGCTAGATTCCTATCTACCAAACGAAGGTGTTTGAAAAATAAACACAAACTTTTATCCAGCCACAACGGTATGTCACGTGAGATTTAAAAATAAATAATAATAACAACAAAAAAGTAACGCAAGTTATGTCTACAGCATTATCAAGTGGGCACCTGTGAAACTGCATAATAGACACTTTTATACGATATTATATATTCTGTTTGAACACCATTTTAATTCATTCTTTGTATAACTCTCAGTACAGTCTTTATAAATTTTTTGTATTATTTCTGCTCTTCGTTAAAATATATTTTTGTATAGTTAATTTTAGTTCTTTTTAAAAAGACATTTTTCGTAAAGAAAAACAAAACTGGCGCAGTCAGTAGGATCGCGCGAGTTGTGAAAACGTGAATTATACAGTGTACCGATTTCTACGGTTTTCGTATAAACTTTCATGACTTTAACGTTTTAACGTTTTGAGCGCGAGTTCTATCTACCCTTTCTGTGGGATCAACAACTGAGAGCAGCCTTCCTGTGGACGTAGTGAGAGGAACCAAAGAGTCGGGGAAGAAGATTTTCTAAACGTAAGTGCCGAATCTCCTTTTCTCGCCTTCCTATACCATTCTTTGGAATTAGTGAAGATATAAATTAAGATATTTTTATTATTATATACATTAAATATTTATGAACGATTTGAATAATAGAAACGTTGATAATATTGTAGACGCTTTTAATAATATTTCATTAAACGAAATATACAGTAACGAAATGGCTACACCAAAAATTAATTGGGATCTTTTCAGATCTAAATTAGCAAATATCAAACCATTTGACGGTGATAGTGAATATTTAAACAAATTTATCACTAGATGTGAGAGTTTAATTGAATCCTATAGAAATTTAAATGATGCCGAATTAAATTCACACTTAATAGAATGTATTCAAGAAAAGTTAGAAGGCCGAGCAGCTTCCATGGTCGGTAGTAGAGTAGAGTTAAATACTTGGCAAAAATTGAAAACTGCTTTATTACAGTGTTTTGCTGATAGGCGTGATATAGATTGTTTAGTACAAGAATTAATTAGAGCCAAACCTTTTAAAATTGAGCACCTTATCGATTTTGGTAGCAGGCTTCAGTTAATTCGTAGTAGTGTAATTCAGAGAATAAGTAACGACCCAAATATAAATGTTGTTGAGAGAAATTGTCAAATTATTCAATACGATAAAACTGCACTAAATACTTTCATAGCGGGTTGTAATGGAACGCTAAGAAATAATATGCATTTAAGAAAACCCACATGCTTAGAAGATGCGATGGCATCTGTCGCAGAATTTGAAAATTTCGAAAGACTTTATGGATCATTACATGATAAAAATTTTCGACAAAATAATTCTAATAATAATAATAATGGTATGCAATATTCGCGATTCCAAAATGTTCAAAGGTCAAATTCAGACCAAAATCAAAATCGTAACCAATATCGAAATTTCGTACCAAATAACAGACCAATTAATAATCATCAACCTACATATAATAATTATCGATATAATCAACCCAATGTCTCAAATAATGTAGGACAAAACAGAGAATATTGGCCTAACCAACCGATACCTGTTCAACCTATCCCACAAAATAATAGATATTTGACGAATCGACAAGTATTTGGTCCAACAAAAAATGTTTTTAAACCTAACCAAATACCACAAAATCAGTTACCAAAACCTGTACCAATGTCGACAACGTCGCGAAATTTCACAGAAAAAAGTCGAATGCCTGTTAATAATACTAACAATAATAATAGATTCTTCCAAACAAATCCACATGTTAAACCAAATTTTGTTTCTGAAGAATTATATTTAAATCAATGTGATAATCCAGAATATGATCCTAACCAATTTAATGAATATGAAGAAGTAGAATTTGATCAACCCGATACGAATGATGAAGTTCAATTTGAGGAAAATTTTCAGATAACCGGGCCTTCCAAAACAAAGACGTAGTTGAAATAAACGTTATTACCGCTAATCCTTTACCGTACATAGAAATTAAGAATCCCAAAGCTAGACTATTAATCGATACTGGTAGTTCTAGATCAATAATAAAACCTTCTATTGTAGAAAAATATTTTCCAGATACAATTTACCATTCCAATACTGTATTATCTACTAGTCTTGGAAGTAAAGATATTAGATTTCAAGCACTCGTGCCTGCATTTGCAGAATTAAAATGTAAAAATTATTTTATTAATTTTGTATTATATGACTTCCACAATTACTTCGATGGAATCATAGGTATTAAAGATCTTGTTAATATGAATTTAAATATTGACCTTGCGAACCAACAATTAGTAGGACCTAATATAAAAATACCATTTAAATTTAGACAACCTGATGATATAGAATTTTCTTTTTCAATAGACGCCGGAGAAAAATGTTTAAAAAATCTCCCAGTAAACATATATAATGGTGATATTATTGTAGAATCGCAAAGTTTAGAAAATATATTTATACCACAGTTACTAAGTACTGCCAAAAATGAATTTGCACCTATTGAAATCCAAAATCACACAAATAAAGCAATAACGATAACATTAAAAGAACCAATACAAGTAACTCCATTTGAACATTCTCAATATGAGTTATTTAAATTTGAAACTTTTGCTAACGATTTTGAAGAGAATAATTTAGCTAATCCTAACGATATTACTAAACTTATCCGAACAAACCACATGAATAAAGAAGAAAAACAACACATTATTAAATTATGTAAAGAATATTCCGATTTATTTCTTAAACCAGGTGATAAGTTAACTTTTACTTCGAATGTTAAACACGTTATAAGGACAAAAGATGAAATACCCGTCCATACAAAATCTTACAGATATCCGTACGTACACAGAGAAGAAATCAGGAAGCAG
The DNA here is from genome assembly GCA_963921935.1 of Galeruca laticollis. Classification (NCBI taxonomy): domain Eukaryota; kingdom Metazoa; phylum Arthropoda; class Insecta; order Coleoptera; family Chrysomelidae; genus Galeruca; species Galeruca laticollis. The sequence goes on from OY998178.1 coordinate 125,901,004, forward strand.
ATACAAGAAATGTTAGATAAAAATATAATCAGACCATCTTGTTCTCCGTGGAGTTCTCCAATCTGGATTGTTAAAAAGAAAATGGACGCATCCAACATTCAAAAATGGAGATTAGTCGTCGATTACCGAAAGATAAATGAGAAAACCATCGATGACAGATATCCGATTCCAAATATATCCGATATTTTAGACAAACTAGGTCGAGCTCAGTATTTCACCACCCTTGACTTAGCAAGCGGATTTCACCAAATACAGATGAGCGAATGCTCTATTGAGAAAACAGCGTTTAACGTAGACGGAGGACATTACAAATATCTTCGAATGCCTTTCGGGTTGAAAAATGCTCCATCCACATTCCAAAGAGCCGTAAATGAAGTTTTAAAGGACCTTCAACATAAGATATGCATGGTGTACATGGATGACATCATCATATTTAGCACGAGCCTTCAAGAACACATCCAAAACTTAAAATTAGTATTTTCAAAATTACGCGAAGCACAGCTAAAGGTACAACTTGACAAATGTGAATTTCTACGTAAAGAAGTCGAATATTTAGGCCACATTGTAACCCCTAATGGAATAAAACCCAATCAGAATAAAATCAGGGCGATTCAAAACTTTCCTATTCCAAAAACACCTAAAGATATTAAATCGTTTTTAGGACTCTTAGGTTATTATAGAAAATTTATAAAAAATTTCGCCAAAGTAACTAAACCAATGACAATATGTTTAAAAAAAGATCATACAGTCGAACATACACCTGAATTTATTAATTGTTTCAATACTTGTAAAAACGTTCTAACGTCAGAACCAATTCTTGCTTATCCTGACTTTAATAAACCCTTTGAATTAACGACTGACGCTTCAAAATTTGCCATAGGCGCTATATTATCCCAAAATAATCATCCTATTTGCTACGCTAGTAGAACTCTTAATTCAGCCGAAATCAATTATTCCACTATAGAGAAAGAATTGTTAGCAATCGTATGGTCATGTAAATATTTCAGGCCATACTTATTTGGTCAAAAATTCACAATATTTTCAGATCATAAACCCTTACAATGGCTTATGTCTTTGAAAGAGCCTAACTCACGACTTGTGCGTTGGCGATTGAAATTAGAAGAATTCGATTACGATATTAAATATTTAAAAGGTAAAAGTAACAAGGCAGCCGATGCACTTTCTCGCTTCCCTAATATGAATGCTTTAGAAACTGCATCACTTGACGTTAATTTAGGTGATATTGAAGAAATTGTAAATCAAGAACTCGATAGAATTAGTTCATATAACGAATCTACAAGTCAACTTCCTAACTTAGACAATATTGACCTTACAACTATTTTAGACGAAAACGAAAGAAACGTATCAGATACCATGATTAATTCATCCCCATTGGACGAAGAAGCGAACCCCAATAATGATGACATCGAAACAGTACACACTTCTGTAGAAAATCCCATTTTATCAATTCCAATATCTGAAAAACCACTAAATATGTATAAAAATCAATTATATTTTACTAGCAATGAAAACCTTTCTTTCAAAGTTAAAAGAGAAAAAATATTCGAAAATATTCGCTTATATGTTACATTACCAGTATTAGACACTGAATCAAACGTAATAAAATTCATTAAGGAATTTATAAATCCTAACCAAAATTATGCTCTTTATTTCCAAAACGAACCCTTATCACGAATGTTTATAGTAACTGCGCAAAAAACATTTAAAAATTCAGCTTTTAAATTTATCATGTGTACCAAAATTCTCACTGATATTCAATCAGTTGACGAACAACGAGAAAAAGTAGAATATTACCATATAAGTAAATCAGGTCACAGAGGTATAAATGAAGTAAAAGCATCCCTTAGTCGTAGATATTATTGGCCAAAAATGATAGAAGAAATAGAACATTTCATAAATAATTGTGAAACCTGTCTGAAAAATAAGTATGACAGAAATCCCCCAGTTATAAAATTCAATTTAACACCCACAGCTTCAAGACCTTTCGAACATATCCATTTAGACGTTTTTTATATATCGAATAAATCGTATTTAACAATCATAGATTTATTTTCAAGATATGGTCAAGCTTATCCGTTAGACAGTATAACAGGAGTATCTGTAGTTGAGAAATTACTTGAATTTATTTCCCATCACGGTCTACCTAGCAAAATTACGTCTGACCAAGGTACAGAATTTAAAAATTTCGATCTTCAAGATTTTTGCAAATTACACCACATCCATCTACATTTTACAACATCAAAAAATAGTAACTCTAACTCTCCAGTCGAGAGATTCCATTCAACACTAATCGAGCATTATCGATGCTTGCAAGAAGAAAATAAAAATTTGAAACCTGATCAACTAATAAAAAATTCAATTTTCTGTTATAATAATAGTATTCATTCAGTTACGAAATATACGCCTTTCGAAATTATTAAAGGTCACATAAACAATCCCGATCCTTTTGATTTAGACGATCATTTAATTATATCAACTTACGTACAAGATCATAAAGAAAATAGTAAAATATTGTATGAAAAGATTAAGCAAAATAACGAATCCATCAAAGAAACGATTATTCAAAAACGAAATGAAAAACGCGAAAATCCCCCAGATTTTGCAAATCAAGAAACATGCTACATAAAAACTAAACAGAGAAATAAAAAACTACCCAAATTTAAAAAGACGAAAGTACTAAGCCAAAAAGGTATCTTTATTAAAACTAATAAAGGCACATACCATAAAAATTTGACTAGAAAACCGAGGTTAGTAACAAACAAATTGTTACAGGAATCTAACGATGATGAACCTCCTGACATTGATGACAACATACATCATGATTCTGCAGATACAATGCATTGAAGAGGATGTATCTACCACTAAAATCGAGAGCCTAATCCTTCCAATCCAATTAGGAAATTCTCGTATTATATACAATAAACATACATTTATTCACTATGTAGATTTAGACATTATTTTTAAGCAAGTAAATAATCTAATAAAACATTATTATATCATTAAAGATAGTATTAAAATAATTAATAGTAGTAACCCCATATCGTATCATAATTTAGCACAAAGTATTTTGACAAGGACAGAATCTTTAATTAATTCTTTAGAAATAAAACTGAATAATCTATATCCCCATATCAGAAGTAAAAGAGGACTTGTAAATGCCGTAGGCAAAATTGACAAATGGCTTTTTGGCACACTAGATGCAGATGACGAAGAAAGATATAACAAAGCAATTGATTTACTGCAGAAAAACCAAAAAAATATTATTACAGAAGTTAATTTACAAACCTCTTTATACAAAAAACTTATTGAACACTATAATAAATCTATAAATATTTTAAACAATAATCAAGAGATACTTAAAAATAACTTAGAAAAAATTCAAGCTTCATTTTACCATAAAATAGAAACTCTTGAAAGCTATTTAAGTTTTCAGGGAATTATAACACAAATTAACTTAGATTGCCAGTCAACGATTACATTATTAGATAATTTAGAAAATGCAGTAGTATTTTCCAAATTAAACTCTCTTCATAATTCAATAATTTCTAGTACCGATATTTTCGAAATGATTAAGTATTTACATAAAATATATAACTCTAATCAAATTCCTGAATTTGAGAATTTATTAACTTATTATCAATTTTTGGGCACTCAAGTGTCTATATCAAATTCAAAATTAATTTTCGCTATCCATATACCTATCCTTAAGGAAAAAACCTACGAATTTTATCATATTTTCCCAGTAATCCAAAATCATAAAACTTTTACCCCTCTATTTCCCTATTTGGCACACAAGAATGAAGATAACCAATTCGAGAAGGAAGAATGCCCTCTTCTAGAAGACACATATTATTGCCGACAGAATCCTGTATCCCAAGATAATTGTACAACGCAACTACTCCAAGGAGAAGACCTCTCACATTGCCACATCATTGAAGTAAATTTACAAGAAACAGTCGTCGAACCAGTCACCGAAAACGAAATCTTAATTATACCCGAAAAACCTCAACAAATATTTTCAAAATGTAGAAGTAACAGATATATTCTTGTGACGTCTCCAATTTTAATCAAAATACCAGACTCCTGCGAAGTATGGACTAATAACCAGAAATACATTAATAAAATTCCAATTAGTAATGGCAAGCCGTTTATACTACCAAAAATTGAGATGCAAACGTTAAGTGGTTCCAGAAATTACCAAATTCCGAACATAACCAAAATAGACTTTGAAGAACTTAAAGAAATTAGCAGAATTTCGAAACAATTAGAACCAATTTCAGAAGTGGAAGACAATCCGTATAATTACACAAGCATATTAGGAACAGTTATTGGAATTGCAATTGCCTGCGCCTTAGTCTACATTTTCATTAAATATAGAACCCAAATTTTGAAGATTTTCAAGAAAAAACCAAAGGAAAACCCAACAGAAGATAAGAAAAATTCGAAAAGCCACTCCGTGTTTTTCGAAACTTAAGGAGGGAGGAGTTATGTCTACAGCGTTATCAAGTGGGCACCTGTGAAACTGCATAATAGACACTTTTATACGATATTATATATTCTGTTTGAACACCATTTTAATTCATTCTTTGTATAACTCTCAGTACAGTCTTTATAAATTTTTTGTATTATTTCTGCTCTTCGTTAAAATATATTTTTGTATAGTTAATTTTAGTTCTTTTTAAAAAGACATTTTTCGTAAAGAAAAACAAAACTCGCACTATCATGAACATAAACATTGAAAAATAAAAAAGCACGTTCAATGAGAAGGCTGACACTCAGACTTATCGATAATTTTTTTTAATGTTTGCAGTATAATTTTATACAGCCATTCGAATACAATTATCCAAATGTTCATCTGTAAGTCGATTGCGATATTTGTTCTTAATAAACTTCATATCGGTAAAACAATAGGCCAGATACATTTGATACTTGAGACTAACGATTTTAAGGCTAAAGCATTTTGAAACTCAATTACTTCCATTTCTGTTGCAGCGATGTCTTCGCCAAAATTCTGCATAACACAAGTTGCAAACTGACTGTTGGATATCAATTTCCATAAAGGGTGAAACAACAAACTGCGCTATTAAAGCCATTTCGTTGAAATCCTTACGATTTTTGAAGTTATTCTTTAAGGTAGAAACTAATTCTACATAATATTTGCTGTCATAGGTTTCTAATGGATTTTGAGATATTTTTTCTGAAAGAATAGGAAAATGCTTGGCATCGCTGTTAATTAGGTTTTGTTCTCAAAACTGCCGCTTTTTGATAAATGCTTTTATATCAGAAATCATTTCCGCTAGTTCTTTGTCTCTCCCCTGAAGCTGCAAATTAAGTTCGTTTAATTTCTCTGTAATGTCCACGAGAAAACCAAAATCTCTAAGCCAGATTTAATTTTCTAGTTCCGGAGTCGGTTCATCGCGTTGTTTGAAAAATTGAACTATGCCAGATAGGACATCATTAAAACATTTCAGCACCCGTCCTCTACTTAACCATCGGACTTCAGAGTGAAGGAGTAGGTCCCCGTATTGGCAGTCAACTTCATCGGCAAGGTTTTGTATAATCTTCTTTGTAACGCTTGAGCTCTAATCTTGTTCACAATTTTTACCACCAGTTTAATAACGTTGTTTAGTTTCAGGAAATTTCCACATAATGCTTGCTGATGGATAATGCAGTGGTAACAGAGAAGTTGCGGAAAAGTTTCATCTTTACGACATAACGCCAGCAGACCTTTATCACAACCCACCATAGCTGGAGCGCAATCGGTTGTCAAACCTACCATTTTCGATATTGGAATTTTCTCGGAAGAAATAATATTTTTTAAATGAGAAAACAACTCCTGTCCAGTAGTGTGTCCTTTCAGTGGAATAAACTTCAAAAGATCGTCTTTAATTGTAAAATCGCTAAAAACCATCCTGACGAACACGGCCATCTGGGCAGTGTTAACGACATCTGTTGATTCATCCAGTTGAAGTAAAAAATAAACACAGTTATCTAAGTCAGTTCTTAACCGTAAAAAAATATCATTGCTCATGACTTCTACACGTCTCATCACTGTATTAGCAGAAAGTTGCATAGATTTTATAGCTGAAACTATCTCGTCTTTATTTCTAAAGTTGGCAAATAACGAATCAGCAGCGCCTGTTTTATCATTTCCCCGTCTTCATAAGGTTTCTTTTTTTGTGCAATTATCTGGGACACACGGTACGATGCTTCAGTTGCAGCCTTATTTTTGTCGACTGTTCTTAAAAATATTGATCGTTGTCCAATTAACTGCTTTTTTAACTGTTTCAGTTTTTCCTTTCTGGCGGCAGAATGTAGTGGGAATGACTTTTCAAAATTAGAATGTACAGTTTTATGATGTCTCTCAATGTTTCCTTTTTTAGCAACGGAGACCGAAGTATAACATAACAAACACACATTTTTATCTTTAACTTCTGTAAAAAAGTATTGTTCTTCCCATTCCGAATGAAAGTGGTATGTCTTTACCTTCTTACCACTGCTTGCCATAATATTATTTTTTGTTGTTCTCTACTAACCCAACCGCTGGACGTTGGTTACGCGTTCAGTTTTAAACTAAGCGTAATGTCGCCGCGCCATGCGTATTTATCCCGTTCATAGCAATCCTGATTGTTCTCGAACACTAACGCGCTGGTCCGGCTGGTCGGTTCTAACCGATTCTAGCTTGATGGCGTCAGCGGCAGATCGCTCACCGCAACGTTGCCGCTGTTTATGTTTAATATTATGACAATGAGATTTTTTTGTGGAATTTTCGGAAGCTTCTCTGATTTTTGCAGTTTGTATTATTTAAATTAAAATCGTTGTGAGAGCTACCAGAATTGCCTCCGCGAGCTACCGGTAGCTCGCGATCGACAGGTTGGCGACCACTGGTATAGGGTGTTCATGAATACTTATATTCCTTCGTTTCCTCTTTTTAGTAAAAAGAGCGAGAAGCATGTACACGTACAACTCGTCGCCCATATCTAGTCGTTAAGCACCGAACAATTTCAGTCTTCATAAGACTGAGACTGAACTTAGAGCGATGGGTAGTGGTGACCAGGCTAGGGACACTGCAGACCGTGCCATCTACAGATCCTGTCGAGTAACTAAAATCGGTAGATAATTCCACAAAATTAACGAAACGTCTTTAGTAATCAAATGTAATTGATTTTTATTACTGCGTATGCGCGATGTCATATTGCTCATCCCCACAGGTTATCTGTTATACTGTTATCGTTTCTTAGTTCAAGTGTTGAGGTTATTATGAGGTTTCGGTATTTTGGTGTATTTTTTAATTGCTATAGTGTGATATTTATCTTTTGTTTGGTTGCTTTATTGCTATTAATTGATAAGACAATGTCAAAGTGTATTCTGAAGGAGTCTAATAAGTTGTGTACTCGGTAAGTTTTATTAAAAAAATTTGAGCATTTTTTTCTTTCTCAATTAACTATTTCCATTATTTTTATAAAATACAGAATTTTTACTAATTTAATCGACAACTTTAGAGATCATGGTTGTTTTTAACATTAGCTAAACTGAAAATTGTTGCATAACTAAAGTAAATATTTCTTTTTATTTTGTTCCTTAAACCCTGGAAGAAAAAATTAATATGGCTGGAAGTCAGTGGTAATATAATAAATCATTAAATTTGTCGACGAGGAAACGATGGAGAATATGTTTCCTTCATTTTCAAAAACAGTGTTTCTTTATATTTGAGAAAGACGAAGGGAGGTTATTAAGACAGTTTGATTTGCCTTCCCATATGAGAGAAAATTAACAAAAATTGATGGTAAGTTTTATTGTATTCAATATAGCATGTTATAATTTTGGTCATTTTAAACTATAAATTGAGTGAATGAAAAGATGAGTACTGCGTGTGTAATTTTATTAAAATTCCAGCTAAGCGCTTTCAGCCATTAGGCCATTCTCAAAGCTGTCGTCAAGAAAGAACATACAACAGGTGTCAAAAAACATCAAACCCTGTAACTGCTACATACAATGAAATAAAATGTTTGATTTTACATAATTATTTAAGTAAAATTTGTTAAAATTACCCTATAAAGAGGGTGTACAATTGTAATTCACATAACGAAAGGTCTAATTTGAAATTATCAACTAAATGATATGTGCGTACACCCTCTTTGTAGGGAAATTTTAACAAATTTTACTTAAATAATGATGTAACATCAAACATTTTATTTCATTGTATGTTACAGGGTTTGATGTTTTTTTACCCCTGTTGTATGTTTTTCTCTTGACGACAGCTTTGAGAATGACCTAATGGCTGAAAGCGCTTAGCTAGAATTTTAATCAAATGACACACTCAGTACTCGTCTTTTCATTCACTCAATTTATATCTGGTGTGTACACCATACTGAGACAATTCCATTTTAAAATGTACACAATGAAAAAATAATAATCTGGCTTTTATTTTATGTTATAGCTATATTCCCTCTACCAGCTATGGGATGGAAGGTATTGACCCCTTGCCGATTTTCATATATAGCCCATGGTATGACAATTTATGGGAAATGAAAGTGTGTATTAACTTTTGTTGATGCATTACGTAAGTATTTGGTCTAGCGGTAACCAAAAATCCAAAATACCCAATTAAGACCAAAAACAAAAAAAAGCAATAAATCAAAAAATAGTTAAAACCAAAAAAATAAAAAAAATCGAAAACTCCAAAAAAGGAATTCAAAAAAACCAAAAAAATTTGAACATTCAAACATTTTTTGATATTTTTTTGGCTTAATACAAAAACATGTGTAAACTTATTATTTCAATAGTAAGCGCATTTTGTATTCTTTTGTTGATATCAATTTTCAAACATATTTGTGTGTCTACTTATTTATTGTTGTTATTTTGTGTGTTTACTTGTAGAAGCTCATCCAGAAACGAGGAAGGTGGGATTTTTAAGAGCCCTTAAGAAACATTCTAACAATCATAGACTGCCAGGAGCTACAGAGTAACTTAAACTGCCTTATGCGTTGGTTTCATAAGAACGGAATGCTTTTAAATGTAGAAATATACAAATATACAATATACTAGGTTTAGGCTTGTGATATCAACCTATATAATACTTCCAGTCAGACAATAAAGATGTGTTTAAGTGGAAATGAAATGTTAGATATATTATTTTAAATTTTGTACAGTCACAAGTGCATATGTAATTACTTGGCACCTTGTATTTATAGAGCTGGGCAGTAGTTAAGAACTTTTGCTTTAAAAGTATTTTATTTACTTTTGTTCTAACATTCACAGTAATTATATTCAAATGTTTTCTTTGATAGGAAGTTGCCAAAAATAGTAGTTAACAACACTTTTTTTGATTAAGTAAGTATTCCAGTAGTTTGTCCAGCTCTGTGTGTTTATAGGAGGATAATAATAAATAAATCAATATAAACTTATCATAAGTAATTGTCTACTTTTATCTTGATTTAACATCATTTAAAAATCTAATAATACTCCAATCTAGAATGTATGTTACTCAAATTATTTTTTAATTATTGCATTGTTTTTACATTATAGTTTTTTATTGTCATTATGAGCTGTTTATATGATTATTGTTTTATTTTTCCCAATTTAACGATTTATGGTCCATCATTTGATATTTCATTTAATTTAACTAAACATTCAATCAGTATTGAGTTAATGGTGTTAAATTGAATGAAATGTCAAATGATGGACTATAAATGGTTATTTTGAAATAAAATAATTAAAATACAGTAAATTTGAATATACCGGCAAAACCTAAAATTACAGAAATCATTTTAACATCACGCAATTGTTTAGTGACAGGCTGTTTAGATACCGCCACAATCAGTGCCTCATCTATCTATGGGTTATCTGTGGTGGTGACTGCCTGACCATATCACGAGCCACTCAGCGCAATACCGACGACGTGACCACCTGGCCACCTAGCGTAATAAAAGCCTAAGGATCGAGATATCTCATAATTGGCGATTCTCATAAAAATAAACGGTTTTAAAGATTAAAACTAACTTTTCCGCATCTGTGAGACGCCCTGAACAATACGCTATCATAAAATTGTCAGGTGTATACACTTCGAAGGCTGTATCATGCTAACAAACCGAAATTACTCCAAAAATGTAGTATATCTAGATTTATACGACCCGTTGTACTCGCTCTAATGAGCTGAAAATCAATAGGGTTCATCTGTGAGACGTCCTTAAAAATATCCAATTATAAAATTGGTCATTTGTATACACCACGGACTGTATCGTGCTAGCCCGAAATTTCTCCAAAAATGACCAAAAATGTGGTACTTCAGGTACCATAGCACCCGTTTTAAAAGCTCTATTGAGTAAAAAATCAATAAGGTTCATCTATAAGATGCCCCGATAAATATCCAATCATAAAATTAGTCATTCGTATACACTCCGGAGGCTGTATCGTGCTAACAAACTGAAATTTCTCCAAAAATAACAAAAATGTCGTACTTCAAGTACCATAGCACACGTTGTTCTGGCTGTGGTGAGCTGAAAATGACTAGAGTTCGTCTGTGAGATGTCCTGAAAAATATTCAATCATAAAATTGGTGACTTTTTGCATTCCGAAGGCTGTATCGTGCTAACAAACTGAAATTCCGTTCTTCAAGTACCATAGCACCCGTTGTACTGGCTCTGATGAGGTTCATCCGTGAGATGTCTTGAACAATATTCAATCATAAAATTGGTAACTTGTTGCACTCCGGAGGCTGTATAACAAGACATGTAACGAAAAATGGCCGACGACATACACACAGGATTTTTTTTCTAAAAACCGTTTTTCTTGCTGAAAAACGTAAAAATAACTCAAAAAATCCAAAATTCCAATTTTTTTGGGGTAAAGCAACACTTTTCTCGCATATTAGATAGATTGGGCGGAAAAGTAAAAAGCAGGGGATAATTTCATGATCTACACTTTTAAGACTGATTTTTTTTTATAAAACTTATCGTTGATTAGAAAAATCCAAAAAACCGAAAATTTTGACCTTTGACCTTGAATAATTTTTTTAGCCGATAAGGGATTGTTGGGGACTTTTGGTATTTTATTTATATTGGTGTACCCAAGGTCTCTGCCAAAATCCAGATTCAGCTCTGTGAACATTTTTACAATTTGAAATGTCTATTCATGGATTATTGTATAAGATAATTCTGCTGATACTATTAGAATTATCGCCAAAGAAGAAAATGGTAATAACACCGCTCACTGTCCGCCTTTATGAATATGAATATCAACTTAAAATTACAGGTGTTAATTATATCGTTTCTACACCGATACTCTTATTGTTGTCCATTCTATACAAACTATTGTATTATATATTAAAAGGCATGCGTAATTTTCGCTACCATAAAATTAACTAGAAAAATTACTCAAATTTAATTATTTCCGTAGCTTTGATCAGTGGTATGTATATTTAGTACCCATATGAAATAACAAAAGAATTTTCAAATGCAGATATAAATTATTCACGAGGAGTGGTAGTACGTTTGCATCTTTTAAAATGAATACTTTTCGCTATAATTTTTGGTTATCCAAAATGATATTGATATTAATATTGACCATAACCTCAAACATATTGTTAACGCTTCTTGATTGGATACTTAATAGTTTTTATTGTAGTGTTTTAGATAGAATTTTATTCAAGGAAGAATGTTTGATTTTCTTATGTAAGTAAATAAAATGCAGCTAAAACACGCATGGAATACATTGTTCTTTTCACAATCACACTCATTTAGAATCAGAAATTTCGTCTGATATCATCAAATAGTTATTTTCCTGCACGCGACTGCCGTTGACCCGAACGACGAGCGACTGCCGTTGACCATAACGACGCGAAGCAGAGTTCGGGCAAGCAGTCAAGGGCGGGAAAGACACTTATCACATGAATTGTGATTATTATTTTTTCTACGACCGCATAAAGATTCAAAAAGCACATTTAAAATATATATTTTATTTCAACATACAAAACATTCCACGAAAATCCACTAATTATTATTAATATTAATGTTGAAAACACAATTTGTTGCATTCTGCAAATGCGTCAGAATAGCCGGTCCAGAGTAGTTAGTTGGTGGTAACTAGCTGCTAAGAGTAACACTCGTAGATTGCAAAGTGCATGAAGATGACGGAGACGGCATTGGTTGCAAGTTGCCAGTACATGAAAGAATTTTATTAGAGATGGTTTTTTTCTGTTCTACGGAGTCCTCCAAATAACTTTCAGCAACATCAGTTGACTTCCAGCCTCCAAGACGTTTTATGTTGGTTATCCCTTCGCCTGAATCTGCTAGAAACGTTGCCGAGGATCGTCTAAAACTGTGACCTGTGTAACGTTTTGGGTTAGGTAGGCCTAAGTAGGTAGCGATCTCTGCCGGCATTTTACCAAATGTGTTCATGTCTACGCACTGAACAGAACATTTGCCTTTTTTGTAATTGATAAAAAACGACGGTGCGTGGTGGTAGGAGGCCGTAAATTTGCATACTTTCTATTGAGTTTCCATTATTTATGTCTTCAGATATAACAAAGTATCTTGAGGTATGGTTTTTCGAATCGGAAATTTTCACAATATTTAGATTTCCTTTATCTTGAATATCGTCAAGCGTGATTTTCACAAGCTCCGCACTGCGAAGAGCACCGGCTAAAGCAAAAATGGTACCTACTTTAATCATAAGATATATCTCATCAGTGGCTAACATAAACTTGAATATGTCTTCTTTGGTAAAAATCTGCGCTTTAAGTGGTCGAAAACCAACATTTTGCTTTTTTAGGAACGATGGCAATTTATGAAACTTGCCTATGTCCAGGTTTTGTTTTATTTTAATTAAACTTTTCACCATCGAGTAACACGACCATAGGGTATTTGATTTCAGTACCTTACTCAGCTCGGAAAAATACGCCAAAAAAACCTCTTCTCTGAAGCTATTCACTCCTTTTTCCTAACACCAGTTTAAAAATTGGTTGTATTGCTGTTCGTATCTTTCTCGTGATTTACTTGGTAACAGGTCTCATCTTCATCTGCGGCCTTTAATATTGCTTCTGGGAGCTCTTCGTCTGACGAATCCATTAAAATATTGCTTTTATTGAAAATAATTTGAAAAATGCCAGAATCGGACACTTCGACAACACTTCGACTTGAAACTTTGACGCCTTGATGATAACTTGGTTGTCATAACAAATCTTTGGTTACCACACCAAACCACTTGACTCAGCTTAGTTTGATTGTTATGTGGATTGATTTTGAGAAATGTATAGGGTAGATATATAAAAGTATCGCAATTTCTTCATTCCAATTAATGAAAAATAGTCTGGGTGAGATTGAATATTAAAACCTATATTAGTTTTAATAGTAATAAACAGGTAACATTAATGAATTGTACATTTAATAACGATAAACTGACATATTTTACTTCCCCGCACCAGTGCGGGAAAGCGAGTTTTCCCGCACTAGTGCGGAAAAGTGACACTTTCTAAACTGAAATTAGTGCGGAAAAGTGGGTAAAAACGCACGGTCGTAGAAAAAAAATAATTTCACATTTCGTTACGTTAACTACTGTAAGAAATTTTGTAGGTACCACATTATTTGGTGTAGGATCAATTATGGTCTGGTATATAATGGATATTCTGGAAGAACATGTTGTGCCAGTTGCTCCTTTTATCGGCCCAAATTGTTATCTAATGCAAGAGAAAGCACGTCCGCACACAGCTCGAGTGGTACAAAAATACCTAGAAGATGATGAAATCAATTCAATACTATGGACTGGCCAGCATAAAGCCCAGATCTCAACCTTGTAGAGTATGTTTGGATTATGCTTGGTGCGTCTAAGGAATCTACCACACCAACCTAACAATCTACAGGATATGGGACAACGCCTTATTGAACTATAGCATGAACTGGATCAGTATGATACAAGATCGCTTATATTGAGTATGGGTAGTCGATGTCAGGGAGTCATCCGAAGTAGAGGTCGAACTACCCAGTATTAAAAACATTAATTATATTTTCTTTTGTAACGAATTAGTTTTCTCGTTTGCGAAAGATTATTTTTCAATAATTTTATTACACTTTTGATTTTTATAAACTGTAATTTACTAAGAAATTATATATTAATTAAATTTTTCTTAATAATACAGGTTTTTATACATATGCTATTGGTGCATGTATTTATTGGAGCAGTGTATTAGCTATTGTTATTATTATTTTAAATATAATTAAGTGTTGAAATATTTTTTCATTATCATCATTAAATAAACTGTTTATGTACTATTTTTGTGTTGCATTCTTATTTATTGCAATCCGTATTCAAGAATTATCCGAGGTATATTAAAATGGCCAGAACTTTAGGTCATTTTCCATCAAAAACAACACGAAAAAATGGTTTTTAGAAAAAAAATCCTGTGTGCATGTCGTCGGCCACTTTTCGTTACATGTCTTGTTAGCACGATACATCATCCGGAGTGCAACAAGTCACCAATTTTATGATTGAATATTGTGAAGCACGTATCACAGATGAAACTGATTTTCAGCTCACCAGATCCAGTACCACGGGTTCTATGGTACTAGAAGTACGAAATATTTGTCATTTTTTGAGAAATTTCAGTTTGTTAGCACGATACAGCCTCCGGAGTTAAACACAACACACCAGAAAGTCACCAATTTTATGATTGAATATTATTCAGAACATCTCACAGATCAACCCTATTGATTTTCAGCTAACCAGAGGCAGTACGACAGGTACTATAGTACTTTATGTACGACATTTTTGGAGAAATTTCAGTTTGTTAACACGATACAGCCTCCGGAGTATATACAAGTGGTCAATTTTATGATTGGGTATTATTCAGAGGGTCTCAAAGATGAACCCCATCAATGTTCAGCTCACTAAAGCCAGTACAACGGGTGCTATGGTACTTGAAGTACCAAATTTTTGTCATTTTTGGGGAATTTTCAGTTTGTTAGTACGATACAGCCTCCCGAGTGTATACGAGTGACCAATTTTATGATTGAATATTGCTCAAGGTGTCTCGCAGATATACCCTATTGATTTTCAGCTGACGAGAGCTAGTACAGCGGGTCCTATGAATCCAGATATACTACATTTTTGGTTGTTTTTGGAGAAATTTCGGTTTGTTAGCACGATACATCCCCCGAAGTGTATACAAGTCAGTGTACTATGCCCTTCCGCTATCAGTTGCGAATCACCACAGATGTCCGTATCGGCGAAATGGCCGATCGACGTCACGGTTTTCGAAGGGGATGTAATTCAATATTGTGCGTGGTATTAGCCAGGAATGCAGTTATTTTTCCCTTCGAAGAACGGTCAGGCCAATACGTCGAAATTATTGAAATTTCGACTGAAAGCAGGTGTAGTAGAAAATCGAAATTTATGTTTGATATAGGCACCTCGTATTTTATGAAATTATATTCATTTTATTTCATACGACTAATACGGTCAAATTTATCTGAGGTGTTGGTTCGCAACTGAAAGTGAATATGGCGACAGCTGACTACTTTTCGCTTGTGTAACTACATGAGCCAAGTAGAAGTTATCGGAGGACGGAATCTTCAGTTCGGATTAGCGACTCTGAACTGGAAGGCATTACGGCACTCTTGAAGAGACCCAAGAAGGTCGAAATGCGTCAGTGTACTATGACCTTCCGCTATCATTTGCGAATCACCACAGATGTCCGTATCGGCAAAATGGCCGATCAACGTCACGGTTTTCGAAGGGGATGTAATTCAATATTGTGCGTGGTATTAGCCAGGAATGTAGTTATTTTTCCCTTCCAAGAACGGTCAGGCCAATACGTCGAAATTATTGAAATTTCGACTAAAAGCAGGTGTAGTAGAAAATCGAAATTCATGTTTCATATAGGCACCTCGTATTTTATGAAATTATATTCATTTTATTTCATACGACTAATACGGTAAAATTTATCTGAGGTGTTGGTTCGCAACTGAAAGTGAAGATGGCGCCAGCTGACTACTTCTCGCTTGTGCAACTGCATGAGCCAAGTAGAAGTTGTCGGAGGACAGAATCTTCAGTTCGGATTAGAGACTCTGAACTGGAAGGCATTACGGCACTCTTGAAGAGACCCAAGAAGGTCGAAACGCGTCAGTGTACTATGCCCTTCCGCTATCAGTTGCGAATCACCACAGATGTCCGTATCGGAAAAATGGCCGATCGACGTCACAGTTTTCGAAAGGGATGTTATTCAATATTTTGCGTGGTATTAGCCAGGAATGTAGTTGTTTTTCCCTTCAAAGAACGGTCAGGCCAATACGTCGAAATTATTGAAATTTCGACTAAAAGCAGGTGTAGTAGAAAATCAAAATTCATGTTTCATATAGGCACCTCGTATATTATGAAATTATATTCATTTTATTTCATACGACTAATACGGTCAAATTTATCTGAGGTGTTGGTTCGCAACTGAAAGTGAAGATGGCGCCAGCTGACTACTTCTCGCTTGTGCGACTACATGAGCCAAGAAGAAGTTGTCGGAGGACGGAATCTTCAGTTTGGATTAGAGACTCTGAACTGGAAGGCATTACGGCACTCTTGAAGAGACCCAAGAAACTCGAAACGCGTCAGTGTACTATGCCCTTTCGCTATCAGTTTCGAATCACCACAGATGTCCTTATCGGCAAAATGGCCGATCGACGTCACGGTTTTCGAAGGGGATGTAATTCAATATTCTGCGTGATCAATACGTCGAAATTATTGAAATTTCGACTAAAAGCAGGTATAGTAGAAAATCGAAATTTATGTTTCATATATATATATATATATATAGAAGAAGGGGCTACTGAAAAGAGTGGTAACCGCAGACATGCATGTTTCTGGCTCATTAGCCTTCATCGGTACGGTACAACCAAGAAGAGATGTTCATATGTCACGCACTATTCGTAGATCTTATATATATATATATATATATATATATATATATATATATAAAATTTTTTTTTATATAACGACTGAAAAATGCTATATAGGTGGGGATAACGGGGATTTCAGTCCAAAGAATCAACGCCAAGATCTTTTATTTACAAAATGCCGCCAAGCTTTCGTGTCCTTTTGACACTTCTTCAGGGCACTATAATACATATACAAATATAATTAATTAATTAACGTCAAAAACAAATTATCTGTCAAAGTCATTTTATAAGGTTATAATCTAACCTCAAATTCAAACTTCATTAAATAATTATAAAGTAACCTAAAAAAATTAAAATAACTAAGTAACGAACAAACAAATTATGTATCGATTTGTTTTATGTGAAATATGACATCAAGTATATTATAATTATATTTATTTTTACATTTACAAATTTTTTAATGATTATTTATATTGAATTTACTTAAAATATTTTACATGTAAGTACTTATATTTATTTCTCTATTTTTAAATCATATTTATATTTGTATATGTATTATAGTGCCCTGAAGAAGTGTCAAAAGGACACGAAAGCTTGGCGGCATTTTGTAAATAAAAGATCTTGGCGTTGATTCTTTGGACTGAAATCCCCGTTATCCCCACCTATATATATATATATATATATATATATATATATATATATATATATATAACAAGATGTACGAATAGTGCGTGACATATGAACAATAAGCAACGAATAGATCTTGTTATTATTTCATTAATCTGGGTCGGAAGTTTCAGACGGGAGTGTTATATGCACCTCCGTGTCTATGACTATCCTGCTGAATTCTGTTATATTTTCTCATGTTTCATTCAACTCCTTTGCTCCCATGTTTCACATCTTTTCTTGGTTGTACCGTACCGATGACGGCTAAGGAGCCAGAAACATGCATGTCTGCGGTTACCACTCTTTTCAGTAGCCCCTTCTTCAATTTGCGTGCAATACCCGCTAATCTATTCGTTGTATATATATATATATATATATATATATATATATATATATATATATATATATATATATAAGATAAAATACTTTGAATAATAGTTAATTATTATTATGTATTGAAATATACTCGTATTCAATTAAATTCCTAAAATATGACCAACTATTGATTGTTTGAATTGAATTTACGTTCTAGAACGTCAAAGTATTTTCCGTTCTAGAATATAAAACTAATTCTCAGCTGAGTGACAAAGAAAGCCACTTCACTGACATTTTAAGAAAAATGCCAACATTGACAGTTTTCGAAAAATCAATTGTTCCCTTTTAAAGTTAATAGTTAATCAATCGGACTTTATACATTTTTCTTAGTACGTCGCTAACGAATATTTGTCAATAACAACTTATCTTCAAATTTACCTTCATATTCAGATCAAATTTATTTATAATTTTCCGTATTAACTTAATTCTTAAAAAAAGTGCGAATAACATTCCATTCATTGCTTTTTATACTTCGTTCATTAATGTAAAGAGTTTAATTTTTCTTAATGGAATTAAAAGTTTTACATGTTCCTCTAGTAGTAAAAAAAGAAACAAACGCCCAAGTTTATTCCCTTCGTTTATAGACCCGGTTGAGAATGAAGGATTCTAGGAATTAGTGACGAGCTGCAGGAATGCATTGCTCGACCAGTGTTGCCGACGATACGGAAGTTTCCGAATATTGTGCATAAGAGATACCTATGAAAATAAAATATGAAAATCACTTCGAAAACATTGTCTGATAAATATAATCACAAAATAAGTGATTGAATTGATAGATTCATCAATACATAGAAATTTATTTCTCATTAATATTTTGCATTGGTTTCAGTATCAAGTAGAGAATATTTGTGTCATCGGCATCAACTACTAAATTTATTTAGCCCAAACAAATAAATACACAAAAACACAACGGCAATTAATCGTCAAAAATCGAGTAGTTATTAATCGATAAAAATCAAGTTGCCTGCCTAATGTCAATTAAAATATCAGTTGACGTTTTGTCAGATACCCCAAATTTCAAGTAAAAAAGTTTTAGAAGTAAATAATGGTTACTTTAAGAGAAACCCAACGCATAGAAATTTTAATTTTTATAGAATGTGGAGAGAAAACGAGAACTGAGTGTCAGATATGTGATTTGTTCAATGCAAAGTACTCAGACGACCTATCAGATGATCAACAGTGAGTAAAATTGAGAAAAACATTTATAGAAACTGGTCATGTTAAAAATATTCAAAATGCTAGACGTCCTAAGGTATCAGAAAACGTGAAACTTGATGTTGTATTAAGTGTTGAAGATAATCCTCATAATACTTCACGCCAAATAGCAGCGGACATAGGCATATCTCAACGATCCGTATTACGTAATCTGAAAGACGAAAATTACTATCCGTACAAAATTCAGTTACATCAAGAACTCAACGATGATGATCCCGATCGTCATATGCAGGACTTTTGTTATCGCAATCCTCGTTTTATTAAACAAATTATGTTTTATGATGAGGCTACATATTGCGTAAATGGTTCAGTCAATCGTCAATATTGCAGATACCGGAATAAGAATAACCCTCATTGGTCATACTCAAACCATCAGATAATCAATGTCTGGGCGGAAATAATTAATGGCACAATTATTGGTACCTAATTTTTTGAAGAACATCTTAAAAGGAGAACGTTATTGGCAATTTCTGCGAACAAAAATGATACCAGATTATAGAATTCGGTTACAACAAGATGGTACACCCCGCGAGTTTTTAAATCAATGTTTTCCTGGGAGGTGGATTCATATACGAGGACCAATAGAGTGGTCCCTACGATCTCCAGATCTTACACCTCTAGATTTTTTTATGGGGTTATTTATAATCGAAGGGTTATGTAGATAAACCGCAAAATTCTACAGGAGTTGCAAGACCGAATTAAAGACGAAGTTGATAGAATTACTCCGGAAGTTATTCGTTATGTACAAGAAGAATGTGTTCGTCGATTTGCTTATTATCAAGAGACCGGTGGATGGTATTTTGAGCATTTAATTTAGCTGAAAAGTATTATGTATTAATTAATATAATATTGCAGTTCGTCTATTGTAAAATTATTCTCTGATTGAGTTAAATTTCTTTTAAATTCCCTGTATAAATATTAGTCAGTTAAGCAAGATACTGCTGAATACTTAAATGCTGAATACATTAAAAGAGCTTTCAAATGAGGTATACACACATTTCAGTTTAAAAAAATCAACGATTACGTCGCCGTGTCAAAACTGGTGACGTCATCATTTTCGCACATCATTGAAAAATCGGCATTTCAAAATTAAAAATCGACCTATTTCTGGATTTTTATCTAAAATAAATTGTTTGCAAAGTAATGAATTTGTTCCATAATGTAAATGCTCTTTGTATATATATATATATATATATATATATATATATATATATATATAAATATATAAAAATATGTACGAATAGTGCGTGACATATGAACAATAACAAAGAACAGATTAGTGCGTATTGCACGCAAATAGAAGAAGGGGCTACTGAAAAGAGTGGTAACCGCAGACATGCATGTTTCTAGCTCATTAGCCTTCATCGGTACGGCATAACCAAGAAAAGGTGTACAACTTGGGAGCAAGGATGTTAATTGAAACATGAGAAAACATAAACAACGGATTTCAACAAGATAACCAACCGCACATTTGTGTCTTCAAATTTTTATACATTATGGCTATCACAGCTCAGTTGCGAATGCAAATGATTTCCAAACAGTCGGGCCTTAACGTGAGAGGTTAGTTCCTTTCCATGTGTTAGAAGTTACAGATCTTACATCACTTTTCCTAACTGACATTATTATTGTTATGGAAATTATGTTATGGAAATTAACATCAGACGAAAGTGGAGATCGTTAGTATTTGCGGGTGGGTTTTGTTTGGCTTTTTTATCTAATAATAGTAATGCTGGAATGGGTTGACGGTTTGGGAATACAGAATGTGAGAGGTTTGAGTGTTCACTGACTGTTGACTTATTTTGTCATCCCAATTTTTCACATTTTGCAAAAGACAGGTGGCAGCTGTCAGACAATAGTAGGGTTAAATTTAAAAGTATAATTTTTCAATCTTGTTGTGATCGTAGGCGTGGACATTGATCTATTGTTGTTTGTTCTTTGAAGTTTCCACCAAAGCAACCAAAAAAACATAACAGTATTGTTGAGAAATTTAGATTTTTATTAAATGTTTTTACTTCAACCTTTCAATTGCCCCCCGTAACTCTACCTTTCGACAGCAGTCGATTTCACGTTGAAATATATATTCAACAAAATCAGTTCGTTTCTTGTTGTACGTCTTTTGGTTTTAAAAAACAGGAAAAAAATCCCGGCACTCATTACTATATGTAGTAGAGAAATTAGATTTAGTCGACATTTTTGTCTTTAGTGGATGAAGGTTTTCCTGCAATTTGTGAAATGTGAGTTTAATTTTAAATCAACGCTACAAGTAAGTCGTGATGATTTGAGAAATTATTTTCTTCATTAAATTAACCGGTTTTTCTTTCTGGTTTATTATATCCTTTGAAAATGAAGATAATGCTCTTCGAAAGCTTAGGTAATGTACTAATTGATTCACTTTATCTCTAACCTGTAAAGTTTTTTTGGCTGCGATCCCCACGAGTTTGAGGGTTTTTTAACAAAGACCACTCTTTGAAGTTTTATTATATATAATTACCACAGAATAATCATCTGTTTTGATTTTCTGATTTGAATATATATATATATATATATATATATATATATATATATTATACTGACGAGACTTAAGAAGGCCAAAACCGGTAAATAGTTTATGTGATTCCTTTCAACTGCAAGCCAAAATGGTAAAAAGTAAGTCGATCACACCTACGTTTCTTGAGGAAAACTGTTTTGAAAAATCTTGACCTGACACACCCAATATAAAAAATGTGCAATTAAACGTACCACTTTACGGGTTCGACCGTTTTTTTCACTAATGTATAATGAAGTGACATTTCTATCCGTTGAAAAGCCACCCTAACAAAACATTTTCACATTACTAAATCGGTTTGTCATCAGATAAAATATGAAAAACGATTATTTTGCTAATTCTAGTAATACCAGTATATTTATTTATAGCAACAAATAGCAACTCCCGTTAAAATTCTAATATAAAACAGTTTAATAACCTTACGACAGCCAATTGTTAAGTTTAGAAAAAAATATGTGAAGAAATTACTTCGGTGGTATCGGCAACGCTGGATCTGATCTGAGAGCGGATCTTATGAGGTAGAAGGGTCAACTTTGTCGTGGAATGTGGCTAGGCTTACTTGACCAGACCGTAGGAAACGCGCATCTCGCAGGAATATAATTTCCATTCTCTCACCTTTAGGTCTTTCACAAGGAATATACAGGGTGTTGACCGGAAAAGAATTCGGAATATTTACTCAAAAAACTTTTTAAAATATGTGTTAACTGTATAGTGGAATTTTGAAGATGTAATAGCACATGTTGATAGGGACACATTAAACAGGGTGGACATTAGTCATGGTAACTTTAATCAGCGACATGAAATTCTTTCTAGAGCGAATTAAAATGAGGACAATATGGATCAAAATGAATACTGAAAAAACGAAAGAAGGCCTATAACTAACTTCAACCTGTTCATCGATAATGGACAGATAAAACGGGTAGATAAAATAAAATAACTTACTTAGATAAACGGAAAAAATAATTATACTCAGGA
Source organism: Galeruca laticollis (assembly GCA_963921935.1). NCBI lineage: Eukaryota > Metazoa > Arthropoda > Insecta > Coleoptera > Chrysomelidae > Galeruca > Galeruca laticollis. The sequence continues at coordinate 125,923,681 of OY998178.1, forward strand.
AATAAGAGGCAGCAGAACAGAGTAAGTCAGCCTTCGTCAATATGAGTAAGATATAGAAGACACCTAGAATTGAAATTAAGAATGAGGCTCGTCAAATGTTGCATCTTCTCAATAATGCTGTAAAGGTTGGAGGGATGGACAGTCTCAAGAGGAATCGATGAACCGTCTCAATGTGGATGAATCGGATAATTAGATAATAGTTGGATCGACAGTTTCCTCTGGTGATAAAAGGAAAAGAGAACGAAGTAAAGACACTAGTGACAAACCTGATATATAAATACCTACATTACTCACTATATGAATATTGGAATATAATCTTTTTAACCATACGAAGCCTTTCCCTAATTGTAAAGATAGCTCAGGTACTTTTATCATCAATAAATTCCTCACTCTTATGTATAAATAAATTTAATTTTACACCTATTTGGACAAATTTCCTACGCTGGAGAAACTTATATTTTTTTCTCGTTGATTTCTGCACTTTTGATTTGAGAGTTGCAGCAATATTTCATATATTGTCTCTAAAATAAATATCCAAAATCCATTCTGTTCAATATTTCAAAAAAATTCCAAATTTTCCTAATGCAACAAAACATCTCGATTACAATCGTAAAAACAAAATACGGATTTGCTTTTTACATTGAAAAAAATTCAAGCAGTAAATTTCCTGTTGAGTACAAGCAAATAAACGATTTTAAAGATTAAAACTAGCTTTTCCGCACTTAAGTATACACTCCAGAGGCAGTAGCGTGCTAACAAACCTAAATTGGTCACTTGTATATACTCCGGAAGCTGTACCATGTTAACAAACCGCAATTTTCCCAAAAATGTAGTATATCTGGATTTTTAGGTCCAGTTGTACGGGCTCTGGTGAGCTCAAAATAAATCGGGTTCATCTGTGATACGCCCTAAATAATATCCAATTATAAAATTGGTCACTTGAATACACTCCGAAGGCTGTACCGTGTTAACAAAAACCGAAATTTCTCAAAAAATTACCAACAATTTAGTATATCTGGTTTTATAGGTCTACCTGTACTGGCTCTGGCGAGCTGAAAGTCAATAGAGTTCATCTGTGAGACGCCCTTAACATTATCCAATTCTAAAATTGGTCACTTGTATATACTCCGGAGGCTGTATCGTGCTAACAATCTGAAATTTCTCCAAAAATGATTAAAAATGGGACTGAATTGATAACCCTCGTTTGCTAACGCCAAGGGGGAAATATTTTGGATACAAATGTATGGTGCGGTTTATTTAATGGTCGTGTTATAGAATCTTACTTTTTATGGCACTCTAACAGGTGTTCGATATTTAGATTTTTTAGAGAACAACATACTTTCCGATTTTCTAGAATGAACGATAATCAAGTGGTGGCAATGAGATGCAGCTCCTCCACACAATGCGAGAATCATTAGCGGCCACCTACAAAAAGTGTGTTAGAAATGGGGTACACCAGTTTTTGTCAAATTTCGAATATCTCTATTCGTTTAGGAGATATAGCTATGTTAGATTGGATATCATATCCCCGATGGATGGTGCGATCGGTGATTACCACTCATGACGTCACAGAACACATGTTTTCGTGGGGTTTGCTATGTTAGGTTACTCCACTTTCGTGCAATGCGTCATCTGTCACGTGTGCCAACTGCAATGTGTCATCTGTCTAGCAAACCCTAAGAAGACTTGTGTTCTGTGTCACCTATCAATCTTCTTGTATTCTGTGGCGTGTAAGTGTCTGCTAACCATGTGGTGTGTATCTTCTGTCATGTGTTAAGTGACGCACCGCCTCCCTTAACCCATATCTTTGGGAAATAAGAATAAAACAACACTGGTAGGGATAAACATACCAGTAACAAAACGCCATTTTTTTAATCGTTTTTATTTACAATAATAGCATGTTGAGTATAATACAAACAAATACAAATATTACACACAGAATACAACTCTTCCCTTATTTCTATTGGGCGTATGTTTAATTTTATCTATTTTTATCTTAATTCTATAACTTAGGTTCATTTCCTCTTTGTTAAAAACTCCTGCTAAATCCTGCGTTATGTCTAAGTCCATTAGGTAGTAATCTTCCTTCTGGAGTTGCTCCAATAAATTTGGAATTTCTTTAAGTAGCCTGTCGAGTTTAACGTCCGCCAATTCTACTTTCTATGGAATGCACACATGTTCTTCATGTTTGCTTTTAGTAATTTCCAAATCTTCTCCGACTTCTTCTCTTGTTCCAATGGCAAGTAGGTTGTTACTTAGTAAGAGGAAAGACAGCTTAGCATTAACACCATGTTTTGCAGAAACCAATTCACCAAACTTTCCACGTATATAACTATTAAAAGAACCACATATTTATTTTTTTAACATGTTTGAATTTCCATCGCCGTCCTCTAAGCCGCATACCTTTACAAGCATTATGTTGTCATAAAATGGTTCTGTAATTGGTATAGGTCCATCTTCCAGCGGGTGTTCACCTTCCGTGTATTTAATATTTCCTATATCTGTAACCAGATTGTTACCCTCCAAATTTTCCAACAGGAGACATAATCAAAATCTCTCATCGGTCGGCTTAACTATCTTACCGTAAAGCTGGGACACTAAACATTTTGGAGCTTGCCATCTTAACAGTTCCAACGATCGCCGAATACTAAAGCCTTAAAATTTGACCTCCTATATTCATAACATCGTAGAAAGGTGTGGGGAGAAGGGGTGGGGGTCGTGGAAACTGCTTGAAAGTAGAGTTACGTGGTTTTCTTACCTATATGAGTCGACTTATTGTTCATGTACTTCTACAACCATAGACATGGATTTTGTATCGATACTGCGACATGATTAAAGGTGCTCATTTGTTGTGTACGCAGCCGACACTGTGTCTGATACATCCATAATATTACGTGCCATCTCCCCCTAACACATGGATATCCTAGTACTCTCTCTCTGATAAGAACGACGGGGGTCGATAACAATTTTCCCACGCTGTGTCGCATATACTACTTCGGTGTGACCCCAATCCAACCTATTTTCACATATTATCCATATGTAAGACAGATCACTCCCCTTAATAATTTCAAATTTGCAAATAAAACTGTTTTAACAATAAGACCAATTTTCCCTAAAGTCAAAGATAAAGGTTATTTAACTTCGCATACAAATAATGTTAATTATATTATTCATTGTCGTGATTGTGACAAACAATACATAGGTCAGACTTTGAGATCATTGCCCAATAGAATCGTCTCACATAAAAGTCACTGCAGACTTCATCCTGACAAATGTGCTCTGGCAGAACATGTCAATGTTTTTGATCATCAAATGTATTTGTGATAGCGAGTGAAATACATAGATCTAAGATAACGATTTTGGAGATGGTTTTCATTTCACAAAAAAAATAATTGTATTAATAACCAGTTGATGTACCCAGCACATGACTTCACCTTATGTAACGAGGCTATTAGTTTTCACCCAACATTTTTTTTAATACTTTACTTGAAAAAGACTCAGAAAATATATTGTTCAATTTTTTTAACCCTTTCGCGTAATGGGTTATATATATATATATATATATATATATATATATATATATATATATATATATATTTTGGAACAACACCCAATATCAACACGGAGGCGTATAAAGCCCTCCTGTCTGGAAAAAACCAACCCAAGGTGGGAAGCAAGATCGAAAAAGGGATAACGCGTGAATTTAACAAAAACAAAAGAAAAAATCATGGGTTGGTTTTTTCCAGATAGGAGGGCTTTATACGCCTCCGTGTTGATATTGGGTATTGTTCCAAAATCGGAATCTCCCAATTGATGGCACAAATGTGCGTTTGGTTTTCCTGTTATTTTCCGTTGTTTGTTATCTTCCATGTTTCATTCAACATTGTTGCTCCCAAGTTTCACATCCATACTTGGTTATACCGTACTGATGAAGACTAATGAGCTAGAAACATGCAGGTTTACGGTTACCACTCCTCTTCAGTAACCTCTTTATTTTTGCGTGCTTTCCCATGATTTTTTCTTTTGTTTTTGTTAAATTCACGCGTTATCCCTTTTTCGATCTTGCTTCCCACCTTGGGTTGGTTTTTTCCAGACAGGAGGGCTTTATACGCCTCCGTGTTGATATTGGGTGTTGTTCCAAAATCGGAATCTCCCAATTGATGGCTAATGAGCTAGAAACATGCATGTTTACGGTTACCACTCCTCTTTAGTAACCTCTTTATTTTTGCGTGCTTTCCCATGATTTTTTCTTTTGTTCTGGTTAAATTCACGCGGTATATATATATATATATATATATATATATATATATATAACGCAAGAGGTGATGATTATCAGGTATGCGGTCAGTATAAGAATTAAGACTCTATATTCCCATTCTCAATATTTCGCCATTTTTTAATAGTTTCATCAGGAGACAAGATTTTAAGAGTCAATAAAATTCGATATTGAGAATGGGAATATAGAGTTTTAATTCTTATACTGACCGCATACCTGATAATTATCACCTTTTGCTTAGATCAATAGTACGGTCGATAATTACCACAGAAACATCTGTATTGATTTTCTGATTTAAATATATATATATATATATAAATATATATATATATATATATATATATATATATATATATATATATATATAACAACAAAGAGATTCATGGGTAAATCACGCAAAATGAAGGGTTACTGAAACAGAGTGGTAACCGCGGACATGCATGTTTCTAGCTCATTTGCCTTCGTCAGCACGGTATAACGAAGGCAAATGAGCTAGAAACATGCATGTCCGCGGTTACCACTCTGTTTCAGTAACCCTTCATTTTGCGTGATTTACCCATGAATCTCTTTGTTGTTGTTGTTAACATACCACGCGATAATCCTACATCTTTTTTGTTATATATATATATATATATATATATATATATATAGCAGTAAGTAAAACTCAAAATCAGTACTACAGCATATATTAGTAAAAGGTGAAGAAGGGCAGCTAGTTTCGGCTCACTGAGCTATCATCAGGCCTTAATGTACATCAATCCATATGTGTAAATAATTGTAAGATTACAATTATTTGCATATGGGAATATGGGAATAATAAAGAAAGGAAATCGTAATATTTGTAGCAATTATAGAGGAATTAGTTTACTCAACACCGTATATAAAATACTAACAACGATAATGAATGAAAGGCTAAAAAGGTGATGGAATCAAAAATAGGGGAGTATCAAAAAGGTTTTCGGAAAGGAAAATCAACAGTAGATGCCATACATACTATAAATCATGTAATTGAAGAATGTTATGAACACAATGTTGGAGTCCAAATGCTATTTATTGACTTCAAGCAAACTTTCGACAGCCTGAAAGGGAGGACAATCATAAAGGATATGGAACAACTAAATGTACCACAAAAGATCATACGGTTGGTGGAAATGACAATGAAAGATTCTAGGGCAAGAGTAATGACAAGGAAAGGTCCATCGGAGGAATTTGAAATAAATGCTGGAGTAAGGCAAGGAGATGGCTGTCAGCGGTATTGCTTAACATAGCAGTGGATGGCATAATTAAGACTTGTAATATCAATGGAAGCATAATTAATAAATCAAAACAAATAATGGCATATGCTGATGATTCAACCATAATAGCGAGAGACCGAAAGAGTCTTGAAGAAACAGTAGAGAAAATTGTAAAGGAGGCGGGAAAAAGAGGATTGAGAATAAATCAGGAGAAAACAAAATATATGGAAATGAAAAGAAAGAAGGAAGTCTACCAACCAGAAGCAGTAAAGTTAAATGAATTCAGTTTTGAAGTTGGTAACACCTTTAAGTATCTGGGAACAATTACACAGGTCTGCGACCAAAAAACTGCATAGGAGTTTTTTACATTTTCTTACAGATTTTTAACTTCCAAAAACAGAAAAAATATTCAAATTATTATATCACATAAGTTTTTATGTATATTGCAGTATCTATGTTCATTGGTAATAAACCTATATGATTTTTATTTGATAATGGAGAAAAACAGCCTGAGCTGTTGGTGAGACTGGGAATGTTTTAACATGTTGAGACAAGTGAAATGACGTATATCGCTTGAAACAAAGAAAAGCTCTCAGTAGACATACTGATATTCAATTGAACAGTGCTGTTGTCTGTTAATCATGGCTACAAGGGGTTGTGTTATTTCTCCAAACAGTTTTTGTTATATCTGTGGTGAATTCACCATTAAAAGTCAACAGACAAATATAAGTGATTTTGTAAGGAAAGTTTATTTTGCCTACTTTGAATTAAAACTTGGTGATCAAGATAAACCATGGGCCCCGCATAAGGTGTGTAGAAGATGCGAAGAAGATCTTCGTTTGTGGTTTAAGGGAAAGAAAAATGCATTTCGATTTGGAATTCCTATGATATGACGTGAGCAGAAAAATCACACCACTGACTGCTACTTCTGCTCAGTTGAGGTGAAGGGATTCAATTCAAAAACCAAAAGAAACATAAGTTATCCTAATCTTGACTCAGCTATACGTCCAGTGCCCCATAGCTCCGAGATATCTATCCCGCAGCCACCTTCCAGTTTGGATGAATACCTTAGTGAGTTAGAGGACGGAACTACATTACCTCCTCCGTGTGAATCAAGCTCAGATTTATCTTTTGACGAAGATGGAGGGCCTCAACTATTTTCTCAAGGTGAGCTCAATTATTTAGTAAGAGATTTAGGTCTTTCAAAAGATGCAGCCGAACTGTTAGGCTCTAGATTAAAATATAAAAACCTTTTGTCACCTGGCACTTCTTTCTACTGGTACAGACACCGAGAAAAAGAATTTACCCAGTTTTTCTCAAAAGAAGGAAATTTAGTTTTCTGCAATAATGTGTAAGAATTCATCCATCGCTTTGATATAAAGTATGACTCATCTGAATGGCGCCTATTCATTGACTCATCTAAGACTAGCCTTACAGCAGTATTATTGCACAATGGAAATGAATTTGCCTCGATTCCGATTGGACTGTGCATATGAAAGAAGATTATAAAGATTTGGCCATTATCCTGGAAAAAATCAAGTATAAAGACCATCAATGGATGATTTGTGGGAACTTCAAAATACTGACAATGCTTTTGGGTCAGCAGGCAGGCTATACCAAATACCTATGCTTCTTATGCTTGTGGGATAGTAGAGCCAGAGAACAGTACTGGAAACAAAGTGGTTGGCCATCCCGAGAAACTTTAAAACCTGGAGAAAAAATGTTATAAACACTACTTTGGTACCACCAGAAAAGGTTTTGTTGCCCCCTCTCCATATCAAATTGGGGTTGATGAAACAATTTGTAAAATCGCTGCAAAAGGATGGAGACTGTTTCAAATATTTATGTACAAAATTCCCGAAGCTGTCAGAAGCAAAGTTGAAAGAGGGAGCTTTTACCGGCCCCGACATAAGAAAACTTTTAACGGACCCTTCATTTGTGGAAACTATGAATGAGAAGGAAAAAGGAGCTTGGGTATCGTTTAAGGACGTAGTGCGAGCGTTTTTGGGAAATACTAAGGATCCTACCTATAAAACCATTGTGCAACGGATGCTAGCAGCATACGAAGCTCAAGGCTGCAAGATGAGTTTGAAGGTCCATTTTTTACACTCTCACATAGACTATTTTCCTGAAAACCTGGGAGCTTACAGTGAAGAGCAGGGGGAGCAATTTCACCAGGATGTACGTGATATCGAGGGAAGGTGCCAAGGGCGATGGGATGCCACTATGCTTGCTGACTACTGTTGGCTGCTTAAGCGAAAAACTGAAGATGGAAATCGGAAAAGGACTCGTCAAAGTATCAAGGAAAAGCAGAAGAGGTTTCATAAAGAACATGAATAAGTATATGTATCAAAATAATGTTTCGTTTGCTTTAAAAAAATATTTATTGTTTGAAAATTTTGAATAAAGGAGTGCTTTAACCAATTTTTTGTGTTTGAATTTGCAAAAAATCCATATGTGATAGAAAAAAATGGCCATCACTTTTGAAATCAGCGCACTTTAAAACATATAATTCAGTAAAAATATCTCATGCAGCTGACAAAAAAAAATGTTTTCGCAGACCTGTGTTATTAGTAACAAAAATGACACAAAAATCGAGATAAGGCAAATAATTCAAGCAGGGTATAGAGCATATAATAAATTTAAAAACATCATGCAGAGTAAGAGAATAAGCCGAGCAACAAAATTAAGAGTCTACAGGACGGCGATAAAACCGGTAGTTACATATGCAGCAAAAACTATGAGACTGACAAATGAGGACGAAGAGCAACTAAGTATATATGAAAGAAGAATAATTAGAAAAAATTATGTACCAGTCAAACTAAGGTATAACGAGAACCGAAGACTTATGAATTATGAAATTAGAAATATATTGGAAAATGAGGACATAGTAAACACAATTAAATTAAAAAGGATTCGTTGGTACGGACATGTTAAAAGAATGGAGAAAGGACAGGAGGTGATGAGAATTACAGAATGGAGACCGAATGAGGAAAGATTACCAGGAAGACCAAACATTAGATGGGAAGATCAGGTTGTGAAAGATATAATAGTTTTGGGAGTACAAGGCGGGGAGATACAGATGCAGGACAGAAAGGAGTGGAGAATAATTGTCGAAACTGCACAAACCTCTGATAAATTGTAGATAAACAGCAAGGAAAACGTGGGCTGACCCTCCACAAGATACAGGGTCAAAAGAGCTCAAATTGAGCGGCTACAACTCCAACTGGATATATATATATATATATATATATATATATATATATATATATATATATATATATATATATACCTCAACAGTAGACTAAACGGTCATAAATACACTAAAAATGCCTCAACAGCCTTACACAAGCACGAATCTAGCGAAAAACATGAATTTGACTTCTCAAACACTGAAATTCTAACGCAAGAGAGCAATTATCAAAAATTGCTTATGAAGGAAATGATATACATAAAAAAAGAACATCTTACAGTTAATGATAAACAAGACACGAATCATCTAAGTCATATTTATCATAATTTAATAGTATAAACAGCCAATAACTATTATTTCTATTTGTGACCACCTTGTATTGTTCTGTTTTGTTAATTGATATACCTACACCTTACTCTTACAAAATTGAAAACCAGCAAACAAAAACCTGAACACATATTTTAAGTAGAAAAAACAATAATAGAGCCTTCTGCTTTTCCATTCAGTATTTCAACGTAAACATGTAAACATCGAGGTACGTACCACTATAAAACTTAATTTAGAGATTTTATTCGTTCATGTGAAACTGTTCTAATTTTTAATGTTTTAATTGTTTAATGTCCTTGTTGTGAGCTAACATGTTTTGATTTCTTTTACTTGTAGGTATTTCGAACATAATAGAAAAATATTTTGAAAAAGCCTACTATGATAGGCGAAACGTTATAAGAACGTCGTATTTTTTCAACGAAACCTATACCCAAAAGAAAAATCCAAAATAATATATATATATATATATATATATATATATATATATATTAAACATTGTTTTATTGTTTTATTATATTAATTTAATTAGATATGAATTTGATTTGTTGTGTGGCTGGCTCAGTTATTAATTATATGATATTATATTCGTTCGGGAGCATGAGACTCTTTCTACCCTTCGAGTTCTGGCTTTGTTTGATATACTTTGCTTATGTAAAATAAAAAGAAACACAGTACTTTCAATATTTAATTTTATAACGAAATTTTTATTTAAATAGTTACGCCTATGGCTTTACCAAAACATAGTCATAAATAATACCATACACCACCCTATGCGCATGCTCAACTAAAAACGAATGGGTACGAGACGGAACGAACGTTTCTTATAGACGCTTTGCATCTGCGTAAATATTAGATACATCAAGTTCGTTTACTTAATGATGCTGGTGATGGAGTTTGTATTAAAAGAATTTATGTTTGGAAATTGTATACATACAAAAGAGAAAATGTTCGGAAGAAATAGGTTACAAAATTATACATACAATTAGAAATACTATATAAATGGATTAAATCCATTTTTCTCAACGATTTGAATTGACGTAAGTACAAACATTATTTTATTACAGAATAGGCCTTTTTAAATAATATTGAAAATTTTGTCTATTGAATAAACTACATAAAGTCTTTTTTCTTTTTTATAGATCGATCATATAGACGCAAGAATTATTATATACATAGAAATAGTCACTGAATTTATATTCGAGAGTTATTATTCTTATTATTGGCCAATAATATTTAAAGAAGCACTGACCTGAAGTCTGGATTCTGGATCTAATCGTCTGGAAACAGGAATACGCCTTCCGAAGTTCAAGCTGCGTAATTTCTTGAAAATTTTGGATATTCTCACAGGAAAACTGGATACAAACACATGTGAGTGTTCTAAGTTTTATATTTATTAGGAAACTATAGCTTTGATTATGAAAATTTGTGATTTCACTTGAAATTTATGGCAAAATTCTTCATCACCTCCTCGCTATTTCTACGCCATAAACCAACTACCCACGCTTCTATTTGATCGTCAATTTTTTTATCAACAAATAATATATTGTTTCTAAGCTCACTAATTTTCAATAAAGTTTTGTTTCATTTTAGTTGATCAAAATTTGTCCTGTCATTTTTCCACCAATCACAGTCTTTCTGGAGCTGTCGAATTATATTCATAATTGCAACACTTTATGAAGTTTTTGAAAACATATATGAATGTGAATTTCACTTGAAAATTATCTGTTTTCTTTTACTAATTCAACAAATTTCAATACAACAAATATTTTACAGATGGTGAAATTCATTGTTATATTTCGATATGACAATGTCTAGTTTTGTTTTGACATTTATGACAACTTGAAAATCATATTTATATTTATAGACATAAATTCTTTTATATAACATATCTATATCTTTTGCTTTGGTTATTTGTACTATTTAATTCTATAGTAGCAAATATTTCCTTAAATCCATCTTCATTTTATCATCCATTGACTCCATAAATTTGATATAAATTGTAACATATAAATTACCTTTATGTCGTTGATATTATTATCTTCTAAGCTTATCTAATTCTTGATACTAAATATGAACATGATTTATATTATTACTGTTTAACTAATACTTATATTAAATTAGATAACTGAAGCTTGTTTAATTTCAGATGAAACAGCTGATTCCTTCATGACAAACATCCATATTGGGCAGATTTATTGTTCTCCACTTTACTTGTTAAGCGTTTTCAAAATTTAGACAATTCTTGAGGTAATTTCTTTCTATTTATTGTTGCTCTTTTTAATTATTATAAACAAACGATTTAATATATTATGACTTTATATGCATTTTTACTTATGATAGTGGTTTTTATAATGTGTTTTTAATTACATAGTTTCAATCCATTTTGAATACTAAGCAAAATATTCTCAAACAGCTGATGTTCTTCAATATATATATAAGATATATGGTTCAATATATATATATATATATATATATATATATATATATATATATATATATAATTAATAAATTTCAATGAATTCTCCAAAATAAGTATTACGCTACTCCAAATCTAGAGTAACTGTTTGTTCAATATACAACAAGACACTTAAATTATCTTATGACATATATGATTCTACTGTCACTGGAAATTAACCAAATGTCACTTATTATATCAAATTTTCTATAGCATGAAAATTATCAAACACAATGAGAATAATATGAATAGATATAGCATGAAAATTATCAAACACAATGATAATAGATATGAAATGAGTACCAAAGTGAGTTGGAATCAAATTTATATAATATATGATCAGATAATAAATTACAAAAAAATTATACCTTTTCAAAAATATCATAAACGAAAAACAAAGATAGAATTTTCTATCAACCTTAATATTAAAACAACCTATATTAGGAATCTACTAGCTAAATATTTTTATCAAAAGTTCAAAATGTCTGATTTTATACTTGATGTATATCAATGTCAAATACGCAAATTTTCGTGCAAATTGTCTATTCCAAAATTTTCTTCACTTGACGTTGAATTTTATATGTGTAACGTTACTGTGATTTAGATCAAATTTATTATCATAAGATGCATCTATTTTTGAAATATATTTAAGAAAGGCCTATAAATTCTCGAGAAATAATTTAAATAAACTGGACAGGACTCACCAACTAGGTACTGGTTAACTCGTTCGTATTCTAAAACGTATTTAGAATTCAGCAACACTAAATTTATAATTTAGAAACCGGAAACCACTTGCACTTTAACGATGTAATTCTTCTGCGAAATATACACGCACTGGCTTTACAATGCAAGGTTTTATGATCTGATAATATAATCATATAACTACTATTATATTCTTAAATAAATTTGAGACAACTCTTAGTTAGATGTTGTCTCGTGGGGGTTTCAAATTCAACTCCCTAAACTTTCTACATAAATAAATCTCCTTTGGTTACGAAAAATTCTTTTTTTTTTTAAATACAAATTTATGTTTTCCTATAACAAAGAGAGATTTGCATTCTTTTATTATAATTGCAATTTTGCTAGCAGAGACATCTGTATTTTGAAACTTCAAATATTTGTTTTCAAATCGTTGTAAAATCTATCATCATTAAGTATATTCTGCATTAATGTCATCCGAAATTGAAATGTCAAATTTTATTTGTATATTGAATCTTTCAAATTATTGATTATACAGTGTGTATCACAAGTATTACATACAAATATACATGTTTTTCCTTATTTTGATGTTATCTTTAGAATTTAGATAGAGGAACTGTATTAATATAAATACTTCTGAATTGTTTTCACTTATTTTGAAAAATCGTTGTTTGCTTCCATAGTAACAATACTTCTAATACCATTTGATTCCACATGAATATTTTCATTGTAATTGAAGATTCTATTAAATATTAAAAAAGCGCGCAATTAGATAAAATGTTGTACGTAAACACATTATGAAAACGCGATATTGATCAACTCGCGTAATTTTCAAAACTCGCTTGCGCTCGATTTGGCAAATATTACGTTTGTTAAGTTAATAACTATTGTGTTCCCATTTTTGCTGAAAAAATGAACATGGATTATATACGTCCCTCTCGGATTCTTATGGGCGATAAATGGATCCTAGACGGGTTTTGTTGTTTGTGTGCTAAAAAATATGTATGTGTATATATTTTTTTCAGAAAGAGGAAAATAAACGACAGGGACACAGCTTGCTGATCGTTTTTGGAGTGAGTCTGAAGACGACGCGGATCCATTTCAAGATATTAGTTCCGAATATGTCCCTTCCACTACAGAGAGAACTTCAGAATCCTACATGGATGAAAGTAACATTCTTCAGGAAAATTCGGAAAGCTCAGGTAGTGATAAAGAAAATATGGAACCAGAAGTTGATGGCGGTGAAAATACAGATGAAAATGAAGCCAGTGATACCACAACATATAATATGACACAAACAGTATTCCAAGTTATATGACAGCCTTTTCCAAATAACACATTTGTTCCTTGTAAACAAATACCAACTGGTAATGGTTCAGCAATTCCGTAAATTTTGTTAGGGCGTGCTTGTAGTTAATTTGATGTATTTCTAAAAATGTTTCCAAGAAGCATGATCATTTTTAATGCCAATATATTATTGAGCGCCAAACTATACTAAAGGGACAGAAGCTTGCTAAACATATTGTACCGACAGAACCTTCTAAAATCATGAATTCTTCTCGTAATGAGTTACAATCGTGTACCTAATATGCAGTTGTAGTGGTCCGCAAATAAATAGATGGGAAACGAAGCGATAAAATCAGAAATTTCAAGGGACAGATCTCTGTTACTTCTTTCAGAATTATACTTCAACAACCCAGCAAAATCACCAGACTGCAGCAAAACGTACTACTTGGACGAAGTAGTGGATTGTCTGAAAATACATTTCTTCAAGGGCGGTCAGATAGTTTGTAGCAATCAATGGTAAAATTTGAAGTTAGATCCGCTATGAAAAAATATTTACCGCTAAAACAAATCAAGAGAGAGGTCAAGATTACACTATAAAGGGTTAACTCTCATTCATACTCCGGCTATATTTTGTGTTGGTTAATATAACCGAGTTTCATATTTCATCGATTTTAATCTTTAATATTAATATCTACAGTTGATAACAATTATCTTCAATTGTGTATCACTTCCTATCCCAATAATTTTAAGCATTTTTTAAAAAAAGAATAATCAACTCTCGATTTTTTTCTTAAATATTTACACAAAATTCGTGTATGTTTAATCCATCTCATTTTAGTGCAAAATATATGATTTGCCTATAAAAGGTTATCGCTCATGCTACACGGTTATCTTTTATGATTAATTTACAAGTTTTACAATTTCGTTTCGATCCCCTAGTCGCGTTTCGATGTTGTTCGATGTTTCTTTCTAGAATTTCGAGTGAAGTGTAATAGATAGGATTAAACGTAAGTAGAAAACTAAATTCTGTTTTAAAATAAAAATATTCGGTACTATTTGACATGGCAGCGACGTAATGAATAAAATTGGAAAAATGATTAATAATTAACATTATTATAATAGTTATTTACGTTATAAGTCCGGTAAATACATTTTTACAGTACGAGTAAGATGTTTGCGGACAAAGCCATTAGCCGAGTCTGGAATATCGAATCGAATACTGGAAAAAGTTTACCCGAAGAGTAACGTACATCATTTTATTTCATACCGTTTACAAACAACAAAAATGTTAGTAATTATTATAAAGAATTGAGTGCGTACTGCGAGATAGTTTCCATAGAAACGCAAGCAGTTTTTCGTATTTATTATTATTACGGAAATCGCAGGAAACAACGGGACACCTGACACCCACAAAATCTCGTTGTTCTGCTTCCCTGTAGCAACGGCAGTCCTATTTATAACTATGTAGTCTATTCCCTGCTCACTTGTTTCTTTTTCTCGCATAGAGAAAGTACTACAAAGATTCACAAAGAGAAACATAGTTTAATCAATAACAGTAATTGTTATTGAAAAAGAAGAGATCAGATGATCGTCACTCCAAAAACATTGCATATAACCATAAAAAAAACATTGACATGAGATGTCAAACATAAAATATTGAATATTTTCTGGAATTTTTGACACTAGCGCGAGCACCACAAATACTCCCCCTTCGTTAAAGAAAATAAAAACGGAAACAATTGAAATTTAATTATAGTCGAAAGTCGAAATTCTGTACAGTGACTCACCACCCCCTAGCAAGCAATGTATTATAACTGGTGTTGCCAGATATATTCTAGCGATAGGTAATTGATTACACAAATTACAATAAAATCCATATATTTTAGTTATTTTCTTATACTTGTAACAAACATCTATGCAAATATCATTTCAATACATTGATTATAGATTTCAAATAGACGAGCTGTGCATACGCACAGCTAGTCTATTTGAATATTTTATTAAAAAAATATTATTGGCGAGAATTTTGGCATACGTGACAACGTCGAAGACTTACTTACTTGTGAAAAAAGACAGCTTGATGCAGCGATGTGTACAAGACAGAGAAGATAGAACAGGACACCTGCATAATTTATTCAGTGTCTAGTATTCATAGACGTAATAGAGTAAGATCCCAGAGCGTTCTGATATAACTTATTTTCACATGGATGAAACCTTCACGACTTAGTAGCGTCTAGTATACTTTGAATACCTTCCTACTTGTGGAACTTGCCCTGTGACACCTGGGCAGGTACCAGGTGAGAAAGGTAACTAAAAATATGAGTTATCTAACTTAAATTTGTATGACTGACACTTTTCATGGACCAGAGCTTTTGTCAGGCGCTTTGAAGCTCGACAAAAAATTAATGAACTTTACTTATTTTTTCATGTCTGACTTTTAAATACGTTATTCAAGTGACTATTACAAAGTTATATTTCATCAGTCAGACAAATTCGAGAGACCAAACATCCCCTAAACACAAAATTATTCAGACGGGAGTGCGAGCGCGAGAGCACTATGCGCATACATTTCAGAGCGAGTGAGACGTTCACAACAACTTGGTTCCCCTTCTTAAACTCACCATCTGCTCAACTCTATAGTGTATTATACGTGCTTATTGCGCACGCAACCTATAGTATCCAGTGCAGTTCGGGTGTATAAGAGAACATATTTTTGTTGTTTATATCGTGTAATTAGTGACTGATATTGTTATTTGTAATAGTGAAAACCATGGAAGAAGAAAAATCAAAGTGTATATTTTGTAAACAACATCATGATAAATTAAAATTATTTACCAAAGAAACATTTAAAAAATGTAAACAAGTTTTAAAACAGCGAGCACTCCATAACCTGAAATTTAAAGACTTAGTTTTTCCGGAAGATTTGTATGACAATGGTTACCATCGAGAATGTTATAAGAATTTTACTGCTTTGCCGAAGAGGTATCATTCTGCCACTTCAGAAAATCCAAAAATTGCTAAAAAAAATGTATCGAGTGATGTTGAAAATACATCAGTTGCATCGACATCAAGTCTACCAAGTAATCTTAGTACCGATAATGATCAATGCATACAATTTACCTCAAGTCAACAAAATAATTCTATAGTTCCAGATTCAGATGTAGTATCAAACTCAACTCCAGTTAGTACTATGTCTGAACCTATTGTAATACCTGAGCAAAGTGTTGAACCTATTGTTGAATTAGAATCAGTTGAACCGGTGTCATGTATTTCTGAGGAGCCTTGTGCGACATTTGAATGTGATGTTAATTCCTCTTGTCATGATGTTTCAATTGAAAATGGTATGATAATTGACAAAACCCAGACATGTATATATTGTGACCAAATGACGAAAAGGCATAAATTGAAACGACTTCCATTGCATAAGTGCGGTAAAAATGATTTTTTAATGAAATTAAATGTTGAAGAAGAAGACTTGGCAGAATTAATTGAGAAAGTGCAAGATGTAACGGATTCAACAATACACTATCATAAAAAATGTCAAATGGAATATTACTATAAAATAGCGTCGAAGAAAAATAAAACTAAAACATCTTGGCATGATCTTCGTAAACACCATCAAGCAGTTTTTGATGAAGTTTATACAAAGCATTCTCCAAACAGCAATTGTGAGCCAGATGAGAGTGGCGGAGCTCATACAGATCTTAAAGAATTTTTAATAGGTGAAGCATCTTTAGTAAACTCCAGTGCAACTGAGCTATGCACATTAACAATTCCAGCATCAATTGCTTTACATGGCAAATCGCAAGTGGGTAGAAATATAGTTACATATATAGCTAAGTTTATTGCTCGCAAAATGTTGAAAAATGTTTCATGTTTATGTTGTTGGAATTATATACTGTACAGGAGTCATGAACAAGATAGAGATTTTGTAGAAGCGAGGCAGTATGTACATTCTAAATTAACAAAACCTGGTACATTTTTTACCTGTTTAGTATCAGAATCTTCATCTAGATTGTTCTATCTTATACCAAGATTGTGTTACAAACAAAATCTATCAAAAATTTTACAAAAAACGCTGTCAAAACAACTCTCTTTCAACCTGATAAATTGTGAGGAACATTCTCTATTAATTAAATTCGTAGTCAAATGTTACCTCTACTTCTGGTGTAAAAATGTTAATACTATTTCAAGAGAAAATGATATTAAATTTTCAAAATTCATAAGTGCTAACAAAGATTCGGCATTTATTGATCCAATAATGAAAGCAGCTCATATCAAATTTCGTTCTCGAAAGAAATGCTTTGAAAAGAGAAGACACTAGAAATGAGTATATTTTATGCAGAACCATCCTTGTTGAATTATTTTGAACTAGATGCCAGACAACATGGTTAAAATAATAACACAAAATTAATTTTAAGAATAAAAATAGCGGAATCTTGGAAAATAATCTAGTTACGTAGTTTGTTGTGTGTTAATAAAAATGTAGTTATTATTACTAAATAAATATTTAATTTCATAAACTTCAAAATGTAGTAGAAAAAGGTCGATGTTACTTCTTAGATTTGTCCACAGGAACTACATAGAGCAATTTAACGAAAAAGTAGAAAACTCTAAAGAAGTAATGGTGAATTTCACTCCTCATAACTTAGGAGATAAAATAAACAAAGTATTTACAAAGGAGATTAAGTTCTTAATGTGTCATAACAAGAAGCTACTTGCTCCGAAACATGTTTCTGTTATTGATGAAGACTCATTAGACAAATTGAAGGATCAGGACATTCTTAATAAAGCTGCTTTGATATTGAGGAAATCAGTACTACAAATTGAGAAAAAAAATGCCAAATAATTGATCTGTTCAGGATCTTGAAAACGGCGAAGTCTCAGTGCCGGAAAACTTATCCCAATTTTATTGTACTCTTATTGCAGGAAGTAACAGCAGAAAAAACAGTTTTAAGTGTGTTCGACTAGTTAAATCTTTGAGCCAGGATGCTGTGTATGCTATCTTGAATGTTAAATGTAAAACGTCAAAGCATATTAAGCTCGGAATGGCTTTAAAAAGCTTAACAAGCAGTCGTAATATAATCAACATCATCCACAGATATGGCCATTGTATTAGTTATCCAGGGATAGAGGAGCTGGAGACTGAAGCCACTTATTACTCTATGCAAAAATCAACTGTGTGTCCTGAAGTAATTAAAATAAATTCGAATCTCTGCACTGGAGTTGCGTATGATAATTTTGATCGGTTTGTGGAAACAAAAGATGGGAAGGACACGTTACACGACACTGTTGGTATAATTTACCAAAACGTGGATCCAAATTCTTTACACGAATCAGACACTCCAAATTTGCCTTTTTCCACCAGCGAAGAACCTGGAACGTCGGCAAAAAGACGACGAAGAACATTGGAGGTTACTGAGGTAGAAGGTCGACCATATATGAAAAAATCCAAGATGACTGATAGTTTGGAAATTTCTATTCATGAAGCTGAAGAAACACTACCTAAAAATTTACAATTATATAAAAACATTGATACAATTAGGATGTTAAGTCATGCTTTTCATTTACTAAATCTTCCGATGTGGGTTGGCTACAATTGTTTGATCAGTAATAATGAAGATAAGCCAAAGCAAGTTGTTTCTTATCTTACTCCGATAAATCTATCGCCCACAAACACATCGGTTGTTTTGGAGACAATGGAGAAAAGTTTAAAAATTTGCAATGAAGTTAAACAATCTTGCATTCAAATTACTTATGACCTTGCAATAGCAAAAGTAGCCTTACAAACTCAAGCTACTGAAGCACCCAAATTTGACAACCTATTTATTCATTTGGGACCATTCCATATCATGATGTCCTACTTCAAAGCTATAGGAAAATGTATGGCCGATTGAGGCTTGTCCAACGTGATGGTGCAAAGTAATTTGTTAGCTCCTGGGTCAGTTGCTGGGTTTCAGGAAGGAAAACACTTCAATCGGTGTAAGAGGCTTCATCCGTTTGTGTCAGTAGGTCTGCAGATTTTACATCTCAAGTCTTTTGAAATAAGGATGCAAAAATCTTGGATTGTAATTAGTAAGTATTTTAAATACATTTCAATTTTCTACTCTGAGACGCATGCGCATAGTGCTCTCGCGCTCGCACTCCCGGCTGAATAATTTTGTGTTTAGGGGATGTTTGGTCACTCGAATTTGTCTGACTGATGAAATATAACTTTGTAATAGTTACTTGAATAACATATTTAAAAGTCAGACATGAAAAAATAAGTAAAGTTCAATAATTTTTTGTCGAGCTTTAAAACGTCTGACAAAAGCTCTGGTCCATGAAAAGTGTCTGACACTTTATAATTCTAGTTTAGAATAATATTCTACAAAATATATATAAAAATCAGCCATACAAATTTAAGTTAGATAACTCATATTTTTAGTTACCTTTCTCACCTGGTACCTGCCCAGGTGTCACAGGACAAGCTCCACAAGAAGGCAGGTATTTAAAGTATACTAGATGCTACTGAGTCGTGAAGGTTTCATCCATGTGAAAATAAGTTATGTCAGAACGCTCTGGGATCTTGGACTATAACATTGTGATCGTTTTGGTATTTTATCAATTTGTGCGTTTCATGTTTTAATTTGAATAGTTACGACTTTTTGTTTTTTTGTACGTTGTAAATTAGGGTTACTTTTTATGTTTTGTTAACAAAAATGACCGAATGTAGTGAAGTAAGCGACAAGAAACGGCGCCGTCCAAGAAGAGAAAATTATTATTTTAAATGTTTATGAAGAAATAAACAATTAGGCGTTAGCGATGCTTGAGAAATGTACAAGAAGGGACGTTGACAAGTGAAGAATATCAAAATTGTAAGCAGGAAACTAGAGGAAGAAAGAAAATTGTTTTAGGCGACCGAACATGTAACGCTGTACGTAGACTGATCCATTCTTTTTATTTTAAAAATACAATCCCCACATTAACAAAAATTAGTAAAGCCATAGAAGCAGATGCAACGTTACCAAACATCAGCAATAAAGTTTTAAGGACTTTGAGACTAATGAACTTTCGTTACCTGAAAAGAAGCAGAAAAAGTGCTTTAGTCGAATGGAATGAAATTGTTCAATGGCGGAGAAACTATTTAAAGTACGAGTAGATACGACAGCTTCGTAACGAAAGAAGACAAATTTATCATATTGACGAAACTTGGGTAACGAAGGTCACACTGTATGAAAAGTATGGCAGGACTTGAATATCCAAAGCAGTCGACAAACCTTCTCCTTCTGAAAAAGGACGCATACTCATTATTGCACATTTCGGCAGCAAAGAATGATTTGTGAAAGATGGCTTATTGACTTTCGAGTCAAAAAAATCTGGTGATTACCATGAAGAGATGGATGGTAACAGATTTGAGGCATGGTTTAAGTCAATATAAACAAAAGTGGCTCCCGGTTCGGTAATAGTTATGGATAATATGCTTCATACCACAGTCGCCGTCTGGAGCACATAGCTACTTCAGCTACCCGCAAGAGTGTTGTAATGGATTGGCTGGCAAGTAAAGGTATTCCGCACGAAGAAACAATGCTTAAAACTGAATTATTATCCCTGGTGCGGCAACATAGAGCCAAGTATATAAAATATATAGTTGATGAAATGGCAAAAGAATTTAACGTTTCAGTTCTTAGACTTCCGCCCTACCACTGCGAATTAAACCCGATAGAGCCTATTTGGGCCGAAGTAAAAAACTATGTTTCACGAAAAAACCAAACATCTAAAATGGTTGACGTTAAAAAACTGTTTGACGATGCTTTAGAGACTGTTACTGGTGATACTTGGCGTAAATGTATTCAGTACGTATATAAAGAAGAAATGAGGTTTTAGGATTTAGACATACGTGTTGAAGTGGTGACTGAATCATTTATTATAGAACTACAAGAATAAAGTGATAATTCGTTTTCTGAGGAGTCATTGGAGAGTGACAGTGACGCCAGTTAGTTTTTCGAGTGATTTTACAGACAATAATCAGCGGTAAGTAATATTAGCTTTTAAAATTATCATCGATATTAGTTATACATTCAGTTTTGTTATTGCCCCCTTATGAATGACATCCCAGGATTTACAGCTAAAAAAATTGTATCGTTTGGAAGTAACTAAAAGATGTGAAACAGCAGATTGTAAAAAATGTTTCACTTCGTATGCTACAAGAGGATCGCTCGTGTATTAATTACCACAATTACATGATGGTTGCGGTTGCATAAAACGTTATTGTCATCTACTATACACCTTATTATAGCTCATCCTTAAAAATGTGTATTATTTTTGATGACTCCCTGTATATACATAATGATACCTACCATAATAATTTCGTATTTCTGTTCTCTCAAATTTAAACGCCAGAGCGTACAAGAACATTTTCTATTTATTTTTTATTTAGGACTATTAAGAACCCTTCAAAAATGATGCGCTCATAAAGTTCGCTTCTGCAACTGATTTTATGGACAGTCAGAGCGAGAGTCACTGTACAGAGTTTCCACCTACGACTATAATAATTTCGATCTTTGTTATTTAAAGAAAAAATGACTTGCTTTGTCTTTTTGATTGGAACTTGGTAATTATCAATGTGTTCATTTAAGACTAGAGCTGGTTTGGTGATGTCGATGTTGACAGTTACTTCACGATTGTCTTTCAGAATTTTAAAAAATTTGTCGGTCCTAGGAAGAGATGCGTCATACGGACCGAATTTAAGGAAATTAAAAGTGCATTTGAATTTTTTAACGACCTTTTCAAATCTGTTATTATTTTTCACGAACGCTATTTGGTAAAAAAGTTAGCTCGTGTTTGACAGTTTTGTACAGGAAATCCTATGTCGCATTTTATGAATAACACAGTATATAATATATATATATATATATATATATATATATATATATATATATATATATATATATATATTTCAAGAATATGTCTTGGGTTTTAGTCAGATAAAAACAGTATTGAACTGATTAAAAAGTCATTGTAATAAAACTGGTACAGCAATTGTGACGTTTCGGTCTGAATGTTAGACCTTTTTCAAACTAAAAGAATCTGAATTGTGATGAACAAAAACAATTGAAATTACAAAAAAACTCACCTCGACGTGTAGTATTCCGAAACATTATTAACGTTTATCCCATATTGTATCCTTAACATCCACAACACAAATTTTAAAATATTTTTACTAAGCCTTTATTTAAAAACACATAATTTAAAAAGACAATAACAGAACGTATATATCGTTATAAATATCACTTGGTGGCATGGTTTCATTTTAGTGTGAGACTAATTAAATTTATCATAGGAGTGGAATGTAAGTTGTATTCAGTTTGTCTATATCTTTTTTGTCGTTTATACAGCTACCATTTCATAGAACTCTCGTTTCTTAAGATTATTCTCTGTTTTTAGAATTTTAGTCTCCATATAATTGAACTTATGGTTTTTATTCCTTTCGTGGTTAGTTAGTGCTGTAGCATTTTTTTTGTCATATTTATGGCTCTTTATTCGGTTTACTAAGTATTGTGACGTTTGGCTTCGCAGTCATTGCAGGGAATCTTATAAACAATATTACTTTTTTTTATTTTCGGAGTTTTTGATTTTAGCATAGAGAAATGTTTCGATAACAGATTATAAGGTCGAAACGCGTCAGTGTACTATGCCATTCCGCTATCAGTTGCGAATCACCAGAGATATCCGTATCAGCAAAATGGTCGATCGAAGTCACAGTTTTAGAAGGGGATGTAATTCTATATTCTGCGTGGTATTAGCCAGGAATGTAGTTGTTTTTCCTTTCGAAGAACGGTCAGGCAAATACGTCGAAACTATTGAAATATAGACTAAAAGCAGGTGTAGTGGAAAATCGAAATTTATGTTTCACACACACACACACACACACATTTTTTGAAGTATTTTTCTTGGGAAAGGTTCAGATTAAAACTCTTGTAGGTTAACTTGACGTTTCACCTTAAATATAAGGCTTTCTCAAAAGTTTTTATTATAAATTGAAAATATAAAATACAAAATTTGTAAAACAGTGACAATACTAAATTGACATTAAAAGTGACAAATAGAATAAACGTAGTTATGAATTTTCAAAAGAGTACGTACCTTGACAACTATCTTTAGTGCAATGTGCCTTACTTTATTTCTAATATCTAAATTTAGAGAATGTTAATGGATATATATTAATTATATTATTGGTTTATTTTATTTTTTATAATTATGAGGATATATGTAAAAGGTTATGATAAATTTTGCTTAATTTTTTTATGTCTTTCTTATCATTCAGTGCTTCAGGTTCATTTTTTATTGCAATCATTTCTTTAATTTTGAGTTTAGTGATGTTTTGGTCTTTGTAAATAATTTTTATGTTTTGAAAATCAAATTCATGTTTTTCATTTGTTTCATGTTTATGAAGGGCAGTTGAAGCATTTTTTGTGTATTTATGACCATTTATTCCATTGTGTAATTATTAGGTTGTGCAATAGGTTCACCAATTTCCTCATGTATAGCACAATTACTTATGGAATTTTTAGAAGAACGTGTTTTACAAAACTCTTCTACATATTTAATTTTCTTTAAACGTTACGTAGATGACTGTATATTAGCTATACCAGAAAATTAAATCCCAACATATTACATGAATTCAATAACTTTAATTCCAAACTTCAGTTCACACATGAAATAGAGATAAATAGTTGCATTAATTTTTTAGATTTAACACTAATTAGAAACAATAATAATAATATTAAAACGAAATTTTACAACAAACATACATGCTCAGGTAGATATTTAAATTTTAATTCATATCACTCTAAAAATCTGAGGAGAAGCGTAGTCATTGGATTAATCGATCGAGCCATAAAACTAACTTCTCCTGATTATCGTCCAGACATTTTAAAGAAAATGGAAGAAATACTCATAGAAAATGGTTATTCTCAAAACTTTATTAGAAACATCCAAAAACAACGAACACTAAAATATTACAATGCCTCGAAATTTAAAACCAAGATAAATACCCCACAAAAATATGTAGCTTTAACTTATACAAATGAATTGTCAGAAAAATTAAAATATATACTTAAGAAACAAAAAAAATTCAAGTATGTCATAAGCCACACTACCGTACATCAACTGCCTTCACACCTTTAAACAGCAAAAACCCAATTAAAAAACAATATAATTTAATATATTCTATTTCTGGTCTTAGACTTAGACAATCGAATAAATGGTCATAAATACACAAAAAATGCTTCAACTGCACTTCATAAACATGAAACAAATGAAAAACATGAATTTGATTTTCAAAACACAAAAATTATTTACAAAGACCAAAACATCACTAAACTCAAAATTAAAGAAATGATTGCAATAAAAAATGAACCTGAAGCACTGAATGATAAGAAAGACATAGAAAAATGTATCATAACCTTTTACATATATCCTCATAATTATAAAAAATAAAATAGACCAATAATATAATATTAACATTTTCAAACACTCTCTAAATTTAGATATTAGAAATAAAGTAAGACACATTGAATTAAAGATAGTTGTCAAGGTACGTACTATTTTGAAAATTCATAACTACGTTTATTCTATTTGTCACTTTTAATGTCAATTTAGTATTGTCACTGTTTTACAAATTATGTATTTTATATTTTGAATTTATAATAAAAACTTTTGAGAAAGCCTTATATGTAAGGCGAAACGTCAAGTTAACCTACAAGAGTTTTAATTTGGACCTTTCCCAAGAAAAATACTTCAAAAAATAATATTTGTTATGGTGTAGCCTCCCTTTACATATTTATATATCCCATTTCCATGTGGGCCCATTGTTGTCTATTGCGGCCCCAAGTTGATCCTGCGAATTTCTTTATGTCGTAGTCCCATCTTAAGTCGGGGCGTCTTCTTGGTCTTTTCATGCCTCGGGGATACCGTTGCGTTATCTTTGTGGTCCATCTATCGTCTGTCCTAGCGAGATGCCCCGCCCATTCCCACTTTAGGGATCTGATTCTATTTATGACATCTATCACTTGGGTCTTTTGTCTGATCCATTCAAGCCTTTTTCTATCTCTCCTTGTTATTCCAAGCATGTATCGTTCCATAGACCTCTGCGTTACCTGGAGTTTTCTAATGATATCAGTTTTCAGGGTCCAGGTTTCACAGCCGTATGTTAATACTGGTAGTACGCACTGATCAAACGCTTTCTTTTTCAAACGGAGTGACATTCTAGACTTGAAGATGATAGAGTTCTGTCCAAATGTATATATATATTAAAGTGAAACATATCTACCAGGTTAAATTAAATCATTAGCATCATTCAGATAATGTGAATCTCAGTAGTAGTAGTAAATATTCAATAAACGGAAATAATCCATGAAGATATAATTTTGGACATGTTAAGAAATATTTACGAATAAGTATACAATAGATAAAATGATTTAAGAGATTACTAATTAGTTTAGTAACTATTTTTCTTTAAAGTCTATTTCAAAGTACAGAAAATATAACAACGACAAGTAAATTACGTCAAACATAATTTTGTACATGAATTTTGAAACAAAATTCAACTATTATAATTTAATATTTTGTAAACACTTTCAGAAACCCTGTATATTGCATAAACTTTTCAATTATTTGTATGAAACGTCAAAATCAAAATATCAACGCGGAAACCAACGTTCTGTTAATAGTTCGGGTAGAGTGATTCGGAGTGACTATAGAAGTGCATAGAAACACAATGAATTCATCTACAATAACGCAGAAATTGATATTTTGATTTAATAAAAACAATGTTTATTTATCAACAAATGAACAATGAAAAACAAAAAGGAAAAACATTTGAATGTTGTTGATTCTGAGCTTGAGAGTCGCCGTGTGAATTAAATAGATGGAGGACGTGTTAAATTCTTCTTCTCCAAATTTTTTAAGAAACTAATATAATTTAAACGAAATCATAAAGAAACGTTAACTAAAGTGTTTAGCAGAATTTGAAAAGTAAACTAACTAAAAATATCATTCGTATATTAATAAATAAGTGAGAAAATTGTGATATCGTCTAGATTTGGTAAGATTGAACAATTACCTTATTAATATAATTTCGATGACTATCCATATATCATGCTTTTGATAAGATATTTCTACTGGTGAAATAATTCACATCTCATCATTTCCACATCCTGAGTTTCGCTTATTCGATCATTGGCGATCGTTTTCTCCAAATGCATCACATTCAGGGTCAAGAAGAACCAACTATGAACACTATTCCTCGTGTATACATTGAACTTCTCCTATAAAAACATTCACAGATATATTTATATGTTAGGTTATATTATTTTTGGTATCAATTTATTAGTTAAATATTAGTCTTAAACATTCAATCTCCACTAATATATCGGACACGAAACACTAAACTCATATTAAACAAGTACTTACCAAAATTCATACAATAAATCATAATAATATATCCCAAACACGTCACATACTTTCTTCATCTTGTAAACTGAATTATATCCACCACAGAATAACACACCACACGACGATCGTATTAGCAATAGCGAGAGTTGGGATTGAAGCGTTATGAATGTACATTCAGAACACATAGAATAATGATAATCGAGCGAAATTTACTTGCGTTTGAGGTGAATAATATTTACAACTAATGAAAATCGTTTATGCGAAGATTTTCGCTAATACTATTCCATTGAATCTATAAATATGTATTACTAATTCATTAATTGAAAAAAAATTTCGTTATTTCACTATCTATATTTAATTAAAATCGTTTGTCTATGTTCGTCTTGCGTTTCTTTGATATCTTACCTATAGTTTCCTGCTGCTGACAAGCGTCAAGTGCCGAATCCCATTCCTGAGAGATAGTAACGACAAGATGAAACAAATCTACAATATTTTTAACTTATATAGTATGTTGAATTGGAATTAGCGGTAAGCTAACCAATTCTGGCGCCCATAAACAATTAAACATCAACATAATAAACAAATAATAATTAAAATCAAACTGAACGTAATTATAAATATACAATAAAATGGCATCCCAACGTAGAGGCGTTAATTGAAATTAAATCAATAAACATTAAATTAAATTAATTGAAATTAATAAATATATATTCCAATATATATATATATATATATATATATATATATATATATATATATATATAATATATATATATATATATATTATATCTAATGTTTTAATAATTATAATTGAATGGATGTATGATATATAATAATATAAAATATTGATTGTCGATGTTTTCACAATTTGTGATTGTAGTTACACTATTGTGAACACACCTTTACCACTGAATATAACCTATTCGAATTTTGACAGCAGTTGTCAAATTAATATGCCCGGCTCAGATGAATATAAAATTTTGTACTTTGAAAGATAAATCAATACACAATCGACTTACTCGCTCTTATCTCAGGGAGGGATCAAAGATTTTAAATAATAATTCAAATTTATAAATTTCAATTAATTCTCCAAATTAAGTATTATGCTATTCCAAATCTAGAGTAACTGTTTGTTCAATATACTACAACGTATTTAGAATTCAGCAACACTTTCTAAATTTATAATTTAGAAACCGGAAACCACTTGCACTTTAATGATGTAATTCTTCTGCGAAATATACACGCACTGGGTTTACAATGAATGAAATTCATTTAGTAATGATGATTGGTGTACTTAACCTGACATTTTTAGTTTCCGCCATTATTCTCACAAGTCCGCGTGGGTGTGTGGATTCTCGATTTTAAATGTTTTTTAAACTTTTTACTTTTTAATAATGTTTTAATAAAAATGTTTACCAGTAATAGGCAAATGTATTGCCGACTGGACCTATTTCTTTAATGACTTTCTGTTGTGCACTTTTCCTGTGTTCAAGATCAATGATGCAATCTCGATCAATGTAAGTTGTAGAAATGTTTTTATTAACACTTTTTATAATTTATGTTTTTCCTTCCTTATTGTAGTTCCCTGATGATGTAAATAAAGATTTACGAAAGCTTGGAGAATTGAATAGAGTGTATTTTTCCTCTTATGCTGCAATCCCCAATAAGATATTTTTCAGTTTGTGTTCTAATTGATCAGCAACGATCACGGCGTTTTTCCCTTTCAGCTATATATATATATATATATATATATATATATATATATATATATATATATTCATAAGTTAGTTAGTCAGTTTGTTAGTTATTAAAAAAATTGTTTTAATATAATATATCCTATTATATTTGTAGGTAGAGAAATATGAATAAAAATATTTTCAAACTGACTACTCGACTTTAGGCATTATTCATAATGCCCGGACAATGTGATATTTCCTATATAGTTTATCACTTCGTCACATCCCTTTGGGCACTTTTAAATTGCCCAGGTAATATAATAATGTCCAATTATTCACATTGCCCGTAACATATATGTCCAAATTATCAAAAATTGAACAAGTCTTTGTAGGTCCATCTTGTTGCTACATACATGAAAATTCAAATATTAAGAAGTGTATCATTCGTTTTTAGTAGTTTATTAGTGGTAGTTTTCTTCCCTCAAAAAACAAACGCACACTTTTAGCATTCTTTGTATCTAAAATCGAAAAAGTTAAACACATGAATTTTCTTGAAAATTGGTTCTATCCAAAATAATTCACACCATTTATCCCTTCAATTCCTGCACTGTTAGGGAAAACAATCTTGTAAACATATAATAAACAACATCTCCATAAAAAGGAGATTTTTAGGAACAAATTTATTTTTAACCTGAACTAAAAATTATATCTCATAAACTCATAATAAGATTGACAAATAATAGTATAAATCTCTTTGATAATCTAGACGTAAATATAACTTATATGTACTAATTTGCTTGCAAGATTTATTAATTGTAAATATTTCGCATGTATTATATTTACAACTTTGACTTTTAGACAGTATAATCTCAAATGGAGAATTTAAAGATGGGAAATATAATATTAATTTAATTTAGATAAAATTCTCATTTGACTAGTAGTCCAATGCAATTAGGTTTATACTTCGGAAATCAATTTTACTGAATGGATTTCGATGTTTTCGGATTTTTGATATTTTTAATTCCAAAAAGTGAAAAGTTTACCTTGTGAAACCTTTAAGAATTGTTCAAAGAAAATAGTATAGTATATTCATTTTACACATATTGGACGGAAATTCCTATACTCTTGAGCAATTGAAAGAAGACTCTCTGGTGGAAGAAAATAAAACAAATAGTGAACCTCTCACTCCTACAACAGCAACTAGTTTACCAACTCCACCTACTGCAAGCAATAAAAAAGAGATTGTGAAAAATAAACCTCACACCCGCTCTAATTCTCAGTCAAAAAAAATTTTTAGTTAAATATAACAACTATGAACCCCTACATTCGAGATTATGATTATACTCCCTTTAAAACAATAGAATTAGATTCTGTTAGTCAATATAACATGTTAAAAAATATAAACAATAATAAATTCACCGTTTTGCAACAGAATATAAGAAGCGAAAAATCTAGATGAGTTGAAAATATATCTGTCTGAATTTGGTAGGGAAATAGATTGTGTTATTCTTGACAGAAACCAGAAAAATTGAAAATATAAGTGATTTCAGTCTCCCAGGTTACGATATATTATATAATAGTGGAGACGTTAATACTTGTGATGGAGTCCTGGTTTACATTAAAAATTGTCTAAGAGTATAACTATGAAATAGTAAAAGTAGGACTCTGTAATGTTCTAAAATTATCTGTTCCAATCCAAAACCGTAAAATAATTATTTCTGCCTTATACAGGTCGCATGATATCGAAACCAAAACATTTATAAAAGGTTTTAAACAATATTTGGCACAAGTTTCCGCTGAAAATCGTGATTTTAATATACTCGACGGTGATTTTTATATTAATATTATGGAATATAATGACGATGCAATTGACTACTTAAATGACGTGTAAGAGAACGGTTTCCATTCGTATATAAACACGGATACAAAACCTGACAGTGGTACATGTTTGGATCATATTTTGCTTCGGAAAAAAGTGGAAAGAAATGATACGATTGCAGCCGTAATTAAAACAAGAATCACAGATCACTACATGACAGTTATCGCTGTATAAATAGGTAAAACAAATACCAACACCTCAAATAAAATAACCCTTAAGAAAGTTCATAATTATACAAACATAAAAAACCAACTAAAAAATTATGATTGGTCAGAACTTCAATCCATAAACAGTGCTGATGAATGTTTTGATTATTTCCTCGGCAAGTTCAATGAAATTGTAAATAAAAATACTCTCACAATCAAATTAAATCATAAAAAAACAATGCGAACTCCATGGATTACAAAAGGTCTAATAAAGTCTATAGGGACTAGAGATAAACTCTATCATGAATACAGAGCTGACATACAAAATGAAAGACACTTATTGGAGGAAGCTTGAAAATTTACAGAAGCGTTTTTTAAAAATTATACTATATAGACCCAGACTGTACTCAACCGATATTTTATATCGCGAATTTAACGAGCTAGATATCAGACAGATATATTTTTACAAGTCAGTAGTATATAAACACGGAACCAAAAATATACAGTGCTATTCAAAAGTCCCCTCCCCCCCTCGTATCTTTTGAATGAGTACATTTACATTAATAAAATTTGGAAGGTGAAAATAAAGTGTTGTAAACTTCTCTACGAATGGTAACAGGTGACGTAAAAGTAATAGATGACGTCACAGTGCCACTCTGGCCAATAATTTTAAATGGCACCTTATGGCTAGTGATATCTCGTTTGAAAGGCATTGACATTGGCTACATAGCCATATTAATTTTGTTTGGGTTTAAGTTAATTTTGACGGATACATTGAATAAATACCAAAATTAATGAAATAATTTTTTTAAATTTAATTAATCAAATATCAGCAATGGTTTCTTATAGCAAGTGTTCGAAATGTGCTCCGTCTACTTCCTGACAGGAATACATCGGCCGGCGAGGTCCTATAGAATGGCCACCTCGGTCACCAGATCTGACAGCATTAGATTTTTTTTCTATGGGGGGTACTTGAAATCCAAGGTTTATACTACGGCACCAGATAGCATTGGCGTTTTGAAAGAAAGAATTACTGAAGAATGCAATGTACGACAAGAGTTTACTAATAGGATGTATTACTGTCAGGAAGTAGACGGAGCACATTTCGAACACTTGCTATAAGAATCCATTGTTGATATTTGATTAATTAAATTTAAAAAAATAATTTCAATAATTTTGGTATTTATCTAATTTATCCGTCAAAATTAATTTAAACCCAAACAAAATTAATATGGCTATGTAGCCAATGTCAATGCCTTTCAAACGAGAAATCACTTGCCATAAGGTCCTATTTAAAATTATTGGCCAGAGTGGCACTGTGACGTCATCTATTACTATTACGTCACCTGTTACCATTCGTAGAGAAGTTTACAACACTTTATTTTCACCCTCCAAATTTTATTAATGTAAGTGTAGCCATTCAAACGATACGAGGGGGGGAGGGGACTTTTGAATAGCACTGAATATCTAGATCACAACTATAACACACGTCAAAAATGCAATATATTGTTAAAGACCACTCAAGCCATTAAAACAATTGAACAAAGGGGGTATAATTATCTCTCTAACAGATTATATAATTTCTTGCCATTAGAAATAAGCCAGATAAAACAAATTCACAAATTTAAAAAAAGTGTTAAAATATTTTTGCTATCACTCAGTAGAACGGAAGTTCGTAATTTGATTGTGCCGTAAATTCTCACTCATTTGTGTAACTTTTTAATTTTAAATTGTGTTAAATTTTAAAAATCTGATCAGCTGTTAATTTTATGTATTTTAATGTAAATAAATTTTTGTATTTTCCATTGTAAAACTGTAATGATTACGTTATATATTGTCACTACATTACACACATTAAACATTATTATTATTATACACCATACACTACCCCATGGACAGGCTTTGCCTTTATAGGAACATATTTAGAGAGTTAATTTTCTAATACTGTATTGAATACTGCATGTCTGTAATTGTTATTATATTGTATTTCTGTAGTGTACTTTCGTCTGAATAAATCATAATATAATTATATTTATTTTTTCTTACGCGAATAACTAGGTTTTATATAATATAGAGTGAGCACGTAAAAGTTGGAACAAATTCGGTAAAAGTTTGATTTCGTCATTGGGGAAAAATGGTGATTTCATTTTTCAGTTACGCATTCTTTGGTGTATTCATATTTTTGATGACGTCATAACTGTTCGAATTATGATGTCCTTCAATATATTGTGGAATTATCTAGAAACGGTTACTTTCGTTTAGGAAGGTAATATGAGTAGATTCCACAGAGTTAAGAGTCGAAACAGTAAATTTCATTAAAACATATTTCATTCATAATTATGAAATTTGTAAAAAATTAAATGCTCGAATGGCAAACTACCTGCCTCTTGACAATAAGCAAGGCGATGTTGACATTTTTGCAAAACATAATTAATGGTATCAGCGTTAATTAAATTAATTTCGATCCTAATTCTCCCTTTTAGTTCATCAATATTATTAGGTCTGTTAACTTTTCACTTAAAGTATCTCCACAAAAACATTTAATGGGGATAGATCAGGAGATCTAGCTGGCCACTCTAAAATCCTCGTCGGCCAACCCATTTATTGGGAAATATATTATTTAGGTATTCACGTGCTTGTACGTAATGCGGAGGCGTTCCATTTTACTGGTACCACAATAAATTGTCCGGTAGCAGTCGAGGATTTTTAGAGTGGCCAGCTAGATCTTCTTATCTATCCCCATTAGA
The DNA here is from genome assembly GCA_963921935.1 of Galeruca laticollis. Classification (NCBI taxonomy): domain Eukaryota; kingdom Metazoa; phylum Arthropoda; class Insecta; order Coleoptera; family Chrysomelidae; genus Galeruca; species Galeruca laticollis. The sequence goes on from OY998178.1 coordinate 125,957,038, forward strand.
TTTTTCGTGAGGATACCTTAAGTGAAAAGTTTACGTTAACAGAGCTAATAATATTGATGCACTAAAAGAGGGCATTAGGGTCGAAATCAATTCAATTCACGCTGATAACCTGAATAATGTTTTGGAAGAGTTTCAACATCTCCTTGCATACTGTCAAGAGGCAAATGGTTTGCCATTTGAACATTTGATTAAATACTTACGTATGTTTATTTAGTACTGTTTACATTTTTGTGAATCACATTATTATAAATGAAACATATTTTATTTTTGTAACAAACCAAAAAATGAAATATGTACACAGGAAAATGCGTTCTTTTTGATGCTACTATCAATATAGGGTATTCCCATCTAAAAAAATGTATAAGGACGAAACTCGAACAGTGATGACGTCATAAAAAATATGAGTACACCAAAATGCGCAACTTAAAAAAATAAATTCGACATGTCTGAGCTTTTTCCACCAATGGCCAAATCAAGCTTTTAACGAATGTGTTCCAACCTTTACGTGTTCACTGTATATGAAGTGACAGTAAACGTCCTTGAAAAATAGGTATGGTTGGTATAGGAAAGGAAATAGGAAGGGGTAGCATGGATAGCTGAATGATGCCGCTTATTATTGAAAACACAGATTGATGTGTGTGTGAGGTTACAATAACTTCCGATAGGATTCCATTCGCTAGATTTAATTTTTAATGAAAATATGCATTGAAATATTCGCCAAGAAAATATCCTTGCAAACAGCAATAACAAAATAAGATTTCTCGAAATGTTAAGGAATAAATTATCGAATTTCCATTTCCGACGTAATTTTTGATTATTCAATAGCTTCATTCTAGCCCTAGGACACGAATATTCATTCTGGCCCTTGGTATAGAATGAATACTTGTGGCGCCGAGAAAATAGGAGTGTTCCGTTTTCTACACCAGTTGCACTACGCAGAGTAGAAGTAGTGCAGAAATATCAAAATGCATAAAAAGTCCTCTAAAGTGAAAGTAAATTGACTAATATGGTCGTTGAGTATTATTGGTAGAGACAGAAGCATACGTGTATTTTGTGGCACTTTTTAAGAAGAAAATGGAAAACGCTATTTAGCGACAATTGTCAGCTGGCAAAAATGTTGATTGTCAAAGTTGTGTAATTATCTATTTTTTAAATTGAAATTGATGAATACTTCATAAAAAGTAAATAAATTTATATAATTTTTATTAAATCATAGCTTCAAGGCTTCATTCCTTTTTAGTGTTTGATACTGACAGCAGTGATGATTTCACCAAAACTACTCAGAAATTAAGGAGTTAGCAAATCAACATATGTTGTTTTGTTTTTATTTGACAGTCGTAGAAAAAGTATAGTCTAAAACACGGGTGAAATTCACAATTCCACCCTTTATATATATATATATATATATATATATATATATATATATATATATATTTATATATTAACATAGAAAGGAACTTGCAACACCCATGTTTGTTTATATTGGTGTTCTTCTGTCAGTCGTCCTTCCTTGTTTTTTATTCCTTTTGTTTTGTCCTTATACGTCTTGTTGTTTTCGTAAATTTTTTTATAGAAGCTTTTCGTATTTCCTCTCTTTCAATTTCTCTGATCTTATTATCTATCCATTCTCTTTTGTTTCTAATTATTTTATTACTTTCCTTTCTTTTTCTTCGTATTCATTCCTGTCCTCCGGATTATTAGTTTTTATCCATTTGAGTCTTGCTTTGGTTTTCTTCTCTACCGCAGTGTTGCATGTCATGTCAAACCACTACTGTCTTTTCCCGTTTTTCTTCGCACCTAACTGTATTTCCGCTGCTGTTTCCAAACATTCCTTTATATTGCTCGATTCAGACATTATTGTTTCCTGTTGGTTTTCGCCCTGTGATAATAGGTTCTCTATGTGTATTGCGTATTCTTCTCTTATATTTTCATTTTCAAGCCTGTCCACGTTCCATTTCTTGTTTTCATAATGTATATCAGATGTTTTCCTTATTTTTTGTTTTATTTTAGCCATTACCAGAAAGTGGTCGGAGTCTGCATACGCTCCTCTATATGTTCTGATATCTTTTATCGATGTTTGTTTTCTTTTGTTTACCAATATGTGGTCTATTTGGGAATACACATTTTGGTCTGGTGATATCTAAGTCATTTTGTGATATTTACTATGCCTGAATTTAGTACTGCTTATTATAAAGTTCTCCCTCGCTGCAAAATTACATAAGCTTTGTCCGTTGTCATTCGTTTTCTCGTGTATCGTCTCATTTCCTGCTACATGGCTTATGTAATCCTCTCTCCCTATTTGTGCGTTGAGATCTCCTAGTATTAGTATAGTGTCTTGTTTAGGAATTTTTTCTAATTCTTCTTCCAGTTTTCCATATAATTCATCTTTGTCTTCTTTACTGCTACTTTCAGTTGGAGCATACACATTTAACAACGATATGTTGAATGGTTTCGCTTCTATTCTTAAATATGCCAGCCTTTCATTTATTGGCTTGAATTCCAACACTTTTTGTCTTAATCCGCCAAATATCATGAAGGCTACCCCACGTTGCCCTTGTTTCTCATTACCTGAATATCTTAAACTAAAGTGCTTATCTGCTATGCTTCCTTGCCCTTTCCATCTTATTTCCTGTATTGCAGCAATATCTGCTTTGTATTTTTTAATTCTAAGCCTACCTCTTGCATCTTCCCCGTTCTTAGCAACGTTCTAATGTTCCATGTGCATATTTTAATTTCCTTATTTCCATTTCTTCCATGATTTTTCCTTTTTGTGTTTTTCTAGTTTTTCCTATTTTCCTAACTGCTAATTGGGTGAGTCCTTTTTCTTGCAGTGTCGTTATCTGTTGGTTTGTGTTATTTATTGCAATATCGTTTACTATTTTTTTTCTAGCCTATTTTCATCTTTGTTCCATTTTCCACTCCTCGCCGTTTATGATCACTTTATTGTATCCTATTTTTACATCTTTCCTTTTTTTTCTTTCGGTATGTCTTATTTGTTTTTGTTTTTTTAACTCATTCTTTGTTAAGTCTTCATTGATGTATATTTTCTCAGAAGTAAGATTTTTTAGCATACATTTATTTTTCACAACTTTTTCCCTGTCTTCTTGATGTTATATTTACTTTAATTTTCAGATTTTCCTCCATGAAATTTTGCATTCCTTCCTTTAACATTTTTTGATCATCAGTGTCAATCGTGAGGCCGCTTATTACTACGTTGTTTTCTCTTTTACTTTTTTCTATCCATTCCATAGTTGTTCTTATTTCATTCATTTCCTCCTTGATTCTCATGTTTTCAGTTTTTATTTGTTTATTACCCTTGATGTGGGATATACTATTTCGTGTCAAGCAGAAGATGATGCTGGATTAATTCATTTACGGTTCATAAGGTCAGACATACAACATTGCTAATACCTAAGAGTTGACTGTTTTTCTCATGGACATCTATACGTAGCCGTTTTCTTCCGACAACGTTTGTTCGTATTGTGTACAGAAAATGCTGCTAAAAATATTCTTTGTACAAAATTTTTATAAAAAATGACAGTAACCTCACATTTCCACCTAAATTTTTATAAATTACACACGTGCGAATCCGGGGTGAGTCGCTAGTTTGTGTATATAGTGATCTATCGCTCTCGCATTAAAAAACAGTATGGAATGATAATATAATGGAACAAACAAAAATTCCCATTCAATTATTATGTAATAATCCCAGTCTAAGAGTACTAGTATGAACAAAAATTTATATTACAAATTAGCATCGTAACCACAATTCATTCATTAATTTTCGCGAACATACCAAAATATAATGAAAAATTGTAATTAATTTAAATAATACGTAACACACATCCTCATAAAAGAATAAACATTTTTATTAACAACAATTAATGAAAATATTAATGACATAAATTAGCACTCGGATAACGCGAGTTTTATGCAATTTTCAGTCATCGCGTGCTTGTCAGCACAAACATATCTTGTAGTAGTCGGTTTGGAAACAGTTTTTCGCGATTGTGCTCTATAAAAAGGGAATATATTCGGTAAGGCTCTATCATTTTTATTATCGCAAATAAATTCGTGAATTTTTTAATTATCATTTTTGTGGCCAGATCCTTATTTGCGTATACAGAGTGTACAAATATAAATCTTTATGAACAGAGTTTGTGATGTATTTAACCAAATCCTTCAACAGAGATGCTCCTTCTTTGGGTGTCATCTCTGCTATTTTAAATTGAATATACTGGGTATTTATGCAATGTGATTATCACTTAATATACACAGGGTGTACACAAAAGCACGTATTTACTATGGAAAACCTGATAAAGATGTGTGATACAAAGTACACAACTCCATTGATAGACGAAGCGTTTGATACAGTAAATAAATAAAAAATATGTAATGCACTGAACAGAAACAAAGTAGAGGAAGTATACGAAAGTAAAAGAGCTCTAAATATGGTGAGAGCTAATAACCAAGAATTGGAGTACGATATAATAGAACGATGTTTGCTAATGATATTGTTACTAATCTGCAGTACAATTTAAACATATGGATAAAAGCTCTGGAAACTAGAGGTATAAAAATGTCGACTAAATTAAAACAAGTGATAATATCTATAAAAAAAAACAAGTATATGGTGGGTAGAGCAGTAAGACAGATAGATATCAAATATTAAGTGGTTGTAGTAGACAGACCTGGAGAATAAAAAGAAGAAATTAATGACAATATTATTATGCAGAATATGAAGAGACCTGAACCATGAAAAAAGTTAAAATACACAGTTATAAGGACTGCCGACACAAGTGAAAACTCAAAACAATGGAATAACTGTATTCTTTTTTAAATTTTCAAATCAATTATGGTCTAACTATATGTCAATACTTTTTTATAAAGTTCTAATAGTGAAATTAAATGAAATAAGTTTATGAATAATCATTTTGAAAAAAATAACAAGATATTTATTTTATTATTTCTGACAATTTAAGCCAATAATTTTGAGAATTTAATTTGCTATATAATTCTATAGAATTATCAATTTTACAGATACAACATTTTAGAAAAATAAATAATATTAAATTTCCAAGCAAATATCAATATCCATGTTGGAAATCGATTAGACAATAAATGCTTTGTTTCTATCATTTATTTTTCTAAACAAACATATATGTATATTGAGTACTCTCTATTGTAATACATAGTAATTCTACCATTAATCAAATTAACTGTCTCGACCCTTACTTCGTGGAATCTACTCATTTTACTGTTTTAAATGAAACTTATTGTTTCTAGTTAATTCCACAATATATTGAAAATATTTTAAAAATTGTAAGATAATTGACAATTGTTTCGAGATTACCTAAATATCATCGTCAGAATGACAGAAGTTACATTTCATTTGAAGCCTATCGGATGTTGAATAATTATTTTGGCTAGACCAATAAGTCACCTACCTACCTAGTGATTGACTTAATATATATTAATAGAAAAAAGAAGAAGAAGATGTGATGTTACAAATATTAAAGCTTAGATATTATTAGCACTATGCAGATATCCTGGATACCTTTTTTCCAATTAAGATCAGTATAACTGTGCAATGATATAGAAAACCAGGAAAACTATATCTGCTGATCTTTACAATTATCTTTTAAGAAGACACTTTAAAAGTGGAGAACTCCCTAGATTTATCTGTTCATTGACGACTTCATATTGTGGGTATCTAATTTACAATTCTTCAAGGAAATCCAGTTCTTGTTTCTTATCACAAATATGTAGTAGTAGGGTTTGACCCAAAGAGACAGCATTACGTTCTGGACATTTAAGTTTATATATTCCAGACTTCTTCTGGATGTTTTTGTTTTCACATTTAACAATTTTGTACTAACATTACTTTCTGTTTTAAAAGAAATTGTTGTATTTGTAACTGAAGATATTATCTTTGAAATATTATTAGAAATATTACCTGCATATGTGACGGTTTTATAATTTTTTATTTCGTTATTTTGTTCAGGAAATGCCATGTTTTAATGCCACTTTTTCCTCTTTTTTATTAATTAATTTATTTATCAAATGTAATGGATAACCGTTGGATGTTGCTATTTGTTTAATTGTATTGATTTTCCTAATAAAATTATATTTGTTCATAGGAACTGAAAAAGCTCTATGTATCATTGAATTATATGCTACCAATTTATGTGACATGGGGTGATTGGAGTTATATGGAATAGTTACTTTATTGTGTATTGTTTTTCTGTAAATTGAATAATCAAGTACATTATTATTAATTCTTTGAATTCTTAAATCAAGAAAATTGATTGAGTTATTTTCTTCAACTTCTAATGTAAATTCCATTTTTAGGTGTAAATTATTAATATGGTTGAAAAATACATCTAATTTACTACCCATAAAACAAGCTAATATATGTCATCTACATATCTATACCAAAATAAGACATTTTTTGAAATATTACTGTCAAAGATTTTTCTTTCCAAATTGTCCATAAAAATGTTTGCCAAAATTGGTGATATAGGTCTTCCCATTGGTACACCTTCAATTTGAATATATATCTTATTGTCAAAAGTGAAATAATTCCAATTAATACATACATCAAATAAACTAAGTATATCCGATATTATTCCTGGATTAATATTTTTATCTTCTAGTAGTTTTCGTACAAGTACTAGACATTCTTTAGGAGGAATTTTAGTGAACATATAGGGAACATCAAATGAAATTAGTTTAGTTATCTCGCAATTTGATGCTTTTAATTTTTTTATTAGTTTTATTGAATTTTTAATTGCGTATTTAGATTTATATCCGTAACTATTAAGTATATTGTTAAGTTTTTTTGCTAATACATTATTAGGAGTATTAACATAAGAAACTACAGGTCTAATTGGTTTCGTTATTTTATGTAACTTAACGGTTCCATATAATTGTGGAGAATGAGGATTTTTATGAACGATGCACTTCTTTTCATAATCACTTAAAAGATAATTTGAATTACTCACAATATCTCTTACATTATTAGAGAACTTTTTTGTTTGGTCTGATCTAAGAACTTGTACATCGCTAGATTCGATAAGTTATATATCTTTGAATTATAATCATTAGTTGTCAATATGCTGTGGCGTTCCCCTTGTCAGATTTTGTAACTGTTAGGTTATCATTTTCTACTTTCTTTTTGATTGAATTTAAAACTGTAATGTCATTTTTTGTTTGACGTTTAACTTTTGACGGTTCAATATTTTTCATTAAATTAGCAATTTTTAATTTCTCACAAAGAAAATTATTTGAATTAGATTTTAAAGCTATTTCAGATTCTGTAGCTATTATTTGTTTAATAGTATTCGTGAATTTTAGTGGTATGGTGTTTTTTTAACCTTTATTTAAAAATTCTATTTCACTATCTGTAAAATTAGTGTCTGAGAGGTTTTCAAATTGTGCTAAGTGTGTTGGTATGTAAGTACTTACAGATTCATGATGTTTAGAGTATTGAATTCTATGTTTTGTGTGTTCAAGTTTCAGCAGTTTTTGTTCTTGTTTCATAAATTTCTTGTGCTTCATTGTGCTGACACTTTCTCTGATTTTGTCATCTAAACAGTCAAATTCTACTGGATGTAGTTGGAACGTGAGTTTAGAATGTACAACTTTTATGCAGTTGTCTAAGGAGTTTCTTATTTTAAACCATTTTTTACATTCTTTCTTTATGCCATACTCGTCGAGCACATTTTATAGCTTTTTGTGCTTGAGGTGTTTTAGAATGGCATTTTATATTTATATAATTTGGTATTACCTTTTCTAAGGTATTCTTGGTTAAACCAAATGTTTTGTGATGCTTTGTAACGTTTTTGTAGTAACTTCTGGTACAGTCGGGTCAAATCTTCTCTTCTCTTTTTAAATTTGAATCTAGGGAGTTCTCCACTTTTAAACTGTCTTCTTAAGTGATAATTGTAAAGATCAGCAGATATATGTTTTTTCCTGGTTTTCTATATCATTGCACAGTTATACTGATAATTGGAAAAAAGGTATCCCGGATATCTCCATAGGGCTAATAATATCTAAGCTTTAATATTTGTAACATCACATCTTCTTCTTCTTTTTTCTATTAAAATATATTAAGTCAATCACTAGGTAGGTAGGTCACTTCTTGGTCTAGCCAAAATAATTATTCAACATCAAATAGGCTTCAAATGGAATGTCATTTTGACGATGATATTTAGGTAATATAGAAACAATTGTCAATTATCTTAGAATTTTCAAAATATTTTCAATATATTGTAGAATTAACTAGAAACAGTGAGTTTCATTTAAAACATCATACTATAATTAATCAATTCAAATATTGATTATCGAAAACACCGATTACCGTATCTGCAAGAAGTGAATCAAGGGTAGCGCTAGTGATTTTCCATTCACCGGGAAATATCGAGGTTATCGATATATCTCCCAACACTAAGCGCAATACGTCACGAGCATGTCGAACCTATTTTTTCCCCTAACGAAAATCGCTCAACGCGGTTGAAGAAGTTTTCACTACAAAAAGTACAAAAAAGTTTTAGGTCGCATATTTAACATTAATGAACAAAATAAGGAGTTGAACTACAAGTACAGACTAGGGATTTTGAAGGTATCCAGAAATGCATTGAAAAGTTAAATATGGAGTGATGGAGGATATATTAAAAGGTGACAGATAAGTCAAGCAAATATGGGCAAAAGAGAATGCAAAGATTTCGAATGAAACGGGACTGAGGGAACTAACAATGAGGGAAAACCATACTTTGACAGGGACAAGAAATATTTAGAGACAGTTTGTAAGTGAAAAAAATATGGGTGTTATATTTGCCACATTCCTATGTTTAATATAAGTCATATTTCATTATTGTCAGTTGTCATTCGGCATTGTTCTAGAATGGCAGCGACAGTTACTACATGTATTATATTTCTTTAATCTTGATTAGAAAATACTTATTACAAAGGAATTCACCCAAATCTACTTCTACACATACACAACAAAGAATTGGCGACGAGGTAGGCAAATCGAACCTACAAAATACATACATACAAATTCCACTACAAATAATTCAAGCACCATTTCAATTATTGCTTCGACATGAACAATGGCAAATCAAGACGAAAGAACAGCTATATACACTACATCTACATTTACCATAGAAACGTTTGACCCAAAGCAAAATAAATGGGCCAGATGGGTTAAGAGGCTTGAAGTAGCTTTTACAGTTTTCGAAGTTCCTGAAAGACTTTATACTACATGGGATCCGATACATACAACGCACTATGTGATAAATTGGCACCTGAAGTTCCGGAGGACAAAGACTACAACTCTATAGTCATTACAATGGATGCATTTTTTGATCCTGTTCCTTTGGAACTCGCAGAAACATTTATGTTTCAATCCAGAAGAAAACAAGAAGGAGAGACAGTGAATGAATTTTTACATGCTCTACAAAAATTGGATCGGATCTCTATCTTCATTATAAATAATGTTAATTTAACGCTGAAAGTAGGTACCGGCGCGTACTTTTCGGGATGTTACAAGCTAGTACGTCACATTGAATAGTTTTTTAAGTTATTAAATATTAATTTGAAAAAAATGAGTTGTATTCTAAAAACTCCGAAGAATTTATTCCCGTTGGAAATTTTAATCAATTTTAATTTTCCACCTATTTAGGCCATTGTTAACTAACAAAATTTTCTACAACTTACTTCTTCATTCTAAATAATAAAAATGTTTAAATAATTGGCCTAAAAATATTTCCCTTCTTGTATACCACGCCATGAAAATAGTTTAATAATTTGTTTTTCATATCTTTTTTAGTTAACCCAAAATCAAAAATCGACGTATCGTAATGAATTTTTTTTTAATTTTAGTGTTTTTGTATTAATGAGAGACAATAATTAACTTAAGAAATTTATTTGTTCCGTAGACTAATTTCATAACCAGTGTAAAATTAGCAGCCAAAATGACGGAAATGCCCGAAAAATCATAGGCGTCGTAGGCTGCTGGTATATGGATTTGAATGATTTTATTGAAAGAACAAAAGTAATATGAATTTGGCAATAAGCATGTCTGATTTGCCGACGGTGCTGATTCTAACATCAGAGGAGGTGGTGGGAACATATTTCTTCTGAATCAACTGATTGATTATAAAAAATGACGCTTCATTCCTTAGCAAAAATCGAGAATCACATTCTTTAACGTAATTCTTATGGAAAACTTATTTATGTGCTTCAGGAATGAAATATGGATAATATGTAGAAACATTGGAATTAATTCAGAAAAGAAAATCTCTTCGATGCTCTTAAAACAAAATTCATCTTGTGCCGAAGAAAACGAGAAGCCAGATGGAAATTCATACAGAAAATAGATACCTATATCAGAATCCCCCAGACGAGAAGAAAATCACTTCGGTGCCGTCGAAGGGGTGATAATTCCACCCTTATTATTTAAAAAATTCATATTGTGCCGAAGTAAACGAGAAGCCAGGTTGGAATTCATACGGAAAATAGAGACCTATATCAGAAGCCTCCAGACAAGAGGAAAATCTCTTCGGTGCCGTCGAAGGGGTGATAATTCCACCTACAACATTGAAAAAATTCATATTGTGCCGAAGAAAACGAGAAGCCAGGTGGAAATTCATACAGAAAATAGAGACCTATATCAGGATCCTCCAGACGAGCGAAAAATCTCTTCGGTGCTGTCGAATCATTCCACCCTTAGTTAATAAACAATTAAATTTGCAAAACCTTTTTTTTCTATTTTACTGTCAATTATGATTTTATTAATTTGATGGAGTGAATATGGTTGAAATTATTCGCAGTTACATTCCTCTTCGCCCCAATAATGTAGGTCATTGTCGACTTTTCGTTCAATACAAATAGGACAAATGTATCAGACACCCGGCACACATTCAATACTTTTGGACGACTGCCAAAGAAAATTGCCTTATATTTGAGACTAGATCAACCGGAAGAATACACTGAGCACTGTTTAAGACGTTCTTCCACGTCACTGCTGACAGATTCGGGCATCATGGTGGTTGGCGTTCTAATAGTGTTGCAGAGGGTTATATTGAGAACTCAACCGAAAGTAAAAAGAAGATAGCAGTGAGAATTCTAAAAAACCTCAGCAGAGATTTGGATGTTACTTCAAATTACCAGGCGGTTAATGTTTCAAGCAATACCTCGCAAATTTCCTCTTCATCGGAAATTTATTTGAAAGATTGCAAATATTAATATTTACAACAAATAATTAAATTGTAAATATAGTATGTAAATTGTTATTTGTTTACTTAAATATATTGTGATATTGAGCCATTTCATTGCTCTTTTCATTGGCTAAATTTGATTGATTGAAAAGCAGTGAGATAAGAAAAACGCGTGCGGTAATGAATCCTTATCTCACGCAAAATGAGTGGAATAAGAAGTTCTATCTCACGGACGTAGATAAAAAATATTTCGGTATCTATTACAAATACGTCGAGTGTTTTTTATTCAATAGAATGAACTTACATTCAAAACAGCAGGCTTGCATTGTAGATAGTAATTTGAATTTTCATTTTATTGAACTATAATTGATTTTTGATAAGCAGAAATGCTAAATAAGGCGTACGGTAGTGCGATAATAAGAATCAAGAAAATATTAATACCAGAATTAAATATTTATTTTATACTTATTTATTGTATATATTTACAGTGCACTCCTTACAATTGTATAAACTAATTTCAGACGCTGACATACCCAAGGTTTCACTAGAATAATTGCAATTTTTTTTATTTTGAGTATTTCCTGATATCGAAGGAATGTTTTCAAGTTGTCCCAAAATTTCCATTGCTGTTCGTTTTTTATTTTCAGTAGACATTTCGATATAGCCTTCAGCGACAGAATTACTCTTCCAGCCACCATGTCTTTTTATATTCAAAAGATCTGCCCCAGAATCAGCCAAAAGTGTGGTTGAAGATCTTCGAAAGCAATGTCCAGTATATTCTCTTGGATTAGAAAATTCAAGAAAATGGGCAATTAATTTCGGCACATTACCAATAGTATTTATACCAATTGGTTGTTTTGTGCATTTTCCAGCTCGGTATCCAACAAAAAATCGCTTATGTTCACAATTTTTAGGTCTCAATGCAACGTAATTTCTGACGACTTCAACTAGATTCACGCCGTCAATATTTCCAGATGTTATAAAAAATTCTCGAGACACCTTTGTTTTGGTATTTGGTATAGTAATTTGATAGCAAATTCCTTGATCTTTCATATTTTCAAACAACATATTTGTTAGCTATTCCCGCCGACATGCACCAGCCAAACCAAAGATCAATATAACCTTAAAGTGAATATTATACGAATACACCTTTTTATAATCTACACAAGAGTCTTACCTACCTTCATGCACAAAAATCTCTCATTGTTCGCATTTCTTAAAAATCTGGTTATTTCCTTCTTGGTAAATCCTTTTGACTTTTTAGGTTTGTACCCTTCTGATTTTCATTTTGGGAATGCTATCAAATGTAAGTATTTCTTGATGTCGACATTCTGCTTCACTGAAAATTCTGTTCGTAACATGGAATAGTAACACCAAAGGAAGGCTTCTGTATCTTGCTTAGCTCGTTAAAATATACTAATGATGCTTTTTCACTGCTCATGTTTCCAACCTTCTTTTCTCAACACCATTTCTCGTAACGATCATAAGTCAGCTGGTATTTTTCTCGTGATTTCTCTGGCACAAGATTTGAAATAATACTGGAAGCTGTATTTTCTATATCCGAAGGGAGATTGTCTTCGCTTCAACTCATTTTCAAAGATTTTTGTTCATTCAACTTTGACAATTTAATGACATAACTAATTTTATTTCCACAGCTTTGTTTGACTTTGTTGCTATGGTTACAAAATATGATCTACAGTACCTTATGTTTGCAGTCAATATTATTAACAATACGTTGGATTGAAGTATTTTTTCAAATAACGTTTTATGATATAAGTACTTTTAATAATAACTACTAATAAACAGTTGTAGATAAAATTTTGTTCGTGACACGTGGGATAGGAATTATCAACGCACTTATGTGAATATACGACTCGGTCTACGGCCTCGTCGTGCAAACTTCACATGCGTTCGTTAATAATGTCCATATCCCACTAATTACGTAAATAACTATTGTCTGTTTTCCATATAGTTACATAAGTCACTATTATAATTAGACCGTTTTATTGTTCCATTTTAGTAGGATAGGGAGTTTACTTCTAAAAGCAACAAATTTTGTTGCTTTGGGATTAAATAATTAATATTACAAACGTTTACTCTTAATACGGAATTAACACGCTCTAAAAAATATCCAATTCGACCGCGAATCTCCCCTGGCACGGCAAATATATAACGTACTACACATTTTTCATAATTTGGTAGTTTTCACGTAAAGTTTGGGAGTGCTAATTCTATTGATGATAATGATAATTAAATTATCATATAGTGACAAACAATATCGTGATTGGCCTCACTAGAAACTAAGAGTACACGATACATAAAATAAATACATATATTGTTCAAGATTAGAATATCTTGAATTATATTGTTTACGATGCTTTTAAAAATATGTAAGATATTTGTATGTTACTTCTTTTCGTCATTGTATATATTTGAGGCGTAAATTCATTTCAGTTTGTAGCGCTGTAAAAATGTGATAGATCCTTTGCATTGTTGTAAATTTAAAGGGTAGTTACACTTTATTCGCAGTTTTTGTTAAATACTTTTAAAATATCACGTTTAGCAATAATAATTGTAAATAGTTTTGTTCGAGCATTGAAATAACACATTTTGAAAGTCGTGAAAGACATATTGTCGCATTGTGTTTGAAATCATATAGTTAAAAATTTAGGAAAAAGTCTCGTTTCACACTATTAACTATTGTATTGTAAAAACCTTAATGCAAAACTAAAATTGTAACTTATTGTCACTTTGTGCGTGGAATTTTTATGGTCGATGGTCGAAAGCTTGTAATAAACGTTTGAATCACCTTTCTGAGTAAAAAGGTTACAATAGGACGGTCTTGCTATTAGAGTATTCTATAGAAATTTAAATATCTATTGGAGGCGTCCATTGTTGATTCTTGTCGATGATCCCGACGAGTCAAATGATACTGGCCAATAGGAAATGTTTATTTCCTTTTAGTCAACCCAATCCACGTATGAACACGCCCCTTGCAGATTTCTATCTAACACGTCTTACAACGTGAAGAAATCAATTTTTTCACTACTCATCGAAGCGCGTTCAACACTCAATAACGAAAGCAGTTCAATACTCAAGTTATTTCACAACGAAATCAGTTCAATACTCAAGTTAGTTCATAACTCAGTTCAAACACTCAATCGAGTCGTCGTTACATATCGAAGTAACTTCACTCAAAGTCAAACAATCGGAGATACTAAGGCTAACACATCGTTACTTAGTTTCTATACGAGACAAGTGAGTACTCATCGAAACGAAACATAAAGTACCTTCCGATCTGAAACCACCGAAGTTCAACATTCATGTACCATTCTTGTAAATTTGTACATAATAAATTATTAATTTCGACATTAATTTTGTCAAATTAGGATTATTTATCTAGTTGAATGTCTACGCCAGTCGAAGTTCAACTTATATTATAGACCGACGGGCGGAGGGCTAAATCGATCATCAAACCATTTCCAAAGTATAACTAAAAGAGAACTTTACAGTATTGTTTAATATATATTTTATATTGGCCAAGACAAAAAAAATTAGGTAAAAATATAAAAAAATTTAAATTGGCATTTTTTTACTTTAATGCCTTGCGACTCGTTTTCCAAAACAGGTAGAATATTCGTTTTTTTTTTTAGGTGAAAGCTCTATTTTTTTCTACACGTAGTGACAAAAACTTGAAGAGGAAAAAGTGAAAATACTGTTTTATATCTATTACTCACCATTACCTCCGTTATTTATCAGATAAAGTAAAACACTTTTTTACATCAAAATCTGTGGAATTTCCTAGTCATCATTATCACTCGATTATGTGTGTCTATTTAAAATGGTTCTGAAGATACATACGAGCGTGTGAATTTGGCGACTAGTTTACTTTCCACATCGGCGGCCTCCACCCGCTTTTCCTTCGCTGTAGTTCTACGGATGATATAGAAAGCTCAGTTAAGTTGCACCACCTAATGACATTTATAATTTTACTATTTTTTGATAAATTTATGATTTTCCTAACTGAGAAATTTGTGTTTTGCTGATCAGAGAAATTTAAATGATGACCTATATTATCAAAGGTTTTTAAATTATTCTTGATTATAGTAGAGAGAGATACTTTTTTATTAGAATTTTTAGAAGGAAGACTTAAAACATTGTATGGAAAAAGCAATAGATTTTCCCAGGTAGGAATAGAATTTTGTCTTACGCAGTCATCAATCAGACTAGAGAGCGTTGAGACACAAAGAGCCCTTGAAGCTTTTGGGACTCTTCTGATGACAGATCGTTGGATCTTCAATTTTGCTAACTTTAGATGAAAATCCGTATCTTTTATTTCCTTATTGCTGAGACTTTCTTTTGTTTTAGAACTTAAACTTTGTCCACCATGGGTCTTGTTTTGGTGTGTTTTCAGGACTCGCTTCTTAAAAAATTTACCACAGATTTCACATTTTATGGTGACTGGTGTTGACATCAGGCTTCAAAATATGTTAGATAAATAAATTAGTTATAATAATAAATATTTTTCACTATTTCTTGTTTTAAACTACGCGCAAGATTTCCCCATAGGATGGGGAATTGTGCGCAAATGCATTTTTGTACTTTTGAATTTTTTTGTGATTATGGTAACAACTACAGTTCTGATGATATTACTATTTAGTTATTTCATCGACTGATTTACTAAAACGTTTTGGCTTCTGCGATAGTCAATCTTTTAAATATTTGTTAACCTCATTTGCCATAAATAAAAGCGAACTGGCAGCAATTGTATATAGGTGTGGTTCACGCAAGAGATATAGTGCGAAATTTAAAGTTTCGGCTTATCCTTTGATTTGAATACTGTCATAGTCCAGTCAATGTTATAATTTAAAATGGTTATTAGACGATATATTCATTTAATATTATAACTTCAACTAACAATCGTTAAAATGTATTTAATAATTTTATAATTATTAAATACATCTTAAACATAACACCAGACTATTAACACTACCTCATATCTCGTTTTATTAACAAGAATTAGTAATATAATTTTCAAATAACATATTATTTTTACTGAATTATAAGCATATTTTGAGATAGCAGTTTTTTTCAAACACGCACGTGTTCATAAGCGACAAGGACAGCTCATTATTTAATTGGTGCACTAGCATCAATATAGAGTGTAGTGTGTAACTGGTATTGGTAAAAATAAACAAAATATTAATACCTTTCAGAGTCTAGCCTCGCAACATATCTTAAAGGGGATATACCATTACATTTCTGCACTATATGTTTTGCGCGTACCATACTATTGGGAACGAGGGTGTAAATACAAAAATGTACAGGCTTGGAGATGAGTTATGTTATAAAGTTTTTGTACATAATAAAAACCTAAAAGATATTATCTCAGTTGTGTACAAATTCAGATGTCAAATCTTTTGATTAAAATATACTTTTATTCAGGAGTCTAGTGTTGCCAGATTCTTTATGTTATTTTTCATCAATTTAACCTAAAAAATTCTTCATATTTCTGCAGTGGTGTGTAATGTCGTTTTGGAGTACCCACCAACCGTTAGTAAGGCCAAAATCTACGTAATGAGTATTTTATATTCCACAAAATTTGGTAAGGCCAAAAAATAAACAAAAAAACTGAGTCGTAGCTAAACCATTTTACTGAAAGATCTCAGAACGTATACGAAATGAATAAAATAAATGCCAAAACATGTGAATTAAAAAAAATTCTTCATATGTTAGTGGTTTTCATAAAATACTTCTTTTCTTCATTGGATCGTTTTGGAGGCTAAAATTCTGCATATTGAAAAAAATTCTATCATGCTTCGACAACGTTCGTCCTAAGTCGAAGTTATATAATTCGGTATTTAAAGCTTCGCTAAATTTCAACCTGTTTTTGATCCGTACGCTTATCCTTAGCGAGACACGGTTCTCTTCAAAACGTAAGAGTGGTAATTTATGAACCTCTAAATTATTTGAAACTTTTATGACTTATAGTTTTTCTATCGGCAATTCCTGTGCCGTATGTTCCTGTGTACACTCTTTTATTTTCCGTAATAATTATTGATTTATTCCGTCCTCTAGGTATCTCTAATTGATTTTTTCTTTCTTCTAGCTTCTTTAGACTGTATACTTTGTCATTTATCAGTAATGTGTTATCAATTAACTTAGTTTTAGCTCCTCTTTCTCTCGCCTGTTTCATATACTTTATTAGCTGTTTTCTATGTCTTCATTAATTTATATCTTTGTTCCTTTTAATTTATTCGTTTCTTTCAAAGTTTCTACTTTATTGTTCAAGTCGTTCATCTCAATTAGGACTGGCCTGTTTTTGTTACTTTACCACCCATTTTTAATAACCAACCAACGATGATGATATATGACATGTACCAACAACTCATTTATCGACGGGATCAATAATACGTTAGTTTGCAGGATCAGTAAATACCTTTAGTTTGCAGGATCAGTAAGTACCTTTAGTTTGTAGGATCGTCATGTGTTGTATCTATAATTGTGGAGCAGGACATGGCAGGATAGCTATATGTTGTATGTAGTGTAGATATATATGTTGTGATGGATACGACCATAAGTGTCAAGATGATGCCATATATTAAAGTAATTGTCGACTTTCCCAATTCTGTATTATTGGGAGAAAAGTAAACATTTCGATCGTTAACACTGGGATTTTATTTATACACTAAATAACACTTAATTAACTAGACATGACCTATAATTTACTACGACGGTCAAGTTAAACTTCTTACCAACAACATACACTAGTTGTTATTGATAAACACGACAGAATATTAATTCCCTGACTGTTTACAATACTTCTTTTTTATAGTAAATAAGACCTGTAATGTTTACAGTTATGCTTCTACTTAGTATCAAAATATATCTTGCTAACATATATTTGTTATTATATTCAATGAAACAATCGTTTGCGTTTTTTCAACCTCGACTAGTTCGTTTGAATTGTATCTAACTTTCGAGGTTAATAACCACTACAGTATGCTCAGAGATTCGAAACATTTTGGGTCACTACCAGAATGTCCTAATAGTGCATAAACGGTTATAAACATTAAAACTAACTTTTCCGCCCTGAACAATATTCTATCATAAAATTGATACTTGTACCTATACACTTCGCGGTATGTATCGTGCTACAAACTGAAATTTCTCCAAAAATAACCAAAAATGTAATATATCTGGATTTATAGGACCCGCTGTACTCGCTCTAGTCAACTGAAAATCAATAGGGTACATCTGTGAGACACCTTGAACAATATTCAATCATAAAATTGATCAATCGTATACTATCTGGAGGCTGTATCGTGCTAACAAACTGAAAATTCTCCTAAAATGGCAAAAATTTGGTACTTCAAGTACCATAGCACCCGTTATACTGGCTTTAGTGAGCTGAATATCAATAGGGTTCATCTTTGAGACGATCTGAATAATATCCAATCATAAAATTTGTCACTCGTATATACTCCGGAGGCTGTATCGTGCTAACAAACTGAAACTTCTCCAAAATTGACAATGATATCGTACTTAAAGTACTGTAGCACCTGTTGTATTGGCTCTGGTGAGCTAAAAATCAATAGGGTTCATATTTGAGATGTCCTCAATAATATTCAGTCATAAAATTGGTGACTTGTTGAACTCCGGTGGCTGTATCGTGCTAACAAACTGAAATTTCTCAAAGAATGATAAAATGTCGTACTTCAAGTACCATAGCACCATGTCCTTAACAATATTCAATCATAAATATGGTGACTTGTTGCAATTCGGAGGCTGTATCGTGCTAACAAGACATGTAAGAAAAAGTGGCCGACGACAACGACGACGACATACACACGGGATTTTTTTTTCTAGAAACCATTTTTTCGTATTGTTGATGGAAAACGTAAAAATAACTCAAAAAAAAATATCAAAATTCCAACTATTTTTGGGGTAAACCAATACTTTTCTCGCATATTAGATAAGTAAGAATGGATATTAATTGTAGAAGACCTATCCACCTCGAATAATCAGAAGCGTTAATGGTGTCCAATTCGTTTCCGCAGTGACGCAGCAAGTTTGGTTTTCCTTAGATATAAAATAATCCTTTACTCCATTATACTCACCGTCGTCTAATATGGTTGAAAGAAAAAGCCGTGACTTTAAACATAGATTGGCAATATTAGTTAAACATGACCACCGTGCATGGCCACAAAAGTTACCTACTATCAGATTTGCGATGAATAGCGTGTGAAGCGAATCAACTGGTAAAACAGCTGCGTTTCTTACCGTTGGTAGAGAACTTCGTACGCCGGACCAAGTTAAACATGATTTTAAGTCCAATCCTCCAATCACTACATATTTGAAAAAGATCGCAAAAATATGGGACGAATCCAAGTCAATGCTGGAGTTCAGTATAAAAACAAGAGGTTTGTAGATACTCATACCCAGAGTAACAATCAGGCCTATAACTTCAATATTTCACCCGAAACGAGAAAGATAATATCTCCTGTCAGTTATTAAGTCTCAAACCTAACGGACATATACTCACAGTGAGGAATCTATCACACGTCAGCTTTGACCCTAGCCCATGCCGAAGCAGAAGAGTCTCCCGTTACTCCTTAACGAAAAAGGGGTCGACCTCTCAAAAAGAAGAACCAATCTTCTGGCCCATCCTCGGGACGAGTTCAGGACCAGGGGGAGACTGTAACGCACCAAACGCCCCTGCCTAATCTAGATATGCAGAAGTCTAGGTAAACGGAAGAGAGAAGAGGAGCAGTTGGCCGATTACGCGCAGTAGCAAAGCATCGTTTTCAATCAACCTAACTTTTACATATATCATGTTTTCGGATGTACTATACAGGTGTCTCCAAACTTTGAAGCCTTGGGGCCATAATATGTTTTCGGTATGTTGCAAGGGCCATAACAATTTTAATTTCTCTGCCCACCTAAGTAAACATAGGCTTTTATTGGATTGCAATCACTACTGATTGCGTATTGTGACACGTAACGACATCTAGTGTGGAATAGGGATACTATGTACTGTTCTAGGTACCATCTATTTCAGCTACCCACTAACAGGTGGTATATTTGAAAATTTCCGCATTGGTTCGAGAAAGTTTTGGTTCTGGCTAGCTTTTCCGATCATTTCTAGATGGCAGTAATTGCATAGGCGCCATTGCGAGTCAGTTTGCGCAGGAAAGGCGAATGAAGCGAAGTTGCCTATTGTGAAATAAAAGAGTATTTTGATTAGACTTGTTTTTGTGTGTGATAATCTTGGTATGGAAAAGGAGCGAAAAATAGATAGTGAATGCAGAACGTTCCAAGATAAATAGAACTTTCAGTATTTTGTGAGTGCAGTAATAAGGCGCTATGTTGAATTTGTAATGAAACTATAGCTGTTCTCAAAGAATATAACATTAAACGTCACTATGAATCGAAAAATCTTCAAAATTACTCTAAATATACAGGAATATAGCGGACGGAAAAATTTGAAGCTTTGAAGCTCGGACTGAAATCGCAGCAGTCTTTGTTTACCAAAGCAAATACTGAGCAAGAGTTTGCAACTCGCGGCAGCTTCTGTGTGGCTCTTTAATTCGCAAATCGTCGAAAACCATTTACCAATGGAGAAATATAAAAGGATGTTTGATTGCAGTAGCTGAAGAAATATGCCCCGAAAAAGTAAATTTATTGAAAGGTGCAAACATCGTGGCTCGGAGGATGCAAGACATCGCAGAAAATATATCATCTTAGCTGTCTGACAAAAATGGACATCTTGAGTGGTTTTCTCTTCCTTGGATGAGTCAACGGATGTGTCAGATACTGCTCAGGTGTTAATTTTTATTCGTGGAGTCGATAAAAGCTATGAAGTGTATGAAGAACTTCTTGATATTGATAGTATTCACGGCACGACAACTGGGGCAGATATTTTTAAGGGAGTTGAAAATGACATTAATAAAAAAAATGGAAAAACTTGAAAAATATCACCACCGAAAGAGGCAAAAATATGTGTTGTAAAAATAAAGGAGTAGTCGCACTTGTGTCAAAAGCTGTAGAAAATGATGGTGGTTCAAAACCATTAGTATTACATTGTATCATTCATCAATAGTCCTTGTGCGGAAAATGTTTGGATTTGTCTGAAGTTCTAAGACGAGTCATATCAGTTGTTAATTTTATCAGATCCACAGTGCTGAATCACCTACAATTCCGCAAGTTTATTGAAGAGATCGGAGAAAATGATTTTCCATATAATACTTGCCGTACGCCGGCTTACTTGCGGAAAAGTCCTTAAGTGTTTTTTTGAACTTCGAGTAGACCGAAATTTTTTTGAATGAGAAGCATCGCCCTTGTGCCGATTTAGGAAATAATGAATGGCTGTGGAAATTATCATTCTATGTCGATTTGACAAATCATTTGAACGAACTGAATTTGAGATTGCAAGGAGAACATCACATTCTTCCTGATTAATACATCAATATCAAATCGTTCAGGCAGAAAATAATACTATTTCAATCGCAGTTTCGTAAAAGATGTTTCACATATTTTAATACATGTGAAACATTCAGCCACACTACAGAGACTGAATTTCCAGTCGATTTTGTAGTCGAAACTTTGAGTGCTTTAAAGATAAATTTCGATACTCGTTTCTTAGATTTTGATGTCATTGTGAATGAAATTAAGCTTTGTCAAAATCCTCTTGATTCTGACATTAAAACCTTGGCTCCGGAAGTCCAAATGGAAATTATTGATTTACAGTGCAGTGATATGTTTAAGAACAAAAATCAAAATCATCTTTGTTGGAATTTTATAAGAGTTTTCCACTGACACAATTTGATAGTTTGCATAAATTTGCTCGTGGGTTGTTTTCTGTTTTTGGTACTACGTACTTGTGTGAGAAAACGTTTTCCAAGATGAAGTACACAGAAAATGTTTAAAGATCTAAATTAAACCATGAGCATCTTAAATCTCTTTTAATAATTGGTACAAGTAAAATATATACACAACTACAAACAATTGTCGATGAAAAATCACAATTACATAAATCTCATTAGTCTTTTTTTGTTTTATTAGTGGGATTAATTTCAATTTAATTATTTGTTAGTTATTAATATGCTTACCTAAGCTTAAAATACTTAAGTTGAGTTTTCTGCGTTATAATTTCTGTCGTAAAGTTATACCTTGCAAGTAAGTAAAACCGAGTAAGTATCATTCTGTGTTTTCATTCTCTTCCATTCAACATATCACAGCAATAGTAACAACAGTAAAACATTGGCTGTCGTGGGCCAGATTGATGACACGAGTCTTAAGCTGTCGCGGGCCGGATTGATGGCAGTGGCGGGCCGGATTTGGCCCGCGGGCCGTAGTTTGGAGACCCCTGTACTATAATATCAAGTGATTACAAAACCAAGTATTTACTGAACCTATCTCGTCTCATTGCTACACCATCATTTTATAAAAACCTAAACAAGGAACATTCTGTTTACATTTTCCTTGTCAGTTTTTAGTAGAATTATTCATTTATTTTCGTAGAAGTAGGAAAATGTATTTTGTTTCCACTGAAGTATGCGTTTGTTTCTTATTTTTCTGTAACACAAACTTCTATGTTATGTCCAATAAATATTTAGAAAAAATACCACTTGAGTCGCAATTACAGTTTTAGACAAACTTCTAAAAACAAAGGAAAAAATTCTGAACCAGCACATCCACTCAGATTAGTTGAGACATAAATGCTGTGTCGCACTATTAATTACAAAACAGAAAATCTCAAAAATCTTATGGACCATATCCATATGTTGTCCCTCTGGGCCATGCTTTTTCACTCGCCATAGAGAAACTATTAAAGCGAGGCTCACATGCAGTGTTACGGCGCTGAATTGAACCGAGTGCAATAAGACACAAGATATGTGTTACAAAGCCTAGAAATCCAAATTGGGTGCGACATGCGCATTATACAATGTACACCATAATGTTCGCTACATATGGGAAAAATTTTTGTTGTAGTATATATAGTGTTGCCCAAATGCAAGAAGAAGACGAGACTTAGCCAGTCTTGGTCTTGGTCTTGCGCCAATACACCTGGTCTTGGTCTTGGTATTGCGGTCCCAGTCTTGGTCTTGGTCTTGCAGCAAGAGTCTCGCAAGTCTCTCAATTAGCTATTAGCCTATTGCTATTTATTAAACATGGTTAAAACATATAAAACACAAATTAAAGACATTAACTTGAATGTATTTTAAAGAACATTATCTGTCTAGAAAGAAATTGATAGACCCTCACCTCATATTAATTCATTTTACCAAGAATCAATACAATTTACCGAATTTACCATTTATTTAAATAAAAATACAACACAAGTTATATTAAAGAACACTACAGAATAGCTTTGACATTACTGTTACTTTATATTCATTCTTTTGACCAAGAATTAATACAAAGTAACCATCTGGCTGACTCATCACTTAACCTATTTCTATGTTTTCTAATTACTAATGATGCTTTAGAAAATAATCTCTCTGCAGGTACTGAAGTTGCAGGTATTGAGAGAAAATCACGGGCCATCTTCGATAAAGCCGGATACTCTGTCTCATGCGTCCTCCACCACTCTAAAATGTCTTCGGAGCTGGCGGCTCTGGGTTTACTTAGGTACTCCTCCAACTCCAATTGAAATAAATACTATTTTTTATAGTCCATTATCTTAGATAGCCGCAATTCAAAGGATGCCGCATGTCATTGTAGCGTCCTGCTTTTCGCTCTTATACCTACCTTATTATTATAAGTTAGATTTTAAATTAGTTTGTGTTTTTCGGCCTGTAACTTTCAAACTATTAAGAAAATAAACATTTTCTCGGTAACATACTACATATAATTTTATTACACTTTATTCTATATAGTTTATTTTTCGTTTTTATTATTTTCATTTTATTTATTGTCATACTATATTTAATATATTATTTTTTATTTACTTATTCGGACTGCGTAAATTCCCCCTTCAACTAAAATGCACTGATTTCATTTATATCTGTACTTTACGTGTTCCTATTTTCTGCCTATTTTATTCTTCAAATTTTTATGTACTAGTACTTTCTTTTATTTTGTTTCGTTTGTTTTCTACGTGTCAATTTCTTGTATTATAAACTAAGCCTGTCCGCTCCCTAAAACGACACTCAGTACTAACTGCAAGACGCAAGAGTCTCGCAGGCTTAGTCTTGTTCTTGCTCAAATCTTGCATGGTCGGTCTTGGTCTTGGTCTTGCCTAAAATTACGCGGTCTTGGTCTTGGTCTTGCAAAATGCAAGAACAAGACCAAGACTGCAAGACCAAGACTGATTTTGGGCAACACTAAGTATATAGGAAAATTTAATATATGCGATCGATACTGCATGGTCGATAACCTAAAATAACATTTTGACACCAGTCACGTGAATACTGCCATGGCCGCAAATTAGAAAAATTCGATGGGAAAATGCGAAAAGTGGGGTTAGATGTCAAAATATCGAAAACAGTTATTTAGAAAAAGTGATTAGAATGATATTTTAGGAGTGAGTAGGAAATTTGAAGCAAAAACAACAAAAAATAAGAAATTTCGTATTTTTCCCTAATGCGGTTTTCTGAAATTATATTGCCCGAATTTCATTATTGAAAGACTTTAAGTAACACAATATGTAATGTATAAACGTAAAACTATTCAAAATTAATTATTGAAATCGTTCGTAGAGAATTAAATAGAAGTATTAGTTGAGCAATTGTAACTTTTCTGTAGCAATACCCTGTATCTTGTCAAATTTAAAATAATTTAGTACTGATACCACAACTGAAAAGAACCGTTTTTGATATTTTGAAAAAATATTTCATTAAATTATTAAAACTCATTACCTACTCATAATAATAAAAATAAGTTGAATTAGTTGACCAACTTATTACTATTTTTTGAAACAATATTTAACAGATTACTTAACTTAATACTAATAAACAACTTATTATTTAAAAACACAAATTCAAAATTCTACATGCCCTCCATCTCGTTCCATACATTTCACCGTCCTGAAATTCATTTCTCTTTGAACATTTCGGAGCGTACTTTGATTCTCTGAAGGGTGTTTCTCGATAAACCTTGTTTTTTAAATACCCCGTCAAGAAAAACTCCAGATGGCTTAGGCCAGGGGTCCTAGCGGGCCAATGATTTACTGAATAGCAATTTATCCAATACTCACCAAATTCGGTATCTAACCATCCTTATCCTTCTCCAGTTGAATGAATTGAGCACCGTCCTGTTGAAAATACAGATTAGCTCGATTTGCCAGTGGGATACCATCCAAAAATTGGGGTAATTCGTTTTACAACAAAGTTAAATAAGTCTGGCATTAAGGTTTTCTCTTAAGAAAAATGGACTAATAATTTGACAATTCCAAATTCCGCAGCATACATTAACCTTGAATATGTATTGGTCTTTATTTGCCATAAAAAATGGGGATTTGTGTCTGCCCATCAACGACAGTTTTGTGAGCTTACTGTTCCATTTTCTGTGAAATTTGAGTTATCTTCTATCGTTCCTTGATACCAAGCGCAAAAATCAAACCGGGCGTCATAATCTCTATCCTTCAGAACTTGAATAAATTTAGGTTTGTATGGGAGAAACTTTTGCTTTTCAAAATACGGCCAATTGAGGTTGAAGAAATATTAATGTTTTGATAAACTTGCGCTATGGATACTTCAGGATTCTCTGCAACGGCCAAAAGCACTTCCAAACTATTTTCTTCATTAACCACAGTTTTTTCATGAGGCACTTTAAATTTGTTTACAACTGAATCAGTTTCCTCAAAAGTCTAATAATCTTGCTACAGTTGTAAAATGGACGTTTTGGCTAGGATATCTTTGGTAAAAATATTAGCAGCTTCTCTTGAGCATTTCGAATTTTCTCCGCAAATTAGAACCAACTCTATTTTTTCTTCACGTGATAGTATAGAAGGCGTTTTCAGTAAAAATATCTTCACAGAATGTGTAAATAGAAGTAAGCAAATTGTAGAATTAACTAGAGACCGTGAGTTTCATTTAAAAACACTATACTCGATAGTCGAAATTGTGTAAAGTGAGTCAGAGCTATCTAATCAACACTTTGGTTAAAGCGCAGTTGCCATATGTATTCTAGAGAGAAATGCTGTATTTTATAAATACACTTCAAATCCATTGTGTCAATATTTCAGGTACAAAAGATGCAATGTAATTAAGTCAATACCAATTTAATATATTTATTTCAAATTTCAAGCAGACTAATAATAATTAGTTTACTTGAAATGTGAAATAAAGTGTTTATGTATATTTCTTGAACGCAAAGTTTGTTGTGAAAAACTCGCCGATTTGACAATGTTGGAGAGTCGCTTCAATGTTCCGGCTTTGAGAACGAGATAGATAGATCGAGCTACGCGAATGAGACAGTGATAGTAAACAGTTATGTGAGGTGTTTATTCTCTTCATGAGCGTAACATCAGTATTTGTGTTGTGGTTTTGTGTGATAAATCGGTTATTATTGGTATTTATTGTAATATTTATATCGGTATATTTAGTGACAATAATGGCGGAGTGTAGCGGTGTTGGCGATAAAAAACGGCGTCGTAACAATTTAATTCGGGAAGAAAAAGTCCTCATATTAAATGTGTACGAAGGACTGCGTGCCATGGACAAACAGTTGGGTGTTAGTGACGCTGTGATTAAGTGCAGTTATTTAACTAAAGTTTCTGAGAGTACTATATACAATATTCTAAAGAAATCGCGGGATGGATCTTTGACAAGAGAACGAGGTGAAAACTGTAAACCGGAAAGTAGGGGAAGAAAGAAAATTGTTTTGGACGACCAAACACGGAATGCTATACGTAGGGAAATACATTCTTTTTATTTTAGGAATGAAATCCCCTCGGTAGCTAAATTGAGCAAGGTAATAGAAGCTGATGATACTTTACCAAACATCAGTGATAAAGTTTTGAGACGAACTTTAAAATTAATGAATTTTCGTTACCAAACAAGAAGTAGAAACAGTGCCTTAATTGAACGAAATGACATTGTGGAATGGAGGAGAAATTATTTAAAACAGATACGACAGTTTCGTAACGAAGGACGGCACATATATTATCTTGACGAAACATGGTTAAATGAAGGCCACACTGTGTCAAAAGTGTGGCAAGACATGAATATACGACGCAATCGACAAGCCTTTATGGAGGGTTTCTCTAAGCTCCCTCTGGGAAAGGACGTCGACTGATTATCACTCACATTGGCAGCGAGGAAGGATTTGTAGAAGGTGGATTACTAAGTTTTCAGTCCAAAAAAACTGTCGATTACCATGAAGAGATGGATGGTAA
Source organism: Galeruca laticollis (assembly GCA_963921935.1). NCBI lineage: Eukaryota > Metazoa > Arthropoda > Insecta > Coleoptera > Chrysomelidae > Galeruca > Galeruca laticollis. The sequence goes on from OY998178.1 coordinate 125,984,602, forward strand.
CCGGTTTGAAACATGGTTTAGATCAATTTTAACAAAGGTAACTCCTGGTTCAGTGATAGTTATGGATAATGCTTCATACCACTCTCGTCGACTGGAGCAAATACCTACTTCAGCTAGCCGCAAGAGGGTTATAATTGATTGGTTAGAGAGTAAAAGCATTCCGCACTACGAGGCAATGCTAAAAGTTGAATTATTATCTCTCGTACGGAAACATAAAAGCAGTTATATTAAGTACGTTGTCGATGAAATGGCGAAAGATTTCAACGTCTCAGTTGTTAGACTTCCTCCCTACCACTGTGAGTTAAACCCCATCGAGCTGGTTTGGGCCCAAGTGAAAAATTATGTTGCGAGAAAAAACAGTACATTCAAAATGGCTGACGTTGAGAAACTGTTTGACGAGGCGCTGCATACCGTTACTGCTGAGAGTTGGCGTAAATGTATTCAACACGTATTAAAAGAAGAAATAAAGTTTTTGGATTTAGACATACGTGTAGAAGTAATGACGGAACCACTCATTATCGATATAGGAGGAGAAAGCGATGATTCTGAGGAGTCGTCAGGGAGTGATACCGCTTCCAGTTAGTCAGACATTTTACAAGTGACCTCGCAACATACCTATACTTATTGGTAATTTATTTTGGTCTTGACAAACATCTTTTTTTTAGTTTTAGTAGTAGTAAGTTGGAATTGACTTTTAAACATTTTTTTATTTTGTTTTAACTTACTTATGAACAACTTGTGATAAGTTATTATTTCAAATGTTAAAAATTGAAATTCCAGATATTTCAGTATTCGCACCCTTAAACTATGATACGCTCATGGAGTTCACTTTAAATCGGTAGATAACCGATGACGTCACTTTACAGAATTTCGACTATCGACTTTTTTATATACATCTTATTATAGCTCATCCTTAAAAATGTGTATTATTCTTGGTAACACCCTGTATATACATAATGATACCTACCATAATAATTTCGTATTTCTGTTCTCTCAAATTTAAACGCCAGAGCGTACAAGAACATTTTCTATTTATTTTTTATTTAGGACTATTAAGAACCCTTCAAAAATGATGCGCTCATGAAGTTCGCTTCTGCAACTGATTTTATGGACAGTAAGAGCGATGAGTCACTTTACAGAATTTCGACTATCGAGTATAATAGAAGTAAGTAAACTTAACGAAAACGGAAAATAACGGATCAAATGTCACAATGATGTTACATGAGTATTAATTTATGATTTGAAAGCCCGCTTAGTTAATTTAAAATTTTGTATTGCGGCAAAATTGCTAGAAAAAATGGGTTCTAGGATTGTGAAATGTAGGGAACTAGGAATCGCTATGAAATGTATGCAGACATTTTAAAGATAGTAAATTATCTTGTAATAATATTAGCGCATTGGATTTTGTCAATATTATTTCAAAAAGGAAATATTACGATTATTATTAAATAATAGTTTAATAATTATTATTACTGTAAGTAGTCAATGTTTTGAAACTTTCATGAAATATTACATAAAAACATTAACAACGGGTCTTTTCAATGGGAATGTCACAATTAAATTATTTGAAACCGCACAAACTGACAATATACAAGGCATTGCTACAGAAAAGTTTCATGCCTTCGACGAATATTTTCATTATATTCTCTAGGAATGACCTAAATCTATACTTCTGAATTATTTTACCCTTACACATGAAACACTGCGTTACCCGAACTACTTCCACAATGAAATCGGTGCAATATCAGTTCAGAAGATGGCCATGGCGAAAAATACGAATTTTTTTATTTTTTGTTTTTATCGCTCCAAATTTCATACGTGGCCCTAAAATATTATTCTGATCAGTTTTTACGAATAACTTTTTTCGATATTTTTCCATTTAACCCCACTTTTCGCATTTTCAAATCCAATTTTTCGAATTTGCCGCCATGATAGTGGCCACGAGACTGATGTCAAGATGTATTTTTAGGTTATCGACCATGCAGGATCGATCGCATATATTAAATTTTCCTATATACTACGACTAATTTTTTTTCCCATATTTAGCGAACATTATGGTGGACACGATACCTCATAGCACTTAACGTGTTAAAAATTAAATTTGTTCGGAATAAAATTCCTCAAAAAAATGAAGCGCTACGTCCCGTACTATTAGGAGAAGTAAATAGATATACAGACGCGGATGTTTTATACTATGTAGAAATTTCCAATATATAGTTCATCGCTTATTGTTTAACAGGAATAATTTGAATAGTGTATCCGCTGATGTTCATCTAGAGCGCCATGTCACGTGTGACAACAAAATTAACTCCTTATCTGCGTTCATCCGTCCATCGCATTGCGCCGATATCCGTCGTCGCGATTTTTGTCTCCCATTCTCACCATAATAGCTAGTCTTTCAATGATTTTGCAATACGCCTTCCAACAGAGTCGGTAACCGGCCAGACAACGCGCATTCGAAATTTTATTTGTCGCGGGTACAGCTTACATGTTTTTTTGTTGCTGCAAACTTTATTCATCACTCGCGAATAAATTCTTAGACAAACAGCAAAAAAAGTGATAAGATGTCGATAACAGTGTAAATGATAGTTTTTGTTGATACTTTTTGGTATTTTTTGTGTTAGTTTCACTTTCAAAGTTCATAGTCAGTGGCAACGGTGTCGAGACGGTTAGTAGGTCATTGGTAAGTTGATTGTAGTATTTTTTTACGTAATGTGGTTGTAGGTAAACAAGTTACTTTCCCGCCAAAAAAGCGTGGGATTAAGATATACGAATAGCATGTGCTTTCGGTAACACTGGTTGATTGTTCAGTTCGACTTGATTCATTAGGGAGAATCGAAAGTGGTTATGATTCGAATTTATGATTTCACAATTTAGAATTAGAACCAATAAACATGGATAGGTAAATAGGCATGTTGAAATTGGGAAATCAAATTAACATAATGTTATATAACTATCATTTCTTTATTGTAACAAAATCCCATCTGTTTACAGAAAATGTATGTAATTCAATAAAACCAAATGTTATCAATTGACAATAACATCATTATTCCATATATATTTTTTTGATAAGGCTTCAGAATATAGCAGCACTACTGAAAAGACTATATATAGTGTAGGCGAAAAGGAGTCAAAAAATTAGTCTCTACAAAAGTGAACAAACATAATTATTTTGTGAAACATGATTTAAGAAATACATTTTGTTTTTCAAGCTATAATAAGAAAAAAAGTAAACCAATATGTTAATATAAACTGTCAGTAAACTTTTTTATTAATAATTTAAAAAAAAATTCTTCATAAATACTAATAATAAGCTGTACATTTCAGAAGAAATTGAAGCTGTTCTTGAGAACTCAATAATCCGTTCATCGTGGTGGATTAGTCCACATTGTCTTCCTTTCTCTTCCCTTATAGGTCCTGGTTTGTTTTTGCTTTTGTAACAACTTTTTTCCATTTTGTTCTATTTTCCATTAGTCGTCTATAGTTTTTTACTTTAACTTTCTTGAGGTCTGATTCTGTATTAAGTAATAATAATAATAATAATAATAATAATAATAATAATAATAATAATAATAAACGCCTCTATTATTTTCAAATAACAAAATTACATATTGTTTAAATTTGATACATGATGTAGCAGTATATACCTATTGAAAATAAAGGGCGGAGTTCATTTTCTGTAATGACACCTAGTTCCATTACGAAAATTCTCTTCTACTCAACCCACAAAAGAAAGGAAAACATATGTCTGTCATATATAACTAAATACATTGAAAAGAAAAAAGAAAGAATAAGTGGAGTAACTAATACTGGTATATAAGTATAGCATACTTAATATGTGTGGGAGAGAAAACAATTAACTATGATTGTCTCTGAAGTAATATATTTCTATACTTGACTTTGAAAGTTGAAATATTACATTTTTTTAAGTTTTCACATACGGAGTTATAAATAAAAAATATTTGGTATTGAAAGGACCGTCTAAATAGTTCAGTATTAAATATAGGTGGAGATAGTAGACCCTTAAATTATGAACATCAGTCCGACAAGAAATTTTTTGGTGAAAATAAGTAGGAGTTTCAAAGGTTATAATTTTGTGAAAAAGTCAAGCTGCATGAATTACTCTTCTGTTATCCATATTTAACCATCCTATCTCAATTAATTTATGTGATATTCGCTGACGCTTTTTAATACCATATATTAATCTTAAACATGAATTCTGTACTTTCCGTATTTGGTTTTTATAAAGGAGGGTTAAATTTGGACCATACACTAAATCTGCAAAATTAAAGTGTGATAAAACGAGACTTTCACACAGTTTTTTTAACATGTTGAGGGAGAAAATGACGATTTCCATAAATCAGTTTTAATGAGCTGTAAGCACGTTGAATCAATTTATTGATGTGTTTCTCAAATCTGAATCCATAATGACACTTAAATTCTTAGCATGATTAACCAAGGCTAACTCTTCGTTGTTAATAGTTATATTTATCAAGTTTCCTATTTTAGCCTTGTTATAAGCGGAGCCGAACAAAATTACATTAGATTTAGAGCAATTGATTAATAAGCAATGATCTGTCGCTAATTTTATGAAAGTTCTTAGTTCTTGATTAATATTTTCGCAGGCATTATCAACGAACACTGGAGGGAAGCTATAGTATATCTGGGTATCATCTGCGTATACGTGAATTTTACAGGTTTTTAAAGATGTTATTAAGTTCATTGTATAAATAGAAAACATTAGTGGTCCCAATATGCATCCCTGAGAAACTCCTGAATTTAAAGTTAAAAATCCCGATTGATCTGAGTCAATTTTAACATAGCTTACGATTATTTAAATAATTACGCAAAAGGTTAATGGCACTTTCAGAAAATCCTATATAATGTAATATGTTAAGCATCAATTTATGATTTATAGTGTCAAAAGCTCTGCTCAAATCCAACAATGCTAAAATTGTACATTTACTGACATCTATAGCAGAAATAATATCATCAACTAGACTCGTTAAAGCTGTGGTGCAGCTATAACCTTTGCGAAAACCAGATTGAACACTAGGAAGTATTGAATTAATTGTTAAATGTTCTCTTATTTGCTGTTCCATCGCCCTTTCCAGAATCTTAGAAAGCATAGGAAGAATACTTATTCCTCTTAGATCTTTGTACTCGTATGGATTTTGATTTTTTGGCAACATTTTTACAATAGCCTTGCTTCCATGCATTGGGAACTACCTGATGGGTTAAACAGAAATTAATTATATGTGTAATGTATGGAACGATCAGAGGACAACATAATTTAAGTTTAACATTTAGCCCATCACAACCCATGGCATTTGATTTTATTCTACATATGTTGTTATAAACAAACATATCATCAATTTCTTAAAATGTAAAGGTGACGGGAACGAGGCTATTAGATTTATAAAAACTGAGAGAAGATTTTCAGGTGGTGAAACGCGTATGATGGAATTTATTAAAAAATCATTAATTTCATTTGGCTTTCTTAAGCTTTCAGGAATATCACGATTTTTGTCTTTAAGAAAATTATTTGATCTAAGTACCCGCCACAGGCAATTAGAATTAGTATTTTCAAACTGATGTGAAAAATAAGCACGTTTTTCCCTTTTACTTGCTTGATTTGTGTAGTTTCTTAAACTTTTATAAAAGTTTAAATGATCATTTGATCGTGTTCTTTTATATCTTCTAAGAGCCCATCTGCTACCCATTCAGTTTGTTCTCTTTTGGGTCCCATAATAAGTGTTTTGATAATTCGTCTTTTAAAAATTCTCGTCCCTCTATACTAAACTCGATGTTTCTGCGGCATAGGTTACGATCGGTCGTATCATGTTTTATATATCCGTATTCTTGTGTTTCAGTGTTTTCGCTCAATTCCTTGTCTTTGAGTATTTTCTTATTAGCACACATAGCCTTATACCCTTGTTATATTCGGTGCTTAATCCCAAGTAATTGTATTTTTCGACTTCTTCGAATGCATAGTTGTCGATTCTTAGTTCTGTCAAACTGTTATGTTTTCAGCTGCAATGCATGTATTTTGTTTGTTTAATTTCTAATCCTTTTTCTTTTGACTTCTGTTCTATTATGTTAAATGTACTTTCCAATTCTCGTCTTTTTGCTATATTATCTGCGTATGCTATTATTTAAAATGATTTGTTGCTAAGTGAACCATCTTGTTTCGTTTGATTAATAATACTATCTAATGATATGGACAAGAAAAGTGCTGATAATGCGTCTCCTTGTCTTACTTTTCTTCTGTTGGGCCTTGACTGAGTAGTATTGTAGCTTCTAATTCTTTCATCGTCATGTTTATTAGTTCTTCAGTTTTTTAGGAGTATTTATTTCTTTTAAATCTTCTGCTATTCTTGTTCTTATTATTTGGGCACTATTTGTCCTACTCTCAATTTTATTGGCACTTCTCCTTTTAACCATATATTTTCTATGAGTTTGTGTATTCTGTAATTCTTTCCCTCCGTGTTTAAGTAATTCTGCGTTTATCGTGTCGCTTCCTGCTGCTTTGTTATTTTTAAGCTTTGATATATGTTCTTGATCTTGTTTTATAATTTTTTCATTAGATTGCGGAATGATTTAGAAACAGTTTCATTTAGAACGGGAAAAAAACTGTAGATGAGTATTTATTAGACATACCTCGTACAATGGTATTTTCGAAAACAACTTTGTGTTTTTGAATGCATTTGTTTATCTACGAAAAAAAGGAATGTCACATCCTCTGCAAACGCCATCTGTACATTCTTTTTTTATTGGATTTTTCGATTGCATTCTTAGAATCGGCTAATAAAAAACACAAAATTGTTACGAATGATATCATTATTGTTGTTTGTTACACTATTAAAAAGCACGTAAATTCGTATTTATGACATTAAAAAATGTATAATCAAGTAGAAGTCATTCGAACTTGAATTTTCAATTTAAATTAGTTAAATCAAAATTAATAGGTTTCAGAAACACATTTTCGAGTGATTATAGTTTATTTTTCGCTTATCTTGCTATATTATATCGACTTGAATAAATAGTATAATGTAAATTAACTAGAAACAATTGTTAGGTATACACAAATTAAAGACTTATAAGCTTATGAAACAGAGTAATTATTTCCATTGTTAAAGTGTATTAAATTGCTGAAATAATACAAGTAAATAACCGTATTCTATTTTAAAACAGATTGATATACAGGGTGTTTAGAAAAGGTGGTATAATGCTAAATTGGTTAGGTAAAAAAATATGGTAACGGCATCCGTTTTCAAGAAAAAAATGTATACACAGTACCAAATAGTGTTGGTAAACCTCAATACTGTGTACCGTTTTGTACTGTCAGTTTTCATTGCTAACTCAGACAAAACCTTTTTGAGGTTTACGACGAACCCTAAACTTTTTGACTGGAGGACATTTTGAACATTTATTCTAATTGATTGAATATTTTTTGTTTCGTTATTATTTAAACAAGAACTGGGAACTGGATTTATGATAGCCATACACAACGCAGGGAGAGTGAAAATATGTAAAGCAATATCAGGGCGAATGTATTAATTGCAATTGAACATAGACAGAGAAAATATGAGCATACTAAACATACACGCACCAACCGAAGGGGAGGAAAATGAAATTAAGGAAAAATATTATGAAGAAATGGAAGAAGCGTTTAACATGATGCCAAAGAAAGACAACAAAATAGTGATAGATGAAGGCTGTTAGAATATCAAAACAAGATAAATAAAATCTTGTAATAGTTTACAATACTTTTTCCACATTTTTTTAAACCTTATTTATTATATTATGGTTGTATTCTAAAAATCGCCTGATGTTTCAGACGGCTAATTTTGGATGAAGACACGTATGTGATCTTTCCCTGAATTGTGGCCTGAGAAATATTCCGTTTTGAGTTTACTTGATTTTAATATATGAAACGTTTAAAAACTAGTAAAGTGTTTAATTTCATAACCCAGACCAAATAAAATTTCAATAGATTATGGGCCCAGCCTACGTTAGCTTATAAATAGTGTATATAGATAGTTAAATAATTCGTTAATAGTTAACGGAAAAGACAAAAGCTAAATTCACTGTGTTGTGAATGAAAGAAAAATGACCCATCAACATTCTAAAACGAACATTATCGCGTTCAATGGTGAGAAGCACAGTGCATATCAGAGCACTACTGAACGAATTGGATGTGTTAAACGTTATCGATAAGGTCATTCCTGAAAAACCATCACCCGAATGGAATAAGAGAAACGCTCTTGTAAGAAACGCTATTATAGAGTACTTGAATAATGCATTTCTTAGTTTTACTGAAGATAATAATGTTGCAACATATATATTACAAAATTTAGATCAAGTATATGAGCGAAGAAGTGTAGCTAAACAATTAGCCCTAAGGAAACAATTATTGAGCCTGAAGCTGCAAGGTGATAAAACTTTAATAGAGAATTCCACACATTTTGATGATATAGTGACGGAACTCATCTTGGCTGGAGCAAAGTTAAAGAAAATGGATGAAGAGTCTCACCTATTAACATTACCCTCCTCATATGATGGTTTAATTACAGCTCTCGAAACCTTGGAAGAAGACAACCGTAATATCGCCTTCGTAAAAACAAGCTTGCTAGATTATGAGGTAAAATTGAGGCAGAAAATGTTTAACAAAAAGTTTCTTAACACTGAAAAAGAAGTATTCAATCAAGGAAATTTTAAATATAAAAGGAAGAATTCTAAGCAGCTTTCATGGAAAAAGAAACCTTTCCCAAATAGGAACAAAAGGAACTTTAATAAAATATAATGTGTAATCATTGTGGGACAAGAATTCACATAAAAAGAGATTTCTATTTCTATAAACGGATGAAAGGTGAAGGTAGAAGTCAAACCATCCAAACAATCCAGACTGTGCGTCAAAATTCTCCATCAGGAGAAAATAGTTTCGCGAATTGACAGGAAGAGATGAATCGAAGGCATATTGCAGCAAAAATCAAATAAAATTCAATCTAGATTCTAGTGCAACAATCACATTGTGGATAGTGATGAAGTGTTCAGTTCATATTCCACGATGAAAAAACCTTTTCGCATTGGGATTGTAAAGAATTCAGCAAAGTGGCCAAACAGTCCTATTTAATGAAAATGGCCTTAAACCATTGTTTTCAATAATTTTTAAAATCAAATCTGGAAAAACTAAATGTATTAATTTGAGTGATAGCAATAATAATTATAAATTATGGCATCAAAGACTGAGCCATATAAGTAAAGATAAATGTTTAACTGTAAAAAGATTTGGCATGTTCGAAAATATCACACAAATTAATAACATTAATCCAGATAACACATTATGTGAAGCTTGTATTTACGCTAAACAAGCCATACTCCCATTTTCTAAACGCAAACCTACAAACGATATTAGACCACTTTATATTATACACACTGACGTTTGTAGACCTATCACTGCCACTACAATGGATAATGGAACTCAAGAGTTTTTGTAGCCTTCAAGGATTTTGTAAATAAGAGTAAGCTCATTTTAATTTAAAAAAAATTCAAGGGTTCTGTTCAGAAAAGGTGTATCAAATCATTTAACTGTTCCACATACGCCAGAGCAAAATGGTGTCGTTGAAAGAATGATTAGAAAAATTATATAAAAGGAATGTGCATTATTGGTAAAAAGAATATATATACAGGGTGTTTCCAAAGTAATTGAAAGATTGTTGTTGGCCATTCGCTATTTAATTTTAATACGGAAATTTCTTATAAACATACGTTGAATTGTTTTTAATAATCGAATCGTTCTTTGTTTGTTTTTTTGCGTTGGTTTTTGAGTTTGACAAGGTAATTATCAATGATTCTAAAAGCCATTTAGAATAAATATGTTTTTTCTTATTACTTTTGAAAACCTTTAACGTCACTTAAGACAAAAGTATGGTCTAAATAAGTTTTACTGACAGTCAGAGCTCGTTTATTAAAAACAATTCAACGCCCTGTAACTCATTAACGACAAGACTTAACAGGCATGTGGATGATTCGCTATTTAATTTTAAGAATAAAAGCTCTTATAAACATGTATGGTAAGTCTTGTCGTTAATGAGTTACAGGGCATTACATTGTTTTTAATAGACGAACTTCTTTGTTTGTTTTTTCTCTTCGAAGAACGGTCAGGCTAATATATGGAAATTATTGAATATTCGACTAAAACGTAGGTGCAGTAGAAAATCGAAATTCATTTTTCATATATGCACACCTCGTATTTTATGAAATTTTTATTCATTTTATTTCATACGATTTATACATTCGAATAATTATCTGAGATGGTGGTTCACAACTGAAAGTGAAGATGGCGCCAGCTGACTATTTCTCGCAAGTGTGTAACCACACGAGACAAATAGAGGTTGTCGGGGAACGGAATCTTCAGTTCAGATTAGAGACACTGAACTAGAAGGCATTACGGCACTCTTGAAGAGACCCAAGAAGGTCGAAACCAGACAGTGTACTATGCCCTTCTCCTATCGGTTGCGAATCACCACAGATGTCCGTAATTCAATATTCTGCGTGGTATTAGACAGGAAAGTATTCATTCATTAATTTCAATTCGCTATCAAAAATAATGTTTTTTTATAAATTTTAAATCAATTTCAAAGTATTGTCCAAATTAACGGTTAATTATTAATTTTGCTTACTATTCAATACGTATTAATAAATTTAGATACATCCAGTTGAATTTGTTTCAATAAAATAATAATCTGGAACGGACTCACCAGTTCTAGATACTAACAGCAAACTCGTACTATTCTAAATAATTTAGAATTCCGGATCTTTCACTTTCCCCTTTAATTTTGAATAAATTTTACGAATTACACACGCACAGAATTTTAAATGGGTACCGAATAAAGCTTTCTATTATTAATCACTGTTCAAATGACTATACTATATTAACAATATTCGGGATATCAAATTCAACTAAACAATTTTTTTCAAATAAATAACCACATTATATTGTAGTTACAAACTTTCCATCAATGCATAATTTTCGCTTGTTCTTCTTTATGTCTCCTGTCTAATATCCTCTTGTTGTTCTTCATTTTCTTCTCCTGTCAAATCTGTTTCTGATCTTTGTCCTCCCTCTTCTAAATATTGTACCTGAAAATCTCCTCTTCCATGACTCCTTTCTTCACCAGATCCACTTCCTATTCCTACTTGCTTCAAAGCGTTTGATCAGTGCGTGCTACCAGTATTAACATACGGCTGTGAAACCTGGACCCTGAAAACTGATATCATTAGAAAACTGCAGGTAACGCAAAGGTCTATGGAACGATGCATGCTTGGAATAACAAGGAGAGATAGAAAAAGGCTTGAATGGATTAGACAAAAGACCCAAGTGATAGATGTCATAAATAGAATCAGATCCCTAAAGTGGCAATGGGCGGGGCATCTCGCTAGAAGGACAGACGATAGATGGACCACAAAGATAACGCAATGGTATCCCCGAGGCGTAAAAAGACCAAGAAGACGCCCCAGCTTAAGATGGGACTACGACATAAAGAAACTCGCAGGATCAACTTTGGGCCGCATAGCTAGCAATAGACAACAATGGGCCCAAATGGGAATGGAATATGTAAATATGTAAAGGGAGGCTACACCATAACAAAATGGTTGAATAAGCTGCATATGATGATGATGATGATTTAATTACTATCATTGTTTCCAAATAATTTAAATGATTTCCAATGTAAGTAAAAATTCAACGTTTATAGACAATTACCAAATCAAAAAATTCAAATCTTAGTTTTCCTTTTTAATGAAAATAACAAAATCGTATCTTCCCGCATACAAATAAAAAATTAAACAACTTACAAACTAGAACACCTAATATCTAATTCCTCAGTGGAAACCGAAACTTTTCCATCAAGTCTGAAGATAGGAGTTGTTTCACCAATACATAAAAAAGACAGCCTCCTCAGCCTTGACAATTATCGGCCAGTAACTGTCCAAACTGTGATATGTAAAGTGATAGAAAAGTGTATTTATAAACAAATGTTTTCTTTTCTCAAAAAGTATAGTGTTATATTGGACCATCAGCATGGTTTCTTACCTAGCAGATCGACGTAGCTCTGCTTAACTTTATCCACACCTCATTGGATAGAAAGAGGTATGTGGGGGCGCTCTTCTTTGATCTTTCAAAAGCTTTTGACTCGGTTCGTGCTGATATAGCAATAAATAAACTACGAGATTTAGGATTTCGGGGCAAATTTCTATCGTGGCTGAAATCATACTTAAAAGCCCGCAAACTTATTGTCAGAATTGAAGATCAGAAGTCCCTCCCCCAACCTGTGGAAATTGGCGTACGTCAGGGGTCAATCTTAGGGCCTCTGATATTTTTATTATACATAAATGATCTTTCTAAATAGGTTAGCACTAATCATTTAATACTATATGCAGACATTGGCAATTGATTCTGAATCTCCGGATGAGCTGCTATTAAAGATGAATATTTCATCAAGAGAATTCATCAGTTGGTGTGAAAGAAATTCTTTGATAGTAAAATCGACAAAAACCATCCTCATGCATTTTTCTACAAGAACATATATTCCTGAATATAGCTGTATCTCAGTTGGGGGGACTGATGTTTATTTTTCGAGTTCTACGTAATTTCTGGGAACCTACCTCGATAAGGATATGAGTTGGAATACCCATATCAACCATATTTGTAAAAAATTAAATAGTAGTTACTTTGCAATATTACAGCTAAAAAATATATTTACAACTAGTCAACTGATCAATGCTTATTATGCTATAGTATACTCCCATATTTCCTATAATCTCATTCTGTGGGGGGTGCGGTAAATGCCTCGAGGATTTTTATTTCTCAAAAAAGGATTGTCCGTCTAATTTTTAATTTAGATTATAGAGAAACATGCAGAAACCATTTTAAAGATTTCGGTGTACTAACTCTTTATTCTATTTACATCTACAAGTACATATTATATGAAAAAAGTAATTTCAGTGAATTTAGTCTTAATTCTGATTTCCATGATTGCCCAACCAGATCTGGAAAACTTATACGGCCACCGAAACATGAAACCTCATTGTTTGAAAAAAGTCCTGTGTATAAAGGAATTCAATTCCTTAATCATTTGCCCAGCTGTATAAGATGTGAGAGCGATTTCAATGTGTTCAAACAAAGACTTAAAAAAATTTTAATTGTCCAATGTGTCTATGATGTGTCAGAGTTTTTAAGCAAACGATTTTAATTTAAGTGTTTAATAAGTAAGTCGTATTCAATGTAATATCCTCTTCTCTGTTTGACCTGTCCTATATCATGCAATATGATCAAAAAGGATGAATAAAGTATTATTATTATTATTATTATTATTATTTTCCTTTTTGTGTCACCGGATTTACACCCGGCGTGTTTCAACGACAGTCGGCCTCAACAGCAAGACTTTCGTTGGGTGTCACTATTCTAGAAATGACCTAACAATGTTTGTCGCATCCAGGATTACAGATTTTTGCATTAATCGGTAGGTTGGCTCAGGAATATCAATGTCTTTGAGGGAAGTACTTCTTGGGAATTAGCCCCATACAGGATAAAACAACTGGAATGATCTTGACTTCTTTAAGATTCCACAATTCTTTTATTTCGGTCCTTAGCTCGGCGTATTTGCTTAGTTTTTCATTGTATTTGCTTTCTGTGCTAGAATTATTTGGGATCGATATATTATTATTATTATTATTATTATTATTATTATTATTATTATACATTTCTCAAAAATGTTCAAACAACTTGGAACAGTCACTTGACTTGTCAAATATCAAATAATCACAATCCTAAATGTTTTTGATTATATCTTCGAATCGTTTACTACTCAATACGTGTTGTTAAATTTAGATGCATCTAGTTAAATTTGTTTAAGGCCTGAATGTTTCAATAAAATAATAATCTGGAACGGACTCACCGGCTCTAGATGGTAACAGCAAACTCGTACTATTCTAAATAATTTAGAATTCCGGATATTCCACTTTTTTCTTTAATTTTGAATAAATTTTACGAAGCACACACGCACAGAATGGGTACCGAATAAAGCTTTCTATTATTAATCACTGTTCAAATTACTATACTATATTAACAATATTGGAGAACTCTTACATATATGTTCTCACTTCGGGATATCAAATTCAACTGAACAATTTTTTTCAAATAAATAACCACATTATAAAGTAGTTACAAACTTCCCTCTTTTAAAAAAAAAATTGTTTTCTAACTACAAAGAGATTTGGATTCTTTTATTACCACTGCATACATGCAGTGGCCTCTGTTTTTTTTAATTTTCAATATTTCTTTAAATTGTGACATAATTTATCTATTATGTAAATATTATCGGAAATTAAATTATGCCAAATTTGACATATACTGGGTCCGTCAACCATATTGATTTCATATACAATACTGGGTACACCAATAGTATTGCACATAAATAAAAAACAATTAATGAATATTTTTTAAATTTGAAATAAAGGAACTGTATTAAATCTCCCTAATAAAAGAATAACAAATCGATTCTTGTATACAATTATAATTTCATCCTTCAACATTGCCCAATATTACTCTATTATCTTCGTAAAGCATCCCAGTATTGAATAGATGAGGCTTTTACTTGATGAAGATCCATACTGAACGATGAAATAAAACAATATAGTTTGTTTAAATCTTCATATATTTGAACTAATGTTCAATTTAAACTTGTTGACGCGTTTCACTAACACAGTAGCTTTGTCAAAACGAATGAAGGTAAAATATAAAATGTCTTAATATATACAGTGCTAAATCTATTTACTAAGGTTAACAATGGTATTGAAAGGAAATTCCTTTCCTGGAAATTCATTCACTACAAACATTCCTAAGCTATCTTCTAGGTAAAGAGGTTCAGTAAAGGAGACTGATTGATATCTATTTGGTCGTTAGGGAGATTACCTGAATATTTATTTTTGTTAATCTCTAGGGCCTCTAATAAATTTAAACTAAAGGATTTACCGACTACATGGAGAATTTCAAAATTTGGGTCGAAAATGTGTTGGTTTTCTAATAAATGATTTGAATAGTTAGAATCTAATTTTTTGTTGTCATAGCTACGTTTGTGTTCCGAAATTCTAGTTTTAAAATTTCTAAAAGTTCTACCGATATAAATTTTATCACAATTGTCATTACCACATTTTAATTTATAAACTCCCCTGATTTGTTTAATTTTGAAGATTTAGATTTATTATTTTTAATGAATTTGGATAAATTGTGATCAGTTTTAAAGGAAATATTCATGCCTAAAGTTTCTAAAAATGATTTAATTTTTAAGCATGGTGTTCCAAAGTATGTTAAGCTTTTAAATTGTTTATTATTTTTATCTGAAGGGAATACTTGTTCTAAAGTCTGTTTTTTTATCTTTTCATTTATGATATTGTCAATTAAATTTGGATCGTAATTATTATTAACTGCTATTTGTTTTATGATATTTAATTCTTCGGTATAATTATTAATATTTAATGGAACTGTTAAGAGTCTGTGTATCATACTATTGAAAGCTGCTAGTTTATGACTGAATGGGTGGACCGAACTATTATGAATTGTAATATCTGTATGTGATGGTTTATGAAATATAGAAAAATCATGTTTATTATTTATATTTGAAATTGTAAGGTCTATAAAGTTTATAGACTTATTTTGTTCAAGTTCTACGGTAAATTTGATATTATTGTGAAATCGAGTTTATGTAATGAAGCTCTCTAATTGTCTATTTGTACCGATGAAGCTAGCTAAAATGTCGTCCACATATCGGTGCCAGTACATAATTTTTTTTTACTAAGGGGGTGTTCATGAATTATTTTTTCTATATTATCCATGAAAATTTCTGCTAGTAGGGGGCTGAGAGGGTTGCCCATAATCAAACCATCTTTACTGCTATAAACCTCTCCATTGAAATGAAAATAATTTTGATTGACACACTTTTAATAAAGTAATGATATTAGAGTGAATTATAGGATTAACATTATTGTATGTGAGCAAGTTATCAACAAGAGTTATAGTTTCTTTAGGAGATATACTAGGGAATAGATTTGTTACATCGAACGATATGAATTTAGAATTATGGCGTAGTATTATATCTTGAATATTACTAATTAATTCCGTTGAGTTTTTAACTGAAAATCGAGGTATGAATGAACAATATTTAGAAATGACATCTATGAGAATCTTTGAAATTTTGAATGAAGGTGCTGTGAAATAAGAAACAACTGGCCTGATTGGGTACCCCTCTTTATGGAGTTTAATTAATGAATAAAGTTCAGGGTGTTGCGGATGGGGTAAAAATAATTTATATTTTTCTTTATCGTTAATTATTGATTTAACGTTATCTACTGCTAATTTTATTTCTCTCTGAAATTTATTAGTTGGGTCTTTTTTAAGGGTGAAACGCGTCAACAAGTTTAAATTGAACATTAGTTCAAATATATGAAGATTTAAACAAACTATATTGTTTTATTTCATCGTTCATCTCATTATTTTCATTATTTTCCAAATAATTACTAATCTGCTCATAATATCCTATCTACAATAAAATTAAACAATTGTCCTGAATCCTAATAAAACATATTAACTCTACAATATCTAATTTTTGAAATTTCACGTAATTTCTGTTTTTATTATCATAATTATTTCCATCAATGCATAATGTTCGCTTGTTCTTCTTTATGTCTCCTGCCTAATATCCTCTTGTTGTTCAACATTTTCTTCTCCTGTCAAATCTGTTTCTGATCTTTGTCATCCCTGTTCTAAATATTGTACCTGAAAATCTCCTCTTCCATGACTCCTTTCTTCATCAGATCCACTTTCTATTCCTACTTGCTTTCCATCTCTTAATGTCATTCTACTCTCCATTTTAATTTAATTTTAAATATTACCAACGTTTCCCAAAAATTTATAAAACTTTTTATTATTCGTGCCCCACGTTGGTACGGACAATATTGTACACGCGGCGTAACCTTGTGTATTTGATATATTTAAAATTGACACTGACACTAATTGTCAAATAATTTCCGGCTATCAAAAATTTTCATTATATTGAAAGATCAATTTAATTTAGAATTATTCTTATTCTTCTCTTCTCAGGGAGGGTTCAATTCGCTATCAAAATTTTTTTTTAAATTTTAAATTAATTTCAAAGTATTATCCAAATTAAAGGGTAATTATTAATTTTGTTCCGTATTATCTACTCAGTAATATCTTGTGGCTGTATATTCAAGATTGTGAATACTATTTAACTATTTAATTACTTTCTGACATTTACGATGTATGAATGACTTGTCTGTCGCCAATAATCCACAAATTGTCACTGCCAAAATAAAATTTCTATTTAGATAAATATATTTAATTTCTAATAACGTTTCCAAATAAGTACCAAATCAACAAATTCAAATTTTTATGACTTTATAAAGAGAATCGAGAGATGTTTTGAAGCTGGTGGAGGATATACTAAATAGATGTCTTTTGTTTAATAGTAACATTAGAAACAGTATAGTTCAATTTAATGTTGAAAAATCATATCTGTCCAGTTTCAGAAGTTACAGTCCTGTCATTATTTTCTGTTCCAACTAAACCCCGTGTAAAATTTATTGGTCAGGAGCACCATTTACACTGGATACGTAATCTGCGAAAATGTCTGCTTTGTATTGATTATATTTAGTCTGTTCACTGTTCATTATTGTGGTTACCTGGATTAAGAATATCGTAGTAAATGGCGATTCGGAATTATCTGTTTTTAGCTTACCACTACATTTACATGTTAGACAATCCGCCTTATTCGGCAGATCTTGCACCGCGATCTGTTACATTAAGTGTACTATATCTGCATAAAAATGAGTAGGATTCGAGTTTGATGAGACTGTGGAAGAGAATAAAGATATGACAGAAAATTGCTGCTTCTGGTAATAAAAGGGTTGGTATAGATATTATTTTGATGGTGGTAATAAGTAAATGGATAATGTCAAAATGAAACGTTTCACATAACCAAGCATGTTATTTAATCGCACCTCGTATTCCTACATAAAGCCAGACGCCAAAGTATGACCAGTAATAGCAGTGAGTGGTTCATTCAATTAACTACAAACTTTTGTTTGATAATTACTTAATTTTTTATATCGGCATATGTCAATTGTATTTTCATTTGTCCTTGATTGCGTGATTGTATTTGAAAAAGCTTCACGTTTATTATTTTGAATAATCAGTTGACAAAATTACCATATTGTAAAATCACTTTAGATACGCAAAGTTTTTAATTTTTATCTAAAAATGTCTCATTAACACGTCAGTACTTTGCTAATGAATAATTTAATAATAATAGAGTGATAAAAGTTTATTCACTACCACATTCAGTTGCTTTTTGTTGTTGGAAACATAATCTAACAAGAGATGTGCGGTCATTTTGATGCTACAAAACAAGCTTATCAAATAATGATGATACTAGTTTTTACATATCATTTTTCTACAACTGTCAAAGATTGTTGACCTAAATATACAATGGATTTGTTAAAAAAAAGCACTAACTCTATTAAAAATTTTATAATAGTTGAGAATACATATCTATTTTTGAATTATTCTTTACAATATATGTTAAATGTGCGAAGTTGATATTTTTATTTACTAAGTAAATTGTCTCCTAGCAACCCCAGCCAACCTTATATCACAACTGTGCTCATAGTTTATAAATCTACTCTAATTATTATTATTACCTATTCTATTTTTAAACACCTAACACAGAACTAGAAGTACTACATATTTGTGATAAGAAACAAGAACTGGATTTCCTTGAAGAATTGGAAATTAAAAGACACTTAAGAAACCCACAATATGAAGCCGTCAAGGAACAGATAAATCTGAGGAGTTCTCCACGTTTAAACTGTCTTCTTAAGTGATAATTGTAAAGATCAGCAGATATAGTTTTCCTGGTTTTCTATATAATTGAAAAGTTATACTGATCTTAATTGGAAAAAATGATATCCAGGATATCCCCATAGGGCTAATAATATCTAAGCTTTAATATTTGTAATATTATATCTTCTTCTTTTTTGAATTAACATATATTAAGTCAATCACTTCTTAGTCTAACCAAAAATAATTGTCAACTGTCAATTTTTTAGAATTTTCAACTGTTAGCTCAAAGACAATGGACTGTAGTTGTGTTGGTTATGCAATTAGTGAATCGTCAACATATACAATAAACTCTAATTCAACTATACTTACCAAAGATGCCGGTGTCTGCAGTTCACTATGAGTTTCCACAATCTATCGTTTAACTTATAGTGGAAAGTCCTGGCCTTTGTGACACTAACTAAAGTTTATTGCAATGTCTATATTGGCGAATAAAAGATAAAACAAAATAAACTAGACACACTTCGCAGTTTTAATTAATTTTCAGCGGTTTAACAATGACAGAATAATTTTTAGAAATACTTGAAAGGAACTGTTCCTCAACGAAAGCGTTAATGACCAGAATTAAAAACTAGTCCTTTATCAAAATGTACAAAACTCAGTATTTAAATTTAATGAAAATAATCCATGAGTGGGGCGCCGAATTTTATGGAAAATAAGATAGTGGCGCGAACATCAACATTTTTTAAATATATTGTGGAATTAGCTGGAAACAGTAAGTTTTATTTAAAACACTAATATGAGTAGATTCCACGAAGTCGAGACAGTTAATTTGACCAATTGTATGAGTGGATATTGTTCAGGGCGTCTCACAGATGAACCATATTGACTTTCAGCTCACCAGAGACTACAACGGGTCATATAAATGTAGATATTCTACATTTTTGGAGAAATTTCGGTTTGTTAGCACGATGCAGCTTCTGAAGTGTATACTTGAATGCGGAAAAGTTAGTTTTAATCTTTAAAACCGTCTATTTTTAATTCTGATTGAGTTTTATTAAATACTGGCCAGCCTATAACCCTAATATCATATCATGATATATCGAAACAATTGTCAATTTTTTAGAAATTTCAACATTTGTCAAGAAACTGTGGAGTTAACTAGAAATAGTTAAGTTTCATTTAAAACACTAATATGAGTAGATTCCACAAAGTAAGAGTTGAGACAGTTAATTTTATCAACATTACATACGACACATGGCTATCTATGTTACACTCCACCACTATCGATACAACACAACACAACACTTGTGTAATAGCGCAGTAAGGTCCTTATTGGTTTAGCTGGCACTAGTGTAATAATTGTACAGTCCTAAAGACCGCTGTCACCACTGTAATATTCTCTATGTCGTTTGAATTCAAAAACTTCTGTTACCAGTGTATGAAAACCTTTGGATCCCTATTTTTCTGGATTTTTGCAGCGTGCTGTCACCAGTGCCGTAGGGCACAATAGGGGGGGATCCCCTTGTGGGTAACCTCGGGGGAGGTGGTTTCCTGGCACGAGCGGGTAAGGTCTCCGTGGGGCCTCTTGGGCTTATACAATGTGCCAAGCCTGAGTTCTAAGGCGGGTCGCGTCAACTAGTTGAATCCAGCTGGTTCGAGGGGAGGGGTTTGTTGGTAAAGGAAACAGACTGGGATGTACATATATATTACAAATACAAAACAAATGATTACTCTCTGAGGGTTTTTTCCTCACTGCCCTCTGTTCCAAATTTCCTTCTATTTATTTCAGAAGATTTGGGACGAGGTTTGTTATTCAAAACATCAACTGCAGTTGTGTTTATTTAATTACCTTCGGTTGACCTTGCCCCATATTTTATTATTTTCATAATTGTAGGTTAATTTTTAATTAATTTCTCTCTGCTAAGTTGCAAAATTTGTCCGTAATTTTTTTATAATCAAAACATCGTTGTGTTTTTGATTGTCGTCGACCTCGTCGATTATGTAAATTGTTTGTTCACTTTTCTGCTCTAGGTCGGTCTTTTGTTTTTATATTAATTGAATCCAACTTATTTTATTTAAAGAAAATTATATCTATATAGGGTGTCTCTAAATTTCCTTTGCCATATTTCGTGCTTATTACGACACATGGCTATCCATGTTACACTCCACCACTATCGATACAACACAACACTTGTTTAAGGAAAACCTTAGAGCTGAACGCTACTAAGACTTCCAGATTTGAATTAGTATCTGTTCTAGCTGTTATCTTTCCCAACGAAGTAGATCCAGATATCCCCAGTAAACACTATGGTTACAACACGACGGCGCTGCCCCAGTTTATCAAAATAGGCCGGTTAATATTGAAGATTAATTGTTCCTACCTTTCCGAGGCCTAGTATTGTTTGTTTCAAATTACAATGACTTGACGGGCCCTTAGACTAGAAAAGTGTAACCCTGTTATATCCTTGTTGTATTCTTAGGTATGGTAGTGTGGATTTTTTTAACTTATAGGATAGGTGTTCAGACAGAACAGATCGACGGTAGACGCAATATTCATAATACGGCAACTAACAGAAAAATCAATAGAGTTCAACAAGCCCATGTTTGTATATTTTGTTGATATGACTAAAGCCTTTGATAAAGTACGGTTGATGGACGTATTAGAGATTCGAGAGAAGAACAATATAGATCATAAATATAAAAATATTATTAAAGAACTGAACACCGGAAATATAACGAGTGTGATGATCCCAAAAAGACATTATTCAAAAAGACATTATTAGATTTGTGTAAACATTAATTTCAAATATTGCTAGCGGCCCGTGAACTGGCAAGGGTAGTGAAATAGATAACAAACACGTCCGTTTTATAAATATCATATTGACACGGCCGACAAGGTCAAGAATAACTGAGTTAGTTTTAATAATTTCCTATAAATAGATAGTTCAATCCATTGAAGAGGATTCAGTATTATTATTGTTATTAATAGTACAAACGTATTTATTGTGTGGTCAGTAATTTATATCTGTAGTTTATAAATATATGTTATCCCAGTGAGTTTTAAAACGATGTTATTTTCTAACCCTAAAGAATGGTCACTAGGTAAGTGTTTTCCGAAGATGAATGGTTCTATGGTTAAAAAAGTATATACGAGGGGCACTTGCTACGTAACCACCACACGAGCATTAAAACCAGAACGGGTTTGTCCAAACAAGTACAGATTATGAACTAGATACGACAGGGAGACAGGCTCAGCCCTACACTATTCAATATTATCATGGACAGAATCATAGAAAGCGTTAACAAGGTCAACGCGGTGTACAGAATGGGAGAAAAATCATTAAAAGTGTTATGTTATGCGTATGACGCGGTGTTAGTGGCAGAGAGGGAAGATGACTTACAGCGCCTACTATACAGAATGAAAACAACGGCAGATAAATATAACATGAGCATTTCGATTAAGAAGACTCAATGAATGGTCATAGCCAAAGATCCGATTAAATGTAAACTAGCTGTCGACAACAACATAATACAACAAACAATGAAATTCAATTACCTTGGAGTAACAATATAAAGCAAGAGGGATTTAATAAAGGAAACACGAACTCAAGCGATAAAAGCTTCAAGGGTCAGCGGGTATTTGAGAGAAATAATATGGAAAAACAATATGATGAGTGTACACAAAGCAAGATAAGAATCTACATATCGTGCGTAAGACCTATTCTCACTTATGCAACCGCAACAAGGGCCGAAACATCAACAACAAAAAGAATAATGAGGACGACTGAAATGAAAACGCTAAGAACAATTAAGGGAGTGAGCCTCAGAGATAGAATGAGAAGTCAGGACATTAGAGAAGAATTAGGAATTCAGGAGGATGTGGTGAGATGGGTTAGAGAACGTAAACGAGGTTGGACAGATCATGTCGAAAGAATGCCAGAAAACAGATGAGCAAAATGGGCGAAAACCCAGAAACCAAACACACGGAGACCACTAGAC
This sequence comes from Galeruca laticollis, assembly GCA_963921935.1. Classification (NCBI taxonomy): domain Eukaryota; kingdom Metazoa; phylum Arthropoda; class Insecta; order Coleoptera; family Chrysomelidae; genus Galeruca; species Galeruca laticollis. Next base: position 126,007,523 of record OY998178.1, read on the forward strand.
AGACCACCAAAAAGATGATATGAGAGCAGGAGCTCAAGAAGAGCTCAGGAGGAGGCTAAATATTCGGAATTAAACAGAACAGGGTCCTACTAAAAGAAAAAGAAGAAGGATAGGTGTGAGTGAGATGAATATTTTTGTCACATATTATTTGTTTTTTCCTGTTGTGTGACTGGTCGAACGACGAGTGTCAAAGCCAAATTTTTTTTTAATTAAGGAAATAAATGATAAAATTTTTCCGGGTTCCGATGGTGGTGAGAATTAGTCATCAATATTAGTCTTCTTTGTACTTTTGTTGCGTGGCATAAAATACCATATTTTCAATTAAGAATTTTCGGTTAACAAATTCATTACGCGGGAGATAAGAAAAACTGTCACTGGTGAATATGAAAAATGGAAGCAGAAGTACGTACTTGTTTCCCTCCTATCTTCACAGAACTATGCGATGTATTTTTCTTTACTAACACCTCTTTTTGCTCATATCGTCGCTTGTATTGCCACCCACTATGCGGTCGGTTTCTATTGTAATACGTTAGCCAGTAAAGACAGAAAATGTATTTTACTATTTTTAGATTCTTTCTAGGCGTATGAACATGCTGTAAAACGCATCAACATTCTTTTGCAGTCAGCAGTTTCATTCCTAAGCAAAATTAAGTTATTTAATATGTATTACATCTACCATTCTAACGAAGTGAATACATTAGTATTTTCGAATACCTATGGTGATATAGAGTGGGTATCAGCTAAATTGAATAAATTCGATAATAAATAAATAAATAGAGATAAACGTTAGGGCGTACTGATTGTAATTTTTAGGTGCGCATTTTTTCAATACGGTGTCATAAATGAACAACTATATTTAATTTTCTGATAATAAACCTGAGATAGTATTTTAGGTATCAAAACGGTAAGGACAGTTTACCAATGGAAGACTATATTTGGAGATTGAGCGAAGCGAAGGCTCCAATTTCGTCTGACATTGGTAATTCCTAAACGTGCGTGAAATTCCTGAACAATAGAGATAAGGCTCCTAAAAAATATGTGTGATAGATCAATGGATTCGGAATATGGTATCGAAAGCATTTATTAGCACAAAAAATTTCAAATGTTATAAACAAATTAAGATGAGAAAAAGGCATTTTATTTTTCGTATATTGTGTTGTAAAACTACTATTTAATTAAAATAGGTACGAGCAAATATAACTGACACCATTTATTTATCTGTCAAAAATATGCCAAAAAATCAGAAGCGCTGTCAGCTGACTTTTTGTCATTCAATAAACACAAAAGATAAATTAACACAACCATATCAACTCTTCCCTCTAATTTGTTAGGACTGGAACACTTCACATTTCAGAAGCTGGTCAATATGTCTTCGCCAAATACTGCCATCGTCCATTCAAATCTTGTAAATTAAAGTAGGTACTCTCTTTCTCTACAATGTTCCCAAAGTCCCATTTATATTTTGGAATTGTGTAATTCCGTGCTTGAACTCTGTCCCCGACATCAAAGTGCCTTTTTATCTCCTTTGTAGTAGTTGTTTCTTGATCGATTTTGGGAAGCGTTAAGCTCGAGTGAGTTCGAATCTTCCTTCCGTACCTTAAGTGGTATGCATTTGATCCGGTGGTATTTGGGATTCGTCGCAACTGCATAAGGAGCCTAAAAAGTTTGATGTTTAGCTTTCCTCCCTCCTCTCTCATTGCTGTAAGTGACTTTTTCACTATCTGAACGAATCGTTCCGCTTGTCCGTTCGATGACGGGTGGTATGGTGTTGTAGTTTTCTGTGCTACACCATTTGCACATAAAAACTGTCGAAACGTGCCCGATGTAAATTGGCTTCCATTGTCTGAAACTAAAACCAATGGAAGGCCAAATGTAGCAAACATTTTTCTGAGTTCTCTCACGCACCAATCTGAAGAAGTGTTTTTGGTGGGAATTACTTCAACCCACTTCGTAAATGCGTCAACAACAATAAAGTACCATTGTCCTTGCATTGGTCCTGCAAAGTCAATATGGATTCTCTCCCACGGACCTCGAGGAGTTAACCACGGATGATTTTCTTCTTTGCTAGGTTAGCTCCAAGACCTACTGGGGATGCGTCGGTTGCAAGTACTAAGGGCAAATCTGGGTTGTAGTGAACGAGAACATTATCGCTTGCTATCTCTGATTTTACCCTTCGGAAACTTTCTACACATTTGGATGTCCATATATACGGTTTGTCCTTTTAAAGTAGACTTGAAGGATCGTGGCTAAGTTTTTTATGAATTTATTATAATAGTTCGCTAGATCAAGGAATTTCCGAAGGTCATTAATATTCTCTGATTTCTTACTGTTCATGATGGATACTACTTTATCTTTTGTTTTGTGGAGGCCCTGAGCATCAATAACGTGTCCAAGATACTGTATACTGGTTTGAAAGAATTTGCACTTATCCTGGTTCAGTCTTTTCCATATATCACAACCTCATATACAGACTGCGACTTTTGAAAGGGGCATTTCCTTAAAATCTATTGAATACTGCTAAATATCGGGGAAGATTGTTTTCTGTGCCCCTTCTATACACATAATTTCAATTTAGAAATTATCCTTTTTTCACCAATTTGCCATACTTTTCCTTTCGAACAGCTCTTCAAATGGAACATGTTTTGCCTATTATGTTCACTTAGGTAATGTTTATTAAACTTGTTATATTGTTTTTTCTAATTAATCCTTGTAGCTCAATATTATAAAATAAAATTTGTGACATCGATTTTGGGTTTTTATTCAATTGTAACAAAAAAATAATTTTTTTACTGCAATTCTTGACGCTAAAAGTAAAATACAGTACTTTGCATTCTTATTTTGCCACCCGGTATACAATAACGTTTTTTATGAATCATTAGTAATAATGTTTTATTATGTATATGTAGACATACTTTATTTGCAAGTACCAATTGTAATATTATCCATGAGCAGACCTCGGTTTAATAGCCCTTTGGGGAGCCATTGAAGATACTCTGCTTTTTTTGTTAACAATATGTAAATATATTTACTCATTAAACGTATAATTTTAATAAATTACGGTAGCAGTTAATTGTAAACTTTCGAATATCAAAATCGATAATTTAATTGCGACGTAAATTATCGTAATTCTAATTAAAACAGGTGTTACGCAAACATTATGTTGTTGACCTTTTCTGTCGAAAGGTTTTAATTTTTTATCGACGTCAAATACGCACAATAAATCGGTTTCGTATTACACGAATCTTAATTTGTACTTTATATTGTAAAAAACTTAAATTCGAAATTTTCTAAAGCTGGTCCTTCCAACCGGATTTTGATGAGCTGCAGAAATACAGTGTCATCATTTTAACACTATTACTGATAAAAAAATTGAAAATTTAGTCAAATAAGATCCTGGGCCAGATAAGATATCCACCGATTTTATTAAAAATGGTGAAGATCGCTAACAGAGAATTTTTGCTATTTAATAACTCGCTTAGTTCAGGTCAATTGTGATAAATGGAAAACAGCCTATACCAGTTCATAAAACTGGAAATAAAAATTAAGTTGAAAAGCATAGACCTATTTCTAAATCAAATATCATTAGTAAGGGGTTTGAAAGTATAATTTTTGATTATCTATGTGATGACGTAAAGAACCTACTTAACATTGAACAGCATCGCTTCATGAAAAAAAGTTCGGTTGATACAAATGTATTTCTATACGTTGAATACATACTTAAAAGTCTAAATAATTTATGATTCACATTCTATGTGTTTCGGAATTTTTTATAATTATGTACAGTAAGTGAAACAATGAATTTATTCAAGTTGGCTTTACACTCTGTATAGGGTGTTCTATCTAAAATAAGGAAGTTTCAGTCAACTTCCAGTATGACCGGAAATGGTAGGAATCTCTAAGCATTTTAGATCAATTGGGAATATGTGAAAACCCCCTACACCAAGAATATGTACCCTGTATCTCTTGAACGAGGAGCTATCTCAAAGCCCGATTTTGACAATTTGAATTAAAGTTTAAGCTTGCTACTGGTGTTTTTTTTTAATAAACTCGTTGGTTAAAACTTTGGTCACGACTACGTTAACTTCTGAGGAATTTATTGGTAAAATATCGAAAAGTATAACTGAAAACATTGCTAAGAAACTTAAGGATGAAATTCAAAAACTCAAAGAGGACAATGCGCAAATTACTAAAAGAGTAGAAGAACAGGATAGAATTATAGAAACTCTGGTGATAAAGCAAGGAAAACAGGACGAAGCTACTAGAAGTCACAACATGTTATTTTATGGATTACAAGGAAGTGAAGAAGAGGTCTGCAGCAAAGTGGTATTGGACACAGTAACAGGAACAAAGAATGTGAACGTTAATGAAGAAGTTATTGCATCATCTTTCAGAGTGGTAAGGAGGGTGAGCGGTATAGCCAGACCAATATTAGTGAGATTTTCTACCGTCTATTACAAGGAACTGGTCTATAAAAAAAAAGAAACGTTTCAAACAAACCAAGGTTATCGTAAGAGAAGAGCTTACTCCTGATAAAGTTAAAATCTTGAAAGCTGGACTGAATAAAGTGGGTAGGAATGGAGACATTTGGACACATCATGGAAACGTGTTTCTGAAATGTAATAATGCTAATCAAATTAGGAAGTTGGTCTCCATAGGTGACATTGACAACATTTAATTGGTCTGAGTGTTTTGATTTCTTTTTTTTCTCTCGAAAATATATTAGAATATATATTATCATACCCTCACATACTCCGTCATAGAACAAGAATTTACCTAGTTTTATTTAAATCTGTGTACGTTAATTCATAATAGGATTAATTTTGTAGCACCAGCAATTTGGGTGCGATTGACTCACACCTTTGTGGTGGTTTTTTGCATTATTGATGGTTTTTGTTGATTTTGAAACTAATTTGATACTTTATATCATTTTACTGTTGATAAAAATTAGTTCAGGAACATTTAAAAATAAATTTATTACAAGTTGGTTGTGTGAATGCTAGATCATTAGTTCCTTCAACAACTGATGTAAAACAAACTATTTTGCAGAATGACTTTTGATATTTGTTTGATATGCGAAACCTGGTTAAAAAATTCGGTTAATAATTCTATTATAAATATTAGTAATTATCGCTTATACAGGGCTGATAGAAATTGTAATGGTAAAGGAGTATGTATCTATGTTAGAAATAGGATACGTGGCGAGATAATTATGAACAGACTGGACTACATTTGGGAACAATTGTGGGTTAAGGTGGTGATTAATAAGAAATCTTTTGCTGTAGGTATTATTTATAAACCACGTGAACAAAATACGAATATGTTTTTAGATGAATTTGAAGATAGTCTTGCGTCAATATATCCTACTGTTGTTGAAATAATTTGTATGGGGGATTTTAATTTAAATTTATTGGCGTATGAAAATGCGAGCGTCAAAAAATTCAGTTCGATTTTAGAATCACTCAATCTATGTCAAGTAATTGATGAACCTACTAGAATCACTGCGACATCTGCAACACTCTTAGATTATGTAATAATTCCTGAAGGTACTAATTATAATAAAGGTATTATGCAACAAGTAATTTCAGATCATTCAATGGTATTTTGTGAGTTGAAAATATCTAATGAACAGAGAGGTCCTAAACTTGTTACATATAGAAATTTTAAAAATCTTGATGATGATAATTTTCAACGTAATCTCTTTGACACGTCGCTTTTCAGAATATATAATCAGGAAACAGTGGATGGGAAGGTTTCTTACTTAGTCCATTGTTTGAATAATTTACTTGATAGACATGCTCCTATTGTTACCTCCAGGGTAACAAAACCTAAAGCACCGTGGATAACATTTCCTATAAAGAAAATGATGAACGAAAGAGGCAAAGCTCTGAGAAAGTATAAGAGAACGAGATCTGAAGCAACTTTACAAACCTATAAAAATTTACGAAATTTTACATTCCAATCCATCAAAAGAGAGAAACGGGCATATTTTGTCCATCAGTTCGATAGCAGTAAACCAAAAGATATGTGGCGAATTTGAAGAGCTAATAAATTTTTACCGGACAAATCACTTGATATACCAGAAAATCTGAGGGATGCAAACAAAGTTAATAGGTTTTTTATTGAATCGATCCCGCAATCTGAACCATCGGATGAAATAAAGTTTTTTTATAAATCGAATAAACTTAATAATTTTGATTTCAAATTTAATGAAACTAATGACTTAGTTGTCTATGACGCAATTTGTTATATTAAAACAAACGCTACCAGATGTGATGGATTAAATATAAACTTTATCAAATTGTGTTGTCCCTTTATTATCCCGTACATTACACATATTGTTAATTTTTGCATAACCGAAAATGTCATTCCGGGGGTATGGAAGAAAGCGGTTGTCCAAGATTTACCTAAAAACAAGATCCTACTGAGTTCAAAGACTTACGTCCAATATGTATTCTACCTGCGATGTCAAAAATCTTGTAAAAAACGTTAGAATCTCAAATTAAGAATTATTCACATATACATTCACTATTATCCTCAACAAAGTCAGGTTTTCGTAAAGGATATAGTTGTACTACTGCTTTGGTTCATGTTATTGACGACATTTTCAAAGCTACCGACTCGGGTTATTCGACATTGCTGGTTATGTTAGATTTTAGTCGCGCTTTTGACACTATAAACACGATTTAATTATTTGTATTTTGGAATATATGGGTTTTTCTAATGATGCTTGTTCCTTAATGGAGAACTACCTTAAATTCAGGTAACAGCAAGTTATTATGGATGGTATTAGTTCAGATGATCTCGTACTGAGATCAGGTGTACCTCAAGGGTCGATCCTTGGGCCGCTGCTGTTTTCTATGTATGCTTCTCATCTCTTAAACAAAATCCGGGACTGCAAAGTTCATTTATATGCTGATAATACTCAGTTGTATTATAGCTTCAGGGATGCTGATGTGGATAACGCTTGTGTCGTTGTCAACAACAATCTAGATGAATTCATCCGTTATGCTACTGAACACTGCCTTCTTATAAACACAACAAAATCTAAAGTCATGTTGTTTGGCATTAAGCGAAACAGACAACATTTATCGAATCTAGTGAATATTACTATTGGTAATGGAGAATTGGAAGTGGTAAGTGAAGGAAAAAATTTAGGAGTTATATTAGATTCAGAATTAAGATTTGAAAGGCATATAAATAGGTTGTTACAACGCGCTTATTGTAATATTAAAATAATTTATGGTAATCGACACCCTTTTCCTATGCATGTAAAAAAATATCTCTGTGAAACACTTGTGCTATCATTATTCAATTATGCAGATGCTTTGTACGGACCTAATATAACTCACCTATATAAACATAAGATTCAGAAAGTTCAAAACTCATATCTAGGTATGATTTTTGGAATGAGAAGACGACAACGAGTATCACATAAATTGAAGGAGATTGGATGGTTATATATGGAGAATAGAAGAAAGTTTCATTTTATTACCTTATGCCATACAATAATTCTTGACAGGAAACCTTCTTATCTACACCGCAAAATTACGTATCGTTCAGATGTCCATAATGTAAATATTAAAAAAAGAGGTTTACTTAATGTTCATTCATTTCACGACTGAGTCTTTCAGGCGCTCGTTTTCATACCAAATTCACTCTCATTATAATGCCGTTCCATTTGAGTTTAAGGTCTATAATATTTCTAAATTTAAAAGATCCCTTATAAAATGTATATTAGACAATCAAATTTAGCAGTAACGTAAAATATCTACCTGCTACACAAGATTTGTTTTTGGGTTAAGTGGAAGAGTATTTTCTGTTGTGCAGTAATGTACAACTGAAAATAAATTTCGCCGTTTATTTTCAAAAGTATTTGAGTTCAATTTAATTTATGTGTATTAGTGTTTTGATTGAAAATAAGAAAAAGACGTTTATTATTATTATTATTATTATTATTAAAATACCAGTTACCTAGTAAAGTTAGAACTAAATTGATGCGGATATCAGAATAATAATGCATAAAATCCATTATTTCTCATCAAAACTTTTTTTACAATTTAATTTTTTTTTCAGAAATCGACAGCTATACAATGGCTCCCCATCACCACAACTTCGAGATCATCGAAGTGGAACACGGCCAAAGGCCGAAAAGCAAATCATTTTTGAGACAAAATGCTTTAACTATAGCCACAATGTTGGGAGTCATTTTAGGTGCCGTGTTGGGTGTAATTTTAAAATACTGCAAAGAATCGTGGACAGAACGGGAAATAATTTATATAGGATTCGCAGGACAGATATTCCTGAGGATGTTAAAAGTTCTAATCCTACCATTGATCGTATCTTCTTTAGTATCGGCTATAGCTAGTTTGGACTTATCTCTTTCGGGGAAAATAGCCGCAAGAGCTATAGCATATTATTTAACGACCACATTTGCCGCCGTAGTGTTGGGTATGGTCATGGTGATGCTCATAAGACCAGGTGATGGGGTCAAAGGCACGGCAGGAGGGGATGGAGTGAGAAGAAATGTTAACACCGCGGATACTTTATTAGATTTAGTACGGTAAGTTCTTATTTTTACCAACTCTGAGTAAACATTTTAAATTTAGGGAGGAGAAGATATACATGTATGTTTTATTGATTCGGAAAAAGTATATGACCTGGTAAGAATAAATAACATCTGGAATAGCTTGAGACGAAGAAGTATTAAAATTTACAGAATTTGAATGTGATGGTAAAATAAGAATATGTTGATGAGGGTGAACTTTTTTTTAGCTGAAACCAGTTTAAGGAAAAATTTCAGTATATAGATGCCTCCCAAATACAAAATCACAAAAAAAATTTCTGCGAAAAAGCATCATTTTCCCGACTTTAGAATAACTGAAACCAGTTACATGAAAACTTTTTTATGCTCTTTATTTCAAACACTTTCATAAACATAACTACGCAAAAGAACTCCTGCGGAAATATGTGATTTTCCTACCAGCTGTTATTTGTACAGTGGTTGTGCCTTGCAGATAAATGAAAACTTATTTTTGTTAAGAATATATAAAATATGCGAACTGGGACAACATATTCAGAAAAAATATTTATTAAATAACATCTTTAATATCAAATGACATTATTAAAACTAAATTTTGTAGAAATTATTGGAAATAAAACTGAAATTCAACTGTAAACTTTTAAGAAAAAACTTATAAACATATATATATATATATATATATATATATATATATATATATATATACCAGTATCAAATAAAGGAACAAAATTTGCCTTGCGGAATAACTCTTTAAAGTCGAACTCTAAAGTCACCGTACTCTATTCTGATTGAATTTAATAGTTCAACCATTGGATCTAACTTATGTTTCTTACAATACCGCCTCCAAAGGTATTCACAAAGTTTATCAGGAAACTCATCTTCAGGAATATTCTGACCTCTCAAATACCTTTTCGCTGCATTCCATTGAGATTCTATCCTCTGAGTATGTGTCCCATCATCCGCCACAAATTCCACGCTATGATTTACTGTGTGATGAATATAACCATAATTGGAAAGTCCACTGTAAGCTTTCCAATCATCCGTATGAATAATAGATCCCACTGCCACATGATTATTAATAATTTCTATAAGGGTAGCAGCATCTCTTTTAATTTGCGGACAAACAACTAGCCTCAGAGTTTTGAGCGATCATTTCCAAAACCCAATGACCCTCCATAACTCGTCCACGATTGTACTTCCTTTTCCCAAATTTCGATTCGTCAATCTAAAAATAAAAATTTCTTTTATTCGATTTGTTGATGTGTTATTAAAATATAAACCTTAAAATATTAAGTTGAGTTTAATCCTCTTCCCGACCTATCAGGTTAATATAGCTTAAAATCTCAAGTCACAAACCTGCGCTATGATTCCTGGCCCTCCAATTTTCGACAGGGATGCCTGGATTGAATCAGCAGCTATTGTTGCCATTGATAAACTCCCTTCTGAACCACTTACACCACCACATATCCGTTCATATGATTCTCCGTGAGCGAATCCAAAAAGAATTCTGCATATAAATATTTAGGAAGAAAAAAGTTTAAAAAGTCTTACCTACTTAAACTCTTTTTCTGGTGAAATATGACTATTTTCAAACCAGGTATCCTTTGCAAAAGAAAACGAAGGTTTGCATTGTTGTCGTTTATAACACCTATATATTCCCAAATCTGTTTCTGAAAAATAATAATGCGAAAATATATCCATATTACTCGTATGTCCTTTACATTTTGTCCTACAGTAAAGTGGTCGAGGTATTAAGCCTTAATTTTTCGCAAATTCATAAGCTTCCTGTCTAGTTTTAGGTAGACTTTGCTCAGTTATAACAAAATAAGACATCATTTAACCACTAGGTATCCGTATTTCTACCCCTATACCACAGATTATACTAACAATAATAAAGCTCATATCTTAACGACATTTAAAAACCTATTGAACGTTTTTGTACATGCCTTTTTACAGAGTCGCCGATTAAAGTTCGAATCAATCTAAATCTACAATATCTTATCAATAAATGAAAATGGTATACTTCCGCAAGAAGTTTTTTGCGTGTTTATGTTTAGAAAATTGTCTAAAATGTAAAACAGAAACGTATTTTGTAGTTTCAGCTATTCTAGTCGGAAAAATGAAAATTATGCATTTCCGCAAAAAGAAATCGAGTCTTTCTGTTTGAAAAATTTTCCTAATGGTAAATAAACGAATATTTCTTACAAAACTGGTTTCAGCTAAACGAAAGTTGATCCTAAAATGATTCCAAGGAGATTCAAAATGTATAAAAATATGGGATTTTACGATTGATTGTCCACTAAACTTTTTGTCACACCTTGTAATTATTGACGAGATATTACTTTTAAGTGAGTGTAAACAAAAATATCCTTGAGATTGACCTTAAAAAAAGTAGGCAGTCAGCTTTTTTCGTAAAGGAAAATTACAATATCGAATCATTGTATTTAGAATGTTATATGACGTGTGAGTTCTTTGGTAAAAACCAGATACTGCTAACTGATTTTTTATTGCCAAAGAATGCAGCGAATAAACAACTCGAAAGGAGTGACCGGAATCATAAACGTGATTAGAGTCTTCAAATAACAAAAATAGACGAAATATAAGATCCATTTGTGAGCGTTTTATGACTCAATGGATATATGAAGTAGATCTGGCTCGAAAAGATAAATCAAATTGAATATCTACATTTTATTGGAAATATCCTCCTCAAAAATACTTGAATAAAAGGTAAATGAGATGAGTAAAGAACGACACAAGGTATAGCCATTTGGTAAACCTATAAAAAAAAATTGCGTATACTTAAAAACAGTAACCGAAAAATCATTTCAAGTGTGTTTTTCAATTTGTGTGATGGATAAAAATGTCAAACAAAGAATCTGTCTTAAATTTTCCATTGAAATAATACATAAGATTTACTCTATCAAAAATATTTCCCTATGAGTGGTACAAGGCATTAAGAAGCGGTCGAGATGTGGTGGAAGGCACTAAAGTAAAGGAAATTGTTATTTAAAAAACGTTGTAAGAGTCTGGAAGATATAGGCGCCGAAATGCTTTGTATCTCACAAATCAATTTAAACTTTGTGAACAAATTTCTGTTCAAAAACTCAACTCCCTCAATATAGCTTCGGCCAAGTTTTATCTCCTTTTAAAAATTCGATACACCCGTTTTCAATTTATAGGTGTCAAAAACAACTCGCGAGTACTGGAATCAGTTCCAAATAATAAACAAAAAATTGTGATGTATTTAAAACACAAATTAAGTCGCTCCTTAGCTCATGACGTCTCTTCATTCCAATACTAAACTACTACGAGGATGTATTGATATCTAGTTAGTCTAGACCAGTTCCATGCATAAACAAAATATTGCGTTACCATAGCAACAAACAATAACTTATTAGAAGTGTCAGTGTAAAGTTTGACGTCAAAAAAGTAAACCAGAGTTACGCAATAAATTAGAAGAAAAAATATGTCCACCGAAATTGTGAAAATCGAAAAATTGGAGTATCGAGCCATCATCAAGTATCTGTATTTAAAAGGGTTAAGAGGTAAGCAGATTTACGAAGATATGCTTAATATACCCTTGGTGATCAATGTCCTTCGTATGCAACCGTGAAAAATTGGACTGCAAGCTTCAAAAGAGGTAAATTTTCCATTGAAGATGATGACCGATCGGGAAGGCCAGTTTCTTGTCAGTCCCCGAAAATATCGATGCAGTTCATGACATGATTTTATCAGACCATCGAATTGGGCTAAAATGGATACCTGAAGCACTGAATATTTCATACGAACGCGTTCATCATATAGTTCACGTCAATTTGGACATGAAAAATTGCTGCAAAATGGATCCCCAAATGTTTGAATGTTGACCAAAAGCGTTCAAGGGTAGAAGCATCGCGTTCGATCTGTGCTCGATTTGAAAACGATGTAGACGTCTTAATCCGAATTGTTGCTATGGATGAGACTTGGGTACATTTCTACGATCCTAAAACAAAGCAACAATCGATGGAATGGCGACACTCTGGTTCTCCAAGACCTAAGAAGTTTCGTGTCCAAAAATCTGCTGGAAAAGTTCTTCCTTCAGTTTTTTGGGATTGCCATGGAGTAATCATGATTGATTTGTTGGATAAAGGTAGAACAATAACTGGAGATTACTATTCGACATCACTGACCACTCTACGGGAAAAAATTAGAGAGAAAAGACGCGGAAAGCTATCCAAAGGTATTTTGTTTTTGCAGGACAACGCCCCTGCACAAAAATCTCATGTTGCCGTGTAAAAAATTCGTGATTTAGGGTTTGAATTACTAAAACAGCCCCTTATTCGCCAGATTTGGCTCCGTCCGACTATCATCTCTTTTCTCAACTGAAAAAAAAGTTTAAAAGGTCGTGAATTTTCTTCCAACGAGGAGGTAATAAAAGCTGTGGTGTAAAAGGTCTGGTTTGCAGAGCAAAAAGAAACATTTTCTTGAAAGGTCTAGAGACGAATATGTTGAGTAATAAAATATTTTGACATTGAAATTTTGTTTGGTTCTATAGTAGGCTAGGAATTTTTCAATATATCCTCGTAATTCCAATAAAGAAGATCTTTCTGAAATTTATTTTGTGATAAATATAGTAGTGAGAATATTGTGATATTTGTTTTTAAATCCTGCAATATACAGATTTGAAATGTTGGTCATGTTGCAAGCAATAAATAATTGATATCATAAATATTTCTGATAACATTATGTGTTAGTAGGCCAATGTTTATACAGGACCGTCTTCAAATGTTGGTGATTTACGAAAAAAATAACTAGAACTACATTCTTGGAAGATGCAACTTATTAAGAAATATAATACTTTATTACCAAGCCTATGAATTTTGGGAAAACATATTTTTCAGTTAGTTCTTTCGTTGCTCTTGAATAATAATTTTAAAGTTTTTAAAAACAAGTTTTTCGTTTTTGAACTTTTAACTGGAGCAGTCAGTAGGATTGGCCAACATTGTACGAAACGTGTCGAAAATTCGTACAGTTCTCCGCTTTAACGGTTAGTTGGTACGAATCTACGTAAAATCGAGTGCTCATAAGAACTCATCAATGACCAGGAGAACCACATCGTTCATAACCCTATTGGCAAGGGCAGAGGAACAAGAATCATCCAAAGTCCATAGTATAGTTAATTTCATAATTAATCTTTTTTAATTTATTTTTGTGTGTTTTACTGATTCGCATCGTAGAATACATTATAGACAGAATTATAAATTTAAACTTTAACGAAATGGCTGAACCAAACTACCAATTATTCAAGTACCAAATGTTGATGGAAACCCCAAACAACTTAATAGATTTATCAAAGTCTGCGAGAATCCCAATGCTGCAATAAATACTTGATACTATAAATTGAAAACTTATAGGTATAGCTGCTGACTTAATAACTTCTAGAACAGAATTAGATAATTGGGCTAGGATTAAAGATTCACTTTTATTTACTTTTTCTGATCAAAGATCAATTGATTGTATTAACCCCATAACTTTAAGGCTTATATGGGCATTATCAGCCCCATTAAGCTTCCTGGTGCACGGGACAGGCCATCTTTACCTAGAAACGGTAGCAACGACCAAAGGTTTGTTTTATTTTTTTTCTCTGTTGGAACACTTCTTTCACCCATGATAACTGGTATCCGCGCATAGATATGGATATAAAAAAATAATACACCTGCCTACAGGAGCCAACTGAAGGTACTATCGGCGATCCCCAACCACAATCATAAACTGTGGCTTTTCAGACCACCTTCCATCAACAATAAATTTAAATTTACCAAATCCACAATACACCTACAACCCGTTTTACAGTTCATTACAACCGTAGCAGTAGGCAATAGCCTACAAGTAACACTGGTAGCGAAAACAATCTAAACCTTCAGTGTTCTTGGCTGTCAACATCGCAGGAAAGAATATTTGTAATTAGCTACTTCTTTGTATACATTGAAACTTGAATGCATTGTTTTTATAGTGAACACTGTGTAAAAATTGATGTTAATTTTAATATTGATTTTATTTTTAATTGGATATTTATATTGACTATTAATTAAGATAGTACATTATCTACATACTCTATCTATTTCTAATAATTGTATTGTATAATAAGATTTCCTATTTAATAAACTCACTTATTCATTAATAAACACTTTTAGCGTGTCATAAGTTTTTACACGTATCCGTATTGGAGTTGTGGTGACGTAAAGAAGTTGTCAAGAAAATAGTTTTAGCAGATAATGTATCGTTTCGTGCTAAAACCAGGATGGTCAAAGCATTATTCTTTGGTAAAAGTAAAAAAATAAAACTAAAAATGGTTATAATCAAACAAAATCAATATCAAAAGACCTGTAAAATAATACTAATGGCACAGAATACTTATTTTGGTCCAGATACGAATACGTATACGGAGAAAGGGACGTAACAATCCGTTCAACGCATCGTATCGGCCGAGCCGTACGAGGCTACACATGCACAGTTCGCTACGGATACGGATATGTGAGAAATTTTTGACAAGATATAAGCACCTATTATGATACCTAGACCCTTTTCATTATTATTTTATTTTTTACGCATTTATGGCTTTTCGATATATTCTTCAAATATTGCGATGTTCGTTCTATGTAAACAGCATCACAATTAATACCAGGAACTTCGGATATACAGTTTCTTTTTTTGTTTTCTGGCATTTTTGATTTTAGACTACTGAAATATTTTGATAATGTATGGCCTTTATGACGTGTTCATATTCATATATACCAAATTAATATTATAAATGATGTGTATGTGTTAATGTATTTTATAAATATTATGTTAATTTTTCAGAAACATGTTCCCGCCGAATATGGTAGAAGCTACAATATTCCAAGTAAGTTGATTTTGAATTATTATAAATGACTGAAAGTAGTAGGCAAACTTTCTTCATAGTTTAAGAAATTTCTGAAGATGGTCAGAATTATAGCAAAAATACATTATATTTAGAAAGCTTTGTATTATAAACATTACCCACAACTTCTCATTAATTTTAAATTAAAATTTTATTTTTATTCGAAGTCCTCTCACATTACCGCGCCCCCTTTTTCGCGTCCCACTAGAAGAAACACATGAAGTACGCGGCTTGTTTAGTTGGCTCCCTTACCCATGGATCTAATATTCTACTATATACTATGAGTTTCCTACGAAAAATCGTTAGAACTGTCCCAAAAATATGAGCGATGGCTCATTCGAGGCGGAATCATATTTCGAGAAAGGTTTTTTTTTCTGGAAATGAAAATTTCAATTATTTACTAAAAAAAACCTGAACAAATTAGCGGCCTCAGTTTTTTTCTAATGAGTCCAAAACTATAAGTGATAACGACAGTTTGAAAAAAGATCCTCCTGCATGGGCGTGTCGATGCGAGAGACACTACAACTCATAAATGTAGGTTTGTTTTCGTTTGTCTAGGTTGAATAATATTCCCAGAGGTGAATATAACAATTTTATTCTAAAAATATCTAAATTTACAGTCGAAGTCGATTTTTTGAAGTTGTCCGTCACAATATTCTCTCGTCTCTTTCTTATTGAATCCCCGGCAACCAAAAACTCTAAAGGTCATAAGATGATTCTCATCAAGTGTTCTAAATGTAAATAAGTAAAACTTCAATAAAACGTTAAAAGAAAATCACAACAATAACACCAACTAAATACATTAAAAATTCAATTATCTACATAAATGATTTTTTTTGTATAAAATGTTAGTTTAAAAATTTGTAAAAATTATTGTGTAATCTAGACATTTACAGGAATCAAGTCTCGTTAGAAAAAAAATTCCATCAATTTTTCAAAAAAATAAGATTGACAATTTCATTCATGTATAAAAAATCCCATCAGCCCATGATTTTGTCATTATGACAGCGAAAAAAGTTTGCAATAACTTTTCCAGCGACGATAACGGAATCTAACTTTTAAAAGCATGACAACCAGCATTGTAAACAAATTTTTGATGACGTTATGTCAATTTTTCTCAAACTTGCGTTGTCAGAAAAGTTTTCATTTGGCGAAATGTCGCTATTTGGAGAGTCTTCGAGTGGAGAAATTGAAAAAGCCATCAATGATAATGTGCCTCGCAATACTATGAATTCAACTACATCAATTTGGCGACTATTTGCGATGTTTTGTTTGGAAAAAAAATATGAACTCATTGCAGAAACTTCAACTGAAGAGTTAGCTTCTATTTTATGTCACTGGGCATTCAACATGAAGAAGAACAATGGAGAAGATTATAAAGAGAGAGCAGTCAAGACGATTTGGAACACTTCAGCAAAAATGTTACAAGAGAAGTACTTTAAAGAGTATAAAAGAATTTGTAATCCGTTCACGGACATACAGCTTAAGAAAATTAGCGATGCACGCGACACAAAACGCGAAATTGTACAAGCAGTCCCAGAAAAAAGGAAGGTCAGTTCTAATGCTCTCACAAAACGAGAAATTTTTGAAATGGCACTGTCCTGGAGTGAAGACGTCCCAAAGAAAATTAATTTTATCACATTGCTGCGTATGAATTGGTTTGGAGAGGTGGAGAAGCAGCAAATTGTAAGGTATTCTATTTTAAAATCGAGAAAGACAACCGTGGAAGAGAGACCGGAAGAGTTGAATATAACCAAGTGTTTACGAAGACAGCACAATGGGGAAATCAGAAGTTGGCCGACAGTAAATGGTTGGTAGCAAACACTGCAGAAGATTGTGTTTGTCCAGTAAGATTGTTCAAACAAATTATGGGGAGACGGGGAAACCATATCACATGTGAAAAGTTTTTTTAACTCCAAATCCTTTCTGGCAAAAAACAGATTCGAAAGGATGGTATAAGAATTCTCCTATTGGGATCAACGAAATTTCTAAATGGACCAAATCTTCGGCGAAAAATATTGGACTTGATATCAAGCAGGTGAAAATTACGAACCATTCTAACCGAGCTGCCGCCGTAACTGAGTTGTCCAGGATTGGTATAGGTGAACAAAAACTTGTAAAAATTACGGGACATAGCAACCCATCGTCATTAAAACCGTACCTTCAGTTAGATGAAGAACATCATAGAGAAATCATTGGTTCCATTCGTACTACCATCCAGGAAACAGTTACTACCACCGCTCAAAATACTAGCATGCAGCAAAATATTAACAAATGACACGCAAGTTCTGAAAATCAAGCTATTTTTAATAATTATGTTTTTAACAATTGTAATTTTTCGTTAAATTAAATAAACTAATTTACATCTCATTTTTTAATTTATTGATTTACATATTCATTAAATTATCTTACCGAATTACACTCTAGCTTTTTTTGAGTAGAAGTAAACTTGACATGTACAATTCGAATTTTGTTGCCATTAGGTAATTCAACTGAAAAAACTACCAGAAAAAATTACTCGTCCTAAGGACTCGTAATTTTTTTAGAAGCAGTTGTTTCGTTAAATTGCCAGATAACAAAATTCTTATTGATACATGTCAAGTTTACTACGACAAAAAAGCTCTCGTGTAATTATAAGTGAAAAAAAATCATTGTTGAGTTGCACTCTAGCGGCCGCGCGGGACTCTGTTTTCAACATTAAATATAAATTACTTGTTATTAACCTTCAGTTCCGGGAGTCGGGACTTTTTTTAGGAAATTTCCTCCTCTTTAAGAATCTTTTTTCAAACTGTTGTCACTACTAATAGTTGTTGAGTTATTACCAAAAAGCTGAGGTATCCTTATTTGTTAATGAATAATTGAAATTTTTATCTCCAGAAAAAATATTCTTTTCTCAAAATTTCACTCCAAATGAGCTATCGTTCATATTTTTGGCACAATTCTTACGATTTTTCGCAGGAAACTCTCTTCTCGACTACTGCTGGACCGTCAAATTATAATTATCGCAGACCATATTATACCATTTATTTCGAAGGACTCTCGGCGGGCCGAATTAAATCCTATCGCGTGCCGTACTTTGCCCATCACTGCTTTAGATCATTCTGAATCATGTTAGAATTTTCCATTTTGTTCTCAAATATCATCAAAAAACCAGTCTAAAAGAACAGTGACTCTTTCAATTTCCTGCGCAATAATATTGAAGACAATACTGCAATCGTCAATGGCTGTATGACTACTGTAATTTTTTCAGAAATCTGCATTTTTTTGTTTATGTCCGACACATATTGAAAATAAACGGTTTTAAAGATTAAAACTAACTTTTCCGTATCTGTGGCCCTAAACAATATAAAATTGTCACTTGTACACTTCGGGGGATGTATCGTGCTAACAAACCGAAATTTCTTCAAAAATAACCAAAAATGTAGTATATCTGGATTTATAGGACCCACTGTACTCGCTTTAATCAGCTGAAAATCAATAGGGTACATTTGTGAGACACATTGAACAATATTCATTCATAAAATTGGTCCCTTGTATACAGTCTGGAGGCTGTATCGTCCTAACTAACTGGAAATTCTCCAAAAATTACAAAAAAACTGGTACTTAAAGTACTATTGCACCTGTTATACTGGCTCTGGTGAGCTGAAAATCAATAGGGTACATCTGTGAGATGTCCTGAATAATGTTCAATCATAAAATTGGTAACTTGTTGAACTCCCGAGGCTGTATCGTGCTAACAAACTAAAATTTCTCCAAAAATGACAAAAATATTGTACTTAAAGTACTATAGCATCTGTTGTACTGGCTCTGGTGAGCTGAAAATCAATAGGGTTCATCTGTGAGATGTCCTGAATAATATTCAATCATAAAATTGGTGACTTCTTGAACTCTGGAGGCTGTATCGTGCTAACAACACATGTAACGAAAAGTGGCCGACGACAACGACGACGACGACATACACATAGGATTTATTTTCTAAAATTCGTTTTTTCGTGTTGTTGTTGATGGAAAACGTAAAAATAATTCAAAAAAAATTTTCAAACTTTACTTGTAGTACACAAATGCTTTTCTCACATATTAGATAGGTTGGGTGGAAAAGTAAAAATGAAATTCATGTTCTAAAACGAAGGAAAGACTTATATAACATACGTAGAACTGCACTAACCATTTCAGATCGCCTAAAAGAAGTTATCACGCTTCAAAAATTTGATAAAATCCATGGAATTGTATTGGACAACCGGAGTGTTTTTTGGTAAAAGAGTACCTACCCACCCTAACAAAAAGAAACAGATGGACAGTATACCAAAAATCAGTTGAAATAAAAGACATAGTTATCTTGGTTGATGATAACTTATCAAGATATCAATGGAAGTTGGGAAGAATTATAAACATATTTCCTGGCCCAGATAAACGAGTAACAGTAGTTGATATCAGGACGTGCACTGGAGCATATAGACGTCCAGTTACGGAAATATGTCGTTTGTAGCTAGAAAACTAGTTTTCTAGCATGGAGGAAAATGTTGCACATGTCTATCCCGGGATTGTTTTTGACGTAATGTATGTAATGTCATATTTTTTAATAAACTTGAATTTCAATCACGATTTTGAATATAATTTAATTTAAAAAAATGTTGTTTAATCAATATTTTGACCGTTCAGAGTTAGAATCTTAATACGGAGAATGAAAATTCGTAATATACGGAGGGAAAGGGGTGACTCGGTGCAGTGGCAATTACAGTTTCATTTGTTATCGACATAACGTAAGGCACCTCGGAAGAACAATGAGGAAGTAGGGGGTCAAATGTGTACTTTTTTCACGTAAACAAATTGATCAGGTGCAGTGTCGAAAATTTGCAATATAATCCGATATGATACAAGCAAGTAGGAAAAAAATTGCCAAAAGACTAGGTGGAAGATAAAGAACCGCCAGAAGGCGCTAATGTTGCGAAAAAATTTGCAATAATTATGCGACTCGGTGCAGTTCTGGCAATCTTTATACTCATTCTCTTATTCAAAGCTGTAGATCGCCTGCAAAATGCCAGAAGGCTAAGTGGATGAACGAGCGAGATATAAGCGATACTCAAAGCATCGGTGACCCGCGCGATGTCTCAATTTATTTTGTATTTTATATTTTATTTCATGGAGTGCACTTCTGACGATTTTATTAACATAATTTAAGATATTTCATCACTACCCTGGACAAATGCCAGAAGTCAATTGGGAAGACAATTTTTTTTTAAATTTTCCTTTCAGCGATGCCTAGAAAGTACCAAAGGAAGTTAGGGGCACGTTCATACATGGATTATCGAGACGCCAACCTTCAATTGGCACTTCAAAACATCACTGAAGAAGATTGGTCTATTCGTTGTGCTTCCGCTGAATATGAAATTCCATTTAGCACGCTACGCAATAAGTACATTGGCAGCCATATTAAGAAAAGCGGAGGTCAAACAGTTTTTACACTCAATGAAGAAAAAGCATTTATAAGGACTGAAAATTGCTGTGGAGAGTGGGGATTCACTCTTACACTTATCGACTT
The DNA here is from genome assembly GCA_963921935.1 of Galeruca laticollis. NCBI lineage: Eukaryota > Metazoa > Arthropoda > Insecta > Coleoptera > Chrysomelidae > Galeruca > Galeruca laticollis. The sequence continues at coordinate 126,028,502 of OY998178.1, forward strand.
ACGATACTTGGCAAAAAATTACTTAGATAGCCAAGGTCGCAATATCAGCAAGTTTAAATCAAAGATGCCAGGGATAGATTGGACCCGTTCTTTGTTAAAAAGACACACAGGAGAGATAAGTCAAAAAGTGTCGGCGAATATTAAAAGACCTCGAGCTAATATTTCAAGAGATATCATGGTAGAATACTTTAATAATCTGAGGGAAACGCTACATAATGTACCAGCCTGTAACCTGTTTAACTACGATAAAACAAATATACAAGATGACCCTGGAAAGCAAAAAATGTTGTTTCGTCGTGGAACCAAATATCCAGAGCGAATATGTAACTTTACCAAGACATCAATATCAGTTATGATGTGCGGTTCAGCCTCTGGAGTACTATTGCCTCCTTGCGTCATCTACAAGGCAGAGAAAATGTGGCAGCAATGGATAGAGTTGGGTCTAGAAGGAGAGCCTTGTTGCAAGGACAGGTGTTGTAGTTCAGGTTCTCGTTACAATCGTACCCACCATGGTTGGATGGATGCCCAGACTTTCACCGATTGGTTTGAGTCGACATTTTTACCTCACGCGAAACGTTTGCCAGGTCGCAAAGTGCTGTTGAGCGATAACCTCTCGTCCCATTACACGGGCGCTGTCTTAAAACAATGCCAAGAAAATGACATTGCCTTTGTTTGCCTTCCAAAAAATTCGACACACCTCACCCAACCTCTTGATGTAGGATTTTTCCGCCCATTAAAAATGGCTTGGAGGTCGGTGTTACTGAATTGGAAGACCCATTCACAAAAAACTTCTATTGACAAAGAAGATTTTCCCCATTTACTGGCTTCCACTCTTCTTGAAATGAATAACAAATTGGAAAATGCTATAAAAAAAGATCTGATAGCTTCATTTAGAGCGACAGGAATTGTACCTTTTGATCCCGAACGAGTCTTGCAGAAATTCCCAACTGAAGATATTGGCAATGATACTGATGGCTCTATGAATAACATTCTTGTGAATTACTTGCAACAGCGACGTTTTAGAGCAGGACCATCAAGAAGGAGTATTAGAAGACAAAAACTATCTGTACAGCCTGGCAAAAGCGTTACAGCAAGCACTGCTGTACAGATTCTAGTGATTCAGATGTAGATGATCCATTAACCAATGACAACTCCGACAACGAACCCCTGGAAGATGAGAGTGATTACGTGCGAGCAGAAACAGAGTATTTCGAACCAGATGACAATGAAGTTACGGCGGGAAAATTTGTATTGGTTAAGGTTTACGGTGGATCAAGGAAAAAAACTATCTATCGGTACACAGCTATTGTACAGCAGGTGAGAGTGGACGAAGAAGGAAGAAAGGAAATTGATTTATTGGGTATGAAGTCTTTGGACACTTCCAAGAAGATTTTTGCAGTTGAAGACGGTGACCAATTCATGTCAGATGTATCTGATCTATTAGCAATTTTACCAGATCCGACAATAAAACAACTTGATGGTACTGACAAGTACTTCTTCGAAAAAGTAATTGACGTTTTTGAGATGAATTCGTGATTTTCAATTAGATTTACAAATTCAGTTTTCTTTTGAAATACAGAAGAAACAGTTTTTTTAAGTTTATGTATTTTCATTTTTATAATGTAATAAAAGGTTTCATAACAATGATAAATCTATCTCAATTTGGTGAAAAAGGGTAATGTATGATAAATAATTCTCATGATCAATCTCACCCTCACTGAACAATTTCACCCCCCACAGTATGAACAGCTATAACTTAGAAAGTACTTGACGTAGAGCAGCGTGGTTGGGATTGGTCATCTATGGTCTAGCCTGCTTGCAGCCTGTGCAATATAGTGCATGTGAACAATCTCACCCCAAGACGTGTATGAGATTGTTCACAACTTTATTTCTGTATCATTTTTATATTTCAAAGTTGATGTTCGTGATATTTTACAATTCCATTCCTATCAACATCTACTAGATATCCATATTTTCTTTGGCCCACTTTTTCTAATAATGAGCGCAGAATATAAAAAACTAACTTATTTTTGATCAATTCCACTCTAAATGACGGTATTGATAAATTTAAAGAGCATTTATAAGAATTTTTGATTTCACACTGGCAAACTCAGGAAGTAGGTATGTTCATTCTTAGTAAAACAATAGTGCTAAATTATGTAAAATGTTACTAATAACAAGTCGATGTTGATGGTCATTCGAACGGTGAATGCAGAATTTTGCTATTCTGCGCACGAAGAGGCTGATACTAAGATAATATACCATGCTTTTAAAATTGATCCAAATTCCAATATTATCATAAAGTGTTTCGATACAGATATAGTAGTTATTTTGTTGGCAAATTTACATAACATTAAATCAAAAATATGGATTGAATGCGAACTTCCGACAAACGTCACATCATCGAAGTCAATTCTCTTCATGAATCCCTGGGATTAGTATTGTGCAAAGCATTCCATGCACTAATGGGATGTGACTATAATCCGGCTTTTTTTAGGAAAGGAAAACAGCTCCCTTATAAAATTCTGCTGAAGTCAAAACAATTCCAAAATGTATTCGCTAAGTTAGGCAATACGGATGTAAATAAAGTCAGTATTTATTCCATTATTGAAGCACTTGTTTGTAGTATGTATGGTTACAAATCTTGCGAAAAGGTAAATACCCTCCAATATGAATTGTTCCATCGAAATTACACGATAAAAAATGTGAACGAGCCTTTTCAAAAAAAAAACAATTAAAGAACTTTGATGCTTCCTGCTTGCCACCTTGCTACGTGGAATTGCACCAACACATGGAAAGAGCAAATTATATTGCAAATATATGGAAGAATGAAACATTATTTGATCCGTACGAATTAGAAGCCGAAAATAGCGGATGGATATTGAACGGATCCGAATATCAATTCAAATGGTTTGAAGGACCGCAATTACCACCTTCTGTCAAAGAGATTGTCCTTGATAGTGATAATTCGGAAGGTAATTTTGAATTCAATTATTACAATTTATGAATTTTAATAAATTATCAATTTTTACTTTCAGCTGAAGATGATGACACGACGTACGAGAGTGACGAGGACATCGAATTTGATGACAACATAGAAAATGAGGGCTAATCAACGGAATAATATTTTATTAGATAAATATTAAATTAATGTTAATATCCGTAGTCCATGACTATGGGATTCGATTAGTATTAGATCAGTGTTAAGGGTATATGTTGTAGAAGTAGAAATAAAAATAAACTCCATGTTATTCTATAAAAAAAATTTTATATTGTTGTCTTCGCAATTGACTTCTGGCATTTGTCCAGGATAGTCATGAATTATCTTAAAATCGTCAGAAGTGCACTCCATGAAATAAAATATAAAATACAAAATAAATTGAGTCATCGCGTGGGTCACCGATGCTTTGAGTATCGCTTATATCTCGCTCGTTCTTCCACTTAGCCTTCTGGCATTTTGCAGGCGATCTAGTTTTGAATTAGAGAATGAGTTTAAAAATTGCCAGAGCTGCACCGAGTCTCATAATTATTGCAAATTTTTTCGCAACATTAGCGCCTTCTGGCGGTACTTTATCTGCCACCTAGTCTTCTGGAAAAAATTTCCTACTTGTTTGTATCATCTCCGATTATTTTGCAAATTTTCAACACTACACCTTATCAATTTGTTTACGTGAAAAAATTGCACATTTAACCCACTACTTCCGCGTTGTTCTTCAGGGGTGCCTTCTGACGGCCCTCCTAACGGTATGTCGGTAACAACCGAGCCTGTAATTGATAAAATTGCCACTGCACCGCTTTCCCTTCGTAGCCCAGCTCTTAAGGTGCGTACCGACATATAACAAAACTTCGTATCGTAACGCCGTCGCGTAACAAGCGTGGACAGCACTGCGTAACACCGTAACACCAGAACATAGTAACATCTCGGCGTTCCATCGGTTGTCAGTTTTTTGACGCCGCATCAAAGAAATGATACGCACTGATGTTGCACCACTTGTTAGCATGTCTGGACCGGTCTGCGGTACACAGTTGCGATTTATTTTTCGTTTTGTTTATTCAGTTGAAAACATGGAGTGGACAGAAGAATATACCCTGGATTTCATAAATAGTTATCGTAATAAAGAAATTTTGTGGGATGCAAAACATCCCAAATAATTTAATTGTTCTGTTTTAGTAAAGACGGAACGGCAAAATGTCCCGTTTATAAGATACGCGACGATGTATTGATACGCTATATTTGTTGACACGCCGTATCTTCGATGCGTAACAAACAATTGTTGCGCGACGGAGTTACAATACGAAGTTTTGTTCTATGTCTGTACCCACCTTTAGACTATAAGGTGGCATCTCAAATGAGCGCATTAATATATTAATTATCCACACTCGACCATGAGCGTAAATACTTCAAAAGAGTGTAAACGAATTTATTTAAAACATGTATGTTTATGTAAAGCAATAAATCATTATTTCGTCTATATTGGATAAATATGTAAGGAAGGTGACAGGAAAGTAATGAATTCATTAGCTACTTCATTGATCTTCATTTCCTTTCAGATATCCACAACTCTTCAAACCGCACTTTTCGCATTAAACAAAGTCAACCTGATTAAAAATATTCCACTACACATTTCAAGAACTGTTAAGAGCAATCAAAATTGAAGTAAACATTGATATTAGGCCAGAATAAACAAAAAACGTCGTCTGGTTGCAACCTTGAGTTAAGACACAATACATTATGCAACATCGCCATGTACGGCTGCAATTAACTTACAGATAATTTACATTAAAACTATGTAATCAAATAAGATCGAGATTAAATAAGAAATAATGTAAACGTGTTTCCCAAAGTAATTAGCATCGTCCTTATGGTCGCGTTACTTGCAATTATTGAAATATCTTAATTTATATTTTTATCCCATGTTTGCAATCGAACTAATAGCTAAAAATAGAATCAACCATAACAACTGTAAATATAGTAATCTAATGTATTTATTTTCTTTTGCAGTTTAGAACGGTGATTGTCCCAAAGTATAACAATGAAACAGGTAAAACAATTTTGTTTTGTAATTATGTTCGTAATTTCTCACTGAGATAAATAACACCCTGTCTAGAAAATTAAAAAGAAGCCACTTTTTATGTTAATACATAATATGTATGTATGCGAGCCTGAATGGGGTGTGCAGTGTATGGCTCTCAAACTGTCCGCCCCTGCAGTGTATACTATTTTCCATCATACTCAGCCGAAATAATCGAGTGACCGTGGCGATTTAGTCTGGTTCACCAAGTTTCATTTTCCTCAGAACCTAAACCGGACCACCGAAAATTATGATTTTGGTCTCATTCGATTCGGAATGGCATCTAGAACATTCTATCAAAGTTGCAAGAGGGGTTGAAAAAAAATGCAAAAGTTATAAACAATAAAGTAAAATTAAAAATAAGGTTTTGGTTTTTTTGAAATATTTCAAAAACTATTTAAAATAATCGAAATTTGAAAAAAGATCCTTAAAGAGCAGGAAATTTCCTAAAAAAAGTCCTACCACCCGGAACAGTACCGATAATCCTTATAATTTTAATTTAGCGGCGAAAATAACGGTAAAAACGCGTGGTTCGGCTGCCGCGCGCATTGATTTTTATGATTAAAGATACTTACAGCTAGTCAAGTGAAAAAACGACAGGAAAATTATTATTGATAAAAAAATTTCAATTCAAAAAAATCAAATTTTAATATATTATAAATGAAAAAATGATAATTATCAATCTTTTTTATTTTGACAATCGTTATTCATGCATTTGCATAAAGAAATACAATAAATATGTAATTTTTTACAAAAGCATGGCCATTGTTTTACAATTGGATGCACATTTACACGGTTGAATCAACAATTCCGGCAGTGGTTGCTTGGTCATTTGTTGTGGGTACAAATTACCATCCTTCCTTCCATAGCATAAGAAGGTGTAATCAATTGGCTGTAGTTGAGTTTGGTCAGCATTTATCCATACATATGTTTGTGCTGAAGCTCTTAATACATGTAAATGTAGAGCATCTGATGTGCAATAACATACAAGAGCTTATGTGCTCTAATACCTCTGTTATAATGAGTACCGTTCAAAATTGATGCCAAAGTATTCACACCATAAATATCAGCTTCAATAAGAATACCGTCCACTCCCTTATATATTGGCCCAAGCATCGCAAAAAATTTTTTTGTAAATGAAACGATTCAATTCTCATTCTCAAATTCTTTACTTGTTAGTTGAATGTTTTTAGCGATAATATATATGGCCATGTCACACGAGAGTACAGCTATTTTTATACTGAGTGCAAGACTTACGTTGACATAATTTTTCATAGCGGTATACACAACGTCTTTGGAAGTCGGTGGCTGAGGTATTATTGGACTAAATCCAACAGTAGAAACAGGTGAGGTTTCAGACGATAGTATTTGTTGAAATGGAGTCCATCCTGGTATCGAGTTTGTAGATGATCGGCAGAAATTATTTTCTGTTAGACTGTATTGCAGTCTGCACAAGACCCAGATCAAATTATCAAATTGTAAATTGTTTTGATTATTATTTAATAAGCGGCTACTGTCCTTATAATCCGGTATTGAAGGTTGCATATTTTCTTGGAAATGAAGAATTTCTTGACAGTTTAAAAATGTTAAATCCAACTCGTTCAACTCTACTGTAGGCTTCATTTTAATAAAATTAAATTCATTGTCAGTGGGTTTTTTTTCTTGATATATCACCATAACTATAACATGGGTCAAGTCTTTCCCACTTATTGTTTCTTCGTTGAAATCATTGTTATCTATAGCTCCATGAAGAAATAACGATGAATCTCGAACTATATTTTTAGGAATAAACAATTTTTTTACTATATCTTCACACACAATTGACGTTGTTACTTCGTTATCAAGGTTTTTTAATGCTTTGTAATTGATGTAATGCCCACATTTATTCAATATAACGATTAATTGTTTCGATCGAGTCAAATGATGTACAGATTGAGCTAAAGCTATATGTTTTGGAGTCTGTTTTCCAGTAATCGTGTAATACACATCATAAAACACTGATAACGCTCGTCGATTATAATTCTCACTAAATTTATTATTCTTTGCACTGAACAATGCGTGCATAAACATTTGCCAAGTATTCGGTAATTGACCTTTTTCTAAAAATTGTTCAATTAAAATGTCATCACATAAATATCCATCTGGTATTACTTTAGTATTTAATATTTCTTTTCGGAGTTGTTTAGCTACTTGAACAGTGTAGTTTGTTGAATTTACGGTACGCATATATTCAATGACTTCATTCAGTGGTATATTGCCCATAAACACCAATGATGATTTTGATCTGTCACTCGGATATGAAAATAAAACATTTTCACCATACTTATCAATGAGCAGTGATTTCATAACGCGATTTTCTACAATTGCATCTTCTATTTCAGTGAGTTCAGCTAGTCGCTTGGCCAAGAATGACACTTCAAAAGAGTGAGATGTTAATTGATGTTTCAGTTCATCAATCAGCTTTTCAAATGACTCTATAAGTATGTCATGTGGTATTTTAATTGAAGGTCTGCCTGCTGGATTGTCAGAATTTCTTGGTAGTCGCCGATAATCACGATAACAATGTTTATGATACCTCAATTCCATTGCAAATAAATCATCTGGTTGTTCGCAAGTGCCAATTTTTGTGAAAACGCCATCTTGTTTTTTTCGGGCAGTATTTAAAATTTGTTCCGCTGCTAAAATTTCAGAACATAAAAGAGTTTTGTTCTTATTTCTTGTTCTGTTTCGTATCAAGTTTTAATTCACTTCTTGATGACCGACGAACACGTTGGCTACCTGAAACATTTGCTTCTGTAGAGGAGGTGGAAGTAGAAGCAATCTCCTGCTTTAGTAATGCTAATTCTCGACGCCTTATTTTCTCTTCACTAATATAAGTTGCAATACAAGCTCGATGCCAGGAACAATTATGTGCAATAAAGTCTGTATCACTTTCTATTTTCTTACTAATATCATCTTTTCTGCGATCCGCTGCTTTTTTAATAATAATAAACATTTGTGGTTTTGGATTCTTCACTAAATCACCCGTTTTATCACAAAACAAACACGACAATTCATTTATCTTTCGCTTCTTCACATTTATCACTTGTAGTGACATTAATAAAACACTAATAAAACAGTCGACTGCGAAAAAACTTCAATATTATTACTAAAATACGCAAAAATAAACAGTTATGGGCTACAAATTCTTTTCTACTGACTACTCCAAGCGTTATGACTCAGTAACGTGCCGAGCAGGGAGAAGGGGAAGGGTAAAAGGGAAAGGGACCAGCACAGCTGCCGGCAACATGTGATTTTCTATTATTTAGGGTCTCAGGTAAAAGAATTTGAGCATAGTTGCCGGTCCTCACATTTTGCATACTCAACTCCATCCAGCGCCTGGACTAATAAGGCATTCAAAGAAATGTGTTTGAAAATCCGTTCTATGGGGGTTTAGATTATTTTCAAACGTTGTCTTGTATGTGTATACATATTCCACGGTTAAAGTTAAAATGGCTTCTTCAAGCTGTAAAAGAAAAGATCTTACACATAAAGTCAAAGTCCACGTGATGTGCAGTCAGACCTGTTCTAAGTACATGAAAAAAGTACTCGAGTACAAAGTACAAGTACTTTTCCCAAAAAGTACTTCAATCCCCAGTACAAGTACAAAAAGGCACCCTTAATAAGTACTCAAGCATATTATTTAAGTACATATGGACACATTTTAAGTCAAGTATCTTAAGTTTAAGAATAAAATCTACCCCTCTTTTCTCTTTACAAACCAATTTTATTCACTTTTAATTTTACAAGTTTTTCAAAAATTGTATCGGTGAAGGCATGGCGACGAGGGTTATTCAATATTGTCGTAATTGAAAAGAGATGTTCTACTGCACCTGAAGATGGTAAACATGTATTATATCGTATCAAAACTTTTTTTATTGTTGGGTAGTCTTCCAGCATTGGCAGGCCAGTTCTTTTATCCTAAAGATAATGTAAAAGCTCCAACTCAACTTTTGATCTTCTTTTATCTTGTTTTTGCTAAGTCGTAGTGTTATCTTTAGAGCTTTGCTATGAGAAATTATCAGGCTGAAGAACATCTTATCGGCCTGGGAAATAATATTTGACCGCCCTTTTTCAATTTCCGGATATCGCTAAAATATACAGTTTACAGGGTGTTACGCATTTTTCCTTTAAAATTAAATCATGGATTTATTACATATTGTTGAAAATCAGATTACATTTACTATCCAAAAAACATGCTTTTAGTTAAAAATAGCGGATTCCCAGTCAAGTACATAAGAAATACACAACAACAAAAAAATCAAAGTTTAAAGTCTTTTTATTCCAAGTGTAGGGATTAGGTTTGTTATTAACGAAAAGAGACAACTTACAACTTCATAAAAATTCTTTAAACAGAAAAATCAAAGAAAAAATTATTTTATAAAGACTTTACTCTTTTAACAATCTATTTAATAACTTGCTTTGCTGCATAAGCATATCTATAATGTTACAGAGTCAAAATTATATAATATATCATTTTCGCAAGCCATTAACATAAAAGCATCCAAATTATTATTCGACATTGAATTCCGCAATCTATTTTTAATGTATTTTCACTTCTTTCACATTGAACTGGATTTATTGATAATATAAATAAATATTTGTAAGCATTTTCTAGTGCAGAATATGCCTCACTGTCAGGGATGGCAAAAAATATAAATATATCGATATAATCATCATATGATATATCTAATCAAAAATATCGATATTAGAGACGCAATTTTTTAGTGGAATATTGAAAGATGAAAATTCTTTTTTTAGAAGTTGAACATACCTTTCCCGGTAGAGTGTGTACAACTTACAACGGATGAAATAAAAAAAAATTGAATGTCGTACAAATTTGGCTTTTTGAAATAACTATCATAGTGATTATGAGTAATATTAATTTCGGATTGTAAGCTTAATTTTGCTGTGTTGGTTTTTGCAATACTTTGAAAATTACAAGAAGTTTTTAAAGAAGTAGAGGTGGACGCTTGGTTTTCACCTTCGCTTTGTATTCTTGTTTCAAACTGAGAACAGTACATGTTTATAAAGATAGGTTGGTAGATCACTTAGACGTTCTTTCTGCCACCGGCCCTGTGGGCCTCTGAATAGCCGGCCCACCGAGAAATTTCCCGCTTCGTCTTATGGCCCATCCGCCCCTGCTGAAGAAGTTCGAATTCGATTTCGACAAAATAAAAATAAAGCTCAGATTCAATTTCAGGATCATGTTCTTTACTAACATTACCATTGCTGTCATAATTATTATCACTTTCATTTAACAATCATTCAGCACACGTGAGCAATGTTTGTTTCACGCGGTCCAGCGTGATTGTGATCCCTATTTGGATCTAATTTTTTAGGGTGTCAAACCACCGAAGTTTGAATTTTGGGCAAGAAATTGAGGATACTACTGCGGCGTCTTATTCCAAATAAAAAACATGGGAAAAGCATTTAAATAGTGCCTCAAGACAGAATTTCGTTGAAAGTACTTGAAGAAAATAGCTATTTGTATAACAAGGGAGGAAAGTGCTACTTTTCCTCCCGAGGATGAAGTTTACTAATCATTCAAGGGAGAAAAAGGCACTTTACTCCCATGTTATACATATTATTTTTCCGCCTCCCTCAAATAACAAGACATTTTTAAATAATTTATTTATGAAACTAAAAAACAAAATTTTGATAATATACTTCTGTAATATTTCCAACTTCCTTAAATGACAGTTAAGAACTCCACCTCATCCAAGAATGCCGTATGAAATTCTTCATTCAACCAATGCATTATAGAGTATTTTTAATTGTTTCAAATCAAGGTATATTTTATCCGTAGAGGATATGCTGACAGTTTGGCCATTGAAAGTTACGTTTAATTGGTCAAATTCTGAGACTCCCAGATAATTAGGAGCAAAAGGAAAAAAACAGTTTTATTGCAATTTATTGATAACCTTATATAATTTAACCAATTCCTAACCTAACCAATCTGAGAGAGGTCACTTTCAGCCGTTTCTTTTAATTTTTGCCACAAAGTGTCCTTATAAAAAATGACTGTATCATCCGCATAACTGATTATTTTTCCAACAGATTTGATAGAAAATAAGCTATTTATGTACATAGTGAAAAATATCGGTTCCAGGGCTGTTCCTTAAGGAACTCCACATTCAAGATATTGTGGTTCACTAATATAGTTTCGAATTTTAACATATTGTGGTCTCTTACTCAAATATGACTGGATAAGAGTTAGAGGAGTACCTCTACAACCCAAATTGTTCATGAGTTTTAGTAACTGTTGATGATTAACAGTGTCAAAAGCTTTGGCCAAGTCCAAGAAAACACCAATACAATAATTATTTCTTTCATCTATCTACGTTTCTGACATTAGTGTGTAAATAGCGTCTTCTGTACATTTTCCTTCTCTGAAACCAAATTGATTGTCGTTTAAGAGATTAAATTTTTTTAGTATCATTCCTTATGCGGTGACTTACTAATTTCTCGAATATTTTGGCCAGATTTATGATTATAGAGATGGGTCTGTATTTGGAAGAAATCTTATGATTTCCGTTCTTATATACAGGATTTAAGACAGCAATTTTAAAAGCCGTCGGACAAATTACTTGCTCGAAAATATTATTAATTAGGTAACTAATTGGAGCTGATATTTATTTAGAAACAGTCATATTTCTGCCGATATACCATCTATCGCTGTTGCTTTTTTGTTTTTTAATGTTTGTATTATGTACATAACCTTGTTTTCATTCGTAGGATATAATGAGAATGACTGAGGAATACTTGGCCCTTCATCAACGATTTCAGAAGATGGTGTTAATTTGCTATAATATAGAACTCTACCAACATTAGTGAAGTATTTGTTAAATGCGTTGGCAATATCGAGTTCATTTTCGAGTATCTTATTATCGCTACGAATTATTTGTTTAGGAGTTGAGCTTTCTTTTTTTTATTTGTTAAATAATTTATTATGTTCCACATTTCTTTATTTTTATTTGCTTTTTGCAGTTTATTTTTATAATAATCTTGTTTAGATCTGTTCAATAATGTATCCAAATAATTTCTGTAATTTCGGTACTGAACTTTGAAATTGTTTTCATTTGGATATCTTCTGCATTGCCTATACAAAAATCTCTATGATTTATAGAAGTTATTAATCCATTTGTGATCCATTCCTTTCTTTTAATTTTTGATTTAGGAATTTTTATTATCTTTGTACTATGTTCAACCTTTTCCACAATTACCTACAATACAACGGAGATGATGCCTTGATTCCGCGTATACCGATAATTCCAACATATTTTCCATTGGATTTCAAACAAATACAATTTCCCGTACGTGTGGCCTTTGCAATGACTATAAATAAAAAACAAGGCCAGACGTTGGAAATTTGCGAAATTAACTTCTGAGTTTCCCTATTTCGCGCATGGATAACTATATTACGTTGCGTGTTCGAGCATTGGAAAGCCATATTTTTTGTATATTTAATCACAGCAAAACAAAACGATCATCAGAGAGCGTTACATTGATCAACTGTATCTATATTTCGTGTACATGAAAGACAGTGAATTGTAACTAAGTTCATTCCACGAACAGACGAAATTTAGAGGGTTAATATCGATGCTAGAAAGGCAAAATGAGTCAAGCGACAATTTTTGTGGTGTTTTTTTTACTAGCCGATAGAAACAATATGTTATTGATAGTTATATAAAATCTCAAATCGAAAATTGGAGTTTAACGAGTTTTACCTGAGTTCGAAGTTATATCATGCCCATTAAATCTTGTTTTGCATTGATGTATTAATTCTAAAATATTTCTGTTTCAAAATAAAATTACTGGAATTATCTAGAAACAGTAAGTTTCATTTAAAACTAATATGAGTAGATTCCACGAAGTAAGGGTCGAGACAGTTAATGTCACTAAAATATTTACTTATCCTGTTTTACTTGTTCGAAAAACTTCATGAAATGATATTTTTGTAGTATGGATAATCGTCGAAATTCGAGATTATCATTTTCTTTTCCAAAATTCCCAGCCAGTATCCATGCATTATTCATGGAAACATCAAACATCCAAATTAAAATGGGCATATACCATTTTTTGCCTCGAAATCCTATGCGATAGTTTGCCACATTGTTGTCCATTTGGTCGACACCACTCATAAAGTTGTTGTAACAATGTATGACGTTTGGCTGGGGTATTTCAATATTGTTTTTCTCTTTTGCAGAATATCTAACAGCTTGACGAATCGGTACTACGTCATATTCATTCGACAACATTGTGACAATACTGTTGCCCTTCCAACGTACACAAACAATGTTATTTTATTATCTTTGTCAATTGCATTGTCAAATACACCCCTTTCTCTTTGTTTCATTTGTGAAGAAATTTGGAGTGGACATTTATCGGTACGGTATTCTCGCCAAAAACCCATTTCTCTGCAAATCAGAAAAATTAGTCTGCAGCAATTTGGCAAAATTTATTACCACAGATTCCCCAAGTCCAAAATTTTCGGCAGCCGGTTGAGTCTTTCGTCCTTGATATACGTCGAAATTGACGCAGTAACCTGATGGAGTTGCCAAAACCCATGCTTTTTAGTCGAAACGAATTGTCTTTCCCCGTTTCGGCCAAAATATGGGATCATGGATTCGTCAATACACATACAAGCACTAACGGGGGTATATTTAACAAAATTTTGGTTCATTTGTTCGATCAAAGGGCGTAACTTGGCCATTTTATCATTCTGTACTAAGTTGTTGTTGTTGTTCATGAAGAAATATAAAAATCTCTTCAAATCGATTTCTTCTGATAGAATTATATACTAAAACATTTCTGGTGTCATCTAGTGCTTCCCAAAACATGCGACGCCTGTGAACGGGAACGTAACCACTTACATATAGAACTGCAATAAAAACGAACATCTCGTCGTTGCCGATTTCCTATCTACAATTTTTGCTGCCTGCATAAAGTACGCTATGTTTTACGAGTAGCTCCAATATTTACGGATTCAAGAACAACTCCATAAATTCCAGAGGTTCACATTCATTGCCTAATGTCAACACAGGTAAAAATTCGATATTTGGTTGTTTTGTTTTACTTCCATTCAAGTCGCCTTTAACCCATTGTCGTTTTTTGTACCTTTTTCTGCCTTCCTTGAGGCTCTGTTACGTTGCTGTCTTCATTGTTACTACTGTCTTCCTCTATATTAGTTTCCGCAAGCGCTTGAAGCTGCATTGAATTTAGTCTGTTAGGGTCATCGCAGTCTTCATCCCCTGAATCTTCATTACTTTCAAATCCATTATTATTAAAATATGCACTTGTATAGCTAACTGCATAGTTTGGGGATTGGGTCGTTTTCGACCCGTTGGGCATAAATTGGTTAAAGCTGCACTGCCCATATACCATTTGAGGAAAATGAAGAATCCGTTTATACTGATTTGCAGCCTTATGTTCCTATATCAACTGCATCAACAAAAACAAATCCATTTTTTAATTCCATTGAAAATGTGTCTGGTGCAGATGGTATCGAATCAGCAAATTTATTGAAGATATCTACAGGTTCAAAAATATTTCAACAAGAGAGTTCTACGAAGTATCGTCTAGCGAAAGAAAATCGACAATACTTTGACTACTTATCCGATGGATGAAGCTTTGTTAGAAGATGACTCCGGTGACGATGCAGATTCGGACGCATGTACTGCAGGGTCGGAACCAACTACTGACAGGACTAGAGCAAAAATTGCATTCAATAATGATCCACAAAAAAAGGAAAATACATCGCAAGATCTAGTAAGTAAACTTAAAGAAGATAAGTGGTTGGAGAAGACGGGGTTAAATTAAAACGAAAGAATAAGAGAAAATAAAAAAAAACATTAAAGAAGGTTGGCCAGGAATATAAAAGAGAAAGTAGTTTTGTACTTCGTACTAAAAGTATTCAACCTAATCCATGACATGATAAAACGTGTGGTAATGACTATACCTCAATTGCAGAAAATAGAAGAAAACTAATATTTGACCATTATTGGAAGCTTTAGTCTAAGCGTCGCAGAGATTGGATGGTGGTATCAGGTCAAAAATTACCAGTAAAACGAAAGCGAGCTACTAAATCACAAAAGCGAAATTTCAAATATTTTATCAATGAATGGGAGGGCAGAAGATCGATCTGCCTTCAGTTTTTAGCATCAACGATAAATGTGTCACAAAAGTCTATCTATCACACGCTTTATTGTTATTTATTAATAGTCTGCCAGCAGTTCCATCGCAGTATTGCCGCACGGACTCTAGTCCCCAAGAATACAAGAATTTGTCTAGTTTATATAACAATTATAAGAAAATGTATATTGAGAAAGGAATCGATAAAGGAAGTAAACGTGTATTTCGAGCAATTCTCACTGATCAATTCAATACGGTATAGGGTATTCCCATTTAAAAAAATTTGAATATAGCAAAAAATGCGCATCTCAAAAATAAAATTGGCCAAATCAAGCTTTAACGAATTTGTTCCAACCTTTACGTGCTCACTGCACACATTCTCATGGGAAATGTTATCACACCCGCTAGATGTATCAGAGTCCGTTTGTAGTATTTTTTCAGTTTATCTAAATATTGTGATGCGACTTAGTTTGTTCTACTATTTTTCACCACAACAGTCTGTCTTTATTTTCTTCTTCGCTTTCTTAATATTCACCTTGCTTTTGGCCTTCCCCTTACTCTGTCTACAACTGGTATTCATTCTGTTATTTTTCTTAGTGTGTATCCTCTTTACTTTTTCTATATATGTGGCCGTACGATCCCAGCCTGCGTGCTTTTATAAATTTTTCAATGTCTTCCTTTCTTGCATAATTTCTTCGTCTCCTGTTTTAAATAGTCCGTAGATCGAACTCTAAATTTTTCTCTCCCATATCCTTAATTTATTTTCTTATTTTTTTTCCAAATTCGCTATCTCAACGCCCTATGTCACCACTAGTCACTGCCATATATATTTTTATTATTTTTTGGTACTAACTTTTTTATTTTGCAGATATTGTTTGTATCTGAAAAAAGCTGTATGTCCTGATTGTATGCGCTGATTAATTTCTAAAGTTCTGTCATCTCCTTTTACGCCGATTCTTAAATACTTGTCACAATTTCGTATTCGTTTTCTCTTAATTGATTCCGATTTAACTTTTTTATATATAGTGATACGAAGTTTGCCATTATAACTTACGTAATTCGTTTTGACAATATCAGCAATGTCTGAGATGAGGTTTCAAAAGCAATTGTCCACTAAATTTAGAAATAATGTATTCTATCATTTTGAAAAACAAAAAAAATATGGACCAACAAAAGAAGAAAAAGGCTTTATATGTTCGAAAATAACGTATTTCATACATCGCAGGTAATTCCTCCCGTTAATAACCCAGGGTTGCGTTCATTAACCTTACTCAAGCAGGTGAGTGAGTAAAATTTAAAGCGAAATCGTTCATACATGTCAAAATTTTGC
The DNA here is from genome assembly GCA_963921935.1 of Galeruca laticollis. Taxonomy (NCBI): domain Eukaryota; kingdom Metazoa; phylum Arthropoda; class Insecta; order Coleoptera; family Chrysomelidae; genus Galeruca; species Galeruca laticollis. The sequence continues at coordinate 126,045,077 of OY998178.1, forward strand.
AGGAGTTTTGTTTTACCAACGTTCATAAACTAACTCAGAGTGTACTACGAGTGAGAAAAAAGACTCGATTGCAAAAGACTGGTAACTTTTTACTACACATGCGCATTTCGTTTATTGGTAGTCTGGGAGGTACATTGAATGAAGCAGGCTATAGTAGAAGTAAGGTTAGGTTGTTAAGTGTACAAAGTTTTAAGTGAAAGACACATTTGTGTCTTTTAATAAGAACAATAATTGACTTTTACGCTGTTAGATCCGTCTCAATGTGAGGTAGTCACAATGCCAAATGGCTGAGTGTTAATGTCAGACCAAAGACAAATTGGGCTCTACAAAAAGAATGGTAAAATATCGTACAATATCCTGTAAACGAAAGTAATGATGTTTAATTACAGATGGAACACTGATTTTTGTTAACACCAATGAATCAATTTTAAAAGCCTTTAATATATTGCATGTAGGTGATCAAAGTCAAAACATTGACAATTATAATGACTTGTTTGACAATACTCCAACCCAAGATCCATGCACAAGTAGTGCAATTCCAAATAAAGAATCCGAAGACATAACTGAACAAATTATAGTAGTAAATACAAGTCATTCAAATCATCATCTTCGCTGCTCTCTTCACTTTCACTTAATATAGGAATTTGATTTTTAAACAGTATCGAAGAAGATGCCACCAAGGCATTCACCATCATTACTTTTTCCATATCTAGAAAGTAATATACAGATTTAGTTATGACTAGTGTTTTGTTACTAGTACTATGTGATACTACATACGTCCTCATTACAGAAAAGCGTCAATCCTTAGTTTTTACACGTTTAATCCTAATAAGATTATGACATGTGACAAGTAAGTATTAACTTGGTTTCAAAACTAAAAGTAACATGAAATCGTTCACGTATTACTCCAACACTCAAGAGTATTATTTGACTACTCACTCCATCCACAACTCACTCCACAATTATGTTTATGAACGCACCTCAGAGAAACGAACAAAAGGAACTTTAGAAAAAATATTATTGGAAACTCTTCTCTAGTCTTCATCACATATGCTACTCCATCCAGTGTTTTAAGGCGAACTACCGTTCCATGAAATAAGATATCCCGTTTCCAATCATCAAATCTTCAATCAGATTTGGGCAGTGGAGCTTCCCAGTACTGATACGAAATATATTTTTTCCACCTTCCTCTATCCAAAGTATACATTTCCTGGCCTCATTGTAGGGAGAAAATTAGTACTTTGTCTCCCTAGAATGGAAAAGTACTTTTACTCACTAGGGAGAAAAAGTTATGGTACGTCATCAATGAAATAACTTATACGATATTGACGACCTAAACTATATTCTATTATACAGGGTTTTTCTATATTCGACCAACAACGCTCTACCACAGAGAGATCCCAATAAATGATTCATTTTGATATAGAAATACGAACCATTACGGGGCCTAGTTGCTTAGATATAGGGTGTTCAAAATTATAAATCAAAAATTTGTCATAAATCCAGAACGCATTTAAATTTTTTTTGCAAACTTGGTGACCTATATGCTCCTTAATAAAGTACTATTTTGACATAAACAAACTTTGGAAAAATTTAACCAGTAGTGCGCTGTCAGGGTTAGTTGTCACTTTTATTCCCCTTATTTTTTACGCCACTGGAGCAAATTCTTTTTTCAATTTTGTTTTAAATTGCCTGATTATTATTAGCTTTTTATGGAGCTAAAATAAATGTTGTAGAAATTTGCCTCTAAACAAAATTCTGCAAACACGTAAGTATTTTACAAATTAATTGATTATTCATTTAATTTCGAATAATGATTAAGCGTAAGTAGTTGAAAACAAATACAAGGTATTCATAATCTCAATTTCAAACAAAAATGTTTTACAATAATAACAAAATTGGCAATGAAAATAAAAATAATAATAGCACAAATTAAATTTAAACAACACTGTATTACAACAATAACAAAATTGACAAAGTTACAGTAGTTGTTCAAACTGTTGGCCGCTTACTTCACTACACGTCTTACACCGTTTTGTCATTGAAAAACGTGTCTTTGAGAGTAAATCTGGATGGGATTGAATGATTTCTGCCGCAGCTTGAATTCTAACTATTAGATCTTGTTCAGATTCGATGATTGTTACGTACACTAAGGACTTCATATAGCCACAAATAAAAAAAATCGATAAGATTTAAGTCTGGTGATCTTGAAGGCCAACAATTGGGTTCACCCCGAACAATCCATTTTTCTCTAAAACGTCTGTCTAAATATTTTCTTGCCGCTGCAGCAAAATGAACAGATGCCCCATCGTGTTGAAACCACATGTGTTGTCTAATATTTAACGGTACATTCTCCAACAATTCATCCAACATTTCTTCCAGAAAGCGCGTATAAATTGCTCCATTTAATTTATTTGGTGAAATGTAAGGCCCGATGAAGCAATCTCCAACCATACGCACCCACACATTAACCGAATATCCATGCTGAAATCCCCTTTCACGAACAAAGTGCGGATTTTCTTCGTCCCAAACGTGACTATTTCTAGAATTGAAAATTCCTTCCCTAGAAAATCTAGCCTCGTCGGTATACAATACAAATTTTAGAAAATTTCGATTTTCACGACACGTTTGTAAATACCAGTTTGAAAATTCCATACGCACCTGAAAATATCTAGGTTCTAATGCTTGAACACTGGCCAATTTGTATGGACGTGACACTTGTTCTTTTAAAACTTTGCATACAGTAGAATGGTCCACTCTTAAAGCGCGACCTACAGTTCGAGTACTTAAAGATGTCCTTTCAAAAATTTTATTTAATATTTTCTCTTCCAGATGCACAGTCCTTGTTGTACGATGCTTTCCAGCATTATTTCTTTTAATTAAGAAGTTTCCGGTTTCTCTCAGCCTTCTTTCAATACTTTCAAATGTAGAATGATTTGCAATTCGACGAATGCGAAATCTCGGTTGGTATAAACGAGCTGCCATTCTACCATTTTTTCGAGCTTCCCCGTAAATCATTAACATATCGGTTAACTCTCCAAATGAAAAATGTATTTTATAACAGCAAAATTAATGTAAAAACTAATTTAAAATTCTATGATGTAACCTAACAAGATCGTGTCAAATACACAAAGTGTCAAGAACTATTAAAAATATGACACGTGCCTTCTAAATTATAATTTAGAAATATTGAGTAGTATTTAATTTGTTTAGAGGCAAATTTCTACAACACCGTTTATTTTAGGTCTATAAAAGGTTATTAGTTTTTTAACTGAAAATAATCAGGCAATTTAACACAAAATTAAAAAAAAAATTTGCCCCAGTGGCGTAAAAATAGGGGGATAAAAGTGACAACTAACCCTGACAGCGCGCCGCTGGTTAAATTTTTTCAAAGTTTGTTTATGTCAAAATATTACTTTATTAAGGAGCATATTGGTCACCAAATTTGAAAAAAAAATTTAAATACGTTCTTGATTTATGGCAATTTTTTTATTTAGTTTTAAAATTTTGAACACCCTATATCTCAGCAACTAGGTCCCATAAGATTTCGTATTCCTATATCAAAATTAATAATTTATTGAGATCTCGCTGTGGTAGAGCATTATCGGTCGAATATAGAAACACCCTGTATAAGTATATATTTTACCGTTTATTTATAGACCACCCTGTATTTTGCAAAATGGTAGAAGTCAGTAAATTGTTATTTAAATTTAACGATATTTACATTAATAATTTGACTTCAATTCATAGATTCATCCGGTTTTCGAATTGATGACAGATATATTATAGCATGGTATGGCCGATTTATAGATAAACAATTTCAGTGTGTTAGGCTATAATGCATCTACAAAATATGAAATAATATTTAAAAAATGAGTAATTCCAGCGAATTTGATAAAAATAACATGCCTATAAGTTATACTATACCTACTTCTTAGTTTTAGTTCTTTAATAAATTTTGTTTGTTAGTTTCATAATTTCAAATTATTTAACAATGTCTTGTAATTTGAGGAAGGCGGAAAAATCATATGTATAACATGAGGGTAGAGTGAATTTTCCTCCCTTGAATGATTACTGCCCTCCGCTAGTAAACTTCATCCTCGGGAGGAAAAGTAGCACTTTCCTACCTTGTTATACAAATAGCTATTGTTGACTACATTTGTAATTTTCTTTTCAGGTTCCTTCGAAAACAAAATTGATACTGACACCATCCAAAGTACAAACATAATGGGTTTGGTTGTCGTAGCAGCCGCTCTAGGTATAGCCATCGCTCAACTAGGAGACGAAGCCAAAGTTATAGCGAATTTTTTCCACAACTTGATGGCTGTTAGTATGAAGATAACATCGTGGGTAATCTTCCTTTCACCAGTGGGTATCATCTTTTTGGTTTCTTCGAAAGTACTCGAGATTGATGATATAGGTCAAGTGATGGCCGGTTTAGGATGGTACTCCGCTACAGTATGTGTGGGTTTGTTTGTACAAGGATTTGTGATTTTGCCACTTCTGTATGTAGCGTTGACTAGAAAGAATCCAATTTTATTTATTTTAAATATGTCTGAGGCTATCGTTACTGCATTTGGAACTGCTTCGAGGTAAGTGTATGATAATTCTAAATAATAAATTTTGTCATTTTTCCCTATCATTGATCAACAACTTCCTACTGAAACAGCTGTTTTGTTTACGAGTCGCTTTGGTAGAGTTCTCCTCAAGAACTCTGGTTTCTTGATATAATATGTTATATTAAAAGAACAATCGGGATTTAGACGCAATAGATAGACTCAAGACAATTTAGTTCTTCCTCAATCCCATATCTCTGGTGCAATAAACAGAAAGCAAGAAGTCACTGCAGCTATATTCGATATTGACGGTCCTTTTGATACTGTAAGCAGACAGTCAATTCCAAATAAATTCACGTTATTTAATGTCTACGCACACATATTTCATTTTATTCAGAATTCAAAGTCTCTGCTAATGGTATTTTTTCGTCAACTTATATCCCGAACGATGGAATTCCCAAAAGTTCAGTTATAAGCCCCACTCTATTCAATCTAGCAATTAACTATATTTGCTCTTAGCATATGTGCATCTCCGTTCCTCTCTAATCTTTCTCCTATATGTATCAGTGTAGTGAGTGTTGAACTCACAACCCTCTGATTGTATAAAATATGAGTTGAAATAAGATTACTGAAAAAGACGATGTCAACAGTGCTTGGATTGTAAACAAGTCTGTCTAGGTCCAATGTGATATAACGTATATTTGTGCTGGTCGGATTTAGTATTTAATTTAGCTGACACAGTGCATTCAAGATCAATGTACAGTACCCTATTTCCAATCATAATGTTGTAAGATAGTGCATTAATTGTTATTTAGTATGTTATTAATAGTAGTAAAGATAAAACCCAGTGATGCAATTAGCACAGTCTTTTGATTTCTCCTCCAGTCCATACTACTTTTGTAAGTCATACTACACATATATCACATCAGTATGAATATTAGGTCTCGCGTGCTCCTTTCCTCCTAAATTCGTGTTGAGATTCTTCCAACGCCGACTCTAGTTTTCTGACGGTTTTCTATTATTCCTACATAAACACTTATCAGACATTACAAGTGTTTTCAGTTTTTAAACTTTCTTTGTAATTTGTTTGTAGTTCCGCAACATTGCCGATAACGATACGTTGTCTGGAAGATAAGAACGGAGTCGATCGTCGAGTAGCTAGATTCGCCCTTCCCATCGGTGCTACTATCAACATGGACGGTACCGCTTTGTACGAAGCTGTAGCGGCCATCTTTATAGCTCAAGTTCGAAATGTATCTCTAGATTTCGGAACCTTAGTAGCTATAAGTCTTACTGCAACCGCTGCTAGCATCGGTGCTGCTGGTATTCCACAAGCTGGTTTGGTCACTATGGTTATGGTGCTAGACACCGTAGGTTTGCCGGCTGAAGATGTCACTTTGATTCTTGCTGTTGATTGGTTATTGTAAGTATAATTCTGCTTTTTTAAATTGAAAACTATGCAGATTAATTATACAGATTATCTCAAATTTGATACTAGATTATAGGTGTAAAAAATTAGCTTTATGGTTTTCTTTTTAACATATGAAGCAAGCGACGACAGTTTAAGCTTTTTTATTTAATCTTCTATAGATTACTCATTGTTGGCTGTTTTTTTTAAATATGAAACAAGCGAAAGAGCAATGTGGGTCTAATAGATGTCAATGACTGGTATTTTGAAAATCAATAATAGAAACCCTAGAAACGTGCATTCCTAGAGCAATAATTTTGGTTTTTTTTTATTTTTTCCAGAGATCGTTTTAGAACAGCCATAAACGTTATGGGAGATTCTTTCGGTGCCGGTATAGTTTACCATAGAAGTCTTAGAGAATTAGGCGTATTAGTATCAACTGAAGCTAGCGCAGAAGATCCACCAGACTACATTGATGGAGAGGCCACCACTGGTAAATCGAGCCTCACGAAACACGAAGAAACTTCCCAATGAAGTTTTATGGATAAAAGTGAAAAATGGACAATTTTTAGCTAGAGAATAAGTTGTGAGTTGAAATAATCGAAACTATATACGAAACAAAATAAATCAGTTAAATAAGTGCATTCATTTTATTCTACAATAAAGCTGACACATTTAGAAATGGGATGCATTGGAAAAAAATTTAAAACGATATATTCATTATTTTTTTTACTTTCTTCTAAAATGATTTGACTTTTGTCTTAACATAAGCTTCAGGTGCCATCGGAGGCGAATATCCATCACTGTAGCATATTTTTGAGATCTTCAAAACTGTTGGGACCAGATCTGGTGAAAGTAGAGGGTGAGGAAGCACTATGTGGTTTCTACTTGATTACGTCATCCAAACGATCTAATAATGCAAAGTAGATGTATGTTGATTCTTTGATGCTTCGGAAGAGAATCTTCTTCTTTCATAGTTACCATCCACTCCGGGACTAAGATCTTCTATGCTTTTCCAATTTTGTCTGTCTCTGGCTTGTTGTCCCCAGTTTCTACCAGCTGTTTTTCTTATCTGCGTTGTGATCTGCCTCGACTTATCTTTGTGTCTTGTGGTCTCCATTAAAGTATCTGTACAGGGTGACCAACTAAGCAAGGTAAGCGGCTGTATATCGGAAACGGTTCACCGTAGATATTTGGGAAAAAATGTTTACAATAAATGAGGCCATGAGAAATCACTGGAAAATATTCATAAGTTCGTAATATCGCCGCTAGGAGGTGTAACACTACTAGTAATTCAGAAAGGGGGGGGATTTCTCTACAATTTGCCAAGTTTAGCTGCACTAAAAATTATCGCAGGTGAATATCGTATTTGTTATGAACATTTTTGGTTTTACTCTTTTGTATCTTACATTGATTTGGAAAAAATGGAATGTCTCGGGAAAACCTTATTGGAAATTATGAAACTCAGTGTCATGTGAAAGAGTTGTTCTTGCTCTATCAGCTGCACTTTACGAAACGTCCTCGTTATTACTTTTCGGCCCAACCTATCTAATATGCGGGAAAAGTATTGGTTTACCCCAAAAAAAGTTTTTGAGTTATTTTTACGTTTTCCATTAACAACCCAAAAAAACGGTTTTTAGAAAAAAAATCCTGTGTGTATGTCGTCGTCGTTGTCGTCGGCCACTTTTCGTTACATGTCTTGTTAGCACGATACAGCCTCCGGAGTGCAACAAGTCACCAATTTTATTACTGAATATTGTTAAGGACATGTCACAGATGAACCCTATTGATTTTCAGCTCACCAGAGCCAGCACAACGGGTGCTATCGTACTAGAAGTACGACATTTTAGTCATTTTTTGAGAAATTTCAGTTTGTTAGCACGATACAGCCTCCGGAGTTCAACAAGTCACCAATTTTATGATTGAATATTATTCAGAACATCTCACATATGAATCCTTTTGATTTTCAGCTCACCAGAGCCAGTACAACAGGTGCTATAGTACTTTAAGTACGATATTTTTGTCATTTTTGGATAAATGTCAGTTTGTTAGCACGATACAGCCTTTGGAGTATATACAAGTGACCAATTTTATAATTGGATATTATTCAGAGCGTCTCAATGATGAATCCTATTGATATTCAGCTCACTATAGCCAATACAACGGGGTGCTATAATACTTGAAGTCCCAATTTTTGTAATTTTTGAAGAATTTTCAGCTTGTTAGCACGATACGGCCTCCAGAGTGTATACAAGTGACCAATTTTATGATTTAATATTGTTCAAGGTGTCTCACAGATGTACCCTATTGATTTTCAGCTGACTAGAACGAGTACAGCGGCCTATAAATCCAGATACACTACATTTTTGGTTATTTTTGGACATATTTCGGTTTGTTACCACGATACATCCCCCGAAGTGTATACAAGTGACAATTTTACGATAGAATATTATTCAGGGCCACAGATGCGGAAAAGTTAGTTTTAATCTTTAAAACCGTTTATTTTTAATACAGTCGCTTGATGTCGCCTTATTAAAATTCAAAATATTTCATGATTTTTCTCAGAAAATTTAAATGCAATGATAATTATATTATTATACTGGTATAAAAGCGAGTTAAGATATCTAGTTCTCGAAATATATATTTGAAAAGCTTAATTTTAATTAGAAAATGCAACTTTATTGGTTCAGAGTTACAAACAGAATGAATATTCAATGTGAGACCAATACAAAGTTAGTTTATAATTAAATGCTGACAATATGATATACGATATGATATTATTATATAATATGCAAATTGGCTTCACATAACTCCTTCCTCCTTAAGATAGAACAACGCCGTCAAAGGGGTTGTTTTGTTGGGGTTGGTGGTTAGCTTCTTTCTTCAGTTTTAAATATCTTCAGAGTATACAAGTTATGGCAGCTAGTATTAGGAGTGATAGACTGCGTGGTGTGTTTCTTGATTTTGTATTGCCTTCGTTACTTCGGTCCTTTCGGTCCTGATTTCACATCCTGCGGGGATTTTGAATAAAGAATTTTGTTTGACCAATAATATGCGTCTCTTGTTACAGTTCGATTCAATCTTAATCGGCACACTTGAAGGTAAGGCTAGGATAAACTGGTCGTTAATTCTTTCAATCAGCGGGTGAGTCAAAATTGCTGAGCTTGCTCGACAGGTGGGTTTTTCAGCTTCCAAAATTGGGATGATTGACTTATATCTTCGTGATTTTGGCAGAGATAAAGGTCGTTCAACTTCGGACATGGGATGTCTTCGTATTGATGACTGCTTGTACCGAGTATCAAAAAGGATTTGTCGGGAATTATTATGGAGGTGTGGTAGGGTAGGCTAATAAGACGAAAAATTTGGTAATTATCAATCTTTAAGATAGGTAGATATATTGCGAAAATAATATTAGTTTTATTAATTAGAGTTTGTATACCGGCTAATTCGTAATAGGGAAATGGATTTTTGAATTTAAGGATTTTATTTTCTCCGTAAAGTTTTCTACTACTAGTTTTAGTAGTTCGTGAATAGGAATTATTGAAGTATGCAAAACTCCTGAATGAGCAAACATAATGGCGTTTTCGAAATTATCTAGAAAGTTAATGAGATTTTGGTAATTTAGAATGGTTTGGTCTAAAGCGTTAGAATATCTTACGTAGTTATATATATCTTCTGTAAAATTACTTAGTTCTGTGGACAATTCTTTTAGTTTGATTTTTATCGAAAGTTGATTTTTATTTAGACTTAGAACAGTTTTGTTGTAGTGGTCGATAGGGTTGAGATTTAAAGATGTTTTTAGAGTTCAAATTGATGTTTAATAGAATTTTGATTTTGAAACAATTTTTCTATTTGTGAATTATATTTCATCTCGTCGTCATTATCTAGAGTACCAAATAACCATTTACTGACGGTTCCTACTCCATTTATTAATCCGCGTTTTTGTCTTTTAACAGGAGTTAAGTTATTAAATTTTTCTGTAGTTGTTTTGAGTAAGTATTTAGCGATTATCATATTTTTATTATTTCCTAAATTCGTGGTGTTTACGAGTCGTTCGATTCTAATATAAAAGTATTCTATAATTTGTAGATGAGAAATTAATTGGTTTGTTTCGATATAGTGTAAAAATGTATGTTTGGTTTCAATTATTTTAGCTGAATTTTGTTCGTCGGTGTTATTTTCGTCTGTAAGGGTTCCTATTATTTCGTCTATGTCTCCTGGATTTCCCAAGATAGAGTCGTTGTCAATATCCATTGCGTTGATTTCTATTCGGCTCAAGGCATCAGCATTCGAGTTTTGTGATCCGAGCTTGTAGTGGATGTCGAAATCGTATTCTTCCAGTAGAAGTCGCCATCTTATGAGTTTCGAGTTGGGATCTTTTAGATTGAAAAGCCATCTAAGGGGTTTGTGATCAGTAATTAATTTGATTTTGCGTCCATAAATGTATGTTCGAAAATGTTTTACGGCCCAAGTTATCGCTAAAAGTTCTTTCTCTATCGTACTATAACTAATTTCAGCGGAGTTGAGTGTACGCGACGCGTAGGCAATTTATAGATCGTTACCGATTGGTCCTTGGCTTAGCACGGTGCCTAAAGCAAAATTGGAAGCATCGGTGGTAACGTTAAATAGTTTTTCGAAGTCAGGAAATTGTAGGATAGGATCATTTGTTGATAAATTTTTACAAAGTTCGAATGTTTTCTCCTTTTTTCAGGCATTTAGTAAAAGGTTTCGTTATTTTCGCAAAGTTCTTAATAAATTTCCTATAATAGCCTAATAGACCGAGAAATGATTTTATTTCTTTGGAAGTTTTTGGTAGAGGAAATCGCATTATAGCTTCTATTTTCTTTGGGTTGAGTTTAACGCCTTCGTGTGTGATGTTATGACCCAAAAACTCAACTTATTTTCGGAGAAACTCCGCTTTATTTAGTTGGACTTTTAAATTAGTTTCCCTAAGTCTTCGAAAGAGTAATTTTAGATTAGTTATGTGTTCTTCTAGATTTGAACTGAAAATTATTATATCGTCCATGTACACCATGCCGAGTTTTCCTTGAAAATCTTTTAGCACGTCCATGACACGTGGAAAGGTGGCAGGGGAATTTCTGAGTCCGAATGACATACGTAGATATTCATAATGCCCGTTTTCTACGCTGAAAGCTGTTTTCGCTATAGAATTTCATGAATCTGAATTTGATGAAACCCCGATGCTAGGTCTATGGTTGAGAAATAGTGGCATCTGCCTAGTCGATCTAGTACATCTTCTATTCGTGGGACAGGGTATCGGTCTTCTCAGGTTTTTTCATCCACTTTTCTGTAATAGATGACGATTCTCCACTTTTGTTTGTTGCTGGACTCTGTTTTCTTTGGGACGATCCATATTGAACTCCGCATGGGGAGGAACTCGGTCTAATTATTCCGTCATCTAACATTTCCATTGTTTGTTGTTGAACCTCGTCTTTGTGTATAAAAGGATAGCGGTAAGATTTGGTGTGGACGGATATTTCGTCAAATGTTTTTATTTCGTGTTTTACTTCGTTCGTAAAAGTTAGTTTGTCTTTGCAAAATATGTCATAGAAGTCGTTGCATAATTCAAGGATAGCTTTTTTTCTTCTGCGTTCAAATGTTCGGTTCTAATAAAGTTTTGAATATGTTCATCAGAATTTTGTGAATATCTATGTTGTAAAATATCCTCTGTATAATAAAAGTTAAAATTTTGTTTTAATGTATTAGTAAGAGGTATTACTTTCAGTCGGTGTTTTATTACAATTTCAACACGTTTATTTCAGTTTTAGCAAAACCGTTTTCTGCAATAGTAATAGTTTCCGGGAAATAAAGGTTATCTATTTCTTGATTGGGTACTATGACTTCACCGTGTAACAGCTGACTGGGATTCATACGGCAGCTATTTCGTGAGAATCGACAGATATTTTGAAATATTCTTTATTAAAATAGTAGAAAATCGGAATTTGAGTATTATTGTTTTTTATAATATTGTTTTCAAAATCAACACATAATTTAAGTTTTTTTATTACGTTCAAACCAATGAGGCCGTCAAAGCAATTGTGAAATTTAAACAAAATAAATGGTATTGTACAGGGTGATTTAAATTCAGAGAAAGCTGGAATTTCTGCTTCGAATTTTGCGTCTTTATGATTCTACTGCGTTGTAATTCTAGTTGTTTCTTGAAAAGTTGTATTAGGGAAGAATTTTTCTGCGATGATAGGATCTAATATCGATTGCATACTACCAGTATCTACTAGGAGTTTAATTGGAGGATTATTGATTTTTATATACGGTAATTCAGTGCTATAGCAATCAGAAAATATGTCGTTTACGTTAAATTGGCTTCCTGGCTCGTAATCCGAAAATTTGTATTATTATTATTTACAGAGTCGTCATTATACATAACGGGATGTATGTAATCGGGATCAATCTTAAGAGTTTGGTTTACGAAGTCGTAAGGATTTAACTCAAAGTATGGGATTTTTTTTATTAAATAACACGTATGCTATCATAAAATAAACTCATTGTATTAACATTTTTCCAAATTGGGAGCAATTTACAATGAAAAATGTAAATTTAATAAATGATTCGGCTTAGGTGCGCCGTATTACCCCACTTTCCCCTACAAAGTATGGGTAATTATTGTTCGAATCAAGTGGGTCTGTTCCGATTTGAATTTGGTGCAATTCTTGCGAAATAAAATTTCTGGGATTAGTGGATCTAAAATAGTTATTTGGTTGATTAGGCTTAAAAGTGTTTCTTGAGTTTATTGACATTGGTTCTGGTCTATTTTCTGAAGCTTTACAAGTAGGTGCAAAAACATTTTTTGGTTGTCCAAATACTTGTCTAATGGTTGGATAATTTCTAAACATTTGTCGAAGTTGAATTGGTTGACTAGAAAATTGGTTATGGTTTTTGTAATTATTAATTTGGTTCAGGTTATTTGAGTTTTGTATTGGATTTTGATTTCGGTAGTTAAAATTAGTTTGAGGTGTTTGTTGGAATTGTTGTCTGGGTAATTGATGTGGATTGACAGTATAAATCGAATGATGGTTATGATTATTTGGTACTTGACTATTATAATTTTCTAAATTTATGTTAGTTTTCGAATTATTTTTAAATTTAAAATTATTTGTAGAGTAATTAAAATTGTCTTCTTCTATAATAAATGTAATAGCGGCTTCGATTGAAGCTGGATTCTTAATTCTAATTGTATGTTGTAGCAAACCGGTTAAATGTCTAATGAGCGTTTTCAACGCCATTTGGTCGTATTGTCTACGATATATTTGTTTAGTATTAACAGGCATTTCTGTTAGTGAAATACTATTAATTCTTTGAACAAGGTGGCTTTTTAACACTTGTAGTCTTCTAGTAAAATCTAATGTTGATTAGTTTTTAAAAAGATGGGCCATTAAGAAGTCCTGCTCCAAACATTCTAGTGATCTCTTATCGCCAAAACATTGTTCTAATGCGTCTTTTAATAAATTCCAATTATCTAGTTTGGTTCTACAACCAACTAAAAGATTAGCTCTTCGTACTAATTTAGAACGAATTGCTCGTAGAATATAATTATTAATAACTGCATTACCTACATTACTATATGTATCTATAAGAAATTGGCAATTCTCTATAAATTTTATAGAGTTGAGTTATTGCCGTTATAAGGTAAAATTAAATTTACTGTTAATTTCAACACTTGAATGTTAATTTGTTCATTATTATTAGCCATATTGTTTCGATTAATGTTACTACCACTAACGTTTTCTTCTAAATTTAATGAATTATTGAAACTTGAAATAAATTCTTCAATATTTGTATCAGAATCGTTCATTAATAAATTGACAACTATATATGTATATATTTTCTATTAACTAATACACTATAATTAAAAAGTAAAGTATATTTCCAATCGGGAAATATTTTCCCTATCTTAAAATTAGGAAGGTTTAATATGAAAACTCGGTACTTATAGGTACTTCTTGGAGTTCTCCCTACGTGATCCTGTTTGTCCCTGGATGGTGTAGGTTGTCGTCTAAGAGTTGAAACTCGCGTTTGGTCTTTTCACAGAACCGGTCTCGATGCCGTGACTTCCCGAAAATACCGAACTACGACTATATCCTACTGACTGCGCCAGTTAAGATATTTTGTTCTCGAAATATCTTTTTAAAAAGTTTAATTTTAATTAGAAAATGCAACTTTATTGCTTCAGAGTTACAAACAGAATGAATTTTGAATGTGAGAACAATACAAAGTTAGTTTATAATTAAGTGCTGACAATATGATATACGATATGATATTATTATATAATATGCAAATTGGCTTCACATAACTAGCGGCTAAACGTCAATGCGACTAGTGAAACCTAAAAGTATCTATCTCTTTTCAAACCGAAGATATGCATAACAAAAAATTACTTTAATCTAAAACAAATTTATTTAACTCCCCCCTGTAGAGATGGGGATTCTAGTGTCGCCTCAAATGCTCAAAGTGCCTGCCATCATTTTTTACACACTGTTCGAGCCTTGTAGAAAAGCTCTTGTAGAAAAAATAGCAGTTTCCGCTTCCGTGGTTGATAGGCCACGAATTGTATTCTAGATTCTAATCCTCATATTGTCCCTGGTTATAGACCTAGTGTGGAAAACAATATCTTCTATTCGTCCTCACAAATAAAAGTCTAGACAGGACAAGTCATGTGACCTTGCTGGCCAGGGAAACAAATTTCCACTCGTTATCCATCGGTGTGGATATGCCTGATTAATGTGTTCTCACACATTAACTGAAAAATATGCTGAACTGCCGTCCAGCTGCAAAAACATATTTTGCCAGGTTGCAAGTGGCACATCCTACAATAGAACCGGCCTTATAAAAAAAATAAGGTCCAATGAAATTGTACCTCTGATTACACCACACCATACAGTGATATCCCCAACGTTTTTGGCGCTAAAATTATTGCATCTAGTGGAGGTTCTCGGCAGAACAGTGATGCATATTATGCAGATTCACCCTACCGTCGCTATGGAAAGTAGCCTTGTCTGTCCAAAGAATTTGGGATAAAAACTGAGGATTTTCATTGATCGTGCCTATCAGCCAATGGCAATAATCCAGTTTTCCATCACAATCCCGCTCATTCAAGGCTTGGTGCAGAACTATATGGTAAGGATGTAATCTAACCATAAAAAGAACTCATATCAATAAGAAGTGAGATCAAGAAGAAATCATTTTTTTTTCTTTAAAAATGATACAGCATTATAAGAAACTCGCCCGTGCTCTTTTACAATATTTTGAACGGTAGTTCGTGATATTTTCGACTCTGGCGACTATGAAGGCTACTCTCCTGGAAAAAGAAGCTAAGCGAAACCAGAAAAATGGAAAACAAAACAAAAACCTCAAGCGAAAAATGAGTGCAGGTGTAAAAGTACAGGAAATATTCAAAAACAAAGTGAAATCCGATAAAGAAGACACGTCGGATGATCATTCTGATTCATCCTTCAAAGAAGATCTTTTTGATGACAACAACTCAGACTACAATGAATTTGCTATTCAAGAAAAGCAAACTAAATATGTGTCATATGTGGTGAATTCGGAAAGAATGGAGAGTTTTGGTTCCGTTGCGTAAAATGTGTAGTATGGGTTCATTCAGAATGTTCCGCTTGGGAGTCTGCAGCAGGATACACATGCGATGATTGTCGACTTAGGCTAGGCGCCGATAAAAAAAAGAAGAATCGAACGACGTTTATTTTAGTTTTGAGTTTAGATAAGAGAATATCCGATGTCCAACTTTGGTAACAAGATTTCATTTTCTTTTGTTTTAAAGTTTCTTAACATATGTCCTTTATCACACTGCGCGACATAACCCCACATGATACGCGATATTTCCCGACATATGGGGCAATATCGCGAAGTGAAACTGGAGCAATTTTACCTTTTTTCGTGTATCCGATTTTTTTTATTAAATAACACGTATGCTATCATAAAATAAACTCATTGTATTAACATTTTTCCAAATTGGGAGCAATTTACAATGAAAAATGTAAATTTAATAAATGATTCGGCTTAGGTGCGCCGTATTACCCCACTTTCCCCTACAATGTATAGAAAATGATTCATCCAATCAATACTTCCAAAATACTCACATGACTCTATCAAAACACATAATAAATGAAGGGGCCCATCCGATGTATACTATTAAAACACATTAGAAAGAAAGGGCCCCATCCGAATCATACTATTGAAACGAGTTACAAAGAAAGACCACACCTGTTTCGATTGAGTTGTGAACTACAGAACAAACGGAAAGCTTTTTTATCTGTACTACAATAAGACCGGTTGAAAAACAAAATGCATTAAAATGAAACTGGCAAGAGCACAAACAAACACTAACGTTATTTAAACAGGGATGAACGCAAGTACATCAATTTTTTAATACTTTCAAATTAATAAGGAATGAAGTGTGAATATTGTTACGAAACAGCACACTGGTATAGTCCCTAAATCCGACTCTGTCTAAGCCAGGTATCAAAGTTAAAATTATGGCGGATACGTACTGTTTTTTTATAACTGTTTACGACGATATTATCTAAACACTGTTTTTGTGACCAGACTTATCTAGGAAAGGGCAGAACCAATTGTTTTTGTGTATGTAAGCCGCAATCCGGAATTTACTAGTAAAAAAGGCTTTAATATATAAGGGACTGATCATGAAGAACTAGTTTAGTTGATAATTTGACATCGAGAAATAAACAAAAATACACCGAACAGTAAATAAGTGAATATAAATTAGTGTTCATATAAATTAGTTTAAATGAATATACTGAGTATATATAAATTAAGTGTTAGTGATTAGTTTAGTGTTTAAATAAATTAGTAAGTAGCCATACCGTGTGTTGAAAATTTATCCCACCCGTTTACTGTTTAAATAAATAACAAAAACATTACATTGGTGTCAGGTGTGGGGTAATATAAATTAATATCTACGTAAAAATTGGCCAAGAGATTAAGGGATCTGAAAATGGCGGAATTCAGAGCAGAATTGGAAACCTCCGGTAAGAAAAGTCAATTAGTAGAAAGACTTAAAGTGGCACTGGAAAATGACGGCTTTGACCCAGAAACAGTTTTATTTAATGACGAGACTTCCACCTTAATCTCGCCCATTTCTGCTAACATGGACGAGAAGATTTCTGATATGAAGAACGATATTTCTACTATGAAGAATGATATTTCGGCTAACATGGACGAGAAGATTTCTGCTATGAAGCACGACATTTCTGCAAACATGGACGAGAAGATTTCTGCCATGGAAGAGAACATGGACGAGAAGATTTCTACTTTGAAGATCGATATATCTGCCGATATATCGCCGATATCTTATTGACGAAAAACGACATTGGCGCTGACATTGAAAATTAAATTTCGTCTCTAAAATCTGAAATCGAGGATAAGATGTCAACGATGGACGAGTAAATCGAGAATAAAATGACAACGATGAACGAGAAAATCGAGAATAAAACGTCAACGATGGACGAGAAAATCGAGAATAAGATTACAACGATAGACGAGAAAATCAAAGAGTCAGAAAGTAAAATAACAGATTTAAAAACACAAGACACGCCAGCAGAACAAAAGAAAATCGAGATATGCAAGCCAGCAACACAACCCAAGACAGAAGATATTAGCAGTTTTCCCCGATTCAAGGCTCCAACGTTCGACGGAAAGACATCGTGGACCAATTATGTGAAACAATTTGAAGCAGCCGCTAGAGTGAATAATTGGTCTGATAAGGAGAAAGCAGTGAACCTAACTATAGCGCTTCGGGGAGATGCCTTAGAAGTACTTCGGACGATACCGCTGGAAGAAACGGATGATTTCGAGCAGCTGAAGAAGAGGTTGGACATGCGATATGGTCACGAACATCTAGAACATTTGTACAGATTCCAGCTGAAGAACCGAAGGCGGAAACGTGACGAAACCCTTCAATAGTATGAAATGGATATTGCCCGACTAGTCCGATTTGCTTATCCATCAGCACCAGAGAACATGATGGAATGTTTAGGCATCCAGGCCTTTATTGACGGCTTATGTGACCACGATATGGAGAAGACGCTTCGATTAGCCCATCCTAAAACATTGGTCGATGCATTGACTGCTGCTCTTGAATATGAAGCAGCCACGTTGGCTTCGAGATACAGCGAAGTTAGGACCATGCAGGAAAAACGTGACGATGACAGACTTGACCAGATCGTCAACCTGTTGAAAGGTGTGGTAGACGTGAAGCCGAAGAAGATCAGGTGCTGTAATTGTGGCGAGCTAGAGCATGCACGCAGTTCGTGTAAGCGTCCCACGACTCCTGGAAACCAAGAACCTCTTAAAAGCAAAGCAGCCACGGAGGGCTCGCGGTACAACAAAGGTAAGACTATGCAGGAAGAAGATGACGATGACAAACTTGACCAGATCGTCAACTCGTTGAAAGGTATGGCAGACAGGAAGCCGAAGAAGATCATATGCCGGAAGTGTGGCGAGCTACAGCACGTACGCAGTCCGTCTAAGCGCCCCAAGACTCCTGTAACCCAAGAACTCCAGTCACAGGGACATCAGACAGGGGTGAACATCCAGCTGATGTGAATCACCGAAAAGCCAACTCTTTGCCTAGACGGTCATGCCCTGCAGACTATTCACAATGCAACAAGTCGAAACCTAAGGAAGTTGCAGTTTCAAGAATTACAGTAGTCAACGAGGAATGGTCACCCACCAGGATCAGAAAAGATCAGAAGAATGATCCTCACCTGAAGATGATCCGGCAATGGAAGGAAGAAAATCGGCGACCTACATGGCAAGAAGTGTCAAGATTTTCACCGACACTCAAAGCATATTGGGCTCAGTGGGACTCCCTTGTCTTGGAAGAAGGGCTGTTGAAAAGAGTCCTTGAAAACGATGATGGTTCTGACATGAGGAGACAGCTAGTTATCCCGAGAACAAGAGTAGCTGAGGTACTAAAGAAGTTACACGACAGTCCATCGGGAGGTCATCTGGGAGTGAAGAAAACCCTTCAGCGGGTCCGTGAAAGGTTTTATTGGATGAACAGCTCCTACGATGTGAAGGACTGGTGTAAGAAATGTACGACTTGTGCTACGAGTAATGGACCATATCGCAAGAGAAAGGCACCCATGAAACAGTACAATGTTGGAAGCCCTTTCGAAAGGATTGCTTTAGATATCGCTGGACCATTTCCGACGACAGAAAATGGTGGCAAATACATTTCCACCCACAAAGTGGGTGGAAATTTACGTTATCCCGAATCAAGAGGCCACAACTGTCGCAGATGTATCGGTGAAAGAATTTATCAGCCGATATTGAGTGCCTTTGGAAGTCCACAGCGACCAGGGAAGAAATTTCGAAAGTCATCTATTCCAGGAGATTTGCGAGAAGCTGGGAATGAAGAAGACCAGAACAACAGCATTACATCCACAGTCAGATGGAATGGTCGAGAGAATCCACTGGACTATTGGAAAATACCTGTCCAAAGTAGTATCCAGCCATCAGAGAGATTGGGACCAGTATATTTCCCTATTCGCATTGGTTTATCGATCTGCCGTCAATGAGTCCACGGGTGAAACACCTGCGAAAAACCTGTTTGGACGTGAAATGAAGCTTCTTTGTGACCTGGAATTTCGCTGTCGCCCTGGAGAAGATCTAGCAGGAGAAGACTACGTAATCCAATTGAGAAGAAGGCTGGACGATATTCATGAATTAGTCCGAACAAATCTTCAAGTTGCCAGCGACAGAATGAAAAGTCGGTACGACACGCAGGCCACAGAAAGCGGTTTCAAAGAAGGGAATAAAGTATGGTTACACAACCCGACGAGGATAAAAGGATTTTCTCCAAAATTACAAAAATCCTGGGAAGGTCCATACTTAATCAAGAAAAGGATCAATGATGTTATATATCGCATAAGCAAGATCCCCAACGGAAAACCAAAAGTAGTTCACCAAAACCGACTAGCGCCATTCGAAGGAGACCATGACCTAGAGGAAGGAGTAAACCTTATTCAAGATGTGTCTGACGCTACCTTCGATGAATTTATGGGCGCGTATGGAGGTACCGGGAAAGCTAGATATGAAGTCACTTCGGAACAACAACAAGATTTGTTCACTCTCCCGGAAGATTATTCACTGGCATACAAGATCCTCGCCCGTATCAAGAACGCACGAGGGTTGGCAACTGTCTTTCGAAAGAAGTTCGGGCAATTGGAAAAACTTGGAGACCAGATTCCAGCCCCCGGCGAGACACTGAAACTGAAACATATTTCGCGGTACGTCTTCTATATGGTAACTAAAAATGACTTTCAAGATCGATCTACCTACCGCGATGTATGGGAAGCACTTCGAAACCTACGAGACCATGTGTTGGAATCCAGCGTGAAGAAACTGGCTATGCCTAAGATAGCGAGTAACCAGTTGGATTGGCGAATCATCAGGAACACGGTATAGGTTATCTTCAGAGATACCGGTGTCCAGATATTAATTTGCAACTACAACCCCCGTTATCAGTATCCGATGAAGACGGTGCCCTGCTATTTCCATAAGATCGGAAAGTGTAGAAATGGGGCCAGTTGCCGATTTAAACATCCAGTCTCGGCTACACAAAAGTTCCAGGAGGAATTTCCATTTAAGGAGGGGGTAATGTTACGAAACAGCACACTGGTATAGTCCCTAAATCCGACCCTGTCTAAGCCAGGTATCAAAGTTAAAATTATGGCGGATACGCACTGTTTACGACTATCTTATCTTAACATTGTTTTTGTGACCAGACTTATCTAGAAAAGGCCAGAACCAATTGTTTTTGTGTGTGTAAGCCAGTCCGGAATTTACTAGTAAAAAAGGCTTCAATATATAAGGGACTGATCAGGAAGAGTTAGTTTAGTTGATAATTTGACATCGAGAAATAAACAAAAATACACCGAACAGTAAATAAGTGAATATAAATTAGTTAAGTGCTCATATAAATTAGTTTAAGTGAATATACTGAGTATATGTAAATTAAGTGTTAGTGATTAGTTTCGTGTTTAAATAAATTAGTAAGTAGCCATACCGTGTGTTTAAAATTTATCCCACCCGTTTACTGTTTAAATAAATAACAAAAACATTACAATATGTAGGCATAGTTACCTTTATTTTAAAAAGGTTATTAGTAGATATAGTAATTGTGTCACCCCATACATCGTATGATTTGATATCACATATTTTATAAGGGTTGAACTTGTATCTCCTATTTTTACCTCGTCAATAGATTTTTGGACTGATAATATTACCAAAAGAGGAGCCACTAGTCTGAACGCAGGTTCTCTATGATACAGGCAAGTTCTGATTTAACCACGAAGGCTACAGATATCCATTTAAAGTGTCCCACTTGAAAATAAAATTTGCCCGTTCCTTCATTATCTCTTATCATTTACTGAAAGGAAGATATTAAGGTTGAAAAATTTTCAAATTGTCACTTCGTATTTGGAAATCAATTTCATTAAAAATATCACCGTATTTCAGCTTATATCAAAATAATTCACTAGTATAACTTTTTTTATGAATTTCCAACTGATTTTAATTACACTATACAGAAAGAGTTAATCTACGTAACTTGTTCAACCCTTACACCTTCGTTTTATATCTGCTACTCTAATTGGAAAACTCTCAGTGGAAGGGACGATCCGGCACGCCTTAAAATACACCTTTCCGTACAAAACAGTCGGAAAATTGGAAAACGTCGGAAATTCACCTACCTCCGTCCGGTGATGAGTGCCTGGTACTAATCTGGCACATTTCCGCCAAACTACACTTTTTCATATCTCGCAGAAACAAGTTTCGTTAACATAAAGGAGAACAGGAAGGAAACCGGAAAATGGAAAGGGGAAACTTCCTATTAGGTTCAGTGAGTTACGTGGATGCTGTATTTATTGACGTAGTATTAGGAGAGGATTGTATCATTATTAAAAAAAATGTTGGAAAATAATAGTTATTTATGTTACAAGGCCGTGAACTAGGACTTTTTTACGAGAATGAATGAAAAAAGATAGTTCACGGTCATATGGCATACAAAATATTGTGTGCAACTGTGAAAAATTACCAAAATTAAAGTTTCGATCGAATATTTACATAAAATTAAATTTAGCAGCGTGCTTTGATATAGTAACTAGGGCTTGCATAGTTGCTGTTTATTATTGTCATTTCTGAAATATTAATAATTTGACCTTCCTTTGTCAAGATTTGGTTCTGTCTAAGATTCCGTGCTGCGTTATGTTAATTTATTTTAGTACCACTTATATTTAATTATTATATTTTATTATTATAACATGACTTTATAATCTCAGATTCTTGCATTATATTGAATTACTGAAAATTAAATCTCAATTTATAGGTTTTGTCATATCACTATTATATATAAAAAAATTTGATCTCTGTTTCTTTATCTCAATATTTTGCTGGATTACTATGTAAGCATCTATTCATAATACAACAATATATATATATATATATATATATATATATATACACATATATATATATATATATATATATATATACACATATATATATATATATATATATATATATATATGTATATATTATCATGATATGAACCATCCAGCGAATATAATAAGCGCCTTGAATACATTGACGTTGTGACAGAATTAATAAGGCTGCTTATATTCGGATTTACGTTTGGAATCAAATTTATAATGTCAGTAATATTACTTGGCTTATCGATATATTTCAGATCAACTGCAATCATAATGCTGGATGGAGAAATTGATTTGATACCATTTAATTACTTAATTTCGTATCCGAATGGTAGTGTCTTTTCATTTTTGGGTTATGTGTAGTTCAGCCATTGCAAACTTAATAGAATTATAAAAGATACTTGCTTTTACCATTTTACCATTTTTATTTAAAATGTTTATCAACGTGAAGTACTGTGAAATATACAAATACTTGGTAAATGTACAAGATAACCTTACTAGTGTTTTGATGTGACATTAAGTTGAGAATTTTATAATATGTAATGTCAGAAGGTTAGGAACTGTCACGTAGGAGAGAATTGTTTGGTTAGAAATCGCAGTGACATAGATTTCAAAAAAGTCAATGGAATTGAATAATGCAACAACTCGAAAGAGAAGTAGAAACTACAGAACTTCATATTTATTGTGTCAGGAAATATATGAATTTTGTTGTTGAGTAAATAAAGCTATTTTTTAGGAATTATAAAATAGGAATAGAGGATAGTTTATAATAATATTTTTATTCACATCAGCATAATACAAATACAAAGTAAAAAATGTAAAGTTCAGCTGTGAATAAAAAAATAATCGATAAGCGTAAAACACTTGTTTCGAGAACTAATTAAATTAAACAATGTATCACAATGAATATTAAGAAGTTTCAATCAATGATAGACCTATCTCAATGTAAAATATAAAACACAGTCTTATACAAATAGACGAGCAAAAATACACATTTACATACATAGATACACATGCACACACACGGAAAGCTAAAAAGTAAAAGTTACTAGTTACACGAGAAAACAACAATAAATACAGATGCACCTCGTTATCAAACTTATAAACATTAAAATAGGAAAAACAGCACAATTCGACAAAAGAAATCTCAAAACACCAAGCCGACGATTTAGCAAAGGTAGGTAATTTTTGTATTATCTTGATTTTCTATATTATCTAATGGAATATTCTCTGAAGTTCAATTCTCATACTTTGAAGTATGTGTTTTTTCAGTTCTTTTTTAAAGTGGTTATTGTTTTTTATTGATTTTATTGATTCAGGAATAATATTATACAGTTTTGGAGTAGAGAAAGAGTATGATCTCTGAGCAGCGACCTTAACCATCAGGGGAGTAACGTAATGATCTTTTTGGCGAGTGTTGTATTAATGGAAGGGAAGTAAAGCTGTTTGCTTATTTGAATGATATTTGATACTTGTGCATAGAAAATACAACTGTCTTATATCCAGAATTTGAGTTTCAGTGTACAGAATATCAGGAGAACATCTGCTGCTTCTAGAAAATATTAATTTAAGGAAGCGCCTTTGCATAACTTCGATAGAATGTATGTGAGTATTCAAAGTTCCCCCCCCCCCACACCGCTATTCCGTAACGAATATGACTTTCTACTAGTGAATAATATGTTTTCAAGTGCTTCAGTGGCAGGATTTCTTTGAGTTTCCTGAATTTATATAAAATAGTTCTCAATTTGTTGACAGTATACTTTATATGTAAATCCCATTTCATATGCATATCAATTATTATTCCTAAATATTTAATTTTTTTTCGGGGAGGATGTGGAAGGGTGTTTCATTCCTGACTACCAAGTGATCAAATGGAGGCATTCCAGCTGAGTTACAACAAAATGGTATATAATGTGTTTTATCTATATTAACCGTTAATAATCTTTTATCTAACCAACATTATTATGTAGAAGAATAATCATAATTAGGTAGCAATAACATTTTAAAAGGACACCAACACAATTTAAAACAATTAAAACTTAAGAATTAGGTGATGAATTTGAAATCAGCATACATATGATTTTGGCATAGAACGAAAAAAACAATTAGAGCTTGTTGATTAAGAAAAGTGGAAGAGGTTTTTGAGAGATGAACGAGGTATGACATATGGTAGAGATTATAATAAATTATAAAAGAGTCTTGAATGAACAGTAGAAGTGGCAAATAAAAATATATAAGACGCAATACTGTAAAGATGCTACATACAAAAATATTTAAAAAAAATAACAAGTTATTGGATAGAACGACAGATCAATATGGTATGGTTTTGGAAGACAACAATTCAAGAAGGAGGATTAGTGGGGTTGTGAGAACGAGGTTAGTCTTTTTGTCTTTGTTGGTACCAACATTTATGTTAAAGATATAAAAACAGATCTGATAAAAGTAATTACAAAAACATAAGTACTTACGCATTTCTATTTAACGTTTATTAATTTCGATTTCTCAATTTTTATATTAGCATAAGACATTTCATCACTTTGTTTCTTTGTTTAAATTTAGTACTTACGCATTTCTATTTAACGTTTATTAATTTCGATTTCTCAATTTTTATTTTAGCATAAGACATTTCATTTCATCACTTTGTTTCTTTGTTCAAATTTATAATACATATTTCCTGACCAATACAATCTATTTAATATAAAATGTATTCTTGAAATCAATGTTTTCTTAAATATTACTTCAACGGATACGAGTGACATCTGTTAATACTGTGCGATCTGGAACCGACTATTCTACTGAGAATTTTTAACCATAGGCGCACCTAATAATATTTAAAAAAATTTATTGAAAGTTGTTTGAATAAATAACACTGATCAACACTAATTTTATTGTCAACAATATTTGGTCGATTCTAGGTAATTTCGTGGTGCTGATCACGAATTTGAAGTCCATTTAGGTGAATTGGCTCTAATTTTAGAGATATATTATCAAAATATGATAAGGTAGAGAAAAATATCAATTTAATAGACCAATGGCCCTTATAGGCAACTTTGAGTAAAAAATATTAAAGTGGTTTCAAAAAAAGAGAAACGAAAAAATAATAAAATTCATTTATTGATTAGGTATAACAGCAAAGAAATAATTTAATTTAAAAAATTACATCTAATTCGTAGGAAAGAAGCTTTTTTTGAAGGATTTTCTTTTATGAGGACCGTCAGGTACATCACGTTGGAGACTCCAGCAATAGTCTGCCATCATATGATGATCCCATCTGCTCTGATACCTTATCTCCATCTCCTTTATATCCTGGTGGAACCGTTCCCCTTGTTCCTCACTGAAATTGCCAAGATTGTCGGGAAATTTACCCAAGTGGCTGTGAAGAAAGTGTACTTTATTACTCATATTAGTACCCAAGTTTTTAAAGTTTAATAACATCTGTTGCACTAATTCCTCGTAATTGTCCGCTTTGTGATTACCCAAGAAATTTTTAACTACCATAACAAAGCTACACCAAGCAGCAGCTTCAAGTGTCGTCATGTAATTTGTAAAATTAGAGTCCTTAATAAGTTTGCGAATTTGAGGGCCATCAAAAATACCCGCTTTTAGCTTTTCCATACTTAGCCTAGGAAACGATCTACAAATGTATTTGAAGCACTCGCCATCTTTACTCAAAGCCTTAACAAATTGTTTCATTAGTCCTAACTTGATGTGGAGCGGTGGGAGGATGATTCTTTCACGGTCAACCAATGGTTCGTTTATGACATTTGCTGTTTCTACAGTCATATTTTGTCTTATTGGCCAATTAACCATATTCCAACGATCTTGCTTCGCCCTACTATCCCACAAGCAGATAAAACAAGGGTATTTTGTGTACCCACCTTGCTGCCCAAGCAAGAAGTTGACCATTTTTAGATCAACACAAATGGAAAACTGATGTTCTTCATAGGATAGTTTCTGTAATACCAACTTGATGTTTTGATATTCTTCCTTAAGTTTTGTTGAGTGGGCGATAGGAATTGACGTATATCGGTTGCCATTGTGTAGCAAAACACACTTTAAGCTTCTACTGGAACTGTCTATGAATAGTCGCCAATCACCTGGAACAAATTGTATTCCCATTTAACGAAAAAGTCCGGGAATGTTGTTGCAATAAATAAGATCTTCACCTTGGCTAAAGTAAGGAACAAGTTTCACCTCTCGTGTTCTATAAATGGTTATTTTTATATCTGGTTGTAGACATTTTTTTTCTTTTAATCTGGATGCCAGAAGTTCAGATGCTTGCTTTGATAGACCGAGATCCCGTATCAGGTCATTCAGTTCTTCTTGAGAGAACTGCTGTGGTGTTGATTGTATTTCCTGCTCATATTCACTTCCACTGCTACTGTACTGGTCCTTAATTTCTTCTTCTTCTTCCGCCATCAGAACATCTGGCAGTGTTGTATATACTGGTACGGGAATCTCTTTGCTATGTGGCACAGGTCTTCGTGCTGATTCTAAATCAGGATAATCCCATTTGCCTTTCTTGTATTTGTTAAAACCTTTTACATTAACTAAACAAAAATAACAATCATCATGGTGGTTTTTAGGTTCTCTCCACACCATGGGCACACCAAATTTCAAACTTTTTCTTTTTTCGTTTGACCACTGTCGTAAACATTCGACACACGTTTTGCACACTATATGGGGAGCCCAGGACTTGTCTTGGTCTCCAAGCTGTACGCCGAAATAAGCTTGATAAGCTTGTCTAACAAAATCTGTGATATTTTTTCTTTGTTTCGCTACAGTATATTCGCCACAAATGTAGCAGAAGACATTAGGGCTGTTCAAACAGCTTCTGCGTGAAGAACTCATTCCTCTGAAAAAAGAATAACTTTAGTTAAAAATATAGGTACAAATATTCGTCACATGTACTCCTACCTTCCACTTGACGTCTATTAAATTTAAATAACTTCACTAGGTAGGCAATAATAACTAAATACACAAAATACGTATGAAAAGCATAATAACCGCGACGCTAAGTCTTAGTAGAACAACTGCTTACGCTGAACTGACAGTTGAAATCAAGAGACACAAGACAAACAAGTGCACGCACTGATCACGTGATCAGCAGTCGGCACGTGGTACGCTCATTAAACAGAGTCGAACTCTCGTTTCTGCGTAAATTTCTTGTTCGTATATTATTCTTAAAAAATAAAAAGCATATGTTATAGCTAAATTCCTTAAAAAATTATGTATCCATTACCTCAAAAACTAGAGCCAATTTGGAAAAACTGCTTTTATTTTTGAATTCAATCGACCTGAATTACCCTAAATTCGTTCAAAAATACTTGGCAACAAAATTTTTTTTAAATTTTGTAGGGCGGTGTAATAGATAAAATATTGGAAATAAAGTGTAAAAATAACTGGAACCCAAAAAGTAGAGAGAGTATCTCATTCTCACCGCATAAATAAATACATAAAAAATTTCTTTTTCTTTAATGAGCTAGCCACACTAAAATTGAATAAATCAAAATACTAATACAATAATAATAAAAATTCCTCTTACACACACAAATATAACAATATAGATATATATATATATATATATATATATATATATATATATATATATATATATATAACAAAGGGATTCATGGGTTGTTGTTAACATATCACGCGATATTCCTACATCTTCTTTTTATATATATATATATATATATATATATATATATATAATTTGAAGAAAGCTATTTGCCAACTTATTTGTAACGGATATTTTTGTGGGGATGTGGCAATAAGACTCCAGAGTTAATTCTTTCCGATATTTATTCCCGAGCTTTCGAATAATTTTTATTCATTATCAAGGGATAAAATCTATGGCGAATTTTGGAAAAGTTGTAAATTTTTATAATAAATTCTTTTAAACATAAATCAATGAAAAACTCAAAGAACAATATTTATTATTGTCATAGTTTAACTAGGTATCTACAACTACATCTAATTTATAAAAATGTTGAAGTAGAGCAGTGCTGAAAACAGGTAACGTATTTAATATTCTATTTGTAGATGTCATAAAATAGTGCAATATATATATATATATATATATATATATATATATATATATAAATATGAAAAATAAATTTCGGTTTTCTACTACACCTCCGTTTTAGTCAAAATTTCAATAATTTCGACATAATAGCCTGACCGTTCTTCGAAGAGAAAAACAACTACATCTCTGGCTAATACCACGCAGAAAATTGAATTACATCCCCTTCGAAGAACGTGACGTTGATCGACCCTTTTGTCGATACAGACATCTGTGGTGATTCGCAACCAAGAGGAGAAGGCCATAGTACACTGACGAGTTTCGACCTTCTTGGGTCTCTTCAAGAGTGCCGTAATGCCTTCTAGTTCAGATTCTCTAATCTGAACTGAAGATTCCGTCCTCCGCCAACTTCTATTTGACTCGTGTGGTTACACACATGCGAGAAGTTGTCAGCTGGCGCCATCTTCACTTTCAATTGCGAGCCACCACCTCAGATAATTATTTGACCGTATTAGTCGTATGAAATAAAATGAATTGAAATTTCATAAAATACGAAGTGTTTCTATATGAAAAATAAATTTCGGTTCTCTACTACACCTCCGTTTTAGTCAAAATTTCAATAATTTCGACATAATAGCCTGACCGTTCTTCGAAGAGCAAAACAACTACATTCCTAGCTAATACCACGCAGAATATTGAATTACATCCCCTTCGAAGAACGTGACGTTGACCGACCCTTTTGTCGATACAGACGTCTGTGGTGATTCGCAACCATTATTTTTCCTATATAATACTATTACATCATCAATTCAAACCTATCCATCTATTGGAATTATTTACCTTATTGGGTTTGAGTGTTTTATTTCATTCACATACATAAAGATTAATTATCTAATAACTAGGTTATTTGAAAAGTTTTTACTAGCTAATTTACTCCTTATTGATCTTGATTAATCAGAAAGTGTTTCTTGAAAGTCCTTATAATCAAGTGGAGCCTATAAAAATTGACCCCGGACCACTTTTTATATAAATTAAACTAAACTAACGACATTAGTGCTCTCTGACGAAAAGCTGCCTTCGGCTTTGTAGCCACACAAATTTTTATTAACAACCAGAAGAAAAAGAGGCTACAACGTAACAAAATAGCTCCAGAGGTAAATCCATAATCTATAAAGCCTTATGGGATTTCTCAAACATCCAGAAAGCAAGCAAATCTATGAAAAAAACAGTGGCATTCATCGAAATGGACAGCCAGAAATAGCAAACGAACACAATAGCAATGGGTGTGACGAATAAGCCGAGGATTAAATCACAATTCATAATTTTTTTTGACTGATAACTTATTTTTAAGAATTTATTTTATGTTAACTTTTCAGTTAATTAACTGAATTAGTTGTAATGCATTACAAAAAATAGGTTATTGCAAAACAAATTTCATTTAAAAACAATATAATGTGAATACGTTTCAATTTTTTTTCCTTAACACAAGTAAATTGACAAATTAGTTTGCCACACATCACTATTAGATACTTATATCTGTTACGAAAAAATTTGTGGAAACTGTAAATCTAACTTCATGGGTTTCTGTCAGAAATAAAATCACTTGCTTATAGTGGTAATGTTTCGGTTTACTTTATTTAAACCATTTTCAAACCTTTCTAAAAATATGAAAACGCAATACATTTATTTAAATACATATATGTAGTTAAAATTAAAACTTACTTTTTGATTATGCCTCCGTAGAGGCTTGTCTACTACTGTACAGTAGTATTTCTTAAATTAAAAAAAAGACGATTAATATACATAAAAACAAATAATATAAACAATGAACTATGTTAAAGATGGTTAAAATGTATTTACAGAGTGTCCTAATTAAATTAAAATTAGAGTTAGAGACGTATTTTTTAATTTTTAATAACTAGGTGTAGACATTCGTTTATAATAGTAAGTTCGTATATATACAACTTAAGTTGTCTATGTCAGGATTCTTCTTAATATTTATCATTTCTTTTATTAATATTTTACTATTATTTTTTTCTGTAGTTATTATTTTAACGTTGTTGAAACTAAAAGAGTGTTTTTTATCAAGTGAATGTTTTGATAATGCAGTACATTCTTTGTTTTTTCGAACTGATTGCTGATATTGTTGAATTCTCTTATGTAAATATTGGCTAGATTGACCAATGTAAGTACCATTGCAATCAGAACAATTTATTTTATATATTGAGATTATTGTGTTCTTATTATCTGGTTTGAGTCCAGAAAAAAGTTTATTTCCTGTAATGTTATTTGGTTTTTCAGCAATTTTAATGTTAAACGTGGTTTGGCATTTTTGTAATAGTTTATTTATATCGGGAATGTACGGAAGAGAAATATATTTTGATGGATTATTTTGGCTATTAAATTTTAATTTGTTGTAATAGTTGTTAATTCTCTGTTTAATAATGGGTTCATAAAAATGTTCAGGATAATTATTTAAATCCAAGGTATTTTTGATTTTTTAATATTATTAGGCCTGTGTTTTGGATGTGATAACTGTACCGCTCTATCAGTGAGGCCAGTGACAACACTCTTCTTGTAGTTTACGGGAGCGTATGAATGATAGTTTGAATATCGTTGACACCATACCTCTTTTGTGAACCAATTTGTTGATATTCGACCGTTGTTGTCATTATTTCAGTATTTCACTTCCGTACATTCCCGATATAAATAAACCATTACAAAAATGCCTTAACACCATTTAATATTAAAATTGCTGAAAAACCAAATAAATATTTGTGGACCCATTAAAACACAAACTAGAGAAGAATATCAATGTCTCAATGGAATACCTGGTTTATGTTATTTGGGTAACCCATATATGAAAGGTGGAAGACCATTATGACAAATGATTTCCGATTTGGTTTTTAAATCTATTCAGTTACTTTTAAACCATTTATAAGCCAAGTTATTGATTTCAACCTGAATAGCACTTGTTGGGTCATTACCAATTACTTTGTATGTTAGATTGTCGCTTAAAAGATTAGCCATTTTCGTAACATTGATCATGCAGCACTCAAGTGGTTGATGCAGTTCAAGAATCTCGAGGGCCAGATCGCTAGATGGATTGAACGACTTCAATAGTACGATTTCAACATCGAACATCGAGCTGGTGTGAGTCACCGAAATGCCGACTCCCTGTCCAGGCGACCGTGCCCAACAGACTGCTCACACTGTAACAAGGCGGAATCTAGAGAAGCTGCAGCATCAAGAACTACAGTAGTCAATGAAGAATGGTCACCCACCAGGATCAGAGAATATAAGGAGAATGATCCTTGCCTAAAGAAGATTCGGCAGTGGAAGGAAGAAAATCGGCGACCTACATGGCAAGAAGTGTCAAGATTTTCACCGAAACTCAAGGCGTATTGGGCTCAGTGGGACTCCCTTGTCCTGGAAGAAGGGCTGTTGAAAAGAGTCCTTGAAAACTATGATGGTTCCGAGATGAGGAAACAGCTGGTTATCCCTAGAACGAGGGTAGCTGAGGTACTGAAGAAGTTACACGACAGTCCATCGGGAGGTCATCTGGGAGTGAAGAAAACCCTCCAGCGAATCCGTGAGAGGTTTTATTGGATGAACAGCTCCGATGATGTGGAGGACTGGTGTAAGAAATGTACGACTTGTGCCACGAGTATTGGACCACATCGCAAGAGAAAGGCACCCATGAAACAGTACAATGTTGGAAGCTCTTTCGAAAGGATTGCTTTAGACATGGCTGGACCATTTCCGACGACAGAAAATGGTGGTAAATACATACTGGCTGTAATGGATTATTTCACAAAGTGGGTGAAAATTCACGCTATCCCGAACCAAGAGGCCACAACTGTCGCAGATGTATTGGTGAAAGAATTTATCAGCCGATATGGAGTGCCATTGGAAGTTCACAGTGACCAGGGAAGAAATCTCGAAAGCCATCTATTCCAGAAGATTTGCGACAAGCTGGGAATGAAGAAGACCAGGACAACAGCATTACATCCACAGTCAGGTGGAATAGTCGAGAGGATGAACAGGACTATTGGAAATTACCTGTCCAAAGTGGTTTCCAGCCATCAGAGAGATTGGGACCAGTATCTTTCCCTATTCGCATTGGCTTATCGATCTGCCGACAATGAGTCCACGGGCAATTAGAAAAACTTGAAATTCCAGCCCCTGGCAAAACACTGAAACTGAAGCATAATTCGCGGTACGTCTTCTACGTGATAACTAAAGATGAATTTCAAGAATTTCAAGATCGATCTACCTACCACGATGTGTGGGAAGCACTTCGAAACCTACGAGACCATGTGTTGGAATCCAGCGTGAAGAAACTGGCTATGCCTAAGATACCGAGTAACCAGTTGGATTTGCGAATCATCAGGAACATGGTAGAGATTATCTTTCAAGATACCGGTGTCCAGATATTAATTTGCAGCTACAACCCCCGTTATCAGTATCCGATGAAGACGGTGCCCTGCTATTTCCATAAGATTGGAAAGTGTAGAAATGGGGCCAGTTGCCGATTCAAACATACAGTCCCGGCTACACAAAAGTTCCAGGAGGAACTTCCATTTAAGGAGGGGGTAATGTTACGAAACAGCACACTGGTATAGTCCATAAATCCGACCCTGTCTAAGCCAGGTATAAAAGTTAAAATTATGGCGGATACGCAGGGTGTTTTTATAACTGTTTACGACTATCTTATCTAAACATTGTTTTTGTGACCAGTCTTATCTAGAAAATGCCGGAAAACCAATTGTTTTTGAGTAAGCCGCAGTCCGGAATTTTCTAGTAAAAAGGGCATTAATATAAATAAAGGACCGATCAGCGGATAAGTTAGTTGATAAAGTGATCTCGTGAAATAAATAAACCAAAATATAGATCAGTAAAGTGTTTATATAAATTAATAATTAAGTTTGTGTGCATATAAATTAAATTTAAGTGACTAGTTGAGTATATATAAATTAAGTGTTAGTGATTAGTTAAGTGTTTAAATAAATTAGTAAGTAGCCATACCGTATGTGTAAAATTTATCCCACCCGTTTACTGTTTAAATAAATCAGAAAAACATTACAATATGTTTTGAGTTAAGGATCTAAGTTTAGTATCTGTACCAACTTCTTTCCGATAGATGAAATTATTGCAAATATAGAAAACGCAATAAACTTAGAAAACAACGAAAAAAATATACTTAGATACAAAATTCGTAACATATTAACGAATTATAAACACAAATATAATAAAATAAGCAAAACTACTAAAATCAGAATCAATGATTACATTAAACAAACTGAATATTTCCTAAAATCCAATTCAAACTTTTTGATTCTAAATGCGGGTAAATGAATAAGACAGTTTTAATGTTGAAAGGGGAATATATTACGAAAATGGCTAGCTAATCTTTCAAGTGACAATCTAACATATAAAACAATTGGTAATGACCCAACAATTGCTATTCAGGTTAAAATGAATAACTTGGCTAATAAATGTTTTAAAAGTAACTTAATAGATTTCCAAATCGGAAATCATTTGTCATAATGATCTTGCACCTTTCATATATGGGTTACCCAAATTACATAAACCAGGTATTCCACTGCGACGAATAGTAAGTAATGTAATGTTTTTCTTATCTATTTAAACAGTAAACGGGTGGGATAAACTTTAAACACACGGTATGGCTACTTACAAATTTATTTGAGCACTTAACTATTTACTTAAATTTAATTTATATACACAACCTTAACTATTAATTTATATCAACACTTTACTGTTCGCTATTTCGGTGTATTCCTGATTATTTGTCGAGATCACTTTATAAACTAAACTCTTCCGCTGGTCGATTCTTCATATATAAGTGGCCTTTTTTTCTAGATAATTCTAGTTGCGGTTTACACAAAAACAATCGCCTTTTCGGGATATTTGTCGAATATCCGCACAATCCTTAAAATATCTTTGGAGAACATGTCTATAAAACGGTCACAAAAAATCCCAAATAAATATTCTCAGAATTCGGCGCGTTCGCCATTTTTTTAACTTTGTGAACATAAGGTTACAGAACCGTACTTAGTATTTACTTCGGCGTGCGAGTTCGTAACAGTAACATTAATGCTCCTACATATAAATTATCAAAATTTTTATCTAATACACTATCATCTGTAATTGGACTAACCGAATATCATATAAAACATTCGTGGGAATTTTGTAGTTTTATTAAAAAGCAAGTCATTCCTCTAAATCACCGGATAATTTCACTAGACGTTGTATTTTTATACACAAACATACCTACGGATATTGCAATCAAATGTATTAAAAATAAATGGAATATAATCAAGAACTTCACACCATTAGACTTAGATACGTTTTGCGAGGCGGTTGATTTGTGTTTGTATTCCACCTATTTTCAATTTGGTGACGGTTTCTATAAACAAATTTTTGGAACAGCAATGGGATCTCCAATTTCTGCTCAGAATGCAAACTTAGTACTTGAATATTTAGAATCCAATGTATTAGCAGAGTTACCAGAAAAACCAATTTTTTTCAAAAGATACGTCGACGACTGTATCCTTTGTGTACCAATTGACCAGACTGGAAATATTCTAAAAAGTTTTAACAACTTCAATAAAAAATTACAATTCACCATAGAAATGGACAAAAATCGTTCTACTAATTTTTTAGATATGAATATACAATATGACAACAACGGTCGAATATCAACAAATTGGTTCACAAAAGAGGTATGGTCTCAACGATATTTAAAATATAATTCATACGCTCCCATAAAATACAAGAAGAGTGTTGTCACTGGCCTTACTTATAGAGCGGTACAATTATCATCCAAAACACAGGCCTAATAATATTAAAAAATCAAAAATACCTTGGATTTAAATAATTATCCTGAACATTTTTATGAACCCATTATTAAACAGAGAATTAACAACTATTACAACAAATTAAAATTTAATAGCCAAAATAATCCATCAAAATATATTTCACTTCCGTACATTCCCGACATAAATGAACCATTACAAAAATGCCAAATACCTTTAATATTAAAATTGCTAAAAAACCAAATAACATTACAGGAAATAAACTTTTTCCTGGACTCAAACCAGATAATAAGAACACAATAAACTCAATATATAAAATAAATTGTTCTGATTGCAATGGTACTTACATTGGTCAATCTAGCCAATATTTACATAAGAGAATTCAACAACATCAGCAGTCAGTTCTAAATAACAATGAATCTACTGCATTATCAAAACATTCACTTTATAAAAGTCACTCTTTTAATTTCAACAACGTATAAATAATAACTACAGAAAAAAATAATAGTAACAGATTAATCAAAGAAATGATAAATATTAAGAAGAATCCTGACTCAATCAAATTCAGAACTGACATAGACAACTTAAGTTGAATATATACAAACTTACTATTATAAACGAATATCTAAACCTTACCTAGTTATTAAAAATTGAAAAATAGATCTCTAACTCTAATTTAATTAGGACACTCTGTAAATACATTTTAACCGTCTTTAACATAGTTTATTGTTTATATTATTTGTTTTTATGTATATTAATCGTCTTTTTTTTAATTTAAGAAATACTACTGTAGAGTAGTAGACAAGCCTCTACGGAGGCATAATCAAAAAGTAAGTTTTAAAGAAATATATTTTAACTATATGTATTTAAATAAATGTATTGTGTTTTCAAATTTTTAGAAAGGTATGAAAATGGTTTAAATAAAATAAAGCGAAACGTTACCACTATAAGCAAGTGATTTTATTTCTGACCGAAACCCATGAAAATAAAAGAAATTGAGAATTTACGGTCATTAAAAATATATATGTCTAACGGTTATTAAGATAAACAGTTTTTATCGATTTTCTCATAACTTCATTATTGGACTTATGTTATTTTTTAAATCAACGCCTCATTTGTTTATAATTTTATGCGTTAAAAGACAGATTCAATACAGTTTTCACCATTTTTAACTTGTGAACTAGACTACACGCTGAAGTTATTTGGTTGTCCGTAGTTATTTTTTTGAGAATTTTTGTTTATGTTTCGTTCTCAAACTGAATGACATGAATTTCGAGCAACAGGTTTGGCTTTAGACAAGAACATCTCAAACTTTTTGCAAAACTTCAGCAGGCCAACGGAGACAGTATTTTGTCAAGGGCCCAGGTTTTTCTGTGATTTACGGCATTTTCAGATGAAAGAGAGTCGATTGATGGTAAACCGCAAATCGAAAAGCTTTTATCTTCAAGAACCGATGAAAATGTTGACATAATCCGGTATATTATGCGTTCAGACCGTCTGCTGACAATCAGAATGATTATTGAGACCTAACATCTAGAATAACTGATTGTTGTGTCACGATAATGAGTTTTATCGCACAACGCTTTCAAAAAACGAATTTTATGCCAGTAAAAACATTTCTGTGACTCATCAGCCTTCTTATTCGTCCGAGATGAGTCCTTGTGACTTTTGATTCTTCCCGAGATTGGACAGAAACCTCAAGTGAAATCATTTTGAGACAATCGAAAACATTGAAACAGCTCTAACCGACCAGCCGAAGACTATCCCAGTATCCAGTTACCAAACTAAAAACTCACACTATGTGCATAAATATACCGCTTGATATATTAATATCGTATTAAAATCATACAGGAAAAAATAAATTAACACACTGTACAATAATAGCTTGTATTATACAAAAATTATCTATCGACAAACCACGTGGGAAGTAACTTTCAACGACTTGCTACCAAATATGTTTCCCTCATCGACTTCGACCTGAATTTACCTGTTGAAATGTTGGGAAAGTAAACGGGATCGATAAAAGCCACTTTCTCGCATATCCTGTGTTCCTGTTAGCCTGCTTTCTCTTAAACTCTAGGTGACATTGGGAATTTCACAGGTGATTTTGAATAACTATATATATATATATATATATATATATATATATATATATATATATATATATGAATATAATTTCATAAAATACGAGGTGCTATATGAAATATAAATTTCTTCAATATATATATATATATATATATATATGATACCCGAATACGATAAAGAGAAAGTAGATACGCAAACTTGGAAAGTTGGAAAATTCATATGAGATTATGAAAATTTCGTCCGACTTTCTGCAAGCAACGCCATCTATAGGCAAGCCCTGTAGCGTAATATCGATTTTCCTTATCTCACATTCATGTCAGGTTGAATATTTTTCAGAATAGCAAAACATACTTAATAAATTTCAAAAAGTAGTTATATTAATTAAAACCTAAAATTTGGAAAATGACATTTAAATTTGTAAATTTGTATATTAGCTGCAAATAACTGCTTCGCTGGTTTGTGTTTTAGTACGAGATCCGTATGCCAAATTCCTAAAAGAATCTTGTTACACCCTATATTTGTCAACGAACCTGTTATAGGGTTTTAAATTTTTTTATTATTTTAGGTTGTAGGGCATTCAGACCCCTTTTTATAACTTTTTTTCCTAAAAATAATTCACTGCATGAAATCTACATACAAAATTCCATCTCTAATTACACAACTTTCATATGAGACTTTTTTTCTACAGATTATAATAACGATTATTAGGGGTGCATAATTTATAATGAACAATCCTGCATCTTGTAATTAGGATACAATTTAAAAATCAGAATTCCTCTAGCGCACAACACCAACTTCCAAGGGAAATGAAATGCAAATCAGACTCAAATAACCATCAAGTATATAAGTCAACCGGTAAATTGAGATTTTTTATTGATGAGTTATCTCGGCCGGAAAGGATGTAACAGAACAATTGTAACAACACCCCGGAGCATTTAATTCGCGATCGCCAGACATCGTATCTCATTAACATCCAATTATTCAATCAGAATAAAATTAATAAACGTTTCTGGAATAATACGGTTTCAAAATTAATTTGTAAATATACAAGTCTGAGAAACAATCGTTCCTTTATCGACACTGACGATCAGCTCTATTCAAACGATAGACTCATTACATTTAGAACGTATACGAGGAACATCTGAAAGGTCGGTATAGTTTAGCTTACAAATTCGACAAAGCAATGGTTAAAGTTTTTTTAAAAAACAACTATATTGTATCTTATCAATGACTCAGTTATAGCTGCATACATTTGTTAAGACTCATTTATTTTCGAGTTGAATTAAATAATAAAAATTGTAATATTCAACTCATCTAAATTACATAGCTAAGAGATCAATGTTATTTTAAAAATTGGCGAATGAGCCGGTCACAGTTCTATATATCTCGAAATTAGAGTTTTGTTTTTTAATCTTTGTGATATGAGCCTTAGCACACATAATAAAATTTAGCGTTAGAACGAACCTATTTGACCCAAAATTGAATGATTTTAATTCAAAAAATATAATTAAATAATTAATATAAATGATGTTTAAACCTTGGATGAATAATAGAAGATGGACCTAGCATGTGTGAATATAGTTGAAGCCAACTTACTGGCTCTAGTTCTCATTAAATTTGGCGAAAGGGAAATATTTTTCATAATGAATCTGTACAAATATATTTTCATGATGACTAAAATAATTTTTGTCAAAAAGTTTATGAAAGAATATAAGATAGGCACGTCGCTTTGGATTTGTGGTAAAATGCCTGCTATTGTTTACTAATTATTGAGTAACAGTTTTGAAATTTGTTGAAGTGAAATATTTTTGAGTGTTTATATACTGATTAAGTGACATATTAGTATTAATACAATGGATTAAACGTATATTTATAAAAAACTGGATTATTTCCTTTCATTTTCATAGGTGAATATCAGTGGCGTAACTAAACATTATTTATTTTAATAAATAAATTACCATCTTACATTGTAAAATTGTAGATTTCGTACAAATGTAGAGCAGAGACAAAAATGGCTGTATTGAAAACACAGTAGAAATATTTACCGAAAGAAGCTTATATGTGTTGCTCTCATTTTAAAGCAGACGATTTTCAATGAAAAGGAAATCCTGAAAAAGATTTTTTGTGAAGGTTTATAATACCATAACCATACTTTCAATCAGATAGCAGTACGGATGATGAGGTAGGTATCTTCCAGTAAATTAAGGTATTACTTTAAGCAAATTAAAATAAAAGAGAATTAGCTAATCAGGGAATGTTGTTTCCCGACAAAAAGTAATGTTAAATTTGGATATTAAGCCAAGTACTTCTCGGCAGTGCCTAGACTCAACATTTGAAAAGTATTTATTGTCTGTTTGAAAAACATTGTTAACGCATTAGTGCATCGTGTCCCTTTAAAGGGGCGCCACTGTTTTAACATGTAGATATTGTTACGAAATAGCACACTAGTATAGACCCTGAATCCGACTCTAAGCCATGTATGAAAGTTAAAATTATGGCGGATGCGCGGGGATTTCTTAGAACTGTTTACGATTGTGACTATCTCAACTAGACATTGTTTTTGTGACCAGTCTTATCTAGAAAATGCCAGAGAACCAATTGTTTTTGTCTAAACCGCAATCTAGAATTATCTAGTAAAAAAGTCACTAATATATAAAGGACCGACCAGGGAGAGTTAGTTAGTTGATAAAGTGATCTCGTGATATGAACAACGAACAAGGAAATAGTCTAAGTAGTGAAGAGTTTATATAAATTAATGTAAGTGAATATACTGTGTATATAATATAATTTAGTGAATAGTGTTGTGAAAAAATAAATTAAGTAAGTGAACCTACAGTGTGTATGAATTTATCCCACCCGTCGAGATAAACAGTTTTAAATGAATAAGAAAAACATTACATTGGTGTCAGGTGTGGAGTAATATAAATAAATATCTACGTAAAAATAGCCAAGAGATTTGAAAGTGACTGAGTTAAGAGCAGAATTGGAAGATCGTGAGTTGGAAACGTCCGGTAAGAAAAGTGAATTAGTAGAAAGACTTAAAGTGGCACTGGAAAATGACGGATTTGATCCAGAAACAGTTTTATTTAATGACGAGGCTTCCACCTTAATCTCGTCAATTTCTGCTAATATTTCTGCTGACATGGACGAGAAGATTTCTGCCATGGAAGAGAACATAGACGAGAAGATTTCTGCTATGAAGAACGATACATCTGCCGATATTCTATTAATGCAAAACGACATTGCCACTGAAGTTGAAAATAAAATTTCGTCTCTAAAATCTGAAATCGAGAATAAAATGTCAACGATGGACGAGAAAATCGAGAATAAGAAAGATTGGACGAGAAGATAGAGAATACGATGACAACGATGAACGAGAAAATCTAGGAGATAGAAAAAAAGATGACAGATATAAGAACTCAAGATACGCCAGCGGAAAAAAAGAAGACCGAGCGAACGAAACCTTGCAATACAGAAAGACGCCCTAAGTTAAGAGACATTGGCAGTTTTACCCGAGTCAAGGCCCCAACGTTCGATGGAAAAATGTCGTGGACCAATTATGTGAAACAGTTTGAAACAGCCGCTAGAATAAATCATCGGTCCGATAAGAAGTAAGCAGTGAACCTAACTATAGCGCTTCGGGGAGATACCTTAGATGTAGGTACTTCAGACGATACCGCTTGAAGAAACGGATGACTTCGAGCAGCTGAAGAAGAGGTTGGACATGCGATATGGCCACGAATATTTGGAACATTTGTACAGATTCCAGCTGAAGAACCGAAGGTGGAAACGTGACGAAACCCTTCCAGAGTATGAACTGGATATTGCCCGACTAGTTCGATTTGCTTATCCATCAGTACCAGATAACATGATGGAATATTTAGGCATCCAGGCCTTTATTGACGGCTTATGTGACCACGATATGGAGAAGACGCTTCGATTAGCCCATCCTAAAATATTGGTCGATGGATTGACTGCTGCTCTTGAATATGAAGCAGCCACGATGGCATCCGGATACAACAAAGGTAGGACCATACAGGAAGAAGGTGACGATGACTGACTTGAGCAGATCGTCAACTTGTTGAAACGTATGGTAGACAAGAAGCCGAAGAACATCAGGTGCTGTAATTGTGGCGAGCTAGAGCATGGACGCAGTTCGTGTAAGCATCCTACGGCTCCTGCAAACCAAGAACCTCTTAAATGCAAAGCAGCCACGAAGAGCTCGCGGTACAACAAAGGTAGGACCATGCAGGGAGAAAATTACGATGACAAACTTGACCAGATCGTCAACTTGTTGAAAGGTATGGCAGACAAGAAACCCAAGAAGATCAAATGCCGGAAGTGTGGCGAGCTAGAGTACGTACGCAGTCCGTCTAAGCGCCCCAAGACTCCTGTAACCCAAGAACTCCAGTCACAGGGGTGAACATCCAGCTGTTGTGAATCACCGAAAAGCCAACTCTTTGCCTAGACGGCCATGCCCTGTAGACTATTCACAGTGCAACAAGTCGAAATCTAAGGAAGTTGCAGTTTCAAGAATTACAGAAGTCAATGAAGAATGGCCACCCACAAGGATCAGAGGAGATCAGGAGAATGATCCGCACCTGAAGATGATCCGGCAGTGGAAGGAAGATAATCGGCGGCCTACATAGCAGGAAGTATCAAGATTTTCACCGACACTCAAGGCATATTGGGCTCAGTGGGACTCCCTTGTCTTGGAAGAAGAGCTGTTGAAAAGAGTCCTTGAAAACGATTACGGTTTCGGAATGAAGAGACAGCTAGTTGTCTCGAGAGCGAGAGTAGCTGAGGTACTGAGAAAGTTATACGACAGTCCATAGGGAGGTCATCTGGGAATGAAGAAATCCCTTCAGCGAGTCCGTGAAAGGTTTTATTGAATGAACAGTTCCGACGGTGTGAAGGACTGGTGCGAGAAATGTACGACTTGCGCTACGAGTAATGGACCACATCGCAAGAGAAAGGCACCTATGAAACAGTATAATGTTGGAAGCCCTTTCGAAAGGATTGCTTTAGACATCGCTGGTCCATTTGCGACGACAGAAAATGGTGGTAAATACATCCTGGTTATAATCGATTATTTCACAAAGTGGGTGGAAATTTACGCGATCCCGAATCAAGAGGACACAACTGTCGCGGATGTATTGGTGAAAGAATTTATCAGCCGATATGGAGTGCCCTTGGAAGTTCACAGCTGGGAATAAAGAAGACCAGGACAACAGCATTACATCCACAGTCAGATGGAATGGTCGAGAGAATGAACAGGACTATTGGAAAATACCTGTCCAAAGTAGTTTCCAGCCATCAGAGAGATGGGACCAGTATCTTTCCCTATTTGCATATGCTTATCGATCGGCCATAAATGAGTCCACGGGTGAAACACCTGCAAAAAACCTGTTTGGACGCGAAATGACGCTTCCTTAAGACCTGGGATTTGGCTGTCGGCCTGGAGAACATCTAGCAGGAGAAGACTACGTGATCCAATTGAGAAGAAGGTTGGACGATATTCATGAATTAGTTCGGACAAATCTTCAAGTTGCCAGCGACAGATTGAAAAGTCGGTACGACACGCAGGCCACAGAAGGCGGTTTTAAAGAAGGGGACAAAGTATGGTTATACAACCCGACGAGGAGAAAAGAATTTTCTCCAAAATTACAAAAATCCTGGGAAGGTCCATACTTAATCAAGAAAAGGATCAATGATTTTATATATCGCTTAAGCAAGATCCCCAACGGAAAACCAAAAGTAGTTCACCAAAACCGACTAGCGCCATTCGAAGGTGACCATGACCTAGAGAAAGGAGTAAACCATATTCGAGATGTATCTGACCCTACCTTCGATGAATTTATGGGCGCGTATGGAGGTACCGGGAAAGCTAGATATGGAGTCACTTCAGAACAACGACAAGATTTGTTCACTCTCCCGGAAGATTATTCACTGGCATACAACATCCCCGCCCGTATCAAGAACGCACGAGGGTTGGCATCCGTCTTTCGAAAGAAGTTCGGGCAATTAGAAAAACTTGAAGACCAGATTCCAGCCACTGGCAAGACACTGAAACTGAAACATAATTCGCGGTACGTCTTCTACGTGGTAACTAAAAATTAATTTCACGATCGATCTTCCTACCGCGATGTGTGGGAAGCACTTCGAAACCTACGGGACCATGTGTTGGAATCCAGCGGCAATAAACTGGCTATGCCTAAGATAGCGAGTAACCAGTTGGATTGGCGAATCATCAGGAACATGGTAGAAATTATCTTTCAAGATACCTCTTCAACTGCTTCAATCCAATTTTGTACAAATTTATCTTTATTTGTTTCAACAATATTTTGTGATATTAAGCAAGTGAACACTATTTTAGGTGCAAATTTATAATTTATATCTACCCTCTTCATTAAACATCGCAATCGTGCCTCCCAAAATCGTTTTCTACAACGACTCTTCCTCGACTTAAATAGACATTAAAAGACTCTTCTGCCGGAGTAACTTTTCCTTTATAGTATATAATTAACCATGATCATAAAGGGTAGGCTGGATCCCCCAGTATAAAACAAGAAATAATTTTATTTTTTATCTCAAAAGTTAGTTTTGGTATAAAATGTTCAAAAAATTTGTAAAAATTTGAGTCTTTCAATACTTTAGCATGATAGGTACTCCCCGGATGTTTACAAATTGCATATCTAAATTCAAAAATACAAATATTTAGTCTATCAATTCAAGTACAAATATTTAATTTTTAAAACCTACCTATACTTGTTATCG
This sequence comes from Galeruca laticollis, assembly GCA_963921935.1. NCBI lineage: Eukaryota > Metazoa > Arthropoda > Insecta > Coleoptera > Chrysomelidae > Galeruca > Galeruca laticollis. The sequence continues at coordinate 126,089,275 of OY998178.1, forward strand.
ACTTCAGTCAGTTAATTATAAGATATCGACCCTTTACGATTTAAAAAGTTACTATATCCACTTTTTGGGGGCAATATAGGAATATGGGTTCCATCTATAGCAACAATTATTCCAGGAACACTACACAAATCTTCAAAATCTTTAATTATTTCTTTGGCTTCTAAATCATTTGGGACTGTTAAAAATTCATCTTTAAATTCTGCAATCACTGCTTCACAAAAGTGATACACATTTGTCAGTACCAAATTGATTGGCAGTAAGTCTATATTCTCCACAGGATGCCAATTTGTATAAAGCAATAGCACATTTCTTTTTCACTATTAAAGGTTCTATAACAAAGTTTGGAACTGCAGAGAGGTAAGGCTTAAGTCGAAAACATAAAGAATCAAATGAAGTTTTATTGACTCTAAAATTACTCAAGAAATCTTCTTCGGGAAAATATACTTTTACAATATTTTCCCACCAATTTTTGTCTCTATTTTTACTCCACCATCTTTTTTTGTTGTATTTCCTTTTTACAATTCTATTTCTTCTTTGCTTTTCTCTAAAATTTAAAATATTCATATTCATTTGATGCATATATGCTGCAGCTTCTCGTTGTCTTTTTATGTTGAAGCATGTAAGTTACACTTAGAGTTAATAATTGTAGTGTTAATATTAGTAAAATATTTCTTTGTAGAGCACACATATTTTTCTTCATTTACAAATGTGAAATTATTTAAAAAGAAAAAAATAAACATACAGCATTACCCAAAACAAACTTCCAACTCGCGGCAAAAGTCATGTGTTAACTGTCAATACTGTCATTTCATAACTGTCAGCTCGGATCGATTTCAATTCTTTTTTTGTCTATACATGAAAACAGGAATGAGGATTGGATTCAAAACGATTTGAATACTCCATGAAAACGTAGTTAATATAATATTGACAAGAAACGGCAAGCAGATGATACGACAACTTCAGCTTTGAAAATTGAGGAATGGAATAGAGAAGGACAAAATTATTCATTTTCATGCAAGCAAATTGGTTTTTACCCCATAACTTTATATCTAAAAATTAACAAACATTAAAAATACTTTTAAATTGTCTACAAAATGTCCTTATTGTGTAACAATTTACAAGTTTGAAGTGGACTAATTTTATGAAATTTAGAAAAATTTCCAGTATATTAATTAGTTTTTAGAGATCGGCTTTTTTAGAAATACAAAAATTCAATCCATATCATTTAAAGGGTAGCTAAGTGTGGTGATATTCAATTTGTTATAATGTAGTTTTAATACTAGGAGGTTATGGTAAATTGGACTTTTAATTATGGTATAATTTATTAGTATTGTGTACATTTCTTTTTGGTGTGTAATGTGTAGTTTAGTGGCGAAGGATTAACTTTGATTAATTTTAGGTGAAAGTTACCCAGATTTAGAGGTTGAGGATTTTGCAATAGGGTTCATGAATGGTGTTATGGAAAAGAAACTTAGAGATTTCAATCACACAATTTGTATAGACGAATTCAATATGGGTTTTCCAGTGTCATTTTTAGTTACTAATAGGTTAGATCAAAAGGTGCAGGAATTTTTTTCTGGTCTCTTAGGACAAGGTTAGGCGAATCGATTGAAACCAAATATATAATAAGCGATGACGACCCAAAATATTACAATTCGTGGACCAAATGTATGACAACTGGTGGAATCTACACACCCCACCCTAAAACCGATTTAAATTTGGTGCATAATAATTTAAACTTGGCGCCAAACACGCTCTGATTAGCTTCCATTCGTTACTTGTAATGTATCCTCTATCAGAAGACATTCACGAAATAGAAGAGATGCTCCAACAATTGAATCAGGAATCAAGAAAGGCGGGTCTAAAGATGAACTACGCGAAAACTAAAATAATGAGTCCGGAACGTACATATATAGCAATAGATGGCACCTATATCGAAACTGTGACAGAATACAACTATCTAGGACACTTCATATAATTTGGGAAGGAGAAGAGGTCGAGAAACATTAGCAGAAGAGTGCAACTTTCATGGACATCCTTTGGAAAACTATCCCATATCCTGAGGAACAACTCCATACTCAAAAACGTAAAACGTAAAGTTTTTGACACCTGAATCTTGCCTGTATCTACCTACGGATTTGAAACAAGCGCTCTAACTCAAGCAACCGCCAACAAACTACGAGTAATGCAAAGGGCAATGGAGAGGGCCATGCTTGGTATAAGCATGAGGGACAACGTCCGAAATGAGGAGATTCGCAGGAGAACGGGAGTCATGGATGTTATTCAGAAGGCCGCTGAGCTGAAATTGCGGTGGACAGGGCATCTTGTGCGACAAAAAGATGAACGGTGGACACTAAAAAGTATCCAATGGCGACCCCGAGAGACCAAGCGAGGCAAAGGTAGACCCCCACTGCGATGGGTGGATGATATTAGGGATTTCGCCGGTAGAGACTGGTGGCATAAAGCTCAAGACAGGGACGGATCAAAGGGTGTAGGAAAGGCCTATGTCCAGGAGTGGATGAAAAAAAGCTGAGAAAGAAGAAGAAGAAGAATGTATCCTCTTAGTCGGAGACGGAAATCAGTCTTGTATCGTGTTTACAACGTGTGTGTGTGTGTTGGGGGGACAGGGATGGCCTCAGTCGAAGACTATTGGCCACAGAAATTTTTTTTTTATTTATTTTTTTTTGTCATATGAATATACTTACAGATCTATTCTTGCTTCCTTAATGAAGTTTATTATTGCATCGAAAGTATCTTTATTTATACATGCCAGGAGAGAACTCATATTCAATGGAAAAGGAAAGTTATTGTTCCTTAAAGAGGTATATAAATTTGATATAGCCACTTTGTTTTTCTTACACTCCAGAAATATATGATTGGTATCACCTATCGACACGTTGTCGCAGTTGCACGATGGAGACTGTAGAATACCCAATTTATGTAGGTGAGCAGGGAAACGGCCATGGTTTAGTTTTAGTCGCGTTATAATTGATGCGTATTTTTTTCTATAATCAAACATTGTTATATGAGGAATGTTATTTGGAAGATTTGGATGAAGCTGGAAATAGAAGCTTTTAGATATTTTGCTGTTGTTATTGTAAGCTTCTCTCCATCTATTTCTAATGGATTTTTTATGCCTGTTAATTACGTCAGCCTGACAGGAAAAGTTTAATAACTCTTTTAATTTGCTAGCTTCTTTTGCCTGGTGGTCTACCTTCTCATTGCCTATAACGCCGCTATGGCCTTTTACCCATATGATAGCAATTTGTTTATTATTAATTTTTAATTGATACAATAAGTTTTTTATTTCTAAGATCAGTTACTGATTATAAATGTTTATAGGAGATCCTTCGATAGCTTGTAAAACCGATTTCGAGTCTGTCATTATAGCAGCTGATTGCACAGGATTTAGTGTGCACCATATTAAGCATTGTTTTATTGCAAGAGCCTCGGCAGAGTATACCGAAAATATGTCTGCTATTCTGAATTTTTCGACATGATTAGTGTTTGAAACAAAGAATGCTGCTCCTGTTCCATCATCATATTTGGACCCATCTGTAAATATTTTAGTTATATTGTCTCCGAAATCATTCAGTATAGTTGTAAGTATTAAGTTATTTAGATTAGGAATTTCGGTGTATAAGGGGTATATGACGGTTGGTCGAAATATGATACTTTTGTAACTGTACTTATATATAGGGAATTTAGGAGAATTTAAGATGAAATCTTCATCTTGATTGGTATTAATAAAGGCCTCTGCCAAGGGAAGAGTAGATTTTATTCTCCAGTACGGAACTGTAAGGTTACACGTATTTATATAAGCGATTTTTTGGACCATTTCCGTATTAAATGCTCTATATTTAGTGTTTACAACGTGATATAGACTGTTTCATCACTTGTTTTACGGTGAAACTTTCGTACAAAGAAATGGAAGCGTAAGTATTCAAACGTCTCTCTCTGATAGTTGTCTTACATTTTTTATTTTCAGTTAAATGGATCATCGCTCTAAGAGAGGTCATTGCACCGAATTGCTTCCTTGTTGCCTACAGAGGAGGCAACCAAGCAATGGGTGATGGGTTTGGTTAAGTAGGGTTAGTTTAGGTTAGGTAGGCGGGCGACTGGAGCGGAGCAGCCACGCTTGGATTATTTATGAACAAGAACCTCAGCTCGATCTCCTAAATGAGCTATCATGCCAAAACTTTCGAAAAAAAAATTTTTATCTGTATTTTAGGATTCACAAGCCACCAGATATTCAAATATATACGAGGTCTGATAAAAAAATAACCGTTATTTACAATTTTTTCAAAAATTATTTATTTATTCATCAATAACTATCTTATCCCCTTCAAAGTAATCCTCCTCAGATATAATACACTTATGCCAGCGTTTTTTCCAATCCTCGAAACACTTCTGAAACGCGCTTTTTGGTATCGCCAACAGCTCCTGTTTCGATATTTCTTTTACCTCCTCAATCGTAGCAAAACGCTTTCCTTTCATCGGTGTCTTCAGTTTTGGGAAGAGGAAAGAGTCAACGGGGGCCAAGTCCGGTGAATACGGTGGTTGAGGCATGATAACGGTTTTGTTTTTGGCCGAAAACTCACGCACAAGCATCGATGTGTGAGCTGGTGTGTTATCATGGTGCAAAATCCATGATTGCTTTTCCACAATTCTGTGCGTTTCTGACGAACTGCTTCGCGCAAACGGCGCATAACTTGAAGGTAGTATTCCTTATTAACCGTACGACCTTGTGGCAATAATTCATGATGCACCACGCCATTGCAGTCGAAGAAAACAGTGAGCAAAACCTTCCCATTTGACCGAACTTGACGTGCTTTTTTCGGTCTTGGCTCTTCTGGACGCTTCCATTGGGATGATTGGGCTTTGGTTTCAATGTCATAGCCATACACCCATGATCCGTCACCAGTTATGACCTTTTTGAGGAAATCTGGATCGTCGTTGACGATGTTCAACAGCTCCTGAGCGATGTCCATGCGACGTTGTTTTTGCTCAAAATTTAGCAATTTTGGAACAATCTTCGCTGCCACGCGTTTCATGCCTAAAACATCCGAAAAATTGCTTGGCATGAGCCGAACGATATGCCAACATCATCAGCAACCTCTCTGATAGTGATTCGACGATTATCCAAAATCATTTTCTTCACTGCTTTAATGTTTTCATCGGTTGTTGACGTGCTCGGGCGACCAGAACGAGCATCGTCATTGACATCTTCTCGGCCTTCCTTAAACCGGTTATAGCACAATTGAACTTATGTTCTGCTCATAGTAGACTCGGCAAACGCCACAGTCAACATTTTTTCGAATAGTAAAAAATCGAAGAGCACATCAAAACACGACTAACATTTTTATCTGTCAAAAACAAACTGACAATCCAAAATGGCTGATATTGCAAACATATATAACATACATGTGAACCAACATAACAGAAAAAAAATGCGAAAATCGAACATACGTAACTCACCAAATTTGAAAATAACGGTTATTGTTTGATCAGACCTCCTATCTTTAACGGGTTCTGCGATGGGAGGTTTTCGGAACTTCCTCCAATATTTTTAGTTTACAAATCTAAATCTAGAGTAAAAGATTTTATATTAAATAAGGTAAGAGATGCTAATTTTATCCCCTTATAATGTAACAGGAATGTTGAAAAAAATACCGGTGGTTAGTCTGCGAATTCACGGAAAATACAAAATTCGAGAAAAAAATTAAAACCTAATTTTACTCACCACATATCAGGGGTAATATTTCTGAAGACGATGGGCTGAGGTAGTTTTGTTATATAAAAGACCCACCATAATTTTATAAGGGCATTCACCATGTATAGGATTTCGGTCACTAGAAATGTATCACCTTGTAAGTTTGCAGAAAAACTCGATATAATCAAGGTCGCTTGTTTTTCTGTTCCATCAATCAAATATTAAATACTTCGATAATCATTATTTACGTTTTTTTTTTAATTTCGATTAAAAGCCGCATGATGCATTATTTGAAAACAAATATTATCACATAAAACCAAGTTAACGTTCAAGGGAGCTGAATGACGCAGCTTATAACTGTGGTTACAATTATTAATTTTTAATAAATTTCGATTATATCCATGACACAAATGTCGAGGACTAATGATTTCCTTTTTCCAATCATCTATATTATCATAAAAAATTTGCTTCAGTTAATATTGTCTTGCATCTCATTATACTTTTTTTAATTAAAAAAATCGGATTAAATAATTACTACCATTTGTAAGTACGAGGGGAAATCAAAAATTGCTTTTTTTTTAATTCCTAACAGGGAATTTTCTTAATTATTAAATCTTTTAACAAGTTTCCTGGAAAAGACGATACAAGGAAGTTCCGTAAAAAACAAAGAGACATTTTAGGGGAGTTTCTAAGACTGTCGTAAGAGTTTACAGAAATATCAGAAACATTTGATGTCGATATTAAAAAACGGCCGAGTAAGAAGAGAAGTTCGGCGAAAAATTGGAAGTCCTAGAAGGAAAAATAAATAAGGATTCGTAAATGTTTGGACTTTAAGATCAGTATTTTATGCATTCGTGGGATCACAAATGCTTATTTTTCTCGGTACCAAATTCGTTCTAACTACTTAGAAACATTAGAAACATTCAGAACAAATGTTTTTAAATAGAGTGTATCTAATAGTGTAGTTGACACGTACCTGAATACACATGCATTCCTCAGTTTCCTCATAAATCAGTGCAGTTTATTAGAATTGAGTGATTTTAAATTATTAAAGTATTAGTGTTACATAAGGGAATATATCACATACAATTGTGGGCAAGTACCTTCAAGTTAAAAACTCTACAGTTACCATTGAAATTCAATATTCAGATAACGTAAAAATTCAATTTATTTTGGAAGCTTTTTATCACCTCTAATGATAGGGCGTAGACAACTGCACAGAGTGTGTAAATTAAGATTTATAATATATAGTGTATGTTACCGTAAATACCCGAAATCCGTTAATACGCGTAATAACTAGCGAGAACCCGAAATAACTAGGAGTATCGGTAAATTCGCGTAATAACTACGAGGTTTGGGAAAATACCCAATTAAAACTTTTATTCGGCTATTTACTGAAATTTTCAGTTAGAACGCGTTCTTTCTAAGCGTAAGTTAGTAACCACTGAGTGTTACTCGATCTTTGCAGGGATTGGCTACATTTCATCTCGCGATGTCTCGAAAGACAGCACCTTGCGCGGCTCCATAATACGTTATTTTATCTGAAGTTGTTACTGTGTGTACCACGCCGTTTGCTACTTTGATAAACGTTGTTCTTCGAAAAATGAATTCTTCGCTGATTGCTTGGAAAGAAAAATTTACGAATAATTTATTAAGTACGTGCAGTAAAGATCCCAAATTATCGAAATATACTATTATGAATAAAGAAACTTACGAAAATCTACTTCAAGAAATTAAAGAAGCTAAACTGGCAAAAAAGAAGAAAACTACCCTACAGTATCGTCGTTTAAACCGTTTTGACATCATGGAATTAAGTGGCGTTCAGCATATTATAGCAAAATCCAAGAATGATGAAATATTATATTACCTCCCAATTGAAGAAATCTTTGATGTTATCGAAGCTGCTCACGTAGCAATTGGGCATGGTGGTCGGGACCGACTTCGAATAGAAACAGCAAGAAAATATGCAAATATTACTACCAGAATGATAAATTTATTTCCGTCGATGTGCGAAGTCTGCAACATTAAAAAATCTAAGAAGAAAAGGGGATTGGTTTCTAAACCAATTTTACACAATGAATTAAACAGCCGATGCCAAGTAGATCTGATCGATATGCAGAGCCAATCAGATGGAGAATATAAATTCATAATGGTTTATCAAGATCATTTAACCAAGTTCATTCTGTTAAGAGCTTTAACATCTAAACGAGCTGAAGAAATCGCATACAAATTGAATGAAATATTTTTGACTTTTGGAGCGCCGTGCATATTACACAGTGATAACGGTCGAGAATTTGCGAACTGTGTTATAAACGAATTTAAATCCTTATGGCCTGAACTTAAGATTGTTCACGGAAAGCCACGACACAGCCAGAGTCAGGGATCAGTCGAAAGGGCCAATCAAGATGTTGAAAATATGATTGCTTCATGGATGTCCGATAATAAAACTGTAAAATGGTCAGAAGGTCTACCATTTGTACAATTTATGAAAAATCGTGCCTACCATTCAGGCATAAGGCAAACTCCATATAAGACCATGTTTGGCATCGAACCTAGAGTTGGATTATCTACATCGTCTTTGTGTCCTGAGGTGATTTCATCAAAAGTCGTTAATGATGTTACCACGATGAGAGAAGAAACTCAAAGAGAAGATTCAAATTCAGAAGACAACATTGCTGAAAAAGATCCAGGAGAAGATCAAGAACAAAGAACGCTTTTGCAACAAATGTGGTGCTATTTTACCGACTAACATTGATCGTGACTTCTGTTTGAATTGTAAAACAAAAGACAATATAAAAGCAGTAAGGTCAGAAGCAAGCCAATCGCTAATTCATCAGGCAAAAAAGATGAAAAGCTACAGTCATAAAACACATCCACCTGCAAACGTTGGCGATAATGTTACGGTACCTATTCCTGATGTGGATACAGCAAAAGGTGCTTTCAGAAATATAATAGCTGTTGTGTTACTGAAGACCGACGACAACATGTGCCAGTTAGGTACAAAAGATGGAGTCATAAATCATCTGTATACCAGATCCGAATTTGATATTTGCAGGCAAAAATTTATTGACATTGATTTAATAAGGAAAGATAAACAAATTTCTTTACGTCAAGCAGCTTCATCTAATTTTGGTTCTAGCCAGGGTTTTTTTATGTGCAAATGCACTAAAAATTGTAAAAGTAAATTATGCAAATGCAAAAAAAAATAATGTTCTATGCAATTCAAAATGCCATAATAGTACCTCTTGCAATAATAAGTAAGCTAAGTTATATTGTTCACTTTTGTTTGAATTTCGCTTGTTCTATGTTTCATTTGTTCTGTAAATTTTTTTTGTGCAATAAATTAACTGAAACCAACCGCACTTTATTCTCTAACAGATACTTACCTACAATATTAATTTTAGGCATCCATAAATTTTAAAATTCGGTTATTTACTGTTGTGTGCTTAGAAAGAACGCGTTCTAACTGAAAATTTCAGTAAATAGCCGAATAAAAGTTTTAATTCGGGATTTTCCTAGACCTCGTAGTAATTACGCGTTCTTACTAGTATTTGGACATGATATTGATATTCCTTATCTTGATACTATCCTACAAAACCTTAACAAACTACTAGACGTGGAAGTTGGGTATAGAGATATAAATAACTACTACAAGCTAAGAAAAGTAAAACTAGCCCTTTATAGATCGAGTTTATTTCATACCTCAAGAAATTAGAAATACTGAAAAATTGTGAAAAACTAAAAGGTACAAACATACGTATAATAAACGACTTAACATCAATAGAGAGGGTAGACAATAAAATATTAACAGAACATTTAAAACTAGCTCGTATCAATACAACTGATAAATCTCGCATCAAGGGTAATATACTATTCGTTGGCAATCATTCTTATAAAGCAAGTGACCTACGCAGCACTAGACATAAAATAACGGGAAACCAATAGCAATCCAGAAACACCAACTATACCAACTTTTCAAACAGTGGAACCTTTGGTTTTTGATGAAATTCAAAAATTTTTAACAAACCGAATATCGCAGGAGACTATTTCGGAAAATATTAATAACAGTGGAACAAAACCTAACAACGCAAAAGAAGAAAACACAAATAAGGAAGAATATAAACCAAACAAAGAAGCAGAAACAACAATTAGAGAAACACCAAGCAGGAAAATAGAAAAAAAAACAAAGAAGGTCCATTCAAAGCTAGAACAAGACTAGGAAGCAAGAAGTAAATTTTAATAGTTTATTAGTAATTCACATTTTATTTTTTAATAGATATAAAAGTCACTTTTATCAATGATCCATATGTTAGGGATGTTAACTACGAGCCTTATTCTACAATTGAATTTACAGAACTAAAAGATAATAATGAACACTACAAAAGCTTATAAAATAGTCATTTTTAATATATTAAAATATAAGTGGATAAAGAGGTCTTTCAAACACGCGATTTTTCGAGCACGACGGCGCAGCCGGAGTGCTCGAAATAGAGCAAGTGTTTGAAAGACCAGTTATCCACGAATACTTTCCGCTATTTTTTTTATTGGTGCACTTTGAAATCATAAAATATTATTATTATATTATTACTACAAAAAAATGGAAGTCCTTCCTCGATGCCCAGCCAAGTTTCGTGTAAGTCCATCCTAAATAGTATTTATTTTTATTTGACGTTACGAGGTACTGCTATCAGATCAATAATCAAAAAGTTTCTTTATTTATATTTGAAAGGATACAATGTATATATGAATATGTAAATAAATTTTGCAGAAAAAACCAAATAAGACATTGGTTAACAATGAATATATACAATTTAAAAACTAATAAAAAAAGTTTTCATTGATACTTACGTTTCTCGAGTTGTTGTTGTTACCATAGAAACTTTAAAAAACGCGCGTGTTTGAAAGTTCGATTTAAACACGCTGAGGCGTACTTTAAAAAGATGATATGAGGCATCAATAAAAAAAATATTTCATCAAAATATACGTAGTATAAATAAGAACATTGAAGAATTAAAAATATTTTTATCACAGTTGAATCACACATTTGAATTTATTGTCCTTACAAAAATACTAAATATTCCTGATTTAAGTTTGTTCCAATTACCTGATTATGATATAATTTACAGCGAGGGAGATATTAACCGTAATTACGGAGTTGTCATTTTTATAAAAAGTAATGAATGAATATAATATAGTACTTACAAATAGGATTGTGCAAAGCAGTACAAACTATAATTAAGTTGTCTAGTAAAAATAAACTTTTAATTACATCTCTGTATAAACCACCACCGATAAGGGAAGAAGCATTTGTAGATGAGTTGTGGACATATCTTGAAGACACTAAAAACAATTTAAACATTTCGAAACACTTGATTTTAGGAAATTTTAGTATAAATATTAAACATCAAACTGATCTAGTTTCTGCATATCTAGATATATTTACTGAATATAACTTCTTATCGTTAATAAACAAATATACAAGAATTCAGGGAACATCGAAAAGTTGCATAGATCATATATTTTATAGTTCGAATACAATAGATGAATATATGACAGCTACATATGATACCAGTATTACAGACCACAGGGCTAAGATGGCATATCTTCCTTTACAAGCTGAGACAACCGTAAAAAAGTTTTTTTTTCAAAAAGATCGATAATAAAATGCTACAAGAAGATATTCAGAGTCATAGATGGGAAGCCTTTTATAACATAAATAATTTAAACGGAAAAGTTAGCTATTTAATAAATGTGGTAAACAAATATATAAGTGAAAATACAAAAGTTGTTAAAGAAAATAAGCAATTTATTAAGATGCTACAATGGGTAACCAAAGGTATTATTAATTCAATTACAGAAAGAAACAGACTTCATCGCGTTTATAAAAAAAGATATGGAAAACATAGAAAAAAGAAAGCGTATTTAAATTACAGAGCATTAACAGATATAGTTTTGAGAAAAGCTAAAAGAGATTATTATACCAAACAAATTAATGAAAATTCGGAAAACTCAAAAGGACTATGGGAAATTATTAATCAGATACAAAATAAGGCCAAAAACAATAACGATGAAATGAAGAAATACATACTGATGATGGCCATATGGTAACAGAGGCTAAAGATCTAGCAGAAACCATTTAACAATTACTTTACTGAAGTAGGCATTACTCTTACAAAAACCATAAGCCCACCAAACACGCCTCAACCTAGGAGAAATGTTCAGAAAAATGCAATTGTTCTGTTGCCTTTAACGAATATAGAAATCAAAAACATAATACAATCACTAGCAAACAAGAAATCACCCGGAGTAGATAATATGCAAACAGAATTAATAAAAGAGAATTCAGAAATATTCACCCCACTCTTGACCCACTTAGTTAATGAAATATTTCTACAAGGAGAATTTCCCACTGAACTTAAGAGATATTTAGTGATACCAATATTTAAAAAAGGCAATAAGACAATGGTGACAAATTATAGACCGATATCCTTAATCACAACTTTCGCAAAAGTGGTAGAGAAAGCCCTAAATTTAAGATTACAAGAATATCTTAAAAAATATAATATAATTTCTACAAAACAATTTGGATTTCGAGTGGGACTTTCTACAACTGATGCAATTCTAGAATTAACTAAAAGAATTTATCACTCAGTGGACCTTAATAAGCCAAACTTAACCATTTTCCTGGATTTAGCTAAGGCCTTCGATACTATACATCACGATCAGTTATTGCTGGCTTTGGAGGATGCAGGAATACGAGGAATGACATTAAAACTTTTCGGAGACTATCTCAAAAACCGATATCAACAAGTGAAAGTAAAAGATCAGCTTAGCAGAAGCAAACTAATTACAACTGGTGTACCACAAGGGACAGTCCATGGTCCTATACTATTTTCAATTTACGTGAATAATTTGTATATTCAACCGACTAGTTTAAAAAAGCATTTTCAATAAAAAAATAAAAGTAATAATGAGAAACCTTTTTTTGACTAGTTGAGCTTTAGGAAATTGTTTATTTACTTCATCAAAACATCTACAATGTACAATTTTTTTTTCAAATTAGTAAAACTGAAAATCTATTTGAAAAAAACACAATTGACTCGCCAAAATAAGTTTTCCAAATTATGTATCAAGAACATCACAAGAATTTTACAGGAGCAAGAAATTTATTAAAAACAATTGAGGAAAAAACATTTCAAAAATTTTAATCTACAATATTTTGTAGAAATTTAAATTTTTTTAACTAACACAATCATTAAAATACAGTCAAAATGAATATTAAAAAGGATATATCAAGGGAGAAAGGTATCTATTTCAAAGTCAGTATTGGTTTTTGTCACGAAACAAAAAGAAGACCAAATCTTCTAATGATATTAATATCAAGTAAGATATCGCATATATGTATACAGTGATGATATGAATTGGTGTTGTAAAAGAATATAGAAGGTAATGTATAAATATTGATGTCAAGAAATTAAATAATTTAGTTATTCGACAACAAAGATAATAGATAAGTATAAATTTTGATAAGTCCATCAAGATCAGACTTTTTGTTTAGACAGTTATTTAAATTTTTATGTATATGATAAATCTCATGAAAAAGTCTCTTATTATATTTTTTTTTTATTTTGCAAGTATTATCAAAACTCATAGTATGTTTAGCACCAATAACGTGCTCTGCGAAAGAACAAAAGATAACTTTGCAGTATTACAGTCGTTCTCATGTGAAGTCAATGTCCCAGATAAACTTCTAGAAGTCTGGCCTACATATATTTTATTACATTCGTTACAAGGAATGCGGTAATCAAGGCTTCCATTGGCTCAATCTGCCTACTCTACACAATCGGATCACTTCCTAGGTTAATGAACGAATAACCTAACCCCCCTCTTGATAATGACTTCAAAGTGGAAGCCGAAACGTCGAGAAATTACAAATTTTCAATGCGGTTCAACCCGTGAACTTAGTTCATAACTCAAACCGTGGAAACCTTTCCGAATATATATATATATATATATATATATATATATATATATATATATATATATATATATATATATATATTGGTATAGTATCTTATGTGAGTATTTTTAATTGTTTAAATTTAATGTTTTTAATCCTTCCTATGAATAAAATTTTTAATTCGCCTCACGTTGGGCCGACAAATTTGGCATACTTTTATAATACCTTAATTTTAATTAAATATAACAAATAAATGTTTATTTGTCCACGTTTAAAAAAAATTGTACAATCCCTGATTGCAGCGACAATATTGTATACACAGCTTTAGCTGCGTATGAAATGTAGTTGTTATTAAATAATTCCCGGCTATAATAAAAAAATTTTAAGTATTTCAAAATATGAATTTATCTATAATGAATTATTATGACTATCATCTCAGGGTGGGTTCAAATCGTTATTAAAACATTTAGTAAATTTTTATAATTTTAAAGTATTGTCCAAATTAAATATTAACTCTACTATTCCTGATTATTTACACAAGAGTCTCGTGTGACTATTTGTTCTAGATTATGAAGGCTTTTTAATCTCCTTATGACATTAACGATTTTTAAATGAATTATCTGTCACCAATAATAATCCAAATGTCACAGCCGAAATTAAAATTTTTATTGAGGACGATGTTTTTAATTTCTATAAAAAATATGTTATAAACGAATACTACAGTAAGTTAGATTCAAAATTTATATTCTATTATTAAATCACAAAATTTGGTTTTCCCCAATAATATAGTTAATAACAAAATCGTATTTTCCTACAGAAATTAAAATTAAGAACAACCTATATACTAAAAACAACTACTCTCTAGTTTCAAAGTTTATAAATTTTTTCAACAAAAGTTCAAAATTTGGAATTTTCACTTGACGCAGATGAATGTCAAATACCACGATCACAGGCCAAAATTTTTATTACATAAATTCTTCGAATTATTTAGTTTTCCATACGTATTTCGTTTGAATGCAAACTGATATTTCTTTAAAACTCAGATACATCTATTTAATTTTGTTAAAAGGCCTGATATTTTTGATAAATAATAATAAACTGGAGCGGACTCGCCAATACTAAAGAACAGGAAAAGACTCGTACTATTCTAAATATAATTTAGAATTCTGGAACTTTCATTTGAATTAAATACGATTAATTTTTCTTCAAAACACACACGCACTGAATTTAGAATGGGTAGATTTATGATTATTAATTATACTATTCAACTAATTTTACTATTTTCTCAAAATGTGAGACAAATCTCAAATACGATGTTGTCTCGTGGGGGTCTCAAATGCAACTCACTAAATGTTCTTCAAATAAATAATTCTCTCCTTCTGTGGTTACGAACCTTTTCTTTTTTTTTTAAAAAAATCGTAAATTTGTTTCCAAATAACAAAGAGAGATTTTAAATTATTTAGAATTTAGAATATTTTTTCCTAATTGTAACATGATCTATTTATCATTAAATAGATTCTTTATAAATATCATCGGAAATCAAAAATTTCAAATTTGATATATACTGAATCTTTCAAAAATATTGATTTCATATACAATACTGTGTATATCAAAAGTATTGCACACAAAAGTATAAATAATTTTCCTTTTTTTAAGGTTTCTTTAAATTTCAAATAAAGGAACTGTATTAATATATATATTGAAATTAGTCATAATTGTAAGACAAATAAAAAATACTCACCTAGCCTTTTCCAAAGTTTGAAACTTGTTGATGCCAGTTAATCCGAATCCAACACCGACTGCCAATCCTTCAGGAATGTTGTGGACCGTGATAGCGACGACGAGAAGAAGGATTCTCTTCCACTGTCCTTTCTGGATTTCTTCAATATTGCAATCGTCCCCATCATCGAAGCTCTGCACACGAACTTTATCTTCAATATCTTTTTCTATATCTACTGCGTGTCTACCTACTGTAATAGAAAAAATAAAATACATAATACAATTGAACAAAAATAAAACTTGTTGAGAAGAAAATTACAAAAAGCAAAGACAAAATTCATTATGGGCTATAATTAATAGAAAAAGTAAATATTAAGCTAGAAATAAAGCGAAGTTTGAGTGGTTTTAAGTGTTGAAAGATATTTTTAAAGGATTATGGGCGGTATATGAAATGCTACACAAAAAATGTTTATGATTAAAAAATGTGGTAATGTATATATTTCATGTATATTACTAAGTAATTCCATATAAATTTGGTTGTCTGTATTTATTTTTATCATGACTAGAAATTTTAATATTGTTTTCCTGAATATAAACCTTATAAAAGATTCCCTCTATTGACATTCTGTTAATTAAGTCATCATAAAATTGCACACCATCTCAAATCTTTGTAAACTAAAACAATGTGCTTTTCGTAAATATACGTGAAAAGATAATATCAATTACTATTTATACTTTGTTATTGTAAACGTATTTACAGTGTTTGGAGATGTAAATACGATTTTAATATGAGAAGAAGAAAAAGCATTCAAATACGGTTTTAATAACCATAATTAGTCATTTTAGGATATAAATTTTGGTCTAAGGCCTAAGTTGCGCGAGAGTTAAAAAAGCGTTGCGTCAAATACTGGCGTTGGCCCTTTTATAACGATAAGAGTTTAAACAGACGGGTCACAATGTGGTGCCACAGTGTGGTGCCACAGTGTGGTGCCACAGTGTGGTGACACAGTGGTTTATTATTAAATTAAAATAAAAGTATTTAGAAAAATTTATGCGCCCAGTTCAATATCAATAAGAAATATAGAAGGCAGAAAATAATAGATAATCATGTCGGATAGCCAGGCAGCCATTCAGGCGCCGAGCTCTTCAGTAATCAGTAATAAAATGGTTCGGGAATGCTTTGGAACAATGACAAAAATAACGTTACCTCGTTGTAGCTACCAGGGCATACTGGACTAGAAGAGAATGAGATAGCTGATGAACTGGCAAAGAAAGGGGACCTGAGCCCTTTTGTTGAATCAGCACCGATACAATATTGGACGAAATGGAAAAACAATTGTTAGACTACTGGGACAACACAGTAGGACAAAGACAAGCGAAGATACTACTGGGAAACTATGGCCAGAAGAGATCGGAAGAATATACTAATCAGAGCAAACCTGCACTAAGAGTTTTAACAGAGCTTCTAACACGACATTGGCGCCCGAATGGACACCTCAAAAAACTCAAATCGGTGGAAACAGACGACTGCAGATTCTATGGGATATAGGAGGAAACATCCATCCATATATTTGCTAAATGCAAGGCACTGCAGAGCCTGAAGGCTCGACAAATGGGAGCACACTGGATAGAACGGATTTAGCCAAACTGAACCCGGCGGATGTCCTAAAATGTATCACAGGATCAGTAATAACAAAACTAGTAGTTTCAGAGACAATTCTCGGAAATTGGATAGAGGATAGGGCATAATAGATCTTTTAGGTCTCAGTGAATCTTAACCTCATCCACCCACATATATCCCCGCGCC
Source organism: Galeruca laticollis (assembly GCA_963921935.1). Lineage (NCBI taxonomy): Eukaryota > Metazoa > Arthropoda > Insecta > Coleoptera > Chrysomelidae > Galeruca > Galeruca laticollis. The sequence goes on from OY998178.1 coordinate 126,106,474, forward strand.
CGGGCGGCATTCTACAGAGGGGCGGCAAACAATAAAGTAAAAGTTATTTATATACACATTTACACAGATGCCGATCGCTATGAAAATATTACTTTGTACACCGTAAATATGCCGACACACGAGTTACTGCTTTGTTGATATAGATCAGCATGCCGGCAGCAAAACAGTAGATTTTGCGAAATCAGCTTGACTAAAAACTAGGCTATAGACGGTACTGTTTTGAGTCAAAAATATTGTATTTATTGTGTTTTTTAGGATAATCCTTTATGTATGGCATATATACGACAACTTTTAAAATGTGCGTTAATTTAATTTGGTTCGTAAGATGTAAGAGTGAACTAAAACTGAAATATTAGTTAACCCTCCATAACTAACATACGTTCTTTTAGACCGACCTCTTAAAATTTTATCTCTATAATTCAACCGCACCAACTTACCGTTCAGCGCGCATGAGCAGTTTCCTACCACGACATCGTACGCTTGGTGCAGATGTGACAGTAATTACCACATTCGGTCTTGTGGACCGATGTTAGTTTATGAGTACACCTGATTTGCTGAAGATACTTGGTAAGTCAATATTCATTATACATGATAAAATGTGTGTATAATAGTATATTCTATTTCAGGAGTGGAATAAGCAAAATTGTACAAGAGTAGAAAGACTTGTTTCCCGAGCCGTACGCCAGGGAAACGGTTCTACGAGTGTATAATTTTGAATTTCACCCGTGTTCTAGAGTATAATTTTTCTGCGGCCATCAAATAAAGAACAAAACAACATATATTGAATTGCTAACTCCTGGAGGAGTTGCGGTGAAATCATCACTGTTGTCAGTATAAAACACTAAAAAGGAATGGAGCCATGTATTAGCTATTGTTCTGTTCGTACCCAATAAAGAAGCTACCCGCTTTCCCCAGTTTACGAGGGTTCAAATGAATCACAAGAAGAACTTTAGGTACAGATTTCACAAAAGTACCTAATATAAATTAACTAAAATATACTGAATTGTAAAAATATTTAAAAACGAATTCTGTCTATATCTACTGTCAAGACTGACAGTTCTACGCCTACTATTAAAATTGAGTTTTCTGGTCTACGACATACTTCCACCTGAAAAATGTCTATTAGCGAAAACAAATTTTTCACTTAACAAAAGAGAGACCAAAAAAATATTTTTTGAAGTACATAACATTTTCTTTCAGAAAAGTAGAACCCACCATTTCACTTAGAAAAAACGAGGAGGCATTCGCTACGCGTTATTCTCGTTTGCGTCACTCCCGTACCAACATTATCTCCTGGATCAACAACCGTGCCTGGTTCATGTAGCTTCTAACAACCACTTATTTCTCCGTTGCCGCTTGGCGACGAACTTTCCTCTTGAAGATGTAAATCTGAATCATCCTTACACACTAACGAGTATAATCTTTGAACAGGTCTCAATACTGCCCCACGGGGGGTTTGCACTCGAACAAGACGAATCTGTCCATCTTGACTGGGTAGAACTTTGGTAATCGGCCGGTCTATGCGTTTACTATTGTCATTGCCGACTAAAACAACTTCGCCGACTGTAATTTTCCGATTAGCCCGTTTGTTACACGAAATTTTGTAGCATTAACAATAGCCTCGGAATAGCACAAAATAGTCAACAAATCTTCATATATTAAACGTGCGCGGTTTAACACTTTCTTCAATAACTGTTTCAGCACTCCGATCAAACGTTCCCAAAAACCTCCCCACCAAGCAAACGTAGGGGTTTAAATTTCCACGATATGCGTCTTACGGAACTTTCGCGCACAATACTGTCCCAGTTCAATTGCGACGTAGCATTTTCGGCACCTAAAAAATGTGTTCCATTGTCACTATAAATTGTATTGGGCCTTCCACGTCTCGACACAAACTGACGCAAAGCTTGAAGAAAACTTTGGGTTGACATGGATGTAACCAATTCCAAATGGATCGCCCGATAAACCGCACATGTAAATAGGCAGTTCCAAGCCTTATCACCCCCTTTTAAGTATAGTGGTCCGGTAAAGTCTACCCCCGTCACTTCAAATGCGACAGCATCAGGCGAGGGACGCTGCAGACCGTGCCATCTATAGAGCCTGTCGAGTAACTAAAATCGCTAAATTTCAAAAAAATCCAAAACATTATTGAAAACTGTAACATCGTTACTAATAAAATTTTATTGATTTTTATAACTGCGTATGCACGATGTCATATTGCTCGTCACATAAAAATGACCCGTATTTTGTGTTGCTCGTCTAGTCATTTTCGTTTATCCTGTTTTCTATTTGTGGTCGTTTCATAGTTTAACTTCAACTGTTTAGCTTATTATTTGGTTTCCGTATTTTGCTATGTTTTTTAATTGCTTTTATTTGTGTTGCAGTGTTTTATTATTATTTTATTGTTATTAATTGAAAAGACAATGTCAAAGTGTATGGTCAAGGATTGTAATAAGTGGTGCACTCGGTAAGTTATATTAAAAAAAATTTTAAAAATTTGAGCTTTTTTTTCTTACTAAATTAACAACCATTTTCATTTTTATAAAATACAGAATTTTTACTCTTTTAATCGACAACTTTAGAAATCATGATAGTCTTACATTAGCTAAACTAAAAATTGTTGTATTACTAAGGTAACTATTTCTTTATACAGTTTTGTTCTTAAAACCCAGGAGGATATAAAACTAATATGGCTGGAACGCAGTGGGAATAGATCATCCAATTTGACGACGAGAAAACAATGGAGGATATGTCCCCTTCATTTTAAAAAACAGTGTTTCTCAAAATTTGAAAAAGATAAAGGCATGTTATTAAGAAAGTTTGCTTTGCCGTTCCTGTTTTTGCCTGGTGAGTAATTTTTGTATATAAATTTATTAAATGTTAGCAAATATGTATATATTTTAGATTATTCAATGAAGGGGGAAATAACAGACAATTTTTTGTTTCCTGTCAAAGTAGAAGAGCCTGTACATGAGACGATTCCGAAAAGAATTAAAGGTATTTATTATCTGCAATTGAAAAAAAAAGAGTTTAATAACATACATTTTTTTCTAGATATGCCTTCCAGCCATACATATTATTTTCCAGTTGGAAAAGTTGAAATGCTCACCAGAAAGTATGAGAGGAAATTGAAGGTAAGTTTTATTGTATTCAATATAGCAGTTTTAAATGAAACTTACTGTTTCTAGATGATTCCATAATATATTGAAAACATGTTAAAAATTCTAAGATATTGACAATTGTTTCGATATTAAATATTATCGTCAGAATGCCACGAGTTACATTTCATTTGATGCCTACCTGATGTTTAATAATTATTTTTGGCTATACCAAGAAGTGGTTGACTTAATATATGTTAATATAATATCATACTTCTTGTAGTCAATCACTTCTTGGTTTAGCCAAAAATAATTATTAAACATCAAATGAAACGTAACTTCTGTCATTCTGACGATGATATTTAATATTGAAACCGTTCTCAATTTCTTAGAATTTTTAACATTTTTTCAATATATTGTCGAATTATCTAGAAACAGTAAGTTTCATTTAAAACAACAATATGAGTAGATTCCACGGAGTAATGGTCGAGACAATTAATTTCATTCAATATAGCATGCTATAATTTAGGACATTATAAAATGTACCCATTGAAAAAATAATAATCTGGGTTTTATTTTATGTTATAGCTATTCCCTCCACCAGTAAAGGTGTAGAGCCATTTCCACCTTCACCACACGTGGAAGCTATTCCCTCCACCAGCTATGGGATGGCAGGTATTGAGTCCTTGCTACCTTCACTAAATGTGTTACGAAGCGAAAAAACCATTAATCGGCATAAAGTCCTTTCATTTTTCAAACGTAGGTAGATAGTTTATAATCGTATATATGTAAAATTCAAAATCTTGTTTATTATAATTATATTTTTTTCATTTATTTTAATTGATCAGTAAGTAGTAAAAATTGATAATTTTATTCAACGCCAAAGTTTATTGCAATACATTCAATTAAAGGCATTGACAAAGTAAAAATGAATGCTTTACAATTAGCAAATAGTTATTTGTAGAACAAGTGTCACAATGACTCGTTTTGTAGTACGAGTGAAGTTTGCACAACGAACCGCGAAGCGGTGAGTTGTGCAAATCACGAGTACTACAGAAAGTCATTGTGGCACAAGTTTTACACAATATTTTTTATAATTCGCATTTATTTAATTATTTAAATAAAATAGAATTTCATATAATCCCTGTTTTTAAAATAGGAGGAGTGGTTTGAATTTAAGTTGGCAATTCTGTAGATTCCTAATTGGTCAGATCACAGATGGTGTTATTCAGCACTTCTGACTTTTGACATATTATAACCGAATAATTGTGTAAATTGTAAACAAAATTTCATTTAAGCAAACAGAAGATGATTATTTGTTTAAAAAAGAGCTTCTTCGTATATGCTCTTGCGATCTATTTATATTATTCATGAACAGAATTATTTTTGTAATACATCTTCACATAGATATCTGGTAATTTATCCCAAAAACCGAACATTTTGTATACCTATATATTGATCCTATACAATATAAAAATAAACAATTGACAAATCATCGGTAAATAAACGTTAGCGTACTTTATTCATTAATATTTTTAATATATAAATCATTCTAATTTACGTTTAATATAATAATTTGCTAGCTAGAACAACGCTAGACCATTTTATTTATAATTTGTGTCAAGGTTAAAGTCAAATGTCAAATAAAAATATAACTAAATACAATAACCAACTGTACACTAAAAATTACTATAACAGTGTTCAAAGAGCTTCATTCTGACAATGTTATAATGAAGTCTCTTTTATACGCGAATTATAAAAAACACTAGTTTTCCACAAGTACTTTTATTTCGAGTTTACTCCTTAAGAAAAGATTTTCATATATAGCAATTTATGGGAACGTCAGTATTAACTTTTGTAGAGCTATTACGCCTGAGTATTTGGTTTAGCGGTAACCAAGAATCCAAAATATCCAATAAAAATAATAAAAGCTGTAAGTCAAGAAATAATTCAGAAATCAAAAAAATCATTAATTCAATAAAAATCCAAAACTCCAAAATGTAAACATTCAAACATTTTTTGATTATTATTTCAATAGTAAGCACATTTTGTTTTGTTTTGTTGATATAAATTTTGAAGCATATTTGTGTGTTTACTTATCTACTGTTGTTATTTTGTGCATTTACTTATATAACTGTTGTTAATTGTAGAAGCTCATCCAGAAACGAGAAAGACCATGAAGACCTGTTTAATACTTCCAGTAAAGAAATAAAGATGTGTTTTGAGTGGAAATGGGAACAAGGTTCTGCCAACTCTATCATCACCAACACCAGCATCTTAAATTCAACTTCTAAAGATAATACATCAAATATTTATTATAATAATTGTACTTTTAATTTCAACCAATAAAAAAATTTCGTTAGTTAACTCTTGATATAATCGTAACGCTCTCGTGGTGTTTCGCAGAATACGTCTCGTGACTCGGAAGTATAATCGATTATTTTCTAAGCTCTTGTAATATTTGTCAGTTTCCATTCACAAACGAAGTGAAGTGAAGTTACTTGAAGTGAAATAATCACATCAATTTTTTTTCTTGAAAGGAACGATTGAAAATCCATAATCGGATATCAAAATACCAATTTAATCTCACTTTTGCAAGTGATATAAAGCAATGAATAACTGCATGTACTTGAAAGGACGTGCAGCATCGGTGAGGTGGGGGAGGTAGACTCATTACTTTGCAACGGGTGATACCAACCGAAGAGAAGTGATTTGATCTGATATTCGTGTCGAAAGGAAAGCAAGTCTGATGAAACAGCATTTCGGGCAAACTAGCATTACAGATTTTTTTCCGAAAGACATAATACATATTACTGTTTTAAATGAAGCTAACTGTTTCTAGATAATTCCACAATATATTGAAAAAAAGTTAAAAATTCTAAGAAATTGACAATTGTTGCGATATTAAATATAATCGACGGAAGTTACATTTCATTTGACGCCTACCTAATGTTTATTAATTATTTTTGACTAGACCAAGAAGTGATTGACTTATATATATATATATATATATATATATATATATATATATATATTAATCAAAAAAAGAAGATGATATGATATTACAAATATTAAAGCTTAGATATTATTAGCCCTATAGGAATATCTTGGATATCTTTTTCCCATTTAAGATCAGTATAACTGTGCAATGATATAGAAAACCAAGAAATCTATATCTGCTGATCTTTACAATTATCACTTAAGAAGACAGTTTAATACTGGAGAACTCCCTGGATTAATCTGCTCATTAACGACTTCATATTGTGGGTTTCTTAAGTATCTTCTAATTTCCAATTGTTGAAGAAAATCCAGGTCTTGTTTCTTATTACAAATATGTAGTACTTCTAGTTCTGTGTTAGGTGTCAATGAATGTTCGGTGTCAAGTAGTTGTTTTGCGTAGTGAGATTTATCTGGTTGTTTGAATGTGAAGGGTTATACCACACCCGACGTTATAAAGATTTTTAATGTAAAAATGAAATTGTCGATCCGAGAATCTGATATTGAAGGATGTTTCAAACTAAGAAATAATGGCCGCAGTGACGCTGTCCTAGTTAAATTTTGTAATACATATTGTCGTAATTTAGTATTTTCCACTAAGAAAATACTCAAAATAATTATAAGAGAAGATTTGACAGCTATGCAGCAAAAAATATTAAAAGCAGCTATCACGAAAACTGGGAGAGAAGGTCAAGTATGGAGTAATTATGGTCAAAGTTACTCAAAATTGAATAAAGAAGACCATATTCGAAAAATTACTTCTTTAGAGGAACTGGACGAAATATCAGTGTAAATTTTTTTATTCGTATCCTTAATACACATATCCTTTTAATAGTTAGGTTTTGTTTGCTCCGTCTTATAACTTTGTTCTAATTAAGGCTAATTGGTTGATTTTTATTTTAACTTTTCAAAAATATGCTTCAAGTATTTATATTATTTTCGACAGGCGCGTGCAATTGATGCGTCTCTAAATGTGACTTCTTTTTGTTTATATTTTGTTTTAGATTAAATAGATAACATTAGAATTGTCACTTTTTGATTTTGTTTTGGATATCTTGTTAAATTGATTCGAATGAAATATTTAAAAATTGCTTGTTTAAATGCGAGGTCGTTAATTCCCTCACTACATAAAGTGAATTGTGTCTGATGAAGGTATCGATATTCTTTTGATATGTGAATAATGGTTAAAATACGCTGTTACTGATAATGAGTTGCATATTAGCGGTTTTGATTTATACAGGGTAGATCGTAATGTTAATATAAAGGGCCTTTGTATGTATATTAGAAAGACAATTAAATGGGAAATAATTGATATTTATAATTTAATTTGGGAACAATGTTGAATAAAAGTTACAATAAACAAGAAAACTTTAGCTGTTGGAGTGATATATAAACCACATGAACAATACAAGTATTTTTTTAGATGAATTTGAAGATAGTCTAGCATCAATTTTTCCTACAGTTGACGAAATTGTGTGTATGGGGGATTTTAATTTAGACTTATTTGATCTTGATAATAATAATCTAAATAGGTTCTACTCTTTAATTGAATCGTTAAATTTACCTCAATAAATAGATGTTCCAACTCGAGTTACAGCTAATTCATCCACTCTTTTAGACTATTTACTAATTCGGGAAGAGGCTGTAGTGGATAGGGGCGTTATACAGCATGATATTTCAGATCATGCTATCGTTTACTGTAAGATACAGGTACAAGATAATAGGAAAAATCCAAAAATGCATACATATGAAAACTTCAATAATTTCGATGATGAACTATTTCAAGCCGATTTATTTAATACATCATTTTTCAGAATCTATGATCAGGAAACTTTCGATGAAAAAGTTTAATATTTTACTAACTGTATACACCAACTATAGACATGCTCCTATAGTTACAGCCAGAATGACCAAACCCAAAGCTCCATGGTTAACATATTCCATAAAACAAATGATGCGGGAGAGGGATAGTGCTCTTACGTCATACAGAGAATTACGTAATTACGTTAATAAAGCAGTTATTCGTGAAAAAAAGGCGTACTTTTGCACATTATATTCATAAATGTAATAAAAAACAAATGTGGAGAACATTAAGAACACATAAAGTTTTAACGGATAAGAAAGCAGAACTACCGGATAATTTCAAAAATGCTAATAATATAAATCTATATTTTATTGAATCTGTTCCTAAACCTAATACAAGTAGTGAGATACTGAATAGTAGATTAGTTGCTTCGGATTTTCGCTTTACGGAAGTTAATAACTTTTTTGTATACCAAACAATTTGCGAGATTGGAACGAATGCGGTACACATATTCTAAACTTCTGTCTTATTGAAAGTGTTTTTCCTTCAGCTTGGAAGAGGGCCGTTGTGCGGGTGCTACCTAAAGTTAACAATCTTAAAGAATTTAAAGATCTTCAACCAATAAGTATATTACCGACTGTGTCTAAAGTGATCGAGAGAGCTATGGAAACACAAATTAAGGAACATTTGGAACAATTTTCATTGTTACCGACGATTCAATCTGGCTTCAGAATGGGACACAGTTGTACAACGGCTCTTCACATTGTTGATGATATTGTCAAAGCTATTGATGATGGTAAGTGTACTGTGCTTGTCTTTCTGGATTTTAGCAGAGCATTTGATACTATTGATTATAGTTTGCTTGATAATATTTTACACTATATAGGTTTTTCAGGAAGTGCTCGTTTATTAGTGAATAATTACTTAAGAGATAGAGAACAGGGTGTCTTTCTTGACGGATCAATTTCACAGTTGCTGCCTCTTCTGTCAGGAGTACCACAGGGGTCAATATTGGGTCCCACTCTATTCACAATTTACACATCTCAATTATCGACCTATATTCATAATTGCAGTAAACATTTATATGCTGACGATACACAACTCTATTACACTTTTCCACCTGATTCAGTGGTAGATGCTTATACTGTAATTAATCATGACCTAGACGCCTTTGTGGCTGCGGCTAAAGACCATTCATACAATATTAACTCTAATAAGTCAAGAAACCTTTTATTTGGGTCTAAATCTAATCGTCAGAAAGTTCGCGATAATAATAATGTGAAAATAAATAATGAAAATTTAATAATGGTCAAGGAGGCTAAAATCTTGGGAGTAATAATTGACGACGATCTAAAATTTGAAAAGCACATTAATAGTAACCTCCAGAAAGCATACATAGTATTAAAAACAATTTATGGTGTCCGACATTTTTTACCGTTTCAAGTAAAAAAGACATTGTGTTACTCATTGATTTTATAATTATTTAATTATGCTGACATTCTATATGGTCCACACTTAAGTGTGCATTATAAAAAGAAAATTCAAAAAATGCAAAACTGCTGCATTCGGTTAATAGTTGGCATACGTAAACGACGTACTATTTCCAACAAGTTAAAAGTGATACAGTGGCTGAATATGGATAATAGACGAATGTTACATTCTGCGTGTCTTTATAATTAACTAATTATGACAAAGAAACCATGATACTTATATAGAAAAATCTCCTTCAGGACGGACGTTCATAACATTAATATTCGAAATAAAGGGGTAATTACTATACCTCCCTTCAAATTGGAAATTTCTCGACGGTCTTTTAGATATTAAATTGGCTTTGTTTATAACGGACTTCCAATGGAAATCAAATATGAGCATTTTAAAAGATTCAAAGAGTCTATTCGGAAATACTTGTTTGATCATCAGAATTAATTGGGTTCACAATTGTGGGAGGAATTGATGGCCTTACGCATCAAAGTACTAATGTAATACAGCTTGTGTTGCGGTATATATATATATATATATATAGATATATATATATATATATATATATATATATATTATGTAGTAGGTATAAAAGGTTAAGTGGAAGAGCAAGTTTTACAGCGTTTTTTACGCAGTAAAGGTTGAACTTCGCCTTGTATCTCACATATTATAATTTCTAATTTTTTATGTATATTAATAAAGACGATTATTATTATTATTAATCTGTATGCTCGAAAATGTTCTCTGTATCTAATTTCAAAATTTCTAAGGGTTTGACCCAAATGACAGCTTTTTATTCTGGACATTCAAGTTTACATATACCAGACTTCTTTAATGGGGATATTTTTGTTTTTACATTTAACAATTTTGTACTCATATTACTTTCTGTTTTAAAACAAATTGTTATATTTGTTGCTAAAGATATTATCTTTGAAATATTATTAGAAATATTACCTGCATATGCGATGGTTTTATAATTTTTTACGTCTTTAGTTTGTTTAGGAAATATTAGTCGTAATGCCACTTTTTCCTCTTTTTTATTATCTAATTTATTAATTATATGTAATGGATAACCGTTGGATATTGCTATTTGTTTAATTGTATTAATTTCTCTATGAAAATTACATTTGTTCACAGGAACTGAAAATGCTCTATGTATCATTGAATTATATGCTGCTAATTTATGTGGCATGGGATGATTGGAACTATATGGAATGTTGGTGTTGGTTTTCTGTAAATTGAATAAACAAGTACATTATTATTTAAAAATTCAAAGAGTTAATAATGTACAAAGTAAGGGTCGAGACACTAAATTACATAATACATACATAATTAATTCTTCGATGTTAACAAGGCTGATAGTGCAAAGTAACAACGGTTGGCAGTTTGACTACTAATGTTTATTTTCTCTGATTCTTCTGCATTTGCTGTTAGAAATGGTCCCAAATACTTCTTGTTGCGATTTGGCGAGGAGTGTATATCACGAAAAAATATTAAGAAAACTTTCTCCCTAAATCTGTGCATTTTCGAACAAGTGTATGGCACCGAAAAAGAAATCTTCTCTACGGGAGTCTAGCACTTAAAACTTAACTAATTCTAAAAATCCATTCATAAGAAAGAATGATGGAATTTCCTAAGACCACTTACAATAATATAACAAAACAACTCTAATAATTGATGCTGATCCACAATGATTGACGTAAATAATTTACGTATCTCAAAGCAAGAATAAAATATATATTTTGGCTTTGTGACAATAGAACCTTCAATCATGGGTAGGGTTGCATCTCCTATTTTGTTACAACGGCACCACTTATCACTATTCAATGGGCAATTTACCCGACGTTGAGATTTCAAGTGTCGACCCAACAATAACAGAAAAATGAAGGTATCTCTAGGACATCCGGATCTGAATTACAAATGGTCTTTCAGTAAATCAATGTCGCAAATGAACATCTAACGGTCTTTTCAACTTGTGATAAAAAGACGAACTTTCCAGCAAACTAAAGTCAGTAATGAAAAACTTCTCGTCCGAAAAATAGTGACGAAAACGGACGCACTTGAGTGTGTAACAAATATCTTCAAACAACTCAGTCGAGTAAATCTCTCTGGTCTATCTATCTATCGTGTTACGACGCGAAATATAACAGTGCTAACTATGAGTGTTTCAGTTCAATAATATTCGGAGAGAAATACATATTTATCATACGAGCATCTAATATCTGTGAAATCATACGAGCATCTAATATCTGTGAACAACTCGTCGCATCATTTATTGTTTCTACCTTAATATCAGTTTTTTTCCAAGATTTGATATGTTAATATTGTCGTACTTAAGTGTTTTTAATTAAAAGTTACTTAAAATTACGACCGGTCCTTCTTTACAAAAAATCCAATCTAAGTAAAACAAACCAATAAACACCTTTGGTGTATCGGTGAACGACGAACATAACAGTCCACTCCACAAATGTAGTTCATCTACACCAATTCTGTTCAACCCTATCTCTGTTATTGTTATTTCTAGTGGTATCCCAGTATGTCCAGTTACTGCCTTCATTATAAGATTATACAGTAGTTTCAGGAGTCTCTCTGTCTTATATGTATGTCTAATTCCTTTGTGAGTTGTTCTTCTGTTTTGAAAAATATTTTGTCGTCTTTGACTACATCTTCGATTGTTTCAATGATCTTCAGCGATATTTGTATAAAATGTAAGTTACTTGAACTACACTCTGTCGAAGGATTTTTTCAAGTTAAGTAAACATAGTGCTTTATCGGTGATTTGTCTTGTAACTAGCACTGCAATTTTTTTTCGGAAACCTTGATGTTCATCATCAAGTAATATTTTTTTATTGTTCAATTTACTCGAGGCATTATTTTCAATGTTATAGAGATCGAGACCGAACTATAGAAGCAGCACTTATGTCGAAAGTAGAGCGCACTGGTGTAAAATAAGAAAAACATTGTAATGTAAACAGTATAATAAACAACCTACAAAATGCAAAAAATGAATAGATCTTTTTATTTTCTTTGCCAGGAAAAATTGTTGGTATGTAAGATGGGTGTAGGGGATTATCTGATTTTTGATTATTGACAAAATGAGCACTGCAAATTCTAGTATTTTTATTTGGTTCCCAATCCTCCCGATGTTTTCTGAAATATAACTAAAGAACTTGAAGTGATTCGTTTTGTACAAATGTTTACTTTCTTCCCCTTAATAGTATTTAATTATTTGAAATTATTATATAATATTAAAGTCAGCAAACACATAACAAGCTTTTTATTTTATATAATCAATGAAATCGTACAGAAAACAACATTTTATTCTCTCGATAATAATCTTTTATTTATGTAAAAAAAATTTAGAACTTTTCTAATAGATGCCAATTGTAGTATCATACTGATTATACACAAAATAATAGTTAATAAAAATTTTTAATTGGAACATTTTACTTACATATGGGTTTTTACTGCATTTATCCATTTTTGACGTTTTAAGGTTATCCACGCAGTGTTCAATGGACTTTCGGGGAAACTATAAAATTTCAACTGCGTAGTATTTTTATACAGCATATTTGAACAGCCATGAATATAGAAAGATACTTTTGATGACGAGATCACAAACATTTAATACCAGTTTTAAAAAATGTGAACATTTGAAAACGCTAATTATACAAAACTACTAATAATGTTTACATCACATTGTTTGTACTTTTCACGGCAGATGGCATAAACGTCATCTTCCTCGGTCCCTATACCGAATGTAACGAAATTATTTAAATAAAAGTGGCGTGCTGAAAATTTGCAGTGGATTATGTTTAAAAGAAGGTAAACTCCTAAAAACAGACTTTCATTGTGTTATTACTCTGTCGGCAAAACAAACACCATTGTAATAGGAACAAATAATAAACTTTAAGCCAAACTAATAGATAGGCAACCTTATCAATTCACGTCTACCAAAAATTTAGATAGTTTAAAGAAAACAATAGAAACTATAATGATCATTCATTTTTTTTTCAGGATATGCCAATGAATTATGTGATTTTTCTTTAATGTAAAGACTATCACAGACCCTAATTCTTTTGGTATATCAGATTGATGAAATAGGTTGAGTAAACTTACCCTTTTTACGCTGATGCAGTGTTCCTGCTGTTTCTGGGAATCCCTCAATGGTAGTCATTTCTGGCGTGTAGTGTGACTCTCGTCTTGAACTACTTCGGCGACTATCGCGACGACTACCGGTGGCGTTCAATGCTAAAACAACAGCAGTGTTCGTCAGTGATAACAACTTCGAGGTTTTCTCAAAGATCACATAGCTTAGATGGTTCCCGACAATGTTATTTATTCTGACCAAATTGGCGCCATCTTGGGCTGTAAACTTTAACTATATTGTGACATGTTACAAAATTGTGACAAATTTAAATTTGATTAACGGCGGGAAATTTAAATGTTATTTTATGGTAGTTTGTACTGCTATCTAAGAACAACCAATACATTTCCAGGTTTTTTTGCTTAAAATAGCCCTCAAAATTGCATATTTTTAAGGTATATTACCACAAAAACAATAAAATTGTGAGAACTAGACGCCAAAAAATTTATTTGGAACATTATAACAATAAAAAAAAATTTAAACAAATCATTGATATGATAAATTTACTTTTCCGTCCAACCCTATCTAATATGCGAGTAAAGTACTGTTTTATCCCAAAAAAATTGGAATTTTGGATTTTTTTGAGTTATTTTTCCATTTTTCAGCAAAAACCACACGAAAAAACGATTTTTCGAGAAAAAATCCTGTGTGTATGTCGTCGTCGGCCACTTTGCGCTATACAAATACCCAATTTTACAATTGGATATTTCTTAGGGTGTCTCACAGATCAACCTATAAATCCTATTGTACCACATTTTTGTTCATTTTTGGAGAAATTTCGGGTTGTTAGCATGATACAAAGAAAAGTTGTAAATTCTTCAAACGTAAGACGTTGATCCCCGATTATTCCCAAAGGTGGGTCTTAACAGATTTTACCCCCGCCTCACTGAGACCATTAAAATGAGAACAATCACTTGGACTCCAGTGCCAAGTGATGGAAAATAATTGTGAAACAACCCTCGAATACTCTTTCAGAAGATTGCCTCCTCCATGAAAAGTGGTTGTGTTATCCGAAAGCAAAGAGCAACTAATTAGAAACCAATTGACAAAAAATTGTAATGTAAGTATTTTTTATAACGGCAAAAGAATGCATAAAGATTACGATTGTGCGCCGACGCACATCGTTCGTTTTGAACTCGAAGCCCCAAAATTTCTTCAAATTTTCTTTAACTATTTCAAAGGACACTTAATTAGAAACCTATTAACGAAAAATTATGATGTAAGTATTTTTTATAACGTCGAAAAAAATTAATAGATTACGATTAAGCACCGACACGCATCGTTCGTTGTCAACTCGAAGGCCCAAAATTTTTTTCAAATTATCTTTAACTATTTCAAAGAACACTTAATTAGGAACCTATTAACGAAAATTTGTGATGTAAGTATTTTTTATAACGTCCGAAAAAATTAATAAAAATAACGATTATGCGCTGTCGCCCATCGTTCGTTTGAATCCGAAGCCCCAAATTTTTTTCAAATTTTCTTCAACAAATTCAGTGGACACTTAATAAGGAACCTACTAACAAAAAATTGTGATGTAAGTAATATTTATAACGCCAAACAAAATTCATAAAGATGACGATTGAGCGCCGACACACATCGTTCGTTTTGAACTCGAAGTCCCAAAATTTTCCCAAATTTTCTTTAACTATTTCAAAGAACACTTAATTAGAAATCTATTAACGAAAAATTATGATGTAAGTATTTTTGTAACGTCGAAAAAAATTAGTAAAGATTACGATTGAGCGCCGACACGCATCGTTCGTTGTCAACTCGAAGCCACAAATTTTTTTCAAATTTTCTTTAACTATTTCAAAGAACACTTAATTACGAACCTATTAACGAAAAATTGTGATGTAAGTATTTTTTATAACGTCCAAACACATTCATAAAGATTTCGATTGTACGCTGACGCCCATCGTTCGTTTTGAACTCGAAGCCCCAAAATGTCTTCGAATTTTTTAAATATTTCAAAGGACACTTAATTAGGAACCTACTAACAAAAAATTGTGATGTAAGTAACTTTTATAACTCCAAACAAAATTCATAAAGATTACAATTGAGCGCCGACGCGCATCGTTCGTTTTGGACTCGAAGCCCCAAAATGTCTTCAAATTTTCTTTAACAATTTCAAAGGACACTTAATTAGGAACCTATTAACGAAAAATTGTATTTTATATAAGGTCCAAAAAAATTCATAAAGATTACGATTGAGCGCCGACACACATCGTTCGTTTTGAACTCGAAGCCCCAAATTTTTTTCAATTTTTTTAACTATATCAAAGAACACTCAATTAGGAACCTATTAACGAAAAATTGTGATGTAAGTATTTTTTATAACGTCAAAAAAATTCATAAAGATTACGATTGAGCGCCGACACACATCGTTCGTTTTGAACTCGAAACTCCAAAATTTTCTCAAATTTTCTTTAACTATTTCAAAGAACACTTAATTAGGAACCTATTCACGAAAATTGTGATGTAAGTATTTTTTATAACGTCAAAAAAATTCATAAATATTACGATTGAGCGCCGACACACATCGTTCGTTTTGAACTCGAAACCCCAAAATTTTCTCAAATTTTCTTTAACTATTTCAAAGAACACTTAATTAGGAACCTATTCACGAAAAATTGTGATGTAAGTATTTTTGTTAACGTCCAAAAAAATTCATAAAGATTACGATTGAGCGCCGACACGAAAAATTGTGATGTAAGTATTTTTGTTAACGTCCAAAAAAATTCATAAAGATTACGATTGAGCGCCGACACACATCGTTCGTTTTGAACTCGAAACTCCAAAATTTTCTCAAATTTTCTTCAACTATTTCAAAGAACACTTAATTAGGAACCTATTCACGAAAAATTGTGATGTAAGTATTTTTTATAACGTCAAAAAAATTCATAAAGATTACGATTGAGCGCCGACACACATCGTTCGTTTTGAACTCGAAACTCCAAAATTTTCTCAAATTTTCTTTAACTATTTCAAAGAACACTTAATTAGGAACCTATTCACGAAAATTGTGATGTAAGTATTTTTTATAACGTCAAAAAAATTCATAAATATTACGATTGAGCGCCGACACACATCGTTCGTTTTGAACTCGAAACCCCAAAATTTTCTCAAATTTTCTTTAACTATTTCAAAGAACACTTAATTAGGAACCTATTCACGAAAAATTGTGATGTAAGTATTTTTGTTAACGTCCAAAAAAATTCATAAAGATTACGATTGAGCGCCGACACGAAAAATTGTGATGTAAGTATTTTTGTTAACGTCCAAAAAAATTCATAAAGATTACGATTGAGCGCCGACACACATCGTTCGTTTTGAACTCGAAACTCCAAAATTTTCTCAAATTTTCTTCAACTATTTCAAAGAACACTTAATTAGGAACCTATTCACGAAAAATTGTGATGTAAGTATTTTTTATAACGTCAAAAAAATTCATAAAGATTACGATTGAGCGCCGACACACATCGTTCGTTTTGAACTCGAAACTCCAAAATGTTCTCAAATTTTCTTTAACTATTTCAAAGAACACTTAACTAGGAACCTATTCACGAAAAATTGTGATGTAAGTATTTTTTATAACGTCAAAAAAATTCATAAAGATTACGATTGAGCGCCGACACACATCGTTCGTTTTGAACTCGAAACCCCAAAATTTTCTCAAATTTTCTTTAACTATTTCAAAGAACACTTAATTAGGAACCTATTCACGAAAAATTGTGATGTAAGTATTTTTGTTAACGTCCAAAAAAAATTTATAAAGATTACGATTGAGCGCCGACACGCATCGTTCGTTTTCAACTCGAAGCCCCAAAATTTTTTCAAATTTTCTTTAACTGTTTCAAAGAACACTTTATTAGGAACTTATTAACGAAAAATTGTGATGTAAGTATTTTTAATAACGTCGAAAAAACATTATAAAGATTACGATTGTGCGCTATCGCCCATTCAAATTTTCGTCAACAAATTCAATGGTAATCTTTATTAATTTTTTTTGACGTTATAAAAAATACTATACCTTTCTTATAATAAGACCTATGTGTACAAAAATATGAACCCGGAACTCGGCCGGAGGCATACTAAAGTTTAGCCAAATTCAACTGATTTTAGTTTACTTGAAAAAAGCTTTGAATAAATGCTCAATTGACTAAAAAGCTATAAATATTCAATGTAACAATTAAGTTTTAATAAAAAAATACAACTTACCTAACATCATATTTGGAGAATGTACCCCAATAACACTAATCAATTTATCGGCACCATACACAAACAATGCACCCAAAAGGAAACCTGCTCCAACAGGTAAATATGCGTATTCTCCTAATTCTCCGTAACTTCGTGTAGATGCCGCTACTTCTAGTGCTGGTTGTAACAAAGACCAAAAAGTAGCTGCCAACATTACGCCGGCTGCAAAACCGAGACTAGCATCTAAGAGCTTTCGCTGAAATAAAATATAAAATTTATAACACAAAACATTCTGCAGAGATGTCGATATAAATACAGGGTGGCCCAGAAAGACGTTCAATTTCATATCAGTGCATAGCACTTTATTTGTGTTTTTGTCATTTCATACTGTGGGATTTACAGTATAAAAATTGATGCGATGAACAGATAGAAGGGACCTACCGTTTAACCACGGTTACGAACGTCTATGTTGAGAAGCTGTATTAGACGGAATACTGGCGTTGTTTTGCCATGGCCTGCCGATAGGTGGTGTGCCGAATTTCATTTTTTTTTCGGTGTTCGGATTTGAACTACGATCGTCTTGGTTAGCTCAACCACTGCAAATATCTTTTTCTAAAATGTGTATTTTATGAACACATTTCGTCTGATTTGAGTTGCATGTAAAGCATTCAGTTGGGATTTCTTTCAAATTATCGATAAATAACAAGCTTATGAAGTTCGATTTTATATACAGATTTCATTTGACATCTGTTAATAACTATAAAAGTTAATTACTGAAAAAACACACGGATATGACAAAGTAACTTCAGAAATAATAAAAAAACAGCACAAAAAGGAAAAGGCATGCTGCTTCATATATTCAAAAAAACTGTAGAAGACGAAATGCTTCCAACAGACTGGCATAAGGCATAATAGTGCCAATTTTTAATAAAAGTAATGTAAAAGACTGTAATAACTGCCAGGGAATAACATTATTTTACACAGCGATAAAAATGATGGAATGATACCTATACCATACTTGTGTGTTGATACCAGCTCTTATTATTTTAATAATTTAGTAGTGAATATTTATTCAAATTTGTATTTAGTTTATGTAAGTGTACCAACAACGTTATCAAGTTTGAGGAAAACCAGTTAGTTATGCTTTTCTTCCCCATAATTTGATGATATATTCAAATCTATACAGAAACGCAATCAGATAGGATAGTTTTAATTATCTTATCGCTTGGGCAGCCGGTTTTTATAGCCGGACTGTTCAATAGCGAACAGGACCGCATTTAAACCAATGTTCATTAACATACCTTCAACAATCATGAACGTAGAAACAATTGAGTCTTCTGACTACAGAAGTACTCAAACGATAACTCATCCCATCTCTCAATCTACCTACTCACAAGCAGCATCTAAGAAATTTTACCCATCAAAAGCACTGGCCATCATATTTCCATCTTTAGACGGAGTGAAATTAGAAGAATATGTATATGCACTAGGCCCTAAAGTTTAACCAAAAAATATAACGTTTGCATCAAGCATATCAAACAACCGAATTTGCATATACTTGTCAAGTAAATCTACTTTAGAAGACTATTTAACAAAAGATGGTAAAATATCTATAAATAACGAAATTATATCAGCAAGAAGATTGTTTACCCCATCAAGTCGTATTTTACTATCAAATGTTTATCCCTATATTGGGTTTCAATTCGCTATCACCTGTAAGTTCCGTAAGAGCTGGTTTTTCTAAAACAGAATATGACCATATTGGTACTTTCCGACGTCAAGTATACTCGACTCCTCTACAAGACGATGCAAATATCCCAGATTCATTCCTAGTTACCCATGAAAACACATCCCACCGCATCTTCTTGTCCATCGACGAAATGTCCTGTTTTCAATGTAAACAGTCTGGTCACATACCATATCAATGCACTATAATCTCCACTACTCCAATTGAATCACATGCCTCAACTACTGATACTCATAACACCATTACATCAACATTGCCACCAGAACCTGAAACATTACCAAATTCTCAGGAAAATAGTACTGTCCAACATCCTCGTCTAATCCAATTCAACAAATATCTGTACCACTCACTTCGAGTCAAGTTAAAAGAAAATCCTCAGATCGACACTCCCCAGAAATTGACAATAAACCAGAACCTCAATTTGCAAAACCCGTTACCCAGACCCAAAAAAACAAAAAAAAAGCACATTTAAGCCCTCTAAGTCTCTTATCGATGATCACGACTCTCGTTTTCCTCTTAACTTTGACCAACTTATTGATCTATTTGATAACAACTATAGTACACCCAATCCCAAATTGATTGCTCAAAATTACACCAATGACTTGCCAGCACTGTGTAAAATGCTTGAAGAAATATATCCACATATTTCTGAGCGCGGTATTAAAACCATATGTACTAAAATTCGGAAAAAATGTAAGTATGCTTGTAATCCTCAAACTACTGACACCGAAAGCGATTCATCGCAGGAAACTTATTGAAAATCAAATATTTTAACTTTTTTCTTCATCGCGTTCAATAATATAGTGCAGTGGAACATCAACGGCGTATACTCACATCTAGAAATGCTACAAATATTAATATCAGAGCAAAACCCATTATTATTGCAAGAAACAAATTTCACAAATAATAAGACTTATACGCCTAAAAACTTCAACGATTTTTTCTGAATAGACAAAATATTGGGGACGAGCCAGCGGCGGCGTATCAATTTATGTAAAAAAAGACATAGAATCATGTTTAATTCCATTATTAACTCATTTAGAAGCAATTACAGTTCGCATACAAGGTATAACCAAATTAAATATATGTAACATATATATCTTCCTTCCAGTAAGGATATTAACATTGAGAGCTTAACCAATCTTACTGATCAGATTCCTCTTCCTAGATTAATTGTCGGAGATTTTAATGGTAATAATGTATGTTGGGGTCCCCTTATATTGACCCACGTGGTAAAATAATATACGACGCAATTGAAAAAATAACTTATCACTCCTAAACGATGACCGTCACACACGTTTCAACAGTTATAATGGTAATTTGTCACACATTGATTTAAGCTTTTCCGAATCCCCCACAGCACTTAACCTTACTTGGAACGTACTTTCCGATCTTCACGGAAGCTACCATATTCCAATAATTATAACAAATAACCGATATAACCAGACATCGCATCACCCTACTCGTAAATGGAAGTTAAAATCTACAAATAGGACATTGTATAAAAGCCTTGTAGATAACCTTTTAAATCAAACTAACTTTAACGAAATCGATAATAATGAATTATTGAATAAATTTATTTCCATCATCACAAAAGCCGCGGATATAGCGATAGGAAAATCATCTTTATCCCAGGTATTCAGGTATTTTTTTTTGGTGTCACATAATTCTCACTCACCTCGTAGATAGACATAAGTAAGGGTTAAAACAAAATTAATTGTAATTAGTATCAACTGCCTGGAGCGTATGATTTTGGATAGGGTACGTTTCGCCGGCAACGTTTCGCCAGTAACATTTCGCCGGAGTCGATTCGCCGACAGGTACGTTTCGCCCGGGAATATTTCGCCGGTAACGTTTCACCAGCAGTGCATTTATGAAATACCTCATTTCCACACAAGTATTGAATTTGAAAATATATTATGTACAAAAGTGTTATAAAAAACTGTATTTTAGATCATTTCAAAATTGTAAGCTAGCCCTCGTAAAAGATCTAAAATATTTCTGTTACTAGAATCTTCTACAATTGTGAGAATCTGTCGGTCTGTCCTAATATAAACGTCTTTTTTTATTGGGTTCATTTCCAGCAACTAACTTTTCGTAAAACATTTCCCTATTCTTTTTAATCTTCTTCAGTTCCGAAATGAATTTC
This sequence comes from Galeruca laticollis, assembly GCA_963921935.1. NCBI lineage: Eukaryota > Metazoa > Arthropoda > Insecta > Coleoptera > Chrysomelidae > Galeruca > Galeruca laticollis. The sequence goes on from OY998178.1 coordinate 126,128,095, forward strand.
CAAATTGTGGAGTGCTGCGAGCCCAGTTGTGCTTGAATTCTTCTGTGCGCAGCCTCTACTATATTGTTAGTTTTCTAAAAAAAAACAAATCTTTCATTATTTTTAATAATTTTGGTTACATTGTTTTACCGCTATTGCATTCAAAACCCGATTATGAAAGTTCCAAGTTTCTGGTGGAAAATTTTAAATACGTTTAACATTTCCCCTCCTATTGCGAACTCCCAAATAATTTGTTTGAAACCAGTTTGCAATAGGCAATAACGCTTCTTCCAGATGATCATAGATTAAGTCGAATGAATCACTTAGATTTGGAACAGGCACAAAAGCCAATGCAGTGATCATTCTAGCTTGTAACGCAAAATCTTCATTATTTCGATATTCTCTAAAATAAAATATATATAAATAAAAAAGTTAATTTTTTTTTGTTTTTGTAAAGTTACTACAAACCTTGTTAAGTTTTCTTGTCCAATAACTTTTTTCACATTTTTCACAAGGTGGGAAAAGCATCTACCAATAGACATTCCTGGAAATATTTCAAGGGAAGCATTGTGTATTGCAAGCTCAAAATCGACTGACACTCTTGATGGATTTAATAAAGGCTCTAACTCGATCAGCATTTGGATCATTTTTTCATAAGTTCTCTGTCTTTTATCTGGTAAAAGTATATACACGCAAGGATGGATGCTTCCATACTTTTCACCCATTATAACAAACACCTGGGCAAATAACGTCGATGTAACGCTAAAGGTGCCATCAACATACCACCTAGATGATGTTTTTAAAATGTCAATTCCTCGACGTCTCCCAAATATTAATAAGCGTGGTAATTCTGGATAATTGTCTGCTAGTAAAAAACGTTCTGTTGTGCTGCTACCGTCTGTGGAGTTCTCTTTATATTCTTGAGGAATTTCTATCTCTTCCAAAGAATTAGGTGCAACGGGGGCATGATCGATTACCCTCCGTGCTCTTTTTATTTGCACCTTTAAACTTCGATCAGATGGGCAAATTCCGGTTGCAGAAATTGTAAGTGTTTGTTGACAGTTATTTATGATCACAGTAGCAGTGTCTTGGGTTTCAACTGCTCTTATTATAAGGGATGTAACCATTTCGGACACCTAAATTTATAAAATAAAGATGAATTCAATTATCTGATTAAGACTTCATGATAAATCACTTATTTAAAAATGAAAGGATTTTACAAGTAAGTAATAAATTAAAACATATTATATTTACCTCTACTTTGGCGGCTGAAGCATCGTGTACGTGGTGTCCAGCTTTTTAAATTATTTCATTATTTAACGATAGTGCACTCTTGCTTTACATTGTATATCTCTTCGTCGGCAACGAAAATATTGTTTTTCACCATTTGCACTCAAAGAATCAAAAATACACATAAACCAGTCTTCGCTAAAAATTCGGCCACTTCTTTTAGTCTCCATGAGTGGCACTGCACTAAACTTGAGTAAAAAGTACCTAACTAATAATTTTAGAAAAATTCTGTAAGTTTTGATGCACTTAATGGGTGGTGGTGGTAAAATTTTTCAAAAGCAGATACTGGATAAACTTAGTAGGCGTGACTTAACATTATATGACCTCTAATACCATTTGTTGGATAGTAGGCGTGACTTAACATTATATGACCTCTAATACTACTTGTTGGATATCCCCATTTTTTTATCGGTTAATCCGACAACCCTGCAAAGTACAATACAACTTTAATCTGATTTTGGGTTTGCAATTCGTTCTACCTAGTAAGATTACTGCGAGAAAGACATTAACGTTGTTATATAAGCTTAATTATACCTATTTATCCACCTTAACTCTGCTTGATGTTTTTTTCTGTTGTCTTAATTTGTGGGCACAATATCTGTGGAAGAGACAACTAAAAGAACCCACCCGCGAATCGTGAGGTCGGCGAATCGTGCTACCGGCTAAACATTCCCGGCGAAACATTACAGGCGAAACGTTACTGGCGAAACGTTGCCGGCGAAACGTACCGTTTCCTATGATTTTGTCTCCGTAAAGTCACGGTATCAATGAATTTTCGCCACGATTAAATAATTTTGGTTTTTCAGACGCGGTTATATCACTTACTCATAGCTAGCTAAATAAATAAACATTATAGTTTATTCAAGGAAAACAAAACTGCAACTCGGAAATTTTGTAATACACACTGAACTGGTTACCAATAAGAATTATATTCAAAAATCAGCAGGATTTTACATTCCTCTACTTTCACTTTCTGTTTACATAAAGTACAATGGCATTCAAGAAACATGAAAATTAGATAAGAATTTCTCGCAGTGAGGCAGGTCAGATTACGAAATAGGGGCTAAATCATACGGCCCTTGCGCACCTTGAACAATTTGTAGATAAGTGGGTAATATTTTTTTATTGTGAAGGATTTAATATTTGTTTTTGTTATTGGTCCTATTTTATACAGCGAAAGATTTATTATATTTTTTTATACACTTGTGGTTACCGATACTTTATTCAGATCCCTTCCCCGATTTTCCCTCTAGAGTGTGCAGCGCATTTGGATACGAGGCCGAACAAAGAGATCAATCCTGGCCTGGCAAAGGTAATTCCACCGCTTTAAGTCCAGGTTTTCCCCGCCTACTTCGGACTGTTGTTAGTTTTCTTTTTACGCTCGGCTGCTTTATTACACTGGTGACAGCGGACCCAGGAGCGAAGGGTCCAATTTATTAGACTGGTGACAGCGGATTTTTTTTGTTAAGAAACAACTCGGTACAAAGATATAGAGTTGTACAATAGGTACTGGAAGTTGGAGCCACACTTGTAACTCCAAATACAATAATCAAAATTAGACTATCTCATATTACAAGTATTCTAGTTTGAGAACAGTATGCAATATTTCAAGCTCTAGTCCATGCCAATAGAGAAAATGTAAAACAATTGTTCACAGTAACGGATTCATTGAACTCAATTGAAAGTTTGCGCCAGATGTATCCATCAAATCCAATACTGATACTTATCAAGCAGGAACTATCCCAGCTATACAATTTAGGAGCAGTTATACAGTTTTTATGGGTGCCTTCACACACAGGAATAGAGGGAAATAAGCGAGTCGATGCAGCAGCCAAAACTATAATTCAGGATCCTAGTGCCACCGAAGTTACGAGAGCTACGATGTCAGACATGAAAATATATATTAAGGCATCGGTTTTAACAACGCTTGGCAACATCAGTGGTCCTAATCTCACGAAAAGTGAAAATAACAGTTAAACCGTGGAGGGGCGTTCCAGAAAATAGGAAAAAACAAGTAATCCTGACCCGTCTTCAAATAGGTCACACACAATTTTCCGATGATCACTTAATGTCAAAATCCGAACAATCCCGCTGTACAGTGTGTCAATGCCCTTTAACGGTCAAGCATGTATTAATAGACTGTCCAAAGTTTTAACAGCAAAGAGTGTCATTTAACATCCCACATACTATGTACCAGTTGCTCGGAGAAGAATTCAATATGGAAAACTTGATAGCTTATCAACGAACTATTCAGTTTTTGCAAAAAATTTAAACGTTTAATATTATAATCGCTTGTGTTCGTATACATGTAGTACTATTTAATATTTATTATTGTAACAATTGGTAGCGCTAAAAACCTAAAGGGTAGATGCGCTTTATTTTTCTCAAATAAAAAATTATGGAAAAAATACTAAAGAAAAGAATAGGACTGACAGTAGAAGACACATTCGAGGAATCGAAGAGTGGATTTCTAATAGAAAAAAACACCCAAGATCACGTATTTACTACAAAACAAATGACAGAATAATCGGTACAAGGAAAGAAGAAGTATGTAGCTATCTTAGGCTTAGAAAAAAAGCATTTGATAGAGTACCTAGAGAGAAAATATGAAAAATATTGGTAGAAAGAGGAGTCATCGGAAAAATTATAAGGATAATACAAAATATTTATGAAAACAACGAGAATGCAATCATAAGAAATAACAAAATTTCGGTAGGCTTCACTACAAATATAGGATTAAGACAAGGACGGAAGTTCGTTATTAGGCATCATCTTCATGGACGAGATCATAAAGTGATGCACTGTATAAAGTAAAAAAAAATCAGTGTGACATTCGCAACTACAAAGAGTTAACATTATTTGCAAACGATGTGATACTAATAGCAAAAAATTAAAAAGAGTTACAAGAAAACATTAAGGTGTGGAATACAGCAGTGATAGATATGAGAATGAAAATAAACAAAAACATAAGTAACGGTGATTGGGGAAGAAGAGACCAAGTTATACTTCTCCCAAACTTAGTTTTAAAATGAATATATGCCATATTATCTAAACCCCATAAAATCTTTAAAAGAAACGAACAAGTGATTTACGACATAGATAATCGACCAGTGATATTAATGTTGATATTAAAAAATAAACTGTGCAACCCCTAGGTCAGTGGTCGCCAACCTCTCAATGTATTGAGCTACTTTGTTAAATTTGGAATAAACCCACACGGAAGCCACGTAACGCAACGTAAATGAAATAATCTACAGTTAATTTATCATTATATGTATTTATTTTACTATTCAACTGGTAATATATAATACATAGGTACTCATAATAAACTAATCACAAAATAACTAATACTAGTACGTACTTGTTCATAGCTACATTCCTACCTACCAAACGAAGGTGTTTGAAAAATAAACACAAACTTTTATTCAGCCACAACGGCGTGTCACGTAAGATTTAAAAATCGTTAATAATAACAACAAAAAAGTAACGCACTATCATGAACATAAACATTGAAAAATAAAAAAGCACGTTCAATGAGAAGGCTGACACTCAGACTCATCCATAATTTTTTTAATGTTTGCAGTATAATTTGATACAGCCATTCGAATACAATTATCCAAATGTTCATCTGTAAGTCGATTGCGATATTTGTTCTTAATAAACTTCATATTGGAAAAAGAAGATTCACACAAATAGGTTAAACTGAATAATGCTTTCACTTTAAAGGCAACACGGCATAGAACTGAATATTTGTCTGTACTTACAATAAGCCAGATACATTTGGTACTTGAGACTAACGATTTCAAGGCTAAATCATTTCGAAACTCAATTACTTCCATTTCTGTTGCAGCGATGTCTTCGCCAAAGTTCTGCATAACACAAGTTGCAAACTGACTGTTGGATATCAATTTCCATAAAGGGTGAAACAACAAACTGCGCTACTAAAGCCATTTCGTTGAAATCCTTAAAACGATTTTTGAAGTTATTCTTCAGGGTAGAAACTATTTCTACATGATATTTGCTGTCATAGGGTTCTAATGGATTTTGAGATATTTTTTTTGAAAGAATAGGAAAATGCTTGGCATCGCTGTTAATTAGGTTTTGCTCCCAAAACTCCAGCTTTTTGATAAATGCTTTTATATCAGAAATCATTTCCGCTAGTTCTTTGTCTCTCCCCTGAAGCTGCAAATTAAGTTCGCTTAATTTCTCTGTAATGTCCACGAGAAAACCAAAATATCTAAGCCAGATTGAATTTTCTAGTTGCGGAGTCGGTTCATCGCGTTGTTTGAAAAATTGAACTATGCCAGATAGGACATCATTAAAACATTTCAGCACCCGTCCTCTACTTAACCATCGGACTTCAGAGTGAAGTCAACTTCATCGGCCAAGGTTTTGAATAATCTTCTTTGTAACGCTTGAGCTCTAATCTTGTTCACAATTTTTACCACCAGTTTCATAACGTTGTTTAGTTTCAGGAAATTTCCACATAATGCTTGCTGATGGATAAGCAGTGGTAACAGAGAAATTGCGGAGAAGTTTCATCTTTACGACATAACGCCACCAGACCCTTATCACAACCCACCATAGCTGGAGCGCCATCGGTTGTCAAGCCTACCATTTTCGATATTGGAATTTTCTCGGAAGAAATAATATTTTTTAAATGAGATTACAACTCCTGTCCAGTAGTGTGTCCTTTCAGTGGAATAAACTTCAAAAAATCTTCTTTAATCGTAAAATCACTAAAAACCATCCTGACGAACACGGCCATCTGGGCAGTGTCAACGACATCTGTTGATTCATCCAGTTGAAGTGAAAAATAAACACAGTTATCTAAGTCAGTTCTTAACTGTAGAAAAATATCATTGCTCATTACTTCTACACGTCTCATCACTGTATTAGCAGAAAGTTGCATAGATTTTATAGCTGAAACTATCTCGTATTTATTTCTAAAGATGGCAAATAACGAATCAGCACCTTCTAAAAACGCCTGTTTTATCATTTCCCCGTCTTCATAAGGTTTCTTTTTTTGTGCAATTATCTGGGACACACGGTACGATGCTTCAGTTGCAGCCTTATTTTTGTCGACTGTTCTTAAAAATATTGATCGTTGTCCAATTAACTGCTTTTTTAACTGTTTCAGTTTCTCCTTTCTGGCGGCAGAATGTAGTGGGAATGATTTTTCAAAATTAGAATGTACAGTTTTATGATGTCTCTCAATATTTCCTTTTTTAGCAACGGAGACCGAAGTATTACATAACAAACACACATTTTTATCTTTAACTTCTGTGAAAAAGTATTGTTGTTCCCATTCCGAATGAAAGTGGTATGTTTTACCTTCTTACAACTGCTTCCCATAATATTATTTTTTGTTGTTCTTTACTAACCCAACCGTTGGACGTTCAGTTTTAAAGTAAGCGCAATGTCGCCGCGCCGTGCGTGTTTATCCCGTTCAAAGCAATCCTGATCGTTCTCGAACACTAACGCGCTGGTCCGGCTGGACGGTTCTAGCCGATTCTAACTTGATGGCGTCAGCGGCAGATCGCTCACCGCAACGTTGCCGCTGTTTATGTTTAATAGTATGACAATTAGATTTTTTGTGAAATTTTCGGAAGCTTCTCTGATTTTTGCAGTATGTATTTTTTAAATTAAAATCGTTGTGAGAGCTACCAGAATTGCCTCCGCGAGCTACCGGTAGCTCGCGATCAACAGGTTGGCGACCACTGCCCTAGGTTATAAAAAGGTGGCACCCACATAAATAATCTTTTTTAAATTGAGAATGGAAGAAGTATAAATATAAGAATCGATACAGAAACATTGGAAGAAATTAAACACTGCCAATTACCTGGGAACAATAATAGACGAAAACGGGACACAGGTGTAAATGAAAGAATTGCAAAAACATGAAACTATATTACGCCATGAACACTAAATTCATAAAGAAAAAAGATATATCCAGAGTAACCAAACCAAACGTCAGTAAAGCTAGCACCTCAAATTTATCAAATTAAAAAAACTAATGTATAATTTAGAAATAATTTAGAACGAATTTGTACCTTTACAAAATCAAATTTTAATATCATAAATTTAAACTTTTAATTTAGGACTAATTTGTACCCAAAATCGCTTTTACATTATTATATTATTTTGTTTATAAACGATGATAATAAATTAGACCACTTGTTTTATTAATTTCCAAGTAAATCGATAATAGTTATTTAATAAACTAGTTTACGAACGACCGAGCGAGCGATAGCGAGTCACTGCCTTTAATAATTGAGTTTATTAATCGCCCATTACAATATTTTTTTGTCGACCGTAAACTCTTTATTTGACAAAATTAGAAATTAATTTGAAATCAAAACCAATTTCATCTTTTTTATCGCATCAATAAAGATGAGACCCAATAAAATATTTTCATTGTTTTTTGTCATCGAGGTAGGTCATTTTTAAATTTTTCAACACTTTCCATTCACTTTTCCACAAAGACTGTCAGGAGACAATAACGTCAACTCAATACATTTTCAATTTCACGTAAAAATAACGTTTACTAAAAAACCCGGTTACCATTGAAAAATATGAAACGCGAATTGTCAAAAACAGTTGTCATTGTGAAAAAGTGACTGTAAATTCGTAATTGTACAGTTACGGAGCTAGAAAACCTTGCTGAATTACCTACTGCAGTGTTGCCAAGTACAAACAATGCATGTTTGAGTTTGTTACCAACTAAAGATCGAAATTTTTACGAAAAATCAGACATAAAGAAAGTGAAAATAAAAAACTGAAGAGACCAAATAGAAAATAGAATAGATAAAAGTTATTACAAAAACAAAAACACACCAGGGCCTATTAATAAGGAGATAAATGGAGGACAAAGTGGACTAATCCACCACGATGAACGTATTATTAAGTTCTTACGAACAGCTTCAATTACTTTGGAAATAGACAGTTTATATTGTTACGAAACAGCACACTGGTATAGACCCTAAATCCGACTCTGTCTAAGCCAGGTATGAAAATTAAAATTATGGCGGATACGCAGGGTTCTTTTTTATAACTGTTTACGACTATCTTATCTAAACATTGTTTTTGTGACCAGACTTATCTAGAAAATGCCAGACCCAATTGTTTTTGTGTGTGTAAGCCGCAGTCCGGAATTTTCTAGTAAAAAAGGAACTAGTATAAATAAGGAAACGACCCGAGAGAGTTTAGTTGATAAAGTGATCTTGAGAAATAAACAAAAATACACCGAACAGTAAAGTGCTAATATAAATTAATAATCAAGTTTGTGTGCATATAAATTAAATTTAAGTGATTAGTTAAGTATATATAAATTAAGTGTTAGTGAGTTAGTGTTGAAATAAATTAGTAAGTAGCCATACCGTGTGTATAAAATTTATCCCATCCGTTTATTGTTTAAATAAATTAGAATAACATTACAATATATATACTTACCGACTTAAAATTCGATCCATTCAAAATAATGATTCATTTAAAAATGCTCTTACTTTCAAATGCGGAAGCTGATTTATTTGAATTTTTTAGCAACTTTTAGATACAATACTGTAGTTTTAAGATTATTATTCGGACATCTAAAAGTAATTCAGTATTCGCTGGATATACAGGGGGGAAAAGAAAGCAATTTCTTCCTCTACTTTAGACACACCCTGTAGGTTAATTATGCTAGTAGATCTACACACAATTAACTTTATCAAGAAGACTGATTTGTTTCCAACATTTTGTTTTTTTATTTATCCCGATGTCTTAATTTGTTTGTGAAATGTGACGGTTTAAAGAAAATGCAACATTCTTAAATTTTTTACTCAGTTTTAGCAGCCTCAATGCGTCGTGGCATACCCTCATTAGATATCGAATCTCCATCTGGTCAATCTGCTCCCATTCTTGGACCAAAGCATCTCTCAAAAAATTTAAATTACTTGGAGAAGGAACTCGGTTACGAACTCGTCTGCCCCTCATGTCCCAGACGTGCTCAATTGGATTGAGGTCTGGGCTACGTGATGGCTATTTCATCCTTTGAATTTCTGTTTCGTCCAAATATTGATATACAATCCACGCAATATGTGGTCGAGCGTTGTCGTGCATAAACATGAATTCGTTTCCTATAAACGGTGCAAATGGAATTACATGTGGATCTAGCACATCACGAATATATCGGTTTGCTGTCATTGCTCCGCCGCCAACAATGACTAAATCAGTACGAGCTTCCATTCTTATGCCGCCCCAAACCATTACCGATCCTCCTCCATAACTGAGTCTTGTGGAAAAATTTGCTTGGTCAAACCTTTCGCCTCTTCTTCGCTATATTCTTTCACGGCCATCTGGAGAACGTAAACAAAACCTTGACTCGTCAGAAAATAAAATCTTACTCCAATCATCGACATTCCAATGTTGTTGCTCCCTGGCAAATCGGGCTGTTCTGTGATTCATAAGTAACTCCGGACCAGTTGCAGGTCTTCTGGAGCGTAATCCATGTTCTCGTAATCACCTTCGAATCGTTATTTCGTTAACAGCTAATTGGCGTACTTCTTCCAAACGATTTCGAGCCACGACAGCAGTAGTATTTCTATCTCGCAAAAAGTTTAATGTTACAAAACGATCATCTCGAACATTTGTAGAACGTCGTCTGCCAGATCCTCTTCGTCTCGAAAAATCACCAGTTTCATTGAAACGTTATACAGCTCTCTGGGCGCTACACCTTGTAACACCCAATATTCTAGAAGCATAATACTGAGACCTACCATCTTGTACCAGAGCAACTGCTCGTGCTGCATCAGTAGGTGTTGAAACCATGATGTTAAATTAAATACTGATAATTAAACTGCAATTGACAAGTAACGAATATTTGACAGTTGTCATATTGTGAGTTGCCACAGCATTCTACTTATTTTGTAGTTTATTCTCTACCGTCATTTAAATTATGACCATTTCTAAAATGTTGCATTTTCTTTAAACCGTCACATTTGACAAACAAATTAAGATATCGGGATAAATAAAAAAACAAAATGTTGGAAATAAACCAGTCTTATTGATAAAGTTAATTGGGTGCAGATCTACTAGCAGAATTAACCTACAGGATGTGTCAAAAGTAGAGGAAAAATTGTTTTCTTTTCCCCCTGTATATCCAGCGAATACTGAATTACTTTTAGATGTCCAAATAATAATCTTAAAACTACAGTAGTTTATCTAAAAGTTGCTAAAAAATTCAAATAAATAAGCTCCCCCATTTGAAAGTAAGAGCATTTTTAAATAAATCATTATTTTGAATGGATCGAATTTTAAGTCGGTAAGTTTATATATATATATATATATATATATATATATATATATATATATATTGAGTTAGGAATAAAATATAAAGATAAAAATGATAAAAAAAATATATCGCTAGATATCAATAACCTTTAAATAACATATGACAAGCAAATTAAGTTTTCTCTAGAACATTCAATCATAAAATGAACAAGAAATGTTCAGATGGTAGGTCACAATAGAGTGCAAATTATAATTACAAAATTCAATTTGATTAGCACAGACTATCAAAGGTATGAAGTCTTGTAGTAAAATTTCTTTTGAAAGACTAAGTTGATTTTAAGCTTAAAGTTTCAAGATATTTAACTAGATCATAAAGGTCAATAAAAAAAAATTTGTCAGATACATAAAATCAAATGTTGAAATGTTTCAAAGACACTTCGTTTATTCAGTTTAACAAAAATTTATGCAATTGAAATTCATATAGTTTCTAATTTGAAAGAGAATTTCAAAATTAACATTTACAACAAAATTTAGTGATAATGAAAGGAAAATTTTATGTGGAATAGAATTATGAAATTCTATATAGCGTATGCAGAATAGACAAGCATATAAATAATATTGAATTTATTATATACTATAAAAAAATAATCATTTTGTCAATTATATATCTTTAAATTTCATCAATTCCATGTATTTACAAAGATATCAAATTAATTTCATATTAATATAATCAAAGATAAATAAAAGCAAAATTAAAATAAGTCATGTTAATAATCATTGCAGATCATCAATAAATAATTCAACTCTATCTGTAACCTGATACAGAGCTTTAACAACAAACAAAGCTCAACTAATTAAGTTGACGCAGGCCGTAAATAAATTTATAGGAATCTGTAATTCGTATGCAATGTCGATAAAAAAGGGAAATGCAATGATTAATAACAAAAGATGAGAATAAAATCTATAAAAAAGGAAACCTATTGAAATATTATGTTTAAAAATGTGGTGAATGGAAAACCAAAATAAAATCAATTGTATACATATGTTTTGTACTATTATTTGTGTTGTAAGAATTGAGATTTATCTAAATTAGTGCTGACCAATCAGAAGATTTTGATAATATTAAATAATAAAAAAAGACAAATACAAACAATGATAATAAATAATTTAGGAACTTTGATGAATATAACACGTGGAATACAATAAATTACCATAACTCTATATCAGAAATATAGTGAATTTTAAGAATATAGTAACAAATTAAGACGCTATGAATAGAAATTCTAAAAAAGCGGGAACTACCTGTCAACAACAAAAAGGGTTGTGGAGGTAGAAAGAAGCAAAGCGGAAGGGTAACATCTCTGTGAGAGTTTAAATGAGAAATTTGAAATAAAAGTGTTAAATATCATTAAATAATTACATAATAAAGAAAAGGTGATAAAGTGCATACTCTGTAACCTGTATAAGTAGTTTTTCTGGAGAAGACGAAGAATTGATTGAGTTATCTGGAAGAACTCAGTAGCCGCCAATGGATAAGTGAAGCGTCCAACAGCAGACATGTCGCGAGAAGCAATTTCACATCAGGTTGGTGATATTTAAAATATTTTGGATCCAAAATACTTTCATTTACAACAAAACTTTACTAAGGAAAAGAAAAATTGACCATTCTAAATTATTAAAACATTCAAACAAATTCAAGGTCAAATAGAAAATTTTTGAAAAAGGATTAATCGTAAACAATAAACTATATATAAGTGAAATTTCAAAATGATAGTGTAATAATTATAGACTCACCTGATATTTTACTATATAAATGTAACTTGTATGTCTCTAGCTTATAAGAAATTGAACCTTTTTAATAATTCATAAAAATTACTATTTCACATACACATATAACGTCAACACTATTGTAAGATGAATGTACGCATTTCAAAACCGTTCACCACAAAAGCATTTGCTTAAATGAAATATTTCAAAAGTTATCTAGTTGAAAATATTTCCTTCCACATAAAAAATTTTCTGCAGCTGTTTAAAATATTGCAAAGTTGAAACGATTATGTAAATTAGTTTTCATAGGCGTCGCATAGTTTTCAGATTTGTGAACTTTTGTAAATGTAAATTTTAATCAAATGATTATTTAGTAAACAATGTGTTTAATTGTACAATTGTTTAAATTCCGTTTTGAGACTGATCGCCCTGAGATAACTTTATGTTTCACAAATATTTGAACGAGAGAAATTTATAAGGTAAGAAATGAAATTAATTTATTCATGTGAGCAGAACATTTTAAAAAAAAAATTTGAAGCATAATAATAAGTAACGAATTAAATCTGGCATTCAACAATTATGAAAATTACAGTTAAATAAAGGTTTTAGTAGCAAATAATAGGAATACTCAATTAAATCAACCTTGGAAAGTTGAAACTAATACAAATTAAATATATCAAATCAAATTATAATAAAAAAGTAACACAACAAAATAAAAATTATATATATTAATATATATATATATATATATATATATATATATATATATATACATATATATATAAAGCTTGGAAAATATGCAAAATGCATATTAAGTGCATATGTGCATATTTCGCCATTTTTTGAATAATGCATATGCAAAATAAAATAATGCATATTTTACCGTATTTTTGCAAAAATTTAATTTTTTAGTGCATTTTTAGAACAAGGCACAGTGCGACGGCTTGTCAGGTAGCCGCAATTCATCTTTGTATCGGGATTAGGACCCACTAATTACTATTTTACTGCCGTTCTTGTGTTAAACGACAGATGGTCTCATAAAATGGGATTATTTTTACATTTCTTTCAAATACTAATTCTTCACGTCCGGCTTAAATATTTCGGTGGTTGTAAAAACCATGGGTCGTAATAAAATAACCTTGCTAGCTCGTAAATGATATTCTTCATTCATTCCCGCTACCAGTTTTCAAACTATTAAATATGCTTTTGGGGAAGGGATTGCACATTGTAAAGAAAATGTTAATTTGCCTTCATCCTCAAATCTACGAAAGAAATATGTTGATATAAACTACGATGCTGCTTTAACAAATATTAGAGATGAACTGAAAAACAAATCTTTGTGGTTTTCAGTTGATGAAACCACAGATGTTAAGGGGAGGTATGTAGCTAATCTAATCGTTGGCGCTTTAAATGAAAACGGTCAAGGAAAGGGTCATTTAATAAGTTAAGGTATTACAAAAAACATATTTAACTGCATATTTTGACCTATTTTTAGAGCATATTTGCATGCATATTTTGGTATTTTTTAGTGCATATTTTCCAAGCCTTAAATATATATATATTGTATTAGTTGATTATATTTGGTTAAAATTTGATATTGTTTAAGTTCTTTTATTTTATAAAAATATTTGCCGACAAGAAAAATCTCTTACCTCAGGATGAGTTCAGATAATTATGAAATATTTCTTTAAATTATTATATAAATTAATTTTTTTTATTATTCTTCCGTATATTTTACTCAGTTTCTAGGTGTGACTGTCCACGTTCAATTATAAAGGCTACCTAATGAAACACTGACGTTTCCAATATACTTCAAATAAATATCTGTCAGCAGAAATCAAGACATGTCACTGTCACAAATAAAAATTCTCCTATTTAAATAAACAAATCTATTTTAATATAAAAAACATTAAAAATCCCTAACAAATAATATATTCAATATGTTCAATTCAAATCTGTTTTGTGTCAAACCTACAACTCATCAAACAAACCCTAGTTTTTCACAAAAATACAATATATTATCTATACAAATACAAAATTAAAATCATATACAATAATCAAATTGAATCTCCAAGTATATTCTTCCAAAACGCAGAAAGTTTATTGTGATTACTAAATATTCCGATAATTGTCAATGATTTTCCTGAAGTGTCAAAAGCTGATTACTATCCAAACGTACACCAATATAGTTCTTTAAATTGTTCTATTCTTCCGTAAGTATTCGTAAGATTTCATGTTATATTCTATTCAATATTCATAGATAACCATCTTTTTGATTCATTTATATTAGAAACGCCTGTTATCTTTAATAAAATAATGCATTATCTATCATAATTAATAATTCATAAAATCTCACCCATGCTCTGCATTCGGGACTGGAATCTGGATCAAACTCTAAGTTTAACTTAGAATTTCAGGATTAGAACACTTCGCATATTACGAATCGTTTTGTTCATTCTCGAAACACGCACAGAATTTAAATTGTTTGGGACCGAATAAAATTTTTAAACATTGATCACATTTTTAACAAGACATGTATAACTTGCCCTATATAATGAGAGATCTTTAAAATTAGATCCTCTCCGTGCAATATATCAAATTAGACTGAATTTCTTTCTCAAATCAACAACCCACTATCGCTTAGTTATAAAATTCTTTTCTTTTATAAAAAAAACTAAAGTTGTTTGCTGACCTGACTGAACGCATTCCAAAATTCTATCAAAAATGACATTACATGAGTTACATGACAGTGTAGTCCTTAAATTGCCCTTCAAATTACATTTTTCATATAAATATGTTGATGGTATAATTTATGCTGTTTTGTTTGATAAGACTGATTTGACACTTCAATTAATTGTTAATCTTGTTATATTGGTATCAAAAGCTAACAGCATCTGGTAGGTTTTTGAATTTCTACTCTGATCCTCCTAAGAGTCAGAAGTACAAATTAATTTTAAATAGAATCCTACACGTCAGTGATGAAACATTTGTCAAAAATAATAACTGAAGGTCGTTATTTGATCTTTGTTAACAATGGTTACTTACCCCAAACACATTTTAAAAAAATTAATTTATAACACAGACTTTTACGATGGTCAGGTTGACAAATGTAATCAACAGGCTATTAAATATTTACCACTGTTCAAACAGTTCACCAATTTCAGGATTGTCAAATACAATTTAACAACTAATTCTCTCCTATTTTCCAAAATTAAAGATAAAACATCTTTATTATTCCAAACTAATGTTATTTTCAAAATAAATTGTTGGCAAAGTCAAAGATGCTACGTTGGTCAAATATGTCAATGGTTAAAAACTCGTATTACCCAACACAAGTGATTGTCGGATAGGAAAGAATAACTGTGCAGTGGTGGACCATTTAATAAAAACAGGCCATACATTCAATTATGATGAGACAGAAATTCTGCAGAAAGTTGACCAATACAGGTATAGTTTATTTTTTCAAATGTATCACATCAACAAACAGCAAGATGCTATAATCTCAAATCTGACACTAATAAACTCAGTGATATTTATAGTCACCTGTTAAATTCATTTTAATATTGTTTTATCATCCCAGATATTCATATGTTCAATGTACTTAATTTATTATCCCTCTTTATAACTCTAATTGTTTCTTGTTTTCATCAATTCACACCAGAAACGTTTTTGTAAAATAACAATTAATAATTAGTCTAGTTAGTATCGTAACATGGTGTACATCCGATTTTATTGACTCTTAATATCTGTAAATATGTAGGTTCGTATTATTGTTATTTTATTTATATTTTAATTATTGTATTGATAAAGCCATTGAACATTAGCGAAATATTGAGAATGAGAATATATTTCTTAAATGCACCGCATACCTGACAATCATCACGAGTTGCTTATATAATGTGTATAATTAATTAAGACGAAATTTCCTAATATAGGTGTTATTATAAGTTTGGTTTGCTGTTCCGCTAAATATCGAGCTAAATATTTAATGTCCCCAAAAGTGATATAAACACTTGAAATTTGTTGTCATATATTTTAATGAGTGATTTGCACATGCAAAGTAATCATTTACTAATCCATGTAATACAAAAGTTTATGCTGATGACAGTTTTATCAGTGATTTGTAAATAAATGAGTAATAATGGAATTTTGTTTAATGTGGATACTTTTTTATTAGTTAAATTTACCAGAATTAAATCTTTAGGTAAACTGGTATTTGAACACATTAACATCTTGTTTTTAATTGTTACGAATATAGATATAATAAAAACATAGCACCTTCATATAATTGTTTATTCGAATTTAAATTAATAGAAGGAAAATAAAAAACTTCAATAACAATAAGTGTTAAAGAAAAAGCATGAATTAAAAATTATATGTGGTACTTTTATTTTTATTGTTGTTTACATTTATTGAGGTTATGTCCTAACCTGTGATCCTCGTACAAATATGCAAACAGCAGCACCAGCAGCTGTCATGCCCCAGGTGAATAGAGTGCCGAAGAAGGCTTGTGTAACTGGTCCGTATCCTTCCAACATTTTTCTTGATTATGTAGTGCACTACACTATGAATATTGCCACCAGGTAGTCAACAAAACCGCTAAACACCGACTACCATACCAGAGGGATTCCTTGAATATATATTTTTTGAAATGTCAACAAGAATTCGCTATCAGGCCATGCGCGCAAAATTAAATAGTTATAAAAAGATGTTCATTATCAATCTAGGTACATAATTAATGTATTTAAATTTAACATAAAAACAAGAGCAATTATTGACAATGACTGAAGTTTTTTATTACCCTTGAGCCCTTCACAATCATCATCTGTTTACATTACACGTCGCGCCAACAATCATTTTATCAGCTGTTCGATAAGCAACAAAATAACGTTCGAAGGCTGCTCGGGATCATCATTAACATTACTTTTTTGCACCAGTTTAATGATAGTTATTAACATTAACGTTTTCATCTGTGCTACATTTTTAAGTTTTTATTAATTTCTATTAAAACAATCTTTCAATCTACTGTAATTGATATTAATCTAATATCTAATCTATTAATAGCTTAATAAATTTGTGTGCTATTTTTTTATAGTACATATATAAGTAAAAAAACTGCTCTGTGCTTAACACAATAATTACTGACATTTGAAATTAATTTGTTAATATAATGACAGATTATATAAAGAAATATACAGAGTGTCTCAGAAGTACATACTTTTAGAGTATAGCATGAGGTAAAAATTGTTAATTCTCGTATATATTTATCTACAGGAGTGTCCGTTATTAAGTTAGACTCCTCCACAAATCACCTGTGGACTCCTCAAAGCTGCAATAGAAATGGATTCCTTATTGATACTCGGTACACTCATTCGAGTGACGTAAACATTTAGTGGCTGATTATATCTTTATACATAATATGCTCTTTTTGATGTTCAAAGTAAATTCATATTACTTACTAAAAGGCAGTTACTTACGAAGTTTGCCCAACGATTAATAACTCATAATTTGAATATTTACTATTATTCTTTCTTTTGAATATTGCAGTTAGACCTTCAATTTATTTTTAAAAATATGGTATTTTATGGAATACCGGATTATTGGGGTCTGCTGCTAACTTATCTAAGAGGTACAGTTTCACCAGTAGGGGAGTGCGGGGAGCATTCCGACATGGGGCGCACTTTCGGACAGTTCAAGTTAAACTCTTTTCAAGATGATTTAAAATACCAAGTTGAGTAGAAATATATACAGCGCCACTAGACTACAGGTAATTTCGGTTTTGGTATTATAGTGAAAAAACAATTATTTTGAAGCTAAAAATAAGTAAGTATTCTCATTTACATTCATAAGCATCTACATTTTTTTATATATCAACTTTTGTATTATATTATCAATTTAACTTTGAAACTACATTATTTAGAAGTAATATGTAGGCAAAAGAAACTTTATAAAAATTAAATAAAATTCAAATTATCTATATATATTTATACGAAATATTTCCGTACGGGGCACATTCGCACACAAAAAGTATGTGGGGTATATCATTACCTTCATACCTTCTAGACTACAAGGTCAGGGTGCTCTGACGTCACCAACCTGCTACGCGATCATAAGAAAACAATTACTTGGGTGGTGTTCTGTAGACCTAAACAGTAGAACGACCTATGGCTAGGTGCTTCCGTTTGATGAAAGCGTGTTGTATGCATTGTTAATCAACAGGTTTTGACTTATTTAATTGTATTTTACCTGGCGTATCTTTATTTTTAATTTATACATAGTGCGGTGCGAGCATTGTACTTGTATCTTCACTATATAGTCGGGTTTTTGAATTGTGAAATAACGGAAAAAATAGTGACAGCATCGTTGTATAATTTACGGTACTGGAAAGTGCTTTATAATTTTGTAAAATCGTCAATTATAGGTCTGGAAGGAATTGAATATAAAATTTGTTGTGTTGTAAGTGAAAATAATGCTGTAAATAGTAAAGCAATGTATAACTTTTCTGCCACTAAAAAATCAAGTATTTTTAAGGTTCATTCACACATATCAGTGAAACCACAGTTCCGTCAACGTTCGTTCAGTTCAGTATCTGTGCTACAGTGTTGCGTCAGTGATTCAATCCATACATGTCAGTACTCGTCAGTTCACGGAGCTTCAGTGGAAACGTGTCCGTCGTCAAGTATCGTGATTGTTGGTATGGCTCTGTTCAATACGCGATATCAGTGTGACGTCAGAGTTTGAAGCGGTATCCAAACAAAACTTGTTGCCATAAGAATTTCCATTTGAGTGCTGATCTTTGATTATTTAAGCGTTTCATACGTGTTTTTGAAAGGAATAAATTGTTAAAAAGTGTGTAATCGTATCTACTCGATATAAAAAATAATAGTTATTACAATGTAATTTATCCTGCAATCCGTATTTTTGATTTTGAAAGCTATGTTTGAGGTTATGTTCACTGGATTAGTTGATTAATGTGAAAATATAAGATAAATAATAGTAATTGTTTGTTCTACTGTCATCAAAACATGTTCAACATTCTCTTGAAACCTTTTCTAATGATAATATGAGTTTGTTAGTAAAAAATGCTTAATTGAAGTGTCCTTTCAAATATCGGAATGACGAAAAAATAAAAACGCTCTCAAGTGACAAGAATTACATAATTCATTTTGATGAAAATATATTAGTGATAATTGAAAAATATAAGTATTATCACCAGATACAAGGTGCATTACATATTGTATTAGCGGACATATGCTATTTAATTTTATGGATACCAAGTGACATCATTGTGGGAATTGCTAGACATCAAGAATGGAAGAAAAATTTAATTACATGTTTTAAAAACATTCGACCTTTAGAAATTTGTACCGTTTATATTAACATAATAAAATGTTTTCATAATTATAAATGTTTGTTTGTTTCATGCTTGGAAAATTAAATTGAAGAAATGTTGAACATTTACATGATTGAAAATAAGCCATTTAGTCGGAAAACTCCGAACAGCATGTCACAACTTTGCCTCAATTAAACCATATTTGTATCAGTTTCTGTTGGTTGCTTTCAAATTTTATTTGACCTATAGGCTCTTTTTTCAACTACATGTGTAAACATATTCAATTTTATCCAAAAACAAATAATATAAACAAAAACGTTTCCAAATTTCTTTTTATAATTCGCGTATAAAAGAGACTTCATTATAACATTGTTTACAGTGTCACAATGAAGCTCTTTGAACACTGTTATAATAATTTTTAGTGTACAGTTGGTTATTGAATTTAGTTATATTTTTATTTGATATTTGACTTTAACCTTGACACAATTTATAAATAAAATGGTCTAGCGTTGTTCTAGCTAGCAAATTATTATATTAAATGTAAATTAGAATGATTTATATATTAAAAATATTAATGAATAAAGTACGCTAACGTTTATTTATAATGATTTGTCAATTGTTTATTTTTATATTGTATAGGATCAATATATAGGTATACAAAACGTTCGATTTTTGGGATAAATTACCAGATATCTATGTGAAGATGTATTACAGAAATAATTCTGTTCATGATATAATATAAATAGATCGCAAGAGCATATACAAAAAAGCTATTTTTTAAACAAATAATCATCCTCTTTATGCTTAAATGAAAGTTTGTTTACAATTTACACAATTATTCGGTTATATGTCAAAAGTCAGAAGTGCTCAATAAAACCATTTGTGATCTGACCAATTAGGAATCTACAGAATTGCCAACTTAAATTCAAACCACTCCTCCTAGTTTAAAAACAGGGATTATATGAAATTCTATTTTATTTAAATAATTAAATAAATGCGAATTATAAAAAACATTGTGTAAAACTTGTGCCACAACGACTTTCTGTAGTACTTGTGATTTGCACAACTCACCACTTCGCGGTTCGTTGTGCAAACTTCACTCGTACTACAAAACGAGTCATTGTGACACTTGTTTTACAAATAACTATTATTATACAGAGAAATATTTACTAGTAATACAATGGTTTACAGTTAATAGAAAGAGGAAAGTAAGGTACAATGAGGAATTTCAATTTAAAATATCAAACGTTTAAAAAATCATACAAAGCAACTATAACAACTTATAAAAAATATAAAGCGAAAGATCTGTAATGACAAATAATAATGTATATGTCGGCGTCAATCAGTGAAATCCGTTATTCCCTGAAATGCCTATTATAGTCATTTCACGTATTGCCGGCAAATAGCGTAACTCAACTTTTGGTACACCGTTTGCCTAATAGTTTCAGGCATTCCCTGTAATGGCGGAATTATTTCAGTCAAACGTTGTAACTAGCTAAATGATTTAAGTTACCCTGTTTGCCGGGTTCGGTCGAACGCTGTTAATTGTTGTGTTGTGCACTTTTTGTGAAAACTGAAACGTCGAAGCATTCAGAGTTGTTTTATAAGAAGTTTGATAGCTATTACTCCAATCGAAACAAGAAAAAACCTTGGAACAATGTGGAATTTACGGAGGGAAGTAAATTCATTAGGATTTCAAATAAAACCTCAAATTACTGCAAACTATAAAATCACTTGAAATTCGCACACTGTTGTCACGTTTAATACGATTTTATATTCATTTGCTTGGGGAAAGAGTGATATTATTGTGTGCTTTTGTATTGGTTTTTGAGCATGTATATTTTAATTATAAAACTGGTATTATGTTTTATTTTAGGTTGCTACAAAAATTCTGCAGGCTAAACAAACTTCAGGGAAAAAAAGAAAATGCAGAACCTCCTTTTAACTTTATATGAAGTGTTGGAAGTGTCAGGAGAAAAAATAGTAATTAAAAAAGGCAAACATGAAGAAGGAAAGCACGTTTCCGTAGTTTCTTATGAAAAAATATTTGCTGTTGTTTATGAAGCACACATTACTGTTGGTCATGGCGGTCGGGATAAAATAATGCACATTTTAAAAACAAAATATGACATTGGAAGATATGCAATAGAAACATTGCTCGAAACATGTGAACTTTGCCAGAAGAAAAGGAACATGTCTCATGCAAAACTGACCATAAAACCTATTATTTCAACAAACTTCAACTCTAAAGAACCTTATGTATTTTCAATCCTGCCTAGACAATGAGTACCGTTGGTTGCTTAATTATGAAGATCACCTAACAAAAGTTTTATTTTTACGTCCCCTTAAAACAAAAACTACGAATGAGGTAGCAAACGAATTGCAGAAAATATTTTTGGAAATTGGTGCACCTAGTATACTCCAATGCGACAATCGTCGAGAATTCACGGCATCTATGATATCGGAAATGATGAAAATTTGGCAATTTTTCATGGTCGACCAAGGCATCCAAAATCGCAGGGAAGCATAGAGAGAAGCAATCAAGATGTGGGCTGTTATTTCATACAGTTTCAGAAGAATAGTTCCTACCACAAAGTAATTGGACCTTCACCATACAAAGCATTATTTGGAGTTGACCCTAAAGCTGGATTTTCTCCTATGAATCTAGCTAGAAACTTACTAGATAAAGTGGAAGATGACTTGCGTATGTTAGAACAAGAACGTATGGAAAATGGAAACCCGCATGAAGAGTCACAATCGGATGAAATAGTAGAACCACATGGCATGGGGGAAACGGTTGATGGTCACAAGGATGTTGTCGAGGATATTGTTAACTCGAATACTGAAGATCAAGAGAAAATAGACACATTGATGACCAATGAAAATACAGAAAGAATATTTAGTCAAGGAGAAATTACGTTATGCATAAACATGCCCTAAAGATGGGGGTAAATGTATATTATATCAAAATACGGCAATAATTGAAGAAAACAGATATGATGCAAGCCGGGGCCAAATGCGAACAGCAGAAAAAATGTTCACAACTGCGGCCAGGAAACTTCCATCAATAAATATAGGTTCGTGCGTTCTCTTACCTGTTGATAAAATTGATAGAGGTCCTTCTGACATGCAAAATTTGATGTGTGTTGTAACGGATTACAAAAATGGAGTCTATCAAGTCGAATGTGTAGCTGGTCGAATAAAATCATGGTTTAATCGACCTGATCTAATGGAAACCAAAGAGGCATTTCTTCAAGTAGATGACATTCCTGAAAAGTTTGTATCAGTACGAGAAGCTGTGCAGTCGCTCTCACTTTCCGGAGGTCAAGGATATTTTAAGTGTTCATGTAAACCACTGAAAAACCAATGTTTGTCAAACAGACGTGTTTGTGTAAGAAAACATTCTTTGTAGTTCAAGTTGTCATAGAAGTGCACCTTGCGCTAATAAATAATAAACCATATAATTACATTTTTGTAGGAAGGCTAACTATTACTTTGTTGTGTTTCTATGATTTTTTTTATAGTATGTATACTTAAGATAGGCGAATTTAATCTCAGAATCATATTTTATTTTTTGTTATTTGTCTAAACATTTGTCCTGATATAATACACACTGACAATAAATGAGTTTATGTTTACAATTTAATAACTTTTCATGTACCACTGGCAACACTGACCTAAATACAATGATTGACTAAACCCGGCAAACAGGGTAGCTTAAATCATTTAGCTAGTTACAGCGTTTGACTGAAATAATTCAGTCATCACAGGGAATGCCTGAAACTATTAGGCAAACGGTGTACCAAAAGTTTAGTTACGCTGTTTGCCGGCAATATGTGAAATGACTAGGAATTTCAGGGAATGACGGATTTCACTGATTGACGCCGACATATATATTATAGGGAGATAGATATATACAGTACAATATCAAACATACTGTAATGTTTTTGTTATTTATTTAAACAATAAACGGGTGGGATAAATTTTAAACACACGATATGGCTACTTACTTATTTATTTAAACACTAACTCACTAGCACTTAATTTATATGTACCATACTAATCACTTTAATTTAATTTATATGCACACAAACTTAATTAATAATTTATATCAACACTTTTATATTCACTTATTTACTGTTTATTTGTCAAGATCACTTTATCAACTGCCCTGGTCCGCTGATCGGTTCTTTTTATATACTAGTGCCTTTTTTACTAGATAATTCTGGACAGCGGCTTACCCAAAACAAATGCTTCTACCTTGTTTGCAAATAAGATTGATCATGTATAAAAATCTAGTTGGCTAATTTTCTTCTTTCGCCAAATAAAATGTTATATTTATCAATATGTAGGTATCATCTTCATCCATTTGCTTCTTACTTTTAGATCCTTTAGAGATCTATAAAACTTACACTTCTCTCTGACATTATAATGCTTACAGCCTGGTGGCCAGCACAGTACCATTATTCTTTATGTCAGGAAACCTAAAATTAGATAATACAGATAGAAAAGGAATTAAAACAATTGTATTTCGTAAGTTTATAATAGGATGTTTAGGTTAGATAACTCTTTTATTAAAATTATATTGTTATACATACCTATTTTGGATAGAATCGAATACATCTCTTTGTAAAAGTCTTAGTGTATATCTAAATGACTAAATCAGCAGTTATATTTAAAATATAAGGGAATAATCTCTGGTCCAAAATCACACCAATGGTATCTAAATGGACAGTTATGTTTGTTTGGATACAAAATTGACATAACATAAGATTAAGACGTCACCAGTAATACCGCGTATACTACCGAGCTAGCAATGGTAAATAGCTATTGCTTTAGACGAAGTAGAAAAGTAGCATCAAGGAAAGAAGAGAAAATGGGTGCATGAAGCATTGCAATTAAGAGAGACAGATATGATATTATACAAAGAATTGGTTAAAGGTGAAATGAAATAATTTGAATATTTTAAAATGTCAGAGAGCTGTTTAAATATCCTTTTGCAAAAAACTAGGAAAAGTAAGTTATTGAAGAAATATACTCGTTGGAAAAAGGCGATATCTCCAAGAGAAAGGCTAGCAATATATGTCTAAGGTAAAAGTCAGATTTTATAAGATATTTTCACTTTGTTGAATGTACAGTCTAGGACACATCAATCTTTACCTCGATAGTTCTTTTTATATATGCAGTAAGGCATATTTTCCTTTGAAAAGATAAATATTGACGTCGAAAATTGAGAGTAAACAACTATCTCAGCACTCCAGTTGGAATAACTCAAATTTTAACGCTATAGTGATATCAGAGCAATTTCAAATTCTACAAAACATAACAGGAATCGTTCCAGTTTGCAATCAAATTCTCGAGCACAAAGTCCAAATTATCTATCAATCCTGCAATAAAATTTGACACGTTGCAAAAGTTTGTATTAAAACAATGTTAAATGCTCCTCGCACAAAATCGGGTATAACAAACTCAAATTCCACATCTGTGCATGTTGTTTCTGACGACCAACCAAGTTCCGATGTTGAGTATGGCGTTAACCAGATGGATAATCATTTTGAAGTGGTTCATTTATTCTAAATACTTCCTAATTCTGATAAATATTTTATTACGGTGTACCTAAATGGATAATCTCAACGTTTCAAGTCGATTCAGGTGCAACGTTTTCCTTACTAAATGAGAACGATTTCAATAATGTAAATTTTAATGTACCCATGAAAAATTCAAACATAGCATTCAGATCTTATTCAGGCAATGTAATTCCATCCAAGTGAAAAGTCTCTGTTAATGTCGAATACCGTGAGAAAGTGATTGAAGATGAACTACACATCGTTTCAGCGGGACATGATGCTCTCCTTGGGCTACAATGGATTCGAGGACTGATCTGAACAGAAATAATTAAACTCTCAACTATTAAAACTAAGTATGTGTTCACAAGAACCGTTAAAAACGGTTAACTGTAAATAACCAGCTTATCAAATATACTATTAGATTTTCTCAGCTCAATTACTGGGGATTCAGTGCTAGTCGTTTTAAAATTTGTAGGTTGTTGCGGTATTTCAGAAGAGTCGGAGGTATTCAGAGACTGTATTATATCATTGGTAGTAGATTCTGGGTAGTTGGTGCCACCTTGTGTTTGAGAATCTGCTTCAGTTTGATCGCTATTCGTAACTGTTGGCACTTCTTTTCCTTCGCCACAAGGAGCTAAGTGTTTCAGATATACTGTCAGTTCTCGGCCATTCTGAAGACGGACAAGGGCATGATTATAGTCTGCTTCTAATAGATCTACTTCGTCGACGAGTGGTTCGTATTTAGATAACCTCACTTGACGACGCATAAGTAATTTTCCGGAAGTCAACAACCATGATGGGATCGACTCGCCAATCGGTGAACTCCGGGGATGTTGAAACATGCGTGCATGTGGAGTTTCATTAGTGGCAGTACAAAGAAGTGACCGGACACAATGAAGGGCATATTTAAGAACAAATTTCCCATTGAGAGATATTTAGCATACGTGCCAACATAATAGTCTTCCAGATTGTACCATTATATCTTTCTACTTGGCCATTTCCTTGAGGGTTATAAGGTGCAGTGCCGATGGTCGCCACGTTAAAGTTATCTAAGTATCTTTTAACTTCATCAGATATAAAAGAAGAGCCTCTATCAGAATGGATGTAGGATGGAATTCCGAATACAGTAAAAATATTATGTAAATTCTGTATTACCGTCGCTGCTGACCCATCAGAACATGGGGAGGCAAAAGGAAATCGTGAATATTCGTCAATGATCACTAATAAATATCGAGTCTGTGATGTGGAAGGTAGAGGTCCCTAAAAATCGATATTAAGCCTCTCAAATGGTGTTGTCGCTTTTATCAATTTTCCTGATAACTTGACGAATCGTGGTTTTAATTCGCAGCATATCGGACACATTATTCTTCTTATTTCATCTATTGAAAATGCAAAATTTTTACTTCTAACATAATAACAGAGAGTAGTGTGTAATTGTTCTAATGTTTGTCCGTTAGTTGCTAGATTACAGTGAATTCTAGTGAATGCGTCTGCCACAGAAATAAATTTGCTAGGTATATATATTATGTCATACTTATATTCAGATAATTCTAATCTCCATCGCAGAATTTTCTCGTTTTTGATTTTGTTACTTTGTTTTGAATTGAACATAAACGAAACGGATTCTTGATTAGTAATCAACTTAAATTGTCTATTCAGTAAGAAATGTCGCCATTTCCTTAGTGATTCAATTATTGCGTAAGCTTCCTTCTCGATGGCAGAGTGATTTCTTTCCGACGGAGACAAAGTTCGGGAGAAAAATGCTACTGGGCGTCCTTGTTGCGAAAGAGTCGCAGCTATTGCATTTTCGGATGCATCAGTTTCTACTACAAATTCCATTGATTTGTCGATGCATTTGACAGCCGAATCTGTAATCGATGTCTTAAGATCTTCAAATACCTCTTTAGCTTTGTCGTTTAATGGAAACGTCATGCAGTGAGCCAATGGTGCAATCCGTTCTGAAAATCGTGGCTCCCATTTCGAATAATGCGCAAACATCCCAAGTACTCGTTTCATGGCATTAATATTAGTAGGGAGAGGATAATGCAGAAGAGCTTCTAGTCGAGACGGATCAGGTCAAATAGTGTTGTTTTCAATAATATATCCCAGTAGTTTGATGCGCGTTATTGTGAATTTGCTTTTTTTAGTATTTAAGGTTAGTTTATATTGCTTTGCAACCTGAAGAAAATGTTCTAAATTTCGATCGTGATCTGCTTGATCGATTCCGCAAATGGTTACGTCATCAAGATAGAAATAAGTGCCATGTAACTTTTCAGTTTCGATTATCCTGTCGATAGCTCTTTGAAATTCAGAAACGCCATTCGTAACACCAAATGGGATCCACCGGAATTGATAAAGTTTGCCATTCGCTTCAAACGCAGTATAAATTTTGTCACTGTTCTGTATGGGAATTTGATGGTAGGCTGATTGTAAGTCGATAGTACTAAACACCGTATATTGAGCCACTTTAGTCACTAATTCCTCGATCCTTGGTTGAGGATATGCATCTAATAAAGTGAATTTATTTATTGTTTGTGAATAGTCAATGCACATTATCTTCTTTTTATTTTCTCCGAATACGACAACCACATGCGCCCGCCAAGGTGAGTTGCTCCGCTCTATAATACCTTCATATATCATTCGTTGGATTTAATTTTCGATGAAGTCACGATCTTGATTTGAAAATCTACGGGATTTTATCGCTATAAGTTTCATATCAGGCGATAAGTGCCTAAACAGTGATGATACTGGTACTTCAGCAGCCGCTAGGTTACAAATAGTAAGAGTCGGTCTAGATCCTCCAAAATTCACATATAGAGCTTCATGTTGCTTCAAAATATCATGTCCAATGATAACGTCGGCACACGCTTTTGGTAATATTGACATTTTAATATTCCTGTAGATATTGCCAAACATCTTTAGGTCAACTTCACAGCTGTTGCGTATTTGGCATGTCAAAGAACTAGATGCCATCAAAATGTTTCCATATTCAGGAATTAAATCTATTTTCAAAGCTTTGGCAAATGATTCATTCCAAAAACTCTGAGAAGAGCCACTGTCGACCAAGGCTGTTGCAGGTTGAGAATTGATAGTTACATCAGTTAAAGTCTCATCTAAGTAAGTAGGCCCTGTAGCGGCTAAGTAATAATTCTTCAGTATTTGTCAATGTTTCTTCTTCAACAGGTAAACTGCTAGCCGTTACTCTTTTTTTAGATGAGCGACAGACATTACGGAAGTGCCCCTCTTTGTTACAATTTCTGCAAAGTGCTTCACGTGCGGGACAAATATTACGAGGACCTTTCGCAAAAATAACACTTACTAGTTGAAGCCACCGAATTAACTTGAGGTTGAGGTTCGATAGCGTTTTCAGGAAGACCATTTTCGGATATCACATTCAAGTTTATAGGTGACGTGCCAGAAGTGAATTCGACTGAAGAACTGCCATTTCTAACGCTCTTGCCTGAGAATAAGCTTGATCAAGAGTAAGAGTTGTATTCTCCAAAAGTCTTTGTCGAATTTTCGGATCGCTTAGCCCTCTTATAAAAGAGTCTCGTATATACGCATCCCTATTCTTGGATGCAGTTACATGTTTGAAGTCGCATTCTTTAACCAATGAGTTTAATGCACACATATATTGATCAACTGATTCATTTAGTATTTGAGAACGCGTTGCAATTTTGTGCCTGGAATAAATTCCGCTCACCTTCTTGACAAATATAGCTTTAAGAGTACTGATTGCTGTGTCATAATCTGTAGATTCGCTTAAGTAGGAGTATACTGACGATGAAACATGGTTAACAAGTAAATCCAATTTTATCTCTGGAGTGATCTCATTTACCCTTCCAATAAAGTTTTCAATCAAACGTTCTCAGCCAATAAATCCATTCCTTGGCAGCAGTTGGAGACGAAGGATCTACTTCTAATTTCTCCGGTCGAAGAAATCGATCCATAGTTGAAAATTATGTCGAATAAACTGATCTGAACAGAAATAATTAAACTCTCAATACACGAACTTTATTCGACATAATTCAAGATAATTATGACAACGTAGAAAATTATTATGTCAAGTAAAGAAACATTCGCGACAAATATTAAAACTAAGTATGTGTTCACAAGAACCGGTAAAAACGGTAAACTGTAAATAACCAGCTTATCAAATATACTACAAGGACTAGGTATTGAACTTCATCAAATTGACACCGACATGAAAATCTCAGTTCCAGTATATACCATGCAGCACGACAGCTCAATCGAAAGTATATTGAATCAATTTTTACCAATATTCCAAACAAAAGTTTGATGTGTTCCAGGACTGAAGGCTCAATACACGAACTTTATTCGACATAATTCAAGATAATTATGACAACGTAGAAAATTATTATGTCAAGTAAAGAAACATTCGCGACAAATATTAAAACTAAGTATGTGTTCACAAGAACCGGTAAAAACGGTAAACTGTAAATAACCAGCTTATCAAATATACTACAAGGACTAGGTATTGAACTTCATCAAATTGACACCGACATGAAAATCTCAGTTCCAGTATATACCATGCAGCACGACAGCTCAATCGAAAGTATATTGAATCAATTTTTACCAATATTCCAAACAAAAGTTTGATGTGTTCCAGGACTGAAGGCTCAATACACGAACTTTATTCGACATAATTCAAGATAATTATGACAACGTAGAAAATTATTATGTCAAGTAAAGAAACATTCGCGACAAATATTAAAACTAAATATGTGTTCACAAGAACCGTTAAAAACGGTAAACTGTAAATAACCAGCTTATCAAATATACTACAAGGACTAGGTATTGAACTTCATCAAATTGACACCGACATGAAAATCTCAGTTCCAGTATATACCATGCAGCACGACAGCTCAATCGAAAGTATATTGAATCAATTTTTACCCATATTCCAAACAAAAGTTGGATGTGTTCCAGGACTGAAGGCTGCACTCCAACTTAGAAAACACGTTAAACCCTCGTTTACAAGGGAAAATGGCAATTTCTTTTTAGGTGGCAAATTTAATTCATTGCTAATTAATTTTTGTCCAAAATTTGATTGATGTGGCACACCACTGTCACGCTCAGAGCCATATGCCCCAATATCTACAAATGTAAATGAGTAGTTTGCATTACATACTGCCAACAAAATGAGACTAAATTTTTTTTTATAATCAAAATATGATGATCCAGAATTTGAAGGAGCCTGAATTGTAATATGCTTGCTATCAATAGCGCCTACACAAGTAGGCAGAGACCATCTTTTCCAAAATTCCTTGCTATATCTTCGAATACATCTTCAGACGGGGCATATAATACTACAGGCTGTAGTTTATACCATAAAGCATCACAGGTTTCTTTAATAATATTGCCAACTGTAGTAGTTCCAACACGGAATCCATAGGAGAAACTTGGGTAAGAATCCCCAGTTGCCAGAAACCTCAAAGTTATCGCCAATCTAAAAAAAAGTATGTACACACCTTAAGTTTATTATCTAAATGTACAATGATCATACCTACAACCTGGCGATATAGGTTCCCTCAATGAATGTTTCTCATGTGATGGACCTACTATAAACAGAAGCTTATCAAAACTGCTAGGAGACATTCTCATGAAATTATAAAATATATATGGGTCACTTAAACGAGCTTCTTTAAGTAAGTTCTCATAAAAACCCAGATTTTCCTGAGCAAAAATATAGGATGTACCCCAAATCTTCTTGGTCTAAACCTTCGAGGACGCCTAACCAATTATGAAATTGACTGTCTCGACCCTTACTTCGTGGAATATGCTCATATTAGTGTTTTTAAATGAAACTCAAGGTCTCTAGTTAATTCCACAATATAATACAAGTTATTGAAAATTCTAAAAAATTGACAATTGTTTCGATGATATTGATTTATCGAAACAATTGTCAATTTTTTAGAATTTTCAATAACTTGTATTATATTGTGGAATTAACTAGAGACCTTGAGTTTCATTTAAAAACACTAGCCTAACCAATTGTCGTGTTTTCAATACCAATAAAAGTAATTGTAAAAGCAATACATTGTTTAACAATAATTGCTCTCCTTTATTACTAATAATATTCCGCTCCATAGCTGCTTATATACCAACTATTAATCAAAGACAACAAATTAATATAATAACGTAATAAGAAAATAACGTATGTTTGTTTACAAAACTCTAGAGATATTGCTTGGTAAAAAATGCTTTGCGGTAATTACGCTTGCGGTATTTTGACGTCTATTGAATGCGCGATTCACTTCTTTACGTCTCTAACGGTAATAACGTTAGCGCTTCGTGTAAATTTACGGTTACGTACCGTAGAACGTTATTGTAAATACCGCACATAATTGTCCTGCGCAGTTCTCAGAACAAAACGCATCGGTTTTCTGTTAGGTTTTTGTTTATCATCGCTTTTATTAAATGTTTAGTATGTGTTATGCAACTCTTTTTATAAGTATACAAAGTCCAGTAACTCCTACAAGTACCAATAAAATATGTAAAGAAGATAAAGCAATGTGCATACTTACTTTTATATCTTATAATACTAACACTAATCTATAACAGAACTACGAGTGAAAGTATAAATTGTTTCAGCGATTCCAAGAGCCTCTGTCAATTTAGAAATACCATCCCTTTTAAACATAAAATTGTTTTTTATATTATCTTCTTGAATATTATCAAAATCAAATACAATCATAGGGCATTCGGTATATTCTATTTGGTTTTGCTCCACTCCTTTTATATTATGCAAAATCACATATTCAATATCTCATTTTCACTAGCTCCAGCTAAGAATTTCATCCATTCTTAATTACATTTCATTTTATCAAATATGCGAATATTATAAGTATATTTGGTTTTAACTTTAAAAAAAATATAAGTACACAAAAAAGACAGGTTATGTTACTTCCTTCCTAACGCAGCGCTACATTATGAAATAACAGTTAGCAATTTCGTCCCGCTTTGGTACCCCACTTTGGTCTGTCACATACATACCAATCGATTTCGTTACGAAAAACGATGACGTCAAGCTAACTTTGGTCATAGAATTACTACTTTATATTCTGAGACTTTGGTACCCTTTTTGGTCTGTCAAATCACATATCGAGATCTGCAACACGGTTACTGAAATTGGTAGCTTTCTATCCTTGTCTAAAGTAGTTTTTGTCTTGCTTTTTATTTGTAAACAAAGTCGTTGAAACGAATTGAATGTTTGGCCAATATTCTAAAATTCTTTGAGTTTTTTCTGTTTTTTTCTTTTTTTTGTCTAGTAATAATGGAATCTGTTGATTGTATTATAAATGGCAAGAAGCTTTTTTGGGATTTTGCTATATATATTTAACTCAAAACTCCAAGAAAATATAGTAAACTCAATAAACAACTTTTCCGATCGCAATACAAAACGAAAATGTAAATTTCATGAATCAGCTGTACCAATTGCGAACCAAACGATTTCGCCTGTAATTAGTACTTTACCCAGCGTTGCCAGAGCTTGTACAATTGTATCAATTTGGTACATTTTCACACTTGTACAAAAATACAATTTCCCTATTTTTGGTACAATTTTGACCAATTACATTTTCAGATATTTCAGATGATAAAATACTTACCCGAAATATTTTTTGTAATAACGGGATTTATATACTTAAATAAATAAAAAACCGTAAATCATTCACCGGTGTTCGGAAAAGTTCCCAGAACTTTTAGACAACGTTCGGCAGTCAGGTGTCATGTATCCGCGCGAACGAGTATTTATGTTGGTATTAATTTTTCAGTACAAAATACTAAATTCTGGTACATTTTCCAATATTATTTGGTACATTTTAATAAATGACACTGGCAACACTGACTTTACCTCATACCGGTGGCGTAGGACCTACCATTTGGTTAACTAAAGTCCCTACCAACCAAAGCGAGATGAAATCGCCTAGTGATGGCAATAGCTCTTATGTGTTCTATGGCTCTTATTTCCAAATCAATTTTAGGTAGAGGGTTATTAAAATAGCGCAACATAAATACCGCATCGAATGCGGTATTGCAATATCTCGCTAATAATAAAATAAAATATGGTTAGGAGACACCCTACTATGGTTATACCATTGTCTAAATTGTTTTAGACAATGGTTATACCTAAATTATTTTCTCAATGATAAAATGCGCATGTCACAATTCGGCACGCACTAGTGATGAGCGATAAATCGCTACCGGTGATTTAATCGCCGCTATTGAAAAATCACTGATAGCAACAGTTGACTGAAATTGCAAATAACTGCGATTGACAGAAACAGCGATTTTTTAGAATATGCGAAATCACGTCAACTAACATGCAACATAGCTATTCGCTTTCTGTCGCGTTCAGTGAAATAGAATGAAATAGCGAAATACGAGTACAACTTATTTTATTCCAAACGTGTTCGACTCTATCTTCACGCTCCTCGCCCAATGAAGCCACCCACCCATGAAATTCTGATCATCTAAAGTGGTGGCAGGAAAATAAATTTCATTTTCCAAATTTATCTGCAGTTGCACAAGAAAAACAATGTGCTCTAGTTTCTTCAGTTCATTGTGAAAACTTGTATTCTAAAGCTGGCCAGGTCCAGAATGAACGTAGAACACGATTAAGTGACAGGAAAACTCAAATGTTATAATTTTTAAATGTATTACAAATATAGCAAATAAATGTCTTTTATGTGTGGCAACTGTCTTTTAAACGGCAAAAATGTCTTTGTTTCTATTATTATCTCATACATATATATTTTCTTTATAAAATGTTTTATTAATATTTTTTATAGCATTTTATATTTCGTAAAAATAAAACATTAATTGATGTATGTAAATACATGTTATTATTTCTTCGTGCCAAAAAAATTGACTCCAATCCATATAGTTAACAAAAAGAGGTGTATTTAAAGAAGAATTTTACATTATTTTTTCGTAAAAATAACTAAATTTCCTATTCAGCAGCTCCAGTTTTACAGTTTATGATCGGTACAATAGGAGACAGGCAAGTGAAATTAATATGCAGCAGTAAAATGCATGAGGCGAGAACATAGCCACGAAATGATGAAAACGTTTCGCCTAGTGGGAAAAGCGCGGTCACGATAACGCTTTTAAATCGCCGTTATTTAAAAATCGCGATCACCGATAACGGCGTTATACAAATATCGCTGTTTAGCTCATCACTAGCACACACCGAAAAAGCTTGCACGTTGCACTTTGAAGTTGGCGTGCATGTCAGCACGAAATTAAATTGAGGATACTTACGTTTAAACGTCATTGTCCTAGCACGCGTGCCGAAGTGCCACTTCGCTAGCAGATTATTTGATGCACCTTGAAGTTTGCGCAACGAACCGCGGAGTACTACAGAAAGTCATTGTGACACATGTTTTACACAATATTTTTTATAATTCGCATTCATTTAATCTTTTAAATAAAATAGAATTACATAATCCCTGTTTTTAAACTAGAAGTGTGTAAAAAGTAAACAAACTCTCATTTAAGCAAACAGAGGAGGATTATTTGTTTAAAAAAGAGCTTCCTCGTATACGCTTGCGATCTATTTATATTATATCATGAACATAAGTATTTCGATAATACATCTTCACATAGATATCTGGTAATTTCTCCCAAAAATCGAACGTTATGTATATCTATAATATATTGATCCTAGACAATACTTATAAAAATAAACAAATCATTGATGAATAAACGTTAGCGTACTTTATTTATTAATATTTTTAATATATGATTTATTCAAATTTACCTTTAAGACCATTTAATATAATAATTTGCTAGCTAGAACAACGCGTGTGGGTGATTTGTGAACAACGCTAGACAAATTTATAAAGTGTTTCAAGGTTAAAGTCAAATATCAAATAAAAATACATATTAGATACAATAACCAACTGTATGACACTAAAAATTACTAAAAAAGTGTTCAGACTTCATTGTGACAATGTAATCGATGTCTCTTTTATACGCGAATTATAAAAAAACATTTTACCGTAAAAGTTACCTATAGATCGGAAATAATTCTTATAAAAATGGGTTATCCCACTATAAAAATGGTTTTTTATCTATGATTTTATTAAAACATTTTACGTGACGGCATGAAAATAGAAGCACTGAGTATAAAAATATTTTTACGAGAAATAATTTTTATAAAAATTTGTGTTCACACTATCAAAATGGTGTTTAATTTTTTTTACACTGGGACATGGGCTTAAAAAATAGAAGAAATATACCATTGCTGTAAACTTAGGCACAACTGTCAAAGTTCATAGTTAGTTAGCTTTTATTAGTTCCTATATAAACCGATAGGTGGACAACGCTCGCTGCATCTAGAACATGACTTCCATTGTATAGATTGTTGGTAACATATATACAGGGTGTTAATTTGAAAACTTCCTATCCTTAACATCTTCCGTCCTGTACATAATATGAGAAATGAAAAAAAAAACAGGTTCATTTTATTTATTTTCAAGGGGGACACTTTAAATGAATATTTGTGGTTCAATTCCCTTGGAGGGGTAGATCTTAAATGGGAAGTGGGGTCGAGAGGCACATCATTTTGATGGACGTTTAATTATCTTTCCAATGATACCCCGACTGATTATTTTTTAATGAGCAGTTTCCGAAAAGTAACGTTCTAAACTTACAGAGGTAATTAGAACTTGTTTGCATTGAGATGCATTATTGTATGAACTATTATTCCTTTAATAAAAGATATTATATCTTTGCGTTTCATAGCATTAACACTTGTTATAATAAGTAAACTCAAAGAAAAATGATCCACAACATAAAATAACTTTCAGAGTGTTAACAGTATCATCACAGAAAAACCTCCTGTCCTCCAGACTAGGTATCAATGTTATCGCTCCCTTCAGACAACGAAATTCCAACATTTGGTGTGGACTGTGGCATGAACGACCGGACAGGGCGACTACAGTAGAAATGGTTAGAATGCCATATAAAATTTTGTGATTAGATCATTACTAATTGGAGGTTACTCAAAACAATTGGTCCATAAAATAAAAAATGTATATGAAATATAAGAATACTAAAAAATGATGAAACTTAGAAAAACTTTTAAAGATGCCAACCTCTACTATTGACAGGCCTATGCTTGAGAAGTGCAAGGGAAAGTGTTCATTTTAAAAATAATTAACAAATTATAGTCCTTATATACCCTCTCAAACATCAAATGCAGATCAGCCCTTTCAAATAAGCATAAGGTCGGGATAAGTATTTGTTAGATTTTAAATTTTAATTGTACAAAAACAATGTCACAGACACTGCAGAGATATTATATTGAGTGTGAGGATTTTGTTTCAGCAAGAGATGTAAACAAAAACAATCACATGACAATAATTTAGCAAAGTTTTTTATATATTGGCTGTATATCTCCCATCAAATTTTGTTTTATTACTCCGTCTCGATCGCTTCAATGGACACACATTATCTTAGTTGTAATTTCAAACTAAATTGTTTTTAGGCAACAACAAAGTTTGAGGAGAACATTTCTATAAAATTGTTTATTTGTCACATATACATCATACAAATAATACTAATAACATTTACCACTTAATCATGAAAATATTGTTTAATATATATATATATATATATATATATATATATATATATATATATATATATATAAACAATAGATAATTACCTATATACATTTCGCCTTATTCAAATATATTAAAAACTATTCATCTCCCCTTAATGCTCTATATTTGTTGAGCTCGTTGGGAAACGTTCTACTAAGTTCGAGTAACATATTAGCTTTAAATTTTCTATAAGCATCAATTTTTCCTTTGACTTGTTCATTTTTGGCTAAAGCTTTTTCTATGCAGTCTTTTGTATAAAGTTGTGGATTGCGTCCTTGGTCTATGTAACTAAAATAAATTAAATTTAACATGTGCTACTACAAAAAATATAAATATTACGCCATACTCAAATACTTCCAAGGGAACATGGACATCTTGTACTTGGGATTTCAATTTGTCTACCTCTTGAAGTCCATGTACAAGTGCTTGTCTGAAAATAAATTATTAATCAGGTTTCTATTCTTGTAGGAATGTATTCATATCGTTCACCAGAGGTACAACTAAAGATGGCTAACTTTGTACTAAATATTCCTTGAGATGTAAAATAAGGCAGCAATACTGGCACAAATTTGATTAGCACAGATTTCTCGAGATTGCGCAAGTGTCGTTATGGCATGTTGCCAAATTTCGATAAAATGTCCCAGCAACACCGGCAAAATTTCAGTTTGCCTCTGTGTTAACAATAGGTGCTGTGTGGACGAGCAATAGTGGCACATCTGTACTTTTCCTAGTTGTGCCAGTATGGAATTAAGGTGTTAGTAAATTTTCATAGTTCTTCCGGCATAGATTTGGCTCCTTAGTGAGTTTTTCTAGTTGTGTCAGTATAGACTGTATTTTATGCCAGAAACACGTAATCACTCCCACAGCCCTGAACGCCACTAACCAAGGCCAGAAGATGTTATCAATGATAGGAATTAGGTAAGATAATAATTAGTAATTGATTTTTGGAATGTTTTCTAATTTACTAATTAAAATTATTTGGTTAGAAAATATAGGTACTGGACAAGCAGAGTGGCAAGTAAATGTCTAAATACAATACTACACAGTTTTCTAGAGACTACTGGCGTGAAATTTGTCAGTGATCAAAATAAATTTTCATATTCAGATATAGATCTAAACAAAAAATCTAAATTACATTTTGACCTTGGACATGCCGTACCTAAACTACAGTGGAGACTGAACCGAATCTAAGAACTGAGGTAACTGCTGAGATTACGACAGACGCCAATGTACATAGGAGTAAAGATAATGCTATAATTAACGAAAAACAGCCTGCATCGTCATCAAGCTCTTCCTCTGATTCTGGAGAACCTTATTCATGGGTCGATTCAGTTCAAGATTCTAATTACCTGAGTGACTCATTGTCAAGTTCATCCACCTCTGACAAGTCATCAAGTGATGAAAGTTAAAACGTCAATACTGTTGAACCAGATACCCCCCTACCCGCCCCAAGGAAAAGAAAGGCAGTGTGTTTTGACTGGAAAAAGAATATCAGTGAATGTCTAAGGGACTGTGGAAAATATTATAAAACTCCGAGGAAGGGATTAGAAATACCTGAAAGACAGCTAGAAGCAACATTTGACGAGACTAAATGTAAACAGAAGTGCTCTACTTAATTTACACAAGAGGAAAGACAAGTGATATTCCAAAACTATTTTGGAAAATGGCTGATATTGTTAAACAGAGAACATATATTTTGAGTTTGATGCAAAAAGTTAATGCTAATGACATATATTCCTGTGAAGGTAGTAGTAGAGCTATTAACCACATAATTTATTTCTCCAAAGATGGAAAAAAATTAACATTTGTAAATATTTTTTTACAGCAACACTGGACATCACTTTAATCATACAGTCAAAGGCAAAATGGAAAATATAACTCTAGGAGAAGATAATAGAGGAGCACATGCTTAAGGATATTAAATATAACGGGAGACCTGGCATAATATCCTATCTGACAAATGACAAACTTTACAAGACACACCAAAAACTTTATTGTGGCTTGTGGCTTTTAAACTAAAATTTTGCTACTTTTTTCTTTAAACGGGCATTCAGAATATTTTCTATATAATATTTAAAAAGTGTTAATACAATATTACTTTTTCATAAAAAATCTATGTGAGATAGGAAATTTTCCCATTGCTGTAATAGTCAATAGGAGTTTTTTACCTTATTTTTTTTTCATATAGGATAAATTACCGATGTTAATAAAATTATAGCAGTCCTATCAGTACTTTCCAAAATGTATGAGAAACTTATACTATGCAAAATAAACAGTTATATAAGACCAGAATAATGAATTCCACATCATCAATTTGGATTCGGCCAAGAGCACTCAACAACTCAACAGATACATGGAATAACATATGTCATCAACAAAGCCTATGAAGACAGCAGTATTCTTTGGCGTGAGCCAGGCATCTAATTGTGTCTGGAATAAGGGTCTCCGTCTACTATACTGTCATACTGTCTTACAATGAAAGGATAGGAGCAATTGACAGATGCGACATGATTAGCTCTATGGATTGCACCTGGAAAACTCTTAAGTGGTACAAGAAAAAAAATTCCACACACTGTATATATGCATGCTCAAAGCTCATGTTTTATAATAATAATATATTTATTATCCACATTAAGTATATAATAATAGACACAATTTTTTAAATTTTTCCAACTAATGTGGATTAATGGCTAGATTGGTTCAGGGCCAGACAAGTAATCATTTCCTGCTCTTCCTCTAATGCGAGTAATAATTATAGAATACTAAATATATGAAACTAATACTAATTAAACAATAAATATCAACAAGAAAATGACAAATTTTAAATGAGGGGTAATTAATTATTTATATTAGACACAGATCACCTGTAACGTCCCATTTCCTGCTTAACATTTGTAAGTTATTCGGCAACTTCTCGTTTATTCTGTTGTTTTTATCTAATTTTTTATATTGTAAGCATTTTTTATTTTAGAAATCTGTTGAACTTCCACATGAAAACAGTTATCACACAACATTCTATCTTGGCTAGGCTCTCAGGAAAGCACTTCCCTTTACTAGTTCCTCACAAAAATGCGAAGCTGCAAATGAGAATATGCCGGATCTTCTTTGATACAACAAAGGGTGAGAAAAAGAGGAAATAATCTAAATTCACGTGCAAAGATTTATAAGTTGGGCTTTGAACTATGCCATATTTTCAAATATACCACGGACAGACCAAATATTAGTGGTAGTGATAGAAATGGAAAAATGCTTGTCTAGAACATTCATATTTTAGTAATGATGCTTTGTATCCGAATGAAAATTCGTTTGTGAAAGTTTAGTGGAAGCAGATAAAAAAGAATAACTAGTTTCTCTTTTATTTTATTTGCCAACATTTCAGTGCAATTTGTCACCTTCTTCAGGGCTAAAAATATGAATCAAACCAGGTCACAAGGTTGTAACAATATATAAAATACATTGGTAAAATGCAATTACAGCACTGTAATTGCTGTCGAACCCATTAGCTCTGTGTATTGTTTCTCAATTTTTAATTGTTTATTGTTTTTACTGTTTTACTTTGGCATTTTACCAATGTATTTTATATATTGTTACAACCTTATGACCTGGTTTGATTCATATTTTTAGCCCTGAAGAAGGTGACAAATTGCACTGAAACGTTGACGAATAAAATAAGAGTCAAACTAGTTATTATTTTTGTCCACTTCCACTAAACTTTCACAAATTCATATTTTAGGTTTATTACATTTATGATCTCGTAGACATTTATAATGTGCTCATTTTTAATATTTTTGATGTTCGTTCATTTTGAGCATATATTTTTGGTGTTTGAGATTTATATGATACAAAATACCTTGTTTTACTGAAGATTTTTATGTGTGTACTGTTTGATGAGTTCTTCAATAAAAATATTTTTTTCTAAAGTGTCATATATACCTGACATTAGTAAATCATGCAATGCATAAACTCCAGTCCCTGTGGCATTTTCATACTTTTAAATGCAGTGCTGAAAGGGTTAAATTATAATAAAAAAAATCCAATGTAGCATTTTTGTGCCCAAGAAGGATCATAGCCAAACCTGTGGTTCTTATCAAAATGCAAATGCTAAATACAGTTCTCATATTAATGAAAAGAATTTGAGTAGAGACAGAAATAAAGTGATTAAGCCAAAATTTCAAGTTCGTATCAGGTGGCATTTTTTAACCTGCTTACCCACTCCAGCCAGTCCAGTATCCTCTTTCTACTACAAATCAAAATTATAAACTCACAATTTCACTGTATGCAATCTTACACAAAAAGGACAAGGACCTGTTAATTGTTAGATGTGGTACAAAGGTGAGGGAAAAAGAGGAGCAGTTGTAATTTGCACGCCTGTTTCACAATTTGAAAGAAAAGGCAGTGGCCAGTGAACGATATATTCTTTGAAAAACGTGATATACTTACAGTTTTTGATTTAATACATTTTGACTTTGTGGTTGGAAATCACTAACAATAATATGAATTTGTCGAACGTTTTCGATAAACATTTCTAATTGTGTTTCTAAATTTTCTAATGAAGACGATGAAGCCATTTTAGAAATTAGTATAAACCGTGATTTCTGGTATAAATATAAACTATGAAATGTTTGGAACAAACAATAAACATCTACAACTATTGTCACTTGTCAAAAATCAAAGCAAAGTTAACAGCCTGTCCAAGCGAGGGTTGGTTAATACCAAAAGTAAATACCGGACCGTCCTAGCGAGGATTGGTATTAACCGTTACGTCATCGTTTGGTGTCAAATTACGTCACGGTTAAAACCACCAGTAACCCTGTCGGGAGCAGAGTTATAGCGGTTGACAGATATGATATTTGACATTTGTTTATGGCACAATCAATAAAACTGTTCTTAAGTTTCTTAATGGGAAAACGAGAATGAACACTGAAAAACAATTCAAAACAGCGAAAATGTATGTAAACAAATCCTCTAGATCGTACAGAAAGTAGATAAAGACATTGGTAAATACCGCTATATCAAAGCGACCAGTATCACCGTGACGTATTTTGACATTTGTTGACATTACCGCCGGTAATAACCACTCGCTCGCTTGGACAGGCTATAAATGTCAAAAGGGATATTTCCTCGGAACTAACCACGCTAACCTGGTTAGAAAAAAGTTAATTACTCTAATTTCCTTGATACATATTCCAAACAATGACGTCACATTTAACCAGCATCTCAAACCACCTGGCCGAGATAGTTAACATGTGGTTTGAAGCAATGATCTGTCAATTTGTCTGTGGTTTGTCGTTGTTATTGAGGTTAAATGTTAATAACAACGGGACTTTCGTTAAAAAAGTAAGTCAGAATAATGAATGTATGTTATACAGTATCAATGATACAGTAGAAATTATTAATCTTCTACAAAAAGGTAAAGTATTCCAAATTGTGAAAAGACATTATTTTCTCTGCCTATAACTGATGAACATTTTATATTATATTAGTAATATAAATAATAAAAATAATATGGAATGACGATATTAATATTTGACATTCCCCTATCAAAATGATGATGACATACTACAGATCCAAACGACGTTAACCACTGACGTCATAGTTTTGTTAACCTGGTTAAGCTAGTTAGTCTCGAGGAAATTCGCCTAAATTATATATTTCAACTTTCAACATATAGGACTATTAAGGTCTATTTATAAACTTGCAGTTGCCGTCGCCGTTCCCGCTCCCGTTGCTGTTTGACGTTGCGGTTGCCGTTGTTAGTGTCAATTTATAAACCTGACGTTTGATGTTCGCCGCCGTTGTGTTTAGGGTAGATAACCTTTATCACCTCTTTCTATTTCTACAATGATTTCTTGAGTCAATGTCATGAAGAACATTATTGTCATCTATATCGAAATTCATTCTTCACAAAGAACAAATCATCAAATCGATAAAAATAAATCTTAATCAACGTAAATCAGCTACCCAGGTTTTAATAACATATTTAAGATTATGTTAAACCCACTAAACTCGATTCTTGCCAAACGACCAGGCTTTTGATTGGTTAATATGCGAACGGCACGAACAGCGAACTGCAAAACTTAAAACTTGGTTATGTCTGAACGTCAGGGAACGTCACGCTCAACGGTAACAGCAACGGAGAATATAAAAGCTTTTTAACTTTCAACGGAAACGGCAACTGCGAGCGGAAACGGCAACTGCAAGTTTATAAATCGGCCTTTAGTGTGATGTAGATAAATTCCATCTATGATCTAACTGACGTCCTGTTTTTGAATATAAGATATTACAAAACATATTTATTTAGATCGATTTCATTAATAGTGGCCTCCTCACAGGTATATAAACCTAAAAACCACATAATCTTTGTTAAAAACGCACACAACACTTATCTAGTAACATATACGTAATAAATATTATTATTTATATGTATATGTCTAGTAATTATTAGGTTCAAAATATTTACGAGGCATTGTATACAAATAGCGATTCGTCCCGCTTTGGTACCCCACTTTGGTCTGTCAAATACATACCAATCGATTTCGTTTCGATAAACGATGACGTCAAGCTAACTTTGGTACCCTTTTTGGTTTGTCAAATCACATACCCAGATCCTGCATGGTTACTATTAATATTACTATCCTTGTCTAAAGTAGTTTTTGCCTTGCTTTTATTTGTAACTAATTGCATTTTTCGCCAATATTCTAAAATGCTTTAAGTTTTGTCTGTTTTTTCTTTTGTCTAGTAATAATGGAATCTGTTGATTTTATTATAAATGGCAAGAAGCTTTTTTGGGTTTTTGCTATATATATTTAATTCAAAACTCCAAGAAAATATAGTAAAACTCAATAAACAACTTTTCCGATCGCAGTACAAAACGTAAATGTAAATTTCATCAATCAGCTGCACCAATTGAGAACCAAACGATTTCGCCTGAATTGGTACTTTACGTCATACCGGGTGACGTAGACCTACCATTTGGTTAACCAAAGTCCCTACCAACCAAAGCGGGACGAAATCGCCTAAAAGTTCCAATTTCCAAATAACAGAATAGGGGGAATCGGAAATTTCCGGCAGGGCTTCGGACAGCATCGATTATCGTCATACGCTTATGTGAGAGCACATACGTTAACGGAGGTCCGTAAATCTTAACGTGAATATTTATTCACTACGCATGAGCAACTGTCAATTTACACGTTTACGTTAAGGCTACATTCGTAATCAATTCCCTGGCAAAGTTGCACTTTGGCACGCAAGTCGGCACGAAATTTGCCATTCACAATAACTTCAAAGTCGACTTTAACGCAAGCACGTTCGTACCTAAATAATTGTCAGGATTCCTTCAACATATGGTCGAAGATAGATTCTGTCTCTATTTAGTTCAGTCTGAGGTTAGAATATATAATTTGGATTTGGATTTATTTTTTATATCAGCATATACTGGAATGACGGATTTTTTTACAGTGCATTTTCGATTACAAACCACTCTACGACAAACTGATAAGAGGGTATAAATCTATACATATATATCAAAAAAACAAATAACAAAAATTAATGCGCATTTCCCATAGCCAGCACGAAGTGCAAGTTGAAGTGAAAGTTTGCAACTTGCAAGAAATTTCGACGACTTCAACTTCAACTCTGGCGCCAAATTGCGTTGTGAACGATCACACTGAAATATATTTGCTTAGCTTGCGTGCCAAAGTGCCACTTGGCCAGCGAATTGATTACGAATGTAGCCTAACGTTCATGACATCACTTCAACTTTCCAGTGGCGTAACTAGGATGAAGCTCTGGGGGGGGGGATGAACTACCGGTAGATCTGGGTATCGGAAATTTTTTCAAATTTTGAGCCCCTAAAAATGCATTTTTGCTTTGTTTTTCTTATAAGATTGTTGCCGACAGTTCTTAGCATTTAGTACATTTCAATAGCATATAGGTGTTCTGTGATTATGTATTGGATTT
Organism: Galeruca laticollis; assembly: GCA_963921935.1. Lineage (NCBI taxonomy): Eukaryota > Metazoa > Arthropoda > Insecta > Coleoptera > Chrysomelidae > Galeruca > Galeruca laticollis. Next base: position 126,172,893 of record OY998178.1, read on the forward strand.
TTTTAATTTTTAGTGTTTGGGGGGGGGGGGTGTTTTATCCCCCTCATCCCCTCCGTAGTTACTCCACTGCAACTTTCTAATTCAAACAAACGTATCTCTGGATCAGCTGTTTAGATATTCGAACAAAACTTGGTGCCATAAAGGTAAAATTTCACGTGGCACTCGAAGCTCAGATTTTGAGGCTCAAACCGGTGGTCACATGACTAAATGTGCAGTTCCAGAGTCGTTTTAAGAAGTTCGTTTTAAACCTCAAATTAACAAATAAAATAGATATGTTTGTTTCATTTTTTTCTTGCCCCAAAGCCCCAAACATCCTGTCACAATCTAAGCTCACTTGTGGACACTTCCACTGCTGTAACATATTTACAAAGTCTCTTTAGTTGCAGGAAAAATGAAATTAGAAGTTTAATTGAAAATTTGTTAGAAATGCAAATAAAAAAAGTCATACTAATTTATGCATCTGAGTCACTACTTTTAAAATTAATTAATCTATTTTTTTAAAAGAACCTTAAATTTTGAATAGGAACTAGGTAATAAACTTGTTTTATTAAAAAAATTGGTTAGTCGTTTAAAATTCCCTTAGCCCCTTGTCAGTTATAACCTTGTCATAAATGTCATTCTTTCGTTGAGGGTTGCCTAGAGCTTCCTCGTTTACTTATATATTTTTTTGTAATATTATTAAAAATATAAAGCAAAACCTTATTTTTAAATATATAATCATGGAAAAGTTCGACTTAACATCTGTAATGGGTCAATATTTAGACCGGCACTTAGTATTCCCGTTGTTGGAATTTTTATCAGCAAAAGGAGTGAGTAAATATAGGTTAGTTTTTTCAGTGTGCTAACATATTTTTCGCTTTATTAGATTTATAATGAGACCGAATTACTAAAAGCAAAATTGGATATCTTAAGTAAAACCAATATGATAGATTATGCTATTGACATAAGGAAACAATTATATCCTGACCAAGAAATTCCAGAAGATTTAAAGCAAAGACGTAATCACGTTGTGCAGCAGTTGGCTGAACTACAAGAGGAAGTTAAACCAATTTTGAAAATTATGGAGTCTGAAGAAGTTATGAAAAACATGGAAAATATGAGGGACTCAAAAACTCTCATTACTTATTTATCTAAAGAATCCAAGGTAGAAAGTTTTTATTTATATTTACAATATGTATATAAAAACATTTTTTTAGTTTGAAATTGAAATGATCGATAGTCTTCACAAGCTCGCCAAATATAGATACGACTGTGGTAACTATACAGTATCAACATCTTACTTATATTTCTGTATGTTGGTACTCCCTCCAAATGATAAAAATTATCTTAGTGCCTTGTGGGGGAAGTTCGCATCTGAAATCCTTTACCAAAATTGGGATTCAGCATTAGAAGACTTGAACAAACTTAGGGAATATATCGATTCCAGCCCCAACCAATTTTCCGGAAACAGTTTACAGCTATTACAGCAACGGACATGGTTGATCCATTGGTCGTTGTTCGTATTCTTCAATCATGTATTGGGACGTGAATTAATTATTGAAATGTTCTTGTACAGACCACATTATCTTAATGCAATTCAGACAATGTGTCCTCATATTTTGAGATATTTGGCAACTGCTGTTATTATTACTAGAAGTAGAAGATCAGCATTGAAAGATTTGGTCAAAGTTATTCAGCAAGAAAGTTACACATACAGGTAAAGTGTATTAGTTATTTTTTTGTTACCTATGTGTTGTCTCACCTTATTTTTACTTCAATTCTCATTGTTTTGTGATTGGGAGTTTGAATATTTGAAAATTATTTTGAGGAAACTAAAGGAACTAGGGTTATAGAGGGCAATAGAAGTTTATATAGGTCAAGTGAATTATAGCACACATTTTGACTAATTAACCCACAAATGTATAGTACATACATATATCTATTGTCTGCCTGACCAATCTCCTGGTCTTAAGTTCGTTTTTGTTACACTTTCGTTCTTTGCTTGGTCTGCCCTTTTTTTTAGACTTTTCAGGCATTAATCTAGTAACTGCACAATTAACTAAATTTTCAATTTCTGGGGGCAAATCATTCCTTGTACAATGCTTGATGAACATTTCAATAAAATTAACTTTTGCAATAACATGATACAAGTAAACAATTCCGATGTGACCTTAGATTACTACACACATTACTTACTCAAATTCAATTAGAAATTTATTTTTAAAGAAATCGTCTGAATATATCGAGGAATATATATCAGCGTGGTAGGTGCAATAGGTCTTATGTCAAATTAAATTTGTTTTCAGGGGAGCTGAAAAACTGTTTTTCTTCAATTTAATTTTTTGTCTCTGATCATAAATTCGCTCATGGAATAAATAACCCATATGATGTTAATGTGGGGTCCTAAAATATAGTTCTAGAAATTTTTTCCATTTCAGAAAAAACATGATATGTCATATTCTCACTTAATATTGATCATAATATTCCACATAAGTCTACTTGTTCGAATGCAAATTGTGAAGGAGAACCAAATTATAATATTATCAGTGATTTAAAATACTGAACATAATTCAAATAAATACTGATAATCACAGGTAACACGAATTAAAACTACAAAAATACATTGATGAGTTTAATAAAAAATAATACTGAAAATTATATTTTGTTTGGTACAGAATGATGCTGAAAGATGTTTGTTTCCAGAGCAGGGTATCAAAAGTCATGATAATCCTTAGGAATAAATTTTTTCAATTCCTGAAGATATTGATACTTCACTCAGTCAACTTTGCGAGGTCCACTATAACTTCTGATGTTAGAATACTTTGAATATGGACCTTTTAGGACGGCGGGGGAGGGTTTTCCAATCGTCAATAAAGTTTAATTTGAATTTTATCGTTCCATCTGGATTGTATTGATACATTACGATGTCATTCACATAAGGCTCCCCAACTTTAGTACCAAGTCTTATACTGTTATAAATGGGAGTGTTGAATTGCAGAAAGTCAGTATGAGTAATATTAGCTGTAGTTTAGGGTGAATTTGTTCTCGCACTTCCGATTATTGAAACGGAACTGGAACATACACTTCTCTTCTTACAAGTTTTCTTTCTATTGAGGCATGAACAGAATCTAACTCCATTTGTGTGTGCCCCACTTCTAGATACTTCTGTTAGATTATTACTTCATGCTTTATACTCAATTCTAGGAGGGCCTTAGATAATTTTGCATTGCAATTTTGGGTACTCGCAGCCAGCGAACCAGATAATCGTTTTTGTAAACGTTTTTTGTGATAATTCTTTTGAGAGGAATGAAGTTGTAATAGAAGTAAAAAACCCCACTTTCTAATCCACCCGTACCTTCACGCCATATGGAGCAATAAACAGATTTTGTTTCCATGTTGAAATATGTGTGGTTGTGTACTTTAAGTTTCGTTTAAAATAATTGGCAGCTGCATTCAGACGTGGTGACAGCTTGTAAGTCAACAGCGCTGCAAAAAATGTCTTCTTTGTCAAGAGCCAAACTTTTATCATTTTCTTTTTCATTTCATGCATCGTTTTTTCTTTGAATGTGTTGTTGGTAATTTTGGTTGTTGAAATTGCCTGGTTTTATTTGGTGCATTCGTTACATTGGTCTTTTGGAACCGTATAATCCAGATTCATTTCTTTAATTGTTTTCTGGAAAGTAGCACATGTAACAGGCCATTTTTCAATGAACTTGTGATGCAAGGTACAACGTTAATATTCCTTGAAAGTTAGGTTATTTAATTGTCATTTCAAAACTATATTAAAATAATAATGTCATGAAGGGAAAAACTCATTTCATTGATTATTAAAAGTGTTGCATAGAGTACTTACCTCCAATTAAAACGAAATTATTGCACAAAATATTACAGATATCGCACTATAGATAAGGAAACTCATTACACTTTGCATATACAACCTATTGTACTGATCAGTTTTGACATTATCTGTACTGGAACTTATTACCATGATTTATATCGCTTGATTTTAAAATTAAAATTATGATTTAAAATAATTTTTTTTCTTTTTTATTCAGAACCAGGTAACAACATAATATAAAAGTTTTCTCAAAAATTAAAAGAAGTATTTACTTTTAGCAAAAACAAAAAAAAGAAGTACATAATTCCAAATTCATAAACTAAACATCAACACCTAGATTTTATTACAGTATATTTTCAGTCTATTAATTTTCGTCATACAATTTAAACAAAAACACGAGTTTTCCTCCTTTTTCTATTCCTTGTCTGTTTCTAATATCCGAGTGTACAAGACCAAAAGAGCTAAATAAGCGTTCTACTGAAGCTGAAGAAGCAGTTGCACACAGGAACTGTTTCAAGATTTCTGGCTCATCATAACTCATTAATTGTTTCTAAAGCTATATTCTTTTCTTCTGGTGTTAACTGGTATTTTGTTTTTTTGGATTCAACATATACGCTATAAAATGATATGGCGTAGTGATCCCTAAAGAATAGTAACGGCATAAGGACATTAGCTTAGAAATAAGATTTAAATTTAGGTTAATATTAATTATAGTATTTAGCGAGCATTGATCCGAGACGGGCAATGTCAGTCACGTTCTTGTTAATGTATAAACAAACATGTACAACTTATAGACGGAGGTCAGGGATGTAGTAAAACATAGCTACACTTCCTATAAAATGAGAGTGAACGAACCAGGGAATTGGAATTGTTATTAATACTTTGACTAAGTCGATTGATATTTATAATTGTCTATTTTAACGTATTAAAACTCGATCCAGTGATTTTATAAATGATGTTGTTTATTCTATTCCCGAATACAGGTTGCTAGGTAAGTGGTTTCCTCAATGATAATATGCCTTTAAGGTAAACGTCGAGTATACGAGGGACACTTACTAAGTAACCACCACATGGCGATCCTGCAAACTAAATGGAAATGGTAATAGTATAATGGTAATGGTAAAATTAATGGTAAAATATACATCGCCACCACATGGCGATCCTCCAAACTAAATGGTAATGATTGGTAATATGGAAACAAATGGTTATTGTAAATGGTATAATGGTAACAAATGGTTATGGTAAATTATCCTGTAAGTAAATGGTAAAATTTCATTCTGCGAACGAAAAATTATGGTAGAATTGATCTTATAAGAGTAGAACTATATCGTTTTCTATTTAAATTTGGGACCTTGGAGAAGAGAAACAATGGGAGGATCATCAACCAAACAGGAGGCAAAAGAAACAGGAATTGTCAACAACACTTTCATGGTACAGCAAGACAATGTTGCGACGCACATAATGGTATTATTATACATTATAACTATAGCTTTCATCTTAAAATTTGTTTGGTCATTATGGAAAACGCACCGAAGAGCGTTGAAAAGGGATATCAACTGAAGCAATGCAGTAAAGCAGGCAACAGGAACTCTCACCGTGTAAAAATAATAGTAAGTACATATGCATTCTATTCTTATGAACGAATTTTTTTTTAATGTCAATAACGTGGGAAGATTTTGAAGATAAGTTACGATTAATTGTGGAAGAAGTTAATAAACAGGGAAAAAGGGTTTTGAAGAAAGAAACTCCTAAAAATCCTGATATACATATAGAAGTAATTAATAGCATAGTAGGTCTTTATTATAATTTTGCTAAGTTAATAGCCAAAAATTGGACAAATTTAAGTTTAGTACAACAGGAGACTTGTAAAAATTATTCAAGTAGGATTAGGGATAAAGCTGATAGGGCATTTCAAGCGTTAAATTGTATTATCGACATACCTACCTCTATATTTGAGGAAATTGACACTGTTGTATTACAAGCAATAAGCAAACAGTTGAAAATGGCGACAAGTATGAACGATTTTTTTAATTTTGCGAGTAAAGTTTTACCGAACGAGTTTAATGGCGAAGCAAGCAAATTACAGTCATTCTTAGACTCATTAGATTTACTACAAATAAACGCGACTGGTAATGAGGAAAATGCTATTCTACTAATAAAAAACGAGACTAACAGGAAAAGCTAGAAGTTTAATCACGACGGAAAACTCCATTGCAGACATCAAGAATAAACTTAAAACAGGGATAAGAGGAGACAATCCAAGCCTTCTCTTAGCGAAGCTTGGTAACATAAGACAAAATGGAAAGGATGTGACACAGTATGCAACAGAAATAGAGAAACTAGCAGAAAGATTACAGGCAGCATACATTTCGGAAGGGATGCCTGAACGGCTAGCCCAAAAATATACGAAGGAAGCAAAGGTTAAGGCAGTAACTATGAATGCCGTAACGGATGCAACCAAAACAATAATTGCAGCGGGAAGTTTTGAAACTACACAAGAGGTACTATCAAAATTGGTTTCAGTAGAAGGTATAGTAGGACAACAACAAGTCTTACATATGAAAGATAACAGGAATTTCTTCAGGAAGTCAAACTTTGACTTTAGGAATAATCACCGGAGAGGAAACAACAGAGGATTTTATAACAGTAATCATTCAGGAGGAACATTTCGACAGTATAATCAAGGAAACAACTACGGCAGCTACGAAAATTTTAATAAATATAGAAAATAGAATAATAATTGAAATTACAATAATCAAGCTAAAAATAACGTAAGAATATGTGAAATAGAAAATGAAGAAGCAAGAGAGAATCAGAAATAATTGGGGTTTTGAATAAAAAATCAAGCGACGAAAGCAAGATTTCAGGAACATATTCAGCATATTATCTTAGATTTATCACTTTCTAACTTTATAGAAATTCAGACAAGCATATCCGATAATATCTACAATTTTATATTAGATACAGGAGCAGACATTTCTCTAATAAAAATTTCTAAAAATTTGCCACATCATTTGATTGAAACTAGGAGTAAAATAAACATTAAGGGGATAACTGAAGGCTCAGCAAAAACTTTGGGTCAAATATGCATAAACCTCTATATCAATAACATAACTTTAAATCACTGTTTTCACGTAGTGGAAGAAAATTTTCCAATACCAACAAATGGACTGATAGGAAGAGACTTCATGACAAAAAATAATTGTGTATTAGATTATTCACAATCAGAATTACATATAAATTGCAAGTCTAACAATTCAGAAACCATACAAATTTTTGGTAATCCAGAATACGATACTTTAGCAATACCACCTAGATGTGAGGTATACAGGCTAATAGAGAACTTCAAGAATTTGAGAAAGGATACAGTAGTAGAGCAACAGGAAATAGCACCAGGAGTATTTATGGCCAGATCCATAATATCGGGGAAAAACCCGTACGTTAGAATTTTAAATACAAATTATGAAAATATTTCAGTAAAAACTAGGAGTATTGAAACTTCAGATTTATATTTATTTGATATATATATACAATTAAGATTGATAGTAGTAACAGAATGAAAGAATTAAGGAAAGCATTAAACTTAGAAGTACCGGAATATGTAAGAAACGATTTAACGAAACTGTGTGAAAATTACGAAGATATATTCGCTTTAAAGAATGATATACTAACGCACAATAACTTTTATGAGCAAAGGATATCAGTAAAAGATGATACACCGATATACATAAAAAACTATCGCACACCACATTCACAATCAACAGAATTAAATAGTCAAGTAGAAAAACTTATAACACAGGGAATAATTGAACCCTCAGTATCAGATTATAATAGTCCAGTATTATTAGTACCAAAGAAGTCGACGAATCAAGATAAGGCGTGGAGACTTTGTATAGATTTTAGACAGCTAAATAAGAAAATAGTCACAGATAAATTTCCTTTACCCCATATAGATGCAATTTTAGATCAATTAGGGAGAGCAAAATGGTTTTCAGTTTTAGATCTTATGTCAGGTTTTCATCAAATACCTTTAGAACAATCTTCTAGGAAATACACTTCGTTCAGTACCGAAAAAGGCTCATTTCAATTCACAAGACTACCTTTTGGGTTAAACATAAGCCCTAATAGTTTTTCACGAATGATGTCAATAGCATTCTCAGGCCTCACGCCGGAAAAAGCATTTCTTTATATGGACGATATAGTTGTGATAGGAATTTCAGAGAATCATCACTTAGCCAATCTCAGAAAAGTGTTCGACGCATGTCTTTGATTTAATTTAAAATTAAATCCACAAAAATGCCAATTCTTCAGGCGAGAAGTCACATATTTAGGTCACAATTTATCAAAGGATGGTGTTTCACCAGATAAAGCAAAATACTCAGTCATTCAGCATTACCCAGTGCCAAAAAATGCCAACGAAGTCAAAAGATTTGTTGCATTTTGCAATTACTATCGAAGGTTCATTCAAAATTTTGCAGAAATATGTATTCCTTTAAATAGGTTAGCTAGGAAAAACGTAAAATTCGAGTGGTCACAAGAGTGCGAAAACTCATTTCAGGTCTTAAAAAATGCATTAATCAATCCACCAATTTTAAAATATCCAGACTTTAATAGACAATTCATATTAACTACAGACGCTTCGAATAGCGCATGTTCAGCAATTCTAAGTAAAAATTACGAAGGGATTGACCTACCTATCGCATTCGCATCACGCAGCTTCAAGAAAAGCGAGCTTAACAAGCCCACCATCATAAAAGAGTTATTAGCAATTCATTGGGGAATCAATCATTTTAAGTGTTATTTATATGGTTCACCACATTTCATAGTAAAAACAGATCATAAGTCATTAACGCATTTATTTGCAATGAAAGACTCGACGTCGAAACTAACGAGAATAAGAGTTGATTTGGAAGAATATGATTTTGAAATACAGTATGTTAAAGGTATAGCGAACTACGCGGATAGCATATCGAGAATACCCATAGAAGAACTTAAGGATTTATACATAAATAATTCGCAAAAAGAAAACGCTAAAACAGAAAAGGATCAAAGGAATAAAGTAGAAACAAAGGAAGTAAGAATACAAAAACCTGCAGTAGTAAAAGTTTTAAATAACCTTGAGGCACATAAATTACCAATTTTACACTTTGAAAATAACCGTATCTCACTTAGGGTGAGCATCCGGATCAAGAATAAATTGAAATTTAGTGAAGCCTTAAATACCGGATTACACAACTTCGACCTAGGACGAACGTAGGAAAGGCTTGAAGAGCTTTCGGTAAGAAATGAAGTAAAAAGAATGAAAATATATACAAATGGTGATATATTCAAAAAGTGCACAGTAGAAGAATTTATAGAAGCATGAAATCAAAGGTTAAAAAGTATTCAAGTATGTATATGCGAAGTACCAAAAACGGTACAGCAAAAAGAAGGGATCCAAAAGATATTAGAAAGATACCACAATGATCCAATGTTTGGAGGACATGTAGGAAATAATAAATTATTAAAGAAACTAAGAGCAAATTTCCAGTGGAAAAATATGGAGAAAGACGTAAGGAAGTATGTAAAGAATTGTCATAAATGTCAAGTGAATAAAGCGAAACCTAATCATAAAGAAAAATTTGTTATAACAGATACATCTATAGAACCGTTTGATATTACTTACATAGACACAATAGGTCCGTCTGTAGAAAGTAACAACGGGAATCGTTATTGTATTACAATATTATGCGAATTAACTAAATACGCAGTTATGATACCGGTTCAGAATAAAGAAGCGCACACAATAGCAAAAGCAATTTTCGACAACTTTATACCGAATTACGGATTGATGAAGGAGATAAGCACAGATCAAGGGACGGAATATAAGAACGAAATAATGAAGAATTTAGCGGAACTATTAAATATAAAACATAATTTTTCAACAGCTTACCATCACGAAGCAATAGGCAATTGTGAAAGATTACATAGGACATTTAACGAATATATAAGAAACTTTATCAAAGATTCTAGGGATAACTGGTGTGAGTTTGTAAGAATGTTCGCATATTGCTATAATACAACACCAAATACGTATCACGGATACACTCCTTTTGAATTATTATATGGGAGAAAACCCAATTTGCCAGAATTTTTAGACGTAAAAATTGAACCGTGTTACAATTTTGAAAGATACGATAAAGAATTGAAATACAAGTTGCAATACGTTAATGAAAGGGCCAGACAGTTTTTAATAAATAATAAATTAAATAGAGTTAATAATAGCGAAAATGATTCTTCACCTGTAAATTTTAAAATAGGGAAATTAGTTATTTTAAAAAATGAAGGGAGAAATAAATTTGATCCACATAATCTAGGTCCGTTTAAAATAACGGGAATAAAGGGAGTAAATTGCGAGATTACATCTCCAGACAATAAATAACAAATTGTTCATAAGAATCGTATGTTTATATACAAAGAACGGAAACATTTGTAAATAAGTGAAGTGTATTGGTAAACGAACAAATAGTGTTTAGTAAACAAAGACAATACAAAAACATTCATTAAAAACAGTTATAGGTATAAGTGATATCGAAAAATTAAAATGTTAATTTTTCTCTTACAAGAGGGGATGATGTAGTGATCCCTAAAGGACAGTAACGGCCAAAGGACATTAGCTTAGAAATAAGATTTAAATTTAGGTTAATATTAATTATAGTATTTAGCAAGCATTGATCCGAGATGGGCAATGTCAGTCACGTTCTTGTTAATGTATAAACAAACACGTACAACGTATAGACGGAGGTCAGGCATGTAGTAAAACATAGCTACACTTCCTATAAAATGAGAGTGAACGAACCAGGGAATTGGAATTGTTATTAATACTTTGACTAAGTCGATTGATATTTATAATTGTGTATTTTAACGTATTAAAACTCGATCCAGTGATTTTATAAATGTGATGTTGTTTATTCTATTCCCGAATACAGGTTGCTAGGTAAGTGGTTTCCTCAATGATAATATGCCTTTACGGTAAACGTCGAGTATACGAGGGACACTTACTAAGTAACCAACAGTGCTCGCTTATATCGATTATTAAATTGTTGTTTTTTGTAATGGTCGTGCCACAGATTCATCAAAGATATATTGTAAATGTTTCCACTGCTCTACAGCATCTGCGATAGTAGCATTTTTCCTCTGTACAGTATCAAGAGCAACTGATATAGGTTTTAAAATGTAAATAATCTTGCTCTGCATGTTTAATCGCTATATTTGAAACATTTTGGTAAATATTGGAATCAATCTCCTTTTTATTTTCTTCGCAGATTTTTAATATGTTGTCCCACTGAGTGACATACATCTCTAAGCAGTCGCCAAGGCTATTCCATCGCACTTCGCTTGGAAGGACTAAAGTGCTGCCTCCTGCTTGACTGAATTTAGCTCTAGCCAAATGGTTATTTCGAAAATACTTAACAATTTGGACCACACGTTCTTTAACGTCTTTAACTTGAAAGTCCTTGCACACAATTAAAAATATGTGCAGTGCAGCCATCAGTTATAACTTTTGTGTTTGTTTTTTCTTCTAATGTTTTTCTCATAAGTGTCATATTTGCAGCATTGTCTGTCACAAAAGATTTTACAGTACACTTGTATTTTAATTCACATGAAGAAATCAGGTCACAAACTATTTGAGTTAAATATTCTAAAGTATGTGGATTTCCTGATGTGTCTATAGTTTCGTATAGGAGACGTATACATTAAAATAATTAACAATAATTTCAAAGAATCAAAATGTTCTAATTTTATATTCAAATTTAAAAAATCAAAAAAGTCAAATAAATCGTGATTATTTAAAAAAAAATAGTTTTTGATTTTTTTGATAAAAATCAGATTTTGCCCAACCCTGCTTATTACATAAGTGACACCTACTATGCTCTGTAGAACTATTCACTTACGGCCCTTTTGTAGACAACGTGATTGGATGAATTGGTTAAAATGGAGTTATAAAACAAAAATAGACTTTTTTTGACATACGACCTATATATTGAAGTGATATCCAAAGTAGGGGGAATAAATGATACTCTTAATTATTAAAAAAATTGGATTGTCAGAACAATAAAACATTTTCAAGTAAAACATCGTGATTCATATATGAAGATAACAGTATATTTAAATTCTACATTATATCTTACCTAAATAAAATCGCCTCGTATCTGAATATTATTTAAAATTGTATGAATCAGTTGGAAAGACTAAAATCTACAACAGAAACTGAATTGAACGGCAGGAGATGTGGATACTTGACAAAATTTTCAGAATCAAAGTTGTTTCAAGTTGAAAAGAAGATCTGAAATGCATTGAAAACTACTTATCGATCATTGGAAGCACAGTTGCTGAAGATGATAAAATATAGGTGATAGCCACAAATGAAGAGCCTCATAATATACTGCTAGTTTATGTTTTTGACGAACTCCCTCTAAAACAGGCCTGTGTATGCAATTGAGTTATTACGATTTGGTAGATTGTCGAGACCAAAATTTAATACAAACTGCCAAGAATCAGAACAGCAAATGATAGCCTCTATAGAAGAATGGCGGAAACAAATGCAATAGAAAGATTTTTTTTTTGGGAACAGTGTTGGCTGTTATTTAAATACAAGTTATGCAATATCTTATCCGGATAAAGTGAAACATTTAATGCTTGCAGATCCTTGGAGATTCCAAGAAAACGACCAGGAAAATTTAATCTTCCACTTACTTGGAAATTATTGACCGTAGTATTCTATCCTCTTACGTGGTTCAATCCGTTAGCTAGTATTAGAGCAGCGGCACCAATGGGACCATGGCTAGATGATATATCGGCGACAATTATAGTGACGCAGCTGACAACATCGACCTGATTAGTGAATATATTTATCACTGCATTATGCTAAAGCCATCAGATGAGGAAGTTTTCCATTCTATTAAGCAAGGCACAGTTCTAAATGCTAAATGATGCGAAGGTATCATACTTTAAATTAAACTGTACCTGTAACTGTGATTTATGGAGAAAAGTCGGGAATGAGCAAGAACTCCAGAGACAACGCAAATTAGAAGCAGAAAATCCTCAAGAATCCGACGAAAGCAAAAGCGGCAAAGACTGTGAAATATGGATCGAATGTCGACGGAATTAGCACCTGTGATCCAAAACAGTACGTCAGAAGATTTATTGATTTCATGTTGAAAGCCAATTGAGTAAATATTGCAGTTTGCACAAGTTTTTTTTTTATTTTTGGTTTTATAAAATCTCATGTATTGGTGGGATAAATCTTAATCTACACTGATAAATCTAGATTGTTTGAATTTCTTCACAAGTTTTGCTGCGAAAATTATTTTTTCCAACCACACAAGGAACTAACATTGATATCATTCATATCATTATCAATTTAATTTAAAATATACAATATGATGAATTTGGTAGTTTTGTTTCAATATCTCATGTATTGGTGGGATAAATCTTAATCTACACTGATAAATCTAGATTGTTTGAATTTCTTCACAAGTTTTGCTGCGAAAATTATTTTTTCCAATCACACAAGGAACTAACATTGATATCATTCATATCATTATCAATTTAATTTAAAATATACAATATGATGAATTTGGTAGTTTTGTTTCAATAAATAAATTAATTATCCCTGGCTTTTTAAGCTTGATAATTACCTAAATAAATATGTACAAAGGGAACATAGAGTTTCAGATGACAGTTGAGATAAATAATATGATTTTAATTGGAATCAAGTAGGATATTTGGTTGTCAATACGATATAAAAATTTGAAGGAGAGAATCTATTGATTTTGGAATAAGAAAGAAGGTTGTCAGTTTTGAAGTTTAAAAAAGTAGATTGAAATCGAGAACTGTAAAGGAATTCTGGAGAGAAATATAAAAAATAGATAGAAGTCTAGAATTGAAAAGAGTTTTTGAAGTTTAATCAGGAGATTATAAAGTAGATTGAAATTGAAAGCTGAAAAGAGTCTTTTGAAGTTTAAAAAGATAGAAATCAAATCGAAAACTGAGAAGAGTAGAGTGATATATAAAATAATACCATATTAGGAATATAATCTGAAATTTCTACAAGTTCCCAACAGGGATTTTAATGATAATATTTAGTCAAGGTCATAAGCAAAATTTGTGAGTGTTATAAAATTGAGTTGATTTATGAAGAAGGTGTTTAAGAAGATAGAGGATAAATTTAGTGTGAAGATTGATTTGGAGTGAATGCAAATTTAGAAAATAAAAGGTACCGTTTAAGACATTTTATTAGAGATCTCTAAATTCTATTTGGCCTATAACAGAAAATTTGTTTATTTTATTAATAGATATTTTGTAAAAGTTTTAATTATAATAATTAGTGAGGAATGATTAATAATATAAAATAGTGTTTGGAACTCTACCCTGAGAAGAGTCAATATAAGTTTGGGTCTCTTCAAGAGTGCCGTAATGCCTTCTAGTTTAGAGTCTCTAATCTGAACTGAAGATTCCGTCCTCCGACAACCTCTATTTGGCTCGTGTGGTTACACATTTGCGAGAAGTAGTCAGCTGGCGCCATCTTCACTTTCAGTTGCGAACCATCACCTCAGATAATTATTCGACCGTATAAGTCGTATGAAATAAAATGAATTAATATTTCATACAGACACACCTCGTATTTTGTGAAATATTAATTAATTTTATTGCATACGACTTATACGGTCGAATAATTATCTGAGGTGGTAGTTCGCAACTGAAAGTAACTGACTACTTCTCGCAAATGTGTAACCACACGAGCCAAATAGAGGTTGTCGGAGGACGGAATCTTCAGTTCAGATTAGAGACTCTGAACTAGAAGGCATTACGGCACTCTTGAAGAGACCCAAGAAGGTCGAAACCGGTCAGTGCACTATGCCCTTCTCCTATCGGTTGCGAATCACCACAGATGTCCGTATCGACAAAAGGGTCGATCGACGTCACGTTCTTCGAAGGGGATGTAATTCAATATTCTGCGTGGTATTAGTCAGGAATGTACTTCACAGGGCACCCTTCGGAACAGGCTAATAATTTGTTGCTAATTTGTAACGTTGAGCTTGATTTTGTTGCTAATGCAGTTTCCAAGAAAACGCAAACTATGCTAGCGTAATATTAAGCTAGCGTAGCCACACGCTCTAACTATAAAAATAAGTAATATTGAAAAAAACTAAAAGCACATGAATTTGTTGCTAAAAGATGACACTAACCGATAAATATCATCCCTTAACCCTATTTTCCCACCCCTCACTATTATTTGATATTGAGCTAGCGTAGCCACACGCTATAGCTATAAAAATAAGTAATATTGAATAAAAATAAATGCACAGGAATTTGTTGCTAAAAGGTGACACTAACCGATACTGCGAAAAATCAATGGGGCTATTTGTTGCTATGCTGTGGCGGCTAAAACACAACGAATTTAAATTAAAAATCAGTTGGGGAATTTGTTGCTGGTGTATAACTGTCCAAATATGGACTATATCGCTTTAAAACTAGTCGGGCAATTTGTTGCTAGGCTATGGCTACTAAAACACGATGAATGTCGATTAAAAAATACTCGAGGAATTTGTTGCTGGTGTATTACATTACTGTCCAAATATCCACAATATCGCTTTAAAATCAGTAGGGTAATTTGATGCTAGGCTATGGCTTCTAAAACACGATGAATTTCAATAAGGGATGATTTTTTCGTAGCATCGGTTAGTGTCATCTTTTAACAACAAATTCCTGTGCATTTATTTTTATTCAATATTACTTATTTTTATAGTTATAGCGTGTGGCTATGCAGCTCAATAACAAATAATAGTGAGGGGTGGGAAAATCGGGGTAAGGGATGATTTTTTCCAGTATCGGTTAGTGTCATCTTTTAGCAACAAATTCATGTGCATTTAGTTTTTTTCAATATTACTTATTTTTATAGTTATAGCGTATGGCTAAGCTAGCTTAATATCAAATAATAGTGAGGGGTGGGAAATCGGGGTAAGGGATGATTTTGTCCAGTATCGGTTAGTGTCATCTTTTAGCAACAAATTCATGTGCTTTTAGTTTTTTCAATATTACTTATTTTTATAGTTAGAGCGTGTGGCTACGCTAGCTTAATATTACGCTAGCATAGTTTTTGTTTTCTTGGAAAGGGCATTAGCAACAAAATCAAGCGCAGCGTTACAAATTAGCAACAAATTATTGGCCTGGTCCGAAGGGTGCCCTGTAAAATGGCTACCCTAGCATAATATACATCATTAATTCAATATTATTTTAAAATCAACCATGTTTTTGTATCCATTTTAGGGACCCCATAACAGAATTTTTGGAACATCTGTATGTTAATTTCGACTTTGATGGTGCCCGTCAAAAACTACATGAGTGTCAGACAGTATTATTGAACGATTTCTTCCTCATCTCCTGCTTAGACGAATTCGTAGAAAACGCCCGACTCATGATCTTTGAGACGTTCTGTAGAATCCATCAGTGCATCAGTATAGGCATGTTGGCGGAAAAATTGAACATGAATCCAGACGAAGCTGAATGCTGGATAGTTAATTTAATTAGAAACGCCAGATTAGACGCTAAAATTGATTCAAAGTTAGGACACGTCGTGATGGGTGCTCAACCCTTGTCACCGTACCAACAACTCATAGAAAAAATCGATTCACTCTCAGTCAGATCAGAAACTCTTTGTTCGCTTATCGATAGGAAGCTCAGAGCAAAGACTGACGTAAGTTTTAATAAATAACTTACTATGTGTTAGAAGTAAGTGCACAACTTTTCAATTTTCTTATACATTTTAATAGTTTATTTCATTTATTTCTCTTAATTATCAAACTTTTCTTTTTTCTCTATCTCTTTTTCTTTCTCTCATCTTTTTCTTTTCTCTCTCCATTATCTCTTTTCACTCTCCTCTCCCTCTTTTCTCTCCCATTCCTTTCTTTTCGCTTTATTTTCATCTTTTCTCTCTCTTTTCTTCTTTTCCCTCTTTACTTCTTTGTTCTCTTTTCCCCCCCTTTTCTTCTTTTCTCTCTTCTTCAATCCTTTCTCTTTTTTCTTCTTTTCACTCTCTTTTCTTTTCCCACTTTTCTATTCTCTCTTTTTTCTCTCCCCCATTCTCTTTCTCTACTCCCTCCATCTCTTTTCTCTATCTTTGTCTTCCCCCTCTCTCTTTTCTCTCATTCTCTCTTTTCTTCCTCTTTACTCGTTTCCCCCTATTTTCACTCTCTTTACTCCCTTCCCCCTCTTTATCCCACGCCTTCCTCTCCTCTGTCTTCTCCCCTCTTTCCCAACCACCCCCTTTCTCTCCCCCATTTCCCCCCGTTCTTATCCCCCTTCTCTTATATATTTTTCTCTTTCCCCCTCTCTCTCCTTTGTGAGATATCTAACCCTATGTTAATATACCCCATTTTCTTGAACCCCTTTCCTATTCTATTTTTCTCTTTATTACATTTGGTTCTCCTTTTTGTTGTTGTAAAATGATGAGGTCCTGTCAATTGCTTGCCTGCCTTTAGCTGTCTTATCAGCGTTGTATCATTTTGCCGACTTCTTCGGGAGAAGAAAAGGAAATAGTCTCTTGTACATTATCAGTCTCGAGAAACCGAAACACAAACCGTAACCTCGAAACCACCTCTCTCAACTCAGGCATCAGTCTACCAAATCGTAGCTGTTGAACCTCGACTGAAGGTCGTAGTGTCAAGGGGACCGGTTTGTATAGGGATTCACTGTGTTACCGGGAGGAACTTGTGTCGCTGGCGGTAGGACTGTATGCAAAATCGGACACAAGCTATGACTGTGCTCGCTGTGGAAATTTTTGGGAAGTTTGGAAATACCCTTATCTTTCAGGTGTTGTAAACTTTGGTAAAAACCTCTGTTTTTTCAAACAAAATCTGGTGTCCAGTTTCCATTTGATGTTCTAGCACTGCTGATTTCTAATGGGGACCTGTTCTTAAGTTTCTTGACTCTCACTTGGACAGAACCCTAGTCTGACCCACATATACCTGACTACAGGAACATGGAATCTTTTAGACTCCACCAAAAGATAAAGGAGAGTACTTAAAGGGTTTTTAAATGAGGGAAAATGTTGCCCAATTTACTTTGATACTTTGCCAACTATTATCAAGTTTTTTTTGTCTTCTGCATTATCTACCTTCTCTTGTCTCATTTTCATTTTTCCCCTCAATTATATTGTTTTGTTGAATACTATTTTTTAGCTCTGGATCTTATTATTTTGGTATTTCTTTTTGTGACATTACGTTCCTCAGCTTATGTCTCTTCATAAAGTAGATTTTCTTTCAGAGTTTCTATGCCAAATTTTGAATAATTCAATTAATTTCCACAAAAATTTTCACATTTTTATTATCTTTTTAATATTGTTTGATTAAGATTCTTCTTTTAGCGTCTTCTCTTATCTCGTTTCCTTTCCTTCAATTATTATCTTGTTAAATCCCATTTTCTTTTTTAGCTTTGGCTCTTATTATTTTTTTATTTACCAGTTTCTAAGCCAAATATTAAATAATTTAATTATTTTATACAACAATTTTTATTATTCTTTTAATATTTTTGGTTTCAGATTCGATGGGGAAATCAAGAATTTTGAATTGTTAAGCTATTTTATACCTTGATAATAGATGAAATATAATTACCAACAGGTTGTAATTTATTTTATTAATTCCAATACCCATGTTCGAATTGTTATCACACATTAACAAAAATATTGGTTCTACAGGAACAAAATCTAGAAAAACAGTTCGTAGTATTAGAAACATTCTCAATAATGAATATTGTAACGAATACTATCCAAATAAAAACTAACATGTGTACTGGACCCTTATATTTTGTTATCGAATCCACTTGAATATTTATGTCGACACTATTTTTAGCCTAATGGAATGTCCAGACCTTTTTTTATCCACTTTCAACATCGAGATTTTAATCATCATCCGATTCTTAACTACGTAAATTTTTGAAAATGGTCCAAACAAAGGAGCGAAACGTCAAAAATATAGATTAATTGTAGAATTTATTTTCCACCTAATGCCCAAGAAAAATGGAAAAAGTTTATATACAAGGGTAAAGAAAAGCAAATATATATATATATATATCTGGCCGGAGAGGGCATTGCAACAAGTAATGTTCTTGCCGCTACGGGTAACGACGTAAGACCTGTACAGCCAGCCTCGCCTGCAGTGGGGCCAAGAGGCCTCGGGTCGCAACCCCGCAGACCCCAGCAAACCAGCGCATGGGTTAGCAACCCTTGTGTTGAGTTCATCCCCTTGCTCTCGTCGAACCTAACGAAGCCTCGGAACCCGCCTCCGGTGCCGGGATTGCGCCTGGGGGAAGATCGTTACAGTCCCTAGCAAAAGAGAGTGGAGCAAGTGGCACCTCCCTGCGAAACGGAACCATAAGGCCTAGCACCCCTATTCAGGACACCCACAGAGATAGCTTGGACCAGCCAGACGCAAGTCTTTATCGCAGTCCCGCTACACCTCGCAGAAGGGGAAGGCAGCATTGGACCAGAGAAATGAACCTCAAACTGATGAATGCTTACTACGAAGTCACTGAAGGGGGAAGAAAAAGAACCAGGTACTGAGCGCAACTTTTAGAACTATGGAGAGAAGCGTATCCAGAAAAGCCATTTACCGCGCAACATCTTGCCGCACAAATATCAAACATTAAAACCTGTCGACTGATATCGCCAGACGAAATGCGAGCTATGGAAGCAGAAGCTGAACGCAGGGCCCAAAACAGAAGACGGACGCTATCAGAAGGTCAATTGGTAGACTAGGCTTATTCCCACCAGCAGCGGCAGCACCATCTACAAATGAACCGGCTGTTCGAAGGGAAGATGGCAAAGCACAAGAGCAGACACCACGACATAAATCTCCTATTCCAGGAAACTAACCACAACTTTGAGGGTGTGCCAATGCAAGTCAGACCAAAAATATTAAGGCTTAAAATAAATGCTGAAGCAAAGAACATCATCACCTCAATCAACACAGCGTTGTGCGCGGAATTTGATAATTCAGAAGATCTGGAGAACCTATGCCATAAGATATATTGTGCGGCTAGAGTGACCAATTGCATATTAGACCAAAAACCATCCTTAGAAGGAAATAAAGAAACGCGGAAGCCACCCTGGGAACGGAGGCTTCAAGAAAAAATCGCTAGCCATCGTAAAGAAATAGCTATTATTCACACATTCCTAAATGACCCACAGCCTAGCCAGAAGGTAAAAAAGAAAATGAGAACGTTTGCTCGAAAGGCAAAAATAAAGCCAACGGACCCGCAATACCACCAAAAGCTAGTAGAACGCCCGGAGTACCTAAAACAAAAGATAACCGCGCTGGGCTGCAGGATCCGAAGATACCACAAAAGAACGCAGCGATACCAGCAAAATGAATTGTTTAATAACAACCAGAGACTGTTTTTCCGAAATCTCGACGCGGACAATACAAACCAGCGCGCGGCGGCTCCAACGCGAGAAGAAATGACAAAGCTCTGGTCAAAAATCTGGTCCGAGAGAATAGAACACGACATGCGAGCGGAATGGATAGATGTTGAAAGAAACAACTCCCATAAATATATACCAATGACTGAGACGATAGTAACAGTGGAAGACATCCACGCCACAGTAAAAAGATCAAAAACTGGACCTCTCCTGGAATAGATGGACTCCACAACTACTGGTGGAAAGCATTTACCAATGCGCACAAAAAATTGGCTCACTTCATACAGCACTCGGTCAGAAATCCACAGAGCATACCTTTATATTTCACTCATGGTATGACTCATATACTTCCAAAGAAAGGAGACCTATCACAACCGAAAAACTATAGACCCATTACATGCCTTCTATCAGCATACAAAATACTTACCTCCGTCATAAGACACAAACTAGACTGCCACCTAAAACATAACAACATCCTAGCATGGGAACAAAACGGCTGTAAGCAAAAGGCTAGAGGAAGCGAGGAACTCTTGATAATCGACAATGTAATCACGAAACAGGCAAGACAACGTCAGAAAAACATATCTTTAGCCTGGATCGATTATCAGAAGGCATTTGACCAGTTCCTCATTCATGGCTGCTGGAAGTTTTAAATATCTATAAAGTGAATCAGCATGTTATCGACTTACTCCGGCATCTGATGACATCATGGCAAACCACTCTATTAGTCAGAGGAGCAACAGACACGTACACAACGGAGGAGATCCCTATTAGAAGGGGCATATTCCAGGGCGACAGTCTGAGCCCACTATATGGTTCTGTCTCGCCCTGAACCCATTGAGCAATATGCTTAACCGGAGCACATACGCATATGGAATCGATGACCAAACAAAGCTGACCCATCTTTTCTATATGGATGATCTTAAGCTCTTTGCTAAAGGAAGACAGCAACTAGAAGGAGAACTGGAGATAGTCAGACACTTCAGTGAGAGCATCCAAATGAAGTTCGGGCTTGAGAAGTGTGCTACCATCCACATTAAGAGAGGAAAACTCACTGAAAACGAGGATATCACTCTGGCAGATAGCAGTCGAATTAGGGAGCTGGGAGCAGAAAACACTTACAGGTACCTTGGAATTCAGCAGAGCTACGAAATTCGCCATAAAGAAAACAAAGAGAAAGCCGAAAAAGAGCTTATGAGGCGAACAAGCAAGATATTAAAATCCCAGCCTAATGCCAGAAACAAGGTGGCAGCAATTAATATATGGGCCATACCAACAATAACCTACACTTCTGGAATATTCACTTGGTCCAAAACAGATCTAGAGAGGTTAGACAGGAAAATCAGGACCCTAATGACCAAACATGGCATGCTGCATCCTAACTCAGCTATCGAGCGCATATATTTGCCACGATTAGAGGGAGGACGAGGACTAACTAGCCTGGTGGCGGCAAATCTGAAAGAAAGGGAAAAATTAATAAAATACTTCCGAAATACAAACTCACCAGTTCATAAAAGAGTGGCGGTATGGGACAAAAAAATCACAGCCCTTAACCTTGCAAATCCTGCGCCTCCTGAAACGGAGAACCAATTAGAACAAATGAGAATAAGTTGGCAAGGAAAAGCGCTACACGGAAGGTTTTACACTTCTCTACATCAAA
This sequence comes from Galeruca laticollis, assembly GCA_963921935.1. NCBI lineage: Eukaryota > Metazoa > Arthropoda > Insecta > Coleoptera > Chrysomelidae > Galeruca > Galeruca laticollis. Next base: position 126,194,829 of record OY998178.1, read on the forward strand.
CAGAAGTAGATATGAAAGCATCCAATACTTACCTAGTGGCAGGATACCTCTTCCCGGAAATCGAAGGAACAATGTTGGCGATACAGGATCAAGTCATTAGAACTCGAACGTACTCCAAACACATATTGAAACAACAAGTTGAGACCACCAAATGTAGACTGTGTAACACTAGCGAAGACACCATTCAACATTTGTCATCTGGCTGCACAACAAATGCTGCTACCAGATACCTGGAACGACACAACAATATGGGCAAAGTCGTTCACCAATTAATATGCCTGCAAAGAGGTCTGTTGAATCATTTTACCGCACACCACAAATATGTGCCGCAACCCGTACTTCAAAACAACACCGTGAAAATTTACTGGGATTTCACAGTTGTTACAGATAGACCTGTGGAGCACAACCGGCCGGACATGGTGATTTGGGATGAAAGTGATAACACAGCCATCATAATTGACTACGCAGTGCCGCAGGACTACAATATATCTAAAGCATATGCCGAAAAAATAACTAAATATGGAGCGCTTGCACAAGAGATGAAATTGAATTGGAACTTGGAGAAGGTAACAATAGTCCCTTTAATTATAAGCGCAAACGGCCCTGTACATACAAAAACAGTACGGCACATAAAAACACCGTAATGTGGATGCAAAAGGCCGTAATACTTGGATCATCTCCCCCTATTGACAATGGTAGTGCCCTTGGCTGCGTAGTGGCCCGGACATTATCAAATACCACCGAAAAGGTGTGAAAAATATTTATATATATATATATATATATATATATATATATATATATATATATATATATATAGAATTAGGATAGTCTTTGCTGACTATTTAGGAATAAAACTAGTGAATATTGGGGAATTGCAGCAAGAAAATGGAAAAGGTATACTCTTAGCGGAAAATGTCCAAGCTTTCGAGGATGTTTGTCATCATCAGGGAGACTAAAATGAAAAACAACAGTTAAATACTGTGGTCAATAAAGAATAATTACAATTGAAGTTCACAACCACGTGATATATATATATACATATATATATATATATATATATATATATATATATATATATATATATATATATATATGTATACATATATATGTATACATATATATATATATATATATATATATATATATATATATATATATATATATATATATATATATATAGAAGAAGGATAGTCTTTGTTGACTATTTAGGAATAAAATTAGTGAATATTGGGGAATTGCAGCAAGAAAATGGAAAAGGTATCTCTTAGCGGAAAATGTCCAAGCTTTCGAGGATGTTTGTCATCATCAGGGAGACTAAAATGAAAAACAACAGTTAAATACTGTGGTCAATAAAGAATAATTAGAATTGAAGTTCACAACCACGTGTGTACTTACCTCCGAAGTGAGGTTAGATTCCATAAAGTTGTAAAATCGTAAACTACAGATCGTAAATCGTGAAATGTTTTACATGAATTGAGTTAACGGAAGGACAACCAACCGCATCACACCACCAAGTGAAAATGTCGCAACATTAAATAAATTCATCTTCATGCGTTACTATGTTGAACGCCGGTAAGGAAATGATATAGTTTCCCTCCAATTGGGATGTAACAAGAGACAAACAGTGCTACCAACAGCCAAATCAGTGAACTGTAGGGCAATGTAACCATTTCAGTAATGGACTCTGTTGTAGGGCCAACAATTGGTTTAATAAGAAGATGTATTATTTTAGAAGAGAGGAAGAGGGAGAAAGAGTGCGAGACAGAGAGAGGGGGAACGCTCTCAATCTGTGTAATTTAAGGGTGTAGAGAACAAAACCTCAATATGACTTACACAAAGGAAGAAAAGAGAAAGAAAACAGTACAATAACAGTATTAATATGTAGTAATAATAATATAATATAATAACTAAGTAAAATTGTAATAATTATATAATTTGAATGTATCTACCAACACCAATACATCCAAATTTAAGTTTCTATTATTATTATTAAGTTAAAGTAATAAGGGTGGTGCTGTTAGGAGCAATATGGTTGTTTAATACAACTTGTGTTTAGTTTTTAGGATATACTTTATATATATATATATATATATATATATATATATATATATATATATATTATCTCTTTTTAATATAAGTTTTCAATGCTTGTAAATTGACCGCTGTTCATAATTAAATAACGTCAAATGGTTATTGTCTTGCCTTATTCGAGTACACACTGTATACAACACTGGTCTTCGAATCAGGCTAAATAATTAACTACTATCTGTCACTTCGATATACGGGTTCGAAGAGAATACATATCTTAACGAAACTTGTGCGCGAGTGCCGATCTTCAGTGTTTCACGATACCAACCCTAACATAAGAAGATACAGTCCATTTATTAGAAGGGAAAGGTTGCAACCTTTGGAAGAAGTCCAGGAGAAAAAAAGGTAAGAAGTAATCCTTTGACGATTTTAATTCCCAATCGGTCAACTTTTCTACCCAAATTCAACAACTTGAGGAGTAAAATTAGTATCCAAGGACAGCAAAAATGAGTAGATCTCACTTAAGTGATCAATATCAGTTTTCTTATTTATAACATTGCTGAATTGTGAAATGAAGGCCATTTCCAAGAAAGATCTTTTCGCTCCGTGGGACTCAACACTTTCACAGCCTCATAATTCATCTGATGATCAAGAGAATTTACATGAAAAGCTAACGCGCACCTCTCTGGATGTAATCTAGAGTCACTCTTATGTGAAATTATACGGCTCGACAGAAATCTTAAAGTCTGTCCGATATACTGTTTATAACAATCTCTACAAGGAATGCTATACACCACGTTAGTAAGTGAGGTCAAAGGATTCTTATCTTTTACTCTAGTGTAAATCGACTGAGTCTAACAGAACAAAAAGATCTTTCTTGGAAATGGCCCTCATTTCACAATTTAACAATGTTATAAATAAGAAAACTGATATTGATCACTTCAGTGAGATCTACTCATTTTTGCTGTCCTTAGATACTAATTTTACTCCTCAAGTTGTATTAAACAACCATATTGCTGCTAACAGCACCACCCTTATTACTATAACTTAATAATAATACTAGAAACTTAAATTTGGATGTATTGGTGTTGGTAGATACATTCACATTATATAATTATTACAATTTTACTTAGATATTATATTATTATTACTACATATTAATACTGTTATTGTACTGTTTTCTTTCTCTTTTCTTCCTTTGTGTAAGTCATATTGAGGTTTTGTTCTCTACACGCGTAAATTACACACATTGAGAGCCCCCCTCTCTCTGTCTCGCACTCATCTTTCTCCCTCTTCCTCTCTTCTAAAATAATACATCTTCTTATTAAACCAATTGTTGGCCCTACAACAGAGTCCATTACTGAAATGGTTACATTGCCCTACAGTTCACTGATTTGCTGTTGGCAGCACTGTTTGTCTCTTGTTACATCCCAATTGGAGGGAAACTATATCATTTCCTTACCGGCGTTCAACATAGTAACGCATGAAGATGAATTTATTTATTTTATTTTATAAAATGTTGCGACATTTTCACTTGGTGGTGTGATGCGGTTGGTTGTCCTTCCGTTAACTCAATTCCTGTAAAACATTTCACGATTTACGATCTGTAGTTTACGATTTTACAACTTTATGGAATCTAACCTCACTTCGGAGGTAAGTACACACGTGGTTGTGAACTTCAATTCTAATTATTCTTTATTGACCACAGTATTTAACTGTTGTTTTTCATTTTAGTCTCCCTGATGATGAGGACAAACATCCTCGAAAGCTTGGACATTTTCCGCTAAGAGTATACCTTTTCCATTTTCTTGCCGCAATTCCCCAATATTCACTAGTTATAAATATATATATATATATATATATATATATATATATATATATATACAGGGTGTCCCAGACTTATTTATCCAGGCTATATCTCTTAAACGAATAAAGATTTTCGAATGAGACAAAAACTGATCTATTCCATTTCTAATACACTCTAATATGACGTAAAAAAATCATCCCCTAAATATTCATCTCTTAGTTACAACCCCTAACTTTAAATTTTTTGATAGCACCCTGTAAGTAATCAAAAAAATATCAGTTTATTTTTTATTTTTGTTAAATTAATCAAAAAAGCTTAAAAGAACTATAAAAATAAATGTAATAAAAATTTAATGAAAAAAAATAAATAAAAATAACAATTAACTAATTAATATTATTTACATTAGATGTTCGAATTGTGTGGTCTGCCTTAGTGAAAATAGTGTAACAAAGTGCTGTCACCAAATATTCCATTTTTTGGTATGTCTAAACCTAAAATTAATTACTGAAAAACACACAGAGCAACACACAAGCATTAATTACAGCAATAAAGATAATGTACGATATATAATAGTAGGATTTGAACAGCATTCATTACTAAGCAGTGGAACTTAGATCGTAGCCCAGCTGAGAGACAAAAACTCAAATAAAAATAAAACACCTAAAGCTATCCATAGACGAACTTTCATCAAGCTATGGACTCGGATTCGATATATGCGATTAGAAGTTTGAAAGAGGAAGTAATAAAGAACAGAAGGGAAATTAAATCTGCGATTGAAGCTACCGAAACAAGACTTTTAATGAAAGTAGAGGAACTCAAACAAAAAGTGTATTATCTTGAAAAAGAAAATCAAACATTGAAAAATAAAGTAGAGACTTTGGAAAGACATTCAAAGAAGAACGATATTGTGATATTTGGCCTGGAAAACAAAGAGAACACAGCTAATACTATAAGTGTAGACCATGGAGAGTAGAGGGGAGGACACTAAACGGCTTGCCTTCGAAATGGCCACTTTTCATGTACCAAAGTAGCTGGTACACAAATTCGCCGCCAGGTCCGCAGTGTCGCAATCTGGGCTTGGGAATACAAATGCAATTGAAAAGAGGTACTCCCAAGATAAAGGGAGATGCAATACCTTCTATTTTTCCATCTTTTCCAAAATATCTGAATAATTCAACAAAAAAACGCTAGTTGCCCACACAACGAGATTCTATTTTGCTACCTAAGAATAGAAATACTAAAGCATTGATGATAAATACCGAACAGGATGGAACAGTACTTGAGGAGCTTAAAGATTTGTTAAATTATGAAAATTTGCCTTAGACTTCTCAGAAATCGCGAAAATTGACAAAGGACATATTAAGCAAACTCATACCATATCGTAAAACTCTAATAAACATTAAAATAAATTATTACATTCTTGTATTAAAGAAAATATATCTTGTAGTAAATTTTTCGTAGTATCTAATGTAAACTAATATGAAAATTAACTTTAAAATTTTGTTTTTGATCAACAATGGGCATGTCCTTTGACACATATGAAAAATGATATGGGACTTACTTTTCTTTAGCGAAGCAAAGGAATTTCGAACAATATATTAACTTCAGCAGCTATTGATTCAGCTTTCTTTTATCAGCGAATCAAAACTTTCATCAGTATTCTTTTAGCAGATAGCAAATTAAAATTTTCGAGACAGTTACACATTCGGAAATATTAATTTTGGGATTTTGATACATCATACTAACAACGTTAATTTTTGATAGATCGCCCCAAATTATGGATGAGCAGATAACTTTAAATGAAATAAATTTCTCTACTAAAGTTTGTGTTATAATTCTGGTTTTAAATATCTTTTTTAAATTTTTATTATTTCATTAAAGCTTTTAAACATTTTTATTATTTAAAATTAAAAGTTTAATTGCAATCTAATGAAACATATTTTGATTTACTTAAACTCAATTTTTTTGGATGTCACTTCTTCGCAAATTAAATTAATTGTTATTTCATTTAGGAAGTGCACCTCTAAATAATGAGGTAGTATGCGACTTTTAATATAATTCAAATTGTCTAACATGTATTTCTTTAAAATTCACATACGCATTTCAAGAATTCTTTTTTTATAATTTATAAAATGTTTAGTGAACGAAAGCTGCTCCCTATAATTTCCGCCACTCTGTGCAATTGTACATACGCCTACTGCACCACCGCTAGGAACGGCGCTGGGCTGATTAATAATTCAAATATAATGGGGAAAGGCACAGAGTGTTCTTAAAAACAAATATTTAAAGCTAGGTTTATGATTGTAAATATAAATTATAAAAATCTCAATATTTTCCCAAAAATTTGAGCAATTTCTAAACATTGTCATTACAGTTACATGCATTTAAATAGGGTAAATGGCGAAACGTAGCCCAGACCCGAACACTTGCGCCTCTGGTGGGGAATTTCGAACTATCTATTACGGAACACAAGTGTGTGCCATTTTAACTTGACAGCGCATATTGTCGTTTAGTCTCCTCCAAAGATTATATACACGTCTCCTCCTTTCTAACCTCCATATGGTGTAGACACTAACGTTTATAATTTTAAACTTCGCGCCGCTTCTACTCTTCTTTCACTTACTTCCCGGTGGCTGGCTGAACGAGGCCATATTGCTATCTGAGGCCACCAGCGGCAGTTTTTATAATGTCTTCGCTGGGGTTAACAGCAGTGTTTTTTCTTAAACGAATAAAATGTTCAAAAATCCAAGTTTGTGTTCAAATATTATTGAAATTACTTGCCCAAGACTATATAAGTGAAAAACTAAATACACTACTGGAAGTTGATGTTAGAATAGCTGATTTCAATAATATATACCACCTCAACAACCGAAAACCTCCTGTGAAAGTCGAATTCCTGTCATATTTGAAGAAAGTCGAGATACTGAAGCAGTGCAAAAAATTGAAAGGCACGAGCGTTGCCATCTCACACGATCTTACATTTGAACAAAGACATGTGAAAATAGAATTTTGAGAACCTTCTTGAATAAAGCCAGAGAAGATTCTACCGATAGATCTGATATAAAAGGAAATAAACTACGACAACGATAAAGCCTATACTGTGAAAGAATTAGAAGAAATAAATCGCTCAGAGGAACGCACCGCGAACAGTGCTCCTCCAACACCGAATTTACGAAATTTTGAAAAAGAATTCGAATTTCCAGAGGAAGTATCCGTCCCCATAACACAGGAATATTTCAAAGAAGTAGACCACAAGAAACCTATTATTGATGCCAACACAGCCAAAAACATCGGAAACAGGAAGAACATTAAACCAATAGCTGGTGGACCTGCCTTGAAAGAGAGAACACGAAGCCAACGTTCAAATCAATAGATACAAACTAACACTTGGTGCTCCACTCATTTATGTATGTTTTTTTATTTTATTTTATTTCTATAGATTAGCATATAATCATTTCAACCACTTTGTTAACGTTAATGCATTTATTAACCCTTACTTTGATGTCTTCAATTTCGTCTATTACTTTGTTTTTTGGGTTTATTGCTTACTAATATAGTATGGACGCTTACATTAGAGATTTTGAGGAAAATATAGCAGAGACTTATGTATACGAATCATATCAGGATTGTAGAAACAAACTCAAATCCATAAACAGATTCTCGGTATACAACCAAAATATTTGTAGTATCTCAAAGCACTTTGAAGATGTTCAGATTAACTTACAGCAAAGAGAGGAGGATTTTGATTGCATAATCTTTACAGAAACCAGAACCATTTAAAATACCCATTTATATCGGCTGAAGGGATATGATCTGATATATAGCGAAGGAAACCTCAATCAAAATGATGGAGTAGTAATTTTCATAAAGAGATGTTTGAACTATAGTACTCAAAATATCAAAATACACGAATCCACGGCAATAAAACTAACAGTAAAATTTGAGAAAAGTAATATAGTTATTGTAGGGATATATAGGTCACCATCCACAGATATACTAGCGTTCAATCTGTGTCTTGAAAATTTCATTGGAGATCACTTGAAGGACAGCAATAATCAGGTTATTCTTGGAGAAGATATAAAGATAAATATACTTTCTGAAACGGATGATTCGAATGATTACCTTAACATTCTGAATGAAAACAATTTAATCTCACAAATAAATACATACACCAGAATTCAAGGAAACTCACGCTCATGCTTGGACCATTTATTCATTAGGAATATATTTAACAAAGTTATACCAATCATGTTTAAAAGCTCTATTAGCGACCATTTCAATACAATGCTTAAAATTGAAAATATAACTGAAAAATCAGATCATAGCCCGATGAACCCACATACGATAAATTATAAAAGACTGAAAACACTCATCACTGCGGAATCCTGGAACGACTTCCTCCAGAAGGAGGATGCAGATACCTTGGCAGATAATTTAACAGAGAAAATCCAAATATATGTACATAAGTCCATGGTCAAAATAAAACATAAAAAAAAGAAAAACTGGATCACTAGTGGTTTAATAACATCCATCAGAAAACGGAATAAATTGAATAAAGAGAGGCACAAAGGTTGGGAAAATGTTGAACTCCAAACTAAATATAGAACTTACAGAAATAGTCTCAATCTTCTCTTAAAGAAAACAAAAGCAAACTTTTTCAAGGACAAAATTAGAAAAAATAAAAACAATTCAAAAAAATTATGTCAAACACTCAGGGAGTCTACAAATCAAAATAATAAAAAAACAAATAAGAGAAATTCGTCTGCAAAATAATGCGATTTCAAATAATCCGCTGGAAATAGCCAACAATTTTGTTGATACATACACCAGCTTAGGGGAACATCTGGCACAACAAATTATATAACCAAAAAATTTCAATGAAACGAAAAAACGCATATCGAACACTATATATGTAGAAGAATGTACTGAAGCTGAAATTAGACAAATAATTCACAAACTCAAAACGAACAAAGCACCCGGGTTGGACTCAATAAGCTCAGATACCTTGAAAATCATATGTAATAGAATATGTAAACCAATATGTCATCTTGTGAATATAGTTTTGAAAAAAGGTACATTCCCCAGTTCATTCAAAAAGACCAAAATTAAACCGATTTATAAGAAAGGCGACAAATTGGAATGTCTGAATTATAGGCCTATATCTTTAATCTCCTGCCTTGCAAAGATAATAGAAACAGTCATCAAATCACGTTTGTGCAAATTCTTAGAAAAATATGAGATCCTCTCCGCTGCAGTTCGGTTTCAGAGAGACTATGTCCACTCAAGATGCAGTAGCCTCTCTTACCTCAAAAATATATAAATCCCTTGACGAGGGAAAACCGTCACTTTGTATCTTTGTGGACCTGGCTAAAGCGTTCGATACGGTAAGCCATGAGAAACTGATTGAGACGCTGGAGGAACTTGGAATGAGAGGGCCATGCCTGGAGTTGTTGAGGAGCTATTTGTCAGAAAGAAGCAAATGTGCAGATATTCATGGAACTTTGAGTGAGTTCTAAACCATCAAGTATGGTGTACCACAGGGCACTGTGCTAGGTCCCTTTTCAATATTTACCTGAATAACCTGTCCTCCCTTGATACCGAAGGCCAAATCATAAGATTCGCAGATGATACTGCAGTTTTCTATAACGCAAATGATTGGACAAACTAACTCAATAAGGCACAAGAAGACTTTTTAAAAATAACAGAATGGTTTGACTCTAGGAAATTAACCATCAACTTTGATAAGATACATTATGTGCCCTTCAGTATACAGAAAATCAATTTCGAAAACTTCCCCCTCTCTCGCGAACAACCCCAACAATAACTTTCTCAATACTACCGACCACTATAACTAACTACTCACTTGGGTCTGATCATCGACTACAATCTGAAATGGGACCACCATATTAAAAAATAACTGGAAAATTGGTAATTAATACACATCTTTCCTCTATCGAATGGTGTAAAACAGAAGTCCATATCTTGTTTAGTTTCAGAAATATAAAATTTTAAATAGAGGCATGTTAAAAATATTTGGAAAATTTTGGTTTTCAGGCCAAAAAATTGAAAATTTTGCTTTACAATGAATGTATGTAAAAAGTGATGTAGTGTTATGTATTTCGTTGTGTAGAATCCAAAAAAGTTGTTAGTTTTTGATTTTGATGTATAGTTTTCTAGAAAATTCCATTTTCAATAATTTTCCTGACTTTTCCCCTCGAACAAAATTTTTTTTCAAACAACTGATACATTTTTCAGATTCCTCGTATCAAAGAATCCATTTTTGCAAAATTTCATGCAAATTGAAGAGAATTTTTTTTCGTTATTTTGAATAGATTTTTTGGTTAAAAAATGTCAACTTTGATGTTTAATAACTCTGTTATTAATGCCCGTTTTTATAATAGTATCGACTCTCCTCTTCCGATTTTTACCAATTTCAATATTTCAATATCATAAACGTAGTCCCTACGAATTTTTTTAAGGCAAATTTTAATAAAAATTTTTAGCTCAACTTTAACCCTGTATAATTTCTACATATATTGAACGGAAGAAATGAAATATGATTAGTAATTAAGGTACATCTTTCCTCTATTCAATGTTGTGAGATTGAAGTCGATATCTTTTTTTTAGTTTCGAAAATATTAAATTTTAAATAGAGCATGTCAACAAGATTTAAAAAATTTCGAGGTCCTGTAGAAAAATTTTGATATATAGTAAATGTATTGGGAAAAAAATGAAATACCATGTATTTTAACCCGAAGAATCCATTTTTGCTATTCATTTTCCGAAATTCTTGTTGTTATGGAAATTAAAAAATATTTTCCGAATTTGTTTCAATAAACTATTTAAAAAAAATTATAGTCGAAAATTAATAATTGATTGAATTTGTCATGATGAAAAACATCTAAAAACAAATTTCTATGAAAATCGCAAATATCCCGATTTCTGACGTTTTCATTTTTTTTAGGCCTGTCAAATATATCTTACAGAAAAACTGATTTGCTCATTGTATTTCTCGTCCCCGAAAACCCCTTTCTCTAGATTTTCATTCCAATCGCAGCATAAAAGTTACCGACCCCCCCTTGATATGGGTCCTGGAAAAAATTTCAAGTTACGTTTTGACAGCTAAAAATTCTGTTTGAAGAAATTTTAATGTCGGGACCGTGTTCCTGGGCCAAAGTTATACCCCCGTACCAAATTTCGTATTAATCGGAGCATTTTGAAAATCTGACCTATAAAGCCGGTTCTGACACCTAGTTAAAAGGCAACACGAGCTGAGTTTTTGAAGGAGAAGGAAGAATCGTAGATAAAAAAATAAAAAAACTGTCGTGTAGAGAATCAAAAATGATAAACATTGGCGTAGTAATTGAGCCCATAAAAAATGTGAGGGGAGGTCAAGGGGGGCAAATATTATTAAAAAAATGTTTGGCCGTGTACCTGATGGTGGGTAAAGATAGTCCATCATGGGTAACCCACAGGAACAATATGCCGCCCTATGGGCAAAGCTTGCCCCCCATTACTGCATTGAAAGTTACGGTCAAATAATTTTTTTTGCAAGATATCGAAAAAATGCTAGAGACTAAAAATGTAGAGGGCGCTTAGACACGTACATAGAAATTTTTTAGCCCTTATAAAAGAAGTATAGTTCACCTAACATTTTCGAAAAATCTATGTTCAAAAATTTTAAAATCATGTTTTAAAAACCCTGTATATTGTCATGAAAATTCTTTTTTTTTCTCTGTCGACTGATATATATATAGTTCAATAATTTTATCGAAAAAGAGGGCGCCACAAGACGCGCTAAATTTTGAGGTTAAAATTTTTTTTCAATACCGTAGCTATATACTCGATGCACCTATGCCTAATTATACCAATTCGAACTTCCATCTTTATTTCGGGGTCACTCTTGGGGGCCCTATTGGGGGGGTACTAAAAATATTTCAAGCCCACGACACCTATAGGCACTCCAAATCCGGCAGATCCCCCGAAAATGACGATCCATCATTAATATTTAACGATACCTGGACCACCGAAAAGGGTTTAACATAACAACTTACGCTGGCATATTTTTAAATCGAAAATCTGAAAAAAAAATTTAAGAAATTTACCTTTCGATTAATCCCTATATATTTTCCTCCATTGACCCCCCATTTTTATGAGCTCTATGCACCGGTCCTAATTTTTTCTTCCAGATGCAATTTTTATTTTTTAGCTATCACGAATAATAAAAAAGTGGATTTCAGTTGTCGAGAATTAGTTAAATTGGTGGGGGTGGGGGAGAGGGGACGTATTTTTTTTATGACGGCGTTAGGACGAATAGAGGCATAGGCGGGGTCTAATCTTTATATCTCAAATAGTCTCTAAGATAGCTATAGATTTTTTTCTCCATTTTTTTTCTCTACACGTTGATATAAACAGTTTAGTAGGTTTAACATAACCTTAAATATGTTATTAAAACCTGGGTAACTGATTTACGTTGATAAAGATTTATTTTTATTGATTTGATGATTTCTGCTTTGTGAAGAATGAATTTCGAGATGGATGACAATAATGTTCTTCATGACATTGACTCAAGAAATCATTGTAGAAGAAGAAAGAGGTAATAAAGATAAAGATTCTCTACCCCTGAACACAACGGCGGCGAACATCAAACGTCAGGTTTATAAATTGGCACTAACAACGGCAACTGCAACGTCAAACAGCAACGGGAGCGGGAACGGCGACGGCAACTGCAAGTTTATAAATAGACCTTGAAGGCCGATTTATAAACTTGCAGTTGTCGTTTCCGCTCGTAGTTGCCGTTTCCATTGAAAGTTAAAAAGCTACTTTCACATTTGCGCATTTATATTCTCCGTTGCTGTTACCGTTCACCGTTGAGCATGACGTTCCCTGACGTTCAGACATAACGAAGTTTTAAGTTTTGCAGTTCGCTGTTCGTGCCGTTCGCATATTAACCAATCAAAAGCCAGCAGGTCGTTTGGCAAGAATCGAGCTTAGTGGGTTTAACATAACCTTAAATATGTTATTAAAACCTGGGTAGCTGATTTACGTTGATTAAGATTTATTTTTATTGATTTGATGATTAGTGCTTTGTGAAGAATGAATTTCGATATGGATGAGAATAATGTTCTTCGTGACATTGAATCAAGAAATCATTAAGTGCGTTCTTTTTTACTGAGATCTCAGATCACTTCAGTTAAGGTGATCTGAGATAAAGTGATGTGAGTAAGCACCAAAAAGAACGACATCTCAATTGAAGCGCGCGATCTGTCGATAGATTTAAACTATACGACAGATTCGTATCAGCATCTAATAATGTTAATTAATGTATCCATAATTTGTAACAAAAGAAAAATAGATTATGCGTGTTTATTATTTATATGTCAATGGTTAAAACCTTAGATAACCTTGGTTAAAACTACATATAAACCAAGCAAATCAAATATTTCTTCATCCCCTCCACTTTATTTCCGACTCAATTCCAACTGATACCCCCTTACAACACATTCAGCATCGGTGAAGGGGGAGGAAAAATCTCAGCTCACTTAAAGTGAGTAAAACAAAAAGAATAACGCTTACATTACTGATGTGAGCTGAGATTAACTGAGATCTCAGTCAAAAAGAACGCACCTATTGTAGAAGTAGAAAGAGGTAATAAAGATAAAGATTATCTACCCTGAACACAACGGCGGCGAACATCAAACGTCAGGTTTATAAGTTTGAACTAACAACGGCAACGTCAAACAGCAACGGGAGAGGGAACGGTAACGGCGACGGCAACTGCAAGTTTATAAATAGACCTTTAATATGTTCAGAAATTCAGGCCGATAGAAAATTAATTATTCAGGAATATTTTAGAAATATATCAAATTTTCGTACAAATCACATATCTTGATTAAATTGGAGGATTGGATGTGGTAAGCGCAATAATACAACATTTCTGAGAAAAACATCAAAAACTAATTAGTAGTTAGATCATAACTAAATGGAATACTGTGAATATTTGAAGAATTACAATGACGTCATAATCATATCTATTTTGTACAACGGAATGTTCGTGAAAATTTGGCCTAATGCATCCTTCTAACCTCACCTTTCGCTTTCATTACAGTTTGCTAACAAGATGGTGGAAGTAAAAAATTTTGTCAGTGTGGAAATGTGTGTGCTATAAAGCTGCCATACGTATTCAGTTAGTTGTAGTAATGCATTAAATACATGTCATCAAAATATCATCATTTCTTAAGGATCTACTAGAATATTTGAACTTTTCCTACTCAAACATTTTTTTCCTTTATTTTATATTCATTATTTTAAAAGTATTCAAAAAATGTCTTCATTGCTTTGTAAAAATTCCGTTGTACGAATTTACCAAGAAGTAATAGAAGATGTTATTGCGGGTATAAGAGAACATTTTCTGGAAGACGGTGTTGACGAAGTTGTTCTTCAAGAATTGAAGCAAACATGGGAAACAAAACTGATGAGCTCCAAGGCTGTTCAAGAAGAAGTTGCCGAAAAAAAGAAAATTGATCACGTTCCAAGCAACGGATTTCCTAAAGTTGTTAATAACCCAATGCCTCAACAAACTGCTCAACAACCTGTTCAGCAACCTGTGCAACATCTGCAACCTGCACTTCAACATCTTGATAAAATGGTGAGTATTATATGTAATATAAATAAAAACTTACAAATATGATTGTTGCAGACATGTTATTATTTAATTTCATATTAATACTTAATTGATACTTAGTTTTCCTTAAAAAGTTATTTTGAATCACCATACTCCCGGGATTATATGCAAATCATTTCATTTACATATTTTGATTTTTAATAATTCTACTAATTTGAACAAATAGTTTTCAATTATAAATTGTTGCAGAGTGTAAAAGATCATGTTAATGTTACAAAATATACTATAAGCAATTCTATTTATCAGATCCTTTATGAAAATGCAATCATAGTAAATTAAATATGAATAGTCATTGATTGAGACCAATAATTTTTTTTGAAACTGGATATTTGTCTTATCATATATAAGTATCATGTTTTTATTACAATGTATGCAGTCCCTATATACTCTTGGTTACTGTGGTTAGTAAATGGGCGGTCCGTATATGTCAATATCCTGAAAACGTGATGACCATTTCCTGAAACTTTGGTGAGTTATCTGTCACCAGAACAACTGAAGTTAAATTCTGGTAAGTTTGGCGACCACTTCTCACTTGTCTTTTTGGTGTGTTTATCCCATTTATCGAATCATTATAAAGAGTTCAGAAGTTAAGTCAGTATTATTATTATTATTAGTATTTTTATTATGATTCGTATTTTTACTGTAATTTTTTTAACTAGTGAAAAGTGGCCATATATATGAAGCAGGTTACTTGAAATGAAAGTAACCCAAAGTAACCGCTCTGAAATTCTCAGCTATATACTGACCATATGCAATGTCTGTTTAAATAGTATATAAATAAATAACACCATTCTATATAATATTTATAAATTCTTCAAGCTATTAAGCACATTTCCTGTTACTTAGATTTTGCTGATAATGGCTTTTATTGATTTCTAAAATGATGGGATTCGGATAAATAATTAATGTGTTTCATTATTCATTGAATATCATGGACATTTGTAACTTTATCTTCTTTTTTATAAATTTGAATTTTATCATATAGAGTAGAAGAGAATATATAGAGGTTTAGTTTAGTTTTTAGGGATCTTATTTATTTTTGACACCATTTTTTACTTAAGAAGTTACAGTCAGAAGCTTGACTTATAGTATAAATCAAAAGGTGAATACTTTAATTGAGCACTAAATCAAGTACTTGATTTTTTTATTGATGCCATAGCTTTTAATCTCTCAAATGGAAACTAGAAGGCATATCAGTTGAATCGCTTATTTGTGAAAGGATATAAGTCAAAAAAATTATGCTTTGAGAAAATTTAAGAAAAGTGTCTATAGGTGAAACTAATTTAAAATTTATATCTTTTTTGCAGAATAGTAATGATTTAGAATGTTTCATTATTTTGTTTATGTACAATCATTTTTTTTAAGAAATGGGTTTAGTGATGTGAGTGGAGAATATTCTCATGCGAATATTCACAAACATAGGGAAATTTCCAAGAATATTCGCCAATAAAAAATGGAAACGTTCTCTCCTAAATGCGAATATTCCCGGAAACTTTCAAGAGAACTTTCAATGAAAATTATCGAGAATATTTCCGAGAACTTTCTAGAATATTTCCAACAACTTTCTAGAAAAATTCTCTCATTGACATCATTTGGAATTACGTGGATGTAGCGACCGGTCGGTGGGATGTAGCGCTGTCTAATTCACACGGCAGATGAACATATATCACTGCCAAATAAAATAAAGAAGTGATATTGAAGTTAGGTGGACTTCATTGTTTTATTTGTTTTGAGTTGAATATCGGCATTGTTTCATGTTTATAGTGAAATTATAAGGTGATTTGAATTCACATTAACATTTTTAAAAATATTAGTTTGTTGTTATAGACAAGGTTTTAAGCAATCGTCCCAAATTTATCAATAAAAAAGAAAAAAAGATTTGCAGAACGAACAAAGTACTTTACAAGAACAGGCCTTTGGTCAATGGATTTTATTTGGTTTTCAGAAAGCTCAGTAGATTGTATTAGCTGGTGGCAGGGAATGTGCACTAAAACTGACCAAAAAGATTTAGTGACTGCAATATTGGGATTACCGGTTTCCTCTGCTGAATTGGAGCAAAGTTTTAGCACTTACCCATTCTTCTTTCTTTCTTTCTTTCTTTTCCTTGCCCTACAACTCTGGGTGAGCATTGGCTTTATCCACTATCGCCCTCGCTCTTCTTCGATGTTGTGCTTCCATTTCCCACTGTTGGACTCCCATTTTAGACACATCCGCTGCGACAGCATCTATTCCTGGGTCGACTTATTGATCTTCTACCATCTGGTCTCTCAAGGAATACCATTTTTAACAATCTGTGGTCCTCTGATCTCAATACATGATGCCCTGCCCATCTTATTCGATTAGCCTTTATGTGTTTGACTATGTTCTCACTGCCATACAGCGCTGACAACTCAGCATTGAGGCGTCTTCTCCAGTGTCCTTTTGCCTCATCTTGTTGCGGTCTAAATATCTTTCTTACTCATTCATCCACACTAAAAGGAGAAACAGATTGAGTATAGATAGGGTAGGGAAACTAATGTATATCGCTCATGATCAAAGGCTCCTAAAAGATAAAAATGGGAAAGAAGAGGTATGTGATTTGTGTGATCAGACTGCAGCCACAACTCATCTGATGGAAAGCGGTCCAGAGCAAGGCACCGAACCCCTGTTTGAATCTGTATTGTTCTGCAATGAACTGAGCAAGACAGGCTATACTTTGCACGATACATAATCAAGTTCAGGTGAAGAAGACTTCTCCAATTTACAGGCACAGAATTGATAGGAAAAATGTTATTGAAGACTGCTGTTGCTTTATTTGTTGCTATTTGAGTTATTTTTTACTTATATAATTATTATTCCAGAGAGTTTTTTCAAGTGATTTTAGGTTAAGAAAAAAGTTTTAATACAAGGTACCTGAATAAGTTCTTATTTAGTCGGTTTTGATTTGTTTTTTTGTTGGATTTAAAAAAAAATTAATAAAATAACCATTTTTTAGTTATAAATATAAATATTGAATATTAATGACCAGTATTTGGGAGTATGAGAGTAACTATCTTTATTTTTTTAATAAAAAATAAGTGTTTTTATTGGTAACTTGTTTGTATACTACAACAATAAATAAAGCTTATTACTGATTTGTTCGATTAACCTATAGAAATTTAAAAAAAATTCAATATTTCCATAAATTCCCCAATGTTTCCAATATTCCTGGAAAGTTTCCGAGAATATTCTCGGCATTGAATATTTTGGAAATTATTCATCACTATACTCGATAGTCGAAATTGTGTAAAGTGACGTCATCGGTTATCTACCGATTTAAAGTGAACTCCATGAGCGTATCATAGTTTAAGGGTGCGAATACTGAAATATCTGGAATTTCAATTTCTAACATTTGAAATAATAACTTATCACAAGTTGTTCATAAGTAAGTTAAAACAAAATAAAAAAATGTTTAAAAGTCAATTCCAACTTACTACTACTAAAACTAAAAAAAAGTTGTTTGTCAAGACCAAAATAAATTACCAATAAGTATAGGTATGTTGCGAGGTCACTTGTAAAATGTCTGACTAACTGGAAGCGGTATCACTCCCTGACGACTCCTCAGAATCATCGCTTTCTCCTCCTATATCGATAATGAGTGGTTCCGTCATAACTTCTACACGTATGTCTAAATCCCAAAACTTTATTTCTTCTTTTAATACGTGTTGAATACATTTACGCCAACTCTCAGCAGTAACGGTATGCAGCGCCTCGTCAAACAGTTTCTCAACGTCAGCCATTTTGAATGTACTGTTTTTTCTCGCAACATAATTTTTCACTTGGGCCCAAACCAGCTCGATGGGGTTTAACTCACAGTGGTAGGGAGGAAGTCTAACAACTGAGACGTTGAAATCTTTCGCCATTTCATCGACAACGTACTTAATATAACTGCTTTTATGTTTCCGTACGAGAGATAATAATTCAACTTTTAGCATTGCCTCGTTGTGCGGAATGCTTTTACTCTCTAACCAATCAATTATAACCCTCTTGCGGCTAGCTGAAGTAGGTATTTGCTCCAGTCGACGAGAGTGGTATGAAGCATTATCCATAACTATCACTGAACCAGGAGTTACCTTTGTTAAAATTGATCTAAACCATGTTTCAAACCGGTTACCATCCATCTCTTCATGGTAATCGACAGTTTTTTTGGACTGAAAACTTAGTAATCCACCTTCTACAAATCCTTCCTCGCTGCCAATGTGATAATCAGTCGACGTCCTTTCCCAGAGGGAGCTTTTAAACCGGAAGAGAAACCCTCCATAAAGGCTTGTCGATTGCTTCGTATATTCATGTCTTGCCACACTTTTGACACAGTGTGGCCTTCATTTAACCATGTTTCGTCAAGATAATATATGTGCCGTCCTTCGTTACGAAACTGTCGTATCTGTTTTAAATAATTTCTCCTCCATTCCACAATGTCATTTCGTTCAATTAAGGCACTGTTTCTACTTCTTGTTTGGTAACGAAAATTCATTAATTTTAAAGTTCGTCTCAAAACTTTATCACTGATGTTTGGTAAAGTATCATCAGCCTCTATTACCTTGCTCAATTTAGCTACCGAGGGGATTTCATTCCTAAAATAAAAAGAATGTATTTCCCTACGTATAGCATTCCGTGTTTGGTCGTCCAAAACAATTTTCTTTCTTCCCCTACTTTCCGGTTTACAGTTTTCACCTCGTTCTCTTGTCAAAGATCCGTCCCGCGATTTCTTTAGAATATTGTATATAGTACTCTCAGAAACTTTAGTTAAATAACTGCACTTAATCACAGCGTCACTAACACCCAACTGTTTGTCCATGGCACGCAGTCCTTCGTACACATTTAATATGAGGACTTTTTCTTCCCGAATTAAATTGTTACGACGCCGTTTTTTATCGCCAACACCGCTACACTCCGCCATTATTGTCACTAAATATACCGATATAAATATTACAATAAATACCAATAATAACCGATTTATCACACAAAACCACAACACAAATACTGATGTTACGTTCATGAAGAGAATAAACACCTCACATAACTGTTTACTATCACTGTCTCATTCGCGTAGCTCGATCTATCTATCTCGTTCTCAAAGCCGGAACATTGAAGCGACTCTCCAACATTGTCAAATCGGCGAGTTTTTCACAACAAACTTTGCGTTCAAGAAATATACATAAACACTTTATTTCACATTTCAAGTAAACTAATTATTATTAGTCTGCTTGAAATTTGAAATAAATATATTAAATTGGTATTGACTTAATTACATTGCATCTTTTGTACCTGAAATATTGACACAATGGATTTGAAGTGTATTTATAAAATACAGCATTTCTCTCTAGAATACATATGGCAACTGCGCTTTAACCAAAGTGTTGATTAGATAGCTCTGACTCACTTTACACAATTTCGACTATCGAGTATAAATAGGTTTTTGTTATGATTCGATTGATGTGACTTATATCTATTCACAAATTCATTTAAAAATGTTGCTGAAATTATTATTTTTGTTTGTATTTTACCAAACTAACAAGATTATTATTGGTCAGTTTCAGCTTCAGTGGTTGGCCAATCTATTATTTCCTCATAAAAAAATTCCATACAATTTTCAGGAATATATACAGTTACTTTTTTAATGTCATTAATTTTCTTAATATTAATTTGAATTTTTTCCTCAGAATAAGCTTTCATTTGCAAGTTGAATATTTCCGCTAGTAGGACTTTTCAGCACAAAGGTATTGGTTTGAATTCCATTAATATACTTCAGTGCTTCAACAGGCCCTTTCTTGTCTAATTGTAACGAAACTCCATAAAAGTGGAAACTGCGAATGATTCCTTCTTTGAACGTGGAGTGGATTTAGAACAACTTTCCAAGGAAAGACACGTTTTTTATAGTGCTTGGACCACCAGATTTTGAAATTCAAAATATCATCAATGCTAATCATTTCTACAGTACATTTCTGCCTCTTTGCAGAACTACAAGTCACTTCACAAACTTCCATCGGTGTATACAGCCTATCTATGCGATTCAGGTTGTGTTTGACCAAACCAAAGTCACTGATCACATTGTAAAAACGAATGGCCATGAATCAGGAATTTGTGGACAATTTTTTCAAACGTTCCAGTGTCCGTAAGAACAAGACAAAATCGGATCATAACATTGTTATTATTTTGCCCGCTACAGCCCTCACTATAGAGATGAAGTTATTTTACTGTGGCAGGAACGTTTTGCTTCAAATGCTTGAAAATAAAAGAACATATTTCATTTGGACCTTTTTTTAGCTTAACCTTCGTGATAAAGAATAAACTGGGCAGTTTTGTCATTTAAGTTATGAATGCTGAATGGAAATCCAGAGAGTTGACGTAGATAGAAGATATCTTAAACAGGAATGATCGGCAATGAAATATTTTGCATATAATCGAAGCAAAGTCCAAGAACACTGTCATTTTCCATATTCTGTATGATGTTATTAAATTTTGTAGAACAACTCTTATGTATCATAAGTTCGGCCAAGGCAGCTCGTTTAGTTGTTTCTTTCAAAGAAGAACTTTTGGCTTTAATATCAAGTTCCTCACATTGGTAGCATGTATCCCCTTGCGGTCGCCCAAATTTATAGTCAAAATGCTCCTAGAAAATATTATAATATGTCGAATATTTGACATTAAAGTGGGCATATTTTTCTTTGAATAAATTATGCATTATTTTGACATTCAACTTTGTGTCCAGGTATTGATATTCTCTAGACCAGTGGTTCCCAACCTTTTCTGGACCACTGCCCCCTATAGAAGAGAACAAAAATGTCACCCCCCCCCCCCTCAGTTGCTGGTTAGTCCAAAGTAGTTAATTTTATTTGAATATCATCTGTAACGTCACAATTGATCTGTATTTAGCTTTAATTTCAGTTAATGTTTTAATTTTATTTTAGAGGAATGATGAAGTAGAAATTTATTAAACGACTACCAAATGTACAATAAAATTGTTTATTAAACTTTTAAATATAAACACAGAATCAATAAGAAATACAATCACAATGGAAATAAGAAAGGCAATACAATAAGAAATACAAAATTAATAATAAAGAAAAAATCAATGAGACGGTTGAGGCTGGTGGAGTGTTACCAGTTTGTTAATATCGGGTTCCAATTTCGTTAACATCAATCGCAGATCGCCACGTTCAGTGATGTGTAGTCTGTTCCTCTTCTTTGACAGCAACTCAATTACTGCACTGAATGCATGCTCTGCCATATAGGACGAAGAAAATGCAATTAACAACTTCTGTACTATTGTCCACAATCCAGGATAGAAAACTGGTATTGGTTTTTGAAGCCAGAACTCTTGATATCCACGTTTGAATTTTACTTTCAGTTCTTCGTTAGTTGTGAGTTCTAATAGCTCCTCTTCCAAATTTGATGAGCCTTCAGTATCTGTGTTTGCGAAAGGATCTATAACCCAACTTGGTATTTCCATCTTTAAAATATCTTGGAAACGCTCTGTAAAATCAACATGAAGAACTTCCAAGTGGTGGCAGTAAGTAAGTAAATCTTCCGGTTTTGCAGACACTGTTGATAATGTGGGAAAATGGTTGTACTCACCTCTACCAAGATTTCTTTTGAATATAAGAAGTTTTCCTGCAAAAGCAGCTATGACGTTTTTAGTTTTAATTGAATTTAAATCATCACCTTGCAATTGTAGATTAACTTGATTAAATACTTTAAACAGGTCCGTCAAATAAGCGATGTCATTTTTTGGCATAATCAGGTTTTCGTGCAATTGTTCGTTTTCTTCAAGAAATTCCAACACTGAGCCAAATAGATTGAAAAAACGATTCAGACAAACACCTTTAGAGAGCCAACGTACTTCTATGTGCAGCAGCAAGCGATTGTAGTCTTCATCACTTCCATTGCAAAGCTTATGAAACAAATGGTCATTCAATGAATTGCTTCTAATGATATTGATTGCTTTAATAACGTTATTGAGGGACGCATGCAGACGTTCATTTAATTTTTTTGCAACCAAATGCTGACTGTGAATAATACAATGTACAGCGGGTACATTTGGCACTGCTTTTCTCAAATGTGCTATAAAACCAGCAGACAAAATATTGCTAATAGGAATTTCTACCTCTTGAAAAAATTCTTGCACGATATTAAATATAGAATGTCCCTTTGTATCAGATTCCAAATTCTTAGCAAATAATAACTCTTGATGAATTTTTCCTTCTTTTATAAATCGTACGTATGATAAGAGTAGAGCTTCGTTACTTGGTAGAGTTGAATGGAAAATTTGCAAGTCTTTAGGTAATCGCATAATGATATTTCAACGTCATTTGCCATTTCATCTATTCTTCTTTGCACTGAAATATTACTGAGAGGAATTTTTTTAATGATATCAAATGGTGTCTTATGATGGAGAACAGTTTTTAATATCTCTTCGACTGCCGGCAAAATTAATTCCTCGCCAATGGTGTGTGGTTTTCCTGACTTTGCGATTAACAATGAAACGTTATATGAGGCTCGTAGCCCATCATCGTCTCGTTTAGAAGACGATGCAAAAAGGTTTGATATAGTTGGCTGCTTTAAATATTGTTTTTCGAGTTCTTGAAAATAGAATATATCTTTGTTCTACTTATCAGGATGCATTTTATGTAAATGCTCTTGTAGCCTAGAAGGTTTCATAGCTTCATCTGAAAAAACTTTTCGGCAAATTAAACAAATAGGTAATGATTTGTTTGTAGAAGATTCCGCAAATCCATATTTTGAATATTCAATACCGTATTGCCGGCATTTCTTTTTTAATTTAGAAGTAGATTCAGCCATTTTCATACAAAAATAAAATTCTCAATAGATTTATAGATAGTAATGTTTATAAAATGACACACCACTCACGATTATTTACTACGGCAGAGCTTATGATTCACGACTATATATCGCGGCCAAGTACATACAACTAACTAACAAAAAATTCGTAGAGCTGTTGCTTTTATACGTTTCATTTCGTGCATGATTCAACTTGTCTGTGTGCGAACATGTCGAAACATGTTATTTTGTATGAACATCGCGCGTTCGCTTATCAACGTACGAGGACAAGTAATATACTTCTATTCTGAACTAATAGAAATTATTATAATTATTAGTATTATTATTAATGCTAATTTAAAACTGCTTATTAACCCTTATTAAATCATTTTTATTTCACCATTCCTCTTGACTGCTTATTATTTGCTTCTGAATCCGCTACCACCCCCCTAAAAGTCTGCAGCGCCCACAGGGGGCGGTATCGCCCCCGTTAGGAACCAATGGTTTACAGCATTACGTATTTTATGATTTATAATGTGATCAATTGGAGTGTTACATTCTGATATTATTATTATTAAGTTAGTAGTTTTACCTATCAACAAAATGTTTTTCAGAGCGCAATTCATTGTATTAGTATTACTTACATTCTTGGTAGTGAACATCACTGTAACATAATCATTCTGACCATAGCTCAAACTGTAATAAAAAATATTGCATGTCAAGTCTGATAATTCAGTGTCTGGCTTGATGATTTCCATCACACTACTGTTTAGTTTCTTTAAAGTCCTTTTAACTGTCGTTGAGGAGATAAAATCTAACAATAATATTATCCTAAATTATATTCTCAAGTGTAGACATACATCCTCAGTGAGACATCATGCAGTGAATAATGAATAACTTACTAGTGAATATTAGGTATTATTTTACTTTAGAAGGCACATATATAATGAATGCTTTATAGTGCAGTTGTGGACAAAGATATTCAAACATGAAAAAACAGTTCCAAATTAATAATCATATTTCATTTAGGTAAACATTTTTTGTTAATTAATTATTCAATTCTTTTTTTATTTAGTTACATTTTATTTTCAGGTTCCTATTCAGATCACTCTACCCCCACAACCCGGCTCAGATGGGGCGCAAAGAGTATTAACTATCCACGTTCCTGGTTCAGCTCTCCAAGGAAACCAACTACAGAAAGTCCTCACCGGACCGGTCATAACAGCTACTATGGGTTTACCCGCAAATATTGCTTCTTCTTTGTTACAACAGCATGTCAATGCCGCTTTTAATAGCCAGCAACAAGCAGCGACCGTAGCTATTGTAAATAAAACTATTCTTCAGACTGATGGAGCTAATGATGAAGATATTGATATGTCAGACGATGAGATTGAATTACCGAACAAAACGTTAACAAGGACTGATAGAGATAGAGAATTAGAGGAAATGTTAGAAGATGGAGTTAGTATAGAGATTATTTTACCAAAAAATAGAAGAAATAAAGCTAAAGGTAAGTGACAGTCTCACTATTGATATAAAAATTGTATTCGATGTAGTTAAATTTGTTCCACTCCATGTTGGAATTACGATTTCAAAGTACAGGTTGAATCTTTAGAGATGTTCCACTTGCAATGGTCTTAATATGGTGCGGTTGTTGTCCATACAGGTCTAATATCTTTCTATGTAAAATTAAGGCATAATATTATAATTAAAACAAAAATAGAATTATTTCTTTTTATTTAAGAAATATTTTCTTATGTAAACTTGGGATCAACAGATGATCACCTCTAGATCATTTACATGGATGCTTAAGGTGAATTAATAATAATTAGTGTACTTTATTGGGTCACCCAATAGGCCATCGACCGAGGTCCTTCAGCCTGTTACAATATATTACATGATGGTTTATATAATTATTAGATAATAGTATTGAATTAAAAATATATGTAAAGAGGAAAAAAAAAACAAAAAAAATGGTATGTGGTCTTCTTATTCCTTAAATATTATTATTAATTTTGAATGTGCTCCCATATGGTGTTGATTTTTCAATGCTGCACATTTTTTGGCATTTTCAGTATGTAAGGCTCAATCAGCTAGACATTGTTTTCTTCCAGAAATGAGGATTACAATAATTTATTGAGTCTATTTGGTGGATTATGTGTTGTATTCTCAGGGTGTCTCATTTTTGTTATTTTCTGGAGGCTTGTTATTTCATCTAAATTTATATTAAATTTTTACGGGTTATTACAATTTATTATAGAGAATTATATAACCATACTCCATTAAGGGTCTACAAATCATTTTATAAATATAGGCAGGAGATTCAATTATAATTCCCTCGCCCTTTTATGTTAAGCTTCTAAAGTGTTAGTGCTGTGGTAGTCATTTTTCAAATTATGATTCTTAGTTGAACTTTAATTTTTTTTCTATTTCAATCCTCAGTTACTTGACATATTATTACGAGTGTTTAATAATATTATTGCATATGTTTATTTTCGGAGAATTAACCTGGATCATGTGGTTAAAAATTATTAATTTTGTTTTTGCAAGATTTATTATCAATCTCCATTTATTGGTCCAGGATAATATATCATTCATATGGACTTGTAATATATTTATTGTATTAGTTACATTTTTGTCATAGGATACTACCGTTCTGTAATCTGCAAATTCCAGTAAGTTCATTTTCACATGTCAGTACAGTAAAGGTTATTCAATAGAGGAGATAGCTGGGAGCCTGGTGGAACTTCTTGTTGCATGTCAAAAGTCTTTTTATATCCAAGAAGATTTCAGCTGCCTTTCGATCTCTCAATCTTGGAGCCTGCACATTCGATGTTATAATAGTGAGAGAATAGGTTGTTTATCATTTTTCTTTAAATCCAAACTGGTGTGATGGAATATCCTGGTATTTGGATGAAAATAGTTATTTGTAAACCAAGTGTCACAATGACTCGTTTTATAGTACGAGTGAAGTTTGTGCAACGAACCGCGAAGCGGCGAGTTGTGCAAATCACGAGTACTACAGAAAGTCATTGTGGCACAAGTTTTACACAATGTTTTTTATAATTCGCATTTATTTAATTTTTTAAATAAAATAGAATTGCATATAATTCATGTTTTTAAACTAGGATGAGTGGTTTTAATTTAAGTTGGCAATTCTGTAGATTCCTTGACATACCATGATTGTGTAAATTGTAAACAAACTTTCATTTAAGCAAACAGAGGATGTTTATTTGTTTAATAAAGAGTTTCTTCACTTGTCATCTATTTATATTATATCATGAACAGAATTATTTCTGTAATTCATCTTCACATAGGTATCTGGTAATTTATCCCAAAAATCGAACGTTATGTATATCTATATATTGATCCTATACAATATAAAAATAAACAATTGACAAATCATTGATATATAAACGTTAGCGTACTTTATTCATTAATATTTTCTATATATAATTCATTCTAATTTACCTTTAAGAACATTTAATACAATAATTTGCTAGCTAGAACAACGCTAGACCATTTTATTTACAATTTGTTTCAAGGTTAAAGTCAAATATCAAATAAAAATATGACTAAATATAATAACCAACTGTACACTAAAAATTACTAAAAAAAGTGTTCAAAGAGCTTCATTGTGACACTGTAAACGGTGTTATAATTAAGTCTCTTTTATAGGCGAATTATAAAAACAGATATCTTGTCTTGATGTATCAAACTTTTGGCATGGTCTGAAATGTGGCTGAATATTTGTTTATAGAATTTTTACTACCTTTCCAAAAATTAATGATCTCATATTATTTTGAAAATTGAAATACAACTCTTAATGTTATTTTAAAGTGTGAATTGAATATTTTAATTTTTGTTCTATATCGAATGTTGTAATTTAGCTGGAAATTTTTTCATGTGTAACTATATGTCTGAAATATAAATTAGGATACGAAACAATAGAAATATTTCTATTTATAGATACAAGTAAAAGAACAAAGCAAGAAATGATTTTTCAGATCGATGGTCCAAATGATACTTCTGATGACGATGAAGACGGATCCGATGATGATAACGACGACGATGATATAGACGAAGATAAAGATGAAGATGACCAAGAAATGGAAGATGAAGGTAGATTTTTTTATTGTTAATCGCAGATTATTTGCTCATTTATTTTAAATGATGACATTTTGTACGTCTGAAAATAGCAGAGGGAAAAGTTTGTTTATCAAAATATGTGGTAGTCAAGGGAATAAAGTTATACCGGGTACGGTACCACAAATGAAACATTGAATATCTTGAAAACAAACTTTTCTAAGAAAATGCAAAAATAGATCGATTTTTATTTCAAGGGGTACACATCTTTCGATCATATCCTTAACTACTGTCGTACATCTCTATTCTCCCCTCTGTTACTATTACCAATCAAATATAAATAGGTAAAGTACGATGTGTGACACATCATTGAAAAGGGATTCTATAAGGAATTTGACTATGATAATAATCTTTATTTAATATAGGAGGTCCTAATACATAGTAGTAAATATCACATATTGTAGTCAGTACACACAAATTCAGTTGAATAAATAAAATAAAATGAGATATAACAAGATGAAATGAAATAAAATCTTGATAAAATTAGTAATAAAAGTAAGAGTTTGGTATTAAGTTAAAAAACGAATACGTATCAAAATATAATAAAAATAAACGTACATACAAAAATTACAAAGTTAGTTTACGGCTTGGAAATAAATTGTAGCAGATATTTTTTAAACTGAGGTAGAGAGGTACTCAATTTAATTTCAGTAGGCAAAGCATTAAATTCACGTAATCTGCATATAAAAATAGATTTTGTTGCTATGGTCAGTCTCGCTTGTGGTATATAGAAATCATTAATAGATCTAGTATTGTAGTTATGTATTCCACTATTATAGATAATAAAATCATTGAAGTACTCAGGAAGTTTTCTATTTTTAGATTTGTAAACAAAAATCATTGCTAAATAATAAAATCTCTGTCTCACCGAAATCCAACCTAAAGTTGTCAGCATACTCTTTATCGGTGTGTATCTGTTACATCGAAGGATTATTCTCATTCCTCTATTTTGCAACTTTTGTAGTCTTTGTAAACAATTATTATCTAATTTATAAAATAATGATCTGCATTAATAAAAATGAGGTTGTATAATAGTTTTATACAATGTTAATCTAGAGAAGAGATTTGAAGCAACCTTTGAGAAGAAAAACAGCTTTTTTGTTATTTTTTTACATATATATTCGTAATGGGGTTTCAACAATAAATTTTCATCTAAAATAACCAAGTACTAAGTATTTAAATTCATTGACCCCTTCTACGTTCTCATTTTCAATTCTAATGTTATATCTATTATAATTTATTTGATTCAATTTATATTTACTCCCCAAAATCATTGCCTTCGTTTTTTTAGTGTTAAGCTTAAGTTTATTTTTATTCAAAAACTGGGTTAAGACTCAACATGTTATTCAGCTTATTAAAAATTTCCCCAGGGTTATACCCATAACATGCTAACATTGTATCATCTGCAAATCACACTCAATATAATTAATGTCATTTAAATATATAATAAACAGAAGCGGTCCCAATTCACTTCCCTGAGGTACTCCTAAATTATTCTCTAACATTTCAGATGTTGATTTACCTAGCTTAACATATTGTAATCTATTAGTCATATACTGCTCAAACCAGATCAGGACTTGTCCTGCAAAACCATAATATTTCAATTTATTAATCAAAATTTTACGATCTATTGTCTAAAAAGCTCGTTTGAAATCCAGAAAAACTGCTATTATATATTTATTTTCATCGAGTACTTGCTTCCATTTAGATATAGTCAATTGTAAAGATGCTTCACATGAATGGCCTTCCCTAAATCCTGACTGATTTCCCACAAACAAACCATTGTTATTAAAGTATTCTAAAATTTGGTCATGAACCACGGTTTCTAATAATTTTTCAATTGTCGGACGTGTATTGATAGGCCGCAAGTTGGATGCGTCTGTATCGTTTGCATTTTTTTGGACTGGAACTATCTTGCTAGCTCTTAGTCGATCAGGAAATATTCCTGTTTCCAGCGATGTGTTTATAAAGTTTAATACTTGAAAGCCAGTTGTATAAAAGGTCTCCTTCAAAAACTTAGCACTCAATATTTCGTCATAGCTTCCCTTATTTTTTATCGAAAAAACAGATTTTTTTAGTTGATCTAATATAATTAATTTAAAATCAGTTAATGTTGATTGAATATCACTTAGGAAATTTGGTATCCAATCCTCAGTCTGAGGTATTGAATTTGCTATTTCACATATACTATTTACAAAATAATTATTTAATTTGTTGGCTGCTTCTTCCGTTTTAGCGAAAGATACAAACCCCTGAACAGAAAACCTAACAGAGTCAAATTTAATTTCCCGATTTTTACTTCTAATTAGATATTTTAGTGTTTTCCACATTTCCTTAGAATCATCTTTGTGTTCATCTATTTTATGTTCATAAAATTCTTTTTTCTTGTACTTCAAGGAATTAACGACCATATTTCTTTTATTTTTGTATTCATTCCACAATATATTTTTATCTGGACCTACTGCTCTTTGAAACTTTTTGTACACTTTATCCCTCTCTCTGGCTTGTACCTTTACCTCCTTATCATACCATGGAACATGATTTTTCTTTATCTGTATCTCAGTAATAGGTGCAATACTGTTTAAGACTCTACAACAATTACTTTCTAGTTGACTAAAAATTTCATTTACATTACCTGAGTCAAATAACCAGTCACATGGTATTAGTTCTAAATTAATCTCATGAAATTTATCTATATTTTGCTTTCTAGAGAAGAAATTTAATTCATTCACATAATCCACATTTTTCCCAAAATTAATACTTATAATTGAATGATCTGTTATCTTGGAAAAATGATGAATATTTACAGAAATATTTTGATTCGACAAAACATAATTGGTAATGTCGAGCTGTCCATACTTATTCTGGTATAATCATTTACATGTTTTTCAATGCAATAAGACTGAATCAAATTCCTTATCCTTGCTATAAAAACTATCTACAGAATAATCAATATTAACATCACCCACAATTAAAGCTTTGACATTCCCCGATAATAAATCCTCATACCATTCTTCCATTTTATCTACAAAGACCACATCACTGGAACTGGGCGAATGGTAAAAGCCACCAATCAGCCCTTTAGTTTTATTAAAGTCAATGCCATCAAATTTACACCAATAATTAGGCACAAGAACATCTTCCTTTTTCACACTAAAAGTAATATTGTTCCGAAGATAAATAAGTACACCTCCTGTGTGTCGATTTAAAGAATTACATCTTACACTTACATATCGATCTACTAACCTAACCTAACCAATAATTAGGCACAAGAACATCTTCCTTTTTCACACTAAAAGTAATATTGTTCCGAAGATAAATAAGTACACCTCCTGTGTGTCGATTTAAAGAATTACATCTTACACTTACATATCGATCTACTGCAATTTCAACCTCTTGGATATAATCTGTACATCCTGCTACACTTAATATCACTATAGATGGTTGATAATAAAATACTTCAACTAAGACCTCATCACGGTGTGCCAAAAAATTCTGTACATTAATATAAATTATATCACTTCTAAAAAATATATTAGGCCATTTACTAGTTTTTTTTGTTTGTTTTGGGTAGATGCATTGCTATCAACATTTGTTGGAATATTATTAATGTATTGATAGTTTTGTTTTCACCGTTCTCTAAATATTCCTGCAGCTTCCTTTTTACATTAAAGAAATACTCTTTTTGCTCTTTAGTTTGGTCCAGAAAAATTTTTATGGTTGGAATTTTTAACTCCTTTTTCATTTTTAACACCTTATGAGCTTCTTGTGGACTGGGAAAACAAACTTTTAGGGGTCTATTTTTGCTTTGGTCTTTACCCAGTCTGAGCACCTTTATATTTGTAATATCATCATCAATATCCTTTGGTAGTTCTTTTACTGAGTCTTTATCTTCTCTTATTTTGTTTGCAACTATTTTTTGTGTTGATTCATTTATATTTGATATAATAATGTTTAATGACCTCCTCTGCCTTTCCACAACTTCCATCATGAGTTCTTCGCTGTTAATCTTAGCTACATTTGAAGTTGCATCTTTTTTATTATTGAAATCAGATGCATTATTTTTCATAAGTTTTTCAATGTTAATTTTTACTTGCTTCAATTCTTTAGTTAGTTCTGGGACTCTCCAAAAACCCGTTTCACATTCACTGCACAAAAAAATGAATTTTCGTTTATTCTTTAATTGTAAACAATTGATACCTGACTCTGTCAAGTCTGCGCATTGAGCACATAAGTACTCCTTGCATGAATCACTTGGAAAAACTAGATTAACTTCAGCATCTTTACACCTTGAGCAGATCCTTGTATCCATCTCAAACTTCAAATTAACAGTCACGAATTTTTAAATTTTAATCACACTTATAATGGTGCAGTAGTCACCTCCTATTTGTTTACTTTATCAAGTGATTATTTTTCCTGGTTTTTAACCCATATATAAAACACATGGATCTCAAAATGCAGTCTTGAGGTCTTCTTTAGTTTAAATTTTTCTAAATATCATCAACATCAGAAAATACATGCATTTAGTTTTTGATTTATACCAAATTTAAAATTAACTCATGGTTATTTCCATTATATAAATTCTCACTTTTGTAGACAACAACATGGCGACTTTTAACAAAACAACTTAAACTATATGTGACTGTTTATTATGTATTGATTTTGCCACCATATTTCGGGAACAACAAGTGTTCAGTCAAATAATATTTCATTTGAAAACCAGACTTAACAATCAACTGCACACATTCATAATTAAAATAACAAAATTAGAAAGATTTGCAGTGTATGAATATAAAAATTAACTTCAATAATTAAAAACCAAATTAATTTAATGTAGATGGTCAAAGTGTTATCCATTATATAAATTGCCTTTGGAACGTCTAATCTTTTGGAGCATTTGTGGAGATATTTGGAGGCATTCTGTAATAATATGCTCACACAACTCTTCTAATGAGCCTAGCTGCGAGGCATATATTTTACTTTCCAAATATCCCCATAAACTGTAATCTAAAGGGGATACATCAGGAGAACGTGTAGGCCATTCAATAAATCCTCTTCATCCAACTCAATTTTCTTGGAAATTTTTCATTTAAGTACAGACAAACTTACAGCAAAATGTTAACATTGGATCAACTGTGTCATTGAGTAATTCCACTTACATAATACTCCTAGATAAATTAAGTGCATGAGCATCCTCCAAGTACTTGTAGAAGACATATTTATTTGTCATGACACATTCCTTACACTAATTGTTGGATCTTCATCAATTAAATTTAAAATATTTTCTTTTATGAATGGTTCCTGTTGTTCTAGACTTTGCTTACTTAATCCTTATACCCTGTATCTTTAGAGGTATAGGTTTGTCCTGCATTGGCCTCTTCCCATTTTAATCATGCTCTTTTTGGTCTTCTTCTGGACTTCTTGTATGTACTAGCTTTAAACACCCGTTTTACTATTTTTCTTCTGCTATTCATTGCATGTGACAGAACCATCTCGCTTGTATTTCTTCCATGTGTTCATCTTTTTTATTTTCCTTAAAAATCTCGTCTTCGTTGAATTTAGTTTTTGTTTTAGTTTATCTGTCATTGTCCATGTTTCTGAACCCTTATATAAGTATCACTATTTCTATTTTTTTATTAAGTTGTGTTTTAATTTCTTTTCCTGAGGAATGTATTTTTTATACTATTAAACAGTCTTCTCCTGCTGTTTTTTCTCTTATATTTCTTCTAATTTCCCATTTTCTGATATAATTGAACCAATATGCTTGAACTTTTGGACTTGCTCTATCTCTATATTTTTCTCTTCTTCAGTATGTATTGTAAGCTCTTGTAATTTCTCCTCTTTGATAATGGCTTTTGTTTGTTTATCCTCATATTTATCTTTTGTAGAGCCTTCTTGAATACCTCCAGATGTTTGTCTATGATCACCATATCATCCGCATAGCAAGAGTTCTGATATAATTAGTACCTTTTTCATTTCCCAGTCTTATACTTCAAATGACTTAACTTTTTTCTTTGCTTCTTTAATTGCTTCATCTATTAAGTACCAAAGCGAACGATAGTACCGTGTTCTACCCATAATGTGGTTTAAAATGGTTCTGATTTCTCTTGTTTAACTCATATATAATTATGGGTATATTTATATTGGCTTTGTAATCCTTTTATTACGATTTCAACCACTCTTGTATTCCTTAGAGCTTTCTACAGATATATATATATATATATATATATATATATATATATATATATATATATATATATATATATATATTCTCTTTTTACCCAGTCAAACACTTTTGTCAGGTCTATTAAGCAGCAGTGTATATTTTGGTCTTCTCTTATGCCTTTCTTTCCTAGTTGTCTCATAATACATATTGCGTTGGTTGTGCCACTCGTTCCCCTGTTTGATCTGTATCCAAACTGCGTTTCTTTTAATGTATATTTCAGTCCTCCTTCCATAATTCTGGTGTATACTTTGGACACTGTACTAGTCAATGTGATGCCTCTGCATTCTCTGTTGTCCCCTTTTTTGTAGATTTTGCCAATGATCTCCAAATTCCAGTCCTCAGGTGTTTTGTATTCAAGTACTTCGTTCATGAGCTCTGTTAAATAACTCACTACTTTTTCTGACATTGCTTTTCTTAGTTTAAGTTTTTGTATAGCTTATTTCACCTCCTTTTGCTTTTGCTAACTTTTTCATTGGGATCTAATTCAATTTCTTGTCTAGCTTGTGTATCTGAACATTGTTTATTGTTATCTGAGTCGGTTCCTTCTAAAAGTGCTTTAAATTACTTCCTCACTCTTTTTGTTCTAGACTTACCAGACTTAATTTTTTTATCATTTTTACATTCCTAGTTTCTCGATGGCTCTGAACGTCTTTATTTATTTGGTGTGCTTCTTCTTGATACTTTTCTGCATAAAGTGTGACCACTTCACTAAAACACTCGCCTAAGGTTAATAAAATGTCAGTGTTTTCAACATCTGAATAAATTTTGATTATTAAATCAATATATTTATCAGCAAAATTCTATGTTATTGACAGTACAGTCTTAATTATGAATAAATGTCAGTTTTCCATACAAACTCGGACAAAACCATTTTGAGACAAAAAAAAATTATTGGAGGATATTTTGAACACATTCATTTTTCTAAATTGAAACTTTAACACTAAAAATAGTTATAATATTGAAATTAAAATGATTTGGAATAAAGACAGTCACACTCTTTTTAATGTGGATTACTCCTATGCGTTACAACATTACAACATAAATATTTCTTTAAGGTGGCGAAGAGGAACCTCTAAATTCCGAAGACGACGTTACCGATGACGACCCGGCAGAATTATTCGATACTGATAACATTGTCGTGTGTCAATATGACAAAATCATCAGAAATAGAAATAGATGGAAATTTTATTTAAAGGATGGTATAATGAACCTGAATGGGGCTGATTACGTCTTCCAGAAAGCCAATGGGGATGCAGAGTGGTAGTTTTATGTATATTGTTATTTGAAAAAATGTATTAAAGAGAAAATGTTGCCTGTTTGGATGATGCTAGAGTTTTCGTGTATAGTTTTTACGAGCTACAATTAAGTGTATAAAAAAATTGGTTTAGATGTAATATTGATATAGTTTTTGGCCGACGTTTTCATTGAATTGCTGGTCAAAAATATGTTTTTGTCATTATGATAAATATAAAGATGAAAAAATCGGTCATTAAATCAAATTTGAATTCACCTCTTTCTTTGTCAAGTGAATTTTTAAATAAAATAGACACTTTATTTATATGAGATTATACATGAACTGAACTCGCCAATATATACCGAATATTTCGGGATGGGAAAAACCAAAAAAAAGACACTACAAATGAGTAATACCTGATTAAAAAACCTTTCGCGTGGGCTAATCTGTAATATAATCTATTCAAAATAATGTTTTCTTTTCTTTAAAAATATATAACTGGATTCCTTGTAGTATCATGTATTAGACTCGTATGAACTCCTATATGTCATCATTCAGGGAAAAATCATAGGAAAACATACTCTTCCAATGAACTATTCAAGGCAGCAGTCGACAAAATCAAAATCGCCAATATTATCGCTAACCTCTGAGATAGAGACATTACCTAAAGAAGAAGCATCTTAGTGATTTTTACCTAAAAAAAAACTAGCCTGAAAGATATATCTCGGACTGACTTTTATCTCTTTCCAAAACTCAATTTACCACTTCAAGGCATCAGTTTCCACTCGATAGAAGATATGCAGTAAGTACTGAAGTTGATTCCTGAAAATGTTTTTAAAAAATGTTCAAACTTCTCAAAGTTGACAAAACGACCAACTAAACATATCAAAAATGTCTAGGGAACACATCTATTTCACGTTTTTCAACAAAACATTTGAACACGTTTTTTGTAAATAGAAACCATTCGATTTCTAAACTTGTTCTCTACAAATCAATATATGCCATGAAAATTTAATAGTTAATTGCACTGTTTTATTAAGGCAAAAGTGACAGTACCTCACAATTTGTATGGTTAATTGCTTCAAATTGTAAAGATAAAGTGCTTCAATTTTTCAAAATAGTGTCTATTAAACTTTAAAATTGTACAAAAACAAGATTGGTAAGAGCAATGGTGGTGATGGAACATTTACATTGAACACGTGCTCAAATGGTAACTGCTGTCAATATCATTGAGGGTGGTCTTTCACGAGCTGATGTTTTACGTCGTTTTGACAGGGGTAATTTCTCAATTATGGCATCGATATGAACAATTCGGTGATGTTGCTGAAAGACATGGAGGTTGTCTATGTGCAACTACGCCTTCACAGGTTCGATATGTAGTCTCTGGGGCAAATACCCACAACGTTAATGTGTGAGAACCAACTTTTTGCTATAGATTACATGATGCTGTCCTGAATGCCAGACTACCATTGAGGGTTTATTTATCTATTAACGGATCCTCCATTTATATAATGAAAGAAACATAAAAAGTTCTCTATTTATAGGATTTTATACATTACTGTTAATACGTTAAGCCCTGGCAAGGAAAAGATTTTTGGGGTCTCCCGGACCGGCATCGGATTTTGGTAAAAAATAGTCGGAATTGAGCTAACTTTACGATATATTCCATTTTTTATTGCAAATTTGTCTTTTTTTTCTGTAAAAATAACAAAAAAATGAGGCATCACCCTGATGCCATGCTGTCCGATCGACCAAAAAGGTATTTCTGGACAGCGTGGCATTGTAAACAGTGGCATGTTATTGGTGTGCATCCTAAAGACCGTTTAGTTTTTGTTTGAACGGTTGTATGTGAATAGGCGAATTTGCAAAAATGGATTTGTATGAAAAAGAACAACAGAGACTCTAGCAATTGCATAATGAATTTATATCTGACGAAGATGTAGATATAAAAGATCCTTTCGCTTGCTCAAGTGATTCAGAATCCCTTCCAAGTGAATCAGATTTCTCCGATGACAGTAAAATTGTAGAACACCCTAAAGGAAGACGACAGCAGGAGTATAATTACTCGGTTAGTGTACCTAGAATGTCGAAAATTTTTAATATAAATGAATAAGTTTCGAAAATATTAGGCCAGGTATGATTTGAGCTCTTGTTATCGTGTGAATTATATATTCGAAAACATTATTTTAATTTCAGAGCACTGATTTCAGTGGTGTACAAAGTGGAAAGCAGGTAATTTATTTCTTTTTACGGTTTCTTTTGCAATTTACATTTTTCTTTTTTGTGTTAGAATATTCAGCAGACTATTAAATCGGTTATATCGGCGTTTAGGGTTGACAACGAAGAGTGTGACGAAGAGAATGAACTTGATACTACTACGGAATTATGGTGGGGCCCAGTTGATATACAAGAATTGTAAAATTTTTATTTTCAATTCGAGTGAAATTTTTATAATGTATGACATAGAGCCGTACGATTTTTACAGACGATTTCTTACTGAACAAACAAACCTCTAAGTTAACCAAAAAAGTATCCAGAACGACCCAATAAGAAAATTAAATGGGTACCGACAAACCGAGAAGAAATGGAAAGCTTCTTTGGGCTCATTATTTGGATGGGTTTGATGAAGTTGCTTCAATTGTGTGACTATTGGTCTCAAACTTTCTTGTATGCAAATAATTTGAAGAAAATAAATGTCCAGAAATCAATGTAGACAGCTCCTGATGACGGTTAATTTCAACAATAATGAAGTTATCAATTTTTCGGGGAGGGTAACCTACAATTATGATTGTCAATTTTAAAATACAAACTAGGATTTCATAAAAAATGAATTGTTACTTACCAGTCAATTACTGAAAATGTACAGGACGAACACCAATATTAAATTCACACAACAACAAATACAAAATACGACAAAAGAACTAGATGTGTACAATATAATAAATAATTTAAAAAGTAATTATTGTTAAAAAAATACATGAATAAACAAAACAAAGAATCACTGAAGCACCAAAGACGCTTGTACCTGATATTTTTAAATAATTAAAAATAACTTACAAAACACCATAAATATATAAAAACGACATATGGCCACCTTATTATATAATACATACAGGTTTATTTACAATATAACAGATTGTGATAACAACACATGGTGGTAACAGATTATCATGAAATGGTTAGTGAGACTTGTAAACAAACATTTAGAGTAAGCCTATTAGAACCAATGGTCGTACATGGGTCCCCTTCACATTATTATTTACAACTATCCATGTTTAGGTTTGGAATACATTGTTATACATTTTCTGCTCAATAGCAACAATATAATGTATATGAACAGTTATAAAAACAATATAACTGTGGTGTTAGTGATAACAATAAATGCGGTAGCCATACATGGTGGTCAACAATAGTTCAGAAGGAAATAAAATCAATTAGCTATTGATTTGGAGGAAAACAATGATGAAAAAAGTAAGAACTATTCTGTTCATGACACCCAAACATTCAAAATAATAACAGCAACACTGAATTCACTAGGTGAATCGGTCTGGATTAGGTACCAATCCATCAACTTTATTCCATTTTACTTAGTCCAACTCCAAGCAAAGATACTTCACTCAACAATTTTTCTGACGTCGGTTCTAGGTAGATCAAGGACATACGTTTTAAATATTTTTTTCAATAGGTCATCTGAGTTTATGGTTTTCAGGTACTTTTTGTATATATCAGGCAATACATTAAATACTCTTGATGACAAATGCAGATAATATTTCTGGCCTATGGTTTTGTTGGCTGGCGGTATTTTGAGATTATCTTTCAGTTTGTTACGCGTCGGATAATTGTGGTCAACGTGATCAAGTGTTTTCCTGTTTTTGTGTAGATATAGTATTATATTA
The DNA here is from genome assembly GCA_963921935.1 of Galeruca laticollis. NCBI lineage: Eukaryota > Metazoa > Arthropoda > Insecta > Coleoptera > Chrysomelidae > Galeruca > Galeruca laticollis. Next base: position 126,233,649 of record OY998178.1, read on the forward strand.
TACATATACATCTGTCTCACATCCATAACTCGTGTCTCTACAAATAATTCATCTTACAGGTAAGTAAATTTTTTGAAGGTCATTACTTTCAATATTTTTTTTTGTAGAACGTCCAGTTGTTTCAGATGACTATAAGTTACTCCACCCTAGCTCAAGATACCATATTATAGCCATGACTGTACTAATGAGTACTAAATTGTTCTCAGCTGAGTGTAATTCATAATGGTACGTAGAAATTTGAATTTTGGCAATAGACATCTAATAATTTTGTATATGTTAGATACTTGATGATCCCACCTTAGGTGTGAATCGATTATAATACCAAGGTACTTAATTTTATCACTTATAACTGCACAAGTGGTTTGTATTTTATCGGGTAAATTTGGGAAGTTTAATGTGAGACTGTTTCCTAGCAATTTGACGAGAATAACTGTCAACTATTAAAAACACGACACCTTCGGTGTCGTGTTTTTAGGTTGACAGTTATTCAAGTCAAATTGCTAAAGGAAACAGTTTAGAATTTGAACAACACAAATTTACCCAATATCAATACAAACCTGGAGTGTAATTCGGCAGGACAATTTAATGAATGAGAAATTTGGAAACATATCTTGCAATATTACATTAAATTTCTCGATGGAAGTATCTGGCTCAAATGCGTATCTTTTTGCATCGCAAAACGTAGAAAATTGTCGCCAGATTGATGATTGCGTCGCAACTGTATTAGTAGGCACACAGGTATTAACAATTTGACTAATTTCGGCGTTCGTAGACACACCGAATCGACTCATTGTTAGTTCTTGAAAATTCAATAAGTTGTTGACAAACATGCCAAACTATTTATTCTGGCAACCAACACCGCGATAATTGATGAACAAATGAATAAGTGAAAAAACCACTAGTGTATTTGTCGCTGTAAAAGTTAAAGCTAACTTTTGCCGCTGTCAAAGTGACAATTGCACTGTGACATATGCGATTTTTTATACATGAGTTAAATTGTCAGTTATATTAATTTCAATTTGGTTAGAAATCAGTAATTTATCAAATTCGGGTAGTCCATTTTTGTAGCTAGAGAAGGGTAAAAAATGTGTTTTATCAAAATTTATGGTTAATAATTTGATATTAAACCAGTCTGCCATGTTCTTGAAGTCATTTTGAACTACATTTTTTAGGTTCTGCCAAGAGTCTGATGAATATAGGACAGCTGTATCATCAGCGAAGCTTATAATTTCACCGGTTGTTTGCATGGTAAGTAAGCTATTTATGTAAAGGTTAAATAATATAGGACCTAGAACGGTACCCTGGGGTATTCCGTGGCTGATTGTGTTTTCGTGACTTATTTTGTCCTTGATTTGGACGACCTGTTTCCGATTTTTTAGGTAACTGAAGAAAAGTTCAAGCGCAACACCTTGGATGCCCGCACTAGCCAATTCCTCCAGCAGCTGTGAATGATCAACTGTATCAAAGGCCTTGGCCAGGTCGAGGAACACACAGAGCGCCGGCTTTCCAGAGTCTACAAATTTATAGATATCACCCACTATTTTTGAAATTGCATTATTTGTGGAGCGGCCCTCTCTGAACCCGTATTGATGGTCAGATGTTATATAATTTTTTTTTTAAAAAAACGTTTAACCTTTTCCTGAGGCATTTCTCAAATATTTTTGCCATTGATGATATGACCGAAATAGGTCTATAATTGGTCAGTAGACATATTTTCCCTTTTTTGTGGATGGGCGTCACAACCGCTTTTTTTTGAATTCAGAAGGACATACACCTGTACTGAATATTCTATTAATCAGGAAAACTAGGGGATCGATTATTTGTTCGCGAATTTCCTTTAGTGTTTCAGCTTTCAATTGATCTATGCCGGGTGATTTATTTACTTTCAGGTCCACTATTATACTGAGTACTTCTTCTCTAGTTACCGGTTTCAAAAAAAGCGAACTTATCATAGGTGGTTTATGTATATTGGGCGGATTTTCTGGTTTCGTAATTTTCCCTACATTGATAAAAAAATGATTGAAAGCATTGGCTATATCTGCGTGGTCTGTGATAGTTGTTTGGTCTTCAAGATTAATTTTCTTTATTTCATCTAGCTTAACAGACCCTGTTAGATTTGTCATAACTTTCCACAATTGTTTGGAACTTTCTTGGTTTTCTTTTATTAGTTTATCGTAGTATTTGTATTTGGTAATTTTGATAAGTTTATCTGTTTGTTTCCGATATTTAATGTATGTTTCTTTTTTTTTCTGGATTTGTGTGGTCATTTTTATGTTCGCGGTATAAATGATTTTTATGATTAACGGATTCAACCAATCCTTTAGTAATCCACATTTTCCTTTTGTTTTATTTCCTTTGGTTTTTTATGTATTTGGTGTTCAATTAAAGTACCCAGCACATGCATAAACCTTTTTATTTGTTGTTGGACGTCGTCAGTGTTGTAGATATCACTCCAGTCAGCTTGTAACAAATAATCTTTTAATTTTCCGTATTGAATAGCTTTATAATAGTACATTTTGTTTTTTTAGCAGAATTTCTTTCAATATTTTCTTTTGAGGGAAAATTTATTACTGTAGCTTTATGATCGGTTATATTGGCATCTATAACTACGGCAAGACTTTTTTTAAGAAATTATTTGTTTTCGATTTAACAAATATATGATCTAGGCAACTCTTGGAATCACCCTGTATACGACAATTTAAATAATTTTATTGCTAACCTTCCCAGGTGAAGGTACATCTTTATCCAAAATCCTAAACAGAGACGGAACTTGAATAGTTGATATTTAAGGATATAGTGTTTTCGTTATTAATTGATATGAAAATTTCTAATTTCTCCAATCCATTCAATCTAGTTCCATCTTCACAAACGTGTAAAATTTTAAAATTGCCATCTAACACAAAAGAAAGGTTATTAAATTGCAAATGTATATAGAAAACAGAACTATTCCTTATTAAATGTTCTCTTGAATTCTCAATTTAAACTTACTCCCACACTGACCTATATAGTCAGCGGTACAATTGCTACAAGTGAGCTTATGAACTCCACACTTATCAACTTGTGAAACTGGGTATTTGGTTCAATAAAATATTGTTTTTATTAGTGTTTTAAATGAAACTTACGGTAAGTTTCGTTTAAAACACTAATATGAGTAGATTCCACAAAGTAAGGGTTGAGACAATTAATTTTATTGTTTTTATGTTTAGTGGAGTCTTGAAAGCTACTTTATATTCTGTTCTATTTTGAATAACATTATCTTATTGTTAGGAAAGTAGTCCATAATTAAAAATGCTAATAAATTTAGTTTATTCAATTTTTTATTAACTAATGTTGCATTGGGGCCAAAGATTATATTAATAACCTATAAGTGCTCAAACTGACTCACCTGATGCCTCTTGTAGCCAATACTCGGATTGCACTCACAAAAGTAGTCACAATAAGTAGTATATAAATATTCGCGTTCAACGTAGCGGTAATGTTCGTTTACCTATATCGTTCGACTGGATTCTTAATCCTCCGTTTGGACAAAGACGATATGACAATAAATTTAAAACAGAGCCGGCTTGAGCAACTTTGCATACTTAAACTAAAATGAATTGAGAAGGCCATTTTAGCCGCAACAACTAAATTATCAATAAGGGTTGTGGAGTAGCCTTTTTAATTGCTAAGAATGTAATTGTCTCTAGTTCTTTATTAATATTCTCCAAGCTCATAGGAATCAAGAAAAGGTGATAACAGTAAGATCTAAATGACGAAATTTTGTTGTTGAAAAAGGTGATTACTATTATTAGGAATAAAATGAGATGTCTGAGTGTTCATCCTGTATATGCTAAAAGAAACTTGCTGATTAACCCTTTCTAAAGATAAATCCAAGAAATTGAGTGGGAAGTTAACTTCCAATTCTAAGGTAAATTTGAGTTCTATGTCTATGCTATTTATAAAATTTAAAAACCCTTCTTTAAAACATTAATATCTTATCTATAATTTTTTTAAGTCGAAACTAGTTGGCAATTGTTAATTAAAAAATACTGTACGAATTAAACAATTTTAATACCACACCTATTCCTACTTTTGAATATGTTTTCGTACTCTAGTGGATTTGTCTCCGATATACAAAACCACCGGCTTTAGGAAGCAAAAACAAAGAACAGATGCGTAGTTTGCTATTCTTCATTGAAAATGACACTTGGCAGAAAATAGGCTGAAAACAAAATGCCTCGATCCAAATACCAGTGCAAAATATACGTCAAACATTACTGTGTAATTTGTTTTTTTGAGCAACATAATAATAATGACTTTATTGCTATGTTATAAGAATACAAGTACAAGCAAAGGCGACGTTCGCTCTTAGATGATGTTTTCGTACTAGAAGCACCAGCTAAGTAGCGCTCTTCCACGCAAACGCAAAACTAAATATCAAATATCCTTTAGTACAATGTCTTACATGCTAAGAAAACAAAAAACGCAAAACTAAATATCAAATATCCTTTTCTACAATATCTTACATGCTAAGATATCAAAAGTTATGTAACCTAATTTTGTAAATATTAAAATGAATAATGCCAACTTTACCTGCTTAAAATTAGAATTTCAACGTTATAGTATTATTAAATAGAGATTTTTTAATGTTACGTTTAAATCGAGAAATGGGTAACGTTTTGTAATCTTCAGGAATTATGTTGTACAGATTTGCAATATTATAAGAGAAGCTAGATCGGAATAACGAGGTTTTATGTTTCGGCATACTAATTTTATTTTTAAATCTTACATTAATATTGTGAACTTCTGATCTCTTTTTAATTTTTTTCGATAGGTAAAAAGGAATTTTGGTAAACATATTTTTATGAAATAGTACTGATCCGTGAAGAATACGTCTATTTTTTATGTTCAGCCAGTCAAGGTCTGCAAGATGCTTAGAGGTTGGATTGCGACGTCTGATACCACAAATAAATCGAACACACATATTTTGAATTCGCTGCAGTCGATTTTGATCTAGTTGTGTTAAGGCTGGTCCATACATTACATCACAATAGTTAAACTGTGAAAGCACGAGACTATCACAGAGCATAATTTTGGCTGCTTTATTAAATAATTGTCTGTGTGAGAATAGAAGTTTTAAGTTGCAAAATGCTTTCTGAATTATTGATGAGATATGATTGGAGAATGTTAGGGAGTCATCTAAAACGAGACCTAAGTTTTTTTCACAATTATATAAAATTAAATTATCGTTATTAATTTTCAAATGTATTTTATTTTTGACTTTATTTTTCTCAATTCTACGTCCAAATAGCGTGGCTTTTGATTTTGAAGGATTTATGTTTAGGCAGAATTTATTAGAAATATCTACAATAGTCTCTAGTTCTTCATTAATTTTCATACAACCATTTACAACTTCTGATTCTTTAAAATCCACGTACAATTGTGTATCGTCGGCATAATAGTGAGCCTTCATATAATTAAAGTAATTGGGAGGTGTATAGGGTAAATAGCAAGGGTCCTAAGATGGAACCTTGCGGAACTCCTCGCCATATGTAAATTTTCCTAGATAATTTTTTATTTATAAATACTTAGATCTATGATCTAAATAGGATTGCATCATTTTTTGCACTTGTTTATCAAAACACATATAGTTAAATAATGACAAAAGCAGAGGGTGATTAATTTTATCGAATGCCTTTGAGTAATCTAGTAAGATTAAAATGCATAGATGGTTGGAATCAATATAAAAATAAATGTCATCTAAAACTTTGAGGAGTGCAGTAGTGCAGCTGAATCCTGGACGAAACCTCGACTGGTGTTCAGGTAGAAGGTCGAATTTGGTGATGTGTTGACGAATCTGTTCATCCATCACTTTTTCTAGGATTTTAGAAAAGATACACTGGATACTTATGGGACGAAGTTCATTGAAATCGGCATGATTATCCGTCTTAGGTATGGATAGAACTTTAGATTCTTTCCAAATTAAAGGAAAAACGGAATTTTTTAGACAAAAATTATATATGTGTGTAATTAATGATAAAATATAGAATCATAGTGATGTTAATATTATCAGGTCCAACTGCATTTGAATTTATTGAAAGTATTTTTTCATAAACTTTTAACTCATCAATTTCCCTAAATTTAAAATTATCAACATTCCGTAGTTTAGTTGAAAGATAGTGGCTTAGAATAGCAGCATCTGGGTTATTGTCACCACCAATGCCATTTATGAAATGATTATTTATTGAGTCGGGATCTTGTAAGTGATCAGGAATAACTGTTGAACTTTTTTTTGTTATGAAGATGTTATGCTTTTTCATTTCTTTCCAGATATTTTTCTTTCGTTTCATCTGAAATTCAAAATATGCCTTTTTCTCGCGTTTAATTGCATGATTGACTTTATTACGAATTGATTTATAGTAATTCCAATGATTCTCATTTTTTGAATCTTAATAATGCTTTATCTCTCAATTTCATCATGTCCCTCAATGTATCAGTTAACAATGGAGACTTTTTTTCTTGTTATTTTAACTTGACGCAGTGGTGCATGTGTTTGGAATAAATTTGAAATAGTTGAATTTAATATTTTGATTTTACTTTCGATTTCATTAAGATGATAAATTTGTTGAAGATCGGAAGCTATTAAATCCTGATAAAAATGATGAGGTTCAAAATTCCTAAAGTCGCGGAACAAAAATTCAAACGGTTTAGGTTTTTTGATAGATAGCGATCCAATGCAACAAGATGGAAGGGAATGGTCTAAAGGCCGGGCCACACTTATCTTCCATGATTTGTGTGGACAATGTTCCAACTTCAGATTTGATGACATTTAAAAGCATATTGTACAACTGACTATTACTTAAATCCTGGACATCGCCCATCTCTAACCATGTATAAATTGGTAAATTAGACTGATTCAAAAAAGAATAGACAAAAAGTCGTTTCTATCGGAGGTTAATTAGTAGTTTTTTAGAAGTGTAATGCAATATGAAGATTATCAACTAAGATGTAGTTTCATTAATTGTATGAGTTGAAGGAACTATAAATATTAGATTCACTTGCAAAATTCCAATGTTATAACTTCACTAGTTCACTAGTTATTACAGTAATTTGAAGAGCACATACAAAACACGTCTTACAACGTATTTCAATAAGGCATAAAGGCATCCAAATTCTCTAGATTTTTTATGGCCTTACATTTTACTTAGACTATTGGTTATGTTTATATTTTGTAGTTAACAACTCTACGAATTTAAGTTTGTTTGGTTCAGAACGTAGTTTTTACTAAATACACTTTGTACACACAGTTTGACAAAATATTTACAGTCAGCAATTTTTTTACACTCTCTCGGCATTATATTTTTCCGAGAAGTTGATTTAACGTTTCTATGTGGCATTGTTTGAAATCCATATCATCTAAAGCAAAGGCTTGTTGTGAGGCATCACTTAAATGCAACGCTGTCATAGTGACCAAAGTTCTTGAGGCATAAGAGTGTGATGCTACCCGGGGCTGAACGTGTTAAGATAAATCAAGACAAGTAACTTTGGGCAGTAGACGGCTTTATGTAATAACCTATAGATAGAGATGTAAAATTCTCGGTAATAATCTTTTGGAGAATATTCTCAAGTTAGAGAATGCTTGAACAGAATTTGCAATTATTAAAATATTTCCAAACGTTACTTTTCGGTTTTGTGGTACCCTTCAATTTATTTTGCTCCATGTTTTTATCCTTATAGAAAGTCTAAACTGATCCAAACGGAACGCCAAAATAAAACTAGTCTCACCACATCATTTACAATTCAGACAGCTGTATAGGAGTATATGTTTGCGCTTCTGGGGGATTTCCCTGAATCACTGTTGCCAGCCAGACGTAAAACACTTGCCAGTGTTATAGGAATTCAAAATTTTAAAAATCGTTGCAAAAATTTTCAGTGTAAATTTGTAGAAAAACTTCTCGGGAGAATTTTTTTACAGAGAATATTCTCCTCTCACATCTCTACTTATAGGTAATAGTACGATTTGTTATTTAGTGCCTTACATTTAATCTGTGCATATTAAGAGTGGATAAAGTATCTTCATAATTAAACTGATGTCTATATGTGCCCATCTTAAATGCGATGTACCTCGCAAATTTGACCAGGACACTCTCGATGTGAGAAATGTCAGAGTGATAAAATGGTGACCATATGATAGAAGCGCAATTTAGTTTTGATAATACCAGAGAGTCGTATAATATCTTCACCGTTAGATGTGAAAAATGTCTACTGTTCCTCATAATGAGGCCCAGTGTCTTTTTTGCCGAAGTACGAATTTCTTGCATATGTTTTTTGAATGTTAGCTGTGGTCAAATACCACACCTAAATCTTTTATTTCGATTACCCTTTTCAACAGTGTATTATTGATGCCGTATGCGTATTCAGCCAACATCCTTCCGTTAGAAAAGTATATAACATAGCATTTATCAATATTGAGTTCTAACAAAATTTAGGTCCGTAAAGTTAGCCCCCAAATTTTTCATGATGTAACTAAATTTGGTGTTAACGGTTAGTGCATCATTAGTGCTCCTATAAGTTTCGTTAGTGGTTCCGTCGTTTGGTAGATATTGAATATTCATTTATTTCAAGGTCAGCCCCCAAAGTGTTTACGATAATTCCAATTTAGTATCATTCGTTAGTGCACTTTAGTGCTTCAATAATTTTCGCTAGTACTTTATTGGATTTCGAGGAATTTCATGTTCTTTTTTTGATGTCAGCCCCCAAGTATTCACGATTCGATTAAATTTAGTGTCATTCGTTTTAGTGCTCTTTAGTGCTTCTATAATTTTTGTTAGATTAGATTAGATTTTAACAGGGTTACAATGCACTGAAACCCTAGGATTATTGTGCCCCCCTATCAGAGCTGTTCTCGCTACTACTACAGCTCGCCTTCCAGTTCCAGGGTTCTAATGAACTCTAGTATTTGGAACGGATTCAACGAGGTTATATCCTCACTCTTACAAGTTTCTTGTTTGAACCATTTCTTGCGTTGGCTTGCAATGGCGAGGCATTCCAGAACTAGGTGATCCGGAGTTTCATCCTCCTCCCCACAGAATCTACACTTGTCAGTTTCTGCTAGACCTATTCTCATTAGGTGCTTCCTAAGGCGGCAGTGTCCTGTAAGTAGGTCCGTGAGGAGATGTAGCTTATTTTTACTGAGGTCCAAATATATTTTGGATCTAGCAGTATCAAAGTTCCGCAGGAATTTATTGGAATGTTCCAACCCGGGAAGGCACCGCCAGAGTGCTTCTCTTTCTGTTTTCTCCTTCTTCCGAAACTCTCATAGGAGAATTTTCCTACACCACAGAAAGGCTCCGGGCCAATAAAGGGCCTCTTCATTTCCTGTGATTCCCGAGTGGCCAGGAACCCAGACTAAAGAGACCCTGTTATTCTTGCCTAATTCATCAAGTTTTCTCCGGCACTCCCATGCCAACTTTGAGTCAATGACATGGGAGCTAAATGCTTGGATAGCTGCTTGACTATCAGAATGGATCGATATGTCACATTTCTGATAGTTTCTTTCTAGGTTCATTTCCACTCATCTTTCAATCGCAAGTATTTCTGCCTGAAAGACGCTCGGGAAGGAGCCTAACGATAATGAGAATCTAGTGCCAGGCCCAAATACTCCAGCGCCTGCTCCAGTGATGGTTTTTGAACCATCCATATACCATCTAATGGTGTTTTCTTAGAGAGTTTGGGTGGTGTATTCCCTTTCCCAGTCTCTCCTCGTATTTAGCATAGTAGTGAAATTCTTTTCGATACTTACTTTCTTGATCATTTCGTCACTAGGAAGATTCGCTGTTGAGATGCATTTTGTTAGAGAGGACCAGGCTCCCCGCTTTTTAATACTCTCATTCCTGAACCTTCCTTAGATATTCTAAAAATTGCCTCTTGGGCAGATCTTTCTATCACCAGATGTAGAGGTGTGAGATCTGTAATGATCTCAAGTGCCCTAGTTGGACACGTTCTGCTGTACTGACTTGCTTTTGTATGCCAAACTATTGCCCCATACGTAATTGTTGGTCTCACAATCATGGCGTACATTAATCGGAGTATTTTTGGGTTACTGCCCCACCTCTTATCAGCTAGATTTCTGCACGCCATCAAAGCTCTTATTGCTTTACTAGCAGTTATTTCAACATCCCTAGATATTTAATTTCTAATTTCCATTCTATGATTTCCCCGTTTAAGGATATGGGTTTCATGGCTGGAAGTGTTCTTTTCCGGGTAAATGGAATTACTATGGTCTTGTTTGGGTCAATGTTTAGCCCCACTGACAAGCACCATTGCTCAATTATTCTGAGGCCCTTTTGTAATAAATCACACAAGGTGCTCTCGAACTTGACTCTGACTATTAGAACTATGTTATCGGCATAGCCCATACATTCGAAGCCAAGCTCCGTTAGCCTGTAGAACAACTCATCTACTACGAGGCTCCATAGAAGGGGAGCTCCCCCTTAAGGTGTCCCCCGAGTGGCTTTTACTGAGGTGGTTTGATTCCCCACCTGTGTCTCAGCTATCCTCGTCAAAAAACTCATACATCCATTTTACAATTGTTTCATTTACTCCTCGCCCTTTTAGTGCTTCTTTGACAGACACATGAGTTGTGTTGTCAAAGGCCCCATATATATCCAGGAATGCGCGCATTGCGATCTCTTTGTTGTTTAAGAGTTCTCTGGATAGCTTTGGTCAGCTGATACAGAGCCGTCTCATTTGATCTACCCGCTCTTTAGGCATGCTAACATTTATGAACTGGTATATTCTCCAGATTCTCTGTTCTTATGTAGTTATCCACTACTTTCTCCATCGTTTTGAGTAGGAACGATGTTAGACAGATGGGTCTAAAAGATCGGGGATCAGTCCCATTTTTTCCCTATTCTTGGTATGAAGGTTACTCTTGCCCTTCTCCATTTTCTAGGTATTAGACCCACTGCTAGACTGCCTCTTGTAATCTTCAGCAGGCGAGGAAGCATCTCTATCCCTTGCTGTAGGAGTGCTGGAAATATTCCATCCACTTCTGGTGATTTATATGGTTGAAAGGTACTTATTGCCCATCTTCCTTGCGGGATTTTTTGGTGTAATTCATTGCTATTTCAGTGCTTGTTGCTGGTTCGCTACCTGGAAAATGGGTTCTAAGAAGAATGGATCGTTCCTCTTCACCTTCTGTGTATGATCCGTCTGGCTTTTTCAGCTACATTGTGGGGTTAGTTCCCCCATTTACCATGACCTTTTGTAGTCTGGCCACTGTGTGTGGAGGTGATCTTTTCGCAAAAGGCTTGCAAATTAAGTCTTTTAGCCTTCCTAATCTCTTTATTGTACTGAGTAAGCTTCTCAGTGTACCTCTGCCACCTATTAAAGAGCCGACGGACCTCTTTTCTGATGTTTGACACAGGTTCTCATTTCACCAAGGAGCGTCCTTTTCTGAACGACCTTTTGACAGTGGGCAATTGGAATGAAAAGCTTCCATTATTGCCTCACTGATCTGTTCGACTCTTTGTTCCAGGTCGTAGTGCGGGTGATTTACCCCATTCACTTCGACTTGTTCGGTATGCTGCTGGAGGAAATACATATTATTAGAAACATTTTTTGGCCGATTTTCTCTATGCATAAAACTTCTTTCTTCAATAAACCCCAAAAGAAGAAATCCATTGGAGTTCAGTCCGGTGATCGTGCTCGCATGGGTTACTGTGACTAACGTCCTATCCCTTTTCCGTTAAATTCATCATTCAAAAATTAACGTATCACTGCACTACACTGAACAGTTGCTCCACCAATTATCAACCTACAGTTGGGATCGAAAATATTTCACAAAAACAATTACAGTTCTTTATTTAAATGTACCTAAGCTTAACAATATAAATGAATTTAACACAATATAATACTAAATGATATTTGAGTTATATGTATATTAATCTACTTCCCGACAGTATCCATGTGTTCTAAAAATTTCTTCGATGTCCTTGTAAACAGAGGGATCTACAACTGTTGCGGAAATCTGCAAAAAAATATCAATTTAATGTCAAGGTCCAAATGAAATATAGACAAACTGGAATGATCGTTCAAACACAAGCAGGCTGCAAATCATGTATAGTTGTCTCTGTTTAACATGTTGTGTATATATGGGCGTTTCGCGACTAGTGTTAATTTAAATTATTTTTCAAATAATTTTCGAAAGACAATATGTGAAAAGTCGTTGTGCTTATAAGTGTACTAATGTGTGGAGGCATTCAGTGCCATAGATAAGTTCTTTTTCGCAAAATATGTGTAAAAAGTCTGGGGATAAATAAACAATGGTAACCAAAAACTTGAAATATTTTTTTTGTATTCAATTAGTCTATTGAGCATATTTTTGTCGTGCAAGTGTGTTATTTAGATTTCAAAAAAGAAATCTATTCAGTGTTAATTGCAAGCAAAGAATCCAGTCTAGTGAAACAAGCATTTGATTTTCCCAAGTAATCTCTCAAAGAATCTTAGACAGCAGCTAAGGTCTTCGAGAGAAGCTTACTAAAACAATTTTGTTTTACGATAGGCTATAAATAAAAGACAAGTTCATAAAAAAATCATTTTATTGCCAATAGTTTTGTATATTTATGGTTATTTTTCGTCATACTCACCGAAAAGAATGGGACAAACCATTTAAATTTAATTACAATTTATGAAATTCGTCAAAACATTTATCGTGTAGTGGGACTAGACAACCCTCGCACGCTTTAGTGGTTTTATTCTTACACAGGGAGCATCTTCTTCTTGTCTGTTGGCAGATTATCAAGTGTGATCCTTCCAAAGTTGTAGAGTACACAGAAGCCCTTTTATGTCCGGGAAATTTTGGTTTACTTCCATATTTCATTAGGAGATACTGTGAAATCTCTCGCCTAAAATGGAGGTTGTCTGCATCATATCCATAAGAGCGGGCTAAAACTGACTAGCATTAGCAACGCATAAATCAATCATCCAGTGCAATATTGGTGTATACCACTTTTTCCCTCTCATAGCGATTCTGTAATTGGATATGTTATTATCCAGTTCATCCACACCTCCCATATATGTGTTATACATTTTTATTGCACGCGGTTGGGCCACATCTATTCTCATTTTGTCTTTGACCGAAAATCTTTTACACTTTTGCATGGGCTCACACCATACTCATTTGGCAATACGGTTACTACACTGTTATCTTTCCATTTTATACCTATGATACCATTGTCCTTAGCCACTGTGTTATCAATATTTCTCCTTATCCCTTTTTCATTATTTTTAAATCAACTAATTTATATTTCATAGTTCTGTTTTCCCTTACTGTTCCTGTTGTTCCGAGATTTATCTGAGTAAGTTCATATATCAACTTCGCCGAAGTAAAAAAGTTATCAAAATATAATGAAAAACGTAAACCAGGGTATTCTTTGTGTAAAATATCAGCACATTTTAGCACAACACATTCCCCAAGACCTCGAGTTTCTATGGGCTTTCCTTGGTTTTTTCGTCCTTGATAAATTTCGAACTGTAAGCAATAGCCAGGATTTGTACTCATAACCCAAGCTTTATAGCCAAATCGTTTGGGCTTACTTCGGATAAATTGCTTACAGCCATGTTTTCCGTAATAAGGAATCATTGATTCGTCTATTGATATGTTTTGCTGTACGCGTGCGTATTGTAAAAAGGTTTTATTCAATGCATCAATTATTGGTCGTAGCTTAGCCACTTTGTCCCCTTGAGGTAGTATGCTGTTGTCAGATGCATGAAAAAATCTGCATATCTTTTCACATCGCAGTAAGTTACGCCTCATCGACTGCGATACCAGTGAATTATACACATCTTCAGCTTCTTCCAAAAACATTATTCTGCATGGTAAAGGAACGTATCCACTAACTGACCAGAAGAATTCCTATAAATATATATAACTCTCTGCTTAAGAGTTCAAATCCACAAATATTTTTTGAGCAGCATATTTAACTGTATATTTCACGAGGTCTTCAATAAGTGATGGACTAATGAACAGGTGAAAAAACTCAATAAGATGGCTATGTTTAGATAGGGACAATGGTGGTACCGTTCCAAGAAGAAATTGGCCTATTTCGATCACCCTTAACGACCCAGAGAACAAAAACAGTTCATCAATCACGTATATTGTACTCAAATCAAATAAAATGAAGACAGATATTCACAAGAGCACCTAACAATGATATAAATATTGGAACAAACTAATAACACGAAAGCTACTTACCAATAATTGTTTGAAGACATTATTGTTTCTTTATATATTTACGTTCGTAATAAAAACACGTGTACGCTTTGGCAAGTTGCGAGAGAGTGAGAATACGCTCTTTTAGACGGACGTACTTGTAGTGCCATCTGCAAATGACACTGCGTAATAGATTTATTTTTAGTCTGGGGGTCATCAACGACCCCTTGGGCATTAATGGGTTAAATCGATAAATGGCGCTGATGGTTGGTTAAACATTCCTTTTTCTCATGTATATTGATATGAGTTATTCGATTCCTTCCTTATAGCAACAAAACATGTTAGATTTGTCAACAACATGTTCGAAATGCGCAAACTCAAAACATACCTTGTTTGGCGTGTCATTTTCTTCACGCGCATCCCAATCTATTGACGTTCTAGGTTCATGTATAATTTCTATCGTGGGAGTAGGAAGCTGGCCACGAAGGTAATTCTGCCCGCCTAATGACTTCTGTACGGACAATTAACAAACATGTACCATCTACAACGAGATATCGCTCAGTACGGGATCCTTATATTATTTCAGTAGGTAAAGTGATACGACCAGTGCCTGTTTAGTTACAAACAAAAATTGGAAAACACCGTAGCTATTATAAAAAACCTAATAATTTGAGAGGTACATACACACAACACTTTTTAGAAACTGGAATAATATTTTAATCAAACTAGCTAAAAAGTGTTCCACTGCCATATTTACAAAGTCTCTTCGTTCGTTTTAAACCTCAAATTAACAAATAAAATAGATATGTTTGTTCTATTTTTTTCTTGCCCCAAAGCCCCAAACATCGTGTCACAATCTAAACTCACTTGCGGACACTTCCACTGCTGTGACATATTTACAAAGTCTCTTTAGTTGCAGGAAAAATGAAATTCGAAGTTTAATTGAAAATTTGATAAAAAGTTATGCAAATAAAAAAATCATACTAGTTTATGTATTTCAGTCACTGCTTTTAATAATTGATAATACTTGAATTGTATTAAATAAAGGCATAGTCTTATATAAATTTCAAACAAGTACTTGTTGTAACATTTATGGTTGTAACTAAAAGTAGCAACGTTGCTCAAAATTTCAGTACCTGTTTTATGTGTCAAGGGTAACCTATTTAGTAGTTTTGTCCTTGTTTAATTACCATATAAAGAGAGATGCAAATATCGTCAGAGTGTGCTCGACGATAATTTCGAATACAGTAGTAAGTAGTAAATACTGTCAAACGTGGTTTGTTTATATGAGCACCATTGCGACTAGAGAGTAAACATTTAGTTCTTTCGTTTTGATGTGTTTTTCAAGACTTTTAGTGGGAAAACTTTTAAGCTAAGTAGTTTGATGTTTTTGGATTATCATGTTTCATCGGTGCCAAGTTTGTTAGAAAAACAGCCGAAATTACCAAGGCCGTGTATCTACAATACCATCCCCACATTTTGTAATTCATTCATTATTTCACTCCTGGTGTTTAGAATTGTTAGCCGCAAAAATAAACGTATTTATGAATGAATAGCCCTCTCAATATTATTACTCTAAGGTGTGGATATTACCACTGTTCTCTGAAAAGACAACAAGAACGTAAAACTATGTTCAACGTACGTTGGAATCCAACCGTTTCAGAGATCGAATCCTGATAAACAGATGGCAAAAATATCACGTTACGTCAACGTCGACTACCCGCAAATAATTATACCTTTTACGTATGTCGTATGTGCTGTCTGAAATACGAGGAGGGAAGATAGGTAGAAGGGGCGAAAAAAAATATTTGCCCAGGTCGCAAAATATCATTAATCCGGCGCTGACCGAACCCAACCATTAGATGTGACGTTCTATAAACCACTTAAACAACGTACAATTCTGAATGTGACGGGGTTTTAAGGAGTCACCCCGGAGAAAAAATCACTAAGAATTTGCAGTTATTCAACTTGTCGTTTAGAAGTATAGCTATAAGAAATAAAGCGGCCAAGGGGTTTGAGGTTATGGACATATTCCCATATCCTGATGTTTTCACCGAAGAAGATTTTTTGGTTGCACAAAACATAAGAGCTATTCGAGAAGAATAATCTAAACAAGATGATTGTGCTGCACTTAATTACAATGACCTCATGATGATCAACCAAAATTATGCTACGCCACCTGACCAAAATGAGGCAAATGCAAGTCAGGAAGAAAATAATGTTGCGTGTGGCATCATAAAAAATATGCCTTCATAAGGGGGTAATATTGACATGTGTTTCTCAATTACCCCCTAAATTGCAGATAATTCCGGCCAGTGTAAAGTATTGAGTTGTACCAGAATTTTTGTATTATTTTTTTACTACGAAGTAATTAGAGTTTGTTATAGAAGTGTATGGGGTATTTATTTTTGCTTACATGATATCTTTTATTAGATACTTGGGTAAAAATTTCTAAAATCACTTAGGGTGCTGCCATTCTCCCCAGCTACCCTAAGTCTAAAAACAGAAAAAATGATTCGCCTCAGCCTCTGTTGTATTTCAAACATACAGAAATCAGTTAAAGCGGGTTTACACAGACAAAAATAAGAATAAAAATAAAAGTTGACCTTATGGGTAACAATGTATGCGTTTATACAGCTCATATAAAAATAAAATAAGAGATGCCCAACTTTTATTTTTATCTGAAAACAGGGGTGCGCATGTTAAAATGTGTCAATCGTCGCGCTTCGCACGTAACCCGTAACCTAACTTCTTTTGGATATTAAGTGGGTTAATACAGGCAAACAAAAATAAGAATTAAAATAAAACTAAAAGTTGACCTTATGGGTAACGATGTATGCGTTTATACAGCTCATATAAAAATAAAACAAGAGATGAAAAAGCTTTCAACATTTATCTTTATCTGAAAACAGAGGTGCGCATGTTGAAATATGCCAACCAGCGCGACTCGCACGTTTTATGCCAGCTAACACCTAACCTCTTTTGGACTTGTTTTGATAATAGGGCACTCTACGATGACAGTTCATTGAATTCAATATAGCTGTTAGCCGTCAGAGGACAAACAAAGAGTTGCGTTGTGTTATACAACGTGGGATGTTTTTCGATTTTTGCGAAAAATCGTTTATTTTTGCGATTCTTCCTTTATCATCATGAGTGAGTATTTCAAATGATTTTCAACGGACGATTCTGCAGTGACGAACCAGTATATAATCAAAAGTAAGTGTTATTTGTAAGCTGAACATGAACTTTAAAAAGTGAAGACGTCTTCACAGATGCAACGAAATTTCCTCCACTAACCAATATGGGCATTGTTACTTATCTTGTCCTTACTGAAGATTGTTGGATACCACATATTTATGCTTATTTTTATCAAATTCAACAACAACTGGATAATGGATGTGACTAAGACATTGTTTTGTGATCTGGAGTGCTAAAGAACTATTTATAGAGCGAGTATTATTTAATGAAGATTTTTGGGCTTATGAATCCCAAAAAAGTTTATTGTTCCATAAATGTCATTATGCCTGAGTAGCTTAGTAAGTAGTGTTATACAATAAATATGAATGTTACCTCAAGATTTTGTACTTGTAATTCGATTGATGACAAATGACTGTCAGTGGTAATGGTAATTGGAAAATATAATGGTACCACATGGACTGTTCGAGAATGACATAAGTTCCTCTACAATTCTACGAAGCCCACAGTATTGTCCAAGCTGTGTTTAAAATAATTAATAACGATATTAGTGAGTATTCATAAGGTTGCAAAAGGTCAAGGATTAGTCCCCAGGAGTAGCACAACATTTTGATCCTGTAACAATTTTTTATCTAGTACACTCATTTTTTTACCATTCTAGTATTTTTAAAACCTTACTAGTTTTTTTATTTCTGTAATAAACATTCAACTGCAGTTGAATGTTTTGCATATCTCATATTAATAGAAGGGACCCAGTCTCGGTAACATACATCTTTTATATCGGAAGGTTCTCCTTTTAAAATAAAAGTAATATAATGATTCTTTGGAATTCTGTAATTTTCAAATTTCTATAAACAAAGTCAGTGGTATATATCTATTAATTCACCTATTATAAAGTGTTTTGAGCAAATTCGAGCGTACATTAATTCAATCTCAGTCAAATCATCTATGTTTAGGGCTGCAATCCAATTTTTCCGTATTTTTTAAAAATATTCAACTTTGGTTTATGTTTGTTCTTTAACACTGAAGGTATGAATAAATAAAAGTTCACTTTATCCCTCATTCCACGGCTTCCACAATCAACGACATCACAAAAACATGGCATTTTAAGGGTCAAAATATTCAAAAAATTTAAAATAAAAATAACTGCCTATTCACTTTCGTTATAACAATCCCTTTGTCTTCTGGACTCGATTGAACAGCTGATGATGAAATTAGCGTAGAGTACGGTCACAGTACCCTAAAGCTGTTAGTGTTGTTTTTAAGCTTTTTATCTTTGCGTTGTGCTGTTTCAACAAAAAAAAGTACAAAAAAACTGCACATTAATAGGAGTCTGTTTTGCAATGCCATTGGCAAGTGAAGTGTAACGTTTCCTAATTAGCATGCCCAAAAATTATTTTTATTTTTATTTTATTTCTGTATAAACACCAAATTATTGATTATTTTTATTTGTCTCTATAAACCCGCTTTTAGTTAATGCACAAAGGAAGTCATTACTAAGATTACCTTGTTCCTACTGCACAGTGTCAAACGAACCATCGGGACATAAACTACCAACTAACGCAAATCCTTACACATCACGAATGTGTCAATACTTACAAGTAGGAAATAGGTAAAAGCGAAACAGAAATATATAAATATTGTGAAGAAACCGACGACGTGCATCATGCACTGGTTAATTGTCAAAGATTTATCGAAATAGGGAAACACTATTTATGACTATGGAGAGCAAATTTGTCTCTGTAGAAGGAATTTTGAGTAAAATGATTGAAAGTGAAAGGTTATGGAAAATTGCATCTTCAGGAATAACAGAAATAGTGAGAATAAAAGAAGCAGAAGAAGTTATAGATTTAACAATTCCCTAACATGAAAATACGTATGAAGAAACCTGCGTGACAGCGAAGTGATATTCTGTCCACTGTCACGGCTGATAGTTACAAAAGATGAAGGAATTTTTTTAGTGAGGAGGATTCCCACATATCCCAAAAAGAACTGCTAAACTTATGCAGTTTTTTTACCCCCAAAAAAAAGTTCAGTGAAAGGTCTTACTATAATGAAATATCTACTTTATAATTCTCAAACACTATTTATAGATATTGTTACTAAAAATATACCTCAATTTGAATTTAAAACTCAACAATTTATTTCAATTTCAACTGTCAGAAAGTATCAACCTTAAAACTAAGTATAATATTTTCGAATTTTATTGTGAATATGTTCATTAAGTGATAGTAAAAATATAATAGATCATTTATTTAGAAATCAGCGAAATCATTTTAACCAGACAACATAATTATTTTCAACTTTAGAGCTCACGTTGACCCCATTAGAAATCAGCGAAATCATTTTAACCAGACAACATAATTATTTTCAACTTTAGAGCTCACGTTGACCCCATTACCATTAATGCGGGCAATAAGGACAAAAGTCCACGATTTGTAGTGTGTCCGACTGTCGCCCAGTTTGTCTATATTATGTCAGAACATGCCGCCGAATTATTCTGGAACATTACAGTGATAACTGTTCAGGCTCTATTAAATTCTACTACCTAATCCACCCCCTAGTTATCGATGAAGAGTGGAGAACTAACTTATCTCTGTACCTATCTTTCTTTATGAAAAAATATCTCCACTTACCTTCTTCAGTTTATTTCTAGCAAGATCTGCCAAAGATTTTCTACAAATTTTTCCTGACCTCGTTAACGGCAGTCCATTAACTGCTAACGCTAATTTGAAAGATGCTACCGGTCCCAAATTTTCACGAACCATAGAAACTAATTCTTTAGACACCATATCTTCACTTAAAAGAGAATCTGCAAAAAATGAAGACAGTAAAATTAAGTAAAAAGTGATTTTATCAAAACAATAGAAAATATTATCCGTCCATCTTTAGTTAAAGATATAGCTACTATATTTTTTACAAAAAGAATGTCTCTTCGAGTTGGATATAATATGTGTTATGAATCACTATGTTAGTAAACAAAATCTTGTTGATAGCTTATTTAAAATATGAACAGGTGAATCTTTGATATCCACGCAAAAGTGTGTGCCCCAAAAACGCCAATAGAGATGATATTAAGTATTTTTTGGTTTTTGGAGATTATACACCTACAAATTGTAAATAATTGTGGTTTTTAATATGATTTCTATTATTGTCCCCAGGACATACAAATTAGAACGTTTCTATTACGTATAAATTAGGTCTGGAACAATGGAACTAACTTATGACGTTCTATAAGGATATCCTGTGCTGTCTGGGAAGTTGCATCAACAAGTACCCAAAATGAAAACATGTCTATTGCATCTTCTCTTACAGCAGGAATTGATACGTTCAATATTCATCTTCGAGATTGATTTAATTTTGTGGTATAATTAAAATAGAGGGTTGCTGCACTTCAAATAAGACTACATTTTGTTTACATTTATTAAAATCATGACCGAGTCTGCAGTTCGTAGAGTGAGGCGAAGCTGAGCCTAGCAAGCAGGCGAATGCTTACTTTCATAAGGGTATGTAGAAGTCGACGAAAAACTGTCTATTGTCTCTCCCCGGCTATCAATTTGCATGCTCGACTATAATTGACAGTTCTCCGTCCTTGGTACTTGAGTAATTATTTTATTCTGGAAACCTCAAAAAAACTTAGAAAAAATATATAATGTATTATAAATATAAAATATTTAATAATTTTAAAAAATCCTCAAATCTCTAAAGTGTCCCCGCATATCATGATTGCCTTAAATTCGATTAAAAATTCACAAAGACCGCTGTTGAATCCTTTAGATGGGCAAAGCCTAGAAAATGCTCTTTAATTTCAACAAATGTTAAAATCACATTTTAACAGATGCGAAGGCCCCGCCAATATTTAAACAAAATCCGATGCTTAATTTCATATAGCAAATAAACTCGGTTCCGTCCGTCGTTTGACCTCGTGTCCTTAGCGAATTCAGAGAAGAGGTCGGAGAGAGAGAGTATGTCTGACTTCCAAAAAGAATACACGTACTTCGTAAAATTTTAGTATTTATTGTGCATTTAATGTTTATGTATTTCCATATCTATCTTCAAGTGTCGGTTTCATAATATTAGTTTTACATCGAAACTGAGCTGCGTGGTTTCTATTATTTAGAGAAATAAATTGCTCTGTGATAAACATTACGAGCTCTAGTTTTATATCAGCTCCTTTGTCCGTGTTCTACACGGTGGTCCTACGACTATTGAATTTCAAATTTCGATGAATAATATGAATATACTTGTTCCAGCAATTGCTCTATTTTGTTAATACTCAGTCCACTACTTTGTATCCTGTTTATCCAATTGTATCCTGTTTTATTCAACAATCATTTTGTCTATTGAAATGAACGAACCTAATAATAATGGTTATTTGCTCACGATGACTGGCATCGGGAGTACAATAGAGAATCACAGAATAATATTTTGCAATTTTAAGCACTTTAATATCTTGTTTTATGTTGTTTCCTAAAATTGTAATAATTTGAGGGGGGTAGAACCCCCCAGAACCCTAAAAATGAAAAAAATCTAAAACATAATCACAGTAAATCTACTTGACTGAAAATGTACTAAAAGCTAGGAACTGTAGGTTACAATTTTATAAGAAAAACAAAGCTAAAATGCAGTTTTAGGGGCTTAAAATTTTCCGATACCCAGACCTAACGGTAGTTCATCCCCCCTCCCCCCAGAACTTCATCCTAGTTACGCCACTGATTTTATGTATGTGTTCAGCTGTAATTGAATCAAATTTAGAAAACGCTACTATCAGCTGTTGAATAGTTACCGTTATCATCAGAAAATAATGTATTAGAACTACCTCTTAGAGCTAGAGTTTGTTGAGATAAAACAGCAGTTATAATTCTTTCCAAAATAGAACACCATCTTTTTTTCAACGTCAATTAGTTTTTGATTTAAAGAATCTACTATTGAACCATACTTTAGTGAAGTTCATAACTCAACAGGTTGTTGCAACATTTAATGTGATCAAAAGAAATTTCATGACCGGTTAAAGCTTGTGATAAATGTTGATGATTGAAAATCGACTTGTCATATAGGACTGTTATCGTTTGTGAATAATTTGCACGGGAAACAAAATACAGTGTCTGTTTTTTCAGAATAAACTAACCAAGTACGTTGGACCGATTCACCGAATGACAAATCCTCTGTAAAATATTTATTTGAAACACAATTGTTATTACATTCTTTAGAATAAAGGTGTAAGTCATCGTACACTTGGGTCAGAATATTAATAAATATCAAAAAAATGATGTCAGTATTGCCAGTGATAACAGTTTCTTCGGAATCTGAATCTATGTGCAAATCGGTTTTGACCATTACTCAGTTCTTGTAGACGGATTTTCTTTTGGAATTTTCACTTCGGCATCGGCTTCCAAACTTTGTATTGGTTCGTCAGAATCACTCGCGCTGCTTGTAAACTGATATGAAGTCGATGGCAGTGGAATTTGTTGAGCGTGATTTTGGAAAACTTTGCTATATCAGAAGTATTTCTTTTTGCTGCTTCTACTTTTTGTTCCTTTAGTTTTCGGTATTAGCGTTTTTCACACATCTGCAAATAAAAAAATATCAAAATTATAATTTCAAACATCTACCCACAACCCACTAAAGTGGTCGCAACATTGCCATGCCTTATTTAAAACTATCCCCATATCAACCCCTTAACATAAGTGCGTCCTTGGATATTATTATTTCCAATTTTTTATTTAAGTAATATAATTTTTTTTAATTCATTTATTTACTAGCCATATAAGAACATCTATAATCTACAAAACTGACATTTATTTTGACCCTTAACCCATGATTACGCCCCTAAAAAAAGTATATTTTTAAATTTTTTTATGTATTCTTAACAATGTTTTTTTAAATCTAATACCCTACAAGAAAATGTTTAGTATGAAATGCCAAATTTTTATGAAATTACCATATTTTCTTTTTCTCCGCACCGGGCTCACATATTTTACATAAATCGAAATAAAATTGTTGATGATTTTAATATCCCACAAGCCGTGTTTTATAATAAAATGCCTAATTTTTGTAAAATACCCTCCATTTTCCGCCCTTGGTAGGACATAACTATAAGTTATAGCGAATAATAATGCTTTATATATTTAGATATAAAATTTACTTATTATTGAGTAGGTATACTTACCTTTCTCGTTTCTTATTTCTTTGTTTACACTTCAGGTATTTTTACAATCAACGCTAGCGACAATTTAAAATAATTAAATGAAAATCACGTATCATTCAGTCCTAAAATGCCTACCTATATCGGTATGAAAAATAATAAGCTGCTGTACCCAAAAAAAATGCATTAAAACTTCCAACAGCGATATCCCTATATTACCATAATATACATACTATGGTATTTATTCCTAGAAAAGTAATAAAAACGATGCGAGGCAAAAGTGTTATTTTTATTGTGGCCCAGATATTGCTTTAGACTAAACATGTTTGGATTTAGTGCCGACATTTTTTTGCAGACCAAATTGAAGAATATTAAAATATACCCGACCTGATAACATCTAGAATACAAATTTTAATTATTTTTTTTGCTACAAAATTGTATTATCAGGTGGCGGCCTTCTTAGTGAAAATATTAACCGGCAACATGTACCTATTTTGAATTTTTTGTAATCTATATTTATTAACAGAATCCAGGCAGGGATAGGAAACTACATCACAATATCCTACAACAGACAACAAGTTTTCACACAGCAATTTTGTTAAAATTCAATACATATATTTGTTGGAATACAACAATTTCAACTTAAGTAACACTTTTGGACTATATTGTTGACTTGTTGTTAAAAACGTATCAATTATTAAACCTAAAATTTTGATTGAAGCACAAAACTCAACCTTTTGATTATCAATATAAATTTTCATGATGCTTTTTAAACTCAATCTGTTCAATTTGCAAGAAATTAATAATATATTTGTCTTAGGGCGGGTTGTACAATACATAGTTAAAATATAAACGAAGTTCAGACGGAATGTTTCGTTGTACAATCTCCAATCAACACTAACTAGAGGTTAAATAAACATATCTGCTAACTGGCCAAGTATGAGCGTTTAAAATCTAATCCAACGTTATTAAGTTATTAACATAACCTATAAAATAGCAAATGGTATATTTTTGTAAAGTATTTCTAATTAAAAGTGGTTGTGCATGGATTTCGACGAGGAATTCACAATGAATTGGTTAACATATATATTCATCCTAGACGACGAAAAATTTTCAGACATAGAATCAATCATTTTCAGCATTGGTCGGAAAGTGAATTTTTACAAAGATTTCGTTTATCAAAGCAAATTGTTCAAATAATGATTGAAGATATCACCCCACAATTACTGTCTCCTACAATGAAGTAAGTTTTGACTTCAGAAAGTTTTCAATGAACATGAAAACAAAGTACATTTAATTTTTAGGAGTAAAGCTCTCACGCCAACGGAAAAGGTTCTTGCCACTCTAAGATTTTTGGCAACTGGATCAATTTTACAAGTTGTAGGCAATTTTTGCGGAATAGATAAGTCTACTTACTGCAAGTAGGTGTATAGATAAATGCTTGGATGTTCTGGCAACTTTGAGACCACAATTTGTAAGAATGCCAGATACCGCTGATGAAATTAGTTTGATCAGACAGGGGTTTTACAATATTGCTCGTTTCCCACGATGCATTGGAGCATTAGATTGTACACATGTAAAGATTCAGGTATGTTATTTGAATCAACTAATTTAAATTCAGACATCTAATGAATTACATTTTTTGTTGCTTGAATATTCGAGTTACGTTTTCATTGTCTCAAATATTTTCAAGTAAAATATATATTTTGTTATAAAATGAAGTAGGTATATTAACAGAAACAATTTTTTAAGAATAATCTTATATCAATTTTATATTTTTCAGTCTCCTGGTGGTCCTGTAGCAGAAAACTACATAAGCAGAAAAGGTTTCTTTTCAATGAATGTCCATGCGATATGTGATGCAGAATTAAGAATCAATAATATTGTTTCAAGATGGCCTGGTTCTACTTCAGATGCTATCATATGGTATAATTCTAATATTCGAAGAGATATGGAATTCAATACCTATGGGAATGATAGTATATTAGTCGGGGATAGTGGATATGGAGTGTGTCACTACCGTCTAACTCCTTTGGCTGCACCTCATACACCCTCAGAGAATTTATATAATGAGTCACAAATAAGAACGAGAAACCCAATATAGAAAGATGCTTTGGGGTTCTCAAAAGAAGATTTCCAGTTTTAGCATTGGGGATAAGATTGGACCTCCCCAAAGTAGAAAAAGTTGTTGTATCAACAGCTATTTTACACAATATAGCTATAAATTGTAAAGATAGAATGCCTGCTGTTGACCCCGAGATCGAAGCAGCAATAGATAATCTGCAAGGTATAAATATTGTTAATATTTATCAATACAGATATCAACGGATTAATTTGAATGAAATAACTCAACATACCCTCTGATAAATGACTATTTTCAAAATTTGTTGTGAAATGTACTGTATTGCTTGTTTTGTTTCATAAATTATACGTTTTTTATAGTATTGTATTTCCTTAATTTTAGGATAAAACCTAAAGTAACTTCAATTGTACCTATCTCTCATCAAGGAGTAAGTGACCTATAAATATAAAACATTCATAAACAAAAAAAAACACTTTATTAAACGAATTTCAAAGTATCGATGACAACATAGAATAGTCATTATATGCATGACGGGGCATCTGAATATTTTTAATTCAAACACGTCATCAAATACAAATTAACAAAAAAACAACTCTTAATTAAGTAATAATAAATAAAACTGACATTTCCTATTTAATAGAAACCAAAAATAATAAGTTCAAACTATTTTTGTTTTAATGATTCAACAATGCACTAATCCGTGCTTCATGTTCCTGTCTCATGAATCTTAATTCCAAGGCATTCTTTGTGTCTAGATGGTCCATTTTTTTCTGTGTTCTTCTTCCAAGTGTCTTTTTTGCATTTCAATCAATTCTGTTTTATTATTGGCCCACTGCCCTAGTTTTGTCTTCAATGGATCAGCAATTTTTTTCGTCTTCTTTGTATTAGAAGCCGTTGCAATTTGTGTTTCTGTAGCATTTTTCTGCTTCTGACATCTTAATGCTTCGGAAATAGGTGTACGGAGTTCATTGCCTGAAAATTTCTTTCCACTGAAATTAAAAGGTCTCCAATTTTCAATTTCATTGTGTTCAGCTTCGTCATTCACCATGATATCTGAAATAAATATGTTTTAGTAAGAAAGCAGTAAATCATTGCACCCATTTCATTTAAATGATATTCATGCCATATTTTAACAAAATTGAGAATAACTGAATACAGTTACAGAGAAGTATTATCAATGAATGTTATACACTTTTTGAGCCAGTCAATCAGTTGAGATCATTTATATTATGCCGTTCCTGCCATTAATGTTGACTACTTATTAAAAATATTCCAAACAACCATTGAATAATAAAAACATTCATTATTTTTATTACCTTTATGTAAAACTGGTTCTTCTTCAACATCCTCATTTTCAACTATGTTATCTTCAATATCCCTACTTTCATTGACAGTAGAATTGTCTACATATATTTCAATGTTTTGTGACTCTGAAAGAAAATTGTCTTGAATATATATATTTATATATATATATATATATATATATATATATATATATATATACATATATTTTGATTTATGCTGTGAAATATGCTGAACAACTCACCTGTCATATCAGAGTCACAGTAGCTTTCTACACCAGTAACCCTTGTTCCGAGAATATCTTTTATGACAACATTTATATCTGTTATGTCAAAATTCTTGTACGGTCCTCCTCCAGTACCCCTGTTGAAGGTTTTTTTATCTACAAACTTTTTCTTAGTATTTTTTTTCAAGTTTTCATATTTATTTTTCAAAACATCTATGCTCCTTGGTCTTTCATTATTTGCATTAAATTCTTTAGTGATTACATTCCAGTAATTTGCCTTCTTATTGATACTTACAGCATCAGTTTGTTTGCATTCAATTATCTTTGCATGTTTTTTCACAATTCCAACCAATACTTGTTCCTCTTTGTATGAAAAATTAGCAGATCTAATTCTTTTTCTTTTCTTCAGTACAATGTCAGTTTCCTCCATATTGCATACGTAATTTTTCTTTGAATTTGATTTGAACAAACGCAAACCTACTCGAAAATAAAAGATCAAAACAAATAATATTTTCGCGAAATACGAGGTTATATTAACCTTTTCTTCGTGTTTTCGTGGTCTTTTCTAATAAATAGTTCAAATGTTCTAGTCTTGTTCTACCAACCTTCAAAAATTATAACGAATATGGCAGTTAATTAAACTTTGTCATTGACGCTATTGTGCAACGGGCTCTGGATCATTGCCACGTTAAAATTTAATCCTTTGTTAGTTAATCTCAGTTTAATGTATTCTTTGTACAACTGGCCCTTAGCGGAGCGACTTATGACGTTTACAGTATTTAACTGTATTAACTAGGTCGGCGTTTATTTTATTAGATGCATCCGCAAATTCACTTGGTTAGAAGTGATGCAGCATGTGTGTATCCTCTGAATATTCCTGCATAGAGGTGTAGTTTAAACAGTCTCACATGTCAGTAGTGTACAAAATAAATAATATTGGGCACAAAATATAACCCTGTGGTACCCCAGAGCAGATTGACTTTACTTCAGAAAAACTATTGCCTATTTTTACGAGCTGTCATCTATTATCTAAATTTCTAAATAGTTTAAAAAAAAGTACCTAATAAATTATTAAAGTCCTAATAATTAAGCTTGGCACATATTAACTCATGGTCAATGATGCTGAAAGCTTTTGAAAAATCTAAAGACAGAAGGACAATTGCGCAATTGCCATGCCTTTGTCATAATCCCGAATTAAGTTGTCGTAAAGGTTTAATAATGATGTTGTTATACTGTGTGATGCACGAAAGCCAGACTAAAGAATTCCAATTATATAATTTTGAATGAAGTAATCATTTATTTGATTATATTATTTTTTTAAATAACTTTGCAAGAACAGGTACCCGCAACAGTGATCCTCTCTGAACTTACACAATTCCAGTGGTGAATAATTATAAATACCTAGGCATATTTCTGGATAGTAAGTTGTTGTGGACGAAACATATTGAGTATATCAAATGTAGATGTGAAAAGGGTAAACATGTTAAGATGTGTTTCTAGGTTAAAGTTTTGGTTGGTGTGGCAATTTCATTAATGTTTTATAGAGCATACATCCGCTCAATTCTGAACTACGGATCGACTTTGTACGGTTCTGCTAGCACAACAAATCTACAAATTGTAGATCGCATTCAATTTAAAGATCTACGGATATGTATAGGTGCAATGAGATCATCCCCAACTGATGCAATCTTAGTTGAATCTCTTGAACCTCCATTAGCAATTATACGCAAATATCTGGCAAATAAATATTTAATCAAAATTAGAGAAAAATGTTGCTGCAATAATCTCAATAATTTTGCTTATCTCACAACACAATGTTTAACAAACAAATATTGGAAGATTAAAAATAATTCACCTTTGGTCGATGCTTTTATTTTTATTAATAAATTTCAGAAGTTAATTCATACTGTCGACAAATATCCAATGTTTAGATTCAGCTATGACTCATGTTCACTTTCAAACATAGTTAACAAAAACATAATATATATTCTTTCAAACTATACAAATTATTCAACTATTTACACGGATGGCTCAAAAACCAATAATGGAACTAGATGTGCCTTTTATCATTCGAATAAATGTTTTTCTATTAAAATGCGTTTACATGATACATGTTCAATTTACACAGCGAAGATGTATGCAATATGGCAATCCCTCACTTATATATTTGAGAACAAAATTGGCAATAGTCTTATAATAACTGATTCAAAAGCAGCATTGGAAACTATAGGAACTAAAAAATTATATAATCAGGTAAAAAATTCCCTTTTATGGAATATTAAAAACTATCTATACCTATTAAGTAATTCTGATACCAAAATAACGTTCATCTGGGTAAAAGGACATGCTGGCATTAAAGGGAATGAAATTATTGTAGATAGCCTTGCCAAAAACGCAGTTTTCGAAAACAAGTTTTATGATTTTTATAACACACTTGACCTGTTGCCGTCACTTAAAAGACAAATCACTCACAGTTGGAATAGTGTATGGCAGTAATACGTAAAAGAGTCTAAAAACCCATACACACTTATACATCCAGAAATACCCAAAACAATACCACATACCTATTCAAGATTACAATACAAATAAATACTACACTACAATAGTAATTAGAATGAAACTAAATCAGGGTATCTTTCCTGTGCACCTTTGCTAAAATAGGAATTATAGGCTCTTCTATATGTTCATGTGACAATAGTTCAATAGCTGATTTTAACCATTTAATTTTTTCCTGTGGAAATCACCAATACCAAATAAACATATTTCTAAATTTTCTCATTAATCAAAATATTTCTTTACCGACAAATTTAACTCACCTATTAAGTTTAAACGAAAAACCTATTCTAGACGCCTTAGTTAAGCTATTTAAAAGCGCACAAATTTCAATATAAAGTTCAACATTAAAAATAAATAATTTTTGTGGCTAAGAACTAAGTTTTCTACGGCCAAAATTTCACACACACACACACAATGGTGCTGAAAGCTTTTGAAAAATCTAAAGGCAGAAGAACAATTGCGCAATTGCCATGCCTTTGTCATAGGCACGAATTAAGTTGTCGCAAAGGTTTAATAATTATGTTGTTGTACTGTGTGATGCACGAAAGCCAGACGGAAGAATTCCAATTATATAATTTTGAATCAAGTAATCATTTATCTGATTATAGTATTTTTTTAATAACTTTGCAAGAACAGGTAATAAACTGATAGTCGTCAAATCTTTTAGTTTTGACGGTGACGACATTTTAGTTACAGGACAAATGGGCTTCTCTCCGACTCTTTGGACAATATCCCGTTTCTAGACAAGAATTTATGATGAGCGTCATGTATGGCACAATGAAAGGACAGCATAACTTATACTGAGAAAATTGAGTTTATACAAGTATCTACCAAGACTTAATTTTTGTTATTAATGAATTTGCCATATTTTTTGACTCTGAATATTTGCTCCTATCGGAATATATAGTAAACAAGGCATCATATACTTTTCCCAGTTCAAAACGTAGAGCTTTGACTGCTTCAACCCTGCTCTCCCATCTAGTATTTGAGAGTGGTTTTAGACTTAAAGTTGGCACTTCTTTAGCAAGTATTTGCCAACGTGCTGTTGACGCAGAAAAAAAAACATAAATTTCCTGCACAATTGAAAAGAAATTGACAATTTGTAATGAACTTTTAGCAGCGTCATTCACTACCAAATTAAGGCTGAGTGCAGCACAAGGTAAATAAAATGCGCGCGGGTTTAAATCTAGAATTCGTTTTTGTAGACCTATATTTTCCCTTTCATGTTTGCACCATTATCATAACCTTGACCACGCATATCTTGTATGTCAATTTCGTTTGAGATTAAAAAATCTAACAAAAATTGAGTTAAACCCAGGCCAGTAGTGTCTGTAATAGGAAAAAACCCAGAAAGTGTTCTTTTACTTCAGTCTTGTTGTTACTTGCATTTAAAAGAACGTAACGTACGACAACCGATACTTGTTCTTCGTGTGCTATATCTGGAGTGCAATCTAGAATAATGGATTGTTTCAATTCCAAAACAATAGTTTTTTTTTCTTTCTCCCAATAATTGTATTAATTCATTCTGAATATTATGGACAAGATAATGAGTTACGCGAGATTTTTGAATAAGGGCAGTGTGTTCCGCAAGCACATTATCAAAGTTAGAGGTATATTCAACCAGCTTTAAAAAACTACCATTATCAGAATCGTAACTTTTTTGAGATCTTCCGCGAAAAGCCAGACATTGCCTCGCTAAAAAATAAATTATGTTGATTATTCGTTCGAGTACAGCAACCCAACGTTTTTTTTCCCGATCAATTTCATTTTGGTACAAGAAATCTACCGACTTTTCTTTTAAAATAATAGTTTTCAATGTAAATTGTTTCTTAAGACATGATAGATGCCCTAAGCTCTTTTCATGGCGTTCTAAAGCAGTAGACAAATGCTGCCAATCTTTGTAACCTATTTCACCACTAAACGGAGTCGGATTCGCATCAGCATGAAAAAGTTTATAGTAAAAACAAAAAAAAAAAGAATCAGTGGACTTAGAGTAAACCAGCCAGTTTCGTGAAACGGTTTCATTATTAACATCTTTTTAGTATAATAAGCATCTGAAAAAGATCTTTTCGAACTATTCGAAGGATATGAACCCATTTTTACCTGCACTGGCCCACGCTCCATCAAAAATATTCTCTGTTTATCGGATAATACCTGTGGCCATAACGCGAGATCATTCATTATATCTTCTCGAAGAATATTCTCCGGGGATGATTCGGCACTAGGAGGTTCTTATCTTGGTTTTCATAGGTCTCTGTCTCCAGGTGTTCGTCCGAGGATGGACTGGGTCGAACAAAAAACTTGTTAATAGAACTTGTATTCTTTTTCAGAGACACTTCCTTCTCCAGCTTTCTTTTTCGATTCTGTGCACCAGAAAGTTTCTTTTTTCCATCGCCATCAGACATATAAAATAAATAATAAACTAAGTATACTTAGGCACCTAATACCTAAAAGAACTAAGTAGTATATATGGAAATATTATAGGCCCAGAGAAATAGTTGCAACTTGGACTAATTATACCCAAATACCTAAGTATACTAGTAGGTCATATTAAAGCACTTTAACTTACCGTTGTTTGTTCTGCACTGCAGTAGGATAAACAAATGAAAAATCCTAGGTCGTACCTACAGGTACGAGTAAACTTCAATATTACTATCTATCACTCGATGTTTTGTTCTTGTATTTCACTAGCTTTTTTGATGACCTCCGACCTCGAGGAATGTCGCAATAATTGTGGAAGCAAAAAACCTAATCTTCCCTTTTATATATTTTCTATCAAAAGGAAAGCCGATTTACTTCATATTTACATGTTTACTCAAAAAATGATACTACTAATCCAATAGCATCAAGGCTTATTTCGCAAGACTACGGTATAGCGGCAAAACAAAAGTGCGGCACGTGCACACAAGCCTTTGAAAATGACCGCCGCACGTCCCCGGGAATTTCAATTTGAACTTTATAGATAGCATTCTAATACAGTCGAGCTAGAAATGATTGTCGGCGAGGTGTGAAACGAATCAAAACAAACAGGTGCCGATGCCGGCTCGCGCCTTTGGTAGCGATGCGACATTACACCAGTTTAATCTTTAATAATCTGTTTACGTTGAAAGAAAAGTTATTGTGTATATTGAAATAGATTAGGTAGGAAAAGGAGTAAGTAGCCTAGCTTTGCTACCGTGCGCCCGACGTCGGCAAGGGCGCAGTGGTGTCAGGGCGCTCGACGCTCGGCGCCCCCTTAGACCCGGCGCCCGTGTGCGCCGCACACACTGCACTATAGGTAAAGACGCCACTATTCTTCAGTTATTTCCTCCCAAGTATTATTTATAACTTCCAACAAAACTTCAACGTTTCTTGGTCTTACAGTTGCCTTTCGAGTTTCTCTTACTAACATTGCCCAAACATTTTCTACTGGATTCAAGTCAGACTTTTACTACACCAGTTAAGAACATCAATATTACGTACCCAAAACCATTTGGTCACTACACCAGAGTTATGCACTGCATAGTTATCTTGGAAGATTAAATCATTGTTAGGGAAAAGAATCTCAACAGAAGGAAGCATAACAGTTTCTAAAATTCTGATATGAGCTTCACTATTGAATCTTTCGCCAATATGCCATCCCTGCATAGATATCCACGTCCACATATTTACAGAAAAACGGTCACTTTTATTTGTGAAATTAACATATTTCTCGTCAAACCGTGTATTCGGAGGACGATAGACACGAATATTGCTATTTGACGATTGGAAAACCTTTTCATCCGTAAAAATAACAGTGTCACCGGCTCCCCGCCTATATCTTCAAACATTGAATAATAACATCAACTATAATAAAAAACAGTATTTTTGGCAGGGATAAATTATAAGTGAGTAGCTTTAAATTTAACAAACAGAGACCTATGTTTGGCAGGCAACATCTGCCGGGTTCATCTAGTGATCATATAAAAGACACTTGACCAAAAACCAGTACAGGGTGTATTTTTTTCTATCAATAATCTTATATTACCTTTAGTACTAATTGAAGATTGATAAAATTCATAAGTTCTTGAACGAGAGGGACGCTTAGTTGATATTAAAGCTGTTATTCTAATCTCATAGATAACTATCGAATGGATATTTCATATTAAGTATCTCACCTTCCTTCATTACAAACAGGCATAAAGGTACTTCGTTTTTAATTGGATCTGGTACGGAAATAACACATGCCATGGATACTTCGGAATGGGACAAAATTATGTTTTCTATAGCTAAAGTGGACAATCTATGCCCGGCTACGTTAATGACATCATCGGCTCTAGCTGTTACGTAAAGTAATCCATCTTTGTCCATGTAACCAGCATCCATTGTATCATAGTATCCCTGTAACAATAATGTTTCATTTAATATAGGACTGCAGTGAACGTATACAGTGTGGAAAAGTTAAATGGAATAAATTGATTATTTCGGTTATTGTACATAATTATAAAACATACCGAATTTAAACTGCTAAAGAAGGAGAAAATTGTTAAATTGAACCTAATATTAATACCAACAAAATATACATATCCATATAAATAAAGATAAATATTAATTTAAAATGGGAGAAATGTAATATAAGTTAAAATTAGATATTAAAGGATACACTTTTTGTTTTCTAAATAGTTTAATTGCATCACTAAAAGGTTGAATTAAACCAATCAATCCAACTTTATTTATATATGAACAACTCCGAGAGAAATACTGGAATCCATTCAAAATTAAGTTTGACCATTTTAATGATGTTGATTTCCTTGTTGCTCGAGAAGTTAGAGATGCAAAAACGCGCAATTTGCAATTCGATGTAACAAAAAGAAAAGTTAGTTTTGTATCCACAATTACGGAACAGCTATATGAACCTTGAATCCGACTTAATACAAAAAATCTCATTTTAAGCTCACATTTACTACAAACGATGTAGGTAATTGTAGTAGAAATTGTAATACCCGAAAACTAAAATTATCAATTAAACACATCATTAGATAAAAACAAAAACTAATTTAATACATCTAAAATCGTTTGTAGTATATTGTAGTATAATTTGGAATTTTGTAGTATGAATATTAGAACTACAACGAATGGCGGCAGCATGGGATGAAGACACACCAGTTACAGTTCGCTGACCCATGGTTCATGCATGGTATTGACCTTCGAGCTTCCGTTATAATTCACGAACGCTGATCCATGTTTGTACAACAACTGATGATTCTACAGAATTGCATATTTTTAGTCTATAGTTGCATTTATTCTAGTATATAAGTTCGATTACTTGAATATAGTGTATTTTGTGTTTAAGTGGTGTAGTTTTATTGTCAACAAAGTCTCTTTTTAAAAAATGACTTTTCGGGCAGTAACCCTTAATTGGCGCAGTCATTAGTATAGTGGAAAAGCCCTTAGTGATCTTCTTCGTTTTTTAACGTTTATCCACTTCAAGAATCTTTGGGAATCGTTGAAGTTCGTCCAAAAGTATCAAAATAAAAATAAAAGTAAGTGAAGTTTATCCATAATTATTAGAAGAAAGAAAAAGAATCGACATAAGTTAAGAAGAAATATATTTGGAAAACAAAGTGAAGTTCATTCAAAAGCTTTAGAACTAAAGAAGCCGAAATTACCTAGGCCATGTATCCACAATACCATCCCCACTTTTTGTAATTCATTCATTATTTCACTACTGGCGTTTAGAATTGTTGGCCGCAAAAATAAACGTGTTTATGAATGAATAGCCCTCTCTATGTTTATTATTACTCTAAGAATGAAGAAAATCAACACGCGGAAATCAAAAGACGCATAACATTGACATGTGCAGCTTTCGGCAAGCTGGGGCACATTCTTAAAAACAACATGATCCCTATAAATTTGAAACGCAAAGTATATAATACCTGTATACTACCCGTGCAAACATACGGATTGGAAATGTTCTGTCAGGTACTTTGGCTGATGGCAACCCTGTAACGGATGGCGGACCTGAGTTAAGTGAGCTGGGGATCGGGAAAATGACAGATAACGTAACGAGAGACTGACGGTTAAAGGTGAATATTAAGAACCGACAGTAAACTAGAGTAAGCAAGGGTTTTGAGATAAATAAAGTATCTGGATAATAGACAATCCCAAAAGTGTATTATTATCGAACCCGCAAACATAACATGGTGGCAGCGCGAGTATTTTAATGTGAGTAAACTTGTTGAGATCATACAAGAACGTGATACAGCGCGTGTTAAAATCAAGAAGCCAAATCATTTCAATATTTATTATCATGTCCACATCAGGGTCTGAAGGTTCCTCACAATTCGTAACAGCATCAACTGGAGAGCGCGGGCAACTGCGTAATAACATTTAATATAATATCTCCTGTGAATGTCAGTCCACCTGATAAGAATCATTTTTCTTCGCCAGCTGCATGGCCAGCATGGCGTAAAAGATTTGAAATATACTCGTTTATGTCAGTGTCCGGACAATTAGACAAGTCCGAAAAAGAAAAAATAGATATTCTTACATATATCATGGGCGAAGAAGCCGAGGAAGTTATGGTCCAATTTCAAACTGTTCCCGTTACATATGTCGAAGCCTTGTATAGTTTTGAAAGCTTTTTTTTCCTAGAAGGAATGTTATTTTCGAAAGATTTAAATTTAATTCTAGGTTTCAGAAACCTGGAGAATCTATAGACTCTTTTATCACAAATTTGCATTCCTTGGCAGAGTATTGTGATTATGGCAATCTAAAAGAAGATCTTATCAGAGACAGAATAGTAGTAGGCATACTTGATTCCAAAACCTCGGAAAGACTTCAATTAAAAGATAAACTGACTTTGCAAGAGTGTGTTCTGCAGGCAAAACAAGCTGAATTGCAAGCTAATCAAAACAAGGAGCTGCAAGGCAGTCAACGCTACATTGGAAAAGTGCAGGTTCTAAAGGACAAGGCTGCTGGTTCATCAAATTCACAATCAAACTCTTCTATCAAGTTGGACGAAATAGACAAATCTTCTTACTCTTCAAAATGTGGATTTTGTGGTTTACAACCAAATCATGTCCGAGAACAGTGCCCAGCTAACAAGTCTACCTGTAGAAAATGCCAGAAGAAAGGTCATTGGGCAGTGGTGTGCAGAAAAAATAAGGTGAGATCTATCCATTTAAATAATTTTGCAGAGTTGGAGGCCAAATATAACAGTGCAGATACAGATCTAAAGATAGATCTTTTGGAAACTGTAGATGACACCTTTCTGGGATCTATTACTATAGATCATAATCCAGATCATGATCTGGAGGTTAATCATATAGATTCCAGTGAGTGGGTAGCTCCAATTTTTGTATCAAAACTTAACAAAAATTTAAATTTTTTAGTAGACACAGGTGCAGACATTTCATTTATACCTAAGCATATAGTTAGTCCCAGTGTATGTAAACAAATTAAAGTTACTAATAAAATGGTCACTGGGCCGTCTGGGATTAAATTGATTGCGTTAGGGACTATTTCTGTTGTCTTTATTTTAGGAAGAACCGCAATTCAAAAATTAAATATTTTGAATTTATTTTGTAATCAGATAGCTCCGGTAAAATTAAATGATACTTTAAAAAATGAGATTATTAAAAAGTACCCTAAAATTTTTAATAGTGTAGGTAATTTTAAAAATGAAATGCAAATTAAGTTAGTTCAGGGTACTCCAAGTTTCATTCAATCAGTTCCACGAGTCGTTCCAATTCCCCTTTTAAAGCCATTGAAGGAGGAATTGGAACGTTTAAAAACTCTTAAGATAATTGAACTTGTTGAAGTCCCTACTGATTGGGTGAGTCCAATCGTTGTAGTTCAAAAAAATTCAAAAATTCGCCTCTGTGTCGACACATTTAAATAAGGCAGTTTTACGGTCACACTATCCAATAGGTAAAGTAGAGACTATTTTATCACAAATTCAGGACTCAAATTATTTTTCTAAATTAGACACTAATTCAGGTTTCTATCAAATTAAACTTAGCCAAGACTCCCAACTGTTAACCACTTTTATTACTCCATTTGGGAGATTCTATTTTAAAAGGTTGCCCTTTGGCATAACCTGTGCTCCGGAATATTTTTCCATGCTACTCAATAAAATATTATTTGGTTTAGAAGGTGTGATAAGCCCCATTGATGACATATTAGTCCATGCTCCTACTATTGAAGAACATAATAAAATTCTGTTTGAGGTGTTAAGGCGTATTGAACAAGAAGGCATTAGATTAAACAAAGAAAAATGCGTTTTTGCTACTCAATCTCTCACGTTTTTAGGTCACACTATTTCTAATACTGGAATTTCTGTTGATCCAGATAGAATAAAAGCAATAGTTCAATTTCCGGAGCCGAAAAACAAAAAAGAAATTTTGCAATATCTTGGTATGTTAAATTTTTCAAGTCGCTTTATACCCAACCGTTCTCACTTACTTGAGCCTCTAACTTCCCTGATAAAAAAAATGTAGATTTTAGGTGGGGAATCTCTCAAAGGGAGGCTTTTGAAAATTCAAAATCAATACTATTAAAGTGTCCTACTTTAGCATACTTTGATCCCACAAAACAAATTTCTATTCAGGCAGATAGTTCATCCTATGGACTAGGGGCCTGTCTACTTCAGACTTCAAAGGACGGAAACACTGAAGTAGTGGCATATGCTTCTCGTTTACTTTCAAATACAGAAAAGAGGTATGCTCAAATAGAGCGTGAAGCCTTGGCTTTAACCTGATCAGCTGAAAAATTTTCTGAATACATTTCTGGAATCCCCTTTTTAATGCAAACTGATCATACGCCTCTAATTCAGGTTTTACAGACAAAACCTATTGATGAATGAATTAACCCCAAGATTACAGCGTTTTAGAATCCGTTTAATGAGGTATGATTATAAAATCTATTATTTTCCAGGAAAGGAGCTCGTGATAGCCGATGCTTTATCGCGAAATTTTTCATCGGATACTGAGTTACCAATTCAAGATGAATTGCAATGGGAAACAGAGGCTCATGTTAGACTTATAGTCCAGTCGGTTGAGATAAAATCTTATTTTCTAGATGAAATTAAAGCTGAACAGGAAAAATACCCTATTACAGTTCAAATTAAAAAATATACTGAGACAGGTTGGCCAAACAAAAGTAATTTGGGTAATGATTTATCACCTTATTATCAGTTTAGATTTGGTTTTTCATTTTCTGAAGGTTTCTTATTGCGAAATTCTCGTATTTTTATCCCGGCTTCACTTCAATTGAAATGTGTGAAATTTATTCACGATGGGCACTTAGGAATTGTAACGTGTAGACAAAGAGCAAAAATGTCCGGGTGGTGGTTAGGTCTTTCTACTCAAATAGAAAATTTGGTTAGAAATTGTCCTCAATGTGTGGAAAATAGAATCAATTTTAAAGAACCCATGATTGGAGAAAGTTTTCCTGACCGTGCTTGGCAGAAAATTGCGTTAGATTTGTTTAAGAGTAATAATATTTGGAACCTTATTGTTACAGACTACTACTCCAGATG
This sequence comes from Galeruca laticollis, assembly GCA_963921935.1. Lineage (NCBI taxonomy): Eukaryota > Metazoa > Arthropoda > Insecta > Coleoptera > Chrysomelidae > Galeruca > Galeruca laticollis. The sequence goes on from OY998178.1 coordinate 126,272,849, forward strand.
TTTTGAAATATTTAAGCTTACAAAAATGACCGAATTAGTTTCATAAACAAATTAAAACAGTTATTTTCTAGATATGGAATTCCCGAAATTGTTAGATCAAACAATGGTCCGCAATTTCAGTCTGAATATAAAAAGTTTTCCTGTGAATATGATTTCAAACACATAACGAATAGTCCTTACTTTGCACAGGCTAATGGCTGTGTTGAGGCAGCTGTTAAAATTGCAAAAAATCTTTAAAAAAAATGATGACCTTCATAAAGCTTTGTTGGCTTATCGAACGACACTCTTAGAATGCAGTTTTTCCCCAAGTGAGTTGATGTTTGGGAGAAAGGTGCGCTCTTTTATGCCATTGTTGCCAAGCCAACTTAACAATCCCGTCGACAAGCAATTTTTGATCAATAGGGAAAGTAAGGTGAAAGAAAAGTCCATCAAACAATTTAATAACAGACACCGGTCCAGAAAATTATCTGACCTAGAGGTAGGAGATTATGTCTGGGTAACGGATTTAAGAGTTTACGCTAAAATACTCGAAATTTTAGATGAACCTCGTTCATACCGAATTGAATCAAACTCTGGAATTTATCGAAGAAACAGGTGGCACATGATACCAGCACATTATTATACTCAGCAACAGTTTACCCCGGCATATACTTCACCCGATAATTACCAACCTCTAAATTCTAATAATAATAGTTCAAATTTAACAGAAACATATAAAGAGTGTAAACGGAATGATATTTCTAGTACGCCTGAATGTGAATCTCTTGATGTTCCTGGATCTAGTTTCACTTCCCCTAATAAGATTGTTTCCCCTAAAATGAATGTTTACTTGAATGACCCTGTTTCTCCCCTAAACCGTCTATAGAAAACTCAATTGTTAGACCTAGGCGTGAAATTAAAAAACCTAGGTATTTAGATGATTATGAATGTTTGTAAATTTAATTAGGTCTAAGGAAGGGAGATGTTCTGTCAGGTACTTTGGCTGATGGCAACCCTGTAACGTCTGACGGATGGCGGACCTGAGTTAGGTGAGATGGGGATCGGGAAAATGACAGATAACGTAACGAGAGACTGGCGGTTAAAGGTGTATATTAAGAACCGACTGTAAACTAGAGTAAGCAAGGGTTTTGAGATAAATAAAGTATCTGAATAATAGACAATCCCAAAAGTGTATTATTATAGAACCCGCAAACATAACAGGAAACAGTTAGCCTAACAAAAGCATCTGCAAACAATCTTTTAACAACCCAAAAAGCAATGGAACGAAGCATGCTAGGGATCTCACTCCGCGACAAAATTAGAAATGAGGATATCAGAGGACAAACTACAGTTACTGATATAATACAAGAGGCGGCTAAGATGAAGTGGCAGTGGGCCGGTCACCTGGCTAGACTGGATAAAGATAGATGGGCACATAAAATAACAGTTTGGATGCCTAGACAGGCCAAGCGAAGCATAGGACGCCCACAGAAGAGATGGGTAGACGACATTAAGAAGGTGGCAGGCAAGAACTGGTTAAGTACAGCTAGGAACAGGGAGACATGGAAACAAATGAGAGAGATGTATATCCAGGAGTGGACAACTATGGGTTGAGGAGGAAGAACATTGGCTATGGAAGATGTTTAATGTATTTTTAATGAATACCCTTTAAAAATAACACTGTTAAGATTTTTGCTTACTTCCTTACTGTCAATACCTAAACGGGAAATAAGTTTTGAGTATATTGTAATATGTTTTGTGGATATTGTATGTTAATTTTTACAATAAACTTGAAAACATTAACATTTTTAATAGAGAAATTAGAGACCTTTCAAACGATATATCACTTACCATTTAAAAAATTGGGTATTGTACCTGTCCTTCGAAGGGGGTTGGGGTAGGGATCAAATTTTCACGTTGAAGAATATCAATTTATAATTTAAATTTGACGTCCTTCGGGATTTCTTATAATTATGTACAGTAATTGAAATAATGAATTTATTCTATTTATTTAATTGTGGTTTTTACTTACGGGAAATTTGGTGAAATATGTTTTTAGAAATCTATCCTCAGCTTTGTAGAGAGTAGTTAATGTTCCAGGCGGCAAAGGGAGTTTGATAACTATTCTTCCTAATTCGTTGACTTCAGCTTCAGTACCATCCTTTCTTAACACCTGAACTACAAAAATGTAATGAAGTATTCTCATTAATTTGATATCTTTTAAAACAATTTGAGATAAAATTTTAGCAATCTAAGCATTTCCTTAACTTTGTTAGTTTGTGAGAATTTTTGCGTTTCAAAGGGAAAAAAACGCTTTGACATAAAAATAAGGGTAGACTTTTAGATTGAAATGTAAGATTAACCGAATTTTGAAATATACTTTCTTCTTCTTCAAGTGCCTTCTTCACTACTGAAGGTTGGCGACAATACCAGCAAACTCCTCTCTATTTCTTGCTGCTCTCAATAGGGTGCATGTGTCTAATCCTGTCCACTCTCTTATATTCTTAAGCCATGAGCATTTTCGTCTTCCGGGTCCTCTTCGGCCCTCTATCTTTCCCTCCATAAGCAGTCTCAAAAGTTGACATTTTTCTCCTCTGTATACATGTCCCAGATAACCAGTTTTGCGTTGTTTCACATGTTGTAAAAGTTCCCTGTCTGTTTCCATCATTCTTATAACATTTTCATTTGTCATTCTTCGGGTCCATGGTATCTTCAAAAGTCTGCGGAAGATCCACATTTCAAATGCTTCCAGTCGCTGCATTATCCTATTTCCCATTGTCCAGGATTCCGAGCCATATAAGAGGACAGAATAAATGTATGACTTCACGAAACGGTATCGAGTATCGAGTGACAGGGTGGCATTCGTTAGAAATGTCTTCATTCTCACGAACGTGGCTCTTGCGTTTTCAATTCGAGCTCGAATTTCGGTCTCTGGTTCCAGGTTTTGGGTAACCCAGCACCCGAGATACTTGAATTTTCTCACCTCATCTATTGGAGTACCATATATTCGTATATTGACTATATTCTTAATATAGTCAAATAGCCCATTGTTGCATTCTATCGATCTCTGTATCATTTTATATCAAATAACTTACTACTATATCCAGGAAATGGAAGTCCTACGGTGAGATCTGTATCGTTGCAAGGATTCTTTAAGCCAGCACACATTCCAGAAATTCCAGAACCTGTTTCAGTCTGCCACCAATGATTTATCACAGGTGCTCCAAACATTCTTTCCGCCCATAGTTTTGTATTCAAGTCCAGATGTTCTCCGGCCAACCACAGTTGTCTTAAGCTGGATAAATCGTACTCCATGCCGTATATTCCTTCGGGATCTGTTTGTTTCAATAGCCTCATTGCTGTTGGTACGGTGAACATTCCATTCACTTTGTAGTCGCTGATAATTCTGGAAATGTATTGAAATGTGATAGTATGTCCCTTAAAAACGTTATTAAAAGAATCAAATTCGCTAAATTTGTTTTCCATAATTAATAAGATAACCGAAAGTTATTTTATGGAACGATAAAGAGAAACAAGAAATGTTCGAGATAGCATTATGATTGATTCATTTTATATTTTTAAATATAATCGCGCTGCGATGACATTTTCACCTCGTCTTGTATTGGGTCAATTGGTCGAGTCCAGACCTAGACTAGCAGTACTCCAATTACCTTTACCTCAATCTGGACCGTAGCAAACATCCTGTGGTATATCGCGCGTCATCGCCGGTCGGCCAGTAGATTATCGGAAGGAACGGAGTAACCAAGATAAAATGTCATTTTGTAATTAAATTGATCATACAGTCCGCTTAAAAATGAAATTCAAAGTGATATCGTCGTGAACAAGAAAAATTTAACATCAAAGAACATGAAAGACAAAAAATGGTATAGTAATTACAGAGGAGGGCCAAATCGTGGAGAGGTGGCGAGAATATTTTACAGAACTTTTGGATGGAAAAGACTATACTGAAGAAAAAAGGAAAGGAAGAAAGGTGAAAACTGAAGTAAAACAAGAAGACGAAATCACACTAGAATCAATAAAAGTAGCAGTAAGTAGAGCACATAAGAGTAGAAAAATAGGACACGATGAGCTCTCAAAAGAAATGCTGAAATCACTACCAAATGAGGCTCTAATGTATCTACAGGATCGAATGATAGAAATAATGAAAAGAAGGATAGCCTCAACAGATTGGCAAATAGGAATTATATCACCTATATTTAAAAAAGGAGACAGCCTAGAGAATTACAGTTCCATTGTATTGTTAAGTAATGCGGCTAAAATATATACCAGAATGTGAGAAACAAGTCTTCTAGAAATATAATAGCTAACTGTGGAAGACATGCAATTTGATTTTAGGCCCAATATAAGAACCTAAGATGCCATATTCATTGTAAAACAATTATCGGAGAAGAAAGCCATACAAGAGAAAAGAAGCGTACAAATGTGCTTCGTAAACTTAGAAAATGCCTTTGATACAATAAAAAGAACAGATATATTGAAGATCCTAGAGAGAAGAGGAGTAAACCAAATTCTAATCGTAAGATGGGTTTCCAATTACACCAGTGGTCTCCACTTTATCAACATCTGGTCTTCAAGTAACTCACTAACTACAAACCAGCTAATAAGATAAGTAACACTCATGATCTTGTAAAAAAAATTGGCAATCTCCAAATGAGTTCTAACACACTCATAATTTCGTTCGATGTCAGCAATTTGTTCACTTCCATATCCAAAATTGAAACTCTACGTCTGGTCTCAAGTTAACTTTCCACACATTCAGTATCTGATCCTATCAAAGAAGATATCTTAACTTTACAAAAATTTTGTATTTTCAGGATTTTTTCACTTTTAATGATAAACATAATTATCAACCAGACGGTCTACCAATTGGAAACCCCCGTCCCCCTTCCTAGCTGTTGTTTTTATGAAAAATTTAGAAAATACTTCCATTATCAATAAAATCAACAAAGTAGTCAGATGGTATCGCTACGTTGACGATTGCCTGGCATTTATTTTAGGTAACATTGATGAAGTCCGTACAATTCTTTTTCAACTAAATAATTTACCCCCAAATATCAAATTCACTCTTGAGATAGAAAAGGATAACAAATTTAACAGTTTGGACCTAACCATCACCAAAATTATCAATAAATTGGATTTCTCTGTGTACAGAAAACCCCTTCAATTATAATCATCCAACCCAACATAAAATAGCAGCCTTTAATTGCTATATCAATAGATTACTGAACATTTCTTTAAGGTTAGTGAATTACAAAAAACAAGTGAACATTATTAAACCAATTGCTTTCAACAATGGTTAGGTTGCCAACCTAACATCGAAAATGCTTTGCAATTTTATAAATTATACATAACTGAGTTTCTTCATTTTTGTAATCTTAAGTATTAACAACTTCAATACACCAAATATCCATAAAATTTAGTTTTCTTCCTCATATCATGAAGATAAGTATGACAGTAATATCTTACCGATAATATGAACTAGGGTCTGGGGTTGTAGTTGGTTTTCCTTCGTATATGATAGTCGTCATACCATATAATAACGGTCCATAACACATGAACGAGTGTCCGACGACCCATCCAAAATCGCTTGTCGCCCACCATACGTCATCTGGTGTAAGTCCGTATAAAGTTTTCAAATTATAAATTAGAGTGCACAAATGTCCACCTACTGGTCGAGTAATACCTTTTGGTTCACCTACAAAGAATTTTATTTATAATTTTTTCCAACGATCACTACGTAGATATACAGGGTATACAGAAACTCTCCTGCCAAACTACGTCACTAACAGTAAATATAAGTAAACACAAACTTTACAGATTTTTCCTTTTCTACTGACAGTAGAAACACATGTGTTCACGATTAGGAAATCTTTAATTTTATAGATTACGGTACTTTTAAAAACGTGTAAGGCGTAAATTCAGTTTATTTGCTAGCATTATAAAAATTTGTAGACCTTTTTGCATTCTTTCGGTGTTGTTGTGAATTCAAATGGTAGATTCACTTCATTTTCAGCTTTGTTAAATACTTTTAAAATATCACGTTCTGCACTATTATTTGTAAAATAGTATTGTTAGAGCAACGGAATAACAAAATTTTTGGAATTCGTGAAAGACATATTGTCGCTTTGTGTTTGAAAACTTATAGTTAAAAATTTAGGAGAATGTCACATTTCACCCTATTATTTATTGTGTTGTAAACGCCGTAAAATGTCATTTCTTGGAGCAACTAAAATTGTAAATTGCTTAAGAGACTTATTGTCACGTTGTACGTGAATTTTTATGGTAGATACTCGGAATGTGTGTAATAAACGTTTGAATCACCTTCCTGAGTAAAAAGATTACAATAGGACGGTCTCGCTTTTTAAATGTTCAATAGTAATTGAAATATCTATTGGAGGCGTCCATTGTTGATTCTTGTCGATGATTCCGACATGTCAAATGATACTGGCCAATAGCAAATGTTTATTTCCTTTTAGTCAACCCAATCCACGTGTAAACACGCCCCTTGCAGATTTCTATTTAACACGTCTTACAACGTGAATAAATTAGTTCATAACTCAGTTCCTAAGTCAGTAAATCACTCAACTACAAAGTTTCATTATCCAAATCAGTTACGAGCTCATCGCTCAATCAACGAAGTGAGTTCAACGCTCATTCAAGAAGCATTCACAATTAGTTTAGCAGTTATCGCAATCGGTTAGTAAGTTATCGGTTACATTATTAACGAGTCAGTTGGTTGAATAGTGGATCGGTTCCTTAAGTTGTGCAACAAAGTCGAAACTTAAGTTCTAAGTGTAATTCAAGTCGAAACACATCGTTTCACCTCTATTAAGTCAAACACGTCGTTCCTTAATTAGTTTTCGAGTTCATCACTCAGTTCAGTTCATCACTCAAATTCAGTGAGTCGTAGTTATATATCAAAGTACCTTCACTCAAATTCAAACAGTCAGAGGTACTAAGTCTAACATATCGTTACTAGTTGCTATACGAGCCAAGTAAGTAATCAAATTAAGATTATTAATCTAGTTGAATGTCTACGCTACTCGACGAAGTTCAACTTGAAATATAATCAAAAACAGTATTCATTAATTATATATAGGGAGCCACTTGGCAATTTTAGAACCTCACGTTATGCCATATGTCCCTTTTAAGGGAGAAAATTTTGTGTTCATGCAAGATAATGCACGGCCCAACATTGGCATAATTGTACTGGAGTATTTTGAAAAAGTAGGAATTTATACCATGGCATAGCCATCCAGAAGACCTGATCTCAACCCCATAGAATACATATGGGATAATATGAGCAAAAATTTCAGCCCATCAAAACCCTCTGAATAACCTTGATGACCTTAGCACTACCCTGCTTGATATATGGGAGACAATACCACAAGATGTTATTCGTGCAAGTAGTGGAAATACGAGGTACTGAAAACAAAAATTAGTGAAGTTGATTTTATCATTCATAAATCGAATACTCATGTTTTCTTAATTATTTGTCTGGGAAATGAAATTTTATGTTATATTAATTTATTAAAGATGAATATACTTTATTATACGTATTTACTTTAACTAAATACAAAAATTTAAAAAAAAATATTTTGATTTTTTGGCGTTTCTTGATATTATGCGATACTTTTGCTGCTAAGTGTATTAGACACTGACCTATGTAAAGCGTCATAACGACATGTACGTTTATTCAAACTGTTTATATTAATCAATATTCGAGAATTGTAGATGGCTTTTGTATAATTAGCATAACCTTAATTCATCTCGTATACTAAACAGTGACAAGGTTGAGTTCACACAAGTTCCTTCACAATAAATATTTAGATTAATTAAAACAGTGCGTTAATTTTGTCCAGGAGTTTATTATACAGCTTTCATATCTTATATATTAAATTTTTTTATAAAAACTGAAGTCTATCAAATCATATCAAATTTATTATACAATAATTAAGTACAATAATACAAAAAGCGGAAAAATATACATATACCAAAAATTTCCAGACCTGGCATCATAACCTAGGCAAGATTTGCGTGTATGTGGTGACATTATACAAAATGATGGCTAAACGGAAGCAGATATGCTTGAAGAGCAAATAATAGAAGAATAACCTTCTACATCTGGACAGAGAAGGAAGGAAATTGTATTTGACGATTATTCTTCAGACGACGTTGATTTCGATGAGATTTTTAAAAAAAACAAGAAAAAGAAAAGGAATTCTTAGACTATGTACAGGGCAAATCAACTAAAAGTAATGCTTCTCAGTTTAAAAGCGTAATTCGGAATGTAGGAAGTTTTATAGTGTTTCAATACCAGGGATTGTTAAATTCTGGCAAAATTGTGGTCTATGGTGAAAATGAAGTCACTATTAGCTCCATAGAAAAGTCGTGAAAATGGCCGTCTAAACCAGATGTAATGCCTTACTCTTGGAATGACGTTCTAGGTTCTATAGACCCACCTCGATAATTTTCTGAACAAGGCTCATTTGTTGTTCCGGAATTAAATGCCTTTTTTCATAACTAGTAGGTACTACCCACTTAGTAGGTTCCCATAAGGACCTAATTTGAGAGTTTGCTACTTTAACCTGTGTTTTTGTTAATTTTACTAATTGGTACTTAAGTTCCTTATAAATCTTAAAAAATTCCTTTTTTTGCCGTTTTATAATGTAAATTTATTTTATTGAAAATAAAAAATACTTAAAATATGTTTTTTATAAATTTTATACAGCAGAATTATATTTTGGAGCAAAGTCTATTTAACGCGCTGGGAGACATTGCTCCAGGTAACATATAGTACAAGTTGTAATACAATTTTTCAGCTGGAGCAAAGTAACTCCTTCCATTGGTAGACTTTGCCCCACTTTTTAATAATAAAAAGAAATAGTTCCAGCTAAATTTTTTAAATAACGACCGTACAGGAGGTTTAAGTAACCTTTTAATTATACTTCATGCGAAAATCAAAATTATATTTTCATTTTTTACATATTTTTTAGAACATTTTCTATTTTTGCTCTTAAAAATGGAGCAAAGTAACCTCGTTTTACGGTATTTTTTATTTTGAATATTCTAAAACGTTTAGCTAGTGACTGTTGTGTGTTCTATTTAATCTAAAACAATATTTTCTAAAAAACTTGTTGGTGTAAAAGTCAATGCACAAATCTTTGAAGAATTTCAAATGATTCGAGATATCATTTACAATTTTTCCATGCTGGAGAAAAGGGCTCCTACTTTAAAATGTAAGTTTGATAAAATTAAATAATGAAGATACTAAAATTAATTACAAGAAATTTCTGTCAGTTTACTTATGGCACGAGTTTTTTAGCTAAAATTACTTTTAATAGTGTTAAGAGAAAAATAGTTTTATATTGGACTATACTTATTAATTTTTTTCTAGGTACTCTTCACTAAGTGCAGATTTTTTTACCTGAGTTTATTAAAAGTCGAACTTCATTGTGGCGGCTGCTAAGATGTATAAGTTTTAGGTAAGTAGATAGTTTTTATTAGTTATTGAAAATGCAAGTGTTCAAGTGAAAATTTGTCTTTGAATGGGGAAAAATTACAATAAACATTGAAAAATTAAAAATATTAAAATGTAGCATGCATAAGTATTTTATTAAAAATAATGCCAATGGCAGCGCACAAAATAAAACAAAAAGTGCAATCCAAGGTATGGTACTATGTATAAAGAATAGGTTTGAAATTAGTCAGGAAGAAATTTTCTGAAGTATATGCTCAAGAATGGTCTTCTATTTGCGAACATGTAGAGAAATGCGAATCTGAATGGATTAAAAAAGGACACATTTTTGATAATTCTGTAGATTCTCTAAGTTTAATGTAAATACAGGATCGTCTGACAAATCTATTAGTGTTATCAAATTTTTTAGTGGCTCTGAAAGCAACTAATAACACATGTTGACTAGAAGACATTAATTCTCATGAAGTTAATATCAATCAATATGTTTTATATTTTAGGAAGATGGAAGAGTTTACATCTTGGAGATGATTACAGAACAGAAAAGTTGATTATTGTTGCAGGGACAGAAAAAAATTGGCAAATGGGAAAATAGTAATTTACGTAACAAGTCCGGAAAGTACTGTTTTTTCGGACGAGTAGAAAAGATTCTAGGACGAGCCGCAGAAGTCTACGAGTCTAAAAAAACAGTTTCCGGTCGTGTAAAGTACATTACTTTTTTGGCAACCGTGTGGATTAGTTATCAACATTGATATAAAAATAAGTAAAGAACATTTCTTTATATTATCTATTTATAAAACCAAATTAGAAACATTGTAATCCTTACATTCTAATTCCTGTTTATATTAATATTTATATAGACGAGGCGATGAAGCACTAAAAAGGCCAAAGATAGGAAATCTTTTAGTACAGTACGGATCGGAATGCGGTTTTTGCATTCGCTTCCAAAAATTATTTATACCATTCCTAGCTACTTTCTACCTATTACAAACCGGAAGTTCCATTGCTGCAGCCAAATGCATTCAAAAGATACATTTTTTGAGAGGCCTTTTGGAAAATTTCATAACTTTGTAAATAAGAGTCAGAATTGGCCCAACTTGGGTATCCAGGGGTTTTTGAGGTCGCTGATCACGATTATGTTGTTCAAATTGAGCCCCCGAACACCTGGAGCTCAGGAACGCCACCGAACGTCATCTCCGTGGGACTATCCCGAACCTCATGCGAGGAAGGAGAGAAACTCGGCACCCGGGTTTTTTTTGGGTTGCTGAATTCAAATATGGCACCGGCGAACACCCCACGAACACCTGGTGCCCCCTAACCTGGACGCGGACGTTATCTTCGGGAATTTTCCTGGAAATATCGGCAAAAACGAAGCGAAAATCGTTATGGGGCCGTTTTGTGTGCGCTGAATCTGAATTTCATGTGGAAAACGACCCCCCGAACATCTGGTGCGCCCAAACCTGGCCCTGAACGTCATCCCCGAGGGGTTTCCAGACACAATTGAAGAAGACGAACCGAAAACCGTTACGGGGGGTTTTTTGGGTCGCTGAATTCAAATATGGCACCGCGAATACCCCACGGACACCTGGTGCGCCCTAACCTGGTCGCGGACATCATCTTCGAGAATTTTCCTGGAAATATCGACAAAAACGAAGCGAAAATCGTTATGGGGCCGTTTTGTGTGCGCTGAATCTGAATTGCATGTGGAAAACGTCCCCCATAACGATTTTCGCTTCGTTTTTGTCGATACCTCCAGGAAAATTCTGGAAGATGACGTCCGCATCCAGGTTAGAGCGCACCAGGTGTCCGTGGGGTGTTCGCCGGTGCCATATTTGAATTCAGCGACCCTAAAAACCCCCCGTAACGGTTTTCGGTTCGCCTTCTTCAATTGTGTCTGGAAAACCCTCGGGGATGACGTTCAGGGCCAGGTTTGGGCGCACCAGGTGTTCGGGGGGTCGTTTTCCACATGAAATTCAGATTCAGCGCACACAAAACGACCCCATAACGATTTTCGCTTCGTTTTTGTCGATATTTCCAGGAAAATTCTCGAAGATGGCGTCCGCGTCCAGGTTAGGGCGCACCAAGTGTTCGCCGATGGCATATTTGAATTCAGCGACCCAAAAAACCCCGGGTGCCGAGTTTCTCTCCTTCCTCGCATGAAGTTCGGGATAGTCCAACGGAGATGACGTTCGTCGGCGTTCCCGAGCTCCAGGTGTTCGGGGGGTCAATTTGAACATCATAATCGTGAACAGCGACCTCAAAAACCCCTGGGTACCCAACTTGGGCCAATTCTAACTCTTATTTACAAAGTTATGAAATTTTCCAAAAGGCCTCTCACAAAATGCATTTTTTGAATGCATTTTTGACTGCAGCAATGCAACTTCCGGTTTGTAATAGGTAGAAAGTAGGTAGGAATGGTATAAATAATTTTTGAAAGCGAATGCAAAAAACCGCATTCCGATCCGTGCTGTACTAAAATATTTCCTAACATAATGCTTCATCGCCTCGACTAATATTGAACTTTGAAAAATTGGTTATATTAAACAGGTGCAATTAACCATACAAACTTTTAAAAAGAAGAAACTCTATTATTAAGATGTCAAATTAGTAAGTTGTTATGTCGTTGCTATAGTAATGATGAACTGCATTCTTCTAATACCTACCTATATTTCAACGTATTTCACTTTCCGTCTCAGTACGGAAAGTACGTACTTTCCGGACTAGGCCGAAAAAGCTATACTTTCTCTAAGAAAAAGCGTCCGGAAAATAGGTACTTTGCGGACAGTTGCCGAAAAAATCCATTTTTTATGAGTATAATAGGATTATTTCAAATTTTATTATATTATTTATTATAATTGTTTAGTTTTTATGAATGTATCATTTTAGGTTTTTTTCTTCGTATAAGAAACACAATATAAAGATCTGAGGAAGCATCCATATTCGTGTCCATCAAGAATCAAACTTTACATTGAAAGTGATGGTATCTACTTTCAGATAACTATAATTTGAATATTGAATATTTTAACTTACTTGTTATTATAATATAAAGGACGTACCATTCACGGAAACACAAAGATGAAATACGTGTCAAAAGATTGAAGGAAGAACTCAAAATAGTATAGTAAATTAACAGCAGGTGTTACAAAAGACAGAATATTGCAGGAAAACGAGGTTGTTTAAGGAACTACCAGCACTACAACAGAAAATGATTTTTATATAGATGGAACATCTGTAACTTAATTGAATTATCAAAAAGAAGTAACCCATTTTATTGAAGAGAGGTCCAGGGCACAAGCTTCACTTAGCGTAGATAAAATAAGAAAGGTAATTGTAATTAAAATTTCATCAATATTTAAAAAAAATACTCCAATTAAACATGATTCCATTTCAAAAATTAATTATTTCATCAACAACTGCGAACCATTGGCAAAATTCAATAATGCATTTGAAAAAACATATATGTCATGCAAATTCCAGAAGAAGAGGAAGTTTATAATATCACAAAAACAGAAACGGGCATACTATCCTAATGAAACATAGAATGTGTACTTAAATCATTGTATAACGGTATTTTGTTTATGATTAAAATTTATGTTTGCTTTATGTTAAATTTGGAATTTTGCTACGTCTATTTTTTATAAATTAAAATAAACAATCTATAACTTCCTATTTTGTGTTTTTGCGCCATTTTTTGATACTTAAATGATGTACCTATTAACAACTTGAGGTAAGTTTAAAAATTACTTTGTTTTTAATATAAATACCTTCATTAAACTTTTAGTAGTGTTTGTTTCCCTTAACCATAACCTATAAGCAACATAGCGATAAAACTTTAAATACATCAGCAATCTTCAAAGGAACTGTCATATCATAATTAATAAATGATTATTATTAATATTCCAAGGATATTGGAGATACTTATAATAGTCAAATGTCTTTGCTTTCACATATACAAAAATCAGTTACGAGTGCCAATCGAATAATCGGTTTAGTTTTCAGACAAACCATTCTTTTTTCAAATTTTGCAACTAAAAATGCTGTTTAATACTTTAGTAAGATTTAAACTTGAGTGTGGATCTATTATGTGGGGAGATCAACGTCAAATGTCCGTAGCAAATATCGAGAAAGTACAGAATAAATACTTACGTTTCTTGTATTATAAAAAATATAATCGTCGAACGGATTATAGGACAACTAGATTGCGGGAAGAACTTGAGGTTATCTCTATCACTAGTCGACTTAAATTAAATATGATTTTCTTGAATAAAATAAATAATTGTATATCGACATCTAGTAATTTACTGCACTTAATTCATTTCAAAGTTTCCTCGAGGTTATCTCGAACCTCTTTATTCCTTGGGAGACTAAGAGCATTAGTTTGTTCTCCTCTTTAGTTCATGTTAAAACTTGCCAATAATGTTATCGAAGTAGATTGGACAATGTCATTTAGACAATTTAAGAACAGTATTTATTACCTATATTAAGAACTTTGGTGTATGAAGGAACAGTTCTGGAAATTAATCGTCTTTGCCTTGTTTTTAATTATCTACATTAATCAGTATAATACTGTCATATTTATCAATGGCCATACTACACAATGTTAGAATAAAATTTATGTTTTATCAATTCGTATTCCATGTAATTAGGTTATAGAAATCTGTTTGGAAAAAATAAATTATTGATATTCTCATTTTGTGTTAACCTACAAAATGTGAAATCATTACGCTCCTAATTTTCAATTTTACAATATGGCGATGGTTTGACAAGTTGGTGCACACGACTGCAACTTCAGGTGGCTTCAACATTCGTGAAACAGACTCTAGATTCGGTTGAGGAGGTCGAAGGTCATCCGGAAGGAGACATGTCTTCGACGATGTTCCGGCCGGCTTTAAATTGGTTGAACTACTCATAAATTTGGGTTTTTCATAAAACAGAGTATCCGTAAGCCTTTTCAAGCATTTGCAACGATTCCACACATCAAATTCAGTTGGAAACACACACTTTTAGACAAACTCTCCGTTCAATTTTAAAATTCGCAGAGTACTACTGAGGTGAACTTATTCCACCAGCTGCTGTAAGCACTGTGGTTGACATATTGCGTTCATTTCTGGCATCGTAATTAGGGACAGTCTTACCAACATAAAAATACTTTCTGCGAGCATTTTAAATATATATATTGCGAATACTTTTTTGTCATATATAACAAGTGATCCTCATAACCTATTTCTAAATATTTGAGTAAAAAAATTCACTCACCTGTGGTTCCTGAAGTATAGAGAATATATAGAGGATCGTTGGAGTCGACTGGTATACAAGGTGCACTTTCACAATTTTTAATAGCTTCTTCCCAATCCATATCCCTCTCTGGATTAAGATCACCGATTTCCACACCTTTTCTTTGGAATATGATACATTTCGAGGGTTTGTGAGTAGATAATGATATTGCTTCGTTTAATTCAGTTATGTAGCTGGAAAAGGAAAAATAATTACTTCGGTAATACATTGTGAAAGGAAGGAATTTGGATTACAACTGATTTTTTCTGCGACCATAAAGAAAAATGTACATTTCAAGTGCGCTTTCGATTAAGAAACTTACCACGTTGTAACACAGATTTTCATTTCCCACGGGCTAACTGTATCGAAATATTTAATTTCCCATGACTTTCATTAGCTACTAGACTGTCAGTATATTAACGAATTTTGTGATCATATATAATATCGAATCATGTTTGTCTAATAATTGGACATTTCACATCAGTATTTACAAAATTCGTTTAAAAAAATTAGTAATCGAAAATGAGTAACGACAGTGAGGCTGATTTGACGTTGACATGCTGATCCCGATATGTACACTAGACATTGCTTTAGAAGAACATCGGGCACTATCCTGGAAAACGAAGGAGGTGATATGACTTCTTTAAAGAGACACGGTGGCCGAAAATCCACCACCGTTGCCCGGACATAATATATAGATGACTCGATGAAAAGTAAATAAGATTTGGCATATAAAATTTTCAACGCCATTGTAAACCCAACTATAATCCTTTCTTCTTCCCGAAATGGAGCTCTCTGTGTTAATGACGAAACTTTCAACGCATAAACAAACATTCCCCAGATAGTATTGAATATCTACTGCACCAACGTTACTTTTAATTTGAATGGCAGTGCTGATAGTACGTGTAAAAATGTTTTTGATAATTGATAAATTGTTTCGTAGTTTTACTTGAATTATAACGATTGTCTTACGTAAATTACTTTTATTTCCGAGTGGTCAAAATTTGAAAATTCAAATCAAACCAAGTTTTTCAACCATGAAATTCTTCTTCTTCCAACACCTCGTCTTCCCATTATTTTTCCCTGCAGATTATATTGCAGTGAATAGAACCTGCTCTCGTTTCCCATTATGTCCACCAAGTATTAACCGCTTCCTTTTTTTGCCATCCTCTTAGAAACTTCGATGTTTGGCACATGATCTGCCCAAGATCTTTTTAATATTCTACGATACAACCACATTTTCATTGTCGCCTCAGTCAGCTTCCATGCTTCCACACCGTGAAAAAAAGAATAGAGAACACATAACAGCGAAGGAGTCTTATCGTGGTCTTTAATGCTATGTGATGACTTATGAATATGTTTTTCCTTTTGTTAAAGATAGACCTTTCTTTTTCAATTCGAATTCGAATTTTTTCAGAGTGATCCCATTGTTCGTTGACATTAGTTCCTAGGTAGTTAAGACTGCATACTTGTTCTACTGGTTTTTTATTAACCTGTAAGTTGGCAGTGGTTTATCCTTTCTTTGCCTATAATCATACATTTTGTTTTATGGATATTAATATAGTTGGCTGCATTTTGTTCATAATTTCTTGTAATCCTTCTAGGCTGTAGTATCGTCTGCGTAACGTACGTTATTTATTCTTTCTCCATTCAGAAGGATTCCGTGTTCAATGTTTTCCATAGCTTCTCTAAATATTCATTCTATATACATATTGAGCAGTAATGGAGAGAGAACCTTGGGCCTTATAATATTTAGTTTCCGGAAAAAGAAACTGGACCTGCTGTCCTGAAATAGAAGACCAGTATGGCCTCGACCAAAAGACCAAAGCAATTAGCTGGATCTGCCGTGGCGAACGGTGACCAAGCCTCGTCAATGGCACCAACTACAGCCTCACCCCAAGGCTGCTTCTTACATTCTTGGTAAAAGGGTCAAGGATGAATCAATCGACCTTGCCTTCCTGCAAGAACCATGGACAGGAAACACAGACCGAGTAACTGGCCTCAGCAATATTCCTGGTGAGGTAGTAGTCTGTCCTGGGGTGAAACCCAAGGCAAGTCTCCTCATTAGGAAAATATTAATTATTTTTTGCTTACAGGCTTTTGCACTTGATGTAGTAGCCATCCAAGTGTCCCTACCGGAGAAGAATGGTATGACTAACATAGTCGCCTGCTCAGCATACTTCCCAGGGGACACGGATACTGTACCTCCTCTCGCTATACGTCGGTTAATCGACTATTGCAAGAAGAACAGACTCCAGTTAGTCATAGGCTGTGACGCCAATTCACACCATACATCGTGGGGCAGCACGGATATAAATCATAGAGGTGAGTTACTTTTTGATTAAATACTAGGGGAAGGGCTATCTGTTATTAATAAGGGCTCCGAACCAACTTTTGTAACTATAAATAGATCAGAGGTGTTATATTTAACAATCAGCTCAAACTTTTTGAGCAATAAGATACGGCATTGGGCAGTATCTACTGAGCCTTCGTGTTCAGATTACAGGCAAATTCAATTCAACATTGAAATAGGTCCACGGCCAGTAGTGAAATATCGCGACTCAAAAGCTACTGACTTGAGTAGATACAGAAATTCCCTCCAACGGTACATTGAGGAAGGCTTCACTACAATAAACAGTTGTGATGGGATATATACTGCGGCGAACAAGCTTCGGGAAGCAGTGATCTCCTCCTATCATGAAAACTGTCCACTCAAGACAAAAAGAGATAATCGCAACTCTACTTGGTGGAACAAAAGCCTAGATAAGCGAAGAAAAGAAGTTCGGCGACTGTTCAATCGATCTAAAGAGTCAGGCTACTGGGAACCTTATAGAACTGCTCTAACAACTTATAACAAAGAAATTAGAAAGGCGAAGCGGGAGTCTTGGAAGAAGTTCTAGGAGAGTATATCTGGCATACCTCGCAGTACCACAATACACAAGATTCTATCTAAAGAGCCGATTGCCGAGATAGGGTCGATGAAACGACCAGATGGCACTTTTACGACCTCGAGAAAAGAAAAGTTAGAGCTTTTGATTAAAAACCACTTTCCCGGAAGTTTAACTCGCAAGGCGGCCCAAAAAGAATGATAGGGAGGTCGCCAAGAACGTTATCACAGCACCGGCGATTGAATGGGCATTGAAATAATTTCAGCCCTTCAATTCTCCCGGTGAGGATGGCATCTTTACAGCTCTGCTACAAAACGGACTGGAATCACTTATACCCATCCTCATTAAACTGTATAGAGCTAGTCTGGCGTGGAATTATATACCATCCAGTTGGTTGTCGGCTAGGGTAGTATATATACCGAAAGTAGGCCGCACAGACCCATACCCTAAATCGGTCAGACCAATTAGCCTAACATCTTTGTGATTTGAAAGAGTACTGGACTGCCATATCAGGCAGGTAGCTTTATACAGCTCCCCCTTGAGCATCCACCAGTACGCTTACCAAACAGGCAAATCAATAGATTTAGCATTACATAACTTTGTTGGGAAAATCACACAATCCCTTAACAATAAGGAGATTGCGGTGGGCATTTTTTTCATCATCGAATGAGCATTCGACAATGCACTACCGGCCTCCATTGGTTCAGCTTTGACTGAAACGGGCATTAAACCAACGATTACCGGCTGGATATATACCATGCTCACTAATAGAACAGCCACTACATCTATTCAAGATGAAGCCATTAGCTTCAAGGTTTTCAGGGGCTGCCCGCAGGGTGGAGTGTTATCTCCCCAATTGCGGTCACTCCTCATGGATGACCTGCTTGGTACTTTCGGAGGAAGAGGGGTAGAACTGCAAGCGTATGCAGACGACCTTGTCATTCTGGCAAGAACCAAGTCAGGATGGGTTGCACATAATACCCTCTAAAAGACTTTGAGTGATGTCTACAGTTGGTGTCAGAGGGAACAGAAGTCTGTTAACACTGGTAAAGCTGTAATAGTTCCCTTCACTAGGAGACGGAATTTGCCGGACCTTCCGCCACTTTCCTATAATGGTGAGGTTCTCCATTTGCAGAGGAAGTAAAGTATTTGGGGATCATCCTAGATAAAAAACTCTCACTTGGAGAAAGTTATCCATAAGGCCAGACTATCCTTGTGGACATGTCGCAGGATCTGTGGAAAATCTTAGGGCTTGGGTCCCAAACAAATCCATTGGATATATGTGTTGATTGTTAGACCAATGATCACATATGGAGCCATTGCTTGGTGGTCAAAAGCTTTACAGAAAACGGCCCAAGCAAAGCTCTCTGGCATACGGAGACAGGCTTGTTTTGCTATAACTGGTGCTATCAGTACCACACCGTCAGCAGCCATGGAAATCCTCCTGGACCTACCTCCTCTCCATATACTTCTGGAAAAGGAGGCCAGATGGACAGCATATAGAATTGTGCATATTTCTAAATGCACAAAACAGACTTATACAGAGCAAAGCAGAATGCTAGCGGCCACCGAAAGTCATAGTGTTCTGGGAATGACCTCTGATATAATGCCCCCAACAATAAACTATATTCTGCCTTGTACCGACCTATTCCTAATAGAGATGAGTGGGTTCTCCGCAAGGATGAACTCTCAAGAGCAGACATCTGTTGGTACACTGATGGATCAAAGACGCCCTCAGGTTCTGGTGCGGGTGTATACGGGCGAAGACCTAGGACAGAAATCTCAACCTCTCTGGGATCCTATGCAACCGTACTTCAGGCGGAAATTTATGCCATTGCTTCATGTGTGGAGAGTTTGGGGCAATCCAACCACACGCATAGATCAATAATAAATTTCACCGACAGCCAAGCGGCCTTGAAAGCACTTAGCTCGTACCGTGTAACATCGAAATTGGTTCTAGACTGCCAAAAAAGACACGCCTCAATAGGAGAACGCAACAGTGTATCGCTGGTTTGGATCCCTGGCCACTCTGATATGGATGGTAATGAGAAGGCGGACTCTCTTGCAAGGGAGGGTGCTGCTCATAACTTTATCGAACCAGAACCTACAATTGGCATCGCAACAAGTGTTGCCAAACAAACACTAAATACCTGGACTGCAAGACGTGTTTTAGACTCCTGGCATAATATACCAGGATTGGTTCATTCAAATGCCTTCATACACCCTTCGAATAATGTATCGAAACAAATGTTAGGGTATAATAGACACGATCTACGGTGCCTAACAGGCCTTCTAACAGCCCACTGTCGTTTGAATCATCATATGCTGAAACTTGGACTGTCGGACGATCCGATTTGCCGTCTTTGTTTGGAAGGTGATGAAACAGAAGAGCATATAATTTGTGCCTGCCCCGCCGCGGCTCGAGTCAGGTATCTGATGTTTGGCAGGGCCACTCTCTTGCTCTCGGACCTAAAATATCATTCACTGAATCAAATTTATTACAATATAGGTCTGCCTCCCCAGAGCGATGGCGGCAAGCTGGACATGCCGTAGTGTCTTCGGCAAGACACTTGTGGTCTTAAATAAAAAATAATCTACTGGTGGTCAAAGATACAACAAACCTCGGTACAAGCCAAGTTGCAGAAATTCAACGATTGGTTTGCCTAGGTATTATAGGAGCAATATCTACGTGCCCTACTGTGGCTCTAGAGGAATGCTGAACCTTCCACCACTGCACCTATGTTTAGTGAAGGAAAGTAGGAAATCTGATTTTGGAACACATGTACCTAGAAGCTGTGTCTAAACCGACAGCGTGTTTCAATTCCGTCATCTATCTCGGTACCGTAGCCAAAATAAGGCGTTCTGATTGGTTGCATCGTATCGACGAGTGGGTGCCGAGATCGCGGTCAGGTAATTTCTATGCTAATTTTCAAGCTGAATAGTTTGACAATTGGATTTTAATTAAGAATTGAAGTGTTATTCAATATTTTTTAGTTTTTCATTAAAATTACAGTGTTTGGTTAACAGGGTCAATAGAGTCAGTGCTCATTGATTCCTTAATCATTCCGTCTCCTCCAACTACGGAAACAATACCGTTATACATTCTTATGGTGAAGCAGCTATGTCACCAGTGTAATAAACTCTCCAAACTTGAGGGCAAATTTTCCTTATAAACAGTGGGATAAATAAATGACCCTAGTGTAATACCGGGACCGCTGTCACCACTCTAATACCTTCTGATACCAATTCTTTTTAACTATCCAGCCGAGCGTGAAAAGGCAAATCCAGTCCGATGTAGGCTGGGAACGCCTGGACTTAAAACGGTTGATTTCCTTCGCCAGGACAGGATTGTTCTCACAGTTCGGCCTCGTATCCAATAGTGATACACACTCTAGGGGAAACTTCGGGGTAGGATTGTAAATAAAGTATCGGAAAACCACAAAGTTGTATAAAAATATAATAAAAATACTCACTTATCATTAAATATATTCAACGAGTGCGAGGGGCGTATGATTTAACCCTTATCTCGTAAATTAGCCTGCCTTGCTTCAAGAAAATACGTAATTTGTCCTTGTAAAACCAATACTATACAAAACGATTGTGGTTTCGAGTCATTGCACTTTGTATTAACAGAAAGTGAAAGTGAAGGCGTTTAAAATCCTGCTGAGTTATGAGTAATACATGTTTATCGACAACCCGGTCAGTGCGTATTACAAAAATTCCGAGTTGCAATTTTCAGGCCTTTGAATAACCTATAATAATTATTTAATTTACGTACTATGACGAGATTACCTAACCCCGTCTGAAAAAATCAAAAAAATTATTTGTCGTAGCGAAAGTTCACTGAAAACGTGACTTTAAGGAGACAAAAATCATACGCTCCGAGCTCTTGATACTAAGTACAAAAGTTATTTGGTTTTCAATCCTTGCGTATTTTCTATCTTTGATGTGAGAATGAATTATTTGACATAAAAAATAATATAATCAAATAATTAGTACCTAACTCCTGTCGGTTTATATGTCCCTAAATAAATCGCAATGTTCCTACAATTTTGGAGAAAACCTTACTCTGTCATCACACACGATAAACTCATATTCTATATAACGAGCGGTGCTCAATTGTGAACCTGGACCTGCAGTATTCAACTGAAACCTGCCAATTTGTCCACTGCCCGTGAAGAATAATTAGAATAAAACAATACACTGTTATAGTTTCTCCCTATGCATCTACTTATGTTATGAATACCAAGTTTAGAACCAGCGTATACAAAAAAAATAACAAATAAATTTTCCCTCAAAGTAAAAAAAATCTCAACGTGTTTTGAAAACTTACTGTGTGGAGAACTCCCATTTTTCCGGTCTTCGTTTACTGCCGGTTTTCACTACCTCTCTAGAAATCGCGTGCGACGCTAGTGACCGGTGTCGAGCTATGCTGAATTTCGGCCAGAGGGCGAGTTTTTTTCCGGTTTGTGCCACCGCAGGGCGACAGTATTCACCGTCAAGGATATCTAAGTATCCCTTTTACGCCCTGACGCAACGGAGACAAACTCTTTCCTATGAAGCCGCTAACGCCAAAAAAACTGATACCCGTTACCGCAGGAAAAGACTTTTCCCCTTCGCGTCGTTCGCCCGACTCCTGCTCTGTCTCTCTGCACTTGGTTTTTACTATCCCTCTAAATTAGGTTGGGGGTTTTCTGTTGAATTGCAATAATCCATTTTTTTGTTTTGAAGCGGCCTCAATTTTCGTTATTAACTCTTGTATACAAAACAATTATTTCATTTTGACCTAGTAAAATGTTTTAATTGTTTCAAGACTGTTATGGTTTTGTGTTATTTTGCTAAACAAAAAGTATGTCGCATTCTACTTTTAATTATATTTGAAATAAAATATGTTTTACCGTGTGTTCTGAAATTTACTACTTTAAATTTTTCTCTTTGGTATTCACATTAATTACAGTTTCAAACTGAATATACCCGCCGTTCGACTTATAGCCAGAATACAAAATCTTAATTGTTTACGAGTGAAAAATTAAATATTGACAATAACGTTCGCGACCGCAAAACAATAGTTTCGGTCTAAACTCTCTCAAGCAAAAAAAGTGACGCGAAATCCGGTGAAAGCGGTGATCGAGGACATTCAGCCCACGCATCAGACAATTCAAGTTCATCTAAATATACTGATGAAGTAAATGGTAAGTTTAGATTGAGATGTCCTCTGAAAAATGACGAAATCGTACAAATAAAGTTGCCTTGAGTAGTGAGCAATTTGATCTGGGACCTTAGGGAGTATGAATTCTTCTGGCAATCCAAAGATAATGTTATTAAATCATCCCCAGCTTCTTTAAGCAACCTAAAAAATGCATTTGCTCTTCACTTATGAGCTTTGTTCTCAATGATTGACCAAAGCGGATATTGCCGACTCTGGTTCTAAGCGGGCAATCAAGATTGCCAGATTTAATTCTCATGTAACGTTTTAATGCAGTTTTGTAATGGGACCAAGCTGCTTTTGTTATCGCAAACCATATATTTAGATAGAGCGCCAAAAACCGAAAAATATATATGTAACTCGATTTCGACAAAAAGTGGATATTGCCGACTTTGATATTAGGGCTCTCATATATTTTATTGAATACTGATTTTAACTACTTTTAACTGTCATCATGAACAAGCCTTAAGAGCTCCGTATTTATATTGTCGTGTCCCGGAGTTCTTCTATCTTTTATAGATCTTATTGCTGTCGTAACTTCATCAATTAGAATATATGGCTCAGTATTCTTCACCAGTTCAGATGGTTCAGGCCGTGTCTCATGGAACAGTTGTTGGATTATATTCTACATGCACTCTTTAAATAATCTTTACCGATATTTGTTTTTCCTTCATTATTGGTTAAGGTCGTTACCGTTACGTCTGCAAATCCCTATCAGCTCTTCGACCTTTTCGTGTACGTTGAAAAAATCGTGAATGGCTTGCCGAATTTCAATTTCTGTACACATATCCTTGACTTCTGCATCTTTAGTTTCTCTGATTTTTCTCTTTATTGTTCTGTTTAATTCATTGTATCTTATGTTGTCATCTTCCGGCTTTCCTCCATTAACTGCATAATTTTGTCGGTCATCCAAGCTTTCTTTCTCGTTCTATTATGCTGCAATAAATCATCTTTATGGCAGTGCCGAGGTGATTTAATTTTTCCTCTTATCTGATGTGCAAATTATTTAATTTCAGTGATTAAGCGGACTCTGACTTGTTCATTTATTAGTGGAAATTTCAGTTTTCGCTGATCCTGTTTTTAACTTTTTTATTTTTCATCTTGTCTTTAACTATGTCAACAAGAGGATTAAGATTTAACCGTATATCAGCTCCTGGGTAGGTTTTCATTGACTTCAACTATTTCGGAGTCGCTTGTTCACCCGTATATAGTCTATCTCCTTTCTTTTTATATCTAAATTTGTCTTTAGGTGCTTTCCAAACATATAGTCGTCTACTTGGAAGCTTAAACCACGTATTTGTTATTATTAATTCTTGTTCTTCTGAAAATAAGTACAGTAAATCACCTCTTTCATTCCTTTCTCACAGCCCACAAGATTCTTACTTTTCCTATTTTGGCATTCCAGTCGCCCTTTATCATTATTACCTCTTGTTTGGGCAATTCTTTCAATACTTCACTGATTTGGAAGTAGACTTCATCACAATTCTATTATTTTTTCTGCAATAGAAAAAATGTTCATGAAGCCCAGTTTGTTTTTAATATTCTATATCCAGGCGGTACCTACATTTAATGAAGAAACATTTAGCTCCAAAAAAATTGATGACTATTTATTACATAATAGCTGTTTATGTAACCAGTTACGAAATGCATCAAGCATTTCATAACGTGTTTCATACAAGATTTTATCTAATTTTGACAAGAAGAAAATTTAGTTTACCTATCAATAAAGCATTTCATAACGTTTCATACAAGATTTTATCTAATTTTGACATAAAGAAAATTTATTTTATTTTATGTGAGTCCAAGTTCAAGATCAGTTATGCATCACGAAATTACATCAACTTCTAATTCTGCAGGGGTTAACCTAACAAACTGTTCGAATTGTGTCATAAATATTTATAATGCATAAAATAAAAAGTAAATTGTTCTAGTTGTTCTTATTGTTAGTAGTTCTCTTCAGTTCTAGTTGTTGTTATTTTTCTATAATATGACATTAAACTTTCTTCTTTTTTTTCTTGTTTTTATTAACTGGTGATAAAATTAATTTTTCATCACCAGTTACATAATATTTTTCATTATGTAACTGGTTACGAAAAATGTGGCGTTTGCTAACAGAAGTCAGTTTTGAAAATCACTTTACATGTCAAAATTAGATAAAGTTAATGAATTTATGCTTTACTTTATAGACGCACTGTATAAGCACAATTTTAGTAGTATCTTTCCGTTTCTATTATGTTTATCTTCTCCGCCTCTTTCTCATTGATGGCAACATGATTTGAATGTTATTAATATTTTAGTATTATACTTACTTAACAATTCGACTTGGTTCTATTCCACAACTCGCTGCAATTACTACTTTCGCTTCTGCATGCTGAATTCTTGTACATAATTCATTAGCTGCAAATCCTGAAAATTGTTATACGAAGATATTGAAGAAATACCTACTTTGGTAGAAGTTAGAGTTAACGGCAGAAAATGTATAAATATCAATGTTGTTAAAAGAACATTAGTGGACAGTATATTGTCAAGAAACGTAATATTATCAGCTCGCATAAAATAGTAATTTATGCAACAAGTGCATAAAGTGGAACTTTTTTCACGAATGGAAAAAGTTGACCCAGGCAAGTGCGGCAATTCCATGAGTGAAAAAAAGACACTTTATGCACATGTTGCACAAATTATTTTTCCTACAGCCCTATACAAAAAAATAAAATTCAAATAGAAATTTGGGATATTTTAATTAAGCTCCTTCGGTAAATTAGAATTATACGTATTCCAAGTTCCATGAAAGTCCGTCCTCGATGCCCAGCCAAGATTCATTGTGTTAGCTTATGGGAAGCGTGAAATAAAGTTAACGTTATGGCACTATTTTTAACGCTTTTTTCACTCTAACCATAAGCAACCACTTTAAGCGCTGCAAACCGATTAAATACAAGGTACTTTAAAGATAGGGCGTAGAAAAATAGAGTTTTATCAATTGACACCCATTCGAAATAATTTTAATAGGACCCTGCGGCAAGTTTGGAAGGTATTGACAATATATACTCAACCATCTCAAATTTCTTTAGGGTATTTTGAAGGTATGGTGGGAAAAATTATTGAATCTTTAAAATTCAAAAGATTCAGAATTTTCAATTAATTCATGATTTTTTTGAATTAATTAAAATTTTATAGGAAACATGCCAAATAAATTACAGATTGACAAAATAAAGTATGAAATTAACTGTCTCGACCCTTACTTCGTGGAATATGCTCATAAGATATTGATTTATCTAAACTATTGTCAATTTTTTAGAATTTTCAATAACTCTAATTATATTGTGGAATTAACTAGAAACCGTGAGTTTCATTTAAAACATTAAATTAAAGTATATTTATTGAAGTGGAGTAGAAAATATAAACACAAAATTTTTTTTATTTAAATATTGCAAGTAGGTAATACACGTATGTTCTGTGACACTTTATCGGATGAACAGGCGGATGGCCTATGGGTGGTTACCGATAGGAAGAAGTTTCCAGAGGGTTTACAAGAAGTAAAAGAAGTCTCTAGATGGTTAGCAAGTAATGACGGTAGCGTCTACGGGGGTTATGCAAAAAGTGTGTATGTTGTTACGTGTATAAGGTAGAGGGTGGTTTAGAAGAAGCGAAGGGGTTTTTAAGGGTAGCGTCTACGGGGATTACGCAAAAAGTAAGGGTGTATACAAGAACGGGGGTTATGCAAAAATTAAATAAGTGTGTATGTTTTTACGTGTATAAGGTAGAGGGTGGTTTAGAAGAAGCGAAGGTGTTTTTAAGGGTAGCGTCTACGGGGGTTATGCAAAAAGTTTTTTGGGGGTTTGGCCTGGGCCAATTGCCAAAATTTTTGGGATAATGACGGTAGCGGCTACGGGGGTTATGCAGAAAGTAAATAAGTGTGTATGTTGTTACGTGTATAAGGTAGAGGGTGGTTTAGAAGAAGCGAAGGGGTTTTTAAGGGTAGCGTCTACGGGGATTACGCAAGGGTGTATACAAGAACGGGGGTTATGCAAAAAGTGTGTTTGTTTTTACGTGTATAAGGTAGAGGGTGATTTAGAAGAAGCGAAGAGGGTTTTAAGGGTAGCGTCTACGGGGGAGGGGAGCGTCTACGGGGATTACGTAAATAAGGGTGTATACAAGAACGGGGGTTATGCAAAAAGTAAATAAGTGTGTATGTTTTTACGTGTATAAGGTAGAGGGTGATTTAGAAGAAGCGAAGAGGCTTTTAAGGGTAGCGTCTACGGGGGGTTGCGTAAAAAGTAAATAAGGATGTATACAAGAAGTAATTAGAAGAAAGAAAATATATGGAGGATTGTGTGTGTGTAAGAGATGAGGGGTAGTGCTTACGAGGGGGAGGGGCTATGCAGTTAAGGGTTCTATATTTTGAAATTCTCAAAGGAATGTTATTAGATTGATAACCAACATTTTTTTTTAAAACGGATATGTGTGTGAATTCATATCATTTTATAGAAGGTTTTTTATATTGTAATAAATGAAATCTCGCATTATTATGAATACATCTAAGACAAACAAACAGATTACAGCAACCACATTAGACGTTGCAACTTAGCAATAAGTGATGGGGATCTAACCATTGGTACAATATTTTGTAATTCTCAAAGGAATGTTATTAGATCGATAACCAACTTTTTTTAAAACGGATATGTGTGTGAATTCATATCATTTTATAGAAGGTTTTTTATATTGTAATAAATGAAATCTCGCATTATATTAAATTCGCTTAGTGGGTAATATTTGCAATAGCTAGCAAACACGTGCAAACCAAATCATTTATTCAGACAATAGCGAACTTGTTTCAAAATATGATAAGATTGGAATGTCATGATTTCTAGTTTATAATTGTTAGTAACAGATTAGATTGTACGAAATCGTAGAAAAATATAGTTTTCTGGAAATAGGATGATGATATCAAAAATAACTCATTGGACTTGTGCATCCCCTCTATAATAAAATATTCTTTTAAATAGTGCTCACAGTAAATACTAGACAATAGACTGTACTTAGGGTTCCAGTGAAAAGTTGTCGTTTAAGGTTCCACAATTCATAGTAAGTTTACTATTTTTTTTTCATTCATCTTTAACTATTTTAAAAAACTTAATTGTTAAATTATTATTATTATTATTCTGTTATCTTTTCAAATAATTCTTTCTTTATTACAGATGAATTTTTTAAATGAGATTAATACAATAAGCACTGCTTTTGCAGAAATAAAACCCGTTATAAAACTGAAAGATTTACCAAGGGATACACCACATAGAATAAACAGCGCAAAGGTGCACCAGGGGCAATTTGGAGTCCAAATACTTCTGGAGCTGGACGAAAATATAGTATTTCTCCCCAAAAGAGTGACAGATGCATTTGCGTCGCATGTAAATCAATTTACGCCGGGGAAGTTCAGCATTACATTCCTAGGACTTCAAACTTTCCAAAGGGTTTCCCCTAGGACCCTCTTCAAAATAGAGGAGAATGTATAAAAAACATAACAAAACAGTACATATTGAATTTCAACACCTTAAAAAATAATCTGGACACAGGTGAACAGCTTCAGTTTTCAAAATCGTAAGTTTTTATAATTTTTTGAAAATGAATTCTGAGGAAATAGCTCTCCTGACTGATAATATTGTTAAAAAGTTTCAAGCAATTGAAAATATTTTATTTCAAAAAAAAATTGTACTATTTATGATATAGAAAAATGGTCAAAACAAGCTAAATGCCACATTAGACTTTGCTACTTAGCAATACGTGATGGGGATCTAACCATTGGTACATTACGTAAACTACAAACCAACTTGGGTCACTTAAAGCGGTTTAGAACAATAATTCAGAATCTAAGTAAATCTGGAAAGGGGCTTACTATTAATAATAAAAAATGAAGTAATAGAGTAAAATGGGAAGATATTAATTCAATTTTTGAAAGTAGAGTTCGAACCGGGATTATTATAAATAAATCTCATAAAGATATCTTACAGTTTTTTGATGATTCGTTGTTTCTTTTCAGCACTAGAATGAAAAACGCATTAAAAAAATGCAATATGTTGAAAGTAAATACTTGTTTTTGTGCAGAATTTATTAGAAAATCAGGTGATACTGAAATTACAGAAAATAAATATTTTTCTACAAAAAATGAAATAATTGATAAGACAACTGACTTTAAAAAATGGTTTGCAGTTAATGTAAGAGATGTCATTTTAAGAAAACTTTCAGAATATTCTGAGGAAGGATCGGGGTGGGCCTTAAGTAAAATTATATCTCTGGAAATCAATATAAATAAATATGAGGTGGCTAGTGGAATATCATCATATATTAAATTACCAGACATAATAGCTAAAAGAAAGGCGTGTATCAACGTTCAGAATGACGATAATGCATGCTTTGCTTGGGCAATTGTTTCAGCTTTGTTCCCTTGCGTTATTAATAAAAATCCTACACGTACTTGTTCATATCCTCATTATAGCAAAGTTTTGAACATAAACGGTCTTACATTTCCTGTACACCCAAATCAGATTACAACTTTCGAAAGAAATAATGTTAATATTTCGGTTAATGTTTTTGAATTGGAAATTTTCAGACCATCAAATTTTAGTGTTGTGCCAGTACGTTTAACAAAACAAAAAAGAGAAAAGCATGTCAATTTACTGATTATTCAAAATAAATATTTTCCTAAAAAGAATGATTGCGAACCAGAGTCAGATAATGATGATTATGATTTTAATGATGATATACAGTATCACTATATTTGGATAAAAGATTTGTCAAGACTTTTATCCAAGCAACTCTCTAAAAATACTAGGAAAAAATATATATGTGATAGATGTTTGAATTATTTTGTTTCTCAAGAAAAATTGGATGACCATTTCAAATATTGTGAAAAAATTGATAATAATTGTAAAATTGAGTTTTCTAAAGATCCATATGTCAAGTTTAAAAATTTTGTATACAAAGAAAAAGTACCTTTCATTATTTATGCAGATTTTGAATCACTACTTATTCCTTATATTGATGTAGATGCTAGAATAAAATCTCAAAAGGGATATGGTTCGCAGTCGGTAACGAGAAGTGCTAGGTATCAAAAACATAAAGCTTATAGTGCTGGACTATATTTTAAATGTAATTTTAACGATAACTGGTCATTTTATGATAGTAATCGAAGTTCTGATTGTATGTTATGGTTTGTAGATAAAATTGAAAATATTGCAAAATTTGTAATGTCAAAATTAAAAAATGTTAAACCAATGAATGTTGAAGTGAATTTAAAAGATGCTTCAGATAAATGTCATATTTGTGAGGAGATATTTAAGGAAGGTGATAAGATTGTTAGGGAACATTGTCACCTACCAGGTAATTTTCGAGGTTTTGCTCACAACCACTGTAATCTTAATTATAAAAAATCATTTGTCACTCCAGTAGTTTTTCACAACCTAAGTGGTTATGATTCACATTTCATAATTAGAGATTTAGCTAACCGAAATTATGTTCAACTTTTACCTGTTAATAAAGAAAAATACATAAGTTTTACAATCTGGGATAATAATACAAATATTAGGTTTAGATTTATAGACTCTTTTAGATTCATGGGATGTTCATTAGATTCATTGGTATCAACATTAGAACCAGAAAATTTCATTCCACTTAGAAAAGAATTTTCTAATCTAAATACTGAACAATTTAGTTTATTAACTAGAAAAGGTGTTTTCTTTTATGATTATTTAGATGATATAAAGCGATTAGATGAAACTGCATTACCTAGTAAAGAATATTTTTACAACGAACTTAACGATGAACATATAAAAGATATTGACTATAGGCATGCAAAATTAGTTTGGTCAGCATTTAATATGAAAACCCTTGCTGATTACAGTGACTTGTATATGAAAACAGATATTTTACTTCTAGCGTCTGTTTTTGAAACATTTCGTGATACTTGCTGGAAAACATATGGTTTGGATCCTGGTCATTATTATACAGTTCCTGGTTACACTTGGGATTGTATGCTCAAGTATACTCATTGTAAATTAGAGACAGTGCAAGATATTGATATGCTGCTATTTTTTGAAAGAGGTATAAGGGGTGGAATATCTCAGTGTTGTAATCGATACGGCGAAGCCAACAACAAGTATATGCCTACGTATAATGAAAACAAACCTGTGAAGTATCTTTTATATACAGATATTAATAATCTTTATGGTTGGGCTATGAGTCAGGAGCTTCCCTACGGAGGATTTAAATGGGTAGATCATAATATTGATATAACTCAAATTCCAGATGATTCCCCTGAAGGGTACCTGCTCGAGGTTGATTTAGAGTATCCAAAAAATAAACACGATCTACACAAAGATCTGCCATTCTGTGCAGAACATATTTCACCCCCAAATTCTAAACAAAAGAAATTAATGACTACTCTGTATAATAAAAAAAATTATATTATACATTACAAAAATTTAAAGCAAGCTATAGCTCATGGATTATTGCTTAAGAAAGTTCATAGGGTATTAAAATTTCAGCAAAGTTGTTGGTTGAAGCCTTATATAGAATTGAATACTTTGATGAGATCCCACGCAAAAAATAATTTTGAAAAAAATTTGTATAAACTCATGAATAATGCAGTATTCGGGAAAACGATGCAAAATTTGCGTAAACATCGGTTAGTGAAATTAGTTCGAACGTGGTATGGCAAACGAGGAGCTAGAAATTTAATTGCCAGTCCCACATTTCATAGTCGTGTTATATTTAACGATGATGTTGAGAATCCTTTATTGGCTATAGAGCTTAAGAAAACTAAAATTGTATTTGACAAACCTCTTTATATAGGATTAGCAATTTTAGATATTTCAAAAATATGTGTTTATGAATTTCATTATGATTATATGCTGACCAAATTTTCACCTGAACAATGTAAATTACTTTATACCGATACTGATAGTTTAGTATACGAAATTCAATGTATTAACATATATGAAGAAGTAATAAAGGCGGATATTCACCGTTTTGATACTAGTGATTATCCTGTAAATAATGTGTGGGATATTCCTCTAGCTAATAAGAAAGTACCCGGAATTATGAAGGATGAAAATAACTCAAAAATTATGACACATTTTGTAGGTTTACGTTCTAAACAGTATGCCTTCAGAGTGTTAGGTGAGGAAAACGATGTAAAAAAAGCTAAAGGTATTAAGTCTAATGTGGTAAAGAAAAAAATAACTTTTGATGATTATATTCTCTGTTTGCAGAAATTTATAGAAAATCCTCTAGAAGAGTGTTTCATGCATGCAACTCAACGTTGTATACTATCAAAGTTACATGATGTATACACCATTGAACAGACAAAAATTGCTTTAAACCCATCAGATGATAAAAGATATTTGATACCTGGTTCACATGACACTCTTCCGTGGGGACATTATAGTATTATGGAGTTATAATAAATTGATTGGAATTTATTTTCAGATGAAGAGTTTGGTAGATCTATGTACTAAGATAATTTGTAATCGTATTACTAGAATTTCAAGTTTTCTTGTACAAGCTCAAATTCCTCAGTTTTTGCTTTTATCTGTATAACTATATTTAATATGTACTGTCAAATGTATAATTTTCATTTTGCCTTTAATGTAATATGTACTGTTTTTTTATTTGATGTAATATGTATATAAATACAATTAATAAAACAATATTCATATAACCTTGAAACTTGATTTTTTATCCTAGCTCCTTCCCACAGGTTTTCAAGAATTTTTAACGTTATTACGTCGATTTGAAGTTTCATAAGTAGTACATGAGTAAGAAGTGCTGTTCCTTTAGACTGGTGTTTAAATTGTAAATTTGGAATTTTGTTGCCAAATATGCCTTTTCAACAACATATGACGGTGATGCTTGAGGAAAATACCGATTTAGGTTAGTCTTTTTCCCATTTTGTTCTAACGGGATACGAATGTTCACCATCATGATCGTTTTCATTTACACTACATCGAGGTCGCTCTAATAGTTGAATAGTTGCAGGATTTAGAGTGCCATCTACAGGAAAATTTAATTTCTCTTGGAAAGCTTTTAAAATCGATGACATATTTGTGATATCATGTTCCGACTTGTTAACATATCCAAATCTTTCGATAATTTACATCAATTTTCTCAGATGCCACTAAAGGTAGAATTATTATTAATAGTAAAAGAAACATCCTTCACTTTCGATGTTCAATACTGATTCCAAATCAACATAAAAGTTTTCATCATCAGCATTACTTGTGTTAGAGGTGAAATGGAACAAAGAATATTTTCATAATTTTATAATGTTAAATCATTGATTACATGGACTTTGTAATAGTACAGATATTCTCTAAGTGCTCTTCCTATTAAACTGCTGTTGTCATAAGAATAAATATCACAAACAGCATACATTAAATCTAAACAATTGGAAAAGCCACATATTGGATTCGATATAAATGTTTTTAATAAATTAATGATATTATAATAAAAATCGCAAAAGTTCACTTTATTTAAAATTGAAATGTGATGTTGAAGCAAATTCTCATGAACACGTTGAATTTCTACAACTTCTTCTTCATCGAGGAAAACTGTTACATCATCTTTCTGAATTTTCAAAAATTTTTGATTATCATAAATAACTTTAGTTATTTGACAAAAATCTTGGTACAACATGATGGGATTAGAATCTACAACATCATCATCTGGAGAATTGAAGAATAACTCGTTACTTTTATGCAGCACTTCTATGATCTCATCCCATTCTAAAGTATTGAATGACATTTTTGAAGGTTCCACGATAAACGATGATAAAATGATGGCAGGTGCAAAAGTTCTGACAGGACTCAGGCAACATCCAACTTCAAATCGACGACCAACATTGAAAACTGTATGCAATAAATAATGTCTTTCTTTTCTTATTGCAATTTCATAATTAAGTACAATTTGATCTAAATCACGATCATAATTTGGTTGTTCATCATAACTACTATTATCACTACATGACATTGTAACACTATAATACCCAGAATCGTGACTACTCATTATGATGACTTCTAAACTAATGTCGATCAATTTATATGTTTATCTCTGTCCTCCACTCAATTAAAGTTGATTGGTTGCTGGTGATCTATACTACTACGTCATCAGTGTTAATCCAACTGTTATGTTTTTCATCTAATCCTAACCATTTAACGTACATTTTGTTACGTTTCCTCTTCAACACCTTTTCAACGAGATAAATGTGGGGATTTTTGGTTTTTTGTAATTCTTCTTCATAGAAACAACCTCTAATAGGCGATCCAGTCATATCTTCTATCAAATACGTTACAGGACTCGTTATTTTGACTTTCGTAATTTTGAATAGTTCAGTTGTAAAATTGGGAGTGTAACCTTTTTCAAAAGCATGTTTCGCTTTACTTATTCGCACAATATCTCCCACATTTAATTTTCTGGGTCCGGCGATTTTCAAATAACTGAATTTCTTATTTAAAATCAATTTTTCGTTACTTCGATTCACCTCTGATGGTTTGTATCCAGTTTTACTATGTTTTGTGTCGTTGTATTCCTTTGTGATTTGAGGTAAAATATCGATCCATTGGTATTTCCCAATTAAGCTGAAATGTTTATAGAGTTTCGTTTTGAGCGTTCTAATAACTCTTTCTGCAATTGCAGCTTTCTTCGTACTAAATGTACTATAATGATTGATATTATGTTTTTTCATTAGCGATTTGAATTTACTATTGTAAAATTCCGTTCCCTGATCTGATTGTAGATTTTTTGGTGTTCGACTTCTGATAATACTCGAAAATGCTCGTGTTATTTCTTCGGCTGTTTTCGTCTTGAGTGGAAGAGTCCACATGAATTTCGAGAAACAATCGATAACCACCAAAATCATTTTAAATCCTTTATTATGCTTTGCATAAGGTCTCATTTCGGCTAAATCCATTTGCCATAAGTCATCAAGACCTTTGATTATTGTTCGTCGACGTGGATAATTTCGTCGAATCGGTTTATGCAATTCTTTAACAAGTTGAATCCTGTCTGCAGACATGATGTATAGTGAACAAAGAAGGTTATTTTGTTATATATATATATATATATATATTTTCTATAGGTCAATTATTGTTCTTCTTCTAAATTACACTGTACGAGAAGATCCATACAAAAATAATCTCTACTACCCAATTTAAATTCTATTTTATCGTTCTTCTTTATGCTAAGGCCGTTTAACTGTTGATACTGATATTCCATATTATTCTTCAATAAAACGCTGCCATCAGAAGCATAATGTTTACAATTTTCAATTTTACAATCAAAAGGGAATACAAAAGCCGTACCTTCCGTATCCAAAACGTAAAAGTTCTTGTTGAATTTCTTCGTGCCCCTAAAGCTGATTAGACACTTTGTGTGATACTTTTCTGCGAATTGGTGTATCTGTCTGCTGATATTTGTCGATGAAACGAGATTATCGACATATTTTTTTATCGGAATGTTTGTATTGAGAGTAGCAATCCTTGAATCATAGTTTCTATGTATTTCATCCAATGTATCTTTCATTTTTTTGTCAAGTATGTTTACTATAAATTCTCTATTTGATTCTATTGCATTATCCACATACTTTTGAGTTGATCCATTATTTATCAAGGATTTTATTTTATCATTTATTTGCTGAATACTTGTGTTCAACGACAATTGAGCTATTTCGATTTTTTTAAATCGTGCTTCGAGATTTGTATCATACTTCTTTTTATATGCGTCAGAATGTCGACCAAACTTGTCGAGACTCATTTTGAAAATGAACATAAATCAATCGATGGTTCATGTATATAATCGGCTTCACGAAGTTCATGTATAATGGCAACAATCTCATTATCATTGAAAGTGTTACCTGCATCCTGGGAAGCTATTAACTCTCTAAGTCTTTCAACAATCTCGTTTACATCGTCCCAGTAAACGTACTCTATATCTTTATCATTATAGGTCATGATGTGATCAGGTAATCCTTTACCTACGATGTTAGTGGTAGTGTTTCGTCTTATAATAAATTGCTTTTTAATAATATTAATATATTTCCACCGCTGAGAACCTTTTAGTGTTCTATCTTTTTTCAAATGAACCCCCGTTCGTTCCAATAATATTTTGTATGTAGGTAAATCATCTTCGATATATTTGGGATGTTGGTAGAAAAGTAATTGGTAAAGACCTGGAGTAGCAGGTATTCTATCCCATCCTTTATCTCCTTCTACGAATATATCTCCGTTTTTTGCGTCAAAGTTTATGCGTTTATTCCCCAGAGTCCACTGATCGTTTTCAGCATTATACTTTGGACCGTACAAATCATCGATTTGTGAGTCTTCGTTAAAGAAATCGATGCCACATTGTCGACCCATTGTAGGATATTGTTCGATGTACTCGTTGACTGTTCGTGGTGAGAAATGTTCACTAGTATTCACTTGAGGTTCACCATCATCATCATCATCCGTAAATACTGATTCATTTTTCGGATCATAACTGTATAATTCTTCATCACTGATAAAATTGGGGACATGTTCTTTTTTCTCTTTAGATGATGTGGGCTGTGGTAGTGGTGGAGGTAGGGTTGCTGTAATCTGCTTGTTTGTCTTAGATGTATTCATAATATTTACGATATCTTTGAGTGGATTAGATATAGGTTTGAAAATTCTATTTAGTGTCTCATCATGCTCAGTTTTGTTCAGTTTAAAAGATAAATACTTTTTCTAATCATTCGTTTCAGATCTGCAATTTTTCGTTTTCGCACAGCGTCTGCATCAGATGACATCATAATGAAAAATGAATGGTTAAATAATTATTATATTTTTATATACATATCAAATCCTTTACGATATCTACCATCTTGTAAATCAAAGTCTTTAACAATAACCAAAGCGCCATATTTATCATTCCAGCATTCAGAGCACATTTTCTTGAATTGTTCAAATGACATGTCGGGGGAAACGTGTTCGTTGAAGGCATGTTTAAGGTTAATTTCATCCTGTTTAAACATTACAATCATATTGCAGTTATCACGTATTAGCTGCTTTGGTATTTTCGAATAAGTCTGACATAGGTAGAAGACATCAATACTTCTGTGCCTACACATGGAAAAATATTCTTGAATTGTTTGTTGTTTGTCGCATGACACATCGTCAAAAATGAAAATCGAATTCGGTTTGGATTGTGTAGGACTTACAATTTCATCGTTTTCTTTAAACGGATAATATCCCACACCTTTTACACCAGTCAATACTTCTTCGAGCAGTTGGTATTTTGGTTGATATAGAGATTTAGAATAAACGTAGACATTTTTAAATTTTACACCATTTGGATTGAACAGCAATGATAGCACAATATTTGTTTTCCCACATCCGCTGGGGCCACAAATAATAGCACGAAACGAATCAGGTAATAAAAGTCCATGTTTTCGGCTACGTCTATCTTCCAAAACGCTATCGAAATTTTCAATCGGTAATGACTGCTCTTGTTTAACAATCTCCATCTTATGATACTTTTCAAACAGTGCAGCTATAATTATAGGTTCCATCGTGAACAAATAGTCAGTCTTCATGTTGATTCACGAAGGTGAAGGTGTGCTAAATTCACTCATAAACAATTTGCCTTTTGAGCTTCATTTTCCTGGCTACCAATACTGTGGACGTAAGTTTTACTATTTTTATTTTTTCACAATATTAAATCCTCTATTTATATAGCTGGAACGCGTCTGAAAAAACGGCTACTACGAGGAGATACAGGTGTCAACGCTCTCGACGCAGCTTGCAAAAATCACGATATCGCATACGCATCTAACAAGTCACTCACAGATCGTCATAAAGCTGATTTGGTACTAGAAAACGCCGCTTGGGAGCGAGTAAAGTCAAAAAACGCTAAATTAGGTGAAAAGGCAGCCGCCTGGCTCGTTACCACTGGAATGAAGGTCAAACGCAAGTTGGGAATGGGTATGAAGCCGAAGCGTCGTAGATCTTTTCATCGTGATGTTGTTATGAAGGTGAAGAAATCCATGAAAAAGGGATCTTCGCTGTCAGATACAGCGATGTTTGCATTGCGAGCAGCAAAATCTCTTATTCAAAAATTCGGAGGCCGAAAACATGTTCCAATACCTAGAATAATACCTGTAGCTAAATCTGGAGGATTTTTACCTCTAATACCTCTTTTCGCTGGACTTTCAGCTTTGGGAGCATTATCAGGCGGTGCTGCGGGAATTGCGAAAACTGTGATCGATGCAAAAAATGCTAAAAAAAAATTGGAAGAAGATCATCGTTATAATAAAGCTATGGAGCCTATAGGTAAAGGATTGTATTTGCGAAAGAACGCTAAAGGTGGATATGGATTATTCTTGAAAAAAAACTACCATTGAAGCTACCCAATAGAGCATTATTCGACTATGAATTAATCAAGTTTGCCAAATTATTGAAAATAAAATATTTTCGAGATGTGTACATGCGCGATTCTCTACCGAAAAACGGACCTCGACGATGTGAATCAGCAATACTAAATTTGGATGTGTCTAAAAACTCAGGCACGCATTGGGTAGCATATAGGAAGATGAATGACTGCGTCGAATATTTCGATTCATTTGGTAATCTGAAGCCTCCGAGAGAACTTGTCACGTATCTTGCTGGCAGTAAAATATTTTACAATTACGAGCAATACCAAAATTACAATCAGATCAACTGTGGACATTTGTGTTTGCAATTCCTCTATAATGTTTGAAGCATGGTGGGTTGGCGAAACACAATTGTTGTCGTCTTTTACAAGTGCCGAATTGAGAACTATTCCTCTAAAGTATTTGGTAGAGCGAGTTAAACCTTGGGATTTATTAGACAATTGGCATAAATTACCAAAAGAATATCAATCGAATTTCAACTTGCAAATTTGCTTGCCTTGTTTTGTGCATTACAATCGACCGGATCAACGTACTCATGTCGATGGTCCGGTTAGCTCACAACGCAACTGTCATGCATGTAATTA
Organism: Galeruca laticollis; assembly: GCA_963921935.1. Classification (NCBI taxonomy): domain Eukaryota; kingdom Metazoa; phylum Arthropoda; class Insecta; order Coleoptera; family Chrysomelidae; genus Galeruca; species Galeruca laticollis. The sequence continues at coordinate 126,311,712 of OY998178.1, forward strand.
TTATTTGAAAAAATAAAATTGTTTTTTCTAATCTAGTAATATTATTTAAATACACCACTCCCATAAACATCACAGTCATGTCTCAACTGTTGAACTTAACGTCCACATCGAATGAATTCTCCTTCACTCCTCCCACACCGATAATATTGAAACCTGAAAAAGAATACTTTATTGGTGTGTTGGGGTTTCATTCGTATCATTCTATACCGAATATCGATGGTGAGAAATTTTATTTCTACAATAAAAATGATCGTAAGAAAGGACTCATCACCATTAACTTCCCGTCAGGATGTTACGAAATCACAGATATTGAAGCTTATCTCATCGATCAATTCAAATTGAAGACGGATACAACTGTGGCCGATATATCTTTGAAGCCCAACAACAACACTCTTCAGTGTGAAATTTACAGTCGACAGCACGCCATCGATTTTCAATACTCTGATAGTTTGAGTAAAATACTAGGATTTTCTCCAAAGATACTAGATCCTGGTAAAGTCCACCGTTCCGATCTACCTGTTAACATTTGTAAAATATCAACTTTACTATTCGATTGCAATATTGCTGAAGGATCGTTTGACGGAGATAAGCCTGCTCATACAATATTCAGTTTCCCAATTACAGTGGACCCTGGTTATGCAATCAACGAACGACCAAACAATCCGATTTACTTAGCTATGAGCAGCACAAACGAAATCACCAACATTACCGTAAGAGTGTTGAATCAAGATCTCGAACCAGTAAATTTTCGAGGAGAAAAAAGCACGTTACTTTTACATCTATTGGAACGTTAATGGGTCTACTTATCAACAACGACTATTATAAAAGTCCCTCATCATCTACAACAAAATTAGTCTCTTGCAGATCGTTCAAAAGAACGAAGCTTCATCTAACTCCTGCAAATCGGGCGTTTCTCAAAGCAATCGGATTAAAGTTGAAGAAGAATGACACTAAAAAGAAAGTACGTGCGTTCTGATAGGACACCACCATCAACGAAAATATCTTCGATATTTGACCTTTACCGAGATCCACAATATGAAGAGTCGATAAGAAAAGAAGATTTTCACACCTATGTTCCTTATGTGAAATCATTCAATAACAGCGATTCTGTGGAATTTGACATACAACAAACTGACGCATTTTTTCTCATGTACGAAACTCAACTTGAAATTAAGGGAAAATTAGAAGTTAGTGGCGGAGGAGGACATGTTAATCTAACGCCAAATTGCGGTGCATTCCTCTTCGATTCTTGTTCCTACATTCAAAGTGGAAAGGAAATAGAAATAGTACGAGATCCCGGTATAGTAACTACCGCAAGAAGTTTGTTGTGTTATAATCCACAATCGAAAGAAATGGCTTTAGCTGGCTGGAATTATCCCAATAAACCGCTATTGAATGATGTTGATAAATCGTTTAGTTTGTTGATTCCTCTAAAACACATTTTCAATGTATTCAATGACTATACTAAAATCACATATGGAAAACAAACTTTTCGATTCATACGTGCTCGTCATGATAACGATGCTGTAATAGTAAATGAAGTAACAACAGGTACTACGACATCTAACACTACAATAAAGTTTGTTATAGATAGCATGGCATTGAAAGTTAAACACGTCTATCCTAACGATGAAATAAAATTACGTATGATGGAGCAAATAAAAAGTGATCGACCAATATTCATTCCGTTCAGGAAATGGGAACTTTGTGTATTGCCTACGTTAACGAAAGACGCTAAAAATGAGATTTGGTCAGTTAAAACGAGCTCGTCTGTCGAGAGACCTCGATATGTTATCGTATGCTTTCAAATAGATAGACGCAACAAGAAGACAAACGATCCTTCGCAATTCGATCACTTGAACACCAACAATGTAAGATTGGCTTTGAACGGAGATTTTTGGCCCACCGAACGATTAAAGATGGATTTCGGAAAAAACGACTATACTCTTGCCTATCATAATTACGCTTCATTCTATAGAAGCTATACCAATTCCAGCATAGTACATCCAACATTGGACTATGAAGCATTCAAAGATCGTGCTCTCATTGTCATAGACTGTTCCAAACAGGAGGAGGGTATGAGGGCATCGACAGTTGATATAAAAGTGGAAATTGAAGTAGGTGTAGGATTTCCTGCAAATACTAGAGCATATTGTATAATTATACATGACTGTTTATTAGAGTATTACCCCCTAACGGAAATTATCAAAACGATCATATAATACCAGTGTTGAAATACACAGCGAGACAGTTACAAATAAACCACGATGAGAATAGCATTCATTGACATTCAAGGCTTCATTATCGAGGGTACATTCCATCCTAAGGAATTGTCCATCGAAATCGGATATAAACATAGACACTACATATTTAAGCCGCCACAACCCTTTCATTTGCTAAGCAATCAAGATAAAATAACAAACAACTTTTTGGAACACCATATCCATGGAATCAAGTATTCTTCTGGCGATGTTGATTATTCAAAATTGGACGAGATTTTGAAAAGTACAATGTCTAATGTCGATTGTATTTACGTTCGCGGTAATCAGAAATATGAATTTTTACAAAAGAAATGTGAAGAATATGGAATTTCTACGACAACTGTTGTTGATGTCTGCAAGTTTGATGGAACGTCCTCAACCATGGAAAGTTTAAAAAAACATTCGAATGCTTGTCATGCCGATGGGGCTTTCAATTGTACACAAATTAATGTAGAACGATTACGATGTTGGTTTTTAAATGTAATACCATTGTAATTTTACTCAAATAAATAGAAAAAATTGATGAGTTGTTTTATTGAAACACATTGTATACTCATTTATGTCTATACTACATGAAGACTTAAACTTTCGTTTTACAATATTCAATATAATTTTCAATATTAAAATAAATACTGATGTTAAAATTATACATGTCATTGCAAAAACATTATTAATTTCATCCTTGATGGCATCCTGTTGTTCCCGAACCTTCTGTATCCAAAACGTAAAAGTTCTTGTTGAATTTCTTAAGAAAAAATTGATGAGTTGTTTTATTGAAACACATTGTATACTCATTTAGGTCTATATTACATGAAGACTTAAACTTTCGTTTTACAATATTCAATATAATTTTCAATATTAAAATAAATACTGATGTTAAAATTATACATGTCATTGCAAAAACATTATTAATTTCATCCTTGATGGCATCTTGTTGTTCCCGAATTGTATTATTCATCATATTGTAGCCGGTTCAATTCTGTGGATATTTTTTTGTAGGCGGCGATTTTTGAAGACGTTATCCTCCAAGCACATTCGCTCCAATTGCTTTATCAGTTTAATCTTATTTTCATAAATTGAAATATCTTTACTCAATTCTCGAACGCTTTTAGAAAATTCCTCCAATTTGCGTCTATACTCTTCCGATGACATTGTGATACAAACACTCAATTCTCTCATTCATTTATTATAAAAGAAATCATGCACATGCTTTCAAGACTTTCAAAATACCCCGTATAAAAAAATACATCAGTTAAATATGATTTTAAAAAAACTGCAACATAAAATCTATTTTTATTAATTCGATAGAAAACTAGATTCTGCTGTTTCATGAATAAACTCAGTTTAGATTTTATCGTAAATGACTAATACAATATCAAGTTGATATCATATATTTTTTAAAAGATACTAAAGTAATATTCCGTAATATGAAGTAATATTCCCTTATCATGACATTCCAATCTTATCATATTTTGAAACAAGTTCGCTATTGTCTGAATAAATGATTTGGTTTGCACGTGTTTGCTAGCTATTGCAAATATTACCCACTAAGCGAATTTAATATAATGCGAGATTTCATTTATTACAATATAAAAAACCTTCTATTAATGATATGAATTCACACACATATCCGTTTTAAAAAAAGTTGGTTATCGATCTAATAACATTCCTTTGAGAATTTCAAAATATTGTACCAATGGTTAGATCCCCATCACTTATTGCTAAGTTGCAACGTCTAATGTGGTTGCTGTAATCTGTTTGTTTGTCTTAGATGTATTCATAATAATGCGAGATTTCATTTATTACAATATAAAAAACCTTCTATAAAATGATATGAATTCACACACATATCCGTTTTAAAAAAAAATGTTGGTTATCAATCTAATAACATTCCTTTGATAATTTCAAAATATAGAACCCTTAACTGCATAGCCCCTCCCCCTCGTAAGCACTACCCCTCATCTCTTACACACACACAATCCTCCATATATTTTCTTTCTTCTAATTACTTCTTGTATACATCCTTATTTACTTTTTACGCAACCCCCCGTAGACGCTACCCTTAAAAGCCTCTTCGCTTCTTCTAAATCACCCTCTACCTTATACACGTAAAAACATACACACTTATTTACTTTTTGCATAACCCCCGTTCTTGTATACACCCTTATTTACGTAATCCCCGTAGACGCTCCCCTCCCCCGTAGACGCTACCCTTAAAACCCTCTTCGCTTCTTCTAAATCACCCTCTACCTTATACACGTAAAAACAAACACACTTTTTGCATAACCCCCGTTCTTGTATACACCCTTGCGTAATCCCCGTAGACGCTACCCTTAAAAACCCCTTCGCTTCTTCTAAACCACCCTCTACCTTATACACGTAACAACATACACACTTATTTACTTTCTGCATAACCCCCGTAGCCGCTACCGTCATTATCCCAAAAATGTTGGCAATTGGCCCAGGCCAAACCCCCAAAAAACTTTTTGCATAACCCCCGTAGACGCTACCCTTAAAAACCCCTTCGCTTCTTCTAAACCACCCTCTACCTTATACACGTAACAACATACACACTTATTTACTCTTTGCATAACCCCCGTACACCCTTACTTGCGTAATCCCCGTAGACGCTACCCTTAAAAACCCCTTCGCTTCTTCTAAACCACCCTCTACCTTATACACGTAACAACATACACACTTTTTGCATAACCCCCGTGGACGCTACCGTCATTACTTGCTAACCATCTAGAGACTTCTTTTACTTCTTGTAAACCCTCTGGAAACTTCTTCCTATCGGTAACCACCCATAGGCCATCCGCCTGTTCATCCGATAAAGTGTCACAGAACATACGTGTATTACCTACTATTGCATGTTAATTTTGCAACCCTTTGAACGTCCAGTCGGTTGCGTAGGTATGTCTGAATGTACCGCTCCAAATGCGGAAAATATTCTTTCAATTCCAGCGAAAGAGACCACAGCTGTCATTACTTGCTTGATAATTATTTTAATTCCTTCAATCATATCTATGATTTCAAATGCACAGAGCCACCGTTCTATGTTAATAATTGACAACATATTTTCAGTAAATAATGGACTGTTCTTGTCACAAGGCACCTGACCGCTGTGAAATTTGAAAATAGGACACAAATTAGGGAATTGTTTCTCTACTATTTTCAGAATATGTTTTTTCAATTTCGGAAGGTACTATATTATGCTGTTTGGTGTTAGGACTGATCATATGTGCAGAGTTATAGGCTGTTCATATTGCTTTTGTACCAGTTTGTATGTTGCATCATACAGCTACCTTTTAAATCATCTTTAATATTTTTTCATACCAGAAAGCTTTTTGCTATGGTTCATGTGTTCGTTTGTACTATATTTAAAGCTTACAATATTGGTTTCAAATGTTGAAATAAATCCTAACAGTTTCTTTTAACAGGAATGTTGCTAACTAACTTGCGTTCATCATTGTCAATTTTATTCGTTTCTCTGTCTTACTCGTATATTGTCAATATTTTGGGCCGATTTTTGTATATATGATTCCAAAGCTCGGCAATTACTGCTCAATCTCATTTCAATTGGTAATACAAGTACTGTACCACCGTGAGCAGTTAACTTGTGCTCTAGCATAGTGGTTGTTTCTGAAGTATTTTATAATATGAATTACGCTGTTCATGACTGTAGATATGTTCAGATATTTAGTAATATAGTTCATAATAAGCGCGGAACAATCATATGAAATAATTTTTGGAGCAGTATAAGTTTCACGCAAAAGGCGCCACATTTTTGTCGTATCGGCGGCATTATCTGTAACAACGCTTTTTATCGAGCATTCAAACTCACTTTCTACCTCTGAAACTACATTTAAGGTTAGCTCTGGTAGATATTTGCCACTGTTGTAGTTGTTCAACCAATCTAAACGCTAAATTTGTAGCAAATAAGAATTTATCTTATTCAATTCGTGATTTTCTTTAGCGGTAGCTCTTACAACAAAAGATTGCATTATATTATCGTCTTGATTCTGAACCGGTTCTTCAGAATATTTTTCTTGCACTTTCGCCAAAGGCAAACTTCATCGGTTTCAGTATAACTGTCAGGCTCAGGTAACTCGACCATTTTCTCTTTCTCAACACTAACGCATTTATTTATATGCTGTTTCAAGCGGACAATAATGATTTGCAGAATTTTTCCAAACACACAAGTAGCTTTTCATTTGCTGCCGTTCCCTTCAAAGGATTAAAATCCTGCCAAACCGTATATTTTTTACGCATATAGGGTAAATGTGCTTAAATCGTACCTGGCAATTAATTTTTTTATTTTTGATAATCTAGAAACGCCCAAAACATTTTAAAGCGATCAATTAAACCATTATCTAATAAGATGAATATTTCTAACTCGTACCTCCATATACCTAAACCATATCTAGTGACTTTAGATGCAATTGTCATATTTATACTGGGCAACTGTCCCCTTATTAGCACCTGCCTACAAATCGTGCACCCATACTTTACAGATGTTGCATTGAATCATATCATCGTGCCTGTCTTCTTCACGCAGAATGCAGTACCAGCTGTCGTGCGCTAGGTGAATTAACAGTGTAAATCCCCCAAACCAAATGGTTTGACATTCAGAAGTATCACAAGCGCAACCGTTATAAGAAAAATTAGTAGTAAGTATTCACGCTAGGCAACCCTCAAACGTTAAGCCTAGTCCAGACCTACATACATTAGCTCATAAACAAGTCTTTAAAAACATTTACTCGCAAATGAAGTACTTATACATTTGTTTAAAATCTTTTTTCTACAATCACTTATGTGTACAAATGTTACAATTGCGTCCAGGTCAAAACACAAAAACATGTCGCTGAATAGTGAAGCAGTGGTGGGCATTTGTGCTGTATATATATTTTTCACTTCACAGAAAAGGAAAAAAAAACGGTGGGTACACGAACTCCTGCAAAACGGAATAGAACATTCTGCAAACTTACTAAAAGACCTAAAATTAAATAATGGATCTGGATTTAAAATTTTTGTAAGAATGGCTCCAACTGAATGGACCAAATATTTGTAAACAAGATACAAAGTACAGAGCAGCCATCCCTGTTTCTTTGCGGCTAGCAATAACTCTTAGATATCTGGCTAGTGGTGATTCATATACTAGTTTGATGTACACATTTCGAATTTCAAAGCAGTCAATATCAGAAATAGTACCCGTTGTGTGCAATCTTATTATTATAGCTTTAAAACCTTATATAAAAATAAGTATACATAAAAATTAATTCTATTTGTCTAGATAATATATTTACATTAACCATACCTACTTTTCTGACACCTGAAACAGGGAAATAGGAAAGTTAAAGATTATGACGTACGAGGAAAAGAAGTAATTATGATCAAAACTTTTTTCAAAAAAGAAAAACATTTATCGGACTTAATTCCATAAAGTAGACATCTAGAGATTTACAAGGTTTTTGGCATTATCATAATACATTCCTATATTTTCTGCTTGATTGAATTCTTGTGAATCTGTGGATCGATGTTGATAAATGTTATTGGCATACTCATCTTCTTCGTTTTCTTAGACGTGTTGAGCCTGCGCTTGACAATTATCTGCCATAAAGTTACTGTTGCGAGGAAGAGAGTAAACTGTTAGATTGTTGTAACTCTGTAGTTTGATGAGATGGTCGTGTAAACTCTGATACTGTGGCAAGTTGGAGCGATGGTGATGTCGCTGGGGATGACGAAATGCTAATTTGTGGGGAACCCAATACAATGATTGAACTTGCTGCAGAGGATGATGGTATGGAATGTATGAAAATTCACCTATCAATAATTTAAAGCAGATATTATCAATTGCATTCTGAGCAGATGCAATTTTCAACTTTGATCTACCACTATTTCTGACTTTATTACCAATATGTTCTCCATAAACTGTAAATTTGTCACGTTTTGGAACGACGTCGGCAAGCGTTTTCATGCATTTCAAAGCTTCACTAGAATTGTATCATCGATTTTTAGTTTTTTCTTTGGTAGTGAAGTAACAAATTCCTTTCTTTTTACTGGTAATGTACGAGACTGATTGACGATGTTTTCCTGGTGATGATCATCATCAGTTTCAGTGGAAGTAGTTTCATCTTCAATGAGGCTTTGTGAATTTTCTTCTATAACATCAATGTATGTGTTTTGTAAAAAATCCATAATTAGTTTTATTTTTCAGATGCCGACAAAAGAAGAAGAATGGATGGGTATTATCTAGGGATTTAATAACCGATGGAATTTCCCTCACTGTGTTGGCGCTATGGACGGTAAACATGTTCAAATTGTTTCACCGGCCCATAGTGGAAGCCTTTATTTTAATTATAAGAAGACACACAGTATTGTGATGTTCGTCATCGCGGACGCAAATTATAATGTTCTGTATGCTGATGTTGGATGTCAAGGGCGAATATCTGATGGAGGAGTTTTGAAATTTACCAGCTTTTATAAAAAACTTAGTGAAGGAAGGCTTCGGGTACCACCCAATCAACCATTGCATGGAAGAAATACCCCAATGCCGTTTATATTTGCCGCTTATGATGCATTTGCTTTAATGACAAATATTATGAAACCATATCCTGGTCAATTACGTGGGTCTAACAATCTCAAACGAATTTATAATTATAGACGTTCTAGAGCAAGAAGAACAGTTGAAAACGTTTTCGGAATTTCATCCTCCAAGTTCAGAGATTTGCTTAAGCCTATAGCATTAGAGCCAAACAAAGTAGAACTTGTTAGTTTATCGTGTCTTTATCTCCACAATTTTTTGCGAAGAAATGTTGAAAGCATCAACACTTACTTCCCACCAGGAACTTTTGACATTGAAGATCTCGATAATAATTTAATTATTCCGGGTTCATGGAGACAAGATGTCTAAAGAGAACCATTTCCTGGATTATAAACCGTTGCAAGAAAATCACCAGTCGCGGCGCAAGAAATAAGAGATGAATTCAAAGAATATTTTGTATCTCCGCAGGGCTCTGTCCCCTGGCAAAATTTGTCAGCCTAAATTAATGAATGATCAAATAGTTGTGATAAATATTTTCAGTAAAAACATCAGGTTTTGTTCTTTTTCACATTTTTAACAAAACAATTTTGACGTTTTCACATCAACTTAATAACTGTGCTAAAAGAGATGAATTCAGATAAGTAGTGAAGATAAATTATAATGTATTCCTCCAGAATTGAGACATGGAAAGGTGAAAATTAAAATCTTACCTCAATTTCTTCTACGTTTTCTACATCAGTTGAGCGACTACACCTAGACTCATATCCTTGCAATAAAAATAATAGTCTTTCGTAGCCAAACCAGTTCACTTGCTTAGGAGATGCTCCACTTCGTCATTCAAAGTCCAATCATTTTTTATGAACTCGGCGAAATTGATTTTTTAGCGCCTGAATGTTTTCTCAATGTCTGATACACTTATTTTGTATTTGTTTGCAAGCATTTCATATGCATCCACTTTTTTATTCTCACTTTTATAGTCCACGCATTTTACTTCCCATAAATGTGGTGTACTGTGCAGGTCTTCAATTAAACATAGAGTTTTTTCTTGATTCCACATTGTATTTATACACACAACAATACCCAAACACATTAATGAACCACGAAATTTGAGTGTTACTAGGTAAACCACTGATACAATGCAAACAAGAGAATAAACAAACGTTTGTCGGGATCACGTCCAGACTTGCCTCTTGGCTAGTATAAAAACACGTGTCTCCCATTCTGACGGGAAACAAAAAAACATTAAACTTTTGTTCAAATGTTTCTAAAGAACTTTTTGCAAACACATTTTAAACAGCTTCTAAACAGCTTTTATACAAATGTTTAATTGTATGTCGGCAAATGTATGTAGGTCTGGACTAGGCTTTACAGTTGCAAAGGAACGTAAAAACAGAAATTTTTCAGGCACGAATTAATTCACTGAATCTTTTTAAAAAAAATCATTCATTTAAATCATGAATTATTTCAGTTGAACTAACTCGTTTGAAGGATTACTTGAATAAATACTAAAATTGATTTCACATTCCATTAAAGAGCGCTATATACTTAAGATTCCTTCTGGAGAACCTCTCTGTTTTGTTGGAAGACGTTCCACTGGAGATTCAAAACGTTATATGATTCTATCAATTTTTTCATTTAATGAAAAAAAGTATTTTTATTCATTATTCAATAATTTTTACAAGTCACAGCATGTTTATTTATTTAAAAAAAATCAAATATTTGTGCACACACCTATTCAGAAAAATATTTTCTATTAAAATATATAATCAAACATATCCTATATGTATAAAAAATAGTTCAATAGTTATTTTAACACATGTCATTTAATGCAGTTTGATACTTTATGGGCCATATTATTTGAAATAACAAAGTCATAAGGGTGCGTCAAGCAACCTGGGTCACCCTATATATAGCCACATTCTATAATTATTAATTTTGACTTAAATGAGGAGTTTTAATTTTAATTAATTATTAGATTAAATCAGACTCAATCATTTTAATAACACATAATCTACTTAGACAATTTTTGAGTCGCGTTCTCTGTTAATTAGTTGAATTTCAATTAAATGGAGGAATTCAAAGTAATTATAATATTTAGGTCAACTAGTTAATTTTACTGCAAAACAAAATAAATTTTTCTAAAAACAACAAATCATAAAGCTCTGATTGAATTATTATTTTAAAATCTTACCTCCAAAAACTACCGAATGTATTGCTCCTATCCTAGCTACAGCTAACATGGCCATTATAGTTTCCGGAATAAGTGGCATATATATGATAACTTTATCTCCTTTGCTTACACCTAACCTTTGTAAAAGACCACCTAATTTGGACACCTAGAAATGATTTTGTACTTTTGAGAAATGGTCTTAGATTTAACAAGTAAGTACTGAAAACTTTGACATTTGCTGTGATAAGATTTCATCGGTGCTGTGCTGGATAACGATGGTGTGACCCATCTAGTGCCTTCCAAGAAAAAGTATAGAGAAATTATTTTATTTAGTTTATTTTATTTTGCACTGTTCTACAGGTTTTCCAACCCAATTACAGAACAGGAATACAATTACAAAATAATAAAATATAAACATCGAAATTGTTTTAAAATCAATTTTGTGTTTACTTGTAACCATATGGAAAACTTTTTTATTATTGGTTTTATAAAAAAAAGTTATTCTTTATAAACAGTTCTGCATAGTACACATCCCCAACCAGTCATTAATAAATTCGAATTGTTATGAAGCCAACATCAATTTGTAGGCCAAGTGGGATACGACGTAAGACGAGAAGTAAAAAGGGGATGATCGCTTTGGAATAAATGTCAAAGAATAGGGTATATCGTCTGTTACGACGTCGTATTTACACAAAAAATATGACGATAACTGTTACTATGCATAAAACTGCTACGCTAAGGTTTTCTTGAATGAAAATAGACTTATCAAATGTAAAACACAGTTGCCTAGTATTCATTCGAATCTTGGGCTTGCAGAATTTATAATAAAACCTCTCAATAGCGGACAGCTAAGGGAAATTTGTTTTGTCCGTTATTAAGAGGATTAAGATTTGAATATAAGGGAAGTTCGATTAATGCCTTGCAAATTTAAATGATCTAAAATTCTTTAAATCGGTTTAGTAATATAAACATTTAAACTTTTTGATTTTTGAGATACACGGTGTCAAATTGAGAAATAAACATATTTTTTACAGTAAATCAAAAATGTAAAATTATTAAAAATGGTCGGTAGTTTTATTTATCCTTTTTGTACAAATTTTTAGCAATAAACATTTTCACACATAGATAAGAAAAAACTTCCAAACACATGTTTGGAAAAATTATAAAATACAATTATAGACATAAAATGTGATGTGAATTATCTTCTAAAAAAATCTAATATTGTCGTCTGCTTCATATTCTTTAATTTATTTTCGAAATATTCGTCTTCACAATTTATCAATATCTCTGATATTTTTGTGTAGGCGTTTACATTGTTATTTACAAAAAGAATTTTTTTAGATCCCTTAAATTATCACATGCTTCACTAAGGCTGAACATTTTAGGAGCTTGTTGTTCGTCACTTATTTCTTCAATATTAGATTGTTTATCACTGTTCGCCACGAAGTCCTCAACACATTTAGAAATGGAACAATCGGAATCTTCAGTGGTTAGTGCTTCATCTATAGAAGAATATCCGTTAAAACCTAAACCCGTTTCAATTAGTATTAAAGCGGATAGTCGGTAAAACTATTTTCAAATTCTTCTTGGGCATCGTCAGTTATGTCTCCAGTTTTTTTAAATCGAGCCTTCGAAAAACAGTTTAATATTTTTAAGGACTATATTGTGTATGAAAACAAATTATAGTAAAGGGATAAATGTAGATAATAGGATTAGGATAGATAAAAGAAATAACAAAAGAGAAGATAATATAAGTACAAATGAAAAAAAATTGGGAGATATATAATAATAATTGTAATTATATGTTTGAAAAAAGGATACAGGACAAAGGTAAGGAAAACACTAATGATAAATCAGGAGATGAAAAAAGTAAATATCGATAAAAAAGAGGAACGAAAAAAAGGTACGTAGGACTAAAGAAATTAAAATTAGTACTTATACAATAATATGATATTGATGTAGCAGCGCTGCAGGAAATAAGATGGAGGGGGAAGGGAAGTATTGGAAAAATAAATATCAATTATTTTACTGGAGAAGCGAACAGCAAGGACAATATGGAGTAGCATTTATACTGAGAGAAAAACTAAAAAGAAATGTAATCGAGTTTAGACCAATCGATGAGAGAATGGCCTATAGAAGAATTGAGGCGAGACCCTTCAATCTATCAATAATAAATGTTTATGCACCCACAGAGGTGGCAGAAGATGACGAAAAGGAAGTCTTCTATGAAAAGGTAGAAGGAGAAATATTAAAAATACCAAAACAAGACACGATAGTATTATTGGGTGATCTGAAAGCGCAAATTGGAAAAGAAGAATATTACAGACGGATAAGCAGTATACACACATTACATGAAAAAACAAACAACAATGGACACATAATTTGTAATTTGGCAGTAAAAATGAACATGATTATTTGCAGTACGATTTTCCAACACACCAAATGGCATAGAATTACGTGGAGATCACCTGATTGCAAAACATATAAACAAAGGGATCACATATTGACAACAAAAAGAAAACGGTCGACAATGAAAGATGTCTGAACATATAGAGGGGCGTGTTCTGATACGGATCATTACATTGTTGCAGGCACTATGCTACAGAAGATAAAGATTAAAAATAAAAATAAAATATGCAACAAAAAATGGGACATAAGAAAACTAGAACAGACAGAAACACAAAACGAGTACAGAGATAGTATAGAAGAACAATTCATTAATGAGGCAGAAGCAATTAGTGGAATTCAAGCAGGATGGAAAAGGATAGAAAAATGTATAAATACAGCTGCAAAAAAATAGGAACGGTGGTAAACAGAGAATAGAAGGAATGGCTCGATGAAAAATGCAAATAGATGATTGAAAAGAAAGAAGAAGTATGGTTAAAATGGATAAGGACGAACAGAAATGAAGAAAGAGAAACTTATGAAAAACTACGAAAAGAAACAAATAAAATAAAACCAGCTAAGAGAAAAACAATTGAAAACGGAATTAGTGAAATAGAATGGGCAAGTTATGCGAGGAACACAAAAGCTTTTTATCAAAAAATTAATGCACAGACCCGAACATATAAAAACAACAGGAATAAAAAACAAAGAGGGAAGAATAGTAAATGAAAATACGGAATATAAAGAGACATGGATGGAATACTTTAGGGAATTACTAACAGAAACAGAAGTAAGAGAAGAGGTTGATATAGAAGAAAATAACAAACAAGATGGAATCGAGAGTCCAACGAAGGAAGAAATTAGAGAGATAATTAACAAGAGTAAGAACCGAACAGCGCCAGGAAGCGACGGAATCAATATGGAACTTATCAAATCGGAGGGACTAAACTGTTAGAAAAATTATACCAATTGATATATAGAATATGGAAAGAAGAAGAGATGCCAAAGGAATGGAAGGTGGGACAAATAGTAACAATACACAAGAAGGGAGACCAACAAGCTTGTGAAAACTTCAGAGCAATTACGCTACTAAATGCAGCATACAGGATAACAGCAACAATTATAAAAAGAAGACTGCAGATTTACAAAGGCAAGGTCAAGTACAGATGCGATACATAAACTGAAACAAATTTTGGAAAAATCCAACGAATATAACATAGACATTGAGATACTATTCATTGACTTCCAAAGAGCATTTGACTCAATAAAAAGGAATCAATTACTGAAAGCGCTGAATGAAATGGAATTGAATAATAAACTGATAAGATTAATAAAAATGACACTAGACCAAATTGTAGCAGAAGTAATAACACAAAGAGGGAAAACTGAGAAGTTTACATATAATAATGGAGTCAAGCAAGGAGACTCTCTGTCGGTAACACTATTCAATTTGGCACTAGAATATACGTTGAAAAAAATATGTAAAGGAAATTTAAGAACCAGAGGAGGACTAATAATAGCATATGCTGACGACGTAGCACTAGTGACTAAAAACAGAATGGTAATGGAAGAAATGTTGGAGAAGATAATAAGGGAAGGAAAGAAAATAGGACTGGCGATAAATACACATAATACCAAATTATTAATACTCAAAAAGAATTGTGAGCACAAAAATATGAAAATTGGAAGATATGAATTTGAAGAAGTGGATGATAGAGTTAAATATCTGGGAATAACAATAGGTAGCGATGGAGACAGAGAAACTGATATAGGGGAAAGAATCGTAGCAACAAACAAAGCATTTCAGACTAACAAAAAATTATTAAAAAATAAAATAATTAGCATGCGCACGAAAATAAGAATATATAACACAATAATTAGACCGGTGATGATGTATGGGGCAGAAACATTAACTATGTCTAAAAAACAACAAGAGTATATGAGAATATACGAACGAAAAATACTAAGAACAATATTAGGACCAAAAAAAATAGGTCACGAATATAGAAGAAGAATAAATATGGAACTATGTCAAGAGATACAAAAAGACATAGTAAGAAAAATTAAGGAACAAAGATTAAAATGGTTGGGACACATATGGAGAGCAGATAAGAGAGCAGTAATATACTCATTGGTAGAGTGGAAGCCCTTAAATAAGAGAAGAAGGGGAAGACCAAGGATAACTTGGTTGCAGAAGGTAATAGGTGATCTCAGGACTATGGGAATTAGATACTAGGAAGAGAAAACGCAGGACAGGAAGCAATGACTACAAATAGTAGAAAAAATATGAAAGAGTAAATGTGGTCTGATCCACCCTTAGAAAAAGATCTAGAAAACTCGTAAGAGCGGCGCTACTCCCACGGGAGTGTTAAGAATAGATGAGGCTTTCACGTAATGAAGATCCATTCTGAACGATGAAATAAAACCATTTAAATTGCTTAACACTTCATCTTGGTTTTTGTTGGTCTAAATGAAAAGCAAAATATTTTTAATTCTCACCGTTTCGGTATATTATTACCATGAATAGGAGAGTTCATACATTTCTAAAACAGATATAACAAAGAAGTCGTACTACCTAGCTCAGTGCCGGATCAACCACGTAGTAAGAGTAGCAATTGCTACGGGCCCCGCGCGAAAGGGGGCCCCGCATATTCAAACCCACTCATCTCTGCCTAAGCGTAAGTTTTTGAGTGAAACTTATTAAGATGTCGTATGTTGAATTTTTTTGATGTCACAAAAACGTGAAACGTTACAACTTTACCTACTAAGACAATCCACGTCAGACACTCTGTACCCGACTATTTCCTGGGCGTAAATATAACACCGAATTTCATACGGTAAACGCACAAGTTCTACAAAAAGTTGCTTGTATAATTGTGTATCATTTTAGTCGGCCTGATAATCAGCTCTACAAAAAGTCTGACGTATGCAAGCACTCTTACCCGACACTTACTGTGACTGTGTAGCAGAATTGAAATGGCTCGATTTAAATTGTGAAAATTGTCTATTTATTTGTAAGATTAACAGTTTACATTATTTTTAGTATAATTTAGTAACCATATACCAAAAATCTATTTTCTAGAATATTAGTATATTGAGTTATAGAAGTTATGACTATAAAAAAATTATTACTTTAAGAGAGATTTCCTCCACTTGAATTGTTCATAACCATTTCGTAATACTGATATAGTAAGATCATTACCAAATGCATAAAGAGCAATGCATTCAATAAACTATTACCAGAACCAAAGAATTTAAAATTCTAGACACGAGAGTCTCACGCGGTACAATGGGCACCCGGCCAATGCAAATTATTTGTGATCGAAGTTGGTAACACTGAAAAATTAACCGGGAGTTCCCTGACATTGTCATCGAGTATCGTAACAAACAATCCGCCAGTTAAAAGAAAGTTCTGTTAGCTACCAACCAATAATAGATTGATGAATATTTTATTTTGTTTCAATCTTTTTCTATGTGTAAACATGATGAGAGCCATTTATGAAAGAGGTTTGTTTTAGTTCTGTGTTATTTATTGATTTTTGCCGATCGCAGTATTGTGAATAATTCTATAAAACTTAATTCAAAAACCTCGAGAGATAGAATAATGATTCTGAGAATTATTGACGTTTATGGTAAGATATATTTTACTAGATTATTATATCTTTCCACACGGAGATAAAAAAATAGTTTTAATTGTTGAATGGTAATCATTACTACGTTACATTGTATATAACCCTCATGAAAAAAAAATTAAAAAAAATGTATGTTAAATTCTAAAAAATATATATTTTTAGCATAAAAAAAATATTAAAAATGCATAAAAAATATGTAAATATATAAAAAATATATTTTGAATAGATAACTTTTGGCCAATTTTTTAGCGAGGAGAGCCACGAGTAGTCTAGTCGAGAAGTGAGTGTGACAAATTGTTAGAATTGTGGCAAAAATATGAGCGATAGTTAGAACCCGACTGGTTACTGTTCTGCACCCGACTCAGAACGGTGCTGGTAGAAAATGCTTGGTTGTGTTGTTGCACTTGGGAGTTGGAACCCCATTTTTAACATTAAATGAAAATTATATTTTTGCCACAATTCTAACGATTTTTCGTAGGAAACTCACTTCTCGACTAGACTACTCGTAACTCCCATCGCTAAAAAATCTTTGTTACTATGTAACAAAGTAATAATTACCATTCTACATTGGGATTGGAACTATTTTCGTCTTTCCCTGCAGCAATCGAAAATAATTTAACATGATTTGATTATAAAGTAGCTTCAGTTTTTTTATGCTTCGAATTTCAACTTTTTATTTTTTTTCAACTCGAACGTATTTACTAGTGAAATTCATTTTTATTCGATTTTTTTTGACTGAGAAATAAATTAATTTCACTATAATCAAACTTGAATACTTATCAAGTTATAAATTCGTGTTTATTCCAAAGTACCTACCGTCAATTTTTTAGGTAATAATTATCAAAACTAATCGTGAATTTTGAATTCGAGCCAAATGTCTTATATTTTAATTCAGTGTTATCATGTATTTCAATACAATGAATTAATACTCGGTAAATATTGATATGAAGTAGAATTAAATAGTAATAAAAAATTTAGAAAAATATGGAAAGATTATTTTGCCCAATTATCAGTAATAGAAATAGGTTTATTGTTTTTTCGTAATTTTGGTAAGATTTTTGTTTTGACATTCCATAATAAATTATTGATAGTACAAATAATATAAATATTTGTATTTTACTTCCTATTTTTTTCTGTGTACAGAACGAAGTTATAACAAGGGAGATCAGAATTATGTGCAGCAGACTTAGACATACGGATCGACACTATGATTCTGGAAGTGCAAAACGTAAAGCAAAATATGAAAAGGAGAAAAATAACGAAGCAGTTCTATCAAAAACATATAAGCTGTCCGAGTTTTTTAATATCCAGATCATTGTTGCTGAATCCACGGAAACTGAAGCAGAATATAAAGAAGGTACATCTCATTATACATCTAAAAGTGAAACTGAAACTTTTACTTCTGCAGGTACTTTATCGACAAGTGATACTAAAGTTGAAAAGTCCTCCTAGCTCTTCCATATCGTGTTTTAGCCAAAGAAAATCTAAAAACCTTGCAAATCCCCGTGACTCAAAGTCGTCTTACTTGAGCCAAACGGAAGTCGATAGTATATTAGATGATTCAACTGCTACCCTTTCTTCAAGCAAAAAAATAAATGAAAGTAAAATATACTTCAACGATATTGGCGAATGACCGAGCAACTTTGACAGATATTATTGGATTGCGAAAGGAACTAGCGAACTGCAAGATATGAATAGCGACTTTTTAAGTTCAAAGAAAATGTATGAAAAAGAAATTAGTCCACGATTCTACCAAAAGTGATTTTTCACTTATAACCATAAACCTACTAATAAAACTCATATCAGAAATTGGTTGTGTAAAGGGCAACTTTTCTGTTTTGTCAGCAAAGTTATAGATTCAGCGAGGTTTACGAAAGATGGGTTCGATGACTGGAAGAACGCGAACAATTGGTTGAAAAGGCATGAAGAAAGCACTCTGCATAGAAAAGCTATAATTTCGTTGTTAAACCGAAAAAAAAGAATGCTTGTGTCGATTCTCAACTTGTGAGCCAAATTCAGACTGAACAAAATTATTGGCAGATGCTCTTAAAACGAATTGTTGCAGTTATAAAATTTTTAGCAGAACGAGGTCTTGCGTTTCGGGGTAGTAATGAAATTGTTGGTTCAACTCATAATGGGTATTACTTAGGCTTATTAGAATTACTTTCTGAATTTGACGTTTTTATGGCCCAACATATTCAAACTTATGCTCATAAAGGAAAAGGGCACACCTCATATTTATTTAAAACAACAAGCGAAGAATTGATCAAATTAATTGCGTCAAGCATGCTAGATCAAATTATTTGCGAAATTAAGAGATCCAAGTACTATTCAGTGTCATTAGATTCTACTCCAGATATATCGCACGTAGTCCAACTGACTCTGATAGTGCGCTATGTTTTACCATCTTGGCCAGCTGAGAGTTCCTAGATATGGAAGGCCATACTGCTGAACAACTCGCCCAAAGTTTATTAGATTCCTTCAGTAAGAATGGCATTGATATCAAAGATTGTCGTGGATAAAGCTATGATAATGCCAGCAACATGAGCGGAAAATACAGCGGCCTGCAAGCTCGAATTAAAGAAATAAATAAGTATACAGAATACATTCCCTGTCTTGCACATTCGTTAAATTTAATTGATAAGTGCGCTGCAGACTGTTGTACAGAAGCATTAATTTTTTTCGATTCTATTGAAAATCTTTATAATTTTTTTCCGCTTCTACACATCGTTGTAGTCTTCTAACGGAAGCTCTTACTTCCAAAATTCAGATTTTGAAAAGGTTGTCGGATACTAGGTGGTCTGCTAGAGCTGATGCTACGAAGGAGCTTTTATGTTGTTTTAACACTGTCAAACAAGTTTTGGATGCCATTTCCAATAATATAGATCAAAAAGCAGAGTGTCGTAATCAAGCTTGTCGACTTGTTTCAAAGATGAATAAGTTGGAAACGTGAATAATGACAATTACATGGAATGGATTCCTAGAACGCGTGCAAGCAACTAATACGTCGCTGCAATCGTCTAAAATAGACCTTAATACGGGATACACCCTTTATGAACCATTATATGGATATGTTCAAACAATGCGATATACATTTTCCAATATTGAAGAACAAGCTAAAGAGCTGACAGGCTGTCAAGAATATCAGCAACAGACTTCAAGACGACGCAAGCGGAACACAAACTACGACGATTTTAGCGGTTTCAGTAGACTTGACGAATTTGTTGAGAAAGAAACATCTGGTAAACAGGTTGAAATTGAGGTGTTTGTTGTCATTATTGATAACACACTATCTGCTTTAGACAAACGCATGAAAGCATATCAAAAAATAAGTAGTGTTTTTGAAATATTTCGACAGTTAAAATCTATTACAGCAGAAGAGATTTAAAAAAAACACCAATTATAGTCAGTGCTTAGGAAAATGATTTGGAAGACAGTCTAGACAACAAATTAGTGCAGTTTGCCGAGCTGCTCAAAACGGATGTGGTTGGTGCGATTGACAGTACGAAAAACGAAGCTCTGGAAATTCAATATTATAAATTCCCAATGGACAATTCATTAGAATCATGTTTCTCCAATTTAGAAATTGCTGTGCGCATTTATTTATCTCTCATGATCACTAACTGCAGTGGCGAACGTTCATTTTCGACATTAAAGCGCATAAAAAATGAGTTAAGCAACACTATGAGTCAAGAATGTCTGAATTATCTCGCTGTGATGAATAGGTATAGAATATGATTTGCTCACAGAAATTGATACGGATAGTATTATTTCTAAATAGGCCCACATGAAATCTAGAAGAGTTCATTGTAAAAGTTTAAAAAATAACAAGGAAACAGATGAATAAATATAAAATATAAATTTTTTAAATGAAACTCACGGTTTCTAGTTAATTCCACAATATAATAAAAGTTATTGAAAATTCTAGAATTTTCTAGAATTCTCAATAACTTTTATTATATTGTGGATTTAACTAGAAACCGTGAGCTTCATTTAAAAACACTTATACGAGCAGATTCCAAGAAGTAAGGGTCGCGACAGTTAAATTCAATAGAATATAAACATTATTTAAAATACACTATTGATAAAATATAACATTAGCTATTCCTAAAAATATAGTATACTTTGTATTAAATATAAACTTTGAAATATGTATTGAAAAAAATAAATTGTGTAGTATCATCAGTTTCCGATTGTTACTTTCCTATCAAAATTATTCTAAATTGCCAGAAAATCTCATCACAGGCTTTTTGTACTTGTCAGCGCCTAACAGCGCCTAGAGTAATTTACTACAATATTAATTAACCACGAAATTGTAACCTATAGATAGCAAATAAACGTATCGAGTATTGAATGGTTTTTTCAACACCTTATACTTAAGAACCCATAGCAGATCAAGGGCCCTTTGAAAGAATTTGCTACGGGCCCCGCGCTTGCTTATTTCAGCACTGACCTAGCTGAATATTTGGTTTTTCTGTTACCTTAAAGAAATCTCGAAAAATGAAGAGTAATATCGTAAGACCATTACCTAGTCAGTCAAGGGATTACACCATCAGTCACTCCGAAGAGGGTAACAGTGATTCTAACAACGAAGGCGCGGTTCGGGATTTCCAATCTGAAGTGGATTTCGATAATGAAAATCCATTGTATTCATCAAGCACAAACTACCAATCAACAAGCGATGCCCCTCAAAGGTCATTATATGATGTGAAAGGTGATACACCTTCTACTAATCGGGTTAAAAAAATCACGAGGCTCTAACCCACTTGCTGTGACCCTCGAAAATGTGAATAAATCTGCAATGCAGTATTTTCAGAGCAGGCAGGCTTCTATGGGAAAGGGTCATACAAGACGCCAGTATGACGACCCCGATGTATCATTTTTAATGAGCGTGTTACCGGATATAAAGAAAATGGACGATAGGCAAAAACGGTGAAATACCAATCTTATCGACCGGGGACACTATTTAAATGAGACTTCCCATACATCCAGATCTTCATCTATGAACAGCGGAACAAGCCAGTTGGTGCAAATATCGTCTTTGAGTTAGGGAGCAAGTATAACTATCCTATTGACCCCAGGAGAACAGTAGCCGAGTTACAGTCAAACTTCAAAGGAATCCCGTGTTCAAATTTCAGGACGTACATTTACCGAGCTGCAAAATGTTCCAGCGGGTACCAACTTATCGGAATTTCTGAACTTCCATCCAAAACATTCATAGGTAAACGAGTAAACAGTTCCAGTTCGGTTTATTTATGCGTTAAACATATTTTTCTACAACTGCTATGAAAAGTAGTATATTTCTCATAGCTTAATTAATTTCAATACCATATAGTGCTCATACTGTGATAAATATGATTTATCCCGGCACTTTGCCCACACTACATACATTTATATGGAGAATCTAATAGGGGGATACTAGATGCCTAGACATTTTCTACACAACTATTTACTGGTATTATTTAAATTTGTGCCGTTGTAGGAAAAATAAAGTGTGCATGTCAGAAAAGTTAAACGTTCTCCACTTGTTGCACAATATACTGTTATTTTACTTTTAAGTTTTGTTATGACATTTTTGCAAAGAATGTAGTTTAAGTTCTAATATTTATTTTCAGTTTAAATATAAACTTTGAAATGAGCCACCTGTTTTTTCCTTTATTTGACACAATTAAAGACAGTGTTAAATACAAATATATATTTTATTTTCAAGTGCAAATGGTGTGAAAAATTAAGCAAAATAGAAAGTACTTTTTGCCCTGTATTTTATTTGCCTTTAACATCATAAATGTTTAGTAAAAGAAACGTTATAAAATTAACATTACATAGATATTAAGGATCTTCTAACAAAAAAAAAATAACAAAATAAAATCAAACACGAAATTTGTATAACCTATCCTTATTGTTATTAAAACTCGTTCTTCAGGTGATATTGCTCGTCTATAATTTGTATCCTTTTTTAAAATTATTGGCCTAACGTTTCGAACGAACGCCTCAAACGTTCCTTTTTTCATTCCATAGAATGGAAATATTTCTGGATATATATTTAATTCCTTATAAACACTAAACACGCTGTTTAATTGTTTCGATTTCCGAAAGATGTGTCCCAATAACGACGCTTTGGATGATTTTGATTAATATTAATCAGGTTTACAGTTGCTAATATACGAGTATCTTCGTTCTCCGAGGAAGACATGTTTTAAGCCACTGCCACTTCGCTCAGATCTTCGCTATCTGGAAAATCCTCCCACGTCTTTGCCATGTAACTGCAGTGTTTATGCCACGTCAGATGCTACGTTACTTTGGTGGGCGCTCTCCTTTACATTATAAATTATTTGTTGATATTAATATCAATACTGAATTTATCTCTCTTCTCTGTTAAAAATATGATAATCTTCCCATTTGTTATTGTTTTTGAACAACCTTGCAATTTAAATATGTAATGAATGCATTATAATTACTTACTTTATAAATAGGAAAACACATTAATATTTAGTAAACGAACATCACATATTTGTATAGAAAAAAACATAATTGAATTTTGTTTTTTATTAATTGGAAAGAGCTTACTTGGCCGATTTTGTGTATTCCTCCAATTGAAGTTATATTTGACGCCAGTATTGTTATCGGGCAATCTTACTGCAGTGGTGGTCACTATACAGTTGAGGTCTTAGAAGTTTGTACTGAACTACAATATTGTAGAGACAATTAGAAAGTAGATAAGGAAATAATGAGGTAAAGAAGAAGACCTGAAACAATAAAATTCCATGTCACATACTGTGAGTGTGAATCAGTTAATCAATAACAATGTGTGCACTCACCGATGATCTTCTGTGGTCTAGATGGATTATATTAATTGCTCAAATCTTTAAATCCTTTTCTTAGAGACAATTTGAAAGCAACTAACAGCGTTTCTCTTCTTTTTCGGTACTACTAATAATCTTGGAAACCCAAGGGTTTTCGCTTATTAATTCTCTTTGTGTACATATTAACTACTGCTGATGGTGTACCACAGCAATTTATGGGTTTATTACCGTTCCTGTTACTGTAAATAATGTCACAAAAACAATTAAAATTCTGATTATTCTTTCGATTAATCAACTTCTTATTTTGGCCATGAATTTTTTGAGTCCATTTAAAATAGACATTCATTTTCATGATTTATGTTACTCTCTTTTGTATTCTACTTGTGTTATAAACACAATTCAGTCAGTTTCTAGTCACATTTCACTTAAAAATGATAAACTGGACAAATTTATCAATTTGTTTTCTACACTTGCTCCTTCGGACCGAATTGGTCGAACTAATTTCGTTGAGCATGTTATCGACACTGGCGATGCAAAGCCAATTGCGCAACGTCAATATCCTATGTCTCCGGCCATGCAAAAACGTCTTGTAAAAGAAGTAGATGAGATGTTAGATCTCAAAGTTGTACAGCATTGAAACTCCCTGTGATTTCACCTCTCTGAATTGTCCCTAAGAAGTCCGGAGAATATCGTGTTTGTTTTGATGGCGGAAAATTGAAGAAGGTTACCGTTTCTGATTCATATCCTATGGCACAAGTCGATATTATTCTTAGCAAACTATGAGACGCAAAATTTCTATTGATTTAAAAAAGGCTTTTCCACAAATACCCCTTTCTGAAACTTCTTGTCCGATAACAGCTTTTGCTGTGTACGGTGTAGGACTTTTTGAGTTTGTTACAACTCCTTATGGTTTAGTTAATGCTCCTAGATCCTTCTCTTACGCCTTATTGTTTTTGTTATTTAGATGATATTATTATCGCCACCCCTACCTTTGACCTTTGAGCTTCACATGGAAACTCTCAATAAATTGTATCTTAGGCTTACTGTCAATCTTGAAAAATATGAATTTTGTCGTGAATCTCTTAAGTTTTTAGGTTTCGTTGTTGACAAAAATGGTCTTCGCACAGATGACGACAAAGTCTCTGCTATTTTAAATTATCCAGCTCCAAAAAATACTACTGAGATAAAACGTCTCATAGGTTTTATTGGTTGGTATCGTCGATTTATTAAAGATTTTTCTACTATTTCTCCAATCACTGATCTTCTTCATGGCAAAAAAGGCTAATTCATTTTTTGGACTCCGTAAGCTGAAAATGCTTTTACTGAAGTTGAGAAACGTCTTACTTCTAGTCCTATTCTTGCAAGCCCTGATCTTTCTAAGCGTTTTATCATTCAAACTGATGCTAGTGGAGCTGGTCTTGGTGCAATCCTGTATCAGGAATGCGACGGTCTCCAGACGTACTCAGAATAAAACTGAGAGAAAGTACAGTAAAACAGAAGAAGAACTTTTAGGAGTTATTTTTGGTGTTGAAAAATTCCGAGGCTACGTTGAAGGCACTCATTTTACTCTTGAGAAATATCATTCATCTTTACAGTATCTTTCTAAACTTTCGAATCCCTCAGGTCGCTTGGTACGTCTTTCTCTTAGGCTCTAGGCTCTCCCAGTTTGATTTTGAAATCAAACACTGAAAAGGAACCAGTATGGTGGTCAGTGATGCTTTATCTCGCTCTTTCTCTGAAATTTCTGTTATTGACGTAAGTACCTTTAAGCCAGATGCCTGGTATACTTCTATGATTGAGAAGGTGTCGAAAAATCCCGATTTATATCCCACATTTACGGTTGACAATCATGCTTTGTACAAACATATTTTTTCGTATAATCCAATATCTAGTAACTTATCTAATTGGAAAATTGTTGTTCCTACCGCTAACCGAATTGACATATTAAGGTTATTTCATGACAATGAATTAAATGCTCATTTATGCATACTCGTATCTCTGAAACTTATTATTGGCCAAAAATTAGAAGTTCTGTATCTCACTACGTTAATAAATGTTCTGTTTGTAGTTCTTGTAAAGCCCAAAATCTACCTAAAGCTGGTGTTATGGGTCAATACAAAGATATTAATTTTCCATGGCAATGAATTTCTGCTGATCTTATAGGTCCATATTCAAAGTCAAAATCTAGTAACAGATTTGTTTTAGTAATTACTGATTGGTTTACAAAATTATGTCTTGTTCATCTAACGCCACACGCAAAAGCTAAGGGCATTGTGAAGTTTATAGAGAATCAAGTTTTTCTTCTTTTTGGTGTTCCACAAATTTTTTCTGTTGACAATGGTACTGTTTTTCACTTTTTTTTTTAAGAATCTAATGTCACAGTACAAAGTACAAAAAAATTTTTTTTTATAACGCTCGTTATCATCCTAAAGCAAATCATACAGAACGAACAAATGAGACAATTTTTACACCTCTAAGGTGTAAATATTTATGAAAATACGTCTCATATTAACTGGGACACTTCGTTACATAAGGTTGCACAAGCAATTAGAACCGCGCAACGTGACGTTACGGGTTATTCCCCAGCTTTTCTAAATTTTGCTCGAAACGTTCCGTTAAGGGAGATTTTTACGGTGCAATTTCTGAAAACGTGAATAACATTATTAACACTGGTGAAAAATTACAATTAATTAATGATGTTCAAACACTTCCTAGGGCCAGTTGTATGTAACGTAATTAATCAATTGGTCAGTTGAACCAGGTTCACATGCTGACCATAGTCAAATCAATCAATCGTTTTACGGAAGTAGTTCAGCTGAACCACTGTCAAATTAATATTTGTATGTTGGTAATACGATTATCTAGTAACATTTATGCATTTTATGAATATTATTGGTATTAACTTGAGTAAAATTTCAAGCAGTGCATACTTTATAATTTGCGAATTTAATTTTACGTATTCTCTTCGATACGAAATCATGGCAGATAAAGAAAATAAGTGAACACCAAATTTTAGTCTGTTTGAAGAATCAACACTCAAAGCTTTAATTTCAAAATATAAAAGTATAATTGAGTGCAAAAAAGCCGATTCCGAAAATTCTCGGCAAAAGAAAAATGTGTGGTTGCAGTTGACCCAAGAATTCAATTCGATTAGTGCCAGTACACAACGAACAACGGACGTTTTAATAAATAAATATAGAAATATAAAAAAAAGAGTGAAAAAAAATTTGCAGACGAAAAATGTCGTGCTCAAGGCACTGGCGGTGGTCCACATAAGAAAATTAAAATGGACACAGGTAACTGGTATGGCAAGCGACTTCGATGACGACGAAATGATGTGTAATTAATAATGTAACTTTATGTACGCATATTTTATTTCAATATACATTACATATAATGTAAGTATAGCTCTTATTTTCGTTACAGTAATTGTCGAGGAAGAGGAGAGCGAAAACACATCTCATTATGCCCAATCAGAAATGCCCGACGATTTTTCCTCTCCATCAACATCCAAAAATGGAAACTGGATGTCTTATAATCCGTCACCTGATGATAAAGAAAAAAATTGAATGCCAATGGTAATAATTACTAAATAAAAAGAATTGAAATATATGTACCTGTGGTACACCATAACGATTTATATTATACAGTTTTATTTTTTCAGTTGGAGTACAGTCCCGCATAAATGAAACTGATGTTATCATAAAAGCCCCAGTTAGAAGTAAGTAATACTTAGCTAATTCTGTAAATAATTTTTTTCGTTTGCTTTAACAACACAAGAGCCCAACATTGATATATAATGAAATGCTTTACTTTACGTAGACTGTGCGTAAAAAGAAGATGTATCTTTTACAATACTAACCACATGTAGCAGTTGTAGAAAAGTGTTTAAAATTTTAATTCATTAATTTGTGTGATCAATATAATAATAATAGAACATAACATTAATAATCTATTAAAATAGTTCTTGTAAAGCATGTTTTTCGCAATATTTTAGATTCGCCTAAATCAGATGTGCCTCAGACATCAAAATTTATAGACCGGTCGTCGTATACTCTAGCAACTCTCAGAACCCCTAAGACAAAATCCTGGAAAACTAATGGTAGGTGTAGTTCCGTAAGTTTCAAAAATACATTAAATCAGTTACTGCATCAAATTTTTTTCCAGTAGGTGGGCAACGAAATAAATTATCTAACCGTTTGACTCTCTGGGTTGAAGCCAAAAGTGAGACAGCTTCATTGCAAATAAAAATAATGCATGAAAAGCATGTGTAACAACATAGGGAAAAACTGAACTTCATATGCAACAGCAGAGGGAAAAACATGCAGCAGAAATGGGATTTTCTGAAGAGGAACATAAATTAAAAATGGAAATATTAAAAAAACAGTTAAATAATTAATAAAACTTTTTCTTATAAAGTGTATATTTATTTATCCTTATTATAAAATATTACATCATTAAATATTATCAATAATAACATTGTTTAGCTGTTAGTTGCACTACAATTAATTTACTTAGCTACTTTAAATGTCTATAACACATTTACTAAAACTAATTTGATTTTACTTTTTTAACAGTAATTTATACATTTATTAAACCTTTCTTCTATTACAAAAATTAAAAAAGGAGTTTGTGTGGTCATAATATAAGAACATAAAATATTATTTTTTATTGACGTAATGTGCCAAAATATTCTACAAATCTCTGCCTAGTTAGGTTATTAACACTCACAGGGTCAATAACTTCGGGCACAGGTATTGTATCAAAGCGATTCTCTAGATTTTCATCAAGTGGAGGAGGTAATGGATCTGCATTTTTGGTTGCTATATTTTGAAGTACAGCCGTTGCTACTACGACAGCCTCTACACGTTGTACTTTTAACCGTATGCCTTGAGCCAAAATAGGAAAACGACGCTTCCATATCCCAAAAAATCTTTCAATCGGGTTTCTTGTTCGAATTTGAGACTCGTTAAAAAGATGCTCTTCTGGTGTTCGTGGATTTAAAGATGGAGTTAGTAAGTTTGGTTAATAGAATAACCACTATCACTTACTAATACATTTTCTTCCATTTCTCCAATCTCAAATTTGGCTCTAATTCTGCTACTGTTCCAAATAGTAGAGTCGTGAGTAGATCCTGGCCAACGACATACAATACTCCTTAAAGTAAGGGAAGAATCGCAAATATATTGCACATTAAAGGAGAAATATCCTTTTCGATTACGAAATGTCTCGGCTGTATCACCTCCTGTTGACTGAATTTTGATGTGGGTACAATCCAATGCCCCAATACAATTTTGCAACTTTATAAAAATTCAAACGTACTTCAGATTTTTCCTCCTCTGTTTCTGGCATTTTTATATAAATATTTTTTAATTAAGCAATAGCTCGTGATACTCTATACACAACTCTACTTGGGGTTGATTTGTGTACACCAGAAAAATCACCAACAACAATCAGCATGGAACCAATTGCAAAATATCTCAATGTTATTAATAATATGTCCTCTGGGGAAAGTGCTTTACTCCTTAAATTTAAAAAAATGTGTTATAGGTAATTAATTTTATTTACCAGCAAAATACTAACCTATTGGTAGGCGCTACAATGTCGATTTGATTCAAAACTTCCCTTGCAGTGTCTTTTGATATCCTAAATCTATCAAAAAATTCATTTTCTGTCCACTTTTCAAAATGATTTATTCTTGCTCAAAATATACGAGCGTTTCTCTTTAAACCTAAAACCAAATATAAAATCTCAATAAGGTACAAAAGTTATATAGAAATAAGTAAATAAACCTTCCTCTACTTCTCTTATCATTTCCAGAAAATCCTCATCAAAATAATCCATGTTTTCTATTACAAATAACAATACGTAAAATTATAGGTTATAGAACAGTAAAATATAATCGTATGTCATGTCAGAATTTGAAGTTAACTCCATAAACATGAGTTAAATCATCATTTTTGATAGTTCAGAAAATTGCATAGTTAACTCATGGGTTAATCCAAATAACTATTGATTACGTTTCATACAACACTCAAATAGCTTTGACCATAGGTTAACCCTGAACACTGAGTTAACTATGCTTCGTACAACTGGGCCCTAAACTTTTTGTTGAGGTTCGTAAAAAGTTAAGAAATGCATATGAGAAAAATGCAAAACATTACAATTTACGAAAGAGAGATTTGCAATTTCATGTTGGTGACAGGTTATGGAAAAAGAATTATGTTCTGTCATCAAAATCTAACAATTTTGCAGCTAAATTTGCTCCTAAGTACATACCTTGTATTGTCAACAAAGTGATCTATAAATTAGTGTATAATTTAAAAGACCTTTCCGGTAATGATTTAGGTAACTGACATGTTACAGATTTAAAAAAATAAATTCATTGACGTATATGAAAATCTTCCTGATGATGAGTTTTCTGATCAGCATTCTGTTGATACGAACTTATCTGGAAATCGTTCCGATAACATTTTATTCCGGGAAATAAATTTGTAAAACCAATCAGTTCCAGGGTAACTTTTTTGAATTTTATATCTTTTCTCCTTTACTGTCTAAATAGCTTTTAACTAATGGTCTTATACCTTGCCTGTAATTACGAGTCCTATTCCACCCCCACTGACGGACTTTACTCTTAAGCAAAATTCATATTTTTTGACAAACCTCGTATACAGCTTAAAAATTTATATTAATTTCTTCATAAAACCAATAATAAAAAAGTTTTACATATGGCTCCAACTTAAGAAAACAAACTGTATAAAATTGATTACTTACTTTTTCTTGCAGTTCGGAATATGTAATTTTTCTTACTACTCCCATATTGGGCGAGTCGTATATTAAAGCTACCTTTCCTCCTTTACCAGCTTCTACATGTCTATCTACAGCATTGTAACATGCATTCAGTTCGCCTCCTACAAACCTATGAAACATAAGATATAAAATATATTTTGCAAAAATTGAAATTACCTGCGCACCAAAATCAACTCATAATTTTAAAAATCATCGTAATGGCGAAATAATTAAACCTTATACAAAAATAGGAAAATTAGAAATACCCGAATGTCTCACAAGAGCGGAAAATAGTGACGCTCTATCCACGATGTTAAATCCGCCTGAGTCGTATATTAAAGTAGATTTAAGTGCTCTTTTAGAGTTTGAACAGTTCGAAGAATACCAACAAACGTTGAGCCCTAATTTTAATGCAATTTATGCAGAAAAATTCAAGTTTGATATTAATAAAGTTCGAACAAAACATATGAATTCTGAAGAACGCAATGCTATTCTTAAATTAATTAAAGAATATTTTGATATTTTTCATGTTAATGGTAATCAACTAACTTTTACAAGTAAAATCAAGCATCAAATAAAAACTACAAATTTTGTACCTATTTATATTAAATCGTACAGATATCCAGAAATATATAAAAAAGAAGTCAAACATCAAATACAGAATATGTTAGATCAAAATATTATAAGACTTTCATACGCAACTTCGTCAATTAGTATTTGGATTAGTGTTTTAAATGACACTCACTGTTTCTAGCTAATTCCACAATATAATGAAAATTGTTGAAAATTCTAAAAAAATGACAATTGTTTCGATAAATCAATATCATCGTCAGAATGACAGAAGTTACATTTCATTTGATGCCTACCTGATGTTTAGTAGTTATTTTTGGCTAGACCAAGAAGTGACCTAACTTGTGATTGACTTAATCTATGTTAATAGAAAAAAGAAGATGTGATATTACAAATATTGAAGCTTCGATATTATTAGCCCTATGGTGATATCTTAGATATCATTCTGGACATTTGAGTTTATATAAACCTGATTTCTTTAATGGTGGTATTTTTGTTTTTACATTTAACAATTTTGTACTAACGTTACTTTCTGTTTTAAAAGAAATCGTTGTATTCGTTGCTAAAGATATCTTTGAAATATTATTAGAAATATTTCCTGCATATGTGATGGTTTTATAAGTTTTTATTTCATCAGTTTGTTTATGAAATATTAGTTGTAATGCCACTTTTTCCTCTTTTTTATCAATTATTTATTTATCATATGTAATGGATAACCGTTGGATGTTGCTATTTGTCTAATTGTATTAATCTCTCTATCAAAATTACATTTGTTCTTAGGAAGTGAAAAAGCTCTATGTATCATTGAATTATATGCCGCTAGTTTATGTGACATGGAGTGATTGGACATTAGTGTGTGTTGGTTTTCGGTTAATTGAATAATCAAGTACATTATTAACTCTTTGAATTTTTAAATCAAGAAAATTGATTGAGCTATTTTCTTCAATTTCTAATGTAAATTTAATTTTTGGGTGTAAATTATTAATGTGGTTGAAAAATACATCTAATTGTCGTTCACTATCCAAAATAAGCTAATATGTCATATACATATCTATACCAAAATAAAACATTTTTCGAAATATTACTTTCTCAAAGATCTTTCTTTCTAAACTGTCCATGAAAATGTTTGCTTAAATAGGTGATATAGGGCTTCCCATTTTTAAACCTCCATTTTGAATATATATCTTATTGTCAAAAGTGAAATAATTCTGATTAATACATACATCAAATAAATTAAGTATATCTGATATTATTCCTGGATTAATATTTTCATCTTCTAGTAATTTTCTTACAAGTATTAGATACTCATTAGGAGGAATTTTAGTGAACATATTAGTAACATCAAACGAAATAAGTTTATAGGTATCTTGCAAGTTGATTGCTTTTAATTTTTTGATTAGTTCTATTGAATTTCTAATTGAGTATTCAGATGCATATCCGTAACTATTAAGTATATTGTTAAGCCTCTTTGCCAAAATATTATTAGGAGTATCAATATAAGAAACTACAGGTCTAATTGGTTTCGTTATTTTATGTAATTTAACGATTCCATATAATTGTAGACAATGAGGATTCTTATGTATGATAGACCTCTTTTCGTAATCACTTAAAAATAATTTGAATTATTAACAATATCCCTTACATTATTAGACAACTTTTTTGTTGGATCTGCTTTAAGAACTTTTACATCCCTAGATTCTATAAAGTTATATATTTTTGAATTATAATTTTCAGTTGTCAATATGACAGTTGTGTTCCCCTTATCAGATTTTGTAACTGTTAGGTTATTATCTTCTACTTTCTTTTTGATTGCATTGAAAACTGTAATGTCATTTTTTGTTTGACGTTTAACTTTTGAAGGTTCAATATTTTTGATTAAATTGGCAATTTTTAATTTCTCATAAAGAAAATTATTTGAATTAGATTTTAAAGCTATTTCTGACTCTGTAGCTATAATTTGTTTAATATTATTCGTTTTTGGTGGTACGCTGTACTTTAAACCTATATTAAAAAATTCTATTTCAGTATCTGTAAAATTAGTGTCTGAAAGGTTTTCAAATCGTGGTGCAAAGTGTGTTGGTGTGTAGGTACTTACAGTTTCATGATTTTTAGAGTATTGAATTTTATGTTGTGTGTGTTCAAGTTTCTGTAGCTTTTGTTCTTGTTTCTTAAATTTCTTATGGTTCATCGTGCTGACACTTTCTCTAGTTTTGTTATCTAAACAGTCAAATTCTACTGGATGTAATTGGAACGTGAGTTCTGAATATACAACTTTTATGTAGTTGTCTAAGGAGTCCCTCACTTTGAACCTTTTCTTACATTCTTCTTTTATCCAAACTCGTTAAGCACATTGTATAGCTTTTTTGCTTGTGGTGTTTTAGTGTGACATTTTATATTCACATAATTTGGTATTACCTTTTTCCTAAGGCATTAATGGTTAAACCAAATGTTTTGTGATGTTTTGTAACGTTTTTGTAGTAACTTCTGATACAGTCGGGTCAAATCTTCTCTCGAAGATTTTTTAATGAAATTAACTGTCTCGACCCTTACTTCATGGAATCTACTCATATTAGTGTTTTAAATGAAACTCACTGTTTCTAGCTAATTCCACAATATAATGAAAATTGTTGAAAATGCTAAAAAATTGACAATTGTTTCGATTAATCAATATCATCGCCAGAATGACAGAAGTTACATTTCATTTGATGCCTACCTGATGTTTAGTAGTTATTTTTAGCTACACCAAGAAGTGACCTAACTTGTGATTGACTTAATATATGTTTATAGAAAGAAGAAGAAGAAGATGTGTTATTACAAATACTGAAGCTTAGATATTATTAGCCCTATGGTAATATCCTGGATATCATTTTTCCAATTAAGATCAGTATAACTGTGCAATGATATAGAAAACCAGGAAAACTATATCTGCTGATCTTTACAATTATCACTTAAGAAGACAGTTTAGTAGTGGAGAACTCCCTAGATTTATCTGTTCATTGATAACTTCATATTGTGGGTTTCTTAAATGTCTTCTAATTTCCATTTTTTCAAGTAAATCCAGTTCTTGTTTCTTTTCACAAATATGCAGCACTTCTAGTTCTGTGTTAGGTGTCAATGAATGATTGGTGTCAAGTAGGTGTTTTGCGTAGTGGGATTTATCTGATTGATTTAATCTGTATGCTCGTAAGTGTTCACTGTATGGGATTTCAAAATTTCTAAGGTTCTGACCCAAATAGACAGCATTACATTCTGGACGTATAGATATTTAGATGACATATTAGCTTATTTTATGGGTAGTGAACGACAATTAGATGTATTTTTTAACCACATTAATAATTTACACCCAAAAATTAAATTTACATTAGAAAATGAAGAAAATAGCTCAATCAATCAATAGCTTTTTCAGTTCCTATGAAAAAATGTAATTTTGATAGAGAGATTAATACAATTAGACAAATAGCAACATCCAACGGTTATCCATTACATATGATAAATAAACTAATTAATAAAAAAGAGGAAAAAGTGGCATTACAACTAATATTTCCTAAACAAACTGATGAAATAAAAACTTATAAAACCATCACATATGCAGGAAATATTGCTAATAATATTTCAAAGATATATTTAGCAACGAATACAACGATTTCTTTTAGAACAGAAAGTAACGTTAGTACAAAATTGTTAAATGTAAAACAAAAATACCACCATTAAAGTAATCAGGTATATATAAACTCAAATGTCCAGAATGTAATGCTGTCTATTTGGGTCAGACCCTAAGAAATTTTGAAATCCGATACAGTGAACACTTACGGGCATACAGATTAAAACAACCAGATTAATCCCACTACGCAAGGCATCTACTTTACACCAATCATTCATTGACACCTAGCACAGAACTAGAAGTGCTGCATATTTGTGAAAAGAAAGAAGAACTGGATTTCCTTGTAGAATTGGAAATTAGAAGACATTTAAGAAACCCACAATATGAAGTTGTCAATGAACAGATAAATCTAGGGAGTTCTCCACTAATAAACTGTCTTCTTAAGTGATAATTGTAAAAATCAGCAGATATAGTTTTCCTGGTTTTCTATATCATTGCATAGTTATACTGATCTTAAATGGAAAAATGATATCCAGGATATCACCATAGGGCTAATAATATGTAAGCTTCAATATTTGTAATATCACATCTTCTTCTTTTTTCTATTAACATATATTAAGTCAATCACAAGTTAGGTCACTACTAAACATCAGGTAGGCATCAAATGAAATGTAACTTCTGTCATTCTGACGATGATATTGATTTATCGAAACAATTGTCAATTTTTTAGAATTTTCAACAATTTTCATTATATTGTGGAATTAGCTAGAAACAGTGAGTTTCATTTAAAACACTAATATGAGTAGATTCCACAAAGTAAGGGTCGAGACAGACATTATCTTCATATTTATGTCACTTTTACTTTTATTTTGACATTTCCTGTATAAATTATTCGTCCTCCATATTGTCTTGTGGTTTCTTCTATCTCTTCCATAATTTCTTGTAATATTTTGTTCATTTTATTTAATTCCCAATTAAATTGTTTCCCCCCCCCCATTATAATTAATATTTCTTTCACCATATGTCACTATTCATCTTACTATATTAACATCTAAGTCTTTTATTTTCCAATAAATATTTTTTTCATAAATTTTCATAACTTCTTCGCTTCGTAGTTTCTGTAAATTAGTATCTACCATTTCCTCATTTGTTTGTCTTTGTATTTTTATAGATTGTATTTCTTCAGTTTCCTTCTCAACTTCTTTACTCTCCATTAAACTTTGTATTTTTACTTCGTCAATTTCCTTTTCCATTTTATTACATATTTTCTGTTCTATAGTGTCATCATTTATATTGTCATTCATATTTACATTCATCTTGTCCTGCCCCTCTATTTCTTGTATCATGCTATCCATGTTATCTAACACATTATCCGTCTTTTCATTATTGTTCTCGTCTATTTTGTTAAAATTTTCCACCATCATGTCTGATTTTCTACTTACTTTCTTAAAATCTCCACTTCATCACACCACTTACTCATATTTTCCGTAATTCTATTCATAATCTCATTTTGTCCGTCCATTTTCCGATTTAAATCTCTACTCATACTATTCATGTTGGCAACTAATTGTTGCATCATTTCCATCATATGATCATCTCTACTTTTTCTTCCTTGCGATTCCTGTCTCCTATCCTCCTGTTCTTCTGCTTCATCTCCCGTCAAAACTTCTTCTGATTGCTGTCTTCCTTGTTCCAAGTACTGCACCTGAAAATCTCCTCTTCCATAACTTCTTTCTTCCCTTTCTTAATCAGATCCACTTTCTATTACTACTTGTTTACCATCTCTTAATGTCATTCTTCTCTCCATTTTAATTTTATTTTGAATATTACTAAAGTTTCCAAATTTTTATAAGCCTTATTATAATTCGCGCCTTCCTATTATTCGTGCCTTCCTATCATTCGTGCCCCACGTTGGGCGCCAAATTGTAATATTTATTATGATGTGAGGAATTTTAATTGTTTAAATTTAATATTTTTAATACTTCCTATGAATACGATTTTTAATTCGCTTCACGTTGGGCCGACAAATTTGTCAATCAAAAGTATTGCACACAAAGTATAAATAATTTTCCTTATTTTTAACGTTTCTTTTAAATTTCAAATAAAGGAACTGTATTAATATACAGTGCTATTCAAAAGTCCCCTCCCCCCTCGTATCTTTTGAACGGGTACACTTGCATTAATAAAATTTGGAGGGTGAAAATAAAGTGTTGTAAACTTCTCTACGAATGGTAACAGGTGACGTAATAGTAATAGATGACGTCACAGTGCCACTCTGGCCAATAATTTTAAATAGGACCTTATGACAAGTGATATCTCGTTTGAAAGGCATTGACATTGGCTACAAATCCATATTAATTTTGTTTGGGTTTAAATTAATTTTGACGGATAAATTAAATAAATACCAAAATTATTGAAATTTTTTTTTAAATTTAATTAATCAAATATCAACAATCGATTCTTCTAGCAAGTGTTCGAAATGTGCTCCATCTACTTCCTGACAGTAATACATCCTATTAGTAAACTCTTGTCGTACTCGTTCGAATGTGTCAGCTGAAATAGCATTGCATTCTTCAGTAATTCTTTCTTTCAAAACGCCAATGCTATCTGGTGCCGTAGTATAAACCTTGGATTTCAAGTACCCCCGTAGAAAAAAATCTAATGGTGTCGGATCTGGTGACCGAGGTGGCCATTCTATAAGACCTCGCCGGCCGATCCATCTACCTCGATATTCTTCATCCAGGTAACGTCTTACTGCACCATAATAATGTGCAGGAGCACCATCTTGTTGAAATGTTATTTCCAGATGGTCGAATTCATCTTGATTTTCTTCCAGAATTTCAAGAATTAACGGCTCAATTGCATTTTGTAACATCTCCAGATACACTTCACCGCTCAAATTTGAGTTTAGGAAAACAGGACCAACTATGTGGTTTCCCAAAATACCTACCCACACAATGACTTTTTCTGGAAATTGGGTATGTTGTTCACGAAAGGTGTGAGGATTTGTGTCACTCCAATACCTTACATTTTGTGTATCACATTTCCATTGAGGCAAAAAGTACTTTCGTCACTAAAACAAATTGTTTTTTTGTAATGTGGGTTTTGACTAATTTTATTTGTCATACATTCACAGAATTCGAGTCTTCTGTCGGGGTCGTCATCCGAAAGGTGGTGCACCATTTTTAACTTGTATGGATGAAATTTATGTTTAGCCAACACTCTCTGTACTGTACTTTTACTTACTTCACAGATAGACGCAACTTTAGTTGAAGAGGAAGTAGGGTTTACTACCATTTCAGCAACTATATCAATTTTTTTATCATCACTAAATGTTGGTCGACCAGATCTTTTGGCATCTTGCTGTTAATTCAAACTTGTGAAGAAGCTCCCTCAAATAAGTTCTCGAGATATGGCGATCTGGGTATGTCTCATTAAATAAACGTTCCGCTTCATGGAGATTCTTTCTAGATTCACCAATTATTAAGATAGCTGCTACTTTGTCGGCTTGAGTACGTACCATTTTGCCTATGTAAACTCTTAAACGTCTCGTTAAATAATGATAAAATTAAATATTTAAGCTATTTGCAAAGCAACAAATACTTTTAAATTAAAATTGTCAATTTTTTGACAACTAACCAGAGGCGGACTGAAAAATCTTCAATATTTAAATGTGAAATAATAATTTTGGTATTTATTTAATTTATCCGTCAAAATTAATTTAAACCCAAACAAAATTAATATGGCTATGTAGCCCATGTCAATGCTTTTCAAACGAGATATCAGGACCTATTTAAAATTATTGGCCAGAGTGGTACTGTGACGTCATCTACTACTATTACGTCACCTGTTACCGATCGTAGAGAAGTTTACAACACTTTATTTTCACCCTCCAAATTTTATTAATGTAAGTGTAGCCGTTCAAAAGATACGAGGGGGGGAGGGGACTTTTGAATAGCACTGTATAATTGTAATGCAAATAATGTCTCTATACTTTTCGATACAAAATACAAATTTTTGTTTCGATAATGAACTGATAACCGATAAATTTATTAAATTTGATTTTGCCACACTATATAAATGTATAGTTCGTTTGAAAATCTAGAAATTATGAACCAAAGCACTCCCACTATGCGGTTTTAATTAACACAAAAACGTTTTCAATCAATCACAATTTCGCTTTGAATTACCATTATGTTCATATTATCGTTTGCGAAGGGTTATTACCGTGATTAATTACGAAGTAGGCCTTCGTTTTAATATTTTAATAAAGCGTTCTTTTGTTATTACTCTTGAACTATATGATTAATTGGAATTGATTCAAGTTCGTTTTTTGCACCGTTTATTTTTGGTTAAATCTCCGATATAAAAATATACGGAGTGAGTTTTAAGTCCAGGAACGCCTCAATTTTCTCGTAAACTACTTGCACGATTTCTACAAATTTTTGTTTGTAACGGTTTTGTAATATGGCCGATATATTCATGGTATATACATTGTTCTTAGATATTTTGTTTGTCTGGAATCATCCTGAACTTTGCTATTTCAAATGGATCACCGTGTACGTTTCTATGTTTTTTAAATTTATAAGGAATGCCGAATATTTTTCATATAATGTCCCCTATACCTAATTGCTATAATTTCGTAGTTATAGCCTCATTTGCAATAGCTCCACCGAAGTGAAAATAATACATTAAGATAGCTATGACTTCAACAATAATAACATTGACGTTTCAATAAACTCTTAATGTTGGTATTTATTGAAAGTTACAATGGATTCATTCAGTGTTGATTTTACCTTTGTACAAATAGGTTGTGCGAAGCAATTAACAAAACCGGTCGATAGTTTTTATCAGTGCCAACTTTGTTTTCTTACACGTGTTTATTTGAAATATTCCGATTAGAGTTTTTAACTAAATAATTTTTCCCCCATCATGGGGGATAAAAAAGGGACGTCATTCTCGACGCAAGTGGAGTCAATTATGTTATGTGATGATGATCAAATGTTACCGATTAATAACTCTCCAAGCACCAACGAGGTTTCTGCAGTAAAACCAGTTCCAAAAAAGTTCAACTTATTGTCAGATAAGTACAATTTATCGACTATTTGGGTATACATTGAAAATATTAAAAGTAGTAATTTCGGAAGGCTACATCCCATGACTGTTGGTCACATACTTTTTAAACAATTAAAGCTAACTAATATATTAGAAATTAAAAGTATAGGTAAAAATCGAATAAAAGTTTTATTAAAATCGTTTCTTGAGGCTAATCAATTAGTTAAAAATCCTTTGTTGGAAAATCATAATTTGGTAGCTTATATTCCAAATCATCTACTCGAATCAAAGGGTATCATTAGGGACGTTGACACTAAATATGACAAAAAATATTTGTTAGAGAATGTAGAGTCTACCTCTCCGGTAATAAACATTTATCGTACTAAACGTAAAATCCAAAGAGAGGATAACACAATTGATTATGTACCAAAAAAAACCATTATTATTACTTTTGAAGGTAATATTATACCAAAATATGTTGCATTAAATAAAGTATATTGTCAGGTAGAACAATTTATAGGTAGAGTAGTTCAATGTTATCGTTGTTTGAAGTATGGACATGTTTCTAAACAGTGTAAAAACTTCCAAGAACGATGTATACAATGCGGCGAGTTAAAAACAGAGGAACATAGTTGCAATAAGGACAAAATTTATTGTATTCATTGTAAATCTAATGATCACCTATCTATATCTAAAAAATACTCTCAATATGAGAAACAGAAAAAAATTAAAACTATTATGGTTGAACAAAAAACGTCATTTCTGGAAGCCAGAAAATACTGTGAAAACTCTATTTCTTCTTTTGTAAGTCATGATTCTTTTTCAGGCTTATCAAATTATAATAAAGATTTCCCCAGTCTTACTAATCAAGTTAATAATAATACCACACAAACTATGATAAAAAATATTAGGGAAAGTAATAGTTTAATTTCGTCGCTACCAAGTACAAGTGGCACAAAAAAATACTCAGTTCCCATGAAAAAGAAAAGAAAATCAGACTCTCCGTCCAATCAGTCTCCTTCTGACTCGCCTATGTTTCC
Organism: Galeruca laticollis; assembly: GCA_963921935.1. Classification (NCBI taxonomy): domain Eukaryota; kingdom Metazoa; phylum Arthropoda; class Insecta; order Coleoptera; family Chrysomelidae; genus Galeruca; species Galeruca laticollis. The sequence goes on from OY998178.1 coordinate 126,352,562, forward strand.
TTTTACTTTTGGTCCTAGTCAACCATTACCTGCTAACCCCTATAAATCCAATTTTAATAGTATTGAAAGTAAAAAACAGAATATTGCTGACATTGTCTCCAAATTTGTATTCAATCTATTGGATAATATTAGCTCAGTAGAAGACTTGCAATCAATTAATAAAAGTTCAATAATCAGTAGCATAAAACAAGTACTGGAGGATACTCTAACAGTTAATAATTATTAATGGCTCAAAAAGTTTCACTTAACATTATGCAGTGGAATGCTAGATCAGCTGTGGCAAATAAAAACAGTTTGCAACACTTTTTAAATTCTAGAAAAATAGATGTGGCACTTATTACTGAAACTTGGTTTAAAAAAATATACAATATTGTTATAATGGTTATAATATGATCCGTAAAGACCGACATGACGGCTATGGTGGTGTTGCCATTTTAGTTCATCATTCAATAAGTTTTTGTGAATTCAAAATTAATAATAATGTGTGTAGAGGCGTGGAAATGTGTGGCATAAAAATTAAATATGGTAAATCGGAGCTAAGCCTTTTTTCTGTTTATTAACCACCTAAAATTAAATATTCTGCTAATGATTGGTTTACACTTTTTTCACAAGCAAAAAATCCTATAATCGTGGGAGGTGATTTCAATGCACATCATTCGTTGTGGGGTGCACATCATAATGACACAGTTGATATACAACTAATCCAAGCTGCAGATGATCTTAATCTAACAGTAATGAATAATGGACAACCCACAGTTTTAACTCGTCCTAATCAAAATGTTTCTGCGATAGATATCACTTTTTGTTCTCCTGAACTTGCTAATAGAATTAATTGGTCAGTATTAGATGATACATTAGGATCGAATCATTTTGTTATTCTTATGGAGCTTCCAATTGACCTAGTTATCAATGAATTTCCCCTTAAAAATAAATGGAACATAAAAAAAGCCAACTGGCCATTGTATACTGGGACAATTGAAAATACTCTTCAAGGAGATTTCTCATTAAACTCCACATCTGATAAATATCAAATCTTAATCAGCAGTATGAATCAAGCTGCACACATTGCGATACCACAATTTAAAAATATTAAAAACTTAAAACGTTACCCCCCACCTTGGTGGAATTCAGATTGCGAAAAGATTTTGGAAGATAGACGTTTGGCTTTCTCGACTTATAAAAAAACTTCGAATTTTCAAAACTTTTTCCTTTGTCAAGAAATGATGGCAAGAACAAAAAGAAAATTTAAAGCTATAGCTAAACAAAACTGGATTGAGTATGTTTCTTCTCTTAATAAGTCTGTTTCGTCTTCTTCTCTTTGGAAACAAGCTAGAAAGATTTATAGAAAACCAATCTCCAACGTCAAGCCTTTAGATGATATCTGGATGGCAGAATTTTTTGACAAAATTTCTCCTCCCTTCGCTGCTATGTTATTTCCTGATCTAACTTCATCTAGTGATGAGAACCATTTTCTTTCAAAACCCATAACTTTAACAGAGTTAAACTATGTTCTTAAAAATCGCATCAGTACTAGTCCAGGACTTGATGAAATTAAATATCCTATGATTGATAACCTTCCTGTTATTGCTAAATGTATGTTGATTGATATATTTAATGATATACTGAATAATCTATCCATAGTTAATGAGTTGAAGGATGTCATCATTATTCCTATTCTCAAGCCAGGTAAAGATCCCAATCATGCTGAATCCTATCGCCCTATATCACTTATGTCTTGTATGTTGAAAACTTGAGAACGTATCATTAAGCACAGACTTGAATGGTGGTTATTTCAGAAAAACCTCCTTCTAAGAACCCAGTTTGGCTACAGAAAAGGTTGTGGTCCAATTTACGCTCTAACAACTCTTGTTATCGATATTCAAAATACTTATTCCACCAATAGATATTTACCTACACTTTGCCTAGATATCGAAGGTGCTTATGATAGCGTCTGCTTACCCATTCTGAGAGAAAAAATGATTAATAACTTCCTAATACCGATTCGATTAACTGATGCAATCATTAACTTTTATTCTTATAGAAAATTGTATATAAGAACTCATAATAATTACCTCATAGGACCTCGTTATAATATTTCAGGACTACCTCAGGGTTCAGTATTGAGTCCTCTGCTTTTTAATTTGTATACGGCTGACTTTCATAGTATTTACGTTGAAAATATCACCCCAAAAATAATTCAGTATGCGGATGATTTTTGCTTATATTCAGAGGCCAAAAAATATAATGATGCTGTAGAGACGTTAGATAAAATATACGGATTGGCTTATAAATGGTTCATTAAAAATGGTTTTGAAGTATCTCCCACGAAATCATCAGTTTGCATTTTTTCTAGACATAACATCCCGAATATCGATACGATTCAGTTAAATACACAAGCGTTTCCTTTTTGTTAATCAATAGAATATTTGGGAATGATAGTTGATAGGAAGTTAACCTGGAAACCCCATATCGAACATATATTGAATAGATGCAACAGAGGTATGAATTTTTTAAAATCCATTTCTAAAACTTGGTGGGGAGCTGATGTGTCGACCTCGCTACTTTTTTATAGATCATATATTAGATCCATAATAGATTATGGATGTACACTTTATGGATCCGCAAGTAAAAATAATTTACAAAAAATTGACGTATTTCAAAACAAAGCCTTACGTATTTGTATGGGTGCTATGAGGTCTACTCCCATTGAACCACTTCACGTGGAAGCTTTAGAACCTCCCTTAAAATATAGAAGAAATCATCTTAGCCATAAATTCCTCATAAAAATTATGTCTTCCAACAAATCTTTATATCACAATATATGTAAACTAAACGAATTTGATTTAACTAACAACTACTGGATCCGCAAAAATTCACCGCCTCTCTGTGATGCTTTCCGAAACTACAACAATCTATGTGTAATTAGATCAGAAAAAAATATGACTTTTGATGATTTTGAATACTTTTTTCATATGTTTAATGTCATTCAACCTAGGTATCATGTAAATCCTATGATAAGTCTTACAATTTTAAACTCCATATTAGAAAATTATTCTGATTCCATACAGATATATACTGACGCTTCCAAAAGTTTATATGGAACTGGTTGTGCGTTCTACATTCCAGGTGATAATGTCGAAAAATTGTTTAAGCTCCCCTCAGACTTCTCAGTTTTCAGCGCTGAAGCTGTGGGCATCTATGAATCGTTAAAATTTTTTTCTTCGTCCAGAAATAGTTCTGCTATTATATTAGCTGATTCTCTGTCTGTCTTAACAGCTATACAAAATCCAACTATACCTGCTTTATCAGATAATCTTTATATATTCTATATAAAAAAATGTTATTTCATTTAAAAAAAGATAATAAACATGTACAGCTGATATGGATCAAAGCACATATAGGACTTAAACATAATGAACATGTAGATCGTTTAGCTAAAAATGCAGCAGAAAATGGTACCTTATCTCTCTATCCACTAACTGTACCAGACGTATTTGCTAATTCTAGGCAAAAACAAAGTTGTTTATGGAAAAAGTCCTGGAACGATTATTGTAAAATATCTAATACCCAATATTCATCAATTCAACAAGAAATTCCGAATTGTTGTTGGTTCAATTCTTACTCCTGTCCACGTAAATACATTACAACTATTGTTAGACTACGCTTTGGACATGCATGTTATCCGGCACACTTATATAAAATAAAAATTCTTGACACAGACCTGTGTCAACACTGTCATATCAAAAGTGATCTGAATCATATTTTCTTTAACTGCATATATTCCCAAGAAACTCAAAACCTTATTAATGATTTAATAAGAATCGGATTTTTCCCACCCTTCAATATCTGCCATCTTTTAGCCTTAAACAAAATGGAAGTATATAATGTTCTGATGAAATTCATATACGAATCAAAGGTATGCTTGTGAATGTTTGAACTACATTTGTTTACCTCTGTTTATCCCAATTGTAGTTATTCCTATCTTTCCGTGGCCTAGTTTTGTTTGTGATAAATTATAATGTCTTGATGGGCCCCTAGACAAGAAGCGAGTGACCCTGTATATCCTTATTGTATTTATTTTTTTAGGTAGGTAATTTTGTCTTCTCTTAGGTGTGGATAGGTGTGAGTGAGGTGAATATATTTTTTTATATATTAATAGTTTGTTCCTGTTGTGACTGGCCGAATGACGAGTGTCAAAGCCAAGAAAAAAAATGGATTCATTAATATTTGGCTGCAACAAGATGGAGCTCCAGCACACTGTGCGCGTTACGTGAGGAAATACCAAAACGCCGTTTGACATGGAGCAATACAACCTGTAAGAAATTGCATGCAGTATCGTGCATGCAAAATATTGCATATTATGGAACTTGCACGTTGTTTGACATTATGCAAGGCAAATTAAAAACTTTTAAAAAATGGCACAAAGCAACCAGTATTACAAAAAATATGCTCCGATCAATCAATGGGGTGTAAGGGGTGGTGCTAAAGACAACGATCCAACAAAGCTGCCCATATTCGAATAGTTTCGTTGTGTAGACCCGTTCTGTGGCGCTCTGTAAGATTAACAACTTTCTGTGGAATTACTGTGAGTACTAAATAGTATTTTACACCTAGCTATGCAGAAAAAAATTACGAATTGAATGCAGTATAAATTGGTCGATTTAATCCATAGATTAAATTAAAACATTGGATTTGAACATGAATAAAAATTTCTTATTTATTATAAATTTACTACTATTATCGCCGTAAACACAAAAACTGGTATTCTGATATTGTTGAACTCACCGTTAATAGTACATGGGTTTGAGTTTATTTTAAGGTCATGCCAGACGAAATAAGTAACGAAGCAATATTTCATATGTTTAAAAAGTTAACAAATCAGATCGACTGGCTAGCAGGAGAATTGAATGCTTTAAAATCCACTCTAGAAGATAAAGTGTAGATTTTAAATAAAGCTTATGAGGAGTTCAAAGAAGATAATGAAAGGCTTAAAGAAAGATTGATAATAAATGAAAGGAGAAATAAAAAGTACAATTGAGTAATCTACAACTTAGAAGGTGGTGATGTGTGTGTTGCTGTTCTAAATTTATTCAATCAAAAACTACAAGTTACCTGCAATTATTGTGACTTTCGAGACATATTTAGATTTAACTCTGGTAGTCAGGTCAGTAAACGTAAATCAATTCTATTGGAATGCGTTAACAACAGGCTCAAGACTGAAATTTTAAAGCAGGCTAAGCGACTAAAGGGCACCGGTATATACATTTCTCCAGACTATCCAATACAAGATTATCAGAAGAAAAAGACCCTTTTTCATTATCAGAAACTGGCTCGGCGAACGGGCCAAAAGGCATTCATAAAAGGAAATTCTCTTATTGTTGATGATATTGCATACAGTATAGAAGATGTGCATACAATCTCAATTGGTAATAAAACTGAAAATCCCCCCGCTTTAATACGTAGCAATAGTACTTCATCAACTGGCAGCGATTCTCTCAAAAGAAACCGCGAAAACGAAGATAAGGGGAAGCCACCTAAAAAACTATGATTAATCCAGACTTACGAACAAAAACAATTACTGTAGTAGTTTTTTAATTTTATAGTATTTACAATTTAAGTTTTCACTTTTGAAAATCTGGCTGCTAGACTAATTGTAATATTGTATGAAAAGGTACCTATGTCAACTACTTGAGCTGGACTTAGTTTATACTTATTGTTTTGAATTCTCTCTTTTTCTTCTGTAGCTACTTACAATTAACATCATCAAACAGGTTTTGTAGTTTTGTATCAATCAATTTGTGCTGAAACTATGATTGTTTCTGTGGGACACATTAATATTGGGTCCTTGCTACCTAAACTTGCCGATGCTGATCAACTTATGAATCTTAAGGACTTTACTATATTTGCAGTTTCTGAAACTTGGCTTACTCCTAGAATTGGTGATGGAATACTAAATATTAACGGTTATAACATTATTCGAAATGATAGATTAAGTAAGAGAGGAGGAGGGGTAGCAATTTATCTTAAAAATACTTTATCATATAAAGTTATAATCTCCGAACAAGAGACATTTTGTGAACATCTTTGGGTTGAAATTAAAATGGGTAATAAAAAATATATTGTTGGTGTTTTGTACAGGCCACCAAACTCTAATAATGACAGTTTTTTAGATAAGCTCGAAAACACTTTAATTACACTAAATGCAGAATATAATGACATTATATGTCTTGGAGATTTCAACATAGATCTTTATAACTTACAATCAACTTTGGCTCGCAATTTAATTGCTATCTATGAATCATTATTCTGACTCAAAATATATCAGATCCCACACATATAACGGGAACTTCAATGACCTTAATTGATCATCTTTATACCAACTTCGAAGTTAAGCATTCTGAAGTGTTTGATACTCAATTGGTTAGACATTTTTTAATTTTCTGTACATTTGATCTTTCTGGATGTATGCCTTCCTCAAAAACAGTCACATTTCGTGTTTTTGATAGAATTAACTTAAGAGAGTTTCAGTCTGATGTAGAATCAGTGAACTGGTCGTCTCTATTTCAATTAGAATCTATTGACGATAAAATTCTTTTCTTAAATCATAATATCTTATCACTAGTTAACAAACATGCACCAATAAAAACAAGGATTCTTAAACTCAACAAATCGAAGCAACCGTGGATAACAGAAAACATTCAGTTAATGCAAAAGTTACGGGACAAAGCTTTGACCAGATTCAGAAAATCAAAAATCTTCCCATTGGGGATATTACAAACAGTTGCGCAACTTTACTCCAGCTAGCATTAAAAGAGAGATGAAAGAATATTTGGAATTCAAACTCTCGAATTGTACTGTCAAAGAAAAGTGGAACGAGATGAATAAAATAAAGGTTACTCAAGAGAAAAATATGGTTCTTCCTGCTTCCTTGAAAAAAGCAAATGAATATAACAAATTTTTAATAAATGAAACAAAAGACATCCGTATTCCTGACAAAGAGTTACTACAATATTACAATAATAATGTCACTGATATTGTGGATACACAATTCAGATTTAATCACACCAGTGAAAATGAGATTCTCAACATTATTAAAAACATTAAATCCAAGGCTTACGGTGTAGATGACTTAAATATTCAAATTATATTACTTTATTGACCATCGATATGTCCCTTTCTTGTTCATATCTTTGATAAATGTGTAGATAACTGCTACTTTCCTAGTACCTGAAAAAAAGCGTATGTGATACCATTACCTAAGATATCTAATCCCACCGAATTTTGTCATTTAAGAAGCATTAGTATTCTTCCTACATTTTCCAAAATATTGGAAAAAATATTAGAAAAACAAATCTGGACTCATCTTAACACTTCAAATTTATTGTCATTAAATCAATCTGGCCTTAGAAGTGGCTACAGCTGCGCAACGGCACTGACAGCTGTTACTGATGATATTGTTGGCTCTCTGGATAGTATAAGCTTTGCGTTATAATACTGCTCGATTATTCACGTGCATTTGACAATCTCAACCATCACATTTTGATTGCAATGTTACATTACCTGGGATTTAACGTTTCAGCTATTAAATTAATGAAATCCTTTCTTTCAGACAGAGAACAATTCGTAAAAATTGATCAAGATGTATCAACTTGTCTCTCGGTAACACAGAGCGTACCTCAGGGAAGTATCTTAGGCCCTCTACTGTACACTTTATACACTTCTAATTTTCACAAGTATTTAACTTATTGCAATTACCATTTCTACGCCGATGATTCCCAATATTATTATTCTTTTACATTATCTGAAATTACTTTGGCAATGGGAAGAATCAATGAAGATTTATCAAAAATTATTTATTTATCCGAAAAACATATGTTAAAAATTAATACCAAAAAATCATGTGCAATATTGTTTAGCCATGAAACACGCAGACTACAGGCGAAGCAACAACTGCATATCTTTATTGGTAACGAAATGCTGTGTTTTAGCGATCAGTGTAAAAATTTAGATGTAATTTTTGACCACAAACTCCATGTCGGCAAACATGTTTCTGAAAAAATTAAAAAAGCGTATGCTTCACTTAAACTAATTTATCCTCATCGCTCAGAAATCAATATCAAAACTAAAAAAATGTTAACAGATTCACTGGTCTTATCCCACTCTACTCATTGCGATACTGTATATGGACCTTTTCTCAGAAAATCTGACTGCTATCGCATTTGTAACGATGTTACTTTTTAATGTTTTCATTTCCAGCAACCATGCAGTATAAATTTCATTTTATTTAATAATTAAATCGCCTCTCTTTCGAAATTTACCTATGAATATTTATTTTTATATAAATGTACTGCTTTTGAGACATCCGGTATATCCTTTTGTCAAGTTCACTTAAACCAGTCTGCTAATGTGCGCGCATTTTCAAAATTTTAAGGAGGAGACTTCGTAAGTGGGGTAGGAGAATTTAATAAAAGGACGTAGCATACAGGTAAACGGGGCTTTTTCTTTCTGTTCCTGCTTAAAAATTTAATTGTGTTTACACCGAATACTGTGACTGGTTTTTTTTTTGTGAACCCGGTAAGTGGATATACATTTTTCTTTTCTCTGTAAATAGCTATTATCATCCAACGCTTAGCCGCTTTTATTTTTACGTTTGAATTCATAGTATTTGTGTACAATTCCGAAGTTAGAACATATAGAGTCACTTTCATCTGAATATTTAATCCCGCTCAACAAGCCGTTGTACTGTTAAAATTTAGTTTCTTTTGCATTTGCTTAGAAAAATCTCGTCTAGATTCGCTGCTGAGCAGGGATCAATTCGAGAGGCCTCTAAGGCAGTTTAATTTACGAGATACGAAATAATCTCAAAAGTATTCGCTGCTGAGCAGGGATACCCGAGAGAGGCTTTCGCATTCTGCTAGTAGTTGTCATTATCTGAGAATTTGATTTCGTACAATAGGCGGTTGTTTGTTAGTAAAATCATAGATATAACATATAGAGTCTGTTTCATCTGAATATTTAACCCCGCTCAACAAGCCGTTGTACTGTTAAAATTTAGTTTCTTTTGCATTTGCTTAGAAAAATCTCGTCTAGATTCGCTGCTGAGCAGGGATCAATTCGAGAGGCCTCTAAGGCAGTTTAATTTACGAGATACGAAATAATCTCAAAAGTATTCGCTGCTGAGCAGGGATACCCGAGAGAGGCTTTCGCATTCTGCTAGTAGTTGTCATTATCTGAGAATTTGATTTCGTACAATAGGCGGTTGTTTGTTAGTAAAATCATAGATATAACCTATAGAGTCTGTTTCATCTGAATATTTAATCCCGCTCAACAAGCCGTTGTACTGGTAAAATTTAGTTTCTTTTGCATTTGCTTAGAAAAATCTCGTCTGGAATCGCTGCTGAGCAGGGATCAATTCGAGAGGCCTCTAAGGCAGTTTTGATTTAAGAGATACGAAATAATCTCGAGAGTGTTCGCTGCTGAGCAGGGATACGAAGGAGAGGCTTTCGGATTCTACTATCAATCTATTTTATCTGAAAAGTTTAGTACGTACAATAGGCTGTTGTTTTGCCAGTAAAACTTTAGTTAGAACATTTAAAGTCTAGTTTATCTGAGTATTTAATCCCGCTGAATAGGCCGTCGTACTGTTAAGAAAATATAGTTCGTTTGCACCTGAGTAGAAAAATCTCGTCTGGATTCGCTGCTGAGCAGGGATCAATTCGAGAGGCCTCTAAGGCAGATTTAATTTAAGGGATACGAAATAATCTCGGAAGTATTCGCTGCTGAGCAGGGGTACCCAAGAGAGGTTTTCGCATTCTGCTAGTAGTTTTCATTATCTGAGAATTTGATCTTGTACGATAGGCCATTGTGTTGATCAGTAAAACCTAGTTTAGTTGAATCTAGTGAAATCGCTAAGAAATTCCGGTGGCTATTGAGATTAACCTAGCCGCCGAGACTAGTTAATTGATTATTTTCTTCCGCTTTATTTAAAAAGGTACACAAATACTAGGAACCGATATAGTACGCTCTGTTAGTGCAAACATAACGCTTTCTCTGTGCATTTTGACTTATTATTACTAGGAACTTTGTACTGTTTTCACCTGCTACGTACTAGTAGAATTCTGCACGTTATTTTCCGCCTCCGTTGTAAAATAGCTAGAATATTTATTGCTTGGTGTGAGTCCGCTTTTGGTTTGATTAGTAACGTAGATATTTAGTAGTAGATTTTGATATCTTTGCAATTTCTCATTTATGTAAAATTCAATTTTATTTGTGGAATTAAAATTGACAATTTCTCCAATAACGAGTAGTTTATTTTGATATTTTTTTGCAATGTCTCATTTATGTAAAATTAATTTTATTTGTGGAATTAAAAGTAATAATTTCTCCAGTAGCGAGTAGTTTCATTTGTTTGATAGTGGTAAGCAATTAAAGCCTGTTTGCACACTACATATCCGGAAAGGTCCATAACAACAGACCCCTGGAATTACTGAACCTCCATCTGTGGCTACCTTGGTAACTCTCGACGCCGTATTTTTCGAGAGTTCGGTGGAGTAAACCACCCCAAAAATCTGGCGCCCGAGGAAAACTAGGAAGTACCGAAGCCGTGGGTGTCATAGTGACGTCCGTGATTCTTTTTGAGGAAAGAAAGCACGTCACACATTCAGAAAGTTCAAAATTCATGTTTGCTCTTCTGATGTGCCTAGATTCTCGCTGTCACTGGCAGCATTTAGGAATAAACTGCGTAAGGAATTGTTTCAACATCAGTAAGTTAAATTTCATTTTAGTCAAGGAGCTTGTTTCAGCACACCAATTGATTTTAATGTAACAATGTTATGTTAATGTCAGGTTATTGAATTTTTACATTGTTTAGAACCTAACTAGTAATTATTAATCTTAGGTAACTTTAGGTTTGGTTGTTTTTTTAGTTTTCTTTCATGAGGTTGGTGAGTAAGAATTGGTCAATAGACCTATCACCTAACCTTTTGTTTACCATCTTTTTTTTCTCATTAATTGTATCACTGAGTTGTATTTTGTTATATGGTGAACAATAAATTATTATTATTATTATTAGAGAGGCTTTGACGACCGAACATTGGCGGTATAACCATACATCGCAAAAATACTTGACTCAATCCCTGTACAACGTGGAGGAAGGCAACGGAATACCACCTTCACTAATTTCATCCCAAGAGAATCACATGAAATGAAATGAATACATTTAACCCAAAATGTTCCGGAGGTTTAAACCGTTCCCCAATCGGATCTCCGGGGGGAACTGTGTTAAATGAGCATAGAAATGAGAGATAGATTAAATTTAAGAAGAGAAGTCAAGATCGGTACTTGGAATGTGATAATCTTATGCGATGCTGGGAAACTGGCCAACCTGATACAAGAAATGATAAGTTTAGAAATCGACGTTCTAGGCGTTGCAGAAACATGGTGGCCTGATGCCGGAATATGTCCCGTCTCCGGCGGAGTAATGTACTACTCAGGAAACTATGAACCAAACTATAGAAAGGGAGTAGGAATAACAGTGACTGAAAAAATATCCAGATCTGTAATTAATTTCCTCCCCCAATCAGACAGGATCGCACTACTTAAAATTCATGCCAAACTAGTCAACATCAACTTTATTCAGGTGTACGCACCCACAGCGGATTCGCCTGAAGAAGATATCGAGGCGTTCTACGAGGGACTAAAATAGGTACTTCAATAGGTTAAAAATCATGAGATTAACCTCATAATGGGAGATTTTAACTCTAAAATTGGAGACGGAAGAATCGAGAAAATAGTGGGCCCTTATGGATTAGGAACCCGAAATGACCGGGATGAACGCCTTTGCCAATTTTGCCAGGAGGATAGCCTGAAAATAACAAACACGTGGTTCATGCTGTGATTGTACACATGGAGAGCTCCAGCCGATCGCCCAGACAACATCGTACGTAACCCGATAGATTTCATACTAATTAATAAGCGTTTCGGAACATCAGTAAAAAGAGTATGTACATATCCTGGTGCCGACGTTCCCTCGGACCATGTTCTCTTGGTAGCAGTAACCAAACCTAAGATCACGAACATCAAAACCCATATAGAACAGAAAAAGATAGAATTAGAAGCGGAGATATTAAGAACAAAATGGTAGCGGAAGTTAATGAAAGAATAAAGACTTCCGTAGAACCGAAGTTGGAGAAGGATGCAAGTATAGATGACGAACGGGGAGGAGTGGAACAGACCATGACAAAGGTCGCAGAAAATGAGCTAGGTTATAAGCAGAAAACACAAAAACACAATTGGATGACAGCAGAAATCATGGCACTTTTCGAAGAAAATGTAGAATTCAAGGAAATTCTGAGAGCTATAAACACATCCAAAAAATTATTAGAGCAAAAATAAGAGCAGCAAAAAATGACTGGTTGAAGAAACAACGCGAGGAGACAGAACAACTACAGAAAGTACACGATGAATTTAACCTATACAGAAAGATAAAAGAGGCGTCCGGAGTTTACAGAAAAAACACTTCTCTAATATAAAAAACGATTATGGAGAGATGGCGCAGGATGATCAGCAGCGAAATTATTTGGGAGAAATATATTAGCAGCCTTTTCAACGATAACAGACCTGGTATAGAAGCCACGGAGGGCGAAGATCTGTCTGGACCCTCTATCACCAAAGAAGAAATCGAAAGAGCAATAAATACGTCAAGGGACAGAAAGGCAGTTGTTCCGGAGGGTATACGTATCGAACTACTGAAAATATTAGACGATAAAGGCATTTCCGTCCTGCACAAAAAATTTAACAAAATATATAACACGGGGGAGTTCCCTGCCAAATGGGTTACATCATGTTTTATCCCCTTGCCAAAAAAGAACAATGCAACGAAGTGCGAGGATCATAGGCTGATCAGTCTGATGAGCCATATGTTGAAGATATTCCTCAAGATTATTCACTACAGAATTTCTATAAAGTGCGAAAGAGATGTCGGATCCACACAGTTTGGATTTAGAAGGGGACTAGGCACGAGAGATGCTATAGTTGCAACTCAACTATTAGTTCAGAACTGCAATGATCAGAGGAAAGATGTGATGCTATGCTTCATCGACTACGAGAAAGCGTTCGAAAAGATTCAACACCACACAATCATCCAAATTCTGAGGATGGATATAGATCAGAAGGATATCCGCTGCATAGAAAGCCTTTATTGGAACCAAAGAGCCGAAGTCAAGGTTGGAAATGAACACTCAGAACCGACAAAGATCCTTAGAGGGATCAGACAGGGAGGCGTTCTATCTCCACTCCTCTTCAATCTATACTCTGAAAACATCTTCCAGGAGGCACTCGATGAACGCATCCTGGGTATTAGGGTGAACGGAGTGTGGGTCAACAACATACGATACGCAGACGACACATTCCTAATTGCTGACAATATGAAAGACTTGCTGGACATTCTTGATGCCGTGGGCGATAGTAGAAAAAACTTGGGCCTCAATATCAACACCAAGAAGACAACAGTCATGATAGTTTCCCGCAAGCTGGAAGAACATGAAAATGCAAGCCTAACACACAACAGATGCCCCATTGAAAGAGTATATAAATTTAAATATTTAGGCACGTGGCTATGTGAAAGTTGGACGTCCGAAACGGAAATCAAATGCCGAATCGAAATTGCTCGAAGCACATTTATGAAATTCCGGAAAGTTCTTACCAACACCGATTTTGACTTCGACCTAAGAATCAGATTTGTAAAATGTTACGTGTGGTCAGTGTTACTGTACGGTATGGAGGACTGGACGCTAAAAGTAAACACCATGAATAGACTTGAAGCCGTCGAAATGTGGATCTACAGGCGAATACTGAAAGTCCCATGGACAGCCAGGAAAACGAATGAAGGGGTCCTAAGAACGATTAAAAGAGAACGCGAATTGCTGGAAACCATCAAGCGCAGAAAAAAAGTATATCTAGGCCAGATCATACGGAATGAAAGATATCAATTCCCACAATTAGTAATCGAGGGGAGGAGAGGAGTCGGCAGGAAGAAGATGCCATGCCTTCGAAACGTGAGATAATGGACAGGGCTGAGAACAGTAGGAGACCTATTCAGCACCATCAGAAATAAAGAAGAGTGGGTACATGTGATCGCAAACATCCATTAATGGATAAGCAGTGGAAGAAGAAGAAGAAGAATCAATCAACTGTGATCTGACATCTGATTGGCTGTTAAACCAAAAGTAACTTGATTTCTTCCTAGAATAGCAACTTGTATGCAATAGAAAAGGCACAAATCGGATAAAGTTGCAATTGTGAGATCTATCATTTAAGCTTTATTTGCGCATGCTTGTGATTATGAAATATTGCATCTTACGTTGCATTGTAAGATGTACTGCTCCATGTCAAGCGGCCTTAAGTAATGTATTCCCCAGAAGATGGATTGAAAGGCGTGGTTTTATCGAATGGCCCCCGCGATCACTAGACTTGAATCTTTTAGTCTATTTACTGTTGGGTCACTTGAAAGACATTGCTTATTGAACAAAACCTGCTGTAACCGCCTTCACTTTATGTTTTCTAAAGTTCCTAATTTGCTCACCACTCAAATGTAGACCTTTTCTTATTTTAACATGACATAAACATCTAAAGATTTGTCTTCAGTTGTTACAGGTTTTCTGTTTCTGTTACTTGAAAAACTCTTTTTTCTATTTTACGTCTATAATATAACCATAAACGAACTCAAAACAGTTCGTTTATGGCTATAAGAAAATATAAAAAGGGTAGAAGGGAAAAGTTATCACCCTGAAAATAAATATACAACTAGCTAGTTACAGAAGAAATAAAACGAGACTAGTCTGATTTACTTAAGAGGTGTTTAAATGGGTGAAAGGGGGTAGCAGCCATTTTTAAAATATTTAAATGGGTAGAAGAGAAAAGTTATCACCTTGAAAATTTAATTCAGTTTCTATCAGTTGAAAATAAAAAATAGCCAAAATAGTCATTTTCAATATATTTTAGAAAGCCCGCTACTTCTAGTTGCAGCGCTCGAGCGATGGGTTGAATAACTAAAATAATATTGATTATTTATTCAGCAGAGTGGCCCATCAATATTGTTATTAAATCCATGCCAATTACTGAGCTAACCAAATTCGTTTGAGGATATTGAAGGGATAAATGAATGCCGTTTTATCAGTGGGCAATATAGTACTAGTGTATAGGAAGGATTTTTGTATCAATTAGGGACCCATGACCTTTTGTTGTAAAAGCAAATATTGGGATGGATATTCCTTTTTACTTGGTATGATTATATACTTTTTTATTAATTGAAGCAATATACAAAATCTACAATCTACTAGACAAGTATTGTATATTCTAATATATATGACATTACATTACCGACAGTTCTTATTCAACCGACTAGATTATATCTAATCAACGCCATAGAACACTAAAGTAATAGATTATTTCAAATTTACTTCAACACCCTCCCTATTTAAAATAAGTCTTTGACTTTTAATACAGTTGAGAAATTTCACTTTTTCCAATGGATTCGTAAATGAATCTGCAACATAAAATTTGTGGGCACGTACTTAAGCGATATATTACCATTATCAATTTTCTCCTTCAAGAAATTATGTCTCACATCAATATGCTTCGTACGCGTTTGATAAGCACCATTTAATGCCAATTTCTAAGCTCCTTGATTGTGGACATTTAATAAAGTTGACTTCGTATCTAAATTGAGTTCATAGCTTAAACCTCTAAGCCACAAAGCTTCTTGCACAGCAGATGACATAGCCATATACTCTGCTTCTGTCGTGCTTAAGGCTATAGTAGGCTGCTTCTTACTATTCCAAGAAATTGGAGAACCATTTTTCAAGAAAATATATCCGGAGATTGAACGCCTATCGTTTGGATCACTGCCCCAATCCGCGTTACAGTAGCCAATAATATCCGAATTACCAGCTTTCTCGCCACTGAATTCTAAGCGGTAATGTACGGTTCCCTTCAAATAACGAAAAATTCGTTCAACTGCTCACCAATGAGCTGGTCCAGGATTTTGGTTGAAACGACTTATACAGCTGATTGCGTAACTTATATCAGGTCTTGATATCTGTGATGCAAATAACAAACTGCCAACTGCTTCTTGATATGGAATATTCTCCATCTGTTTCTTTCCTTCTTCGTTGGTTGGTGACTGTTCTTTTAGTAATTTCTCACCTACAGACATCGGAGTATCAACTGGATTGCTTTGATCCATAATAAAAAATTTTAAAACCTTTTTTAAATGATATTCTTGGTCAATCCAAAGCTTTTTATTGGCTCTATCACTGGTTAACTGAAATCCTAATATCTTTTTGGCTGGTCCGAAATCTTTCATTTTAAAGTTCTTCATCAACTGAGCTTTTAATTTTTTTTGCCTCAGTATTATTGGACAAAATGATCATATCATCTACATAAACAGCTATGATCAGTTTCAAATTAATTGAAATTTTATGGTATATGTAAGGGTCCGTTCGGGATGGCTCGATTTCAATTTGTTTGAAGAATGAGTCTAATTTTTGATTCCATACACGACTCGCTTGTTTGAGACCATATAATGATTTTTTTAAACGACAAACTCGATTTGTGTTATCATAACCTACTGGTGGGGTCATATATATATCTCTTCTGATATGTCACCTTGCAGAAACGCAGTAAATGCATCCATATGGTCAATATCGAGGTTATTTTCTGCTGCTAGTGCAAGTAGATACCTTATTGTGCTGTATCGAACCACAGGAGAGTAGGTCTCTTCAAAATATTTCTTTGAGTACAACCTTTTATTACCAAACGAGCTTTATAATGAATCATATTGTTATTTTGGAGTTTTGTTTTAAAAACCCATTTTCAATTTAAAGCTTTTTTGCCAGGCGATAAGTCAACTAACTGCCAAGTAACATTTTCGATAAGAGCTTCATATTCGTTCTGCAAAGCTTCAATCCAATTATCCTTATCGGGTCTTCTAAGTGCTTCTTCAACATCTAATGGGTCACCATTAGCTTCTGTTATGTCTGAATATAACACATAGTCCTGCATCGCTTTAGGTGGTCTTCTCTCGCGCTGAATTCTCTGAATTGTGACTACATCCTTTGCTGATACTTCTATTTCTGGGACGTATTCTGAGTCACTATCTTCAGATGCTTCTCTATCCGAGTACACAGGTTCAAGATAGTCTTCAGAATAATCATCTGACGTCTCATCAAGAACAGGTTCTTCATCTTGTCTGACTGTAACTTCTGGAATGACATAGAAGTGTTTATCTGGTCAACTATTAGTTTTTCTAATAAAGTGAACCCTTTCGTATTTTCATCAAACTGGACATTGCGAGAGACAAATACTATGTTTTTATTTGGATCGTACAGCCTGTATGCTTTCGACTCTAAACTGTATCCTACGAAGATACAAGGAGTTGCCTTAGCGTCTAAGTTCTTTCTTTTCTGATTATCTATATGTGAATATGCTTTGGATACAAATATTTTAGCATGTTTTAAGGTTGGTTTCTTACCACTCCATAGTTCTTCTGGTGTTTTCGCTATAGTTTCACTAGATAAACGATTTAACAAATATACTGATGTGTAGACAGCTTAAGCCCAAAACTTATTTGGCAACTGTGCTTCAAATAGAAGACATCGAGTTTTTTCAATAATTGTTCGATTCAACCTCTGTGCTTTGCCATTCTGTTTAGGAGTATATGGACAAGTAAGCTAATGTTGTATACCTGCAGTTTTGATCAAATTCTTGAATTCGTTTGAGCAATATTCCCTACCATAGTCAGTTCGTAGACACTTTATTTTTACACCTGTTTGAGTTTCAACAAATCTTTCATAATTATTGAAAAAATCTAACACTTGGTGAAAGTAACTGTCTCGACCCTTACTTGGTGGAATCTACTCATATTAGTGTTTTAAATGAAACTCACGGTTTCTAGTTAATTCCACAATATAATAAAAATTGTTGAAAATTCTAAAAAATTGACAATTGTTTCGATAAATCAATATCATCGTCAGAATGACAGAAGTTACATTTCATTTGGTGCCTAGGTCACTTCTTGGTCTAGCCAAAAATAACTACTAAACATCATGTAGGCACCAAATGAAATGTAACTTCTGTCATTCTGACGATGATATTGATTTATCGAAACAATTGTCAATTTTTTAGAATTTTCAACAATTTTTATTATATTGTGGAATTAACTAGAAATCGTGAGTTTCATTTAAAACACTAATACTTGGTTCTTATTCTTCAAAAAATATACGGTTGTATGATGTGTATAATCGTCAAAGAAAGTGAGTACATATCGAGAACCAGATAGTGACTTATCCTGCATCGACACACAAATACGAATGTATCAATTCCAAACATCGTGACGATTGATTCTCACTTGTATAAAAAGGTAAACAGTGACTTTTTCCTAATACGCATATTTCACATACAAAGTTCGGATCGAAATTATCCAAGAAATCTGAGCCATATACCAGTCCCTTTTTCATTGTATTTAAACTCCTTGGGTTTACATGCACTAAACGCCTATGCCATAGATTGCATTCTTTTTCTGCATTGTTGAACCAGACGAAACCATTATTTGGTGATGGAACTAAATCCATTTTAAACAGGTTATTTTCTAATCTAGCTATAGCTATGAGTTTGTTATTACCATTGTAATTTTAGCTCCATTAGAGTTAAAGATTAGAGTGTTACCTTTACTCACTAGTTGACTAACTGACAATAAATTAATTTTTAATTCGGAAACATACATCATGTACTTTGATGGTTGAATGTTTGTTTCTACCAACTGATCGAGAAAGATTGACGTCACCGATAGTCTCCGTACACATTTCTTCATTATTTGCAGTGGTAACAGTCAACTTTGTGGACTTTCTTATATTTTCTAGCACATCTCGATTTGCTGTTATATGCGCTGAGGAACCTGAGTATAAAAACCACTACTTGTCATTTTTGTCCTGCACTGCGAACAATGATAATAATGCAGAGTCAAATTGTCTTGACCTTTTGTCTCCGGTATCCGATTTTTCATCTACAGGATCTTTTTTCTTGTCGCACTGGCTTGCAAAATGTCCATACTCGTTACAGTTAAAACAACGTATTCCTTTTTTCTTTACATTCTGCTTAGATTTGTTAAACCTTGAACCACTGGCACCATACATGGTCACTGACTTGTTTTCACAACTCGGAACTACTGATATATCCTGAAGCAACTTGGTTTTGATCGAGTCTGCTGTTACTGGAGGGCCTGAACTTTCAATCCCCATTATCATTGGCTTATACGTTTTTGGTAGACCAGCTAACAAAATTGTACCTATCCATTCGTCACCAACTATTAAGCCAATATTTGACAACTTATGAGTGGCAGTTACAACGGTGTTAACATATCCCTCAACAGAATCACTATTTTCTAGAGTTGTTGTTATCAGTGTACGTAGTAAACCAACACGTCTTGTAAGACCTGAATCTTGGAAGGCAGCTTCTAAATTGTCCCATGCTTCCTTGGCAGTTTTTGTGTTCTGAACATGGACATAATTCAGCGGATCAACGAGAAGTATGATTTTCGACCTGGCCTTAGTGTTTTTTTGACATTGGTATCCGTACCAAGTACTGAATCCCACAATTTCTCGTGCTCTAAATAAGTTTGTACGGCGAACTTCCATGTTTCGTAATTCTCACGACCTTTAAGTCTTTCAATGGACGGCATCTGATACGATGACATGTTTCAGAGTTCGGAAATTGATTTCAACACTTTACTACACTATTCTGAAAGCCTGTTTTCTGGGCCCATAACCTTTTGTTGTAAAAGCAAATATTGGGATGGATATTCCTTTTTACTTGGTATGATTATATACCTTTTTATTAATTAGAGCAATATACAAAATCTACAATCTACTAGACAAGTATTTTATATTCTAATATATATGACATTACATTACCGACAGTTCTTATTCAACCGACTAGATTATATATAATCAACGCCATAGAACAATGAAGTTATAGATTATTTCAAATTTACTTTAACATGACCGATAGTGAATATGTTTTGTTTGTTTTGAACTCGGTAAAATGATAAAATATGTCAAAGGGTATATGTACACAGTACAAAACACTACTGTATAACCACGCCATTACCAATCACCAAAATGAGACTTACCATTTTGTAAAAGGTTCGTATGTATTATCTATTACCCGTTTCCATGGTTTCGACCAAGTTAACAGTTGACCAACTTTAGCCCAAAAACGATCCGGATGTTGAATGGACTCTGCATATACTGTCTCATAACTTGCCAGAGGAAATGGTACCGATGTTCTGCTCACTATAAACAAAAATGTAATAATTTTTTTCTACTCCAATTTCTGAAATACAACTTTACACATCGATAAAAATGCGTGAAGATCAAATTTTAATACCGGTGCGAAAAGTATTGTTATGGGATTTATTTTACGCATTGCTGCCATAAGAGCTAATACACTTTTACGCACAGAAGATAAATCTTAGATAGCTGTGCTTTAGAAATGGAAGCATCGAACACAGCAAGTGCATCCTTATTGCCGTAAAAATCTCTGCAGATTGCAGATGCACGTATACAAATTTATGTTATGGCGCACAGAAAAAATATTCATTCGTTTTTGGAAAATGTTATGTTAACATACTTATCAGAACTGGCACATTTTGGAGTCATTATTCTAGTAACATCAGCATCAAACATAATATTGATAATGGTGATTATGTGAAAGTTCGTGCATTTTTGGAAAGAAAGAATGAAGGGTATGTTCTAAAAAAATCATATATTCTCAAGGAAGCGCTTGATGCTACATTTTTATTAAGCAAGGTAAGGCAACATATCGATGGTGTAGCGCACATATGTGTTAAGTACAAAATATCATGTTTTGAAATACGACAAAATCAAAATTTATCAGCTTGTGATAATTAACCTGAAAACTTTCTGTAGCACAACACTACATTATAATGTCGTACGGCCATATTTACTAAAATTTAAGAACATAAAATTGTAATATTTGTTTTTAATAATTTAAAAAACGGCAGCGTGAGAAAAAATACTTTCAAAATTTTAGCACTTACCACATTTGTCATTCAGAAACTTACGTCCAATGATAAATCAACGAGTTAAGACAAAAACTGTAAAAATGAACATTTTATTAAAAATATAAAAAACATTGTAATCAATGCAGTAATATAAACCTATTATAACACTAATCATCTGAGTCATCATTGGTCGGTCTTGCTGTCTCCGGAATTTCCTGAATGAAACTTTTATATTCTTCAGGGATAATCTGTTTTTCCAGCAAAAAGAGAAGGTCCTTCTTCTTCTTTTGAGAGACCGGAAGTCTGGATTCATATTTTTTGTTCAAACTTACAGATGACCAGTTTTTCTTCCTTCCGGGCCTCCGCTTGTCTGCCACATCTAACTGGAGGAATGTCTCATCTGCAAGAGAATACTTGTATTGGATAATGAAAGGCTTTTCTTCTTGGAAACGCAGCCATTTGATGTTAAGCCAATTCACTTTGTCTTTATTTATGTTGTGAGTTGTGTTAACGACAATGTCGGACACGAGTTGTTGTAAATTGAAAAAATTGCAATACTTGAAATTTTTCACGCGGTATTGTCGCGGTTTAATTCTGGCTGTTTCTATTAGAAGACACCATTCGCGCGTGGAATAAATTTTTTTATGCCGCTTGGCCCTCTCTATAGTAGCATGCATGGAATCTGCCTCTAAATAGGAATGACCTGATTCCATGAATTTCAAGTCTATTGTCTTCAAATGGTCAATTTTATTGACAGCAAACAGCATAGCTGCAGCAACATATTTGTTGCGGTTTTGTCCACCGCAAGTGTCGGAAAATGAGGCAACATGGTTTACTGTTTCTGGTAAATTAAATAGGTAATCCAGAATACAGCTTCCGATTTCAGCACTACCTTTGTTGCCATGGGTTTCATCCCACACAAAACAATATCCATCGGAGTTGAAAGCGTCGTAAATTGTAAAATTATAGACGTTTAACTTATGTTTATAATAGATTTGGTTATCACCTGCATGCGGAATTGAAAGTATTGCCTGGAGGTCAAATGAAATTGATCTGAAAGATTTTCCATTATCTTCTACTGACTTCTTCTTATCCGCTTCTTTCATTTCCAAAGCCTGCTTTTCTCTCTGTTTATGCTTATCATATTCTTCTTGTAAAGTTGTCTTTTCTGTAGCATTTTGATATGCGTTACAATGAAAGCACTGATCTTTTTTTGGTATGTAGAATGCCAAACGAGGTTCCTGATCATGAAAAATTTTCTGATATACAAACCGTGACACTGGCTGAATTTTCTTCTGAGCACAATATTCCTTTGCATACAGTCTATACATTATGGAAATGTTTAGCTCCGGCGAAATGTATTGTTTTTGTGAATCACGCCTGCAGTAATGCGACTCAACCCGAGGGAACGAGTCAATGTGTTCTTTGACAAATCGCTTTGCCTCGTCAGAAGTAGTATTAGGAGGTCGAGTGTTATTTCTCTTGTCATCTCCAATGTACAACCCGCTGTCGCTCATGTTGTGTGCACAATTTTCTATTACTCTATGTGAAATAGCAAATGTGGCACAAAAAAATTTCAAACACACTCTATGTGGTTTTCCATTGGAATCTTTCAGAAAATACAACGTAGATGTTTGACGGTTTTTTGTTTTTGGACTGTTTCGAACTCTAACAACAGGGACCTTTTGCATGAGAGAGGTTAGAAGAATTTTTTGACGAATATCGTTTGCCAAACTGTAGTATTCTTGACATAATGTCGCTCTGTGGGATTCTGGAATATTTTTGTTACATTTAAATCGGCACTTTGTACAGTCAACAATCTTAGGTTTTTTCTCTTGTACTTCTTTTCCGCTGCGATTCACATACTTTTTTCCACTCAGTCTACTATTTTTACTTATTGATCTGGCCCAGACTGCTCTATTTGCTCTCCTACTTCTTTTTATTTGTAGTTTCTCATTGGATTCGGTCGAATTTGTAGGTAATTTATGTTTCCTAGATTTAGCGACCTTTGTTGAAACTTCATCATCTGATTCTTCGCTGTTTGCATATGGCTCATAAGAACTCGACGAATACGCGAAGGGATCGCTCTCATCAGATTCACTGTTCTTTCTGTAAATAGCAGATGGTCCAGCCAAATTAGTTTCATCATTTATCTCCGATCTGTTATTTGTTACTAGTGCTAAAAATAAATTACTAAATTTAATCACTTGTCACATATTTGATATCCTGAACTTACCTCGACTCGATTTACCTGTATCACACGAGAAAGAAGGAGGGCTATTATTTTTTTCAGGACATGAACCATTTGTGCTTCTGGTTAGATCTATGTCTGTAACCTTTGGCAAAATAATCTGATTAGAAATGACTATTATATTTGATCCATGCTTTTTGGTTTCGTCTGTAAAAAAATAAATAAAAAAAGTAAAATAAAATGAAATTAAACTATAAATTAAAGCAAGGTATAATATTATTTACACAAAAAAGTGTAATAATACAAAACTAATGTAATTTTGTTACAAAAATCAGGATTGTTACTTCTTGTTCCGGTTTTTGTAATAAAATTACACGTTTTTTTAATAAAAAAACGAGAGGTCAGAGGACAAGAAAACTGAGTTAAACTTTTTTTAGGCTAATAGGTAAAGAATATTTTATTTAATAAATTACTGAGCACTTTGATCATTTGGACTGGAAAAACCTTTGTGACTAGTTTGGTACTTCTCAGTATTCAATTTACAAATCGTTTCTGTAGAACAAAACAAAAGTATGCAATTTGTTAGTTTTATCAAGTATCTACATCAAAACTTACCGGTACTCTCTGTTTGATTTCTTTCCTCTAATAGCTGGAGAATTTTCTTACCCCGCGAAACCATAATAAAAAACAAAACTAATTTTTTCACTGCACAGACACCAAAATAGATTAATTCACATGTGACGAACCGCGAAATAACCTCACTTTATTAAACACAAATGTGGTAACTACTCACTTACCTCAGTATAAGCATCTCATTGTATATGACAAATGTGTTAAGTACACTTAACACATATGAAGTAGAATTCTGCGATTTGCAAGTACTTTTCCCAAACGATAGATGCCACTACTGGCCACAAAATTTGGTTTGCAGTTACCACATTTGGGCATATGAAAATTTACACTAAAATTTATTTTTTAGTGCACTTAACCCATTTTGTGCAGACAGTGCATTTACCACATTTGTGCGCTACACCATCGATATGCGAATTGAAGACAGTTTTAATTTCTTCAATTACAGGTTATTTCACTCTTTGGACTGCTGGTGCTCTTAGAAGAGATGAAATTTACAAATTAATAATAAACGATATCGATGATTTGGGAGCAACTCTTCTCGTTGTGGTCCGTGACACTAAAACTAAAGTTACAAGAAAATCCGCTATCTCTGAACATCTCCACAGACCATATGTAGCTCTTCATCCTCAAAATTACTCGGAAAAGAGATTTTTTAGTAAAAATTGATAAATCTGAAAAGAAAAAAACCGAACGAAAAATTATGTTTATTTTGTGATTTACCAGGTAAACTGGTAAATGAACCAAAAAAAGTCATATGAAACGATTCAAAATGCAGCTAATCGACGAAAAGACGAAATTTGAGACAAGTTTCAAAGTTTCAAAAGTTGTTTGATCCGAAAACTGATGAACACCACTTCTCATGGCATAAAAGTTGCATGGCCAGCTATATCAGTGAAGAAAAATCCGTCGTCGTGAAATAGCACTGTATAAATCGCTGGAAGAAAGTGCTTCGTCATCAACTCATGGCGTAGCTGGCCCATCAACTGAAACGAGCCGCAAGTCAGAAAGAAGGAGCAGTGAATCGTTGAGTGACTCGTCTTGTTTCATTTGTGGTCGTGCGACGAAAAATAAAATGACTAGACTTTGTCTTTTAACTGAGATTTCAGCAGCTACGCTGATTTTCATTGCTTCACGTCGACAACTGGATGAAGTTTTCACCAAAATTTGTATGTATGAAACACCGGATGATTTGTTAGGCAAAAACTTCCAATATCACAAATCGTGCTACAGGAATTACGTTTCATTAACAAGATCTTCGAGTAACGAAAGAGCTCGATCAACAACAAACATCAGTCAAGAGCAGTTACTAGCTGCGTTTGAAAATTTAATGGCGGATATAAAAGACAGAGTTTCAACGACCGCCTTTGAATTAATATACTTGACTCAACGCATGACTGTACTCACTGAAGTAGAGGATATGCAGTTATCTCTAATCGTGATCTCAAAACGATGCTGATCGATAAATTTGGTAACAAGTTTTTATTCTCATATCCAACTGAAAGGAAGCAATCTTCTTTGGTATGTATGGCAGAGATGTCATTAAACGAAGTAGTTGTACGCGTCCGTCTACTAGACTGTAGCAAAATCGTCTTCTGTGCTAAATAATTATGGGAGGAACTATCAACTACACTGAGGAAAATCACCCAATACAACTTTTATTCTGACCCAAGATATGTAACCACAAATTAATATTATAATATTGATAAAATACAATTATATTGCAGCAAAAACAAATATTATTCTAAGTAAGGGTGTATTACTGCTATACAATTTTTTTTGTAGTTACCTACCTGAATCAAGTTGTATAAAATTATCATATACTCCTTATATTTTCACAAGTTTGCCACAAATTATATAATCAAAATACAAAAATTATATACGGGTTACTATACCAGTTTTTTAACACAATAATACCGCCTTTATATGGTTAGTTGTATTATAAATATCCGACTTGTATAAAAACCAATTTCGGTTATATACGTACGATATATCTATTGTCTTAGTTTTAAAATTACCGCTAATACGCACCAATTAGCCATTACCTAAGAGAGAGAGAGAGAGAGAGAGAGAGAGAGAGAGAGAGAGAGAGAGAGAGAGAGAGAGAGAGAGAGAGATTATACCAATGGACAAGCACAGATTGGGCAAGTTCCAAGTTCCTCTATTCATTTATTGTTCAGATGTTTAGAAGCGACAAGCGACCATGTTTTATTTTTATGGTTTGTATCTTGTGTGGTATCATATGAAAATGTATACTTTTGATTTGTCCGAAGATGTTCAGGAAAAATTCAGAGGTAAGTACCTGTACCTATTTAATTATGTTTGTTAATATTTAGCAAAAACCATCGTTTATTAATTATTAAAGCACTAAAGCGTGTGTTAGGTAGCGTCCATGCATGTTGGCGGGAGATTTTTGTTCCCTCTTAAATCGCCGGCCCGAATAGGTATGGGAAGTTATAAAATATAAATTGATTCATAGTTTGCTTTTGATATTCCGGTATACCTACCACTAAAAGTTGATTTCTTAGAAATTATTTGTTACTTTTAGATATGAGGGTTGTAGTATTATTAAAATTTCAATGTATGAAGCCATCATAGGAAGCCATGCACAGAGATATATATGACTAAAATAGGATATTTACCTCCAATGCAACTTTTATTTATTTTTTCTAATTTTTTAACAATTTGTTATTGAAGAGCATTTTAAAATTCGATTATACAGGTTCTCCCAAAAAAGTTATAAATAAGGAATATATATCCACCTAAAAATCAAATTTTAATTATTTTTGATTGCTGCAGTAGCACGCTTGAGAATCGGAAAAAACGGCTATCGCCTATCTGAACTTTTAATATGTATAAACTCACACATTTTAAACTTGATTATTTACTAAACGCAATATGATAAAAATGTGCGGTTTCAACCAATACGTTTCAAATTTAGAAAAGTTTTTTCCCACTCATTAAAAAATTCACATTTATATGGGGCGAGGAAAAAAGTGCCCATTTTCAAATAAAAATTACTTCTTTATATTTTTAAAAATGTTGATATGTGTAATTTATTTTTTACAAATAAAGCACAGTTTTTGATACGAAATTCTTTTGCATTTTCGAATGAAAAAACTTCATTCTCGAATGCAAAAGTGATATTTCGCAATATAGCATCAAAAATAACTATTTTAAAAACAAAATGTATAATAAATTCCAATTTTTTTTATAGAACTTCGAGGAACTTCAACTGAAAAAGGCTGAGAGATTGGAGACATTGACTAACTGCAGTCTCACACTTCAACCTTTTGGAGTTATTTGTGTACCTTTGAACAACGTATCAACATATCTGGCCGTAATCAATGACGTTGTATACACCTTTGAATCTATAATAAGAACCTTAGAGATCCTTTGCATAACGTTTCATGCGTTAGATATTGAGTACCCTCCCGAGTGTCTACATATCTGGCAACTTATTGAAGAAGTGATTTTTGAAATTAAACATTCTCCATCAAGTTCTTGTGTAAGTACCCTTATATCAGATCTTAAAAAAATTATGTAAGTGTTACGTTAATAATCTAAGAGAAACTAATTACTATTTTCATTTTCCACATGTGAAAGAATTGTTAATTTTCACACACTAAAGATTAGTCATATTTTTCAAATAAATAAGAAATGCCTATTTGTGGATTTTGTTTAATGAAAAAAAAGTCTTTTTTTGTTCATTTAAAAATAATTCACAGATGTACCAATCAAACTAAGTTTAAATGTGCTGAAATTAAATGTCACAGACATTTCCCTAATCTAAATTCATATTCAAAACATTTAGACAGTCATGTAGTTATTACAGGTAAATCAATTAATAAAAATGTCAATAAGCAAACTCCAATTGTTGTAGAAGTTCTTGAACAAAGACAGATATTAATTGATGTTCCTACTAAATGTGAAGACAGAAATACTTTTGACTCCTTTCAGTATACAAAGGAAATATTTTTTAAATGTTGCGATGAAAAATTAATATCATTTTTTTGCTATCTATATGGTCAGTCACTTTCACTAGAAAAGATGTTCAAACTGTATTATCTTACCTTGCTGAATTATTGAGGGAACCTATGAACATGTTAAAGGAAAATTTTAGTCACATTTTATAAATTAGGTGCTATTTACTTTTCTGTTGCCACTTTCCCCCCAATTTTTAAATCGCAGCTAGAAAACATTTTACTGGCTTTGTTGTTTCACAGTTCTGATTTTAAGAAATATGGAGCAAAACCAATTTTTTGTCATTAATCAGTGACTTTAATTATATAGAATGTAATGGTTTAAAAATTAATATTGATGATACGGAACAAACATAATATTTTTCTGTTGTCCTTATTTTATGGCACAATTTGGAAATCCATAGCATGTCAGGATTTACTAAATCCTTTTCAAGTGATTTTTGTTGTCGCTTTTGCAAATGTTCAAAAAGTGTAATGCGAAATTTGTGTAAACAAGGCGAGAGTACTCTTAGAACCAAAGACAATTATGCAGAAGATCTGGAAAAATCTGACATGTCTCTCACTGGAATCAAGTCTTCGTGTGTCTGGAATGAGTTAAAATCATTTCATATAGTGGAAAATTATATCGTTGACATCATGCACGACATATTTGAAGGTGTAGGTGTTTTTGTTATTATGAATTTATTACATCAATTTATTTTAAAAGATAAATATTTTACTTTAGAAACTTTAAATTTTAAATTGAAACATTTTAATTTCGGTTCCCAAATATCTAATAGACCTCCTTTGATAACAGAAGATAATTTAAGAAAGAAAAAAGTAAATATGAGTGCCTCTGAAATGAAATGTTTTTTGCTTTATGCCGGGATACTGATTGGACCCTTTGTACCTACTGATAATCAGTATTGGAAAATGTATGTGTGGTTAATAAAAATATTAAATATAGTACTTCTTCCGACTGTCTCTACTCAAAACTGCTAAAGGTTAAATTGTATACAAGTTAGTTTTGTGCACCTTTAAAACCAAAATTTCACCATTTATTACATTACAGTTATGTTATGTTAAAAACCGGAACCCAAATGAACTTTTACGATTTTAGATATGAAACAACGCATAGAAAATCCAAACTATCAGCTACTGTGGTAGCTTCCAGAGTTAGTATAACTAAAACTTTGGCTATCAAACATCAGTTAATGCCAGCTAACAGATTTATTTTGCAAAAAAGTTTCTTAAATGAAATTGAAATCCACAGAAGTGTTACGGTATTTAGCCATGATAAAGAGTATTCAGATCTGAAAAACTTATTTTTGGTATCTAACGTAAATTTTGATTTTGAAGATTCTATAATTCTAGTAGAAAAAATAGATATTCATAATAGTACATACGAACCAGGGAATATAATACTGGTTGAACCTACACCAAAACTGTTTGGTAAAATATATAAAATTATTTTAAATAGTACCTCATCTGATGTTTATTTTATATGCTATAAAATATTTTGCACATTGGATAATCATTTAATGACTTATGAGTTAACAGATAGTACACAAAAAAATATAGTCCTTCAATCACGACTTCGTTATCACAAAACATTCTCACCTGTTGCGCAGTCCAACAAAAATTACATAGTGTGTGAATATTAATACAATTCTTACAATAAAGGGTATATTTTCGTTCATCTGTTATTTTTTTGTGAAGAATACATTGCTATTTATTTGTTTGTTTATGAAGAATATAGTTTTGTTTATTTGTTTGTTTGTGAAGAATAAAATAAGTATAACCGAAAAAACTATTTTCTTTTTTATCCTTATCCATTTGTTAGCAGAGTGGTCATGCATACAGTTATGGCTCATGAACTGACAAAATTGGAACTAGGTTTGGTGCTTCTAAGACCTACTACTTTGGATGATACCGAAGAAAATACCTATTGTTTGAAGTTGTGTGAACAATAGAGCTCTATTTAATTGCATGTTTCGGATTTTCTCTGTCTTAGGCTTGTTTTATAGCTATATAACGTTTCAATCGATATGAATGATCTTCAAGTGAAATCTGCTCTCACCTGAAGAAAATCGAAGATTCATTTCGATTGAAACGTGGTGTAGAATATATAAAACAATCAAGACAATGGAAGTCCGAAGCCAGCTATCATATAATGCCTATCGAAAAATATTATAATGTCTATTCAAAAATATTATAACGACAATATGAAAATAATATATTGGCCATACAAAAATAATATAATAATCATACAAAAGTAATATAATATGTATACAAATATAATATGATTGCTAGTCTTCAATCAAGCAAATTCAACAAAATTGTATACAAAAATTTTATAATATTTAATTAACAATTGTATAAAGGTTATAATCTTGTTTACTAGAGTAAAACAATGTCAAATAACGATTATCTAGAAATTGTATAACTGTCATACAATATTATTATTGGCCTGACAACGGGCGTTATAATGATTATACAACATTGTTATTGGCTTAAAAATATGTATAATTATAGCTATACAAAATGAGAATAATAGTTATTCAAGAGAATTTGAGTGCATATAAAGTAGTTGTATAACCAATATACGAACATGTTTAATAGTTAAACACTCCAAACTTAGTTTTCAGAAAAACGCGTTTTATAACCACAAAATAGTAGCTGGTTTGTCACAAATAGTATATACCTTTTGTATAAAGATAATACAAGTTTTATATTATGGTTAATTATTTTTCTCTCAGTGTACTGAACTAATACCAAAGGACAAGTTATGTGATGATATTCTCATAGAATATGCCTTGAAGGAATGCACATTTACACCAAAATGGAAGACTTTTATACAAGCCTTATTCAGCAGTCAAAATCGAAAATTGTCAGATAATATGCTCCATAAAGCATTATCGGTATTTAGTGACGTATATTTCAGTGTAACTAACAGGATGACACCTAAACATTGCTCTAGCTGAATCTATTCATCACATGACGAGATCTAAACATATTCTAACAATGTTGAACAATCTTGGACACTGTGTCAGTTACAAAGGAATGAAGGCCGTAGACGCTGATATTGCAAAGTCAATTTTACGTGATAATATCGATGAAAAAGTAGTCATACCGACAAATATTGTACGCGACCAAAAACTGTTTCTTCTTGCAGCTGTGGACAACAATGACTTTAATGAGGAGACATTAAGTGGCAACGATTCTACGCACGTTACAGCCACGGTAGTGTATCAACAAAAGGGTGATGAAAAGAACACTGCACATATTGGTGGACCGAAACGAATTGAAACGGACGACAACGACGATTCAAAATTTTTAAGATGCCAAGAGATATATGATTGTCATTTTGAAAAAATAAATGTTCACATTTCTAATTATTTGGATACCAGCAGCTTATTGAACCACCAGTTAAGTAATGCTCAACACGAAAATTTGTTGTGGGTGTTATGCAGATTGGAGTACGACAAGTCTACCACCAATTTCTTCAGAAGATCCACTAATAGCATACCGGAATGGACTCCATTTCAACAGATTTTCTCCACCGGAGACAAAACTGTAACTACAATTGTATTTTGCCCGGTCATTCCACATCCACGTACGTCAAGAGACGTTGTATACACTTCCATGAAAAACTATGTTGACTTATGTTCTTCTTTGAATCATGAAGTAGCT
Source organism: Galeruca laticollis (assembly GCA_963921935.1). Lineage (NCBI taxonomy): Eukaryota > Metazoa > Arthropoda > Insecta > Coleoptera > Chrysomelidae > Galeruca > Galeruca laticollis. Next base: position 126,384,117 of record OY998178.1, read on the forward strand.
ATTATTTCCTGTGACATTGCCATATACCTTATAGCTAAAGAAATTCAGTTGAGTAGTAATGAATTTAATTCGATGGTATTGCGAGTTGGTTCATTTCACTTACAGAAAAATTTCTTACGTTGGTTGGGAGAGCTTATTGAGGATTGTGGGCTTGACAAGATACTCGTTGAAAATAATATATACGGTGAGAATACTATTTCCACTATCCTTAAAGGTACACAATACAGCCGGGGTATATGAGCACATAAACTTGCATACGAAACGAAGCACTAAGGAGCTTGCAGTCGATACAATTTGTTGATCATTTGACCATATCAGAGAGTGACGTCGAACTATTAAATATGTGTCTACAAGAGATTCGGGAGACAATCGTTGATAAAGATCATGAAACTTTGAGTGAAAACAAAATGAATATTCAGATTGAAATTTTCGAATTATCTGCGAGATATGAGTGCTCGTAGTGAAATTTTAAAGTACTACAATTATTACTGCGATATGGTTCAAATTTTATTGGATTCAATTAAAGCCGACAGAAGCTTTGATTATGACTTATATTTACAAGCCACGCGAAGAATGCTGCCGTACATTTTTCCTATGAATTACACTAATTACATTCGGGGAATCACACTTTATTTGCAATATATGATTCAATTACCATGTTTCGTTATCGACAATTTGCGGAAAGGTATGCTGTCAGTTAAGAGAACAGGTAAATTTAATCATTTTATATGTTGGTTGCGATATGGCCCTCGAGCAATCCCAGAATCGATCATCCGCTATAACCGTAGGCTTGATACAAATAACTAAAAATCAAGATGCAACTCAACGGTGGTTACTTTTATATCCTTTCAAAAAGGCAATACACAATGCTATGTTATCATACGTGATGCTACCGGCGACATTGATTCATCCTTTCATAGTGAGTAGAGTAAAGCACGAATAGGGGAGGTCGAACAAAACATTCAAAACTTGATTGTATCCTTTACATATTTAATATAGATGTAGATCTCGGTCTTCGCAATATTTACACTGAAGCTCTTGCAGATGAAAACACTGCAAAATGTTTGCTAAATATAAAAGAAAAAGGAGAATCGATGATAAAAGAGTACGAAACTGAACGGTTTGAATTAAATAAAAAATAGATGTTTGACCCACTTGTAAAAAACCATTTTATAATTTCAACTACAAACTCGCCAAAGAGAAACAATCTTCAAGAAGTGATAAAAAAGTAGAAACCATAACCGATAATACTAAATTTCAACAATCATTCATGCTAGCATCTCAACGTGAACTTGATCTGAAACAGTTCTTATCGCATGAAATTCTTGATTACCCTACATACCTCTTTGACCATGAAGGGCTCTACAGGAAAAGTAAGAAATCATTTTACCAATCGAGATTCAAAAAGTAAATGCAAGCGAAAACAATACTTTTCAGCTAAATAATAAATTCCGATTATTCGAAAATTTGTATTTTCGATGGAATGTAACTAGTACATAAAATTCAATTAAAAAAATATAATACTTTCCAAGATTTTGCCACCGAATTTTTTGAGCGGATACAGAATCTTTCATTCCAGCGTTCCGTCAAAAGAATTGACGTCATCTTCGATAGATACGATGACGTTTCTATTAAGTACGTCTAATCGTAATTACGATCGAAAGGAACGAAACCGAAGCAAATATTAATATCAAGTGCTTCAACCAAAATCCTGGCCGACTGGAAAGGTTTTTTTCTTGTTCGCAAAATAAACATCAGCTTGTTCAATTTCTTTTCACGTATGCTCCAACATGTTTAAAAATCAATGTGAAACAGAAGTTTTCGTTGCCGGTGGGTATGAAGACCCCGAAAAATGCTTCAAGCTCCAAGATAGTAGATCATCTAGACGCAGATTGTAGAATGTTCTGCCATATATTTCATGGTGTTTTTGGCATAAATTTTCGAACATTGGTTGTCGAGGTATTTGATTTGAAGGATCGTACAAAAAAAATCTTTTAAGCTGTCATTCAGCAGTTGAATTACTTGGCGAAAAAATTTATAATATTTTACCCGCGTTACATGCTTTAACGGGTTGCGACACGACAAACAGATTTGCGACTTAAAAGCAATGTATAAGCGCTACATCCGAAGAATTCGTTCAGGATGTTATTTCTATTTTTGAAAACAACTCCGAAACTCCGATGAATTTTAATGACATTGAAAAAGTCTGCACTTATTTAGTTGCGAAACAAAAAACTACTGCAGATGAACTGCGTTTTAAGCGAATTTCTCGTAATATCGGCTTCAATTTCAATGTATCCAAAGTCATTTGTACTTCTGATGCTTTGTATTTACATTGCTTAAGAGCTGCAGCTCAAACATATATGTGGAGAAATTCCTCAGAACCAACGCATGAGCCTCTGAATTTTCTCCAATTCGGTTATGAAAGACGAGATGGAAATCTGTACCCGGTGCAAATTGCAAAACCGCCTTTGCCAAATTCTTTAATCAGACCTTGCAAATGTAATGCTGATTGCAGAACAATGTCCTGCAGTTGCAAAAAAGCGACATTAATTGTATATCCCTTTGCGAATGCATCGGCGATAATTGTCAAAACTTAGCAGAATATGAGTCAAATTTTGTTATTTTTCGCTACTTATTAATTATGTAAACCACTTTTTTTTAATGATTAAATTTGTGTTGCATTATCATCGTGGCGTTTTTCATTTCATACCTTATCCAAACAACCTTTTAATAGTCAATAACAATGTTTTTTTCTCACAGCTACAACGATGGAATCGAAAACTCCTATTATCGGGCCGAAAAAAAACCTGGACCACAATTCCGTCCGGAAACCTCCACAATATTGTTTTTTAACTCTTTCTAAACTCAAATCATCAATCAGAATGTGTCCATCGGAATGTTTCTCAGCGCCCGGTCTAGAATGAACTTTTTCGTGCAACCGGACGCAAAACAAGCATTTTGCAGCCGCAACAGAGGCCGCAAAATGATATTTTGCGGCCGTTACCCAGAGTGACGGCCGACAAACATTTTTACGGCCGTTCCCATAGTGACTGCATGCTCCTGATATTCCCATTATCAAAACTACCTATAATAATAATTATTATGAATAAAACATCATACTTCACTTTTTTTCCATATTTATATACCTTCCACAGTAGATGATTTGCATCACTAGCTTGTTTGAGGAATGAATCAATTTGCTCGTGCGTAAAAACTTTTGATTTGTTTGCTCGATAACCAACTGACTTTTTCTTGAGGAACGGTACCAATTTTAAAAACTTCTTTACGTCAATTCCATCTCGTACGTTAAGAATAGTCTTTAACATAGAATAAATGCTCCATAAAGTTGAACTCTTCACAACTTTTGATCGCTGCATCAAATATCCTAATAATATGTTTTCTGACACCGTCTTGACATTTTGGTTGACACACCAATCTTTGAAGTTGCTGTAACATTTTTTATATTTCCGTTTAGATTTTTCGGGTATCAAATCAGAAAGTGCTGAGTCTATGAGATCTCTCAGCTCAGGAGAAGTGCAAGTAACTGAAATATCACTATCGCTATCGGACATCTTCACGACTTCACGAGAAATGTCAAATTGATTTGTATTGCTAAATATTTCATCTCCATAGAAACATTGTGATATTGACGTGTAATTTTCTCTATTCGCGTTGAAACGCTGACTTTTCTAAAGAGACATAATGTTTATTGAAATTATGTAATTTTCACGGTTGCACGAAAAATATTGTGTATACTATGGCCGCGACATGTTTTCGCGACCTCGAGATTATCTTGCCTCGGCCGGAGCGGCCTCGGCGATAATCTCTCTCTCGGAACGCAAAAAGCATTTTGCGGCCTTAGTATACAAATAACTATTGTGTTATGATCATTTTAAATTCAGAGAAGAAGATAAGAAATGTGCTGGGCCTTCTTGTCTTGTGTATACATATTTTAATAATCAGCAACATTCAAAAAAACATATAAGTTTTTCAAAAGTTTCTAATACAGGTGAAAATTTTTAAAAAAGATATTTATGACAAAACTAATAAATTAGAATATCTTTGTGATTAAGAAGCAGATATCAGTTGTTTAACTTATACTTTACTTAATGTCTGCTTCTAGACTTTCTACTTCAACTTATGGTAAGAAATTATAAAAGTTGATTTAGAATTAAGAAGATTTTTTTATTTTATTTTTACAACAGCTGATGTTTTTCGCCCTATGGTGCGAATTTTCTTTATCATTACGGTTAAATCAGAAGGTCGTATTTTAGAAACTATAAATATTTTACCTAGATAATTTGCTGTTGAAAATAAATATACAGGATTATTTAAAACGTTTTCCCAAATTTTTTCATCTCCTGATTTTTTTAAACCTGTTGTTCATACCGTTAAACGTTATATTATCACTGAAGGTCAGCTTCCTCATAGTAAACCTCGAACTTTACATTCTATAAGACTAAAAATTGCAAATAAGGAATTTGAAACTATGGTTGAGTTAGGAATTTGTCGACCCATTTTTAATTATTGTTTAATTCAATTTGAATAAATAAGTATTAAAATTAGACAAAAAGTTTAAATTTAATAATTATTTTAAATATTGTCAAGTAAAATTTTTGATAAATTTAAATTTTACTTACAGGCATTATGTATTTTATTCTCGTACATTCTTAGAATTTTTTTGATGCAAAACTGCATGTGCATCGTCATTATCTACAAATTAAAAAAAATTTCAAACGTTGTTTATATTTAGTACGCAATTAGTGAAAATGAATAGGCAAAATTCACCCATGTGAACGTAAATTAGAAAAAAAACGGTTAAGTAAAAATATCTTCAGTTTTACTTTCCACCCAACCGTATCTATATCTTATCTTCTTTAATTCTTCTGAAAAAACGACTATAACTTTATTGAAGATTATTGGCACTGGTGTATAGCATCTCGTTTGTACTTTCCACAATATTTTTTGTAGAAAGAAAATAAAATTTCTTGTTTGTACTACTCATACTCTCAAAACGATTTTTCAACTGAGTTGTAATAATAACAATGCATGCCTTATATACTTCCACTTCAAACAGTCGTTTAGTATTTTGTAGCCTTTCGTCAGTAGGGGAAAGGAGGGTAATATCGCGCAGTGAGGCAATATTGCGCACCACAAAATAAAAGAGACGAAGAGCGAGAAGTGAAATCTGGCAACACGTACGTTGTTCCTTATCATTAGCCACTATGTTGAACAGGTGTCGGCTTGCTGGGAGCATTCAGTTGACCGCATTAAATCGAAGTGTTCGTACACGGGTTTTCCTTATAATTTTCAGTGTTTAAGAAATAAGCGAGGTAAGTGTACTTTATACAGTCATCGATTTTTACTATATACAAATATTTTCTAGCATATTTCGAGGACCTATCCCTATGTTTGCTTTCTATTTTCATGCGTTAACAACGGAATTTTGGTTAGAAAAACAAACCAAGGTCGATATGGGGTAATACTGCACAGTACGCGATATAACCCCACACTGCGCTATATTGCCCCATATTATTGACTTCAACATGTTTCCTAATTTCAGATGGTCAGAAACTATCAAAGAAAGACTCAACGACAGAGCTGGACCATTGAACAGCGCAATAATGCTTTGGCTGCTATACGCTCAGGTGCTAAAACACGCGAGGCTGCAAGAAATTTCGGCATTCCCGAATCAACACTGCGCCACCATCTAAAACCTGGATCAGAAGTTGACCGCTTGGGGAGGAAACCTCTTTCTAAGAAATCACAAGAAAAATAGTTAGCAAATCACGTCATGAAGTTGGCAAATTTATTCTATAGCGTAACTCCTCGGGAGCTAATCACCTACCTCATAAGTTCAACAAGGAATCTGGGTTAGCAGGAAAAGATTGGCTGTCGTGCTTTATAAAAAGAAATCCCAAGCTGAGACTTCGAAAATCAGAAGGCACAAGTTTCAATCGTATATCCTCATTTAATTCTGAAGCTGTAGGAATTTTTTCAAAAACCTAGAAAAACTATTGACCAAGTTCAAATTTCAGAGCAATCGAATCTTAAAGGTCGACGAATCTGGTATAACCACTGTCCAGAAAAAGTCTGGGAAAGTTTATGCGAAAAGGGGACAGAAACAAATCGGGATTGGGGAAAGTCCGCATTTACATTAATTTATAGAATCATCGTGAAACTTATGGTCGTTATCCGTCTTATCAACTATGTACATTATATACAACATATGGTGATCCCGCCATGTTCTACTACCCAACATCGATACAACACACCTTGCTCAAGGCAGTCAGCCACCGGTTGTGGAAGTCGCGCTGGTATGATGTCGAAAGCTTGATTTACTGCAGAGGAAGATGAAACATTGGTGGAATTGGTTGGAAAATATCTTGGCCATTACGATTTACAACTGTCAATCTATAACGATTAGAGAATAAAAGATTTAGCTGTGAAAAATATTGTAGTTGTTAAAAAAACTGCACATTATTAAACTGAGCAATATTTAGTCAAAAAAATGTCCTACATTTCTCTTCATCTTTCAGTAAATGTCTTAAAGTTTGAAGAAACCTTCGTCAGTTCCGGATTTAAATAATGGATGAGCTTGTTCATTTTTTTTGCACATGCTTGTCACTACACTGAGCAAAATACCCTAATTAGATTTCTTTCTTAAGATGCCCTTAATAACTGGTACAAAAAATCAAATAGTGGTTAAAATAATTCAAGTGATTACTAGCATGTGCATAATTATCACAAGTATGTTGACTTTGTTGAAACATTTTTATAACAGTTATTCGATAAAATGATGTAGTTAACTGGAAATCTAATTGCTGTTATTATAGTCATTTCGTTATAGACCTCATTGAATTGTTTCAATTCAGCACCTACTAGTCCTAATTAGGTATCCACTTAACACTATTCAGTCCCAACAAAATAGATCACCTACTTACAATTATGCAGTCCTCGTATAACGGTTATTAAGATATCGAATAATTTTTTTGAAAGAAACGGCTGTTTAGCATCGAAATGCAGTTTTTTCTGGTCCGAACATTACCGATGTGATTGTCGATCTCGTCTTATTGGTTATTTGTGGTTGGAACCTTGGAACACCCGCGCGCCGCGAATTTCACTTTAACATTTGGTTTAAGAGTGTTGAGTGTTGAAAGTTTGTGTACGGTGTAGGTGATTATTTGCAGTTTTTGCAATTAACTGTGAGGTTAGGTTGAATACGCTAACAGTGTTAAATTGGGTTGAGTATATAAATGGCGTTCAAAAACCTATTAATACAGTGGCGATTAAGTGACTAATATATCTGACTATGTTCACGTCTCTTATACACCAATCAATCGAAATACTAAAACATTTATAAGTATGTAAAAATTACGTATCTCATCCTTCTTTAAGTTTATTTTGTAGAAAACATTTTTATTTGAATTGTTGTATTTTTGTTATAAGCTTCTTCAATCTAAGAATTTTTGGGGGCTTTGATATCTAAACTTAACTGGAAAATATGTTTATTTGATTTTATATCTATCATGTTGTATTTTTGTAGTTATCTATAGTTAGTTCCATTAATTTAAATATTTTGTTATATTTTGTTAATATAAATGTTTTATAGCAAATTTAGTTTTATTTAAAAATATCAGATAATTATTCGAAAAAATAGTAATCTTTATTGTATTATAGTCTAACCGCTATTAGAAAAGTTTATAATACTTATAAAAGTGCACTCGATATCGGTTATATGACATATCATATTCTTAAAAATAACGTTTACTTTTTACCTGTATAATTGTTACTAGAAAATCCCATAATCTAAATTATGTGCCCTCGATTTCGATTGTACAAAATTCCGTTTGTTATTTGAAAATCTAATAACCTTTACTATATGACAGTACAATTGCTACTAGAAAAGCCGATAATATTTATTAAGTGCACTCAATAACAATTATATGAAATTATGTTTTTTATTTGAAAATCTAGTAACCTTCACAATATGACAATATGGTTGCTATTAGAAAATCCTCTAATATCTATTAAGCGCACTCGATAACTGTTGGACGATATTCTGTTTTTTATTTGAACATCTAGTAACGTTTACTATAGGACAGTATGATTGCTAGTAGAATATCTTATAATACTTATTAAGTGCACTCGATAACGGTTATACGAAATTCTTAAAAATTATATCTATTAACAGTTATTCAGTGGTGTCCAACAAAGTGACTTTAATAACCATAATCATGAACTTACTTGATGCCTATTTCATGCAAGTTTCTAATAACTGTTATTCAATTTTTGCTAACGGTTAATGGAAATTTCTTTAAAATTTCTTCGTCGTAAATTTCTTCTAATAGCAAATTCCCTTGAATTTTTTTTTATCTTCGCACATTTTTAACTTAGAAAATGGTACTTTTTTGACAACAGATCATTCGCTAATAACACTCCATTGGAAATGGGTATACTGGCGTCAGTAGTTTGCGTCAGACGCTGTGCGGCAGCCGCGAGCGTCAGCCGTTCCATAGGAAACGCATCGTTAAACAAACAGCTCTGATGTATTTGTATACTAATGCGGACATTTCAATTGCGGTATAATATATTTTTCATAATTCAAATATATCCAGTAGATTAATTACATTCTTATATTCAGATTTATTTAAATAACTTTAAGCTTCATGTGTAAGTAATATTTTATCATAATAATGTTTTATTCATAGCCCCGATTTTTTATTGTTATATACTGACGCAAGCGTATGCTTATCATTAATAATAATACTGTAATTTTTTTCCTAAGTTTCCATAATTGAAGAATTATTGGTGAAAGATTCATAAAGGACGATTTTAACATATTTTTTATAATTCGTTTATAGAAGAGACTTCAATATAACATTGTTTACGTGATACTGTAATGAAGTCTTTTGAACACTCTTTTAGTGTCATGCACTTGGTTATTGTATGTTATATATTTTACTTTTCCACCAACCTATCTAATATGCGAGAAAAGTATTGGTTTACCCACAAAAAAGTTGGAAATTTGAAATTTTTTTTTGAGTTATTTTCACGTTATCCATCAACAACAACACGAAAAAACGGTTTTTACAAAAAAATCCTGTGTGTATGTCGTCGTCGTTGTCGTCGGCCACTTTTCCTTGCAAGTCATGTTAGCACGATACAGCCTCCGGAGTGCAATAAGTCACCAATTTTATGATGGAATATTGTTAAGGACATTTCACAGATGAACCCTATTGATTTTCAGCTCACCAGAGCCGATACAACCGGTGCTACAGTACTTTAAGTACGATATTTTTGTCATTTTTGGAGAAGTTTCAGTTTGTTAGCACGATACAGCCTCCGGAGTATATACAAGTGATGAATTTTATGATTGGATATTATTCAGAGCGTCTTAAAGATGAACCCTATTGATATTGAGCTCACTAAAGCCAGTACAACGGGTGCTGTGGTATTTGAAGTACCAAATTTTTGTCATTTTTGGAGAATTTTCAGTTTGTTAGCACGATACAGCCTCCAGAGAGTACACGATTGATCAACTTTATGAATAAGTATTGTTCAAGGTGTCTCACAGATGTACCCTATCGATTTTCAGTTGACTAGAGCGAGTACAGCGGGTCCTATAAAACTAAATATACTAAATTTTTGGTTATTTTTGGAGAAATTTCGGTTTGTTAGCACAATACATCCCCCGAAGTGTATACAAGTAACAATTTTATGATAGAATATTGTTCAGGGCCACAGATGCGGAAAAGTTAGTTTTAATCTTTAAAACCGTTTATTTTTATTTGACATTTGACTTTAACCTTGAAATAAATTATAGAATGATCTAGCGTTGTTCTAGCTAGGAAATTATTATATTAAATGGTCTTAAAGTTATATTATTATAATTTCGTTATCATATATTTTTCTTCTATTCAGCATTATAATACATTTCCTCATTTTTGTAAACTAAAAAAGAAAATGGTCATAATTGTAACTTCAAACGTAACTGATCACTAAGTTTAATAAAATCTTTTTAAAAAGTATATTTTTTACTTAATAAATTTAACTGGAGCTGCGAACAGGATACTGTCAGTAGAAAATACCCTTTCTGTGTGGTAAAACGTCTACGTTTTCTATCAAGAAATTAAGATAGTATCCGAACCAATAAACTGTGTGAAATAAGTTACGGTGTGTGAAAAGGCTGACTCCAACCCGACAATTCCTCCTGTGAAGAAGACGGTTGTTCAAGAAGACGGATCAAGTTCCTTCAGAGAATTAGAGACAAGGAACAAGCTCTCAGATGATCCTTCAGTGCATCCTCCTGTAAGTTTTTCCTTTAATTTTATTATTTATCGGCTAATAATTGTTTTGAATATTATAATATTTTTTTACTACAATATAAGTGTTATTTGAATTGCAATTTAAACATTCCAATTTTATTGGTTGTATAAAATTAATATATTAGTAAAGTCAATCTCTTAATGTCACAAAATCGTAATCGATCCAGATCTCCATTATCTGTACGTCGATCCAGATCTCCATTACCTCTAAGTCGTAACTTAAATACTAATACCGAGATGTCTACTGCAATTTCACAAATCGAATTATCTTTAGCAAACAATATTGTCCCAACATATAACGGTGGTTCTAAAGATTTAGCATATTATTTAAGACAATCTGAAAAATATTTAACTCTTTTAAAAACCGAAAATAATGATTTATTCAACAATCTACTGTTAGAGCAAGTCAAATCTAAATTATTAGGTCCAGCTAGAGACGTAATCATAAATAGATCTTTTGATAAATGGTCCGATTTAAAAACAGCTCTTATCACTCGTTTTGGCGATCCTAGATCTGAAGAAATATTAGCACACGATTTAAATACTTCTATTCAAACTCATTCTCAATTATTCTCCGACTTTCATGACGAAATTTCTCAAAAATTACAAGTCCTTAAAGAACACCTAGCTATAAATTCTGATAACAGAGAAGTTAGAATTTCTAAGGAAACTATGTATACTGACCAAGCCCTTATGGTATTTAAAGCAGGTCTCTTAAATCCCTACAGAGATCATTTACTTCATATATCAATTTCATCTCTAGAACAAGCATTGTACGAATGTATAAGATTAGACAACGAAACATCCCAAATTGAATTTGCTAACTTTCGTAGATCTCAAAAAAGTCAAAGAAATCGCCCGCCTCCAAAACACAATACTTCATATAATCAATCACCAAGAAACCAACCTTCATTTAACAATTATAATTCGTCTCAAAGACCACAAGTTCCTCAAAACCCTAATTATAGACCATTTAATAGATATAATGATAACAATCAAAGATTCCATTACCAAAATAACTATCAAAGACCAAATAATCAATCAAATAATAGACAAACACAATCTCCTAATAACCAAAATTTTAATCGTCCCCCTCAACCTTCCACGAGTAATTACAAACCAACCCCAATGAGTATATCTACAGCAAATACTTATAGACCTCCACAACAAAATTCTTTTAGACAAACAGGACCTCGGAACGTAGTTGTCGAAGAATTGTTCAATATTGAAGATACTGACGAAAATTCTGATCAATCATCATATGCTAACCCCCAAAACGAACAATACGATGAAACTCAAAATTTAATTACGAGCCTCGGAGTTGATATAAATAATATAAATTCCATTTATATACCTCTCAAACCTAGACTTAAAAATATTGATTGAACCAGTGCAAGCAATTCCATTATAAACCCAGAACCAGCCTATAGATTATTTTCAGATTCCATTTATGAATCAAACTTTTCCGTTAAATCAATTAAAACAACTTTCAATGGCAATTTTAGCTGCAAATGCCCTCTTTTGAAAGAATTCGGCATTAAATACATGTTCCATATGTTTATCGTACCTTGGCACGATAGATTCGATGCATTAATAGGTAGTCAGGACTTTGATAAATTAAAAGCACTTATTAATTTCGAAAATCATTTATTACAAATTAATTCTATTAAAATACCATTCTATTTGGAAGTCAATCCCAACTTATTTACCCCTTATTCTGAATCTCTAGATAAAAGAATTTTAAATATACCTGTGAATATTGATAATGGACAGGTAGTTCTTCCAGAATTAAAATTAAACGACATAATAATACCTGAATGGATAGCTCTAGCGAAAGACGGTTACTGTAAAATACCTATAGAACAAGAAATCTCTTTAAATAATGTTTCTATAAATTTTCATGAACCTCTTCCAGTCCAACCCTTATCAAAATTTGATGAAACAATCCCTTTATCATCTTATAATAATAATATTGATATTACCAAACTTCTTCGAACAGATCATCTGAATCCCGAAGAAAAAGATGCAATAATTTCTCTTTGTAAAAAATTTAAAAATATATTTTATAACGAAAACTCCGACTCAACTTTTACTCATGTAGTTAAACATCACATTAGAACAGTCGACGATGTACCGATTTATCAAAAATCATATAGATACCCTTACCATTTAAAACAAGAAATTCAAGACCATATACAAAAGCTCCTAGACAATAAAATAATTAAACCAAGTATATCTCCGTACAGTTTCCCTACCTTTCTCGTCCCCAAACGAATGGACGCCAGTGGAAAGAAAAAATTCCGATTAGTTATCGATTACCGAAAACTAAATGAAAAAACTATCGAAGATGAATATCCCCTTCATCGTATCGATGAAATTCTCGACAATCTTGGTCGAAGTACTTACTTTTCCACTTTAGATTTGGCACAAGGTTTTCACCAAATTGAAATACACCCAGATTCGGCAGAAAAAACTGCATTTACCGTAGATAATGGCCACTACGAATATACTCTTATGCCATTGGGCCTAAAAAACGCTCCTGCCACTTTTCAACGTGTCATGGACACAATTCTCCGTCCTATTCTCTATAAACAATGTATCGTATACATGGATGACATAATAATATTTTCAAAGTCTCTCCAAGACCATATTCTTCATATAAAACAAATATTCAGTGAATTAGAAAAATATTATTTGAAAGTCCAAGTAGACAAATCAGCATTCCTCAGAAAAGAAGTTGCTTTTTTAGGCCATGTCATAACCCCTGAGGGTATTAAACCAAATCCAGATAAAATCAAGTCCATCCAAAACTTTCCTTTGCCCAAAAATGAAAAACAAATAAAATCATTTCTCGGCGTGCCCTCCTACTATCGTAAATTCATTCAAAATTTCTCCAAAATAACCTATCCAATAAATAAATATCTTAAAAAAAGAACTAAATTAGATTTAATTGACCCAGAATACCTCAATGCTTTCCAAGAATGCAAACAACTTCTTTGTAATTCTCCTATTTTAGCATACCCAGATTTCACAAAAACATTTACCTTAACAACCGACCCTTCAAATATCGCTATAGGAAGCGTACTTTCTCAAGATTTCCATCCAATAGTTTTTTACTCTCGAACACTTAATTCAGCTGGAATAAATTATGGCACTATCGAAAAAGAACTCTTAGCTATAATCGATAGCTGTAAGCATTTCCGACCATATTTATATTCCAAAAAATTTATTATTGAAACTGATCATAAGCCACTCGTCTGGCTACATTCTCTTAAATAACCCAATCAACGTCTAATAAGATGGAAACTAAAGTTGGAAGAATTCGATTTTGAAATTAACTATAAAAAAGGCAAAGAAAATTACGTCGCTGATGCATTATCGAGAATTGAACTCAATGCAATCGATAAAAAACTTCCTAAGCGTGATCTAAAAATTAATATAATTAGTGATATAGTTATAACTCCCCCAAACTCAAAAACAAATACTAAAGAATTCAAACAAAACCCTGATGATGTCGATGACATTTCAACTATGGTAAGAGCAAATTCCGATCCAAATCTAGCATTAAGTGATGCTAACGAAATTTTAAGTAAAATATCCGACGATAACAAAAGTACCGCTTCAGGCGGCACTAGACACTCCGCACAAGAAAATCCAATTTTTGGTTTCCCAATTTCAGAAAAACCCTTTAATTCCGCCCATTTTCAAATAATCCTAAAATACGGAGACAAAAACGACGTAGATTACACTAACTAAGCCATTTGGCAAAAATCGCTATATTCTTACTTTTAGAAAAGGATCCGACCATAATGTTATAAGTAATATGTTTTTAGAAATAGTTGATCCAACAAAAACATACTATATATACTGCCCCAATGATTCATTACTTAATATTGCTTCTACAGAATGTTCAAAAATCTTGGAACCAAGCGTAAAAATCATTAAAACAAATACTTTTCTGAAAGACATAATTAATAAGGAAGAACAAGTCCGATTAATTTCAGACTATCATTCAGAAACTCATAACGGTATCACAGAAACTACGAAACATATAAAGTCCCTGTATTATTTTCCGAAAGTACAAGAATTAGTAACGAATCACGTTAATAATTGCGAATTATGTCTCACCTCGAAATATGATAGAAACCCTTGAAATATTCCATTTTCCGGCCCACTCATTTCTAAAAGACCTTTCGAAAATATTGACATAGACGTATTCTCTATAGAAAATAAACAATTTCTTACAATACTCGATTTATTCTCTAGGTACCTTCAAGCTTACGAAATTAGTGACTCAAATTCTATCACTATACTTAGTAAACTCCGTCATTATTTTTCTCATCATAACTACCCTTCGCAAATAACTTGCGACAATGCCAGAGATTTCACTAGCGAAACCTTTAAAGAATTCATGTCTCTCTTCCATATAAAAATTCATTATACAACACCCCAATCTCATACCGGCAATTCTCCGATAGAAAGAACACATTCAACTTTAATCGAAAAATTAAGAATCCTAAGACAAAAATCAAAAGAAAATATTACCGACTTAGTTACAACTGCTATTCTTATATATAATCAATCAATTCATTCAGTAACAAATTTTACCCCATTTTCACTTCTTTATGAACCATACGAAAATCTAAATCTTCATGAAATAGATCCCCAGAAACAAGTTTTCCAAAATTACAACGAATATCGAAAAACAGAAATTATGCCTTTTTTCGACGATCTTTATCAAAAACAATTAACAAAAAGAACCGAACAATTGAATAAAATTAATAGTAAACGAACAGACGATATCCCAAAAACAGATGTCGTATATTTAGATATGGAACCACGAAATAAAATCAAACCAAATATAAGAAAATATTAGTAGACCAAATCAATCCAAGGATAAGTTAGTTTCTCAAAAATCTAAAAAGGTTAGCAAACATATGATTAAAAATATAACTCTTTCCAGGTTAACCATGAAGATAGCCACCCAGGCACTTCAAGTGAAAACAATTGAACCCCCAGGTTACATATTAGATAGTTTAGGATTAGCTAAATATAAGACCAATTATCATAAGATTTATTTTAGTATAAGTATTGAAGAAATTGAAAACTCATGTAGTAAATTAGTATTAAATCAAGTTCATTTAGCTAGTAGACTTGACGATTCAACAATAACTTTAGCAAAAATTTATAACAGAGAGATCGACTTACTCTCAGAAGATATAAATAAACTTAGAATGTATGCACGATCAAATAAAGTAATTAAAAGAGGTCTAATAGACTGCCTAGGCACAGTAGTAAAATATATTTCAGGAAATCTTGATCAAAACGACCTAATCGAAATTCAAAATACATTTGAAAAAATCAATTTAAATGAAAAGAAACTAATGACTGAAATTTAGAAGTTGCATTCATTTGCAGGACAGATTACTCAACGCTGGCAAACAGACCTACGTAAAATACAAAATTATGCTAAAAACGTTCTAAGAGAATTAAATACCTTAAATGATAGATTGAATAACGAAATTATTATTCATATTCAACTAGAACAAATTAGAGACCTAAGAAATTATATTCAAATTTTACTAAGAACAATATCATTTAGTAACCAAGAAATTTTAAATGTAGAATTAATCAAACAAAAGGAATTAGAAGAAATTCTTAATTATTTACATATTATTCATTCTCACAATGAAATCGCTTCCGATATTCCTACTTTATTAGAAATAATCAAAGTCAATCTTATGTTTACTTCAAAAACTTCATATATTACTCTTAAAATACCCATATTAGCCGATGAATTACTTTATATTTCCAAAATTATCCCTATTCCCAGTAAAGAAAATAATATCCTTCTACCTCCATACGCCTTCACATTAAATTCCAAAGGATCGACAAAATGGACAAACGAAGAATGCAAGAAGACCTTTTCGTTCTGGTATTGCGAAAAGGAACCAAACGAAGACCCTTGTAACTTGGAAGACCTTTCACTCTGCAACTACGCTCAAGTAAAAAACGACTGTTCACACAATTAACTAATGGAAATACAATAATTTTCTCAAAGAAAATAACTACCACCAATGAAGACTGCAAACAAAATTTTAAATCATTGAAAATATCAAAATGTAACATCGTACTAGGAAACAATGATTGTATTTATTCTTTTCAAAAACATACTTGGATGGGATCCAATAAAACATTTACTCAAGAATGGCCCAGCCTCAAAGAACCCACAGAAATTCATCACAAAATCAGCATCAACAATTTACATCTGGACGATCCAACCAAGCTACTACCACAGTTTCAAGAACCAAATTTGCTACCTATAGAACTTCATCAAAGCCATTTAGGAATAACAACAATAATAATTTTCATTTTATTAATTCTACTATTTTTGTATCTGTATAGAAAATATTTTATAAAAATCAAAAATCGAGAACAATCCCAGGGTGAACCAATGGAGCTACCCCAATCCCTATTGGAGCCAAAGCCACGAGGTCGTGCCTTTAACAAAGAGGGGAGGAGTTATATGGAGACATCCTGTTAATATTATTGTTAAATTGCTGACAGGACGTTTCCCACATTATTGAATTTATAATTTTAATCTCAATCAGCAAACACTTGGAGACATCCTGTTTACAATTATTATAATTTTGTTATCATATATTTTTCTTCTATTCAGCATTATAATACATTTCCTCATTTTTGTAAACTAAAAATGAAAATAGTCCTAATTGTAACTTCAAACGTAACTGATCACTAAGTTTAATAAAATCTTTTTAAAAAGTATATTTTTTACTTAATAAATTTAACTTGCGAATTATAAAAAATCACGATGACTTTCTGTAGTACTCGTTATTCTTCATTCGTACTACAAAACGACTCATTGTGACACTTGTTATACAAATAACTATTAATTTTAATTAATTTTTCAATTTATAATCAAAAGATACAGATAATGTCGTTATATACCTACATAATAAACAATTTTTTTTCTGATTGAAACAATATTGAATAATACTGCCTTGGTTACGATAATATTTCCCAAGGAAATTATGAAACACTCATATTGTACCAAGGGGAATATGAAACGTCATGCTTCACAGTATTTGCATTTGTAACACTACTTTTCAGAACCAAAATAAAAGCTGTAATTCTCAAATTTTCCGTTGAAGCGATTACAACCAGATATAAACGATGAAGAATCTTGTTCGCAATTCGTCGAAGAGAATGCCGTTTTCTTACTAAGCGCATTCAGTTTAGTTCCAGTATTGAATGATTTTCCAAAAACCGTCACCAAAGATTGTGATGATTGTGCCATCATCGACAGAACAGAAGGTTGCTGTTACCGATGTTTCAGATATGGACACAGTATTCGACGGTACAGAGTCAAAGTAAGTAGCCAGGAATGTAAAGGAAATGTTAAAGTGCAAATTGCCTTGACCGACTATTAGCTGGGCCACTGCAATCCCTACCAACTAACTGCGTGAAGCGATGCGCAGACGAGCCAACGCGGGATGCGCAGACGACACAACGGACCATGCGCAGACGAGACAAGACGGGGTCGTCGGTTTTCGAGCATCGTGGCAAGAAGATGCACTTTCATTTTCATTGTATTAAAATTGTCATTTTTATAAATTAGTGTGAGTAAAATAAAGAATTAAAATTACAGTTCACTTAATTAACAACAAAATCATTGACTGTCTCGACCCTTACTTCGTGGAATATGCTCATATTAGTGTTTTTAAATGAAACTCAAGGTCTCTAGTTAATTCCACAATATAATACAAGTTATTGAAAATTCTAAAAAATTGACAATTGTTTCGATAAATCAATATCATCGTCAGAATGACAGAAGTTACATCATGTAACTTCTGTCATTCTGACGATGATATTGATTTATCGAAACAATTGTCAATTTTTTAGAATTTTCAATAACTTGTATTATATTGTGGAATTAACTAGAGACCTTGAGTTTCATTTAAAAACACTAACAAAATCATTATTCAACAGGAAATAATACCACGTTCAAGATGAAAAAAAGTCACCTGAACAGACAAATAATAATGCAGTTATGACAGAAGCAGAAGGAGTAGAACAAAACTAGGTATAGAAATAACAGACAAACATGATGAACTAATAGATATATTGATTGGAACAAATATAGCTGGCAAACTGCTGACAGGGAAGAAATACCAATTAGACTGAGGCTTGGTGGCACTTCACACATTACTTGAATGGACTTTTGTGGGAGACATTCGATGCTGACGACAACATTATATTATATTTCAATTCTTTGGAAACTTGATGTGGTTGGAATCGAAGATCCCATTAGAAAGAAGACCTCTGAGAAGAATGAAAAAGATGCGGTGAACCAATTATCAGCTACAATAAGGAGAAATAAGGGTAGTAGATACCAGGTTAGCATGCCATAGATGGGTGGACATCCACCGATACCAACCAATTTTTATCTTGCAGAAAGGAGATTACAGAGTTCCGTCAAGAAGTTAAAAAATTATGGGTACTATGATCAATATGGAGAAGTTTTCAACAGCTGGTTACGAGAGAAAATTATTGAACTTATTCCATAAAGGAAACCACAAGTCTGGATATTTTCGGCCACACCATCCGATTTACAATTTCCAAAGTACCACCATTCCAATACGATCGGTTTTCAATGCATCAGCGAAACAAATTGGTGAACCATCGCTCAATGAATTCCTGGAAAAAGGTACAAATCTAATAGAACTGATTCCTTCGATCATTACAAGATTTTGAATGCAAAGATTAGAGTAATTGCGGACATTTGTAAGGCTTTTTTGCAAATAAAACTTACTGAAATTGTATAAAGTTTCTTTGGTGTACAAGGAACGGTGCCTTAAATGTTTTCAGACACACCAGTGTCTATTATAGCCCTTTCTTATTAGATGCAGTTCTAGATTTACACTTAAGGAGTGTGAAAGAAAACAAACTGAACGAAAAATACCAGTTAATGTAGTGACAAGCGTTAAGGACACTGAAGAATTAAATATATTTGCCGAGAGTTCTAAAAATATCTTAGCTGAGGGAAAATTTGATTTTAAAGGATGGGAATGTACAAGTTGAGATTAAAATGTCACAGACATGGAACAAAATTTATCAAACCTATTCTGTCTGATTTGGAATTAAAATCAAGATACTTTGAGTATGTCTTTCAAATGGTTTGAAAATACGACTAAAGTTACGAAAAGATCAATTTTGTCTGCTGCACATAAGCTTTATGATCCAATTGGGTTTTGTTGCCCAGTTGCACTGATTCTAAAATCCATACTACAAAGACTTTGGAGTTCAAATATTAGATGGGATGTCGATTTTGATGGCGAGATCTGAGATACATTTTTAAAATGGTTACAAGAGATACCTATGTTAACAATGGCGATGATACCTCGATGGGCGTCACCAAATTTTAAGAGATTGTCATCGACAATTCACCTTTTTTACGATGGAAGAAAAGATGCGTATGTATCTTGCATTTTTTTATGGTCAGAGGGTAAAAATGAGTTCATTAGATTTATTGAAGCCAAGATAAGAGTTGCACCTAAAAAGGAAGGCAAAAGTTTTACAATACCCCGTTTAGAACTTCTAGGAGTACGATTGCCTCAAAACGTCAGAAAACTTTTTGGATTTGGTGTAAAAATTTGTTAGTGGACTGACTCAACCAACCGTTTTATCCTGGATAAAAAGACAAAATCAATGGAAACCATTCATATGGAAGAGAGTACAGGAAATCAAGAAACTTTAGAACCCAGATGATTGGTTTCGTGTACCTGGAGAAATAAATCCAGCGGATCCTCCATTCAGACGATGTTCTGCAAATAGGTTGGTTGACGGAAACTGGTGGGACGGTCCAAAATTGTTGAAAACTCCATTAATTACATGGCCTAGTCAAAATATTTTGATTGTAATGAAGAAAAAATTAAATCACTGAAAAGAAAAAATGTTGTTTCGTCTCTATTAACAACAGAAAATGATGACTTCTCATGACATAAAAATATTTCGAAATATAGTCAAATTGTGAATATAATACATTGGATGCAGATATTTTTTTACAATAGTAAATGATGAGGAACCGTGGGAGAAGAATTGGAGAAGAGACTTTTTGAAAAGGACCTGACTGCTGTGGAGACAAAAGAAGCAGAACTAATACTCATAAGTGATTCAAAAAAAGTTTTCACACTGGAGTAGAACCGGAAGTCAAAAATCTATGTCCTCTTACTAATAAAGACGGATTGTTAAGAATATAAACGAAAGTTAGTGACAGTTATGATACAGACACACGTCAGGAATCCAGGTTTACTTCTTTGACTCAGACAGTGTCACTAACCAGAAGGCGTACGGAGGAACAGGAAAGAGGTGTTTTATCCCACGTAATAAAATGGGAACAAAAGTGAACCCAGAAGAAGAAAAAAACAGCAAAAACATAAAAAGAAAACATTTACTTCAGTATATCATACGGTGTTGGAAAAGTATAAAGTGAAGGATATATCATTTATTTTTAAACTTACCGAAGTTGACATGTTGCCTTAGAGTGGCTTTGGCTTAACCAAAGTTTAAGTTAATAATAAATTTCAGATGAAATAATAAATATCACTTATTACTTATTCAGTGGTACATAAGTATATAAAAAAAACTTAAATACCTCTCAAATTTTATAATTATACCCACAAAATGTGATTAACGTTTCAGCAAGTGTCACGTTATTATAGAAGGAACCAAACCAAAAAAAGTTACCCTTTTTTGGCAGACCACTTGGCACTTTAAAGCACTTGGAATCAAGCGGAACTGTCTTCGTTGTGCTAGAACACATCATAGGTCGAATAATTGTCAAGTGCCTCGTGAAAAATTACGTTGTAGTGCCTGTTCAAAAAGAGGTCATGTGGAAAAGGATTATTTGTCGTATTTAATGAAGAGACAAGTAGATTCTCAAGTCAAAAATGTCGAATTGGATTCTGGAGAGATAGCCGAATCAAACTTTTTAGATGATCTTGTAGGTGTGAATAAAATATATGACATTTTTTCGTCTAATCTGGAACTTTCGACAAACGATGTGGCAAAATTTTTCACATCGGTATGTTTGAATTTGGAATATGATCAACAGTTTGAAGTTGATTCAGGATCGGCATTCACCGTACTTCCGTTTCGTGATATTGCCAAATTGAATTTCAAAGGTAACGTTAAACAGACTGATGTGCGATTTCATTCATAAACCCATGGTATTTTTAAACCGCTTGTCTGTGCTGTTTTTCCTGTCAAATATGAGGGCCACACGTCAGATGAATTATTAATTGTGGTACCTGACCATATCAGTCCCTAGGTAGAGTATGTATACGTCGATTGAATATTGATCACAAACATGTAGATATGTCAAAAGATAATACTGCATCTATCAAATCTGTCAATTCCTTGGAAAGGACCCCTGAGTCAATAATGGAAGAATTTGCTACATTTTCGAACAAAAAGTGGGTGTATTCAAAATTTTACATGCTCATTAAAACTGAAGAAAAATGCCAGGCCAGTATTCTTGAAAGCCAGAGACATTCCTTTCGCACTTCGCGATGCAGTCGATAAGGATTGGACGAATTAATTGCAAGCGATATAATATATCAAGTGAATCATTCGGATTGGGGTTAACCGACGCACATTTTCCTATTCCACGAATCGCTGATGTTGTGAATAACCTTCGAGATGCAGATTATAATTGTTCGTATTATTTGATGATCATCATTATCATAGTCATCTAAATCTAAATGTAAATTTTGAATTTGGCGATTACTTTGTAGATTGTAAAAGATATATGTTATTCAATTAACTATACATTTTTTTTCTCCTTTTATATTCAGGGGCGATGTGTGTATATTTACTTACTGACTATTCTTAGAAATGACAAACATTGTACTAAACTTTCAGAATTGCAGAGGTTTGAGGACGAAGACTACAGAGCTATACATCAATTGATTACAAGGTGATTATGATATTCTAGTATTGGTGGAAGCTTGGTTACACGAAGGGGTGGCGGATGGAGAGTTGGTTGACACACTCTTACAATGTGATAAGATGAAATAGGGACCGGGAATTTACTGGTAAATCACGCGGAGGTGGTGTTAATAGTTACAAAGAAAAGACATAAAATTTTAACTTTCTTTCAGCGTCGTTCATTATTTGAGATTTTAATTGCAGAAATAAAAATAAATATACATACCACCCGATTGTAAGGTAGGTAAACGACTATATAGAATGTTTGGAGATTTTGCAACAACATGTCCTCAACAAAAATAACATATTTATTCTAGGCGATTTTAATATACCAGAAATAAAAGGTACAGACAATGCGGATTTTAATACTAGTCCTAAACTGTAGATTTCCATTGAATTTTTAAATTTTAACTCATTTATTTTGCACAATAATATAAAAAATAGTCAAGATAAAACGCTAGACCTGGTTATTGCGTCAAATTATAATGTAGATACACGCACGGTGATGAAGGAACAATCACCTTTAGTTACTGAAGATATATTGCATCCATCTCTATATATTAATATAACGTTAGTCAAGCAAAATATACAAGAACAAAAAAAGGCAATTGAATACAAATTTGATTTTAAAAAGGCTAATTTCCATTTGATGAGCGAAATGTTGACAGATACATGTTGGATAGACGTTACAAACAATGCCAATGTAGATTCAGCATTTAGATTTTTGACAAAAAAATTTACCATATTTTTGAAGTCACTGTTCCGAAATATAAAACAACAATTACAATAAATTTCCAAAATGGTTCACCGCACAAATCAAACGGTTATTAAAAGAAAAAAATAATTTTAGAAAACTAAGATATGCTTCATGTAACGTGAATTTCGTTCACCACTCGTAATATTTCCCGTCGATGAAAGAGTAACGTAAATTTCGTTTACCCCTCGTAACATCGAATAATACTTCTTGTCGATGGTTGTCGAGTTTTAAGTTTTCGGAAGAGTTCGTTTTCATTTGGATATTTAAGCCAATGCGCGCTGAGGTTCTGCCCTTAATTCATCAACGAAATATTACTTATTGTTGAGTTCTGTCATTCTACCATATCGAAGTGCATTCATAGGAATGGTAAGTGTTTTCGCTTAAAATGTATAATATTTCTCCGCTAATTATTTCTTACATGGGACTTAATAGTTTCAAATTAATTTTTCTTTAAAACATTCAGTACCAGAGATATATTATGTCGATTTCGTTTTTGTTATATATATTTTGTTATGGTTCTTCATATCTTTTTTTATAACAATGGAATTTTACATTAAAGAAATGTTAAATTGAAACTAAGTGAAATAGTAACTTTTCTTATGATTCTTATTGTGCTTTTATTTCTAAAATCTCTAATAAAATATTGATACAGGAAACATGATCCACGTGTTCTGGTTTTTTATTTTTTTATACCAATGGAATTCTACGTTAAAAACCATTGAAATAAAATTAAATGAATTGGTAACATTTCTTATGATTTTTATTGTGCTTTTTGTTCCTAAAATGAATGAATTGTCTTAAAATATTGTAAAATACAGGATATATGAACCACGTTGTTCGATATCATTTCAGAATGTTGTACGTATGTTACTTGTACCTACTATAATTTCAATCTCCAGAGATCCTGCATTTTACTGAGTTCAAGAGCTATATCCGATTCAAGTGTCTTTTCTAGCACTTTTCCTTACCGGCCTAAAAATTATTTCACTGGCCTAAGCCTTCGTATCGACCTAAGCCTTTTCACCAGTTGAATTCTACCTGCTAGGACCACGGCTCTATTCAGAACCGACTGGACTTAAGTTGACGCAGCAGCTGATTGGTTCCCCGTTCCTTTGGACGTCATCAAAATCATCGTTGGAAAAGAAAAAAACAAGGAAAGTACTAACGTCCACAATCGTAAACTATAGATTATTTCCAACTAATGTTCATCGACTAATTAACTTAATAGTTTTTATCACATGTAAATTATATATTTTTTGTAAAATATTTAATTCAGGTTTAAACTTTAATTTCCTTCAGAATCTAATTTTTTCTTGAAATTTCAATTTACTTTCAGTTTCTAGTTTTTTTAATTAATAAATTAAATTGTAAAATTTAATAACATTTTTATCTTCAATTTTTCAGTCAACATATAATTTTTATTTAATAAACTACTTGTAGATGAATTTACAATTTTCATCCAACATATAATTGTTATTCAATAAAACTACTTGTTAATTTTAAATAACGTTGTTCATATTTTATTAGAACCTTCCATTTTCTTGTTTTGTTCACTGGGATTAGTTAATGTGCGGTAACTTATATACTAGTAGGACTCAGGGTGGCGCCCACTTATCTTTCCGTCTCGTTACGTAAAAATACGTAGGATTACCCGAAAACCGGTAAGACCTACTCCTTGGGTCTCTACTAGTATATAACCCACGCCTGAGTAGCTCTTCGACGAAGTGGCCGTTGCATTCAGACTATTACAATTCCAAATATTTACAGTCCAGGAGGGATCTAAAATATTTAGTTAATAATGAACACAATAATTATTTGAGGCAAATTGAAGAGAATGTAAAGAGTGATATAAATTCCTTATGGACATACGTTAAAAAAATAAATCTAACGGAAGTCAGGTAGAAACATTTAATGTAAACGGGCAAACAGTAAATGATGATGAGATTGCTGCAAAAATTCGCACATTATTTCTCTACTGCTCACAACGATGAAAAATCAAGTTATGATTTAAATTACTTAAAATTAATCAATAATAATAATACTGTCTTAAAATTATCTGTCATATCAGATAACGATTACAATATGACCTTAACAAAATGAAACTCAAGAAATGCGCAGGTATTGACGGAATACCATCCTATACTTTGAAAGGTTGTGGAGAATTTTTGAAACTACCCTAAATGCATATTTTTAATATTATCTTCAAACACTCATATTTTCCAGTAAAATGGAAATTGTCAATATACATTTCAATTCACAAATCAGGTAACAAGAAAGATATTGAAAATTATAGAGAGGTATCAGTCATGTGGGCTCCTTCCAAATTGTTGGAACAAATTTTATATATCCGTCTTTACAACCATGATAAAAATAGTATTATAGAGCAACAACATGGATACATGTCGGGTCGATCAATAAATACGAATCTGATGTTGTCTACAGAATCGGCAAACCAAGCTTTTGAAGAAAGACTACAACTAGACATTATTTACACAGATTTTTAAAAAGCATTTGATACTGTTTACTATGACGTAGTTTTGAAGAAATTGAACTCATTTGGTTTATCAAACGATTTATTATCTTTGTTTAAAAGCTACCTCCAAGATAGGTATTACGTGGTCAAGCACAATAGTAATACATCAGGGAAGTTTCACGCAGATTTCTGGGGTCCCCCAGGGTTCTAACTTGCGACCACTTTTGTTCCTATTACTCATTAATTATATAGGCTAATGTATACAATTTTCTGATTGTTTATTGTTTGCCGACGACTTTAAAATATTTAAAAACATTAGATCAGTTAGGGATTGCGTCATGATTCAGAGGGATATCAATAGTGTTACGGAACAGCACACTGGTATAGTCCCTAAATCCGACTCTGTCTAAGCCAGGTATGAAAGTTAAAATTATGGCAGACGCGCAGGGATTCTTAGAATTATTTACGATAGTGACTATCTTATCTACATTGTTTTTGTGACCAGTCTTATCTAGAAAATTCCAGAAAGCCAATTGTTTTTGTGTAAGCCGCAATCTAGAATTATCTAGTGAAAAAGGCACTAATATATAAGGTACCGACCCGAGAAAGTTTAGTTTTAGTTGATAAAGTGATCGCGACAAATGAACAGTAAAGTGTTGATAAATTAATAATTAAGTTTATGTGCATATAAATTAAATTTAAGTGATTAGTTATGTATATATAAATTAAGTGTTAGTGAGTAGTTTAGTGTTTAAATAAATTAGTAAGTAGCCATACCGTGTGTTTAAAGTTTATCCCCCCGTTTACTGTTTAAATAAATAAGAAAAACATTACAATAGCATACTAGAATGTATCCACAATAAATTAAATTTTAATATTAATAAAAGTGGGAGTATGTCTATTACAAAAAAAGGAACTTATATTATTTAATTATTTGATGGGGGAGGATTCTCTATAAGGATTTAGTGAAATTAAAGATTTAGGAGTTATATATAACGAGCAACTATCATTTGTACCACACATTAACCGATTAGCTAATAGCATGCTAGGGTTTGTAAGAAGGCAAAGTTCTTCCTTCTTAAGTACAGAAACTATAAAGATTTTATTTAATACGTTGGTTAGATCAAACTTGGAATATGCATCTATTATGTAGAGGTAAACAGGCACAAGTGCATATAAATTTAGTAGAAAAGGTACAAAACAAATTTCTTAGGCAATTATATTTCAAGAAGTACCATGTATGGCCAGATTAAAAGACAATAAGGTCATCCAGATAGCGAGAGGAATTTGGACTAATTTCATTGATGAAACCAGACTGTTAATATTGTCACTTGTCGTTATCAAAATTTGTAAATAAAAGTTATTTCATTTAACGTTGGTGCACGTTCATAATCGCAACGTTATATAGGCAAGTTAATAATATTTATGCAACAAAAATATATTTAACTTAATTATTTTTCTTCTTCCAAAAATTCTATTAATATCCTTCTCACATATCATCTGCTTAACTATCGCTATCAATATCAATAATAAATTTATTTCCTCCATTAATATAGACTTGCCAAAAAAATTCTTATACTCATCTTCAGTTTTGATTACTTTTTTAGTCTCTGTTTCAATTGTGCCCAAATTAACTCGATGGGATTGGAAATACAAAAATAAGGAGGAAGTCTCATCACTACTTTTTTAAATTTCTTTGCCTGTAAATATGCAAAGTACAAATTATTATCCATTAAAAAAATTTGTAGTTCGGTCTTCTTGTAGCTTTTATTTGGTATTTTATTCAGCTGTCGTGAATGATAAGAAGCGTTGTCAAGAACTACAACACTATTTGGCTCTAAGTTTGGGATCAATGTGAATTAAAACCATGTTCTTATGAGATAATCAACGTTGCAATTTTCTCTTTTTTCCACATGTTTTTAAGGCATTTGGAACCCATCCTTCATTTCCACCGCAATGCACAATAATAAGTCTGGATTCTTTGTTTGCAGGCATTGTTGACATACAAATGTTTGACCCATCAGTCCATCCTTTCTTAACCTTGTCGTGTGTATCATATCAAGTTTCGTCCAAATAGACAATTGGCCGGTTTTCTTCTCTATACTTAATCACTTGTTCCAAGTATGTATACCGCATATCCACTATTCTTATGCTTTCCATGACTGACGTTTATTAATCGTTTTGTATTTGAATCCTGTTTTCAATAGTTCTCTTACAGCCATTTACATTACGGCCGGCATTTGTCAATTTGTTTCTTATCATTTCAATCGTAGGTAACTCGTTTCTTTTGTAACAGTCATATATATGGTGACATATATGGTGGCTTTTGATAATATTATTACAGACACATATAACGGTTTGACCAATCCTTTATCACATCGCTTCTTGCGTTCATAAGGCCAATTCTTGGCTATTTTACGTATAGTTGACAAGGGAACTTCTGTTAAATCAAATACTGCTTGCATTAATTCTGTTTCTTCATCGAAACCAATTTTTTCCCGTATTATACGTATTGAAACATATTTCCTGTGCTTCCAATTTTAAATGTCGTCGAATCCTGTTTTCACTTCCATCACCATTATTTAAAGTTTCGTAACATACAATATTTTGAACCAAACTCGATATTTCCCAAGGACGCCACATTGTAAATACTTAATTTTTATCTAAAAATATAATTGCTGTACTTACCCAAACTCCTCAGAAAATACTACACTCATTCTTGATGTTAGACTACCAACTAAAATGTGGACACCTGTGTTCGTATAAAAAACGCACACACAGATATTAGTTATAGTTCTGTCATAGATGTGAATAATAATAAGTTATTTGGAATTTATATTTCTAATTCTTCTTCATAAAACGAGATATAAGGTAGTATTAATTGTCTGGTGTTATGATGTTTAAGATATTTTTAGATAAAAATAGGTTAATATGGTTTGAAGCAATGTATTTTGTTCTATACATTAACGCTAAGTTTCTTCAAAAGTAGGATGGCGCTCCATAATTGCGGGTTAAAAATAATCGTTAGACATTCGATAAATGTATTTAATGATCATTAAATACATTGAGCATTTTAAGCTATAATATTGACTGGACTATGACGACATCCTCGTATTTCAGTCAAACGAAAAGCCGATAGCTTGAAGTTCGCACTATATCTTTTACGCCAACTATAATCAATCTGGAACTTTGTTCACTGTGAATGTTCTAGTATTTGTAAAATCTTGTAATTTAATTAACAAGCCAGATGTAAATCTTTATGAGTTGTGGCAAAGACGTTTTGGTCATTTGGCTTCCAATAATTTGAATTTACTAGCTAAAAATTACATAATAAATGGATTAACTGATATGAAAAATGAACGGTTTTAAAGATTATAATTAACTTTTTCGCATCTGTGAGACACCGTGAAAAATATCAATAAGGTTCATCTAGAGCCCTCTGAACAATATCCAATCATAAAATTGGTTACTTGTATACACTCCGGAGCCTGTATCGTGCTAATAAACTGAAATTTCTCCAAAAAATGACAACAATTTGGTACTGCAAGTACCATAGCACCCGTTTTACTGCTTTTAGTGAGCTGAAAATCAATAGTCTTCATCAGTGAGATGCCCTGAACAATGTACATTCATAAAATGGGTCACTTGTATACTCTCTGGATGCTGTATCGTGCCAACAAACTGAAATTTCTCCAAAAATGACTAAAATGTGCTTCAAGTACCATAGCACCCGTTGTACTGGCTCTGGTGAGCTGAAAATCAATAGGGTTCATATGGGAGATGTGAACAATATTCAATAATAAAATTGGTGACTTCTTGCACTTCGGAGGATGCATCGTGCTAACAAGGCATGTTACGAAAAGTGGCCGACGACGACGATGACTACTTTTTTGGGGTAAACCAATACTCTTCTCGCATGTTAGATAGAGTGGGCGGAAAAGTAATAACACAACACAGAGTGATTTATGTGAATCCTGTTTATTGGGTAAAAGTACTAGACAGCCATTCAATAGGGACAAGAAATCTTTAGAGTTAATTCACAGTGATATTCCTAATTTCACCAACTACTTGGGACGGTAAAAACTATTTTATAACCTTCATTGATGATTACACATATTTCACTATGAAATGTTTGGTAAAGCTTATGTCGGAAGTCATCATGACATGGTAACTAAATATTTTAATACTAATATTTTAAAGTTGAGATTGGATAACGGGCGCAAATATTGGTCGAATGAGTTTAGGGATTTTTGCAACAGTAATGGAATAGTTATGCAGCATACAGTACCTTACAACCCAGAAATAAACGGTTTAGCGGAGATAATGAACATAACTCTCATGGGTAAAGCAAGAATAATATTATTTATGCAGGAATGAGAAACGAATTTTGGGGAGAAGTAGTATTATTTTCTACTTATGTTACAAAACAGGAGTTCAGTTGCAGGAAGAGGTACTATTCCTAGAAAGGCAAAAAACCTGATGTTTGAAATTTGAGAGTATTTGGATTTATTGCTTACAATCATGTTCCTAAGGAATTGAGAAAAAAATGGGATGATAAAGAGAAGAAAATGATAATGATTTGATATAATGTAGGAGGATACGAATTATTAGATGAAGATAATAATATGACAGTAACGGCAAGAGCTGTGATATTTGACGAAAACTTTAAGAAACTAGACAAGATAATTCATATCCCTGTTTATACAGTGTATGAAAATGAAGAACAGAAAACAAGTAAAGACCTAGTACAACAAACAATTATAGAAAATGGAGAAGAAAGCAACCAGTGAATTGAAAACATTGGAAAATAAGAAGAAAATAAACAATTAAGAAGCGAAGAACAAGGAAGAGAAAAAAGAAGAAGGCAGAAACCAAATTGGAACAAAAATTACGTTGTGAATTTTGACTGTTTAATATCGTGGCATGACTTTTTGAATAACGGCTGTAAACGAAGGACCAGCTCAAAGAGAGCAATAAATAAATGGCTGTGTGGATGAAGGAACTGTTATGTGAATGATATACATAAATTCGTGACGAAAATCCAATACTTTCTATAAAAATTTTATTTATTCGTTTACCGTGACATATATATTTTTCATGACGTTCTGTCTCTATTGACATTACATAACAACTTTCTTTTATTTTTTCACAACTCGCTTGCCAACACAATCGACCGTCGATAAAAAAGTTTTCTTTAACAATAAATACAGGTTGACAGCACTCAGCTGACACAGTTGCCTTTTCATAATATAACAAAAAATATAGAACAAATATAAACTTAACATGCCGCCCGCCTTGAAAAGCCCACTTTTCAATGAAGATAAGTATGATAGAGGATTGCGGCACAACAAAACAGTACATATATACATTTCGATTAATATATATATATTTTTGGAAATCAGTTCTCGATTGGTAGCGCGCAAACTTTAGAAATGTTTCTTTTCAAAATATTACCATTTGCCATTCGAACCGAGACTACGCGCACCACATTGTCAGTACCATAATGTAATTCCACAACACGAGCGAGAGGTCATTTTAAAGAAGGTAAGTTATCTTCAATTAGAACGACCATGGATCCAACTTTTAAAACGGGTTCAACATCAAGCTTCCATTTGGAGCGAGTCTGCAGCTGGCTTAAATAGTCCTTAGACCATCGGTCCCAAAATTGTTGCTTGAGTTGTTGTAGTCGATAGTATCGATCCGCTCTGGAAATTTTAGCTTCTTTGAGGTCTCCTTCTGGTAAACTTGCTAGTGAGTCGCCAATAAGGAAATGAGAAGGAGTCAAGAGTAGGAAATCGGTAGGGTCATCGGATAAAGAGCTCAAAGGGCGTGAGTTCAAGCAAGACTCAATCTCCACCAGTAGCGTGTACATTTCCTCGTAAGTTAAATGTGATTCACCGAGTACGCGTTTAAGATGGAATTTTGTGGACTTAACCGCAGCTTCCCACAAACCACGCATATGAGCTGATCTGGCTGGATTAAAATGCCAATTTATTCTGTCACGTGCCAAAAAATTTAAAACTGAATCGTTATATTTTTTTATCATTAAGAATATCATAAAGCTCACTAAAATAATTGTTAGCTCCTACGAAATTCAACCCATTATCGGAGTAAATATCACTAGGCTTTCCACGTCGAGAACAAAATCGTTTTAAAGCATTTAAAAAACTATATGTTGTTAAATCTTTAACTAATTCTATGTGAATTGCGCGAGTAGCGAAACAAATAAATATACAAATATAAGTTTTAACTAATTTGCTTCTTCTTAACGTGCCTTCTTTAACTAAAATAGGACCGGCGTAATCAATACCGCAATTTGAAAATGGCCGACTTGGATTTATTCTTGAACTAGGCAAGTCACCCATAATAAATTTACAAGGTTTTGGATGGGCTCTATAACATCTAATACAAGATTTTACTATACGTTTTACTGCATTTTTTCCATTAAGTGGCCAGAAATTTAAACGGATAATAGATAATAAATTTTGAGTTCCTGCGTGAAGATACTTTAAATGTTGATCTAAAATTATTAAATCAGTGAGTTTATGTTTATAGGGTAAAATAATTAGGTGCTGTTGATCAAATGTAATTAAAGACTTCGATAATCGACCACCCACTCTTAAAATATTTTGACTGTCTAAAAACGGTCGTAAGTTTAAAAGTTTACTTTGTTTATTTACGTTTTTTGAATTTGTAAGATCTGCAATTTCTTGTTTAAATATTTCATTTTGAGCTAATTTGATTAATTTGTTTTGTGCTTCACTCAACTCTTGGGTAGTTAACACCTGAGACTTAACGTTATTGTTGAGCTTTTCTTCATTTAAACAACGATTTTTAAAACGTAAAATATAAGCTGTTACGTTTAATAATTTATAAAAATTTGAATATTTTTGAAAAATGTCAAATTCGGTTTTTTGTTCTTGAATTATTAATGAAATTGGTTGATTTTTTAATTCGAGTAAATTTTGAACATCATTAAAATTAGATTCACGATCATGTTTGTAAATTAAGTTGCTCTTTAAAAATTCGGGCCCGTTTATCCAAGACTTATGTTCGAGCAAATCTTTAGGACTTAATCCTCGAGAAATTATATCTGCGGCGTTATCCTTTGTGTTTACGTGTTTCCAATTATTCACGTTTGAAATTTCAGTAATTTTTATTACGCGGTTTGCAACAAACGTTTTTAACTTACAAGGTGCAATCTTTAACCATGCTAATACAATCGTCGAATCTGTAAAATACGTTATTTTGTCAATATGAATGTCTAAGGTATTTTTTATTTTAAAAATTAACTCAGCTAATAAAAGAGCACCTAATAGCTCTAAACGTGGTAATGTTTGTTTTTTAAGTGGAGCAACTCGAGACTTTGCTGTAAACAATGTTATTTCTTTTTTGCCATTCACTGTAGATGATAAATATACGCACGCGCCATATGCTTTTTCAGAACTGTCACAGAAACCATATATTTCAATTATTTTTGGGTTTGTTAACAAGACGTGCCTATTAAATTTTATTTCATTTAAATAACCAATTTGTGTGACAAATTCGAGCCATATATTTTTTAGTTCTGCAGGTACATTTTCATCCCAATCTAATTTTAGATGCCAAAGTTGTTGCAAAATTAATTTCGCTTTAATTATCGCTGGACTGATCAAACCCAACGGATCAAAAATTTGGGCAATTAACGACAGAATCGAGCGTTTGGTAATACTTTTTTCATTTACATCTAGCTTTAATGAGTATCTTAATACATCCTCATTAGCGTCCCAAATTATTCCTAATGTTTTTAATTGTTTTTCATCTTGAAATAATACAAAATTTTCATCTTGACTGCTGACTGAATTCTTTATATAAGTTAAAACTGATTTGTTATTTGATGACCATTTCCTTAATTCAAAATTTGCGCCCGTTAATATTTTTGATAACTCATGGTAAATTTCTATAGCTTCTTGTTTAGAATCTACACTGGTTAATAAATCGTCCATGTAAAAACATTTTTCAATAATTTGCGATGTTCGTGGATATTCTAATTTATTCTGTAACGCTAACTCTTTTAAACAGCGTGTCGCTTGAAACGGTGCACTTGAGGTGCCATACGTAACCGTGTTAAGTTCATAAATTTTGATAGGTTCAACTGGTTTTTCTCGCCAGATTATTTTCTGAAAACAACGTTCGCTTGGATCTATATCTATGCATCTATACATCATTTTTATATCAGCGCTCAAAACATAAGTTCTTAAACGTAATCTGAGCAAAATGGAATATAAATCCTCCTGAATAGTCGGGCCTGCTAAAATTAAATCATTGAATGAAATATTTGTACTTGACCTTGCACTTGTATCGAAAACAACTCTGCATTTCGTGGTAACTGCCGAGTCTCTCAAAACTGCGGTATGCGGTAAGAAAAATGTTTGTCCTTCTATTGAAGTGTCCGATTCTAATAATCCTTTGAATGTCATGTGTCCCATGTTTTCATAGTCTCGCATGAAATTGATATATTGCGATTTTAAACCGTCATTTTTTCCAAGACGTACTTCCAAATTTTTAAAACGATTCAAAGCCATATTTTTTGTATTTCCCAATAAATCATGGCATTTTGGATTAAAAGGGTATTTTACGATAAATTTTCCGCGTTCGTCTCGTTTTGTGGTTGCCTTAAAATATTCTTCACAATACTGATCACTTTTTGACAACAAAATTTTAGCATCCAGCTCTTCAATTTGCCAAAATTTGGTTAAAGTATCATTTAATTGCTTATTCGATATTTTTGTATTAACGTTACAAACTTGCATTTTATTTGATTCCTTATTTAAATGAAGGTTTCCGCTAAAACCAAAAATTGTAAGTTTAATTCTCCATTTTTTGATTTAATCTTTGCACATGTTCCATAATTTATTTTCGTTTCGATTTGATTTATTCCAGCTAACGGTATATCAATTTTTTGACATTTTAGGCTTAATTTTTCTACTAAGGTTTCACTAATTAAGTTCGATTGACTACCTGAGTCGAGTAACGCAGTACATTTAATCCATTTTTTACTATCGTTTTGAATAAGAACCGTTGCAGTGGATAATAAAACTTGATTCGAATCAATAATCGTGTACGTGTGGGTTGCTTGTATATTTTCTTCGTCGAAATTACCATTTTGTGTATAATTTTCATCTGATGATATATTCTGGCTTCTTGTCGATATAGTAGGTCTTGAGTGTTGTGACGTTTCATTTTGACCAGGACCGCAGAACGTGCTTGTTTGGTGATTGACCCTCGAATCGGCTGATTCTCTTGGCTGCGCATACGCCTGACGCGACGATGGTTGTTGCGAGGCAGCGTTGCCATATTGTGAACGTTGTATCGGATTTTGAATGTTTTGTTGAAATTGTCTGTAATTATCTACGTGTAAAGCGGTGTTATGTTTTAAATCACATTTTTTACATTCTCTGGATAAACAATCTTGTTTAAAATGACCGGATCTTAAACAGTTGGTGCATAATTTGTGTTTATATAATTCCTGATATTTTTCCTTAATATTTAAATTAATAAATTTTGGACATTGATAAATAAAATGATTTTTATTACAAGTTAAACATGTGTTTTCATTTGATGTGTTTATAGGGGATTGAACGTGTCCCACTATCCTTAAGTGTGTGTTTTGTTTTCTGAATGGTGTTTTAATACGTGAAGAAGTGAATTGATTTGAATTATTGTGTTTTAAACTGTCCATAGAATGAACGGCTTCTAAAGTGAAGCACTTTTTTGTTAGAAATTCAGTGAATTCTGACATTGTTGGCAAACTTTGATCATTTTGTTTGTTTTCCCATTCCTTTTTCGTTCGGTCATCTAATTTTTGCAAAATTATTGGAATCAATAAAGCGTCCCACATTTTAACAGGTAATTGCAATTTTTCCAATGCAGATAAATGTTGATATAATAAATCTAACAATTTTCTTAACATCGATGAAGATTCTCGTGTAATGTTCGGTAATTCGAACAATAATTGACATACGTCCGTGTTTATACTAGCTCTACGATTTTCATATCGTTTTCTTAATAAGTCAAAGGCAATTGTGTAATTGTTGGCCGTTAAATCCAAATTTTCTATCAGTTTCAATGCGTCATCCTGACAACATGATTTTAAATACATTAATTTTGACACCTTGCTAATATCCTGTCGGTTTTCTACCAAAGCTACAAATTGATCGCGAAAACTAAACCTGGTTTCATATTTTCCGTAAAATTTGGGCAAATTTAAATCAGGAAGATTGTCAACAACGCTTTTATTTTGTAAATTAGGACTAAAAGTAGTTTGAAATTGAGACTGTTTTATATTGAAATCATTTAATTGATGAAATTTAGCAATAATCTTTTTTGATTTAGAAATTTCCGTGTAAAATAACGATTCGGTGTCTAACCTATTAGCCTTTTCATTGGAATCTAAAAATTCTAAACGCGTTTGGACCCTATCAAACTCTAAAAAATCGTCTTCGACGCCTTTTAATCGACATTCGATTTGAAATTGGTCAAGGTTTTCTTCATTTTGCGATAAATAATTTGAAAACCGATCTAATCTATCCCTAATAACCTGTCTTACGTGCGATAATTTTGAAATTTCAACTTCATCAGAGCTAACATCTATGTTACAGTTTTTTTATTCTTTCGCGGCATTTTTCTTGGCATATGACGAGAATGATAGCTAATTTTTCTTTAGAATCGAGTATCTTAGAAGCGTGTTTAATTTGCGAATTAATGTTTGACAGGAATGTCACTATTACTTGAATTAACAAATAACGATGTAATTATTACTTTTATACTAAAATAAGACGTGCGATTGATTTAAATTATCGATTTAAAATCAATTAATAACGAGAAAACGTACGATACGATACGATAGAGGCTATGCTGATTTTACACACTTTAAAGGAAAGGAATGATTGGCAGGAATTAAAGCGGTTAAATAATTAGAACGAGCTCACCAGCATTATTGTTTCTATATATGTTCCTCCAGGTCCACCAGGTCGCTGTAGTTTCAAATCTGGCTCGAAGCGTCCATGTTTAATATCGTGGCATCACTTTTTGTATAACGGCTGTAAACGAAGGACCAGCTCAAAGAGAGCAATAAATAAATGGCTGTGTGGATGAAGGAACTGTTATGTGAATGATATACATAAATTCGTGACGAAAATCCAATACTTTCTATAAAAATTTGATTTATTCGTTTACCGTGACATATATATTTTTCATGACGTTCTGTCTCTATTGACATTACATAACAACTTTTTTTTATTTTTTCACAACTCGCTTGCCAACACAATCGACAGTCGATAAAAAAGTTTTCTTTAACAATAAATACAGGTTGACAGCACTTGGCTGACACAGTTGCCTTTTCATAATATAACAAAAAATATGGAACAAATATAAACTTAACATTGACGAAGAATGTGATGAAGCTGTATTGCTTGATTTATTAAGCAGTCAACATGAACATGCGCCGATAAGATATGAGGATATTGAAGAAAGAGAAGATAGAAATCATTAGTTAAGAGTTTTAGAAGGAACAGAAACATTTGAAATTGTACCAGAACCAAAAAATAAGAAAATGTTAAAGCTGTTTTAGACTACACAATTTCTTGTACAAGATTTAGTTCAATTTCTTGAACGCTTGTATCATACAGCAAATTGTTTCAAAAACGTAGATTGAACCGAAAATTGTGTCGGAAAATAGAACATGTTCTATTTCTACACAATTTCTAGGCCAAGGACATGCGCAGTTGGGATATATTATAACACCCTGTAACCTAACATAGTTGATTGTTTACAGTTTCACGTTTATCAACGTCTATGTGTTAGTTTCATTTATAACAATAAATTAATCAAAAGTAATCAATAATTCACACACTAAACGGATCAACCAAAGCTCAAAATTTTTAGGTTGTTTTATGTTTGACGACATTTCAATAGGATCATAGAACATTACATTTAGCCTTTAACATAGACGATTCTGATTTTAACGCGAGAAAAACGATGTACTGCGCAGAATCACGAACTATTTCTTCTTGGACAATATATTGTACAGTATAATACAGAATAAATTTACTGCCAAACAAATTGTGGTTCTAGATCTTGTACAAGAAATTGTGTAGTCTAAAACAGCTTTTAGATGGGAAATGGATATTACATAGAAAGAATTACCACTAAAGTAAGACCGAAAGAGTACCGAAGTTGAAGTGGAAAGAACAAGTAACATCAGACCTCATGAAAATAAAAATAAAATAAACGGTTTTAAAGATTAAAACTAACTTTTCCGCATCTGTGAGATACCCTGAACAATATTCTATCATAAAATTGTCACTTGTGTATACTTCGGGAGATGTATCGTGCTAACAAACCGAAATTTCTCCAAGAATGTAGTATATTTGGATTTATTGGACCCGCTGTACTCGTTCTAGAAGGCAGAAAATCAATAGGGTACATCTGAGAGACACCTTCAAAAATATCCAATTATAAAATTGGTCTTTTGTATACACTCCGAAGGCTGTATTGTGTTAACAACCCGAAATTTCTGTAAAAATGATAAAAAATGTGGCAATTCAGGTACTTTAGCACTCGTTCTACTAGTTCTGGTGAGCTAAAAATCTACAAGGTTCATCTATAATATACCCTGAACAATATTCAATCATATAATTGGTAACTTGTATAGACTCTAGAGGCTGTATCGCGCTAACAAACTGAAAATTCTCTAAAAATGACAAAATTTTATACTTCAAGTACCATAGCACTCGTTGTACTGGCTATAGTGTGCTGAATATCAATTTGGTTCATATTTGAGACGGCTTGAATAATATCCAATCATAAAATTGGTCACTCGTATATACAAGGCTGTATCGTGTTAACAAACTGAAATTTCTCCAAAAATGACAAATATGTCGTACTTAAAGTACTATAGCACCTGTTGTACTGCCTCTGGTCAGCTGAATATCAATATGATTGATCTGTGAGATGTCTTGAATAATATTGAATCATAAAATTGGTGACTAGTTGCTCTTCGGAGGCTGTATCGTGCTAACAAACTGAAGTTTCTCAAAAAATGACAAAAATGTCGTACTTCAAGTACCATAGCACTCGTTGTACTGGCTATAGTGTGCTGAATATCAATTTGGTTCATATTTGAGACGGCTTGAATAATATCCAATCATAAAATTGGTCACTCGTATATACAAGGCTGTATCGTGTTAACAAACTGAAATTTCTCCAAAAATGACAAAGATGTCGTACTTAAAGTACTATAGCACCTGTTGTACTGCCTCTGGTCAGCTGAATATCAATAGGGTTGATCTGTGAGATGTCTTGAATAATATTGAATCATAAAATTGGTGACTAGTTGCTCTTCGGAGGCTGTATCGTGCTAACAAACTGAAGTTTCTCAAAAAATGACAAAAATGTCGTACTTCAAGTACCATAGCACTCGTTGTACTGGCTATAGTGTGCTGAACATCAATTTGGTTCATATTTGAGACGGCTTGAATAATATCCAATCATAAAATTGGTCACTCGTATATACAAGGCTGTATCGTGTTAACAAACTGAAATTTCTTCAAAAATGACAAAGATGTCGTACTTAAAGTACTATAGCACCTGTTGTACTGCCTCTGGTCAGCTGAATATCAATAGGGTTGATCTGTGAGATGTCTTGAATAATATTGAATCATAAAATTGGTGACTAGTTGCTCTCCGGAGGCTGTATCGTGTTAACAAACTGAAATTTCT
The DNA here is from genome assembly GCA_963921935.1 of Galeruca laticollis. Lineage (NCBI taxonomy): Eukaryota > Metazoa > Arthropoda > Insecta > Coleoptera > Chrysomelidae > Galeruca > Galeruca laticollis. The sequence goes on from OY998178.1 coordinate 126,423,448, forward strand.
CCAAAAATGACAAAGATGTCGTACTTAAAGTACTATAGCACCTGTTGTACTGCCTCTGGTCAGCTGAATTTCAATAGGGTTGATCTGTGAGATGTCTTGAATAATATTGAATCATAAAATTGGTGACTAGTTGCTCTCCGGAGGCTGTATCGTGTTAACAAACTGAAATTTCTCCAAAAATGACAAAGATGTCGTACTTAAAGTACTATAGCACCTGTTGTACTGCCTCTGGTCAGCTGAATATCAATAGGGTTGATCTGTGAGATGTCTTGAATAATATTGAATCATACAATTGGTGACTAGTTGCTCTCCGGAGGCTGTATCGTGCTAACAAACTGAAGTTTCTCAAAAAATGACAAAAATGTCGTACTTCAAGTACCATAGCACCCGTTGTACTGGCTCTGGTGACGTGAAAATCAATAGGGTTCATCTGTGAGATGTCTTGACCAATATTCAATCATAAAATTAGCGAATTGTGGCACTCCGGAGGCTGTATCGTGCTAACAAGGCATGTTACGAAAAGTGGCCGACGACGACATACACACTGGATTTTATTTCTAAAAACCATTATTTCGTGTTGTTATTGATGAAAAACGTAAAAATAAATTTTTTTTATCAAAGTTCCAACTATTTGTGGGGTAACCCAATACTTTTCTCGCATATGAGATAGGTTGGGTGGGAAAGTAAAACAGGAGACGCCTAAAAGAAAATATAATAGAATAAAGAAAAGTTGATACAAAAGTGAAAACACGTTAGGGTCATAAAAGGGAGAAAAACGTAAGACAGTGTGGAGTAATCCATCACGATGTACGGATTAATTAGTTCTCATGAACCTCTTCAATTTGTTCGGAAATGTATATCTTTTGCATAGAATAAGGGAAACCTGTTTGCTTCTGTAAATAAATAAATAAACTAAAATGATGTTGATACATGCTTGACTTAATTCTTAAAAATGTTTCGTATTTGTCAGGTTCCTATGAAGAAATATTTCTGCAATATGTAGAAATAATTCCATTTCTCCTAATAATTATGATTATGATTTTAATGGCGGCCCATCCCTGTTTTAAATTGTTTATCCCAAACCACCCGGTTTTGTTCAAATACATTAGCTCTGTAGCAAGTCATGGCTGAGATTATTACTGAAATTTTGTTCGTTCACTGACTAAATTGCTATTTAATTCACGAAATAAACCATTTTGGTGAAATAACTTTTGAAACATTTATCTTTTGTTGACACTTTTTACATATGTTGATAAAATACTCACCCTTGGTCTTATCACTTCGTTGTTTAGCATTTGAAATCATATTTTATTCTATATTTAAAAAAGCTAATATCAATTTTTACGACACATAGGAAATGACCGCAACTTGTCTTAACTGTTGAATCTACTTCAGGTAGGGACTTTCAAAATTATTTATTAACATACAATTCAAAATGCTAATATGGTAGTTAAAGTTCACTAGCAGTGTCAGGGTATATTAAATACCGTAAATATTATTTCACATAGATAATACATTATTACGTTTAGTGAATTTCGCACAATACTAACATTTTGTTAAGATATACATTAAACTTAAGTACAGAGGTTAAATCTTTGTTATTATGGTTCATTGCTAATTAAGATTTCGACTTACAATGTATTCAATTGAATTATGTTGTATTTACAAAATTTGTAAGGATTTACAATGTGAGAAATGTATTTGTCGGTGTTTTGGCGATCCTCAGGATTATTGTATTCTTCCCCGGTGGTGACATGGCTCCTTGTTAATATGGCATTATGCATCAATTATGGTTTGATTTGGGACGCTGACCCCGGTATACTATCTTGGCTCCTACTATCTTTCGGCTGGGATATCCCTGAAAAGCAGCTTAAAAACAGGGTCTCAAGAGTTGATGGGGGCTTTAATTTTGGATGGTAGACGTTGGTTTTGTTTTGTGTATTATTTGGTCAATTAGGAGTAGCCTATGGGACTGGGATGAATTTACTCCTGTTTTGAAGAGTATTGGTTTAGAATTGAACAACCAAGTTATTTAATTAGCGAACCATGCAAAAGCCTACACCCACTATCGCGGATCTCTTCTGCGCGATTTACGGCTTTGACTTTATCTCGAAGATCTCTTGGCATACAATAATTATAAAAGTTTGTTGATATTTTAGTTATGAAATCTGTGATAATGGCTATGTCGGCTTTGTCATGCAACCTAGGGAGCTTCGGATAACCGGTATATTTGATCGCCATTCATAGACACTTGTTTTGTACCACCTGCAGGGAGTAAAAATTATGATCGGTTTCTGTGTAATAAACTGGTGATGCGTATGTTCAAATACGTCGATGATTTGTTTATATATGAAACAATTTTCAAACTTTTTCAATATATTGTGGAATTATCTAGAAACAGTTCCTTTTAAAAAAGTAATATGAGTAATTTGTATTGTGAGATTGCGTTGGCGTTCCCTTGTATTGTGTATCCTAGATATTTTAGGGTATTTCTGGGGGTAATGGTGTGTCCATCTACGCAAAGCTAAGATTACAATGAGCTGTGTTTTCTAGTTATTCTCCTGAGTAATAAATACTCTGTTTTCGAGGCATTTATATTTTGCTTTGAAGTGTGGTAAAATGCATGTGTTGTTGTATGTTTGAATGGTTTTGAGTGCGTGGTCGGGATTCTTTGCCGATGCCTCGAAAGGAGGAGGGAAGATGGTGGATGAATATAGAATATAACAAATGTGAGAATACAGATCCCTGCGGTAGTCTTGCCTGGATGAGATAAGATACAGCTATGATATCATTTGTTTTTTAATAGAATTTTCTGTTTGACAGATATGAATTTACGATTTTAATTAACTAGTCTGGAATTTTTAGATTCATAAGTTTATAAAAGAGACCCTCGAGCCATGCGGATTTAAAAGCAATTTGTATATCGATAGCGACCATAATGGCATTATTTTTATCCGGGAAGCCTTATCTGATAAAGTTTAATACCCATAGTGTGCGTAATAAATTGTGCTGTGTTCGCTTCTGAATCCGTATTACTTAATGTTTATCTGATGCTTGTATCCTTTTTAATATTATCCTGTCTATCACCTTTGCGATATTATTCAGTAATTATATAGGTCAATAGCTCCCATAACATGTTTGTTTGTTAGCTCTGATGACGTTTTATTTATTAACTGTTTAATAGTATTGTATATTTCAGTGCAAGTTGTTAAGATTGTTTGTGTGTTTAATGAGTGTAGTTCATGTTGTACTGTTTGTGTTATATTTTGGCGATGCAATGTATGTTGGGAGTTGTTTCTGAAGTTACTTTGTAAGTACTCTGCGAGTTTTTCTACGATTTCGGTCATGTTTGTGATCGTGTGTCCGTTGTTGTCAATTTATAATATTTCGTTATGTTGGTTTTTATAATATCTGGTAATTATCCAGAGTGAGTTGTCTTCTGGTTTAAGTTTGTTTAACCCTAGGACCCTTTAAAATGGGGGACTTCAATTCACGTATAGGAAATGACACCATCCCTGGAATCATGCAACACTTTGGTGATGAGACAAAAAATTAAAATGGCAATATGTTAATCGAAATGTGCACATAAAACGAGCTAAGAATAAACAATACGTACTTAGTACATAAAGAACAACACAAATACACATTCAGAAATACAAGGGGTAACAAATCGATCATCGATTATGTAATCACCAATAGACAAGTTGACCCTCAACAAATTCTGGACATAAGAACACTAACATCGGCGAACGTAGGGACACAACATTACCTGGTTCTATGCAAATATCGATCGGTAGGTATGCGAAAAAAGAAAAAGGCATCAAATTATGTAACGATATCAACATAGAATCGTTACGGGAAGATAGCACAAAAGATCTATATCAAAGAAGACTCAATGAGAAGATAACGCTAAACCAGGTTGTAGATAACGATCATGTAGAAACGGCTTGAAAAAAAATAAGAGAAAATATAACACAAGGTGCAACAGAAACTATAGGGATAAGAACAGTAGACACCAACGGAAAGAGAAACACCAAACCGTGGTTCACCAACGAAGTCAAGGAGCTGGCAATAGAGAAGAAGGAAGCATATATAAAATACATTAACAGTAGAACACCGGATGAGTATGAAAAATACAAAACTGTTAGAAATGGAACAAACAACCACATACGACAACTAAAGAAGGAATACTGGGAAACATTTTCAGCAGAAATGGAAGCGGACTTTACGGAGGTCAGAAGAAGATGTGGTGCTACGTAACAGAAACAAACAAGTTACGGAGGAAGTGCAAGTAAATGACATTACAGAAGAAGAATGGATCAGGTACTTCGAAAACACATATAATATTACTGATGATGACAATACACCGATACAAATCTCAGTAAATGATAACAATAACGAACCGGAAATAACACTGGAGGAACTTGAAGCACTAATAACAAAATTGAAAAACCTGGCATTGATAATATAAACAACGAGTTAATCAAGTATGGAGGAGAGAAACTAAAGAGGGACCTTGTCACCTTATTTCAGAAGATTATAATATCCGGTGTCATACCGTACGAATGGAAGTTAAGCATATCCGTACCCATTCCACTTAACTTTGTTGAGCTCAGTATTAAAACTTTTTACAAAAATCATAGCGATAAGACTGGGAAAGAAGATTCCGATGACGGAAGAACAAGGGTTCAGACAGAACAGATCGACGGTAGACGCAATATTCATAATACGGCAACTAACAGAAAAATCAATAGAGTTCAACAAACCCATGTTTGTATGTTTTATTGACGTTACTAAAGCCTTTGAGGGACGTATTAGAGATTCTAGAGAAGAACAATATAGATCATAAATATCAAAATATTATTAAAGAACTGAAAATATAACGAGGATTAAAACCAGAACGGGATTGTCCAAAGAAGTAGGGGAGAGTAGGGATACTTGATCCCATTTTTAGTATATTGAATCTAGATCGTACTATACAAGGAATTTCTAATTTTTCTGAAATTCACTACAATGTAATAACCTTAATATAATTATTAACACTTAAATTATCGTGTAAAATTGTTTGAGTACCAAGTGGAAAAATGTTTTTAATTATTTTCCAAATGGGATCAAGGGTTCCCCTCTCAGGGAGACTTGATCTCCCTATCTGGGAGAGTTGATCCCATTAAGATGATGTCTCCCTCTACTACTTTTGATTAGTAAAGTGCACTTAAATAAGGAAATTTATACAGATAAATAAAGTAATAATCTATGGGAGTATTTATATTTATTTAAATATTTGCAGTTTATCCAATACAAACATTAGGAAATCTTATTTTGAAGTTATAAAGTCTACGTCTGACATCAGGTACTGGCAAAACTCTTATTACGTCATCTGTGGGCACAAGCCCCTCATCTTTAGTTAGTTAAAAAGTTTACTAGTGCTTCTGAAGCTGTTGATTGAACTTCGGTCACCTGCCCAACAAAATAAGTTGTTCCCTTCATTCTGCTAAACTCAACAAATACAGATTCCCCAATTTTAGGAGCGCATGCCTCGAAGAAATCGTCCACCTCCACTTCGAAATCGTCACTATCACTAGCTGGATCTCAAAATGGGTCGATATCATCTAAGCTATCGTCACTGGCCATCCAAACCTATTCATCTTCAGAACTCTCGCTTGTTGGTCGCTCTTTATCTTTCTTTGAATTGTTTTTATTTTTGGGACTTTTCATCGTTTTTGAAAAAAATTTTTCACACCTGAAGCCCTCTTTTGACGCTCTGCTTGTTCTGCTTCTAATTTCTCTTTCTCAGGTGTATCAGTCAAAATTCTACATCGACCTCGGTTAAGACCTATCGCTTGCTTCGCAACCCTCGGCGGGGCCTTGGGAAATGGAAAAACTTCCATTGGGGACACCATTGTAGACACAGAAGGTTGAACTAGCGATTGATCACGATGGCCAGATGGTCCGGGCTGAGGACTAGGTGAACGAATTCTAGGCAATTCTGAAGCATCAGAATCTGGAGTTTCTCCCATGGGATTTATCCTATCGGTCACTAAACTTGAGCAGAACTCATTGTTTCTAAAGATATTAGAATTTAATGGAAAAATTCCGGACACTCTGAATACACTAATAATATTCGCTGGAGAAAAAGCTTTGGGGTAAGCTTCTCCAAGGAGGCCTGGAATGTCATATATTGTTACATTTTTTCCTCCATGACTGGTCATCCAATCAGATGCAGCACAATTGTAATACGTTTTCAAAGGTCCGAAAATGGTTCGGTCCAGTGGCTGTAACTTGTGTGATGTATGCGGTGGCAACGTTAGAAGGATAAGACCATTGGCTCGGGCAAAATAGATAACTTCGAAGTTTACGTGGCTGTCATGGTTATCGAAAATAACTAATTGTTTGTTGTCCGAAGAGCAGAGGGAATATTTTTGAAAATGTAGCAGATATTTGCAGAAATTTTCTTTTGTCATCCATCCAGATGGATGAGGAGCTCTTGCGGAGCCAGGTGGTGCACCTTGTAACATGCGATCTTGCCAGTTTACACGTGGAAAAATTAGGATGGGAGGAACATGATTTCCACAAGCATTTACTGCACTACAAATTGTTATGAGCTGTCCTCTTTCATCCGACGTGACTTTTGCTACTTGCTTAACACCTCTTTTACCAATAATTTTCCCTGTCTTGTGAACAGTTGTGACTTCTGTTTCAACAATATTCCAAATTTTTTCAGGAGTAAACCTATACTTTTCAAGCGTAGTTCGCAATTTTTCGAAAAAAGTGCTCACTGTTAATTTATCAAATGCGGAACTACGGGCTAGACTAGTGGGCTCAGGAGTTCTGAGAGATAATCTGCTGTGTCTCTCCATAAAACATTTTGCCCAATCCCTGCTTGCTGTTTTTTTTTATTCCCGGGATGGAGGAATCTTTTTATTATTTGCCTTAGCGAACTAATACGCAAGTTCGCGAAACTTTTTTAAAGATAAACCATAATTTAAGCGAGATGCTTGAATAAGATATTCTGAAAGCTGCAGTTCTTCACTTTTAAAAATGTGTGCTTTTTGAAACCCAGGCAAACGATCTTCTCCTCGTCTAATTATTCGCTTTAACGTCATTACATTGATGTTGAACTGTTTAGCAGTACCTTTAAAGGACCCCCCATTTTTCACTGCAGCAACAGCTGCAGCTATAATTTCAGAGTCGTACTGAACACGCTTCTTTGCACCAACTTTAGGTTTGTAATTTTTTGGCATCTGAAACAAAATCGGAAAAATATATATAAAATTACATAAGGGAGACTTGATCCCCCCAATTAAAACTCGATAAGGTAGACTTGATCTCCTGATCATATCTCCCTTAACGCAATGGGATCAACTTTACCGAGAACACACTAATAGTATATTACGTAACGTGTGTTGTAAGAAGCATTTTACGCTCGAAGCCGCACAGCGGCGAGTGCGTAATTCCGTGAGTGCGTAAAATGCGTTACAACACGAGTTACGTACTATACTTTACCTACGACCCACTTGTACTTTTGTTTACAATCTTATTAAGGTATTTAAAGTACAAGTAAAAACGTACATCCTCGATGCCCAACCAAGTTTTATAAAAGTCGCTCCTCTATGCCCAGCCAAGCCTCTTAGAAGTTCACCCTCGATGCCCAGTCAAGTTTCGTAAAAGTCCGTCCTAAGTAGTATTTATTTTTATTAAAAATGTATGTAGAATTACCGGTATTGCATAAAATAGCGTATACACCTCTCGACTAAAGTGACATTAATCTTTTAGGTGGATTACTTTCCTCAGGAATCAAACACCACCCGCGGGGTTAAATGGGCCACTTTAGTCTCTTTGTGTATATTATAGCATTGTTTACTAATATGAGATACATTCAGACAGCTAAAAGATGCAGATTGAATGAAACGGTACCAATTATCATATAATTCTAAATAACTCTTAGTATTAAATGCAATCTCATATCCAATAAATGTTATCTACCATTTATATATAGACTAAAATTCAACGTCAAATATCTAAGTAACACATTCTGAATAAAATGGCTACGTCTATTGACAGTTGCTAAGTGGTTGCTATGGAAGCCGTGTGATTTACTTTACAGCCGTGCGTTTTGTTTTACCGTGCGTAATAGACGTCTTACATTGATTGCCGACTGTGTGTTTTTGACTACTTACAGGGGTGGTCGTAGGTAAATATTTAAAATGGCAAGAAATCAAAACATAACCTAAATTACGCAGCACAAATTAGCTAAAAATATTCGCCAGATACCACACAACGACACTAATATACTATAAACCAGATTATGTTTATACATAGTAGGTAAATAAACATTTAGTACTCACCATAAAATATTTTTAAACACAGTAAAATTAGAAACTCTCATAAAATCATAGCAAGCAATACCTGCATATTCGGATGAAGCTTGTTGTCTAAAAGTGAGTGATACTCAACCAGTGTTGCCGACGAAACTGGATACACGATATTTGGGCGGTAAATTCAATGTGGGGATCAACTCTCCCTGGGGATCAAGTCTCCCTACTCTCCCCTACAGATTATGAACGGGATACGACAGGGAGATAGCCTCAGCACTACACTATTCAATATTATCATTGACAGAATCATAGAAAGCGTTAACAAGGTCAACGCGGGGTACAGAATGGGAGAACAATCATTATAATTGTTATGTTATGCGGATGACGCGGTGCTAGTGGCAGAGAGTGAAGATGACTTACAGCGCATACTATACAGAATGAAGACAACGGCAGATAAATATAATATGAGTATTTCAATTAAGAAGACTCAATCAATGGTCATAGCCAAAGATCCGATTAGATGTAAACTAGCTATCGGCAACAACATAATACAACAAACAATGAAATTCAATTACCTTGGAGTAACAATATCAAGCAAGAGCTATTTAATAGGGGAAATACGAAATCAATTGATAAAAGCATCAAGGGTCAGCGGAGATTTGAGAGAAATAATATGGAAAAACAATATGATGAGTACACAAAGCAAGATAAGAATCTACAAAATATGCGTAGGACCTATTCTCACTTATGCAACCAAAACAAGGGCCGAAACATCAACAACAAAAAGAATAATGAGGACGACTGAAATGAAAACGCTAAGAACAATTGAGGGAGTGAGCCTCAGAGATAGAATGAGAAGTCAGTACATTAGAGAAGAGTTAGGAATTCTGGATGTGGTGAGATGGGTAAGAGAACGTAAACGAGGTTGGACAGATCATGTCGAAAAAATGCCAGAAAACAGATGGGCAAAATGGGCGAAAACCCAGAAACCAAACACACGGAGACCACACTTGGCAGACCACCAAAAAGATGGTATGAGAGCAGGAGCTTAGCGTCTCAAGAAGAGCTCTGGAGAAGGTTAAATATTCGGAATTAAACAGGACAGGGTCCTACTAAAATTAGAAGATTCATAGGTAGAACTCGCACAAACATGCATAGTATGAGGCTTCGAGACTCGTATGTTAAAAGAAACACCAATTTATATTTATTCATAGTAAAAAAAAACATCAAAAACATGCGTTAAAAATTAAAATACGTATTCTAATATCAAAAATCTTGTTTTTAAGTCAAACATGTTGTACATACTAAAATACTGTGCTCTTTGCATGTAAGTTTGGTACGAGTCCGTGTAGTCATTCTTCCAATTCATGTAGGACATTGCGAACATTTTCTTTTTTGAAACTGAAGCAGTTTGGATATTCTGTTCTTCTGAAGGTGTAATAAAAACTTTCATACCACTTTTTACGGTATTTGGAAGGTTTGGATTTTGTGCTCTTCGTCTCATAAATGGTAACACTAATTCAGTAGCTAAATCTTTGATAAACATTCTTCTTCTATTGGTTTTTCCCTAGTGAAAATTTTCGTTTTCAAGAGTGGACAAAAAGAAAATATTTAGAGCTGCAATATCCAATATGTTGTACTAAACTGCGACAGGCCATTGTCTTGTTTGTCGCTTTGGGGTATAGTTGCCTATAATTTGACCCATATGATCAACACCTCCTTTAGTCTTGGTATATCAATTAATTATTGGTGTTTGTGTTCTAATACTTTCATTATCTACTGAATCATCATAATGCATAGAGCTAAGAAGTAGCACAGCTGTATGAATTTGAATTGACATTCAAATTCTTCCTGCGATCATTACATTTATCTTCACCCCTGTATACCAAAATTCACTCATTCCATATATATTATAAATAAAAATATCATTCTTCTCATATATTCAATATTTCTTTCGCTACTCAAATATCCACTTTAACGTCCCTTTCACATAAAAAATCATCATAAAAAATTCTCTTAGTACCAAACAAAACCTTATCTCATAACTTCACAAAATAAAATAAAAAAAAAGTAACTAATCTCCTCCTCTTCTTAAAATTAACCGCCACAGTCAAGAAGTCGTGTTATTTTACACGCACGCTACTCCAGCAAACAAGTAAGCCCCGCCCCCTTTCTACCAATGCCCCAGAACATTCGATTACCATATAAAACATTTTCCCAACCTTAAACGGCCTCTATCATCGTCCAAACGTGAACCGAGCAAGTGATGAATAGATCACTCATTTACCGGCAATAAAATGACCGGATTTTCAATGACTAAATAACAAGTACTTATTAAAATTAAACAAAATTAAAATTATTACAATAATGATCCAGTAAGGTGAAATTCTTAATTGCAAAAGCAAAGTGAACTTTTATAATAAACTCGTAAATTAAAATAGTGAAAAGTGAATAACAATTTAATTTATCACCCTACAAACTCTAATAATGATAAAATAAATTATATCTCGTCACACTAATACTGTGGCTGGTCCTTCGACGAAGAAAATAATTTGATACCGCACAACACCGCTCTCAACCTAACCAAAAGTTGAGTCTGTGTCTATGGTCTTGGTCGAGCACGGATGAACCAAAGGCGAATATGATCCTGAACGATCCGGAGAAGAAGCCGTAACTCCAGAACGTGAACGACGTGAAAAGAAAATTATCTTAGAATCCACACAACACAGCTGATAACCGAACCTAGTAGCCGCCGGCATCTAGATAAGGTATTTATTATTCAATCAAGAATTTCGCATATTTGATTATCGAACTTTGTATTTTATAAATACAGTGTGAGACGAAATTCGATACATAAATAATTCAAAAACATTTAGTACATTTCAAGATTTAAACGTTTCGTTTTGGACAATTAATAACATTTTCAATATCGATCATTTATATTACATAATATTATTCAAATAATTATCCATATTTATCATTATAAACTGTTTGTTCGACATTATAATATATTTCAACAGTAGTAAAAACTATAAGGCACTCCTGTTTGCACAAATTATAAATCATTTTGTTAAGTTGATGTGGGATATTACTGTTATTTTATCATAATCCAAATATAATAAAACATTGATTCCTATTTTATGTTAAATAATTGATACAAAATTAAAAATCCCAATGGCACAAGACCAATTGGACGGCTTATTTCAGTAAAGTTTTTGTATCAGATTCAAAACAAAATTTATATTTTCTTAAATGTTTTCATGTACGTTTTAGAAAAAAGTGTTTCATACAAAAGTTGTGTATAATTCAGTTTTTCCTTTTCAGACCCTTTTGCACCTGCACTTTTGAAATAAGTCACACATTTTTCAAAATCCCCAAAAAAGGTCGCAGAGTCTCTATAATAATTTTTCAACCTTATTCTCTCCAATTTATTTCGGCCAATGCTTTGCAAGGCCGAAGATATATATATATATATATATATATATATATATATATATATAAATAAATCAAAATTATAGTAGCTCAAAATCAAATAGTTTGTTTATTGTCATATTGTTTTTTGAGGTTTTCGTTGATTTATGTTTGAAAGAATTTATTATAAAAATGTTCAACTTTACCAAAATTCTCGATAGATTTTATGTAAGTACTTATCATTTTATTCAATTGTTAAAAATGATACCATTGACCAATCAATTTTAGCCCTTTAAAATGAATAAAAGTTATTCGAAAGCTCGGGAATAAATATCTAAAAGAGTTTACTCTGGTGTCTTATTGCCACATCCCCACCAAAATATCCATTACAAATAAGTTGGCAAATATCTTATTTATATATATAAATACGAAAACAACGTAAGTTCTTTCTCGACCGTCTATCGTTATTTAATTAGTTTTTGGAGTAACATGGAAAAGAACTTGCAACAATCTGTATACTATAATATGGAATGAACATACTACACACTATATGTAAATACAAAATTTAGAATTTAATTACCATTTAAATCGTCAGAAATATAAATAATCTATATCATTCATCATTCAAGAGAGAAAATAAACATAAATCAAACCGAAGAAACATAAAAGAAATTTTCAATGTACCCTGCAGATGCACATGTTATAGATAACATGAATTCTAGCTATTGAGAGAGAACCTTTTTGAACGTCACCTTATATAAATTGTAACAATCTATTTCTCACATAGTAAGAGTCAAAAGATTATGATTTGTTTTAAAATATACTAATTAGATATTGAAAGAAACTCTTTGATAACATTAGAAAATTAATTTAGAATATGTCAAAGAATAAAGTCAAAATAATAATAACATTAAGGTCATAAATGTATGACGTTTGTGGAATGAATTGTCATTCTGGATAGATCAAATGAAAATAAAAGAGTTGTCAGTTTTAAATATTTTGGAAACTATATTAAAGGAAGTAGTATATCAAATTTGGTTATTTCAAAATATTAAACAGAATGTCCTAGAAGGATAAATAAACAATTTGAAACTTGAAATGAGATTTACCAACAAAAATTTTTATAACCGATTTAATTGGTGAATTAAAATTGAAATGTTTTGATCAGCGGCAAACGGATTGAAAATTAAAAAAAAATTGAATGGGGAAGTTTGTTGATAATGTACACTATTAACTAGGTAGAATTCCTTTTTGTAACGATGAATGGGGTGAAAAGTAAAATCTTTGGAAGATAATTTAAAAACAACTAGAAAAGCAGCACCATTTGTATGGTAAATATAAAAGAAATACATTATTCCTTAATATAACTCAATAAAATTTATAAATCAAACTGATAAATAGAAATATAACAAGAAATTGGTAAAAATTGCAGCATACTAACCTTAAATATTTATCTGTATAAGCAAGTTAAGTTTTGTATCGTGGAAATGGTATCTCCACGATACATTTCAGAAAGAACTGGACTATGGAATCCCATCTAAAATGTATTGATGTAGATGAAATATAACATCAATTTTGATAATTACCCAAACACGACAGACTGTACAGTGTCCCAAGAAGTAATCTAAAAAAGAATCAACGAGGTGAATTGAAGAAAAAGTGAACAGGTATTTAAAACTATTTCATTTAAAAAAAGGTTAAATAAACTCACTTGTGTTGTGTACATATTTGAACTTTGATATTTCATAAACATTGTCCATTGCCATATCTGCCATCTTATAACTTAGAATATTTTTTTAACATCACCTGATGTTCAATTTCGTATAATATGTTGCATAGTTGTATTTATATATAATAATAATTCATTTGAGTGAATGTGTTTTGAATCAACGATCATCGTAGATAAGTTGTTCCTTATTGAAGATTTTGTAATAGAATAATGTATTTGTTTTCTTTAAGTTCATATTAATTGATGGTTTTCATTTGAAATACTTAAATGTATTGTTGGAAAATTTCATTTCTCGACGTTTGTTTCATTTACTATTTGACAATTGGCATTATTGATCAGACGGTTCTAAATTAGAGAGGGGTTTTGAAACTGAATATACAGGACCGTTCTATAGGATTTTATAAAAAATAAAAGCAAGTATTTTTTTAATTGACATTTTTTTATATTTTGTTTGGCGCTTATAATTTAAATTAAAATAATTTCATCTTATTATATGAACCCAAAATCCTGAGATTATAGAGTTTTCATGTAAATAACAAAAACTAGGATTTTAAAGTATAAAAAAGGGAGTGTATTTATTTTAGGTCATATTTTGAAAATTTTAATATACCGGGCAAACCAAAACATATAATTTATATTAATTAAACTATAATACAAATAATAACGGTACCACAGGAGTACTTAACCACAATAATTTGTCTTTTGAATAGAGGAAAATTTCAAACATTAAAATTCCACACCAAATGAGTCACAATAGCATATATATATAATATATATATATATATATATATATATATATATATATATATATATATATATATATATATATATATATATCATCATCATCATCATCATCATATGCAGCTTATTCAACCATTTTGTTATGGTGTAGCCTCCCTTTACATATTTATATATTCCATTTCCATGTGGGCCCATTGTTGTCTATTGCTAGCTATGCGGCCCCAAGTTGATCCTGCGAGTTTCTTTATGTCGTAGTCCCATCTTAAGTTGGGGCGTCTTCTTGGTCTTTTCACGCCTCGGGGATACCATTACGTTATCTTTGTGGTCCATCTATCGTCTGTCCTTCTAGCGAGATGCCCCGCCCATTGCCACTTTAGGGATCTGATTCTATTTATGACATCTATCACTTGGGTCTTTTGTCTGATCCAATCAAGCCTTTTTCTATCTCTCCTTGTTATTCCAAGCATGCATCGTTCCATAGACCTCTGCGTTACCTGGAGTTTTCTAATGATATCAGTTTTCAGGATCCAGGTTTCACAGCCGTATGTTAATACTGGTAGTACGCACTGATCAAACGCTTTCTTTTTCGAACGGAGTGACATTATAGACTTGAAGATGATAGAGTTCTGTCCAAATGTTCTCCATGCTAATTTGATTCTTCTGTTTATTTCTGGAAGTAGAGAGCCTGATATGTGTATTAGTTGACCCAGGTATATGTATTCCTCTACTATTTCCAGGGCAGTGTCATTAATTGTTATTTCTTGTGCGTTTATCAGTTCGTTATACATTATCTTGGTCTTACTCAGATTTATTTTAAGGCCTACTTCGTTGCTTGCTGCATTCAATTCATTTATTTGTTGTTGCATTTCGCCAGGGTTACTCGCTATCAGGATGATGTCATCAGCGAATCTTAGATGGTTCAAGTATTCTCCATCTATATTCAGACCTGTGTTGTTCCAGCCCAGTTTTCTGAAGATGCTTTCTAGTGTTGCTGTAAATAACTTTGGTGATATTGCGTCTCCTTGTCTAACTCCTCTGCTGGTGGGGAATTCTGGTGTGCCCTCATATATCCTAACTCTCGCTTTGGCTTCCCTATATATATTTGCTAGGGTCTCAATATATGGCTTGTCGACCCCTTGTTCTGTTAGGGCATTTATTACTGCTCTGGGATATATAGAGTCGAATGCTTTCTCAAAGTCGATGAAGGCTAATGCTAGTGGTTGGTCGTATTCTTTGGTTCGACTGATAACCTCTTTGAGGGTATGGATGTGATCTATTGTACTGAAGCCTTTGCGGAATCCAGCCTGTTCTCGTGGTTGGGCCGAGTCTAGTGTATTTTGTATTCTGTTGTGAATGATCTTTGTGAATACCTTGTACGTCACTGGTAGTAGACTTATTGGTCTGTAGTTCTTAATGTCTTCTTTGCTGCCTTTTTTGTGGATCAACACTATAAGGGCGCTGTTCCACTCTTTAGGTATGCTCCTGGACATCAGACAGTTCGTGTATAGTTTGGCAAGGTACTTCCATGTTTTAGCTCCTGCATATTTGAGTATTTCGGTCGTGATGCCGTCATTTCCCGCTGCTTTGCCATTTTTCATGCTTTTCAGTGCCATTTCTACTTCCTCCACCAATACTTCTGGTATGGCATCTTCTGAGTGTTCTATTGTTTCTTCCAAATTTTCAGGGGCCTTGTATAGGCCTCCATAGAATTTGGCTACTAGGTCTATTATTTCATTCCTGTCTGTGGTTCTTGTGTTTCCATCAGTTAATGCAACTATCTGTCTTTTCCCTATTATTAGTGCCCTTTTTGCATTTTTGTAGCTTTTACGGTTTTCTATTGTTGTTTGTACCAGTTTCTCGTTGTAATTCCTGATATCTTCTGCGATTTTCTTTCGTATCGTCTGGCACAGTTCGGTGTATTCAATTCTTTGAATGTTTGTTCTCTTTTTCATTTCTCTTCGTTTTTGTAATAGTGCTTTTGTTTCCGG
The DNA here is from genome assembly GCA_963921935.1 of Galeruca laticollis. Classification (NCBI taxonomy): domain Eukaryota; kingdom Metazoa; phylum Arthropoda; class Insecta; order Coleoptera; family Chrysomelidae; genus Galeruca; species Galeruca laticollis. The sequence goes on from OY998178.1 coordinate 126,439,632, forward strand.
AGTTAGTTTTTTGTGTTCACCTCGTTGTTGCAGACCTCCCACTTCTACGGCGCAGTTTCGAATTGTGTCTATCAGTTCAGGGTTGTTATATTCCACTTTTTGTAGTCTTTCTTCTAGTAGTGCTTCATATTGGTGAGAGTTCTCTTTCAACCTTTCGTTGTTTATGTTTTTCGTTGTGTTGGTTTTGATTAGTCTTGACCTTTCTAGTTTTATATCTAAGACCAGTCGAGCTCTAATTAGTCGATGGTCGCTTCCTGTAGTGAACTTGTTGAGCGTGCTTAGATCTTTTACTGTGTTAATTTTATTGGTGAGGATAAAGTCTATTTCGTTTCTGATAGTTGCACCGGGGCCTTCACACGTCCATTTCCTGTTAGGGTTCTTCTTGAAGAAGGAGTTTGCCACATACATGTTCTGAAAGTGTGCGAACTGTATTAATCTCTCTCCTCTTTCATTCCTTTCTCCAAATCCATATTTCCCCATTCCTTTTTCTTGGTCTTTCCTGTGTCCTACTTTGGCATTAAAGTCTCCCATTATGTATTTGAAGTGACTATTGTCGTTGCTGACCGCTTGGGTTATTTCATTATAGAATTCTTCTATTTCGTCGTCACTATGGCTGATTGTTGGGGCGTATACCTGAATAATCTGGATAGTATATCTTTTGGAGAGTCTTATTGTTATGCTGGCTACTCTGTCTGATGTGCTTGTTATCCTTATGATTCTATTTTTCCAGGTTTTCTTAATTAGGAATCCTACTCCGCTTGTTCTTCCTGTTGGTGTTCCTTGGTGGTATAGAAGATTCCCTGATTCAAGTTCTATGAGTTCTTCATTTTTTCGTCTTACTTCGCTAATGCCCATGATGTCCCACTTTATTTTTGCTGCCTCTGTTTCTAGTTCTATAATCCTATCTTGATTAGAGAGTATACGGCAGTTATAAGTTGCTAGGTGTAATGTAGTTAATGGGTAGTGGTTTAGACTCCGCAGATTCTTAGCACCCTCTGCCCTCGTGGCTGGTTCCCAGGATCTACCCCTCCTAGGGCCCTTCGGGCTTACGGAGAATGCGGGCCGTAACTTGTCCTTGTCTGTCATGCTGGGGTTGTGAGGCGTACCTTACCACGCTGCCTCAATGCGGGTTGGCAAGGGGCGAGGGATGTCGTCCGCCAGTTTTCGCCATTTACTGACGGACCCTGTACCCCCAGATTTTTAGTGGAACTTTTTATTTATGAAAAAGCCATTACTAGAGTGAGATTCGAAACTCCGTCCTTCAGGTCAAGAAAACCCAATTTCCGGCGCTCTAACGCAATCCGCCATCTGGGGGAAATTCACCGATAATAACAGATATATGGTCAATGCTTGAAGCTCCAAGTCCGATTCAAAAAAATGCATGTATCCCGGGCAAAACCAAGGCCAGATCTCATGCTTCACCACACTTTGCACTTCTATGCGCACTATAACTTGCTGTTTAGCGATTCGGTCACTTCTGCTGATAATCAGCTCTCCCTACCGAGAACTGGGAACAATAACCGACATTCAGATATATCGAGCCCAATCCAGCACCATACATGTAGAATTCCGCGATATTCACCGACAACAACAGATACATGGTCAATGTTTGAAGTTTCAAGTCCGATTCAGAAAAATGCATGTACCCTGGGCAAAACTAAGGCCAGATCCTATGCCTCACCACACCTTGCACTTCCATGCGCATTACAACCCGCTGTTTAGCGATTCAGTCCATTCTGCTGATAATCAGCTCTGCTTATCGAGAACTGGGAACAATAACCGACACTTAGATATATTGAGCCCAATCCAGCACTATATATGTAGAACTCCGCGACATTCACCGATAATAACAGATATATGGTCAATGTTTGAAGTTTCAAGTCCGATTCAGAAAAATGCATGTATTTTGGGCAAAACCAAGGCCAGATCTCATGTTTCTCCATACTTTGTACTTCTATGCGCATTACAACTTGCTGTTTAGCGATTTAGTCCATTCTGCTGATAATTAGCTCTGTTTATCGAGAACTGGGAACAATAACCGACATCTAGATATATTGAGCCCAATCCAGCACTACACATGTAGAACTCCGCGATATTCACCGATAATAACAGATACATGGTCAATGTTTGAAGTTTCAAGTCCGATTCAGAAAAATACATGTATTTTGGGCAAAACTAAGGCCAGATCTCATTTCTTACCATATTTTCCACTTCTATGCGCATTACAACTTGCTGCCCAGCGACTCATATATATATATATATATATATATAGTTATTTTATATTCTTGGGATTGAGGACCATTTTTAAAGACATTTAACTAGTAGTTAATACATTTTTATTTTACGTTTCGGTCTTCCATGACCTTCATCAGAAATAAATTTTTTTGTTAAAACTAAAAGAAATGGTACAAGTTACAGAAAGAATTTTTAAAAAACAAAACAAATAAATCTTACCTTCGACAGAACGTTCATTTGATTATTTAATATATTTTATAGATGTTTTAGGATGCATCACATAATAGAATACAACTCACACCACAAAACAATACGAACATTTTAAAAATATGACATTCATTGATTAAAATTTGTATTGGAATATACGAGTATTTGTTGTATACAATGAAAGCAGCCGTAACGAGGTTTTAATGTGTCGTTTTTGTGTTGACTGGTATTAAATTGAAGTTTATATTTATATAGGGAGTGGTAATAAATGGATTTTATATTTATATAGGGAGTGGTAATAAATTTATTATATTTGGAATGTGCCACGTGTTTCTCTATATTTCTAAGTTTTTTTAATGTTATTATAAATTTTACTAAGATTTTTTGTGTCAGTCTTTAAATTTACGGAACTAGTTTTTCTTTGTATTTCTATCATTTCTAGAACTTCGCGTTTTTTTGTATGGTTTTCACTTCGAAGAATTTTTGTGTTTTCGAAATCAAATTCGTGCTGGTTTTCTGAAACATGGATAGTGAGTGCCGTTTTGTTTCGTTTGTCATATTTGTGACTATTTATTCTGCTTTTCAAATACTGACTTGTTTGTCCGATGTAGACCCCTTCACAGTTTTTACATGGTATTTCATACACTATATTGCTCTTTTTTTCTTTTGAGATTGAACTTTTTAGATTGGTGTAATTGGTTTTTAGTAGGTTGTACCCTTTATGAGCAACATGTATGTTCTGGTGCGAAAATGTCTTTTTTAGGTTTTCTGATAAATTTGGTATATATGGCAAAGTGAGGAATTGGTTTGTTTTATTGTCTATTTTAGTTTTTGTATTATTATGGTTATATATATATATATATATAAATATATATATATATATATATATATATATATATATATATATATATATATATATATAAATATATATATATATATATATATTTATATATATATATATATATATATATATATATATATATATATATATTCCGCGTTTGCACGCGTAACTACAACATCACATTTTTTTAGTTTCAAAAATAACATTACACGTTTTTTCCATTAACTACCGGTACAGATGTGTTACCGTTTCGCGCCATTTGCATCACCTTTGTACACAGGATAGTTTTTAATTCGACGATATACTTTTTAAACCACGCTCTGCTACCATGTTTTGGTTCGTGGTATGAAATTAAACGTTACTGATTAATATGGGGAAAGCTTTATTCCGAATAACAACAAAAATAACATTATGAACTACTCCGCTTATCTATCATCAACTGTGTCTCTGAGGGAGTCCAGTTATAATCTACATATGGGCGCACATGCGCACTGTCTGCATGATTTATACAATGGCACACAATATAAATGTATCACTACTCAACAATTTCATCAATAATTTAAACTACGAACCATTGGCAAAATTCAATAAGGCATTTGAGGAAACAAAAATATCTATATGTCATGGAAATTCCAGAAGAGTAAGTTTGTGAAATAATAAAAACAGAGAAACAAACTTACTATACTAATGAAAAATATAATATTTATTTAAACCTTTCTGTAAGGGTACTTTGTATATAATTAAAATTTGCATTTTCTTTATGATAAATTTGAATTTTTCTTCTTCTATTTTTCATGAATTAAACTAAGCAATTATATAATATCCTGTAATGTGCTTTTTGTTTCACCTTTTTTGATACCTAAATAATATACTTACTTACGACTTGTGGTAGGTTTGCAAATTAATTTGTTTTTAATTTAAATACTACAATTCATTAAACTTTTAGTAGTGTTTGTTTCCCTAACTATAACCTATAAGTAACATAGCGATAAAACTTTAAATACACTACCAATCTTCAAAGGAACTGGCATATCATGATAAACAAAATATTATTATTCTAATTTTGTGTTAATCTACTAAACGTGAAATCATTACGCTACTGATTTTACAGAATGGCCGTGGTTTTGTCCACAAGTTGGCGCATACAACTGCAACTTCAGGTGGCTTCAACTTTCGTGTAACGAACTCTTCTAGACTATATCAATTTATGAGTGGAGCAAAGAAAATTAGAGCGTTTATCCTTTCAAAAATCCTGGGATTTACCTTTATTGAACATTGACCTGCTTCAGAAAGCTATCAATTTACCAGACAAGGCTCGTTTGAATGCAGCATTTTCGAAGGAATCAGGAGCATGGTTGAACGCTATACCGTCGGCCCCATTAGGTACGCTTTTAGATGACGAAAGTTTCCGTATTTCTATTGGTTTCCGTTTAGGTTGTCAGATTTGTGTAAAACATCGCTGTCGTTGCGGAGCTGATGATGATGAATATGGTAGGGTAGACACGGCCTAAGCTGCAAATTAAGTGCCGGCCGTTTTTCACGTCATTCTGCAGTAAATGACCTAATCAAACGAGGCCTGTCATCTGCAAAGATTCCCTGTTCGTTGGAACCGTTAGGTACTAGTCGCGACGACGGTAAACGTCCAGATGGTATGACCCTCATTCCATGGCAACGCGGCAAACCAGTTATATGGGATTTCACTTGCACTGACACTTGGGCTCCGAGCCACATCTACTTCCGCAGGCGCTGCAGCTTTACAAGGCGAAACTTTTAAAATCAATAAATACAAAAATTTGGAGAACATTCACATTTTTATTCCTGTAGCAATTGAAAACTCTGATGGTTTCGGTCATTAAGCTCTAAAATTCATTAAAGAAATCGGTAAAAAAATATCAGTAGAAACCAATGATTCTAGAGCAACTTTGTTCTTTATACAACAAACAAGTATTGCAATTCAAAGAGGAAACGCTTCATCTTTTCTCGGTATTTGTCCCCGTTCTAAGCCTCTAGAATAACTTTTTATGAAACCTAATCATATGAAACCTAATTCTTCTACCACTTTCAAATTTTCTCGCATTACCGACCCTAAAACATGTGATCTTTCCTTTTTCCGAAATTCTTATTTAACATCTTCATTCTCTTCTTCACAATGTGTGCCTTCTGATAATACATGAATTGACAATTTTATAAATTATGCCTCCAACAAGCTTTTGGGCCTAAGTGTACTAAAAAATATAGATAACCACCAGCCAGATGATGTCCCATTCATAGGAATACTGAAGAAGATGACTATGCTAGAGAATGATGCGATTCCTATGCGCTATAAATTATCTTTGACCAAAACAAAATATAATGCTGATTTACCCCCAACAGAGTTGAAGACATCAAATAAAAAAGGAAACGACCAAATGGAAGGTATTTATACTAACATTGTGGCATACTCTAACAATACTAATACAGACAATTTGTCTGATGAAGATGATAACGGAAATCGCGCCTCAGTAGCCGATTTGAGTAAAAATTTTAATGACAAACTCTCCAGAATAGTAAAAAATGGTACTAACCTCGCCAATAAGACAACTGAGGTCAGATCCAAAATATCTGATGTGACCAATGGAGTGAAACCACTAAGTACAAAAGCAATATCAACCAGAGTTAAAAAATCTAGTAATAATGTTTCGGTGACCAAAAAAAATTACATTGCCTCCAACAAGTGTCAAAACAACCCCGATGTTTTGCAGTCAAATTCAAAATTGGAAGAGAATGAAGACGCAGAAAAAAATAATGGGTCAGGAGTCGATAAGGTCGTAGTAACTGAGGAATAATAAACATCAATTCTCTTTCTAAAAATAATACTACAGCTAACAACTTCTCTTCATAAATTTCATTTCCGATTAAAGATTTTCAGAAAGGGGATGAAACTCAACAAGAACAAAAGGACACCTCTATAAATGATGTAGATAACGAAAAATATATTAACAAAGTGAACCAGACCAATGATCTATCGACATCAACCAAACTTGCCAAAACCGCAATATCTGCATCCAATTCAATGGCAAACAACATCAATTCAAATTCCTTATCACGCCGATCAAGTGAGAGAGACAATAATAGAAGCCGAGATTATTCGAACGATGATAGTAGTTGCGAAAGAGCATTATTTCCACAATCAGATCCATAAAGGGTATTCCGCAAAAATCTTTGGGTCTCAAAGGCCTCAAAAATATTGGCAACACATGTTTCATGAATAGTATTATTTAATACCTATCAAACACAAGGTGGCTATTAGAATATCTAAAGAAAGACGCATACATAAGAGATATTAACATAAACATATCTAGCATGAAAGGAGCACTAATTAAAGCATTTGCTGAAGTTATTCAAGAGCTTTGGTCTGAAGACGGTTCAGAAGAGTGGTTAATATAGTATCATTGAAAAGTCAGATTCAGCGATTTACTTCAAGGTTCATGGGATACACTCAACATGATGCACAGAAGTTCCTTCGTTACCTATTAGCAGGACTTCACGAAGATGTTAACAAGGTATATGAAAAACCAGAGCCCATAATAACAGAAATTGATGAAAAACTTAGTGACATTAAGAAAGCACAAGAATCTTGGTTGAGATATCCGAGAATGAACAACTCCAAGATTGTGGATAACTTTGTCGGTCAATTAAAATCAACACTCAAGTGCACACACTGTGGTCACTGTTCAGTTACCTTCGATCCCTTTTGGGACTTATCCCATTCCATACCCCAAAGAACAGGCCAATTACGACTTTCACAATGTTTTGATTCGTTTACAAGAGAAGAAACACTCGACGGTGATGATAAACCAACATGTTCGAAATGTAAGGAACGAAGACGATGTACTAAAACATTCTCAATTCATAAATTTCCGAAAATATTGATTATTCACCTGAAGCGCTATTCGCAAACAGAAAGATTTAGCGGAAAACTTAATGTTGCAATAGATTTTCCAATAGAAGGGCTTATGATCCATTACGCGGCTGATAATGTGTCACCTTGTATGTACATACAACCTCTACGCTATATCAAATCACAGTGGAACCACTTACAATGGTCACTACACAGCATATTGCCGACATCCCTACACGGGACAGTGGCATGAATATAACGATTCAAGGGTGCTATTAATATCGTGGAAATCTTTAGTCAGTGGAGAAGCATATGTTCTCTTCTATGACACAAAGTCCCACCTTTAAGTTTAATACTTTTTTTATTAGTTTTTAAATTGTATATTTTCATTGTGAACCAATGTCTTACTTGGTTTTTTCTGCAAAATTTATTTATATATTTGTATATACTTTGTATATATTTTTTAGAAGTAGCTTTACAATTATACTAATAAGAGAGTTAATAATTATTTTTTATAATGTAATTATCCAACCTTTATAGTATATAGGTATTCTCTGTTTTTATTATACACCTTTACTAGGGTTTCATTATTGTTTGTTTTAATGTTTTATTTATTTTTTAACATGTGTAATTACTCACTTCCATTTCACTCACCTTGCTCATGTGATTTATGTAGGAAGGAATAATAAAACTACTAAATATTATATATCGTCACCATCAAAATTGTGTTTTGATTTTTATTAGATCATTTTTGTTTGTTGTATTTAATTTCTAAAACGAACTCTAAAAATAATTGAAAAGTACTTACTAGGTCGTGGTTGAATTTTATCTTCAATGAGCATTTTTTCCAATTAACAACAATTATTACTTCACAAACTTAAAAACTCAACTAAGCAGACAACATACTTGTCACAGTTTAAGTTTAGTATGCTAATTTTATTGGAAATTATATATACATACTTTAATTATTAAAATGCGATGTTGGTAATTAAAATGAATTTCATAAATGATATACTTTTTAAATCTTTTTAAATATACATGGTCATTGGTAGAGGGTTGAACAAACGAAAATGGTGGACAGGTAGGTTAATTTGGAGCATTTTAAAGTCGGTTTACTGCAGGTTAAAGTATTACCTTTTACTACGACCACATAGGAAAGTGACATATATCGCACTGTCTAGTTCTATGGAAAGTGGCCTTTATACATACGCGTACGAAAAAAAACTTATCCGTACGTGTACGGATAAAAAAGCTGTCAAATTGAATGTTGAAAGGCTAGTCTATTTACCCCGCAAATTTATCTATATGTCAAATGCGTATTTCCTTGATTTGCCCATGTAATATAATTTATTTATTTCATTTAAAATTTATAAATTGCACTAATAATAATTTTACTTTTAATTTTTACAGTGATTCAACTAAATAATTAATTCTGAATCGCAATATTTATGTAACAAAAACAGTTTTATTTCTAATGTTCCGTTTCCAATTGTTGTTAGTTGTTAAAATAAATGTTCGTAATATTTTGTATACCAATATTTATTATAACTTTTTTATGAAGGCACTCTTTTTCATCGCATAAAAATCACAATTTTCTGGGCCACTTTCAAAGGTAAGTAATCAAAACTATATAAAGTAATTACAAATACACATATAAAACCTCTCACAACTACATAAAAACGCAAGATTGTACATGCCTGTTTCGGTAAAAGTATATCGCGTGGTCGTAGGAAAAATAGTGTACATAACTCGTGTGAAAAATGTCACTTTCCGCACTCGTTACGTAATATGCTATTTCCGAGATATTCGCTATTGGTTATTTATTACATAAAAATTAATTTTTGAAAAAAGTACGTATTGAAAATGGTTTCTTTTTTCACTTGCAACTCAATTTTAAACGTTTTTTTGATTCAATAACAAAAAAAAAGTGAGTAAAAACTTTCAAATGCAATTGAAAACTTCTGTAATTAACGGTCTTTTAAATGGCGTACAACAATTTTACCTAAAGAACAATCAAGGAGAATTCAGCTCAAAAAAAAACAAAAAGAAGAAAAAGTTTAACCCTTTAATGAATGATTTTTTTAAAAGTAATAAATAAAATATATGTTCTATATTTATATTATCTTTATTCATAAAAAATACAAAAAAAATATTTTTTCAACTCTGTGGTTGTCATAATTGACCAAAGTTTGATTTTGCATATTTGCAACATCATACAGTGAAACAAAATTTTTCAGTTATGCTTCAGTATGAAATTTTTTGAAGCAGTTATTTTCTTATTGAAACACAAGTTCAAACCACATTTTTCACAAGATATTTGGTAATATCTACTACAACCTGGGAATTTACACCTATTTCTCGTTGTCCAACTGATCCAATGACCTACTTGATGCAGTCGTATATCTCTGGGAGGAACATACTTAGTTGGTCCTTATGTTCTCTTTGCTGCGACCATTCCTTCTATTGTTCCAGAAGATGCGCGTCCACGTTTAATATTGTTGCTTTGACAAACTTTGCAAAGGCATTTAGCAACTTCCATCCGAATCTTAAAAAATGTAAGTTTCTCCATTTTATTATCTTACTTTATTTTACCAATTCTTCTGTATAGAAGCCACACATTGACCAATTTCAAGTCAAGTAAATGGTAAAAAATGCGTATGTACCATTTCTTACTTTTGGTTACGATTTTGTGCCTAGCAATAAATCTACCCCGCCCATATGTTTGTTATATTCATGTTTAATGTATGGGCAAGGTATCTCTTTGTTGGCTTTTGATACTTTGTCATATCTTTTCACAGAGATTATTGGCTGTACACCAAACGTGGTAAATTAAATACTCGATTGTCTTCCCACACGATGGAGTTTATATCTACATTTTTATAGGTGGCTACAAATTCATAGCTTGTTCCTCGTATTTCTTTTTTCAAATCTTTCTTTGTGGGCAACTTGCAATTAGGAGCCCTGTATCATCGCATACTTAAAATTCCATTTTTAGCTAAGTAAATTAAAACGTCGAGAGTACTGTAATAATTATCAAAGAATAATTGGTGATTGAGATGTTTTGGAATGATTCTGGCTAGTCAAACAACAATGTTGGCACATGCTCTTAGATCTGGTTCTGTTATAAGTCTGTGAATATCATTATTTTCATGTTCAGAATATATTTCGAAATTATACGCAACCCACTTATACCACACAGTACGAACAATTTGAAGCCCCACTTGTGAGGTTTCACGGGTAAGTATTGCTTCATGAAATGTCGTAATTTTGTTGAACATAACTGCTCATCAAATGGTCCATTACTGGTCTGAGTTTATGAAGTTTATCATGTTTTTCATTATCTCGTGGCGAATGTAGTTAATTCTCGTTAAAATGTAGAAATTGTCTAAATTTTTCGAACCAATTTACAGTCATTATTTGTGTCATTATTTCTAAGCCAACATCATGGTTCCAGTAAGAACGTGTATTAGGAAGACGAATATTAGACATGAAAATGAGTATTCCAAAATACTTCTTTAGTTCGGCCTTAGTCAAATGTAAAGGCTTCTTAATATCAACTTGTTGTGTTTTGTCAAAAAGCTCATCCGTAAAAAAATAAGAAAAACATTTATATGGTGTATTCAACTCTTGAACTGTATTGCATAATGATTCACTACCACAAAATGTTTTCGGAACATCACTTAACACCAAGTTCTTTTTTTCCAGATAATGTTTACTTTATCCACCTTTGAACTTCTTGGTTTGGAACGTGATTGATTATTTTGAGCCTGTTCAGTAATGTTATTTTCAATATTTTCAGTGACTTCCTGGTCTTGTTCCCTAATGTCAATGTTTGCCGCAACTTCCTCGTTATCAACCAAAGCTATATCTTCGCCTTCTTGATCTGATTCTGGAATATTTTCAGGATCATCCAGACTATCTGTATCCGAAAAGTCTAGCCCATCTTCACTAATTTCGCTTAGATGATCGGCTAAATAATCAAATTCCTGTTGGGTATAACGTTATCTTCTTTCCATGATAAAATCTGAAAAAAATCCAACTATAAGTGTTTTTTCAATCATCATTTTACATAAAAAATAAATAATAAAAATGTAAGTTCAATGCATAGTGTTGTACTTTTTACACCATATATATTTTACTGCACTCAGGCTCCAACTAACATAACTTGATGTAAATATGTCTAAAAACGTGTTCTACTAATCTTATAACATCAGCCGATATTTTTTTCATACTAATAATTTCAGTCAACACACTTGATAATAAACAACAAACCTACTCAATTTTTAGGTTACGTACATCTCATGTTTCCATATAAGTCTGGTAGGATCGCGTATGTGCGAAAGAGTAATACCAGTGTTCTATACAGAAGAGTGAAAAAGTAATGTTGAAGGAAGATCATACTATGCATGTGTGCCTCTCAATGTTTACGTTACTATTAAATACAAGGTAAATAATACTATGTTGTATTACTGCAACAGTATGCAGTTGAGGGTTAAATTTTCATCACGCAACCTAGATTATCAAATGCATATAAAAATCTACAAATTTTGTTTAAAATCATTACCACCACTTGTAATACAAGCCCGACATCGCCGAAATATTTCCATTGTGGTAGTACGAAGAGTCATATCTTCTTTCACAATGGCACCCCGACTAGCAAAGTTGTTTTATAATTTTTGGCTTATACAGGGTGTCCCGGGACTAATGGGAAAAAAGTCAGGAGCGTATAATCTGAGCTAAAATAATGTTAGTACTTCATATAAACTTTTACTATGCAGGCCCTCGTTTTCGAGTTATAGGCCTCCAAAGTTTTAATTTTGAATTTGGTTTTTATTTGTATTTTTTGTACTAGTTATTTGATCTTTATAAAATTTACGGCAAAGCTATAATGTATGTGTATGTTTATTTTGGTAAGGTAAACAGATTTACAGTAGTGCATTGAAGCCAGAGACGGACTACTCGCTATGGTTAGTGATCCAAAAATTTTGCAGGTATGGCACACCCTGTATGAAATTATCGAAATTCACTTCCCCACACATTAAGCTAACGAAAAGGTACTCTTGTTGGAATTCGATAAAATAAGCCGTTTGGCAAATATTTACAGTTTTATTAATGCACTACGTACCAGTTTACGCATTCACCATTTTTATAAGTACACAACGAGGTAAAACTAACTTTTAATAGATGTCCAAAATTTACCTAGAGTACTACAAAAAAATAATTTAACGATAGCAGAAGATGAAAAACATTAACGACTTATTAATTGGAAAGTTGGTAAAAACTTTTTATAAGTGTTTTTACCGTTTATCAAGTTACCATAGGATTAGTTGTCAAACGTTGTGTAGAATAGTTCGTAGTCAGTACTTGTCAATAATTCATAAGTCCTTAATTTAACAGTTACAATAGCAGAATTCGCTTTCATCGAAAACGAGGGCCTGCATAGTAAAAGTTTATATGAAGTACTAACATTATTTTGGCTCATATTATACTCTCCTGACTTTTTTCCCATTAGTCCCGGGACACCCTGTATATTATTATAATATTGATTTATTGTAGCTTTCAAGAATGCAACTTATTATATAAAGGTTTAGTAACAAAATTGTTCTATAAATTTATCACAAATACATTTTGGCAACAAAATTATATAATATTTATAAAGCAATTTTTTACGTGTTATGTAAGAGTTTTATAAAACATTTATTGTTGATAAAATATAGTTGTTTTATAACAATTTTTTAAGAGAGTTTGGTAGAATTTAGAAATCAGGTATAAATACATTATAAAACTATTGTTATAAACACTTTTACCAGCTTATAAAATAGTTTTATTAAAGCAACAGGTACCGCAATTTTATTGCCATTGAAAACAGACACAGCTATACAACAATTATATAATTATTACAATGGAAGCTGTTAAATAGCTTTTATAAAATAACTAATAAATATATATTAGATTTGGCTTGGCAGTTTCAGGAAAACAAACCGCGTAGAAACTCTATGAAAATGTCGGGATTCAGGGAGAGGAAGAAAATCAAAGGGAGTGCAGGATTTGAGAGAAAATAAAGGAAAACTTTGAAAATATTATATATTTCTTTTAGAATACCATATTATAATATATTTTTTATTTATATATGCTTTAATGTTTTAAAAAGTTCATTTCAAAAGTAGGTATACATCACTCTCATATGAAAGTGACTCATACAATCTAGTTTTACTTTCCTCATTGTAATATAATAACTAAATATTCTATAACAAAAAATCTTACCAAACAGTCAACTGCCATATTAATAAAATTGTCCATTTGAGAGTCCATTTGTGACAAAACTGTTCTAGTTCTTTTTGTTCATTGCTTTGATTTTGACTCATCTTCTGTTTCGGCCACATCTGTGTCCTGTTCAACCAATATTATTTATAATTCTTCCTTGGCCACTTCATAATTAATTAGGTAATTTCGCTCCAATTTACATTGCATTGTAAACCATCGAACCCCAGGAGAAGGATTGGCGTTTAAAACCAATTTATCAGCACCATTTTTTCGACATGCCAATTGTTCGTTTTTTTCCCATGCAGCAAGAACAATACTTAAAATATTTAAACCTTTTTCGGTAGTTTGAACGATTTTTAACATTCTAAAACAAAGAGAACAAGAATTATCAAAAGTAGCCTAACATTTACGAATGCAAACTAAACTGTAGCAAACTACAGAAAAGTAAATAATTCAGTCCATATTAAAAAACAAGTATAGAATGCAAATATTTAAAATAATACCTAATTGTCCCAATAAAATCACTTACCTGACGGAATAACGAGATATGTACTTTTATAATTCTTATGGTGCCATTCACCAAATGATAACAACAAATTTATAGGTTAGAAGTTCAAAAAAATCTTTAAAATCTTTTATAACTGCAACAATGGGCACAATGTCTGCTTGAGAAAATTGATATCGTTGATGTTTATACAAAAAGACTTTGACGCGAAAAAGGTGATTTATTTTATAAACATCGATAAAATTTTTTGATACACCAGTTAAGATTCCGCATACTATATGCCATCACCTCTCTTCACCGAATAACAGAGCGAACGAAACCGCAATGGAAAATTGTATCCTTATTTGATTAAAATATTCACAATAGTGTTTATTTATAATCTGTACATAGAGTCTCGTAAAATTCTTGTCCAGGGTTGGCATTTAAAGTAATAAAAACTAAAATGCCTTAGATTTAAAAAGTTATTGTTGTTTTCTAATTTATAAAAATACTAACTAATTCTAAATTGCAAACCTGCGTGATTTGTATAACAAAAGGGTTTTAATAAAAATCATCTGCTAATATTCCGTGACAAAAAAAAAGTAACCCTAGACCAAAATCTTGGAATAGAAATATCACAAATTTACAAAAGCCTTTCTATCTAAAGGAAAATCATGTATGCACACATGGAAAATATGTTCGAGCTTTAAAATGGTCGCCCAATGGGGCTACAATTTTTTTTTCTACAACCACTATGCAAAACATGTTTTTATACACAAATTTTTATACTCAAAGCAGGCCTTTTCATCGTTATCCGTTACAAATGTAATGAATTACAGTGGGAAAAGTATACGTTATGGCACTTTTCCGCATGGAAATTTCACCTTTTCGCACGGATATGTCAATGTCAAATAATTTTTGACAATGTAGTATTATCTTTATAGTGAATTTCGTTGACAGGCACTAATATTACAATTAATGAAAACTTATTATCAAAAAAAATACACCAGGCATAACAATTCAGAATTGAGCAAAATTGATCACGTTTACCTGCTTTTTCCATATTGAATATTAAATTTTTAAATTCTTTCGTTTCAAAGTTTAAAAATAAAATATAATTTACTTTTTTCTCCCATTAATAAACATGGTTGTATAAAATATATTGTGTACAATTCGTTTGCGAAGCACTTTTCCCACTCGATGAAATTGAGGCACTCGCCTTACGAAAATTTGTCAATATTTAAATAATTATAAAATATATTGCCTATATCTAGGAGTTTTTTAATTATGGCAACACTGAACTGCAGGTGCATAGTTGAAAAATGATAGCATTATTGCATCAAGGAGGATTTATTACTTGTTATCTCCGTCAGATTCTTGAGAAAGTAACAATGCAATTAGGGCTAAGAAGATACCTACGTCTGGGATGATATTCGTACTTCCTTATTTCAATATTCGCTTGATTCAAGCTCGACATGCCTTTCTTCAAGCTCTAATAACGCATGCCTTGATGAGACAGAAAATGAATAATTACGTATTTACATAGCTTTGACAGATCACGATGTTGTCTTCAACTCCTTCATCCTCTTAAATGTAACTTATCAGATGGGGTGAGCATACATCTGTATGAATACATTTTGGAGGTGAATATTTAAGGACATATGC
Organism: Galeruca laticollis; assembly: GCA_963921935.1. Classification (NCBI taxonomy): domain Eukaryota; kingdom Metazoa; phylum Arthropoda; class Insecta; order Coleoptera; family Chrysomelidae; genus Galeruca; species Galeruca laticollis. The sequence continues at coordinate 126,455,208 of OY998178.1, forward strand.
TGTTTTCCAGCGGCTTGCATCCCTTCGTTTAGACGTATTTAGACTTTAAAATGTTATAGAAATATATAATCCTGCTAAATTTGTTTATAAATTACTTTATTCATTCTATTTTTAAAATACGATCCTGTTTTGGAAGGTTCTCTTGAAAATGAAGTATATTTTATAAGAATTTTGAAATGGTCGTAAACGTTGATAAATTATTTTATAAAACCTACTTTGTCCACTAAATTGTTATATTACTTGCATCCATGTTAATAATCAGATATAGATGATATTTTAATAATATCTCTAAAAATTAATAGTTATTTGTAGAACAAGTGTCACAATGACTCGTTTTGTAGCACGAGTAAAGTTTGCGCAAGTACAGAAAGTTATTGTGACATAATTTTTACACAATATTTTTTATAATTCGCATTTATTTAATCTCTTAAATTAAACAGAATTACATAATCCCTATTTTTAAACTAGGGGGAGTGGTTTCAATTTAAGTTGACAATTCTTTAGATTCCTGATTGGTCAGATCACAGATGGTTTTATTCAGCACTTTGACTTTGGACATATTATTATACAATAATTGTGTAAATTGTAAACAAACTTTCATTCAAGCAAACAGAGGATGATTACTTATTTAAAAAAAGTTTCTTCGTATATGCTTGCGATCTATTTATATTATATCACGAACAAAATTATTTCTATAATACATCTTCACATAGATGTCTGGTAATTTATCCCAAAAATCGAACGTCATGTGTACCTATATATTCATCCTATACAATATAAAAATAAATAATTGACAAGTCATTGATGAATAAACGTTAGCGAACTTTATTTATTAATATTTTTAATATATGATTTAATAAAATTTACCTTTAAGACCATTTATTATAATAATTTGCTAGTTAGAACAACGCTAGACCATTTTACAATTTGTTTCAAGGTTGAAGTCAAATGTCAAGTAAAAATATATACTGCATACAATTACCAACTATATGACAATAAAAATTACTAAAAGGGTTCAAAGAAACTTCATTGCGACACTGTAAACAATGTTATAATGAAGTCTCTTTTATACGCGAATTATAAGAAATATATTTCACTTTTACAAATAGTTTTATCTGAAAATAGCATCGAGTATAAACAATGTTAGAAGAATATAACAAGCAACTTCAAATATTACTACTAAAACTTATATTTTTTAACTAATAATTGGAGCGCAAGAAAAATCCACTGCTTTTATACCATATAAATCACAGTAAAATTTGTTTCGCATCAAAATTTTCTTTTTGTTAGAAGCTAAAATTTGCACAAAAATCGAATTTAAGTGACAGCAGTCGGACATTTAGCTTTTTACAAGCATTATTGTGGTTTGCTATTTGTGATTTAAAACCTTATTATTATTATTATTATTAAGTTTATATAAATTATATGCTTTGATTTGCCCGGTATATTAAATTTTCTTAAATATGTCCTGAAATAATTACACTCACCTTTTTTTTATACTTTGAAATCCTAATTTTAGTTATTTATATGAGAACTCAATAACCTCAGGATCTTGGGTTCATGGAATAAGACAATTTTTTTTAAATTTTTATTATGAGTGCCAAAAAACAAAATCTTTTGTTATTTATTTGAAAAGTTTCAATTAAAAAAAATGAAATAGTTGCTTTTCCTTTCTCAATAAAATTTTACAGAACGGTCCTGTACATTCTGTTACGAGACCTCTCTCCAGTTGTGATCCGTCTGATTAATGATGCCAACTGCCAAATGATAAATGAAACAATCGTCTAGAAATGAAATTCTCCAAAAATGCAGTTACATTTTTCAAATGAAAAACGTTATTTAATGCGAAATCAAAGAAAACAAATACATTATCCAAATACAAAATTTTAAAAAAAAATAACTTATCTATGATGATCGTTCATTCAAAACACATTCACTCAAATGGATAATTATCAAATATAAGTACAACTATGCAACATATTATACACATTAACTATCTTATGATGTCAAAAAAAACTAGGATATAAAATGGCGGATATGGCGATAAACAATGTCTGTGAAATTTCAAAGTTTAACTATATACACACAACACAAGTGAGTTTATTTAACTTTTTAAAATGAAATAGTTTTTAAATACCTGTTCACTTATGTCCAATTCACTTTGTTTAATTCTCTTTTGTAGATTTTTCCCTCGAATACTCTGCAGTTCTTCTTGTTCAGGAATAAACCAAAGATGATGTTATATTTCATCTACATCAATACATTTTAGATGGGATTCCATAGTCCAATTCTTTCTGAGATGTATCGTGGAGATATCCTTTCCACGATACAAAACTTTACTTGATTAGACGGATCAATAATTAAGGTTAGTATACTGCTATTTTACCAATCTCTTATTACTTTTCTATTTATCAGTTTCGTTTATAGATTTAATTGAATTATGTTAAAGAATAATGTATTTCTTTCTGTATTTACCATTCAGTAGTGCCGCTTTTCTAGTTATTCAATATTCTTTTCCAAGGATTTTAACTTTCACCCCCATTGATTGTTAAAAAGAATTCTACCTAGTTAATAGTGTACATTATCAACAACCTTCTCCATTCATTTTTTTAAATTTTCAATCCGCTTTCCGCTGATGAAAAGATTTCGAGTATAATTCACCAATCAAATCGGTTATAAAAAATTTTGTTGGTAAATCTCATTTCAAGTTTCAAATTGTTCATTTATCTTTTCAGAACATTCTGTTTTATATTTCTAAATAATCAAATTTCATACACTACTTCCTTTTATATAATTTCCAAAATATTTAAAACTGACAGGTATATTTTCTTTCACTTGCTCTATCTAAAATGACAATTAATTTCACAAATGTCAGACATTATAACTCTAATGTTTTTATTATTTTGATTTTATTCCTTGACATATTCTGAAATAATTTTCTAGTGTTTCCAAAAAGTTTCTTACAATATCTAATTAGGATATTTTAAAACAAATCATAATCTTTTGACTCTTACTATGTGAAAAATAGATTGTTACAATTTATATAAGGTGACGTTCTAAAAGGTTCTCTCTTAATAGCTGGAATGCATGTTATCTCTACCATATGTGCATGTACAGGGTACATTGAGAATTTCCTTTATGCTTCTTCGGTTTGATTTATTATTTATTTCCTCTCTTGAATGATTTTCCTTCCATAGATTATGTATATTTCTGACGTTTTAAATGAGAATTAAATTTTAAATTTTGTATTTACATATAGTGTGTAGCATGTTCATTTCATATTATCGTATACAAAGTGTTGCAAGTTCTTTTCCATGTTAATATATAACAATAAAGAGATTTATGGGTAATTCACGCAAAATAAAGGGCTACTGAAACATATTGCTGAAATCCGTTGTTTTGTGTTTTCTCATGTTTCGATTAACATCTTTGCTTCCAAATTTCACATCCTTATTTGGTTATACCGTGCTGAAGAGGTAAATGAGCCAGAAACATGCATGTCCGCGGTTACCAATCTGTTTCAGTAGCTCTTTATTCTGCGTGAATGACCCATAATCTCTTTGTTGTTGTTGTTGTTAACATATCACGCGATATTCCTACATCTTATTATATATATATATATATATATATATATATATATATATATATAAAAATCTCGAGAGACAATCAAACATGTGAATTAAGAAGAAGAATTACGCTCTCTTGGGCTGCATTTGGTAAAATGAGGGAAGTGTTTAAGGGCAATCTCTCAATGTGTCTGAAGCGAAAGGCCTATAATCAGTGCGTTCTACCAGTTATGACCTACGGAGCCGAAACTTTGACTCTGACAGCCACATCCGCTAGGAAGCTTAGAGTAGCCCAACGTAGGATGGAAAGATCGATGCTTGGTGTGTCACTCCGTGACCGCATAAGAAATGAAGACCTAAGGGCAAGAACAGGAGTCACGGATGTTATCTATCAGGTGGCAAAACTCAAATGGAACTGGGCTGGACATGTGGCCCGCATGACAGATGGACGATGGACAAAAAGGCTGCTCGAGTGGAGACCAAGGACTGACAAAAGAAACAAGGGAAGACCTCCCACGCGATGGACGGACGATATCAGAAGAATGACTACAAACTGGATGCAGAGCGCTCAAGACAGAAGACAGTGGGCAGAAATGAGGGAGGCCTATATCCTGCAGTGTATGCGACAGGCTGATTGATGATGATGATGATAATATATATATATATATATATATTATTGTTTAATATTTTAATTTTAATTAGATAGATAGTTATTAATTAATTAAATGTTATAATTATATTATTATATTGGTTCGGGAGCATGAAACTTTTTCTACTCTTTGAGTTCAGGCATTGTTTGGATATACTTTGCTCATTCAAAATAAAAGGAAACACAAAACACAATACTTTCAATAATTTAATTTTATAATGAAATTTTTATTTAAATATTTGTAAAATAGTTACGCCTATGGAAATTACCAACACAGAATCATAAAGGATATACACCACCTTATGCGCATGCCCAACTAAAATCGAACAGAAACGAGATGGAACGAACGTTTCTTATCGACGCTCTGCATCTGCATGAATATTAGATACATAGCATCGTTGTCGTTATAACAATGTTGATGGATTCGCATAAAAGAATTTACGTTTATTAATTATATACATACAAAATTAAAATGTTCGGAAGAAATACGTTACAAAATTTATATATACAAATGGAAATATTATATGGATGGACCAAGATGCATCTTTCTTATATGATTTGAAAATACGTAAGTACAAGCATTATTTTATCACAGAATAGGCCTTTTTAAATAATATTTAGATTTTGTCTAGTGAATAAACTACATAAAGTCCTTTTTCTTTTTTATAGATCGATCATATAGACGCAAGAATTCTTATATATACATGGAAATAGTCACTGAATTTATACTCAAGAGTTATTATTCTTATTATTGGCCAATAATATTTAAAGAAGCACTGACCTGATGTCTGGATTCTGGATCTATCCCGTCTGGAAACAGGACTACGCCTTCCGAAGTTCTAGCTGCGTACTTTGTTGAGAAATTTGGATATTCTCACGAAAAAACTGGATACAAATATATGTAAGTGTTCTAAGTTTTATATTTGCTAAGAATCTATAGCTTTGATCATGAAAATTTGGGATTTTACTTGAAATTTCGGGAAAAATTCTTCATCACCTCCTCGCTATTTCGACGCCAAGAACCAACTACTAACACTTCTATTTCATCGTCAATTTTGTTATCAACAACGAATATATTGTTTCTAAGCTCACTAATTATCAATAAAGTTTCTGTTAATTTTAGTTGATCAAAATTTGTCCGGTTATTTTCCACCAATCACATTGTTTCTGGAGCTGTCGAACTATATTCACAATTGCTACACTTTATGAAGTTTTTGGAAACATATATAAATGTAAATTTCACTTGGAAAGTATCTGTTTTCTTTTACTATTCAACAAATTTCAATAGAACAAGTCTTTTACAAATAGTGAAATTCCTTGTTATATGTCGATATGGCAATGTCTAGTTTGGTTTTGACATTTATGACAATTTGAAAATAATATTTATATTTATGAACATAAATTCTTTTATAATATCTTTTGCTTTGGTTATTTATACTCTTTAAATTCTCTAGTAGCAAATATTTCTTTAAATCCATCATCATTTTTTCATTCATTGATTCCATAAACTCGATATACATTGTGACATATAAATTATCTTTATGTCATTGTTATTTTTATCTTTTAAACTTTTCTAATTCTTTATACTAAATATGAAATTGATTTATATTATTACTGTTTCAACTAATACTTACATTAAATTAGATAACTAAAACTCGTTTAATTTCAGATGAAACAGCCGATTTCTTCTTGACAACTAAACATCTGTTTTGGGCAGATTTATTGTTCTCCACTATACTTGTTAAGCATTTTCAAACTTTAGACAATTATTGAGGTAATTTCTTTATATTTATTGTTGCTCTTTTAATTATTGTAAACAAATGATTCAATATATTCTGATTTTATATACATTTTTACTTATGATTGTGTTTTCTTAATGTGTTTTTAACTACATAGTTTCAATCCATTTTAAATACTAAGCAAAATATTCTCAAACAGCTGATAATCTTTAATAATGGTTCAATATATATATATATATATATATATATATATATATATATATAAGGAGGATAGTATTTGCTGACTGTTAGGAATAAAACTGGTGAATATTGGGGAATTGCTGCAAGAAAAAAGGAATAAACTGTACTCTTAACGGAAAAATTTCCAAGCTTTCGAGGATGATTGTCCTCATCATCAGGCAGACTATAATGAAGAAAACAGCAGTTAGATACTGTAGTTAACAAAAGAGATATACAAGGAGAATGATCCACGACAGGTGTGTACTTACCTCCGAGTTGAGGTTAGATTCCATTATGTTATATAGAAATGAACTACGGATAATTAAAATATGAACCAGTTAATTACGATGGTTCACATTAAACAATCACATCAAAACTGACTAAAAAGCCAACATCTACCACCATTTTGCAAACCTAACTAAAACGAGCGCTTTTTTCTTGAAAGCCGGCCAGGAAATGATATCTTTTCCCTCTAAATTGAATGGATTAGTTGACAGAGCAATACTGCCAACTAAAACAAGTTAGTTTGAAATCAGATTATGTACCCATTGTGACAATGGCCTGTGATGCGGTAGTTATCGTCTAAGTTGGAATAGAACAATGTAGAGGGGGTTAATATACCATTCATAAGGAAGAAGAAGAGGAGATAACCTTATTCTCGGTGCCATCCGAGGCATTTTGGTCCCCACTTTTGCGACATCACGCTTGACTAGAACTCTCGTGCGTGGCGCAGCTCGTCCCACTGCTGCCACCTCCTTGCAAATGCCAGTTGAGCCATTTTCCGGTGTCCATTCTGCCGCCCGGCTGTAGTTGCCAAACTTCTGTTCGACTACGTATCCTATGGGCCTGGTCCTCCCACCGCAGGAAGTAATCGACATCTTGTATTTAATTTACCCTGCTTATAAAATAGTTTTTAATAAAAATCATACTACAAATGTAAGTCCAATTATTTCCCATCAATACATCTTTAGAAATCTCTATTTTGAGAGGAATAAACTTCTGAAAAGTAAAAAGAGAATGAAAACTTACATGAAAAACTTAACACATCCAGGCAGCATTCAACAAGAAAACGTTAAACCAGAATCGCATGAAGTAACTTTACCCATTAATTAATAAGAAAAGTAAACTTTCTATCGAAAACAAACTCCGTATATACAAACAAATCATAAGACCGATTCAGACATATGGAGCTCCTATTTTCCAAGAGAGTTCAAGAGGAAACTTTCGCAAACTTCGAGTTATTCTAAACAAGTGCAACGGTTGCATCACTGAATAATGAACGTTAACATGTTAATCAGTTGCTAGTAAACCTAACGCTGAATATCACTGAAGAATTTCCATGAATAAAAATTTGAGAACAAATTTTAGAGTCTGGATCTTTGCTATGAGGTATATGTATACCAGGGTAGGAGTAGGGTTCAACGTATGGCTATATTGAAACCAAAATAAAGTGTATTGTGAAAGTATATACAAGTTGTCCCACGACGTTTTGACATTCCAATTTCTCGAAAACTGTTCTCATGACATATATGAAATTTGGCAGATACAGAATTTTTTCAAACGGGACTACCGGTATAATATTACATTTTTGATATGTCTTCCACAAACAAATTCAACGATACCACCATTGTCATCATTCTATTGTGCAGTAATGATAATAGGGGCTATTCATTTTTACTAAATTGATTAAAGCAATATTTGTTAAGACTTTTAATTAAAATATTTTGTATCGTGATCTTATTCGCATACTGTTGTCATGGAATAATTTTTTTAAATATAAACAAAGATGTCAATTTTGATATTTGTCAACAAAAAGTTAAATAAAACCATAAAAACTCAATTTCGAAAGTATTAATCCCGAGACGGGAAATTATAACCTAAACATTTGCTTTCAGCCAGGATTAGTTGCTGACAGTTCAGCAATTAATAATTAACCGGACACACCCTGAAACATTGGTGCAAACGTAAGCTACCAAGCTAGTGGGATGGGGAATTGGATTGCTACCTATCCCGTAAGTATGTTCTATGATTTAGAGATATTTTTTCACCGTAGCGATTTGTAACATGTCATCGGGACATGTTGTTTCAATTTTTCATTAGTTATTTAGGAGCGTTGCTCATTCTTCAGCTACTCACACCTCTAATTCAAAATTATTTTACTTCGATAAATTCAATTTTTGTATTTATTGGAGTATAAGCTCCTAATCTGTTCATCCAGTTTCTATTTTTTCCTGTTTCTCCTTTTTTTCCTACAGCTCTGCAGCCCGTACGTGATATCTGAAGCCAACCATACCCAGAAGTCGCCAACAATCCAGAACTCCACAACACCCTTAGACTATCCCAGGCTATTCAAGATCCGCCGATAACGCTGAGAGCTATATATCCCGGTTTTCTCCAAGATAAGTCCTTAAACTTATTCTCGATCGATATAAAATCTTGAATTGGACATTTTTATTGTTAAACTGATGTTTATTCGTGTTATATTGTGAGTACATGGTTGATGTGAATTTGTTTTTGTATTAAAATAAATCCATTTTTCTCGTAATTTTTGTTATTGATTCACCTTATCCCAATTGAGGCAATAAATACACGGTTTTAAAGATTGAAACTAACTTTTCCGCATCTGTGGCCCTGAACAATATTCTATCATAAAATTGTCACTTGTATACACATCGGGGGATGTATCGTGCTAACAAACCGAAATTTTTCCAAAAATAACCAAAAATGTAGTATATCTGGATTTATAGGACCCTCTGTTCTCGTTCTAGTCAGTTAAAAATCAGTAGGGTACATATGTGAGACATCTTGAACAATATTCAATCATAAACTTGTTCACTTTTATACACTCTGGAGGCTGTATCGTGCTAACAAACTGAAAATTCTTCAAAAATGACAAATATTTGGTACTGCAAGTACCATAGCACCCGTTGTACTGGCGTTAGTGAGCTGAATATCGATAGTGTTCATCTCTGAATAATATCCAATCATAAAATTGGTCACTTGTATATACTCGGGAGGCTGTATCGTGCTAACCAACTTAAATTTCCCCAAAAATGACGAAAACACCGTACTTAAAGTACTATAGCACCTGTTGTGCTGGTTCTGGTGAGCTGAATATCAATATAGTCCAGTCGAATTAGACTTTTTACAACAAAAAACGTTAAGAGGCATTTTCCTTGCAGACATTTCTTGGGGAGGGTACGAGGATATTATATTATATGAATGTGGCTACGAGTTCGGTCTCAGTCATTGTTTAAATAATGAGAGAAAGTACAAAAATCGGTTTTTTGCATAACAACAAATTAACGAAATTTAATCCAACCAAACTTATTATGTAGGTGTTTTGAATACCTATAAGTTGATATTCCTGTAATATTTCGGTAACAACAACGGTTCAAAAGTTATATGCAAAAAACCGATTTTTGTACTTTCATTATTTAAACAATGACTGAGACCGAACTCGTGGCCATAATCATGTAATATAATATCCTCGTAACCCCCCCCCCCCCAAGAACTTTCTGCAGGAAAAATGCCTAACGTTTTTGTTGAAACAGTACCTTTTCAGTCTAATCCAACTGGACAAATAGGGTTCATCTGTGTGATGTCCTGAATAATATTCAATCATAAAATTGTGACTGTTGAACTCCAGAGGCTGTATCGTGCATACAAACTGAAATTTCTCAAAAAATGACAAAAAAGTCGTACTTCAAGTACCATAGCACCGGTTATACTGGCTATGGTGAGCTTAAAATCGATATGGTTCATCTGTGACATGTTCTTAACAATATGCAATCATAAAGTTGGTAACTTGTTGCAATCCGGAGGCTGTATCGTGCTAACAAGACATGTAACGAACGACGACAACGACGACGACATACACATAGAATTTTTTTCTAAAAACCGTTTTTTCGTGTTGTTGTTGATGGAAATCGTAAAAATAACTCAAAAAAATTTCAAAATTCCAACTTTTTTTGGGGTAAAACAATACTTTTCTCGCATATTAGATAGGTTGGGTGGAAAAGTAAAAATAGTGTATCTGAGGCCGTATTCACAATCTGAGCGGAGTCCGAAGGCCGGGGAAAGTTCATAGTGACAGATTTCTCAAGATTCGAAAGAAAAAAACAAACTCGAATGTATCGCTCTGTTGATAAGTCGAAAGTTAAATCAACAATTCGAAAGTATGTTTGTCAATCGAGAATCGATAGTTTACTTAAGGTATTTTTAAAAGTTACGCAATTTTTGAAGATTGAGATCTAGAAATTCGAAAGTGTAGAGATTTTTGTGTTTTTATTACAAGTTCAACTAAAGCTGTGAAGTTTCACGATTACCGAACCAATAGCCGATCACGAAAGTTATTGATTTCTTAAATAAGTGTATTCTACATTATTAAAAATGTCTCCGAAAAGTTTTGGAAAACTAATTATAAAACGAGACTCTCTGAATTTCATACTAGATAATTTTGCAAAATATGTAGAATTTAGACAATTTCAAAACACATTTGGCAAGTAACTTAGACTCTGATTTAAAGGAAGAAAAAATTGCAGAGCTGGTAATGAGGTTGGAAATACAAGTATCTACTATCCACGAGTTTGAACAAGCACTAGGTGAAATCAAAAGTTTTATAGAATTAGCAGATCCAGAACAGTCAGCGGAGCGAGAAGCTTTTGAAAAAACAAATTTTAGTGCATGTGCTATGGCGATAAATATTAGTTTATAAATATTATAAAGAAATAAACCAACGTAACAGATCTAATAACTCAGTAAGTTTCATATAAAAACAGTAATATTAGTAGATTCCACGAAGTAAGGGTCGAGACACTTAATTTCAGTAAAAAGTGATACTCAAGTAGATTTTATTCAGGTAAGCAGTTAACCAATATTAAATTACCCCAGATTCAATTACCCAAATTTTCTGACCACTATGAAAATTGGCTTGAGTTTCACGACACATTTGATTCGCTTATACATTCTAATCAGGGTATTAACGAAATTCAAAAATATCATTATTCGAGAGCATCGTTAGAGGATGTATCCGCTCAAGTCATTCGCTCATTAGAATTTTCAGCAGACGTTAGTAAACAGATACAATAATAATAATTTACGAATTCTTAACCATGTAAAATCTATTTTCTATATCACAAACTTGAACCAAGAATCTGATTTACGGAGTATGTTGGACACATTATCAAAGCATTTCAGGTGATGGCAATCTTTAAATCAACCTACAGAATATTTGGACACTTTTTTAATTTACATTATTAGCAATAAATTAGACAAGAATACAGCTCGAGTGAGTGAAGAGCACACGGTTCATCTAGGGGATAAAAACAATGCATCTCCAAGCTTAGATGATCTGGAAAAAATAAGGGTGATCATTTACAAACTCTCATGTCAACTAAGGACAGTAAAAATCCGAGAATAAAAACTAATAGTTATGTTAGTGTTTTAAATGAAACTCACGGTTTCTAGTTTCATTTAAAACGCTAATATGAGCAGATTCCACGATTTAAGGGTCAAGACAGTTAATTTTTAATAGTTATGTTGTTCAACCACAAAATTCAAAATAAAAAAATAGTTTGATGAAATAAAACAATTGAGTTTGTTTAAAACTTCATTTATTTAAACTAATGTTCAATTTAAACTGGTTGACGCGTTTCACTAACATAGTAGCTTTCTCAAAACGAATGAAGGTATAAATTTAATAGTATATTAAGTACCAAGTGTCAAAAAGGTTACTTTAGTCACGAGTTTCACTAGGCACGAGTGGAGCGAAGCGGAACGAGTTCCTTGTGAAACGAGTGACTAAAGACGTTTTGACACGAGGTGCTTACTATACTTTTTCTTCGCCCGCGGGAAGGAAAACATTATATTATATTTGAATTATATTCATTACATGACGGACGATGACTGACAGCTGACTGATAAATCAAATGACGCAGAATAACAAAATTATCAAGGAGCATGAAATTTAACATACAAAAGATACCCTTAATTTGACGTTTAAAAAACAAAAGATAAACGAGATGTGACTTTTCTCATTTTAAACACTAGTGTTTAAAGAGTCGTTTTGTGCATGTCAAACCCGTGTTCAAAGTGCGGTTTTAGTAGCGGAAGTAGAAAAAAGATAAACGAGATGTGACTTTTCGCATTTTAAACACTAGTGTTTAAACAGTCGTTTTGTGCATGTCAAACCCGTGTTCAAAGTGCGGTTTTAGTAGCGGAAGTAGAAAAAAATGTTTTAATATATACAGTGCATACATTCATTCACTACAAACATTCCTAAGCTATCTTCTAGGTAAAAAGGTTTAAAAGGGGAGAGTGATTAATATCTATTTGCTCGTTAAGAAGTTTACCTGAATACTCATTTTTGTTTATCTCTAGGGCCTCTAATAAATTTAAACTAAAGGATTTACCGACTACATGTAAAATTTCAAAATTTGGGTCGAAAATGTGTTGGTTTTCTAATCAATGATTTGAATAATTAGAATCTAATTTTTTGTTGTCATAGCTACGTTTGTGTTCCAAAATTCTAGTTTCAAAATTTCTAGAAGTTCCACCGATATAAATTTTATCACAGTTGTCATTACAATATTTTGATTTATAAACTCCTGATTTGTTTAATTTTGAAGATTTAGATTTGTTATTTTCAATGAATTTGGATAATTTGTAATCAATTTTAAAGCAAATATTCATGTCTAAAGTTTCCAAAAATTATTCAATTTTTGAGGATGATGTTCCAAAGTATGTTAAGCCTTTAAATTGTTTATTATTATTTTTATCAGAAGGGAATACTTGTTCTAAAGTCTGTTTTTTTATATTTTTATTTATGATATTGTCAATTAAATTTGGATCGTAATTATTATTAACTGCTATTTGTTTTATGATATTTAATATTTTGTTATAATTATTAGTATTTAATAGGACTGTTAAGAGTCTGTGTATCATACTATTTAAAGCTGCTAGTTTATGACTAAATGGGTGGACCGAACTATTATGAATTGTAATATCTGAATGTGATGGTTTATGAAATACAGAAAAATCATGTTCATGTCTAAAAAGTTTATAGACATCTTTTGTTCAAGTTCTACGGTAAATTTGATATTATTGTGAATTGAGTGTATGTAAGTAAAGAGGCTGTCCAATTGTCTATTTGTACCGGTGAAGCTAGCTAAAATGTCGTCCACATATCGGTGCCAGTACATTTTTTACTAAGGGGGTGTTTGTGAATGATTTTTTCTATATTATCCATGAAAATTTCTGCTAGTAGGGTGCTGAGGGGGTTACCCATAATCAAACCATCTTTACTGCTATGAACCTGTCCATTGAAATGAAAATAATTTTGATTCAAACACACTTTTAATAAAGTAATGATATCAGAGTGAATTATAGGATTAACATTATTGTATGTGATCAAGTTATCAACAAGAGTTATAGTTTCTTTAGGAGGTATACTAGAGAATAGATTTGTTATATCGAACGATATGAATTTAGAATTATGGGGTAGTATTATATCTTGAATATTATTCATTCATTCTGTTTAGTTTTTAACTGAAAATCGAGGTTTGAATGAACAATATTTAGAAATGACATCTATGAGAATCTTTGAAATTTTTTCAATGCCTTTTGTTAATATTAGTATAATAGAATTCTGTATTTATGCACTGTATATATTGAAACATTTTCAAATTATACCTTCATTCGTTTTGAGAAAGCTACTGTGTTAGTGAAACGCGTCAACCAGTTTAAATTGAACATTAGTTCAAATAAATGAAGTTTTAAAACAAATTATATTGTTTTATTTAATCGTTCAATATGGATATTCATCAAGTAAAGACCTCATGTATTCAATAAAAAAATAGTCCTGGCCAACATAGTGTTGCGGGAAATTCTAAAAATCGACCTAGTACTAGCTATAAAAAGGTACTGTGTGACTATTATAAGAAATCTAATGATTTTATTCAGCCATGTCCTGAATTGTTAAACATTTCTATTGACTAAAAAATCGAATATTTTAAAAAAAGTTAAACTTTGTTTAATTTGCTTGCGCATCAATCATACACTGTCATTTTGATTTGTAGGCCCGTGCAAAAATTTCAAGCAAAGACATAATACACTTTTGTGTTTAGAACCTACACAATATAATCAATTAGATTAACCAAATCGCGAAACTTTCGTCAAGGTCAAAACCAGCCTACTTTTAGCTACACGAGTACGGAGTGCAGTGGGGAGGGGTGTTAGTATCTAAACTCATGGACAAAATTATCGAATATTTTTTGTAATCATTATTATTTCAAAATAAATTTAAATAATCGCCGTAAACTTACATGTGCTGATATGAGTTATCTAGTAGTCTGATTACTCACTTGATTTAACATATTTTAACGTTTAATTGACATATTATTGTCTCGTGTGTATTTTATCAACAACAATTAATTACATATTTTATGAATTATAGCGAATTGAGCTTGGATTTATGTTACCGTAGTGTAATTAACTAAGTAATAGCAAATAGTGTTTGTGTTTGTTGCTATTGAAAACATCAGTATGCCACCAGTTAGACATTGCAATGAAGTTGAAGCGGTGTAAATTGTAACTCTATATAACGAAGGATGTAAACAAAAAGATATCGCACGACGTCTCAGGAGAGGTCAAACTACAGTATCGAATATTTTAAAAAGAAATGAAGAGACTGGAAATTTCGTACGTAGATCTGGTCAAGGGTGCAAGAGGTGTACAACAGCAATTGATGATCGATTTTTGATACTTAATTCTACACGAAATCGCACATTGACATCGACGCTTCTCAAAAATGACTTACTAAATGTATGACAAATTGATGTAAGTTTAAAAACAGTTAGGCGAAGATTAAAAGAAGCAGGTTTAAACCCAAGACGGCCCACCAAAGTTCCACATCTTCTCCAAAATCACAAAGCCCGACGATTAGAATTTGCTAGAAAACATATTCAGTAGAATATCGAGAAATGGAAAAATGTTCTCTTTACGGGTGAGACTAGAATTCAGTTATGAAACCCAGATGAACGAAATCACGTCTACAGAAGAGTTGGAGAACGATATGCTGCCTGCAATCTCATAGAGACCTTTATTTTTTTCGGTGACGGTATAATGCTCTGGGTCGGTATTTCTGGGGAGGGACGCACCGAACTCGTGGAAGTGATTGGACAAATGACAAGTGACTTGTATATTGAAAACATCCTGCAAGATCATGTTTTGCCTTATGTCGGCTATATTGGATATGAAGGATTCACATTAATGCACGATAATGCTCGATCGCATGCAGCTGACATGGTGAATAATTACCTAGATGCGGTACAAATTCAAAGATTAGATTGGCCACCATACAGCCCCGACTTAAATCCAATAGAACATACATGGGGATATCTTAAACGCTGCATACGACGAAGAAATCCTGTTCCGAATTCAATAGACCAGCTTCGAATTGCTGCACAAGAAGAGTGGAATGCAATTGCTCATCAATTTATCCAGAACCTCCTTAGCAGCATGCCGAGAAGAATGGAAGCAGTAATTAGAGCTCGAGAGGGGAATACTCGTTACTAACTGTGCTGTAATTTTAATCAAAAGACTTGTAATTGTCCTCCTATTAGTATTTAAATATGATGTAGAATATCCTTAATTTTCATAACATTTACCTTTACGATTTTCTTCTGATTAAAACTTAAGATTGTTCACTGAAATATTTCAAAATAAACATTTTCTAGTAAATGACAGTATTTAAATGACTTGATTCATCAGAATTTACTTTTTCAAAAAGAAATTATGAAACATTAAAAATATTCGATAATTTTGTCCATGAGTGTATATGGTTAGTATCTATTATATATTGTGATGGAAAAATCCAAGTATATAGTATTGTATTAGATCTCAGTCTCGCAAAGTAATTTTATAACGAAAAATGCTTGTGAATGTTAAGGCATTCAAACTTCTGAAATTGGTATTTCAGATATAGAAATCAACTTAGTTACTTCTACCAATAATATAAAGTTTATTGTTAAAATCCAATAGTTGAAAAACTCATTTCGAACAAATCTGATGTGTTTAGTAGTGCCAAAAATTAATGATTGTCTACAAAGTCAAGCTTTAAACATATCTCCATGGATAATTACAAAAAATGTTTTGTTAGGTTCTCAACATTTTTACGAGCAAGACAAGGGAAGTCGGGATGATGATGAAGGGTACCAGAATTCGTATGGAGGAGTCGGTGAAATACCTAGGGGTGTGGCTGGATCGACAACTATCCTTGAAAAGAAATATGGTAAAAGCGGCACAGAAAGCGAAATAAAGGATAGTATTGCTGGGGAAATTGATGTGTAATGTGAAAGGGCCGGGAGAGTGGAAGAGGAGGGTAATTGGTAGGACGGTAGAGCAGAGTATACTCTTACCTATTGGACGTGATGGCTAGAACCAGGAATAAACGCTGGAGGGGCATGACCAGAGAGGAAGTACAGGAATGGATGGAGGAGGAATTGGGGAGAAGGTGGGAGGAGTATGAGGCCGCGATAAAAGGCGCGATTGGGTGTAGGAGATATTGGATGGACTGGAAGTTCGGAGAGGTGAATTACTTCTTGACACAGGTGCTTACTGGGCATGGGTCGAGAGTAGGGTAACTACACAAGATTGGGAAAAGAAAGTTTGGGGTGTGCGAGAGGTGTGAAGTGGAGGACAATGTGGGGCATGTGGTTAGAGGTTGGAAGAACGAGGAAGTGTTGAAGAAGTTGGGGAGACGGTTTATTGGGAGAACATAGTGGAGATAATGTTGAGAGGAAAGGAGGAATGAATGGGGGTAAGAAGCGTGGTGGAGAGCAAAATTAGGAGAAGGGAAGAACTTGATATGGCATGAAAGGTAGGAGTAACAGAAGAGAAGATGACGGAATGATCGGAGAGTGTGTGAGACACCGCCGCCCGTCTCGAAGTATGCTAGGGTAGAGATTATGAGGTAAAGGTAAAGGCGGGATGGAGGTGGGTTTTGTTGGTAGACATCACCTTGGAGATATAAGTCCAACACTGTTTGGGCACGGAAAATGACCCATTAGAACATGAGTTTCTCATCTCAGCCCGAAAAAAAGAGTATTGTGAGTATCGAAGTGTACGTTCACTAGTGTAATAAACTGCTGTCACTAAATTTTAATAAAGCAGCCGAGCGTGGCAAAAAACTAAAACCAGTCCGATTTAGCCTGGGGTCTCCTGGACTTAAAACGGTGTAATTACCTTTGCCAGGCCAGGATTGATCTCTCTGTTCGGCCTCGCATCCAAACGCGCTGCCCACTCTAGAGGGAAGATCGGGGTAGGGATCTGAATAAAGTATCGGAAACCACAAAGTTGTATAAAAAAATATAATAAATCTTTCTCTGTATAAAATAATCCCAATATCAAAACAAAGATTGAATTCCTCACAATAAAAATATTATCCACTCATCTATAAATTTGTTCAATGTGTGCGAGGGCCGTATGATTTAGCCCTTATTTCGAAAACTGACCTGCCTCGCTGCGAGAAATACTTATTTATATTGGAAGAAATACTGTACAAATCGACTGCCGCTAATCTCCATGTTTGTTGCAAGTCATTGTACTTTATGTAAACAGAAAGTAGAGGAATTTAAAATCCTGCTGATTTATGAGTAATAATTCTTATCGGCAACCAGTTCAGTGTGTATTACAAAATTTCCGAGTTGCAGTTTTTGTTTCTTTGAATAACCTATGATGTTTAATTATTTAACTTGCTATGAGAAGATTAACTAACCACGTCTGAAAAAACCAACTCTATAATAAATTTAGAAGAAAACATGGACGAACTCCTGGCCGTCCAACGGTTTTCAGTAAGCAAGAAGAAGAGGCTATCCTTCGAACAGCAGCCAAATGTTTAGATTGGGGTTTTCCATTGAATCTTATGGACAAAAGGATGATGGCAAAGTACTATTTGGACGGAAAAGGGATAAACATGTTCGTGAATAATGTACCTGGTGTTCACTGGACATACAGTCTTCTAAATAGGCATAAAAGCTCGCTTGGACGGAGATTGGCCACCAACATAAAACAAGTGAGGGCCGCAGTATCCAAAGAAACTCTAGGAGTATTTTATGACAACTTGGAAAAATCAATTAACCCTTAACTACTATAAGCCGGGTCAGAGAGACCCATGACATACCCGTTAACTCCACCTCTTCTTACTGTAGCGTTGTTTAGCTGCTTGGTCCCGTGAATGTGCAGAACAGTTAGTCTACCTTTAGATGCTGGTGAGATAGTGCTGTTGTTTTTTTGCCGTGCGTAAGTAATAGACGGACCAGGGTCTCAGAGACCCAGTGATAGTAATAGTGCGACTTTTGAGTAGAATATAAAATAGGTAAATATTTATAAATTTATTATTTTTGCAAACTTTTGGTATTAACGCTAAAGCGTAGATTTATAGTAAAAGTTTAATTTCGTTTCAGTTAAAATGGCGAGGTATGGAACGAAATTATCCGAGGAACAAATAGATGCGCTATTTCAATCTGAAGACTTTTGGACAAATGATTTAGAAGATACTGAGAGCCCAAGTAATTCAACAGAACATTTTTCAGTAGCTAGCAATGAAGCAGAAGGAGGAATTGAACTAATTAAGAGGGCAGATGAAAGTGATCATGAAGAAAGTGATCATGAGATTTTCTGTGATCATGATTCGACTAGTGATATCGAATGGCGTCCATCCGAAGATGAATTCGACCAAATAGAAGAAGAAGCCGTGGAAATAGTATCAGAATCTATTGTCTCAACGGAAAACGAAGAACATTCTTCCAATTACTACTACGGCAAAGACAAAATGAAATGGTCAAAAAACCCACCATCAAGAACTAAAAGTACAAAGGAAAATATTGTAACGGTTTTGCCTGGTATGAAAGGTTCAGCAAGGTTAATTCGTTCTACTAGTGCCTTAGATTCTTGGGAGGTCCTTTTTACAGCTGAAATGATAGAAGAAATTGTTACACACACTAATCAGAGAATTGAGACGATGAAAGTTAAAATCGGTAAATTTAAGCGGCGCAAAAATTCACGACAAACGTTTGGTCCTACATTTATAAACCCAGTGGATACAGTTGAAATTAAAGCTTTTATTGGCCTATTATATGTGCAAGGAATCTTCCGTCCGGTCATGAGGATATAAGATCTACGTGGGCGACTGACGAAACAGGTGGTGATCTTTTTAGATACAGAATGACACTGGCTAGGTTCTCTTTTATTATGTCATGTTTGAGGTTTGATGATTTGACAACAAGAGCTAAGAGACGGCAAACAGATAAGTTTGCACCTATTTCAAAGTTGTTTAATACCTTTGTCAAAAATTGTAAAGACAATTACTCACCTAGACTATTTTTAACTATCGACGAAATGTTGGTACCGTTCAGGGGAAGATGTAGTTTTCGCATGTACATACCCAACAAACCTGCCAAGTATGGCATAAAAGTTCAAATTCTAGCAGACTCAAAAACATTTTATATGTGTAACGAAGAAGTTTATACGGGAAAAAATGAGACTCAACAGAAAAAATCAAATTTCTTACAACCGACGGATGTTGTATTGCGTATGACAGAACCGATTTATCACTCTAATCGGAATGTCACAGGTGACAATTGGTATACATTAATTGAACTTGTTCTTGACCTAAAGAAGAAAGATCTTACATATGTAGGAACAGTCAGAAAGATTAAGAGGCAAATTCCACCAGAATTTTTACCCAATAGACAAAGACCTGTAGATTCGTCCATTTTTGGATTTACTTCTGATATCACAATTGTATCGAATGTTCCTAAAAAGGCAAAGAGTGTTATTTTGATTTCCAGTATGCACCATGATAATAAAGTTGATAAAAGCGATACAAAGAAACCCGACATAAATTTGTTTTATAATTCCACAAAATCTGGTGTCGACTCTTTGGATCAGAAGTGCGCAAATTATTCAAGTTCCCGACGTACTCGTAGATTACCAATGACCTTGTTTTTTGCTATTTTAAATGTAGCTGGTATCAATAGTAGAATAATTTATTAATTTGCCAAAAATGAAGAAGAAGTGTCCCGTGGTTTATTTTTGAAACAATTGGGAAGAGGGCTACATTCACCACATATGAAGCTAAGAATCTACAACAATAATGTTCCTCGGCAGATTCGAAATCTTGCGGCAGAAATTTTTGCAATTAAAGTCACTAATCAGGCAGAACCTGTACAAAATGAAGTGCAAAAGAAAAGGAAGCGATGTGGAATGTGTCCCTCAAAAAAAGACAGAAAACCCAATTATGTCTGTTCAGTATGTAAGCTCAAATTGTCAATAGTTAAAAATAATTATTTATTACCATTATATATGATTATGTTAACCACTTAAAAAAATAAAAACAATTTTGACAGTGAAACATATTTTTTTTTGGTAAAAAAATTATGGGTCCTACAGACCCACTTATAGTAGAACTGTAACAAAAATGCGATGATAGTACTTAAGGGTTAAGGACTTACCGACTTCCAACATATTCAATTACGACGAAACATATTTATCAGATGACCCTGGAAAAAAACGAGGAGTTTACAGACGAGGTGTGAAATATCCAGAGAAAATTATGAATCACTTGAAGAGTTGCACAACTATCATGATATGTGGTTCAGCGAACGGCACATTGTTACCTTCTTACGTTATATTCAAGAGTATCCACCTTTATGATTCTTGGAAGGATAATAGTATACGAGGACCTCCTTGCAGCGACAAATCATGTTGTAGTTCAGGCACACGGTTCAATCGCACGTCAAGCGGATGGATGGATGGCCTTACTTTCAGAGACTGGTTTCAAAGCTCTTTCTTACCGCATGCCAAGCGTTTAGAAGGCCGAAAGGCTCTTATTGGTGACAACCTATCCTCTCATATGGATGTTGATGTAATAAACATGTGTGCGGCAAATGATATAGATTTCATCTGTTTAGTCCTACACTCCACACACATGTACCAGCCGCTAGACGTTGGGTTCTTTCGGCCAATGAAAGAAGCTTGGCGCAAGACACTGTCGGAACGGAAATTACAAAATTTACGATTGTCCACTGTTCCGAAAGATACATTTGCCAGTCTTTTGAAAAAAACTTTAATTGACATGGACGCGATAGCTGCAAGAGTTAGTAATCAGCCACGGGAAGACACCTGCAACTCATCGGCCATCAGACGAAACTTGATAAGCTCATTTCGTTCTTCTGGTATATATCCTTTATATCGTCAGCAAGTGTTCAAGAAATTACCAAAGGAAACTGAACAAGAAAATCCGTCAAATGAGGTTGAAAGTGCACTAATTGCTTTGCTAAAAAGCAAAGATTAGGTGGCCCAAGTCGACCACAGAGGAAGATAAAAAGGCTGGCTGTTGCACCCGGATGTAGTATATCGACAGCAAGGGTTGATAATGGGACGACAGATAATAATAATAATGACGATGTGTTACCCCCAACTTCAACGCAGAATGAAGAGGATCACGCAGCTAGATAATCTATGCCAGACAGTGAACTGGAATTTGACAGTGTAGAAGCATCTGATAAATTTCAAGTTGGTCAGTTTATTCTGACAGAATTTTCTTCACGGTGAGGGAAAAAACATACAAATACATGTGTAAGATTTTAGAAGTGGTACCGGAAATTGTTGTCGTGAGAATGAAATCCATTGGAAAAAATAAAAGAAAATTTAAATTCATTGCCGACGACATCTTCGTGATTAGACGTGAAGATGTAATCAAGATCCAGGCCAATCCTTCAGAGCATATCAATTCTGATGGTAATTCGTTCTATGAATTTGAGACTGACATCGAAGTTTGCGAAGTTTGAAGTGTTATCATGTTTATTTTTTTTTCGTACGTACCTACTAATTTGTAGTAGAATTTTTTTTTTCAAGGACTAAAAACTATATATGTGTTCATGTGCCTTAATTGCATTATTTTTGTATAGAAGTTTGAGTATTAAAAATTCATAAGTACCGTCCATATAAAATATATTTAACACAAGATTTAGTCCGTGCTGATTCTGAAAGGCGGTTCAATTTTATTGCTGAAATGTAAGTACAAAGTATTTCTCAGAAAAAATATTATGGAGTGATGAGAGTAGATTTTGTTGTCATTAATTATCATTTTACAAACAAAAACCGACTAAATGAAGAATGGATGGTATTAGGACAATAATGACTCCGGGAAAATGTTTAAATTACTACATGCATATCCCCTATTATGGCAAATTTAAACAAAACTTGTTGTGAAACCTGAAATTCCTTGTCTACGTCTATTCTTATAAATCGAAACTCTTCCCATATAATATTTCAGTTTCCTTACATACAAATTGGAATACAAATTGTTTACTCTTATCAATTCAGACTTTTTTTGGAATATATATACCAGACTGAATTAAATTATGATTTGCATTGTTGTCAATTATTTCATATTCATATGTTTCATGTAAACATTTCACATTTTTTATATTTAAATATTCATACATATTTATTTCGCTGCTTCTTTGCATATGTTATTCGCAATAACCGTAATCGGCCGCTGTCCGAATGTTTTGTCCACAACGCGTTTTGTGTATTGCAGTTTACCAACGAAGCGATTAAGAAAATTTCTATCGAGCAGTGAGCAAAACGAATTACCCAGAACGCGTTGTGAGTAAACTACGTTACTCATGAAGTGAAATTATATTTCGGGCGGTTTTGTTTCGCATTGTGGATCTTTTGGTTTACCCTCGTCGCGTTCGGGCTTTTACGTTTTACCCAAAATGCATTGTCAGTATCTTGACGAACGAATATTAATCCATAACAAGCACGTTCTTGTATAGCGAAACACGTGCGTAAATATTGGTTAGGTTTTTATTTGTTGTGTGTTTTGTGTACCGGCAATTGTTTTAAACAAGATGAAAGCTGAATTTGAAGTAAGATTGCGAATCCTAATGTTGGAAAAGAAAAACAGGTCGTTTCTATTATCGGATGAACGTTACTTAGAAATAGTTCAAGAAACCAAAATTGTTCGACAAAAGAAACGGGATGGTCTTGAATTATCATCAAAAGATTATCGTAGATTAAAACGATATGATTTGATGAGTTGAAGAAAAGGATACACTAGTCAGTAAAGAAAAATCAGGAATCCAATCAGGTTCAATTTTTTACTGTACAGCAAGTGAGATGTACGATATATTACACACAGCACATTTACAAATAGGACACAAAAAAGAGAAGGCCATGGAAAATGAATTGAAAAATAAATACTGTAATATAACAAGAGAAGTAATTTTGATATATTTAAGTATGTGTCAATCATGCGCCTTGAAAAAGAAAGCAAAGAGCAAGGAATTATTTGTTAAACCTTTAATTATGAGTGAAATTAATTCTCGATTCCAGGTAATATTTTTTTGTAATATTTGTTACTCTCTTCCATAGAAGTATACTTTTATAGGTTGACCTCATTGATATGCAGAGTGAACCTGATGAGAATACAAATTTATTCTGAATTATCAAGAGCGTCTAACGAAATATGTTATATTGCGACCACTTAAAACAAAAACGGCGGATGAAGTAGCAGAAGTTATTGTTGATATATTCTGTTTGTTTGGTGCTTCGAACATATTACATAGTGACAACGGAAGAGAATTTTGTAATCAAGTAAGTGTAATGGCTTCACACAAGGGCATTCCTTCATCTAAGTGTCAACTTTTTAGGAATTGAAAAGTTGGCAAACCTCGACACTCCCAAAGTCAGGGTTCCGTTGAACGAGAAAATCAAGATGTTCGTGATAGTCTTGTAGACTGGATGTCAGACAATCAATGCCGTAACTGGGCAAAAGGTCTTCGCATTATTCAAAGCACAAAAAATCGCAGTTTCCATAAAGCGGGCACCTTATGAGGCTATGTTTGGAAGTCCACAAAAAATGGGCTATTGGATACATGTTTAGATACCTATGTCATTAATACAATTAAGAGGGAAGAACAACAGAAGATCATTTAAAATTAATAAAAGAGTTTTTGGAAACAAATACCATAAATGAGGAACCTAATGCGACAATAACTGAGTCGGAATTAGAAACTGATACTGACAGTATGACCAAATGTTTTATTTGTGATATTATGTATGTCCCTTGTATCCAAAATGTATGTATTGAATGCAATAAGTCACTTCATATCGAATGTGCTGCTTATTTGGATTTGCCAATATGTAAAATATGTAGCAATAAAAGAGCAGCTGATACGGAGCGAAAATGTTGCAAACGGGGGCTAGAAAAACAGGCTGATAAAATGCTTGCCCAATCACAACACAAATTCCCACCTGCCAATATAGGTGACAATGTTTTAGTAAATATACCAGAGATAGATCGGGGACGTCTAGCTCCTAGGAATGTATTAGCAATCATTATAGACAAGACTGACCAAGGTTCTCGGTACTAAAAATGGTAAACTGAAACGATTATATAGCCGGAATGAGATTCAATTATCACCTTCAGTATTACTTTCCGCCCAACCTATCTACATGCGAGAAAAGTATTGGTTTACCCCAAAAAAAGTTGGAATTTCTAAATTTTTTTTGAGTTATTTTTACGTTTTCTATCAACAACAACACGCAAAAACGGTTTTTAGAAGAAAAATCCTGTGTGTATGTCGTCGTCGTCGCCCACTTTTCCTTGCATGTCTTGTTAGCACGATACAGCCTCCGGAGTGAAATGAGTCACCAATTTTATGATTGAATATTGTCATAGGACACGTCATAGATGAACCCTATTAGTTTTCAGCTTACAAGAGCCAGTACAACGGGTGCTATGGTACTTGAAGTACGACATTTTGTCATTTTTTTGAGAAATTTCAGTTTGTTAGCACGATACAGCCTCCGGATTTCAAAAAGTCACCAATTTTATGATTGAATATTATTCAGGGCATCTCACTGATGATCGCTATTGATTTTCAGCTCACCAGAACCAATGCAACAGGTGCTACAGTACCTTAAGTACGATATTTTTGTCATTTTTGGAGAAGTTTCAGTTTGTTAGCACGATACAGCCTCCGGAGTATGTACAAGTGAGCAATTTTATGATTGGATATTATTAAGAGCGTCTCAAAGATGAACCCTATTAATAGTCAGCTCACTAATGCCAGTACCATGGGTGCTATGGCACTTGTAGTACCAAATTTTTGTCATTCTGGAGAATTTTCAGTTTGTTAGCACGATACAGCCTCCAGAGAGTATACGATTGATCAATTTTATGATTGAAAATTGTTCAAGGCGTCTCACAGATGTACCCTATTGATTTTCAGTTGACTAGAGCGAGTACAGCGGGTCCTATAAATCCAGATATATTAAATTTTTGGTTATTTTTGTAGAAATTTCGGTTTGTTAGCACGATACATCCCCCGAAGTGTATACAAGTAACAATTTTATGATAGAATAATGTTCAGGGCCACAGATGCGGAAAAGTTAGTTTCAATCTTCAAAACCGTTTATTTTTATCATTATCTGAAGTGCCATCAGATTCTTCTGTCAACGTGCGAGAAGAAGCTAAATTATCTTCTGGGTCTAAGCAAGGTTTTGTTCGGTGTAATTGTTGTAAAGGTTGCCACACAAAAGTGCCTAAAATCAAATATTAAATGCAATTCAAAATGCCATCAAAGCACGTCTTTTAAAAATAAGTAACATATTTTTTTGCTTTTTTATTTCTGGTTTTTATATTTCCATATTATTTTTTATTTTATTTTTTTTATTTTAATGTGTTTTCTATGTTCATTAACATAATTATGTTATAAATTTTAATGTTCCGCCAAAATACAGATTTTTGTTTAATTATTTGTTATTTTATTTACAACGCGTTCTGGGTAAAGCTCTATGCCCAGAACGCAATGTGGGTAAACGGAAAGATCCACAATGCGAAACAAAGCTACCCGAAATATAATTTTGCTTCCTGAGTAACGTAGTTTACCCACAACGCGTTCTGGGTAATTCGTTTTGCTCACTGCTCGATAGAAATATTCTTAATCGCTTCGTAGGTAAACTGCAATACACAAAACGCGTTGTGGGCAAAACATTCGGACAGCGGCCGATTTCGGCTATTGCGAATAATATATATACACTTTTTTTCAACATAATAATATATGAGAACTAATTATCATCTGAACTTCATACAATCATTTTCGTTCAAATTTTATTTTTATAATATCACAAGGTTCTTGATAATAATCCGAAATATGTAAGTATTCACCATAGAGAATCTTTTCATCAACAGCTCCATAAACAAATTTAATCATGTACCTATTATTTGGGATACGTCCAAAGGCAACTACGGATAATGTTTACTTTCAGTTAACATCAGTTAAGTCTGATTACGAATTCAAATTGTAATGTTTCGCTTATTACCTTAAGCCAAATCTGTATTCTGAGAAGTATCCATTGCTAGTTGAATATCAACCCTCACAGACATTTTCCTTATGCATCAAGTGAATTTCGTTCCATTAAGCTTCCTGCCAATATCCAACCAGTTTCATTTTTCTGATTATAATATTTGAGTGTAATCATGTAGATTACAGAAAGTTGTTTGCTCAAAAAGGAAGACGAGGGAGGCTTCGAATATTGATGTTGTGTCTTTACAGCGCCGCTGAATTATTCCAGAAACATCAAAGACTGATGAACAAAATACTAAACAGATAGTTACGTTTCAGAGTCGGTTTCCGACTGAAATTTTCACTTGACCTTTCTATAAATATATCGAATTGTTTGAATAGACATTCAATCAGAGCTGAAAGTACCTTTAGAAAAAAGATTACAAAAGTATCTAGGATACTAAAAGTATCTTAGTTATTTTTATTTAAGACAATTGGTACACTTAAAAGTTACTTTTACATTAGATACATCTTAAAAGTATCTAGAATCTTTTATCTTCAGAAGTATCTTTAGATAATAGAAGTATCTTAGATACAAAAACGAATCTTAGATACTCAGAACCTGAGAAATAGATACTTTTTCATGATCCGACATGCTAGACGTATCGTGAGAGACGATGTATATTGTTTTTTGCATCCCGCCCGCATTACACATTTTCCTTTACAGAAATAAGTTAGTTTGTGGTTCGTTCGGACTCGTTAAAAGAAAAGACATTAAGTGAAGATTTTCAGATATGTACAATAAGGTCAAAATTAATTTACAATGTATGTGTCTAAAGAACATGACAGATTATGTTGAAAACGCATTGTGTAATAATTATCAAGAAATTATTGTCACCATTCCAGGTTAACAAATAGTTATTTCCGTAGAAAGTATAAAAAAGCAGCAGGTAGATATTTAATCCTCTATCAATAATCTTATATATTAGAAAACTGAAGTCAGCCTGCAGTCTGGCCGTTCTATCCGGCCGATTTCCTTCATTTTTGAATTCAGAAACAAGTTTTCACAACGACTTAGTAATTTTATCAAACATTCTTTAAACCCATAATGAAAATACTTCCCTGGTTCAACCTTATGTATAGTCCATTCCCTTGGAGTATGCAACAGAGTTCTTTTTCCGTGAATTACCCATGAATATCTTTGTTGTTGTTCACATATCACGCGATATTCCTACATCGTCTTTGTTATTTACTATGGGTCGGAAGGTTCAGGCGGGGGCGATATGCGCCTCCGTGTCGATCTTGGTTGTTGTCCTGAAAACTCGGGACCTTCCAATTGGAGACACAAATGAGCGTTTGGTTTCCCTGTTGAAATTCGTTGTTTTGTGTTTTCCCATGTTTCGATTAACATATCTGCTCCCAAATTTCACATCCTTATGTGGTTATACTGTACTGAAGACGGAAAATGAGCCAGAAACATGCATGTCCGCATTTACCACTCTGTTTCAGTAGCCCTCTTTTCTTTTATATATATATATATATATATATATATATATATATATATATATATATATAATGAATATAATTTCATAAAATACGAGGTGTCTATATGAAATATAAATTTCGATTTTCTACTACACCTGTTTTAGTCGAAATTTCAATAATTTCGACGTATTGGCCTAACCGTTCTTCGAAGGGAAAAACAACTAAATTTCTGACTAATACCACGCAGAATATTGAATTACATCCCGTTCGAAAACCGTGACGTCGATCGGCCATTTTGCCGATACGGACATCCGTGGTGATTCGCAACTGATAGCGGAAGAGCATACTACACTGACGCGTTTCGACCTTCTTGGGTCTCTTCAAGAGTGCTGTAATCCCTTCCAGTTCAGAATCTCTAATCCGAACTAAAGATTACGTCCTCCAACCTCTCTTGGCTCGTGTAGTTACACAAGCGAGAAGTAGTCAGTTGGCGCCATCTTCACTTTCAGTTGCGAACCAACACCTCAGATAAATGCAACCGTATTAGCCGTATGAAATAAAATGAATATAATTTCATAAAATACGAGGTGTCTATATGAAATATAAATTTCGATTTTCTACTACACCTGTTTTAGTCGAAATTTCAATAATTTCGACGTATTGGCCTAACCGTTCTTCGAAAGGAACTAATACCACGCAGAATATTGAATTACATCCCCTTCGAAAACCGTGACGTCGATCGGCCATTTTGCCCATACGGAAATCTGTGGTGATTCGCAACTGATAGCGGAAGAGCATAGTACACTGACGCGTTTCGACCTTCTTGGGTCTCTTCAAGAGTGCCGTAATGCCTTCCAGATCAGAATCTCTAATCCGAACTGAAGATTACGTTCTCCGACAACCTCTCTTGGCTCGTGTAGTTACACAAGCGAGAAGTAGTCAGTTGGCGCCATCTTCACTTTCAGTTGCGAACCAACACCTCAGATAAATGCGTCGTATGAAAGAAAATGAATATAATTTCATAAAATACGAGGTGTCTATATGAAATATAATTTCCTATTTTCTACTACACCTGTTTTAGTCGAAATTTCGGTATTAGCCAGGAATGTAGTTGTTTTCCCTCCGAAGAACGGTCAGGCCAATACGTCGAAATTTCGACTAAAACAGGTTATATATATATATATATATATATATATATATATATATATATATATATACATATATATATATATATATATACATATATATATACACATATATATATATATATATATATATATATATATATATATATATATATATATCCCCCAGATGACGGAGTGCGTTAGAGCGCCGGAAATTGGGTTTTCTTGACCTGAAGGACGGAGGCTCGAATCTCACTCTAGTAAGGGCTTTTTCATAAATAAAAAGTTCCACTAAAAATCTGGGGGTACAGGGTCCGTCAGTAAATGGCGAAAACTGGCGGACGACATCCCTCGCCCCTTGCCAACCCGCATTGAGGCAGCGTGGTAAGGTACGCCTCACAACCCCAGCATGACAGATAAGGACAAGTTACGGCCCTCATTCTCCGTAAGCCCGAAGGGCCCTAGGAGTTGTAGATCCTGGGAACCAGCCACGAGGGCAGAGGGTGCTAAGAATCTGCGGAGTCTAAACCACTACCCATTAACTACATTACACCTAGCAACTTATAACTGCCGTACACTCTCTAATCAAGCTAGGATTATGGAACTGCAAACAGAGGCAGCAAAAATAAAGTGGGATATCATGGGCATTAGCGAAGTAAGACGAAAAAATGAAGAACTCATAGAACTTGAATCAGGGAATCTTCTATACCACCAAGGAACACCAACAGGAAGAACAAGCGGAGTAGGATTCCTAATTAAGAAAACCTGGAAAAATAGAATCATAAGGATAACAAGCACCTCAGACAGAGTAGCCAGCATAACACTAAGACTCTCCAAAAGATATACTATCCAAATTATTCAGGTATACGCCCCAACAATCAGCCATAGTGACGACGAAATAGAAGAATTCTATAATGAAATAACCCAAGCGCTCAGCAACGACAATGGTCACTTCAAATACATAATGGGAGACTTTAATGCCAAAGTAGGACACAGGAAAGACCAAGAAAAAGGAATGGGGAAATATGGATTTGGAGAAAGGAATGGAAGAGGAGAGAGATTAATACAGTTCGCACACTTTCAGAACATGTATGTGGCAAACTCCTTCTTCAAGAAGAACCCTAACAGGAAATGGACGTGGGAAGGCCCCGGTGCAACTATCAGAAATGAAATAGACTTTATCCTCACCAATAAAATTAACACAGTAAAAGATCTAAGCACGCTCAACAAGTTCACTACAGGAAGCGACCATCGACTAATTAGAGCTCGACTGGTCTTAGATGTAAAACTAGAAAGGTCAAGACTAATCAAAACCAACACAACGAAAAACATAAACAACGAAAGGCTGAAAGAGAACTCTCACCAATATGAAGCACTACTAGAAGAAAGACTACAAAAAGTGGAATATAACAACCCTGAACTGATAGACACAATTCGAAACTGCGCCGTAGAAGTGGGAGGTCTGCAACAACGAGGTGAACACAAAAAACTAACTCCGGAAACAAAAGCACTATTACAAAAACGAAGAGAAATGAAAAAGAGAACAAGCATTCAAAGAATTGAATACACCGAACTGTGCAAGACGATACGAAAGAAAATCGCAGAAGATATCAGAAATTACAACGAGAAACTGGTACAAACAACAATATAAAACCGTAAAAGCTACAAAAATGCAAAAAGGGCACTAATAATAGGGAAAAGACAGATAGTTGCATTAACTGATGGAAACACAAGAACCACAGACAGGAATGAAATAATAGACATAGTAGCCAAATTATATGGAGACCTATACAAGGCCCCTGAAAATTTGGAAGAAATAATAGAACACTCAGAAGATGCCATACCAGAAGTAGAAATGGCACTGAAAAGCATGAAAAATTGCAAAGCAGCGGGAAATGACGGCATCACGACCGAAATACTCAAATATGCAGGAGCTAAAACATGGAAGTACCTTGCCAAACTATACACGAACTGTCTGATGTCCAGGAGCATACCTAAAGAGTGGAACAGCGCCCTGATAGTGTTGATCCACAAGAAAGGCAGCAAAGAAGACATTAAGAACTACAGACCAATAAGTCTACTACCAGTGACGTACAAGGTATTCACAAAGATCGTTCACAACAAAATACACTAGACTCGGCCCAACCACGAGAACAGGCTGGATTCCGCAAAGGCTTCAGTACAATAGATCACATCCATACCATCAAAGAGGTTATCAGTCGAACCAAAGAATACTACCAACCACTAGCACTAGCCTTCATCGACTTTGAGAAAGCATTCGACTCTATATATCCCAGAGCAGTAATAAATGCCCTAACAGAACAAGGGATCGACAAGCCATATATTGTGACCCTAGCAAATATATATAGGGAAGCCAAAGCGAGAGTTAGGATATATGAGGGCACACCAGAATTCCCCACCAGCAGAGGAGTTAGACAAGGAGACGCAATATCACCAAAGTTATTTACAGCAACACTAGAAAGCATCTTCAGAAAACTAGGCTGGAACAACACAGGTCTGAATATAGATGGAGAATACTTGAACCATCTAAGATTCGCTGATGACATCATCCTGATAGCGAGTAACCCTGGCGAAATGCAACAACAAATGAAAATGAATTGAATGCAGCAAGCAATGAAGTAGGCCTTAAAATAAATCTGAGTAAGACCAAGATAATGTATAACGAACTGATAAACGCACAAGAAATAACAATTAATGACACTGCCCTGGAAATAGTAGAGGAATACATATACCTGGGTCCACAAATACACATATCAGGCTCTCTACTTCCAGAAATAAACAGAAGAATCAAATTAGCATGGATAACATTTGGACAGAACTCTATCATCTTCAAGTCTAGAATGTCACTCCGTTTGAAAAAGAAAGCGTTTGATCAGTGCGTACTACCAGTATTAACATACGGCTGTGAAACCTGGACCCTGAAAACTGATATCATTAGAAAACTCCAGGTAACGCAGAGGTCTATGGAACGATGCATGCTTGGAATAACAAGGAGAGATAGAAAAAGGCTTGATTGGATCAGACAAAAGACCCAAGCGATAGATGTCATAAATAGAATCAGATCCCTAAAGTGGCAATGGGCGGGGCATCTCGCTAGAAGGACAGACGATAGATGGACCACAAAGATAACGCAATGGTATCCCCGAGGCGTGAAAAGACCAAGAAGACGCCCCAACTTAAGATGGGACTACGACATAAAGAAACTCGCAGGATCAACTTGGGGCCGCATAGCTAGCAATAGACAACAATGGGCTCACATGGAAATGGAATATATGAATATGTAAAGGGAGGCTACACCATAACAAAATGGTTGAATAAGCTGCATATGATGATGATGATGATATATATATATATATATATATATATATATATATATATAAATATATAAATATATATAATATATATATATATATATATATATATATATATATATATATATATATATATATATATAGTATTATAAGTTTAGAGAAATCGCGATAGGATCCTAATAGTTAATAAACTTCAAGGTCCATTCGAATCATTTGCAGATAGGTGCTACTATTGTCATAATTATTTGAAAATGTATATTTTCAAAAGATAATTTGGGATGGAATGGGAGGACGCAGTAACTCAACATTCATCGCGAGACATCGCCCGAAAAATTGTTGTTCTGTCAGAAAATAGATGACCTCGACATTTTCGAATTATTTGATATATCTGAGAATATTTTGTAAAGTGTTCTGAACCAATTTAATTGAGAAATATTGCGGAGATTCATAAATCGAAATAGAGCAGAAAATGCGGTAAATAGACATTTTAATCCAAACATTTAATGAGATTTCTCATTTTAGTATAGCTAAATATTTCGTGTTTGATTGACATTAATAAAATTGTGTAGTAAAGAGTTCGAAAATAAATCATAATATGAAATTATTAACAATAATTATTATTGTTATTTTAATTGACTTCATAGTCAACGTATGTTAAATTATATAGTTGGTATCAAATATAATTTCCATTTGATACAAAACATTAACAAACCTCTTTGCGACATAATAAGATCAAGATTGGAACAAAATTATACGTTGGGGATATATCCTACTTAACAGGATTGATAAGATAAGTTCATAGTTGAAAAGTTGTTCTAATAATTGGAAATAGCTCATAGATTTGCTGCATTTTCTCAATGCCAAGAAAATATTCATACTTATACACTAAAACCAAAAAGTTTGAAAAGTGCAATGGTCTCCGATATAGGTCTTGGACGGTGGCGTGAACGTTTTTTTTTGCGGGGTTAAAAATAGCATTGTTACATTTTCCTGAACTATTTTTTGGACGTGAGAAACGTTTATAGAATAAAGAAAATTCTTCAATTAAAGCAAAAGCAATTTTTTCAATAAAGGAAAACTTAGGTACACAAATAAGTGTTACAAAAATAAAACTCGTAACACCGAAAGACAATGTTAGATCTTACGCTTTGCCATTCCCCGATTTTCCATTATCAATATCACTATTACGGACATTGATAATAATATCAACGATAACTTTATCACCCATATTATCTACATCCCACATTTTCTTTTCTTCGTTTCGAACATGAGCAATACACTTGGTCCAGTTTTCTGTTGTCACTCGTTCCAATGATTTCTTAAGAAAGCATTCCACATCGACTAACTTAAACGTTCGATTTTCCCGTGCCACATCCTTTCTAATTTGGGCCCAATTTAATTCAATTGGATTCAACTCACAATGATACGGGGGTAACCTTAAGACCGAAATGCCATGGCTCAATGTTAATTAATCTTCAGCAAGTTTCTTATATTTATAGGCATGTATCTTCACAATTTGCAACTCTTTCTTTACACTGCTTTCATCATTAGGGATACTTCGATCCCGTAACCATTATTTAACTTTAGCTCTTCCCCATGCCGGTTATGTCGTTTTTTCGCAGTGTCGACTGTGGTAAAGAGCATTATCCATAACGACGACAGATCCTGGTTCTATATTTTCAGTAATGCGTCCAAAACACTCCTCGTTCATCTCTTCATGGTAGTCTCCCGTTTTTTTTACTTAAATATTCATTCACTATTTAACACGAATCCGCTATCATTTCCTATACGTGTAATTATCTAACGACGGCCTTTTCCAGATGGCATTTTTAAACCAGTTGATCAGCCTTCAATAGCTGTTTGCCGTGCATTTTTCATATTTCCATCTTGCCATACTTTTTTCATCGTGTGCTCCTCGTTGACCAATATTTTATCCGTATAATAAATCTTCTTCCTTACTTCCGAAACTCGTTAATTTTCCTTAGATACTCTCTTCTCCACAATGCTTTTACATAATACAACACTATTTCTATTTCTTTTCACATAACTAAAATTGAAACCATGTAAGATTTTCCTCAACGTCCCCTTACCTATTATTTTTCCGCCCAGCCTATCTAATATGCGAGAAAAATATTGGTTTACCCCAATAAAAGTTGGAATTTTGAGTAATTTTTACGTTTTTCATCAAGAACAACACGAGAAAACGGTTTTTATGAAAAAAATCCTGTGCGTATGTCGTCGGCCACTTTTAGTTATAAGGGCCCCATATACGGTACGATTCATCTATACGATCGATCTGATGAAAATCGTGACGATTGATTGCATCAAAAATGTCGCTCATACACGAAACGACTGGTCGTAACGATCGATCATTTACTTCTTTAAAGCTGAATGATAAAGACGTGTTCAAATAATTAAAGACGTGCCCCATATAATGGAAAATGAACTTCTTTTCCTTACCTATGTGGCGGTAGCGTTGATTCGGATTCAAAAGAAAAAAAGAAAGTCTAGAAGAATGTGGGTTAAGAAATGGCTATTGAAGCGAAATCAGTATTCGCATGTAAATCTTCTAAAGGAATTAAGGTTCCATCCAGAAGATTGGCACAATTATATGAGAATGACGGAACCTACGTACCTAAAATTATTGAAACTAGTATCGCCTAAAATACAAAAGAACAATACAAACATGAGACAAACTGTCAGTAATCACGAGCGTCTAAGTGCAACTTTGCGTTTTCTAGCCACTGGACGATCTTATGAAGATTTAAAGTACTCATCGATAATTTCACCACAGTTATTGTGAAGAATCATTCTAGAAACCTGCGCCGCCATTTACACAGCATGTCATGACTATTGTAAGGTATGTACTGTAATAAAAGATATATCATTCATATAATTAGAATCAATTATTTTCTTTCAAATACGTAAGACATTAGGATTGAAAGTTTTCAAAAAAAGTCATTAAATTTTGTTCTTTTTCACTTGATAACTGTTCTCGCGATGGCATCTGTCTGGCAAGGAGTAAAGGTTGAGTTTGAGGTTGGGAGGACTGATTATCAATTATATTTAATTGTACAATCTGCTCTTGTGGTAGGGTATGTATTTGGTGTTGAGATGGAGGAATATTCTGAGATAAATAAGTCTGTGAGTATGTAGAAGCCTGAGCTTGTGAGTGTGGAGACGTCTGTGGCTGAGAATATGGAGATGTCTGCGGTTGCGAGTATGGAGAATTGTTAGGTTGAGAGTAAGGAGAAATGAGAGGTTGAGAGTATGGAGAAGTTTAAGGTTGCCAATTTGGGGAAGTGTTATTGAAAATATTGTTAATTCTAGTCACGGACTGTCTACTTATGTTTCCTAGTTCTGCTTCTGGGGTTTCATTGATAATTTTTTCTGCCCAGATACGTTGATCTTTAGGTAATGATTTTAATTTAGAAGCTACAGTTTTTCCGAATAAGTCATATCTATAATCAGGTTTATATTTTGAAGAGTTAAATCTTTTGCCGAATTTGACCCCTGCGAAGATTTTTTCCGTTTAAATGCATTAGGTGTGAGTGGAGGTGGCAAGTTATCGGCAATTTCATCTTGACTTCGACCTGGCGACACTACCTCAGAAGAATTTTCCTTGTCATCGTCATGTTTCTCCACAGGAATATTCTGTAATAGAAGAAATTTGTTTTGTTTCAGTTACCTTCAAATGAAAATGAAGGGAAGGGAATTGGAGCTGTCTTTGAAAAGCGATGGAATTTTCCCAATTGTCTTGGCGCTGTTGATGGCAAGCATATTAAAATAAAGCCGCCGCCTGGTTCTGGTTCATATTTCTTTACTTATAAACACTTCCACAGTCAGGTTCTCATGGTAATTGCTAATGCTAACTATGAGTTGATTTATTTTCACTTCGGTACAAACGGCCGAGTGTCAGACGGTGGGGCAATATAAAATACAGATTTTTATCAAAAACTTATTAACAGTACACTAAGTTTGCCACAACAAGGTTCAGTGAATGGAATAACGCTTCCTTATGTATTTGTTGGAGACGAAGCTTTCGCTCTAAGGGATGATTTTTTAAAACCATTTAATAAGGTCACAGCTCAATGAAACAAGAAGAATTTTCAATTACCGTTTATCCCGAGCAAGACGGATAATTGAAAATGTATTCGGAATTTTAGTTGCACGGTTTGGAATACTGAATAATGAAATTAACTTGGATTTGGATAATATTGCTCCAGTGGTACTGGCTTGTTGTGCACTACACAACTTTTTACGCCGCGAAAATCCAGACACCTACTCGCCGCAAAATAGCTTTGATAGAGAAGACTATGAAAATGGAGAGATTAAAAATGGTCTACAAAGTAACTTGCTTGGTCTCGAGACAAGAAGAGGATCCGGTTTTCAGTCTGCAACTGAAAATAGTAACTTATTCGTAGAATATTTTAATAGAATTGGTGCAGTTCCGTGGCAGAACAATTACATACAGAATAGAAATACCTATACCCTGTTCAGGATACCAAAAAATAAAATGTAAACAAACTAACCTCTAATTCACAATCACTTTTTGTTTTTTGTTTTTATATAAATTTTAAACATATGAATATTGCTATAAACTAGAGTAAAAAATTAAAGATTCAATGTTTTTCATAAATGTGAAGTGTGTTGTATATTAATTTCTAGTTTAGTACATTTTAATTGTTGTAAAAGCGACACCCAAAGAATCTTATTTATGGTTTGTTTAGATTTTATTTTTTGGTATCTTGAGGGTATAGCTTAGTTTAAGTTGAAATTTTAATAAAAACTTGTACTCACTTGTGGAATATAATAAAATAATTTAGTTTAAGCGTATAACCCTTGTCGGTACTCCTTCCGGACACCAGAGAGTCAAGCTGTTTCTTCAATTCTTTCCGAAAGACTGTTCTTAAGTTAATAATCTTCTTTTTTACTTTATTTAAATCTGCAGTATTGTCTATATTTCTCATTTTTTCCAAAAGTACTTCATAACACGCTGTCCTCTTCACGTTGTTATGATAATCTTTATGTTTTGTTTTCCATAAAGGCTCTTGCTCTCTGAATAATTCAATAAATTCAATCAAATCATCATTACTCCATGTAGCCAGTCTGTTTGTTTCGCTCATCGCGTGTTGGTAGGTACGAACGAGTACTAACCCGCTAGCCAAGGCGTGCGATGCGTGCGGCGACTGGCGCCAGTGACCAAATCGAATCGTTGATCGCAAAGAGCCATACACTGTCGATTTATCGTTACGATATTTATGATTGCATGGGTTTTTGTTGCGATTTTCGACATCGTCTTCGATTAATTAAATCGTTAACGATCTTGACATACACCGTCGATTCTTCGTTTCAATCGGTTTGACGCGACGGATCGTACAGATAAATCTTACCGTGTATGGGGCCCTTCACATTTCTTGTTACCCCGATACAGCCTCCGGAGTGCAACAAGTCACCAATTTTATGATTGAGTATTGTTTAGAACATCTCACAGATGAACCCTATTGATTTTCAGCTCACCAGAGCCGGTACAACAGGTGCTATAGTACTTTAAGTAAGACATTTTGTAATTTTTGGAGAAATTTCAGTTTGTTAGCACGATACAGCCTCCGGAGTATATACAAGTGACCAATTTTATGATTGGATATTATTCAGAGCGTCCCAAAGATAAACCCTATTAATATTCAGCTCACTAAAGCCAGTACAACGAGTGCTATGGTACTTGAAGTACCAAATTTTTTTTAATTTTTGGAGAATTTTCATTTTGTTAGCCCGATACTGCCTCCAGAGTGTATACAAGTGACCAATTTTATGATTGAATATTTTTCAGGTCATTTTATAAATGAACCTTATTGATTTTTAGCTCACTAGAGCTAGTACAACGGGTGCTAACGTAGTGTCAAATGTTTGGTCCTTTTTGGAGAAATTTGGGGTTGTTAGCACGATACAGCATCCGGAGTGTATACAAGTGACCAATTTTATAATTGGATATTTTTCCAAGCGTGTTACAGATGTACCGTATTGATTTTCAGCTGACTAGAGCTAGTACAGCGGGTCCTATAAATCCAGATATACTACATTTTTGGTTATTTTTGAAGAAATTTCGGTTTGTTAGCACGATACATCCCCCGAAGTGTATACAAGTGACAATTTTATGGCAGACTATTACTCAGGGCGTCTCGCAGATGCGGAAAAGTTAGTTTTAATCTTTGAAACCGTTTTTTTAGGGATGATCTCGTTTTCATATCTTCCAGCACTTTCTTTAATGTTGGTACTTCATTTTTCATAAAAAACGTATGGCATATTTCGCATCATCGTCGACTTCTCTTTTTGTCCGACCGCTCTTCCTTTTTGGTGCCTGTACTTCTCCATGTACTTTCTATCAGATTCAAAGGTGATGGAATAACAATCCAACAGCTTGTAGAAGTGGAGGCGTTGGTAATTGTACTCCCTGGGAACAAATTCCCATTTTAATTGTGTCTAGTAGACCAGCAATAACAGATCCTGTTTGATAAATAACAGTATTCCTCAATTTGATAAAGATGAAGGGACAAGGAAGACCACAATAATTTATCACTTATTTGAAAATATTTTTAAAGATCGTGACTTTATTATGAATCCATTTATTTTGTCAGCATGTAGTCAACAATTTATCACATACAGGGTGTTTTCAAAGTAATCTGAAAGATTCCTGTGGGCGATTAACTATTCAATTTTAAGACGAAAAGTTTTTATAAAGATATGTCATAAATCTTGTCGTTAATGAGATACAGTGCATTGAATTGTAATAAACGAAGTTTTTTCAATATTCCAAAGGCCATTTAGAATAAACATGTTTTTTCTTATAATTTTCGAAAACCAATAGCGTCACTTATGACAAAAGTATGGCCTAAATAAGTTTCACTCACGGTCAGAGCTCGTATATTGAAAACAATTCAACGCCCTATACATGTTGGCAAATTAATTTTCGCAGTTGACGATGCGCGAGAAAGCCATATAACTTGACAACGTTGTAAACGCAGTTACTGGGAAGAACAGGCGACGTACATTCCGCATGCAAAGTTTTAAAGGTTGTGAGACTGCTAATACGTACGAGGGTAACACAATATTTCGAATTTGGATTTAAAAATAATAAATTATGGCACATGTATAATGCTATATAAAATCGAGCTTACAAAACAAAATAACATTATTGTGTTTTTTATTATTAATTAAATGAATAAGGAAATAAAAACCACGAAAATTGGTTTTTCTTGTACAGACATAATTATTTATTGCTTCAAAAACCATACGGGGAATTCTATAATTACCCCTTATTATTTTATGTGATGTAAATAATAAATAGATTCCAAGAGAGATAAACATTCACCTTCACTTCAACTGATGTCTTTTAAATGGCCCCTCCATAATATTTGTCATTGAGGTTTATTTTCTATATAAATTGGAAGTCAGGTAGATTTTGTAGATAAAGCGTACAATATGATATGGATTGTTAAACGACTTTCTAAATTCAACAATGGTCAACAATTTTTCCTATCTGTTCATAGTAATAGTTAATGACATACCTTAACAGGTATTCTTAATAATATGTAGTAGATAATAATAATGTAAAAATTCGATTTTATACATAAAATTTGAAAAACAAATTGGGGAAATCGCCTTTAGAGATGGTCTAATAAGTATACTAATAATATAAATAAAATATTAAAGTTTTTTTGTGTAAGATATTTCTACTTACAAATGTTAAATTTTGGGTTTTTTGCAAATATTTACTATGAAATTAGAACATCCCTTCACACTTTTTACAGAGTTAGGACTGGCAAAACAAAAAAATCTTGTTTCTGGGTGCCGTCAACTATTGTTTATTTAGAACTATATACAGATGTGCTACAGATATTATATTACTCTAGTGGAATTCGTCTCTAATATCTACAATTTTATAACACTTATTTACATTTTTACATTTGTTGCGTTTAATGTGTTCAGTCATACCACCTACAAACAAACACTATAATGAAAAATATGTTTTAGATGTACAGGGATCATCAAGAGTAAAATAATGATGTGCATTTACAAATGGTTCTTCAAAATCACTTTCTATATCAACTTCATCATCCTCGCTATCTCCGTCTTCGGCCAAATTAGTAATAATATTATCTACAACAGTATCTAAAAGTGGTTCATTGTTCATAAATTCATCTTCAATCTTTTTAACATGGTCACATCTAACTTTCCAATCATTTGCAGAAAATGTGTCAAAAAATTCATTACAGAATTCTTTAAATTTTGTAAAATTTAAGGAAACATTTCGTTGGGCCACAGGTTCTTAAAGTGCCGCTCAAACACTTTCGATCGGATTGAAGTCCGGGTGATATGGGGGTAGCCTTAAAACTTGCAATCCATGTCGAATAAACAATTCATCAATTTTATAAGTTTCATTTTGGGGTTTGTACATTTTTGCAACGTTATAAAGATCCGGTTTTAACATTTGTTCACTGTAATGTATGTTTCCTTCAGAAAGCCAGTTTTTAAATTGTTGTTTAGTAAACGTAGGTCAAGCTATCTTGGATCTTGCAAAGACTACAATGTATGATTTTCACTATGAGTGCATGGCTAACCGTTTTAGTGAAAACTGTACTGTGCTGTATACTGATACCGATAGTCTTATATATGAGATTCGAGATCAAGACCCCCATGAAGTAATGAAGATTGATTGTTATAAATATTTCGACACCTCAGACTATCCTCTTGATAACGTTTACGGAATTCCTCAAGTTAATAAGAAGGTTCTTGGGATGATGAAGGATGAGAACAATGGCATCACAATGAACGATTATATTGGGTTACGGTCTAAATTGTATGCAACGCGGTTACTTACCTCTCAAGATGGTCTAGCGGAAAAACGAAAACGTCTTGCGAATGATGGTTATGATAAATAAGAAATAGTCTGCCTTATTCGAAACGTTGGAATAACTAAGAAAGCTAAAGGGGTAAAATCGTCAGTTGTGAAGACCGTAATCACATTTGAAGGCTATGAAAAATGCATTGACAGTTGGAAATCTCATTTGCTCTGAAAATCACCATGTTTATTCAATTGTTCAAGATAAAATAGCCTTGAGTCCTGAGGATGATAAGAGATTTATTGTTCCTGATTCTGATGAGACCCTATCATGGGGGCACTATTCGATTCATGCTAATATGGATGTCGATGCCAGCCATTTCAATTCTCCCTAAAAATTGATATAAGAATAAAAATTAATGTTAGTTATTATTTTGATTTAAACTTTTCAATTTTATATTGTACAATAAAATTTTTACTCATTTTTTTTTATTTTGACTTAAACTACACCATTTTTCTGTCACATATGTTCTCCCCGGCTTGAGAACTCTTCCTCAGGTTGTGGTATTCGACTCCAGTTAATGTATCTTTATAGCAATCACTGGGATGGGGTGAACAATCGATATTAAATTGGACGCCACCAGCTTTTTAAGCGATACTTAAATTAAACAAAATACTAAAAAGGTTAAAAGCTGGAAAACCTTATATTTACTTTAACTTAACAAACGAAATACTAAAAATATTTTAACGCGATGGTCCAAGTTAACATAAATTGCTGAAAATCGAATATCAAATGTTCAGCAAATTATATCTATTAATAACTCAATAGATAATTCACATTAACTGCATATCCAAAATACAAGACGAATACGAACGTCGTTATACAATAAAAATCTCCAATTCTAGATTTCCATGAATTGAATATAAGACAAAGGACTTATCTTTGGAGAGGTTCTGGAATTATTCAGCTCTCAGCTAGGTCCTAGTCGATGGAGATGTCTTCTTAATCCATCCCGGCCGGTTATATGTGTCTCTAGGTTGGTGTTGTCATAGGGCCTACCCAGGGGCTGCAGAGCCGAGGAAAGAAAATATAGTAAAAATCAAGGAAAAATTCTGGGAAGGAAGGAATAAATAGAACAGATAGGAAGCTTATCCTTCAACACATAAAAAACTGAATCTAGTTTTTAAAATAAAACTAACAGAAGTCTGTTCTATCATATTCGCTTTGTTCCCTAAATAAACAGAAAATGCGGAATTATAAAAAAGCTAAAAAATAATGAAAATATATTATTAAAAATTTGCTTCAAAAAGAATATAAAATGTTTCTTTTCTACAATAAAAAAGAATTAAACATACAAAATTCATCAAACGCTAGCCGATATTATAATTTTAAATCAAACAGTAAAAACATCGGGAAAAATATTTCAAAAATCTAACTCACCAGCAAATATGTGAAACCACAACGATGTAGGTACTAACTCATGAATTTTACTGATCGGAAGAGACTTTTCCAATGTACGATATCGTTTAAATACACGAATTTTGTTAAAGAAACAAGTTTTTTAATTTCGAAACATTAGTACGACGAAATTAAAATACCATAGTCCGATAGAAATCGTAACAGGCGATCGGCTTGTTACATTTCTTAATAGACGTTATCAACTGACTGACCATGGGTGACGTCATCAGCATGGTACACTAGTGCCCTTATGGCTTTACATGTTTTCCTCTTGTCCATATCCTCTCTTCTTCATAATTTTGTTTATTCCGCTTCAATCCGACCAAGAATAACAGAGATATATGCTAGTGCCCTTATGGCATCTTTGTACATCCTGTATATAAAAATGTTCTACCTATCACAATGGCGTTTGTTCGACTTCAATCTGACCAATAATAACAGAGATACATTGTAGCGCCCTTATGACATCTTTTTTGTACATCCTGTATAATTATCGAACGTGTCCAATTACATGCGCATAGCAGCAGTGGTGTTACCGATCTCAATGCCGTAATGACCTTGAGGGTTTTCTGACGTCACAGCAGTAATGACCTTGGTTTGGTCAAAAAACTCCAGAATGAACCTTAGCGATTTCCCATATTATTTTACATAAGGAATGAGCCCGAAGATGTGTTGCCTATCTACTTATATATATATATATATCTACTTATATATATATATATATATATATATATTGAGAATGGGAATATAGAGCCTTAATTCTTATACTGACCGCATACCTGATAATCATCACCTTTTGCTTAGATTAATAGTACGGTCGAAAATTACCACAGAAACATCTGTATTGATTTT
This sequence comes from Galeruca laticollis, assembly GCA_963921935.1. Lineage (NCBI taxonomy): Eukaryota > Metazoa > Arthropoda > Insecta > Coleoptera > Chrysomelidae > Galeruca > Galeruca laticollis. Next base: position 126,498,835 of record OY998178.1, read on the forward strand.
CTGATTTAAATATATATATATATATATATATATATATATATATATATATATATATATATATATATATATATATATATATATATAAAAAGAAGATGTAGGAATATCGCGTGATATGTTAACAATAACAACAAAGAGATTCATGGGTAATTCACGCAAAATAAAGGGCTACTGAATCAGAGTGGTAACCGCGGACATGCATGTTTCTAGCTTCCTTCGTCAGCACGGTATAACCAAATAAGGATGTGAAATTTGGGAGCAAAGATGTTAATCGAAACATGGGAAAACACAAAACAACGGATTTCAGCAGGGAAACCAAACGCTCATTTGTGCCTTCAATTGGAAGATCCCGAGTTTTCAGGACAACAACCAAGATCGACACGGAGGCACAAATGAGCGTTTGGTTTCCCTGCTGAAATCCGTTCTTTTGTGTTTTCTCATATTTCGATTAACATCTTTGCTCCCAAATTTCACATCCTTATTTGGTTATACCGTGCTGACGAAGGCAAATGAGCAAGAAACATGCATGTCCGCGGTTACCACTCTGTTTCAGTAGCCCTTTATTTTGCGTGAATTACCCATGAATCTCTTGTTATATATATATATATATATATATATATATATATATATATATATATATATATATATATATATATATATATATATATATATATATATATATATATTGAAGCAGTTTCATTTGGTTGTATTCAATTTAATAAGGATTAATAGTATTACTGGAATAAGTCATATGGATTTTTCCATCTTTTACTTTATTAGCCATCGTTTTAACGAATATCTATAAATTGTTAAAAAACATGTCTAAATTAAATATAGATGCTGATAGTAAAAACAGTGAACAAAATCCTCACTATAATACTGAAGAAAATTTGACCAAAGATATTGAAAGAGACGATATACTCATTGAACCATCAGAATCGAAAATATTGAAATCTGATTCAGATACAACGGAAATTATAATTAATAATTCAGTACATGATGTAATTTCAAAAGAATCCGTCGAAATTAGAATGTAATTTAAAAGAAACGCGGTAAATTTTTATATAGTTAGTAAATATGTTGTTTTATGCAAGGGATTTCAGGAATTTTTAATAAATAGTAAGTAAGTTATGTTAATATTCATATGTATAAAAATCTTCCTCTCTATATATTCTAATTTATAATATTAAAATGTTATTTCCATGTATATACGGCTTTAGAAATTAACAGTTCATACGATAGAGTTTTTAGTTTCGCTAGCAACCCGCAACGAGATAGATCATGATAAAAAATAATAAAAACGTCAGTGAATTGGAAGACGTCAAAAAATTTGGTAAAGGAGATAAATTGTATCCTGAATATAAAAGATTAAAATATCTAATAAAAAGGAAAATTAAACGAATTTCAAAGTAATAATCAGAAGAAATAAGAATATTTAAACTATTACAATACAATTTGGTACGTACTAAAATTTATTCAAAATTGGAATCAGATGGCATAGAGAGTTGAGAAACGTAAAGGTGCTTACAAAAGTCATAGCTGTTGGTGTTGAAAATATTCGAAGTTTGTTTTGGACCACACAACCTTAAATCCGGAGTAATATAAGGTACGAAAATTTTATCAATTTTATGAGCTCATAAAACGGATCTGTGCGTGATCAGTGTCATTGGGGTTTCCTTTCTAACATTTGCGGAGAAAAATAAATACACATTTTCTAAAATTTAACGGTCATTGGCGGTTTATATTTCTATTTAGAATAAGAAAATTATAATTGTATGTTATTATGGTAATAATTTTGGATTGTTACCTATGATATGTGTATATAGATGCAGTAACAATATTTCATAATTAAAATTCCTGAAATCATAAGCTTGTTCATTTTAATATCACAATCCAATAATTAGATTAAATTTGAATGGCGCAATTGAACCCTACCCTTTAATAGAGTTTGTTATGCATGCTTAACGATTATTCAATCACAAATAATAAAATAATGAATAAATATTGAATCCTATACAATATATATATATATATATATATATATAGATATATATATAATTTTTTTTCTTCTATACCATGTTTAGACTGTCCCAAAAAATATATAGGTATGACAACCCAACATCTTGAAAATAGACTTAATGGCCATAGATATACAAAGAACGCCTCCACTGCGCTTCATAAACATGAGAAAAATGAAAAACATAAATTTGACTTTAATAATACTGAAATAATAAACCAAGATTCCAATTACAAAAAACTAACAATAAAAGAAATGATGCATATAAAAAAAGAGAACAATGCGATTAACGATAAACAAGATATCAAAAATCTAAGCCAGATATATTATAATTTATTATAATAATAACATCAACTTATTGAATGTCCCTGGTATATTGTAAAAAGTTGTTTCTAAGGCAGGTATTTTCGAATTTATTGTTTTTGAAATTATTTTATTAGTTACCAGTTTTTGTCGTCTCTGTGTGTACATTAAATTTTAATCTTTCAATCGTTTTCATTTTATTGTTTTAACAACAATGTAAAAATTTTTGAAAATGCTCCGAATTAGAGAGCGAAACGTCAAATAAAAATATAAATTGATAAAGAATTTACGATTAACCTGATGCCCAAAATGAATAAAATTATATACAAGGTTAAAGAAAAACAAAGAATATATATATATATATATATATATATATATATATATATAAGATGTACGAATAGTGCGTGACATATGAACAATAAGCAACGAAGAGATTAGTGGGTATTGCACGCAAATAGAAGAAGGGGCTACTGAAAAGAAGGTAACCGCAGACATGCATGTTTCTGGCTCATTAGCCGTCCTCGGTACGGTACAACCAAGAAAAGATGTGAAACATGGGAGCAAAGGTGTTGAATGAAACATGAGAAAATATAACAGAATTCAGCAGGAAGTTTCAGATGGGAGTGTTATATGCGCCTCCATGTCTATGTTGGTTGTTGTCTCGAATATTCGAGATCTTCTAATATTACTGACACAAATGTTGTGTTTGACTATCCTGCTGAATTCTGTTATATTTTCTCATGTTTCATTCAACACCTTTGCTCCCATGTTTCACATCTTTTCTTGGTTGTACCGTACAGAGGACGGCTAATGAGCCAGAAACATGCATGTCTGCGGTTACCACTCTTTTCAGTAGCCCCTTCTTCTATTTGCGTGCAATACACACTAATCTCTTCGTTGCTTATATATAGTTTTGTAATGTGCAGTGCGTGTGAAACTAATTTATACAATATGATATATAATTAAAATCAAAATAAATGCAACTGATGACTCTGTTTATATAAACGCCGAATAGCTAAAAAAATTCAATTTACCTGATTATTTGGTCAGTACAACCCAGTATTTATCTGACTTGAATACAAGAGACGATTCCTTCTCAGCTCGAGCTTCGGTGATAGTCGGAGAATTTACTAATTTACTGTCTTGAGCACTCCAACGTTCGTGTTAGATAAAAATGGCTAAGTTGGTTAAGAGTCGTGGTTTTAAGGAACAACAATTGATCGTTTTTTCATTCTCAATTTAAATATATTGTGATGTTAACAAATTTACACGTAGGCACAGTTATGTTTGGTATTTACTATCCTTTATTCACATAAACAATTGTTATGACGGTGTATTAAAAATAATATGTCTTGGAATGACAAATATTTATGAAAACACAATGGCGATCAAATGAGAAGAATAAACAACATTTATATTTTTGAACTAAACAGGTGAGCTGAGATTAATTTAGTTTCTTATTCATAAAAAGTAAAAAAATAATTGTTGAGTTCATAAACAATGTGAAATAATTAACTGTTTTCGGTCAATTACATATGCAAACTACAATTCAGTATCTATAGTAAATTTTAACAACAGTCACAAATAAAAATGAATTTATTCAAAGTCAATGAAATCATTTACGTTTAGCCTTCAATGTTCAAAGTATCACTTGTATTTAATAATATACCTTCAATTGTTCTCTATTCAGAGTAATTTTTCTATAGCAAATAATTCATGAAATAATGATTAATTGGTAAATTTTCTTTTAGTTTATGAAAGGAATAAGGTACCTTATTTATCCTTTTGTTATATTGAATACTCAGCAACTACAATCGGATTCCATTTAACAATCGACGTCAGGAGGAAAATTTTGTTTTCCATAGACAAAGAAAATAACAACTTCAAGGAAATATTATTTATTTTTCATCATACTCCAACTTTTTTAACCTCAAAAAACTTTATATCAAAGTCAACGGTAAGTTATCTTTATCGGCATCAGAACTCGTAGGTTAGATGTTTACTATGCAAATGATTTTACTGGACTTCCGTCTTCTCGTAAAATTTTTGGTTTTATAGAACATTCAAGTCACAGGTCATTATGTTAAACTTTTAGTAAAATTTCTATCAAAACGAGGATGATTAAAAGTTATTTTTAATAATTTTGATTTTTATCACTCACTTTTTATACACATATCAACATGATCTACATAAAAAAATAACATATACTGTACAAATTTTACATCTTAAAACCTCTTCTAAACATAGAAATTCTACCACAAATATTTCTCAATGTGAAAATGTTTTCTTTGAAATTTTTCAAAAATAAGGAATTTTGGTTATTCAAAAGCCTTAAAAATATGTACTTATACCCATTTAATTCTAATTTATGTATTAATTTTTCATTTACAAGTATTAACATAGCTAATGTTTTTAGGTTCGTGGTTGGAGTTCTTAATTTTGGAATTGTGCTAGTACTTCATGAAGCGACAAGAAATAATGGATTTTCAGTATTTTATATTGATATTCATATCAATTTATACTTTAAAATTGTATGAAAAGTCAAATTTGACAAATGTACCTAGAGGAGACCTGCAAGTATTTTTAATTACTTCGAAATAAATATCACATAGGTATTCTACTATTATATTATTATACAATTACAATCCTTGAAACATATGGTCATCAATACTTTTTCTACTAAATTCAGTTACCTACTTCTAAGTTCATTGAGAGATTTTGAATTTTTTGTGAATAATTTCATATTATTAATCCGTAATAATATATATAATCTAATATTAACAAAGTATTAAAAACACTATACGTAATCTTTTATTTTAACCCTCTATTAAAACTTTAATATATCTTCTGTTTGATTCCCGAAAAAAGTTTTTTACCTGATTTTAAAATTTTGCAAAATAATTTTTACTTTTAATTGTCTCTTGCGACCGACAGCTGCTAATGATAATACCTATAAAAAGTAATCCTTCAACAATACCAGCTGAACTTCGCTAAAACCTAAGTCGCCACCTACGACCGTAGGAGTTGCCGTCAGCTCTCGCGGAGATGGGAGGGGTTCAAAATTGTGTTCAAATTAAAATAATGATCTTAATAAGGGCGCCAGGTAAGTTTGCCCCGGACAACCACCTGATTTTCATCCAACACCTCTAAACTTACCAAATAGGTGCCAATACAAAAAGAATAAAAGTCGTGAGTCTCTTAACTACGTTTATTCGACAGCAGCAGTAGTCAATAATGCATGTGAACTATCTAAAATGAGCGATAACACTTACTCTTAAGGAATTATGGAACCCAGATAATGTTACACAAGAAAAAAATAGTAGCTGTTCCCAAATAGAAAGCATAATATCGTAAATCAAACAATACCAGTTCAGTCTATAAAAATTCGATAAAGCATCTACAAGCATGTACTTGAGTTTACAGACTAATTATAAGTTATAAATTATTGGTTATAATTATACATTATAGTTAAACAAAAATCATGTAACTCTACAATTACGAAACTACTGACCAATTTACTACAGGCGATATTAATGCATGCTTTACAAAAATAAAACAATGTCGCTTGAGCTCAGGCGCATGCGCAAAATCTATGTAATCACCGGTATGTGGAGTAATATTTTAATTGATTAGAAAAGAAATCCGTAGCATTAATTAACGCTTAACAATTAATAAAAGTATACACCCTAAAACGCAGAAATAATTAAACACCTATATGTTTATTTCTTAGAATTAAGAGTTTCTTTTGATAGTTTAGTTTAATCAAATAAAGAATTGACCGTACTATGCTTGGTAATAAAAGAAAATAATGGAAACTTGCGTAATGATGATCCCTGACGAAGTACGCTACTGATTCCTCGTGTTCAACTTCCAATCTTTGGAACACCACTCCAAATAGTAAGAACTAGGTACGTCAAGAGGAACAGCCCCTTACATGAACCCTAAAGAAAATGTTTTATTTTTTTCAGGTATTCAAAAGACAACAAAAATTATAATTCCCATTTTGACAATTAGCTAGCACTTTATGCTACGCCATTAAAACCTAAATGTAGAATAATTATTTACTAATTACTTATCAATAACTAAAATGTTAAAATTATATCAAAATTAATGTGGAACTTTGCTAATTTCTCCCAGTTTTTAAATCTAAGTGCAAATGAAAATGAATATCACTTAAAATCGAATTAAACTCTAATTAAACGCATGGATTGATCTTTTTTTCCTATTTTTAACTCAATAAAAATGTAAAAAAAAGGATAGGAAAAAAACGGATAACCACAAAACATGTATTTGCTGTTGAAACGAAAGATATGAATAATAAACAATCACTTACCCTTATGCACGGGGTTACTTGTATAAGACAATCTAAAGTGACACCAATTACCAGGTCTGATGTAATTGACAGAGACTACTATACTTCAAAGACCGTTCGCTCCTTCAGAGAATCTATTTGTGATAAAAAAAAATAGAAAAATGAGCCGAACAATTTTCCTAGAGTTAGTAATAAACTTTATAGCCAAAGAAAGATAGTTTTGGTATCAGGAAAAAAGAATAAGTCAACCAGTACATACCTATTATGAACAGTTCTGATCCAAAATGGTGGTTGAAAAAGTAGATATCCAAAATCCGTTAAAACAGGTTTATAAGTCTGACACACCAAACATATACAATTTATCGAAAACTACGATGGTCAGACTTATCAAAGTGGTTTCAAAATAATTCCCACGAATGGATGATTCTTCAAAATCAAAAGTTTAAAACCACAATGGGCGTTACACACCATCTACTCCCAGGCTACCATTGAGAATGCGTCACGGATGGGTGTCTTCTGCCCTTACGCGAAATATTTGGTAGGTACTGCCTAGTATTATGCCTCGAGGTAGCTACAAGCGAGCTTCCAGTTTTAGTAGATCGATTTTACTAATTAGGTACCTTGGCCCAAGGTGGCATTGGATGTGCCAAATTTAATATTAGCATTTATGAATAAAGGTCAGATATGTCATACGGAATGTCCCAAGAGAATTCTGTTACGGAAATATCAGTTCTTACGTAGTAAGTATAGGAAAAATAAATAAATGATAATAATTAAATTACAATATTTATAACAATTCAGGATAATTTAATATTTGTTACCAAAGAAAGGTCTCGATTAAAAATAAACCGTTGCACTCTGCTAGTTATATAATTTAGGTGCTAGATATAACGATCTTTTTTGACTTTCTTCAATGGTAGCTGGAACTGATTCTCTTGTCTAGTTGAGTATTTATGGCTTTTTAAAGTTCAGTTCTGTTTTTGTATTGATATAAATGTATCTGGACACTGTACAGTTGACGAATATCAGGTATTTGCGTTTCAGTATATAATAGATCGGAAAGATAAATTAGTTTTTTGAACTACTATACGGTGAAATCGTTTCTGCGAGTCTTCTAGATTCTGAAGTTAAGTTCTTGCCATCCCTCCTCAAGCAATTATCCTATAATTCAAATGAGGTTCCACCAAAATTTGGTACAGAATTTTTTGTTGACTTTTATCGATGTAAGCCATCACTTGCTTAAACTTGACGAAGACCCATCTACGTTTTTTTAACACATAATTTACGTGATGGTCCCATCTTAGACGAGAGTCCAAATATACGCCTAAATATTTTATTGTCTTTACTGGTTTTATACAAAAATTATTTTCGATGTTTAGTATGTAGTCGGGTAAGGATGTTTTATGGCTACTAAAAGGTAAGTACATGGTCTTTTGAAAATTTATGGATAGCAGCCGATTATCCAACCATTTTTTAAATCTCGCTAAGTCATACTCAACTTTTTTTTAAATCAAACTAATTTTCGCCTTTATAATATATGACCGTGTCGTCGGCAAAACTAATTATTTTTCCAGCTCGTTCTTGTAGAAATAGATTGTTCATGTAGTTTATAAATAGTAATGGCCCCAACACCGTTCCCTGTTGAATTTTAACGTACCTATTGATATCTATTTGATAGGTCTTCTAAACAAATTATGTACTGTATCCCTAACTACTATTTCTTCTAGCACGTCTAATAAGGTAGAATGGTCCACCGTATCAAATGCCTTCCTCAAATCGACAAAAACATCTATTGATGAGTTGTATATCCCAGTAGTTAACGCACGAATCGCATCTTGTGTAGAATTTTTCTCTTGAAATCCGTATTGGGACCATGATGATAACTTTTTTAAAAATTTATTCAAACGAGTTTTGATTATTTTTTCTACGATTTTACTTATCGATGACATAAGAGAAATGGGACTATGCTTATCATTATCGCCACTTTTGAATATGGGAATAACTGCAGATTTTTTAATACAGATGGGAAATATCCTGACTCATAATTAAAAGAACATAACATGAACCATATGATGGAACACGTATTTCTTTACTGTACTGAACGTGACAAAATTAATGACAGTCATATATTGGATTGATAATAATTTTACAATAGGATGTGACGTAGAGAGCGGAATTTAATGCCAACCTAAAATTGATAGTAATTATAAAAACGTGTAATGTAAAAACGAAGTAATTAAAATAATCAAAGTTTATTAAGGATAAGTAGATGATAAGATATTAAAATTGAAAATTTTAATTAAATAAGGGATTATTGCAATAAAAAAGGACGAATTGGGGAATGTTGGGTTCATAAGAAAATATGTTCATTGTATAAACGATCCTCCAAGACAATATGAAGAACTATTTGTTAATTTTGAATAATTTATATATAAGCAACCAACTATTGTTAAAAGATTAAGAGTTAGTTGGCTTTGAACTTCTTGTTTGAAAAAAAGTTGTTTATTAAAAAATAAAAAGGAATCGGGCGTTGGTTTTTGAAAAGGGAACAGCTTGTTGCTGAAGTTCAAAAAAGTGAAGTCAAAATTATAGTTAAATTTATCATTTAAACAAAATCTGTTACACAAATTAATAAAAAGACGTGTTAAGTCAGTGTGTACGAATTTTCCACCCCAGGAAATGAATATTTCTTGAAAAAAAAGAAATATGGAAAAGTGTTAGTAGTTCCAGAAGATCGGCGTCAGAGCGGACATATTGAGAACAGGACAAAAGGGTAAGTGATTTCATTTATTTGGGTCCCAAAGTAAAACATTTGGTTAAAATAAATGATCATTTAAATAATTCGTAAAAGAAAACTTAAAGAAAGGCCTATAAATTTTAAAACTGAGTATAAAAAGGTGGTGGCAAACATTCATAAGAATTCTATATATATATATATATATATATATATATATATATATATATATATATATATATATATATATATATATATATATATATATATATGTTAAAGAACTTTTACTTACCTGGATAATTATCATTTTGTTGTTTTTCTTGATGTATTAAAAGATAAGTACATTGCATCATTCATAATTTGTACAAACACATGTACATGATCATAATAATATCCATCTTCATCACCTATTATTGAATACACATACGTAATTGTGATATTGTAGAATCTTATCCAATTCTTCCAATTTTGTATATATCTATAACTTTTATGCATAGCGTTCATGTATCATCCAGCACAACTGATGCATTTCATGTAAACTATTGAGTCAGCTGAGGAGTGTATCATATTTATTCTCATATACGTAGACGCTGGCTAGATTTGCAGCTGGTATGTGATTAGGGCGCATGAATTTTATACCAGTGGCGTTAACGTATTTAAATTTGAATAATTATTAAATAAAAGGGAAATATTTTTTTTTATTAAACATATGACAACATCATTTGTATTTTATTTACCATCCATAAAATAATAAATAGCTAATTTCAATTAATCCGAACTAAAAATACACATAAAAAAATAACTATATGAAAAAAGATTTTTGATTATCACTGAATTGAGTGATTGGCGGCCTGAGCCCAAAGGGAGATGAGTCTTATGTCCCGGATATTATAGTATATATATATATATATATATATATATATACACAACGTAAAAGTCTAGGGATATTTTTATAAGTAGTCGTGTTTTTACCTGTAATCAACTTGAAAAACTAATACAAAATTTAAAGTTCATATTGTTGTTTAATATGTCAAAAACATTAACTTTTGTGCAAAAAATACAAGTAACCTGAACAGAAAAAATATTCTAAAAACCACTGTTTTTTGAAATGTCAAAAAAATATAAAAAAACTCAAAAATTAAACTTAAAATAAAGTATGGCCACCACGTTGTCTTATCACAACCCCACATCTAGCATTCATGCTCAAAATTACATTTGTTAATGTCTGTTTGAGGTATTTGTGTCCATTGTACTCTCAGAAGCTCTCGAAATTGAAACTCATTGTGAATGTTGCCAATAAATGGAGTAATTCGTCGATGGAACATATCCCATACGTGCTCAATGGGATTCAATTCCGGTGACTGTGCTGGCCATGGCAATACATCAATACCCTCGTTATCCAACCAGTTTACTACAATACGGGCAACATGTGGTCCAGCGTTATGATGCATTAAGTGAAAGTTATCTTCAACTTCACCAGCAAATGGACGAACGACAGGTTGTAGAATAGTATCCAAATATTACTGACGTGTGAGAAAGCCGTGTGGGAAAATGAGTTTAGTTCTTCCGTCAATAATGGTTCCGTCCCATACCAGTAATGTGCCACCTCTGTTTGTGTACACTTAATGCACATATCGCAAGCGTTCCAAATTTCTAGGCTGTCTCCACATTCTCGTCCAACGAGAATCTGGATGAAATCCAAATCAAGACTCATCGGTGAATGAAACTGTAGCCCAGTCATTGTCAGTCCAATTCAGAAACTCTTGACACCAGGTTAATCGTGCAGCGCGATTGCCTCTAGACAGAGGTGGACATCTCAGTGGTCGCCGACTACAAAGATTACCTTCATGGAGATAATTCCTCACCGTATTACTGCCAATTGTCACATTATATGCACGCTGTAATTCATTAACCAACTCGGGTGCTGTTATTGTGGGTTGCCTTCTAGCGGTTAAAACTAAATACCGGGCTTGAGCGGCAGTTGTAGAACGATCACGTCCTGTATGTTGCTCGACTGGACTTCCAGTGTCTCTGAACCGACGCCATAATCGACTTATGACGCTTTGCGAGACTCCCATTTGTTCGGCTACTTGGGTTTGTCGCACACCAGCTTGAAGGGGGCCCAACGCCCTATTCATCTCACCCAACGTTACATGTTGTCGTTCCATGGCAAAAACACACTATGTTTAACACACCTACTCAGCAAGAACAGTATGAAATGACTAAAAATCGAAATTGAACAAAACATTAAAATGTCAGTTTTTCCGTCCCTTGTGAAAAATGTTCTAAAACACATATTGTTATCTGTTTAGCAATTTTTTATACAAAAATAATTTGGAAAGATTCGGTATATATATCAAATTTGACATTTTAATTTCCGATGACATTTATGCAGAATGTATCTAACGAAAGAAATACAATGGAAATTTATTTCACCCAAAGCTCCGCACTGTGGCGGAATTTGGGAAACCGCAATTAAAAGCGCAAAATAACACATTATTCGAATTATAGGGAACACTAGCCGCACCTTTGAACAACTCTATACAATTTTGTCTCAAATTGTAGCCAATTATTTAAATCGCTTACAAAACAGACCACAATGGTTAACTCCCAAAACTGATTTAAAAGTAAACGATATTGTCTTCGTTAAAGATGTGAACACTCCGTCTCTATTATGTCCTCTAGCTAAGATTGTGTAGACTTACCCAGATAAAGACGGTTATGTTAGATCCGTACAAGTTAAAAGGCTGGCCGGCATTTGCATAAGACCAATTTCCAAGATAGTGCCGATTTGCGGGTCTAACGATGCTCAACCACAATAATTATCTTGCTTAACTTTTCCTTTGTTCATATGTATATATTTGTTTATATTTAAAACCCGTCTCTATTGCTTCTGTACGATTTTTTTTTGTATATCGCATCACGCTACCTGCAGGGTGATACTAGTTAAAGGTCACTAGTTTAACCCAACCCGCGTTTTACGCGACAAATAAAACCCAAGCAGAGCAAATTAAAATTTGGTTACACCAAATGCAGAGTGACAATCAACAAAACGTTTCATACTACTTCATTTTTTAACTAAACGACTCCGATAAAACCTTCCCAAATACATTGATAAATTTAAAGGAATCGGCCATGTCCATCACACAGAAATTGGACTCATTAGGCTTTCTGGTTACTCCTGAAAAATCGAGTATTATGTTTTTTACACGCCATAACTTACCACACATGGTCAATATTACAGTAAACGAGATCCCATACACAGTCTCAACATTAGTTGTTTATCTTGGTATTACTTTAGATGAAAAACTTTCTTGGAAAAGTCATGTGGAGAGTATTATTACAAAATGCAATAAAGGTTTAAACTTCCTAAAATTAATACGAAGGACATGGTGGGGAGCGGACCCTCATACTTCCATAACTTTCTACAAAACAAATATAAGATCGATTATAGATTATGGATGTACTCTATATGGAACCGCAGCTCCAAGCTTACTGAAAAAATTAGAAATTGTACAGAACAACGCCATAAGACTTTGTATCGGAGCAATGAAATTAACACCAGTAGAAGCACTTCGAGTTGAAGCCTTAGAACCGCCATTAGAACTTCGTAGAACATTACTAACAGAAAAATTAATGATTAAATCCGATTACAGACAGCCAACAATTATTAAAAATATTTCGGAGTTTAGTATATTAAAGTATAAGTGGATAAAGAGGTCTTTCAAACACGCGCGTTTTTTCGAGCATGACGGCGCAGCCGGAGTGCTCGAAATAGAGCAAGTGTTTGAAAGACCAGTTGTCCACGAATACTTTACGCTATTTTTTTTATTGGTGCACTTTGAAATCATAAAATATTATTATTATATCATTACTACAAAAAAATGCATTTTAGAAGTCCGTCCACGATGCCCAGTCAAGTTTCGTGAAAGTCCATCCTAAATAGTATTTATTTTTATTTGACGTTACGAGATACTGCTGTCAGATCAATAACCAAAAAGTTTCTTTATTTATATTTAAAAGGATACAATGTATATATGAATATATAAATAAATTTTGCAGAAATAACCAAATAAGACATTGGTTCACAATGAAAATATACAATTCAAAAACTAATAAAAAAAGTTTTCATTGATACTTACGTTTCTCGAGTTGTTGTTGTAATATGAGGCATCAATAAAAAATATATATATGACCTTACAAACATATATTGGGCCAAAAATGAGTGCCTAAACAAATGTAAAATTAAACAAAAAGAAAGATGGAAAAATTTATGGCATGAGTATTGCATTGAAAACCCTACAAGATATACACTCTTACATCCAGAAATTCCCAACCAATACTGGTACAGGAACTATCAATTATCGCGTAGTAGTATAGTCACTATAAGTAGACTTACGTTTGGCCATGCATGCTATCCCGCACATCTTAATAAAATAAAAGTAATAGATTCGAACTTTTGCGACACTTGTTACCGTATATGCGACCTGGGACACATTTTTTTTGAATGTAATAAATATACACAACATAGGGGAGATATGTATAGAGAACTAACAAAAATCGATGTTCTACCTCCCTTCAATGTAATGAACTTACTGCCTGTTTATAACGTTTTACTGACATTCATGAAAGCATGCAATTTGAAACTGTAATATTATGTAGCTCCTTCTCCTCTGTAAGTGAACCTACCTTTTCTGTGAGTTAGCCATCCTGAAAGACCCCTGGATGTGAAACGTATATCCTTAGCGTATGCAAATTGATTCTTACAACATATTTGGTACCCTTTTAAGTACTGTAGCTCATGGCTAAATGAACTATGTCCTTCGGTCAAAAAAACAAAACAAAAAACTAAACGACTACATCAAGCCTCCATCGTAGGGGGGAAAATGTTGGAAATACATCCAAAATGTTTGGTCGATACGCCACTGGGCGAAATCGGCGAAAAAAGTACATCTATTAAAACTATCTATACTCCACAATATTGTTACGAACTCGCACACCGAAGCAGATACTAAGTACGGTCCTGTAACGTTATGTTAACGGAGTTAAAAAAATGGCGAGCGCGCCGAATTCTGAGAAGGTCTATTGGGATTTATTGTGACCGTTTTTATAGACATGTTCTCTACAGGTCTTTTAAGGATTAAGCCGGCAATCGAGAAATATCGCGAAAGGCATTTGTTTTTGTGTAAGCCGCAATCCAGAATTCTCTAGTAAACAAAGGCTTTAATATAAATGAAGGACCGATCAGCGGAGGAGTTTAGTTTATAATTCGACATCGTGAGATAAACAGTAAATAAGTGAATACAAATTAAGTGATTATATAAATTAGTTTAAGTGAATATACTGAGTATATATAAAGTGTTAGTGATTAGTTTAGTGTTTAAATAAATTAAGTAAGGGAACCTACCGTGTGTTTAAAATGTATCCCACCCGTTTACTGTTTAAATAAATAACAAAAACACTACAATATATTTCTAAGCAACAAATAATTATATCGGATATCGTAAATGTTTCAATGCATACCCATGTTTCAATGTCATAAACAATTCATAAAAGTTCAAAAATACCCTTTTCGGCTAGATAATATTTAGAATATAATAATAGGTTATACACATTCGACTCATCATATAAATATAAATAGGACAAGGGGACATATAAAAAGCAAAATTTACCTTAAATCGCTCTCAATCTTTTTCGATTCACTGATACCGTCAAGTCCGCTCGAGGCTTCTAGTTCCTCATGTTCAAATACAAATATTTTTCTTAGCAAGTGCGTATTGCAAACTCTTAAGTAAATTTAAGTGATTATACAGTTGTTACGGAATATTGTATATTATGTGCCTTCAAATCCGCACACTTACATTAAGTCAATTCATAATAACATCAAATTTACCGTAAAACTTGAACAAAATAAGTCTATAAACTTTTCATACCTTACAATTTCAAATATAAATAATAAACATGATTTTTTTATATTTCTCAAACCATCACAGACAGACATTACAATTTATAATAGTTGGGTCCACCCATTCACAAATAAATTATAAGCTTACACTGACTTTTAACAGTCCCATTAAATACAAATAATAACAACAGAGAACTAAATATCATAAAACAAATAGCAGTTAATAATAATTACGATCCAAATTTATTTGACAATATCATAAATAGAGAGATAATAAAACAAACTTTAGAACAAGTATTTCCTTCTGATAGAAATAAAAATAAACAATTTTTAAGCTTAACATACTTTGAAACACCATCCTTGAAAATTTAATCATTTTTAGAAACCTTAGACATGAATATTTGCTTTAAAACTGATTACAATTTATCTAAGCTCATTAAAAATAACAAATATAAATCTTCAAAATTAGAGAAATCAGGAGTTTATGAATTAAAATGTAGTAATGACAACTGTGATAAAATTTAAATCGTTAGATGTAGCATTTATGTCACCATTTAAAACATACTATGCACAGGAAATCTCTCAATGGCTTAAGCAACATCCTGGTCGTGTGGTGACAGTTTACCAAGTTGCAGAGCTTTTTGGCATGACATACAATAGAGCAGCCACGGTGGAAATGGCAATTAACGACTTTAGAAAGACAAGAATGTTCCCAGTAAACCGAAATATTTTTCGAGATTACGATTTTGCTGAGAACAATTTAGATGAAAATACAAAAGAAAATATTGGGGATCTGGTGAATGATGGTGATGTGGTAAGTGCTAGTGATATGGAAAATGATGACGATATGGAAGGAATACCAAAAGATATTTCCATACCGAGCATCTCGACAACAAATAGTTTGGATCGTCTCTCTCTGCTAGGTCAAAATTAGTTGCAGATCATGTCATTCCAAGCACTTCAAAGTGTGATTCTGAGGAGATGCTCCACATCACTCCTCCGAAAACTACTCCTAAAAAACTGATTTTATCCAGAAACATATCCCCTATTCCAAATTTGAACATCAAAATTGATTAACAGAAAAAAACCAGAGGGGGCAAGTGCGTGGTGGTTACGAGTACACCCTATAAAGAAGAACTGGAAGAGAGTGAAAAAAAAGTAAAAAAGTTCCCAAAAGAAAAGTTTTTAGCGAATCAAACCGATGTTAAACAAAGAGAAAACAACCAACAAAATGAAAAATAAAAAAACGCAAGAAACAGACTAAGAAAGACTCATCATCCGAGTCAGATATCGAGATGCATTTTCAAGACGATTCTAATTGCGATGAAATTGAAGCAGAGTGCATGTTTTGTCACATCATCTTTAAAGACGATAGAAGTGGAGATGAGTGGGTTCAGTGTGAAGGATGTTTGGAATGGGCCCATACCGGAAATGACACGCCTAACTACATTTGTGATTTTTGTAGGAGTTTTTAATTTATGTATGTTCCTATTTAAGATACTTTGTTTAAAT
Source organism: Galeruca laticollis (assembly GCA_963921935.1). Taxonomy (NCBI): domain Eukaryota; kingdom Metazoa; phylum Arthropoda; class Insecta; order Coleoptera; family Chrysomelidae; genus Galeruca; species Galeruca laticollis. The sequence goes on from OY998178.1 coordinate 126,515,615, forward strand.
GACATTTAATTTTCTCTTTGTTTCTGAAAAAAAATATGTTTTCATTTTGATGTTAATTTTTGGATACACTCTATTTGAGTTTTTATAACTGTATGATTTGATTGTTTTGTATCATTTATCAATAAAATTTAAAAGTTTTTGAGTAAGATTTATTATTCTTTTGTACCTATACTATACATAATTGTACTATTTACATAGTTTTTTCAGGTACCCCATATTAAGTCTTATCAGGCCCCCTGGTAGCCTAATATACCACAATATTTTTAAATAATTTTTTTATAAAAGAATTCTAAAGGTTCAACCGTTTTTTTATTCAGAATTATCTTGCTAGTATAAAAAAGAATCAATGCTGCTAAAATGAAAGCTAAACAGAGATAAAAAATATGAAATTTTTGTAAAAATTAAAATAATACCCCATAATAGGCGACTATCCTCTATAGTCTGAATAATTACAAAAAAAATGTGTAATTATTTACCTCGTATTTTTAATAAAACATACTTACATGCTTATTTCCAGTGGAGGGGTTTTTTCTTAGTACGTGTGCATTTCTATAAGGCTCATTAACGTTGAAAATATTTATCTTATAGACTTTAGTAGAATACTACAGATAGGTATAACGTGGGTCTATGCTAGAATTTTTCGAGTAGACTGTCGCAGACGAACTACCTTATAAGAAATATTGTTGAAGCCGTCGTTAATATTTTCTCGAAATTTAATATTGGGTTGACAAAGATATATTTTCTACAGAACCCTATAATATCTACCCCTTTAGTTTATTTATCATTTGATGCGGCAAATATTACCATATAAAAAACACAGGAGTATATTTCGACACTTGCAGAGAGAAAATACGGTGGGGTCGGCTCTGGGTGGAGAGAGACCATTTAGGGTGAACATTAGCAAAGAAGGGATGAATATAAGCCAACCCGACGAAGTTACGACATGCGTTTTCGACTATTTCGATTTTTAACCCGTGGTAGATGCAGCGCAGACCTACTACCGTTGTTCTGGAATAAATCAGAGAGGTTTGTTTCTGCCCGGGCCTTGCAAGACTGTGTGTATGCTCTGTCAAATTCTCAGCTTTTAGGCAATTTTATATTCTTGTATTGCAAAAATATTTGCTTTCGTTTCTCGTGCATAGGCTGAGAGTTTTGTATACGTTTTCGTGAGGGTTGTTAAGTGTCGGAGTGGTGAAGAAAAACTCGAACTCTTTCTTTCCATACATCGGTTTTTGCATGGTTTTACAGTATAAATGAGAGCAGGTTTTATAGAGAGAAGCTATTACTTGCGAGATATGCCGTAATCTTTAGTGTTGCTTTACAGTGCATCGATTCGAAGTGAATTTTTATTATTGGAAATAATATGGAACGAAGGAAATATAAAGCTCTTTATGGAATCAGAACCATTTTGATGAAGGCTGGTTAAATAGGTAAGGAATTGAACAATTTTAATTTCAAAAATTATTCAATAATTTCTAACTTATAAACATATTTTTTTTGAAATTTGAATGTAGAAAAATATATATTGCACAGCAAGTAAATATAAAAACATATTGTAACTGGCCGATTGACAAAAAGTCTAAACTATGACTAGGGTCGAGTTCTGGGTTCATTTTTTTATAGATAGGTCTTATTACAAGAACGGTTTGTACTAAGTCACAAGTTGCGAGAACAAAAACTTTTCAAGAAATACATTTTCAAAATTAGTAAAATTCACTTCACATGAAGGGTCCGTTTTACTTTACGGATACCTGCATTTAAAAAAAAACTTTTCTACTAGAAAGTAGCAAAGAAAGTTATAATATCACAATAATGAAATGAAATTGCAGATTATGCATGTTTAAGTCTGAAATTTAATTTTGAAATCTATAAAATGAGACATTTTTGAACAACTTTACCAACAATTTTAATACCATAATAATAATATTTATTCGTAACATTACATATTTATCATTTACTATTTCACAAAGATAGTAACTACAAATATAGGGTTGGAGATAGTTTAAACCAACATATCAAACAGCGATTGATTAATTTCAGCTTGTTAAAACCCTTGTGCACGAGCAATATAACTATTAATTATGTTTTCATTAAATTTTATACAAATATAGAAAAAAAAACCTATACAATATTGTAAAAATGTAAGAATGTAACTAAGTTAAGAATAAGAAATAAAAGGATAATTAAATAATTATAACAGGGGTTAAACGTGTGAGTAGTAGAGAGGTAAGTTTAAATGTATACTAATTTTATGTTTCTTTTAATACCTATAATATAATCATTTATTCAGATAGCTTTCTCAAAACGCATGAAGGTATAATTTTAAAATGTTTTAATATATACAGTGCATAAATACAGAATTCTATTTACTAATGTTAACAAAGATTTTAAAGAAATTACATGGACATTCATTCAATATAAACATTTCTAAGCTATCTTCTAGGTAAAAAGGTTTAATACAGGAGAGTGATTAATATCTATTTGGTCGTTAAGAAGATTAGATTTATTTTTGTTTATCTCAAGAGCCTCTAATAAATTTAAACTGAAGAATTTACCGACTACATGGAAAATTTCAAAATTTGGGTCGAAAATGTGATGGTTTTCTAATAAATGATTTGAATATTTAGAATCTGTGAAAATAAGACAATTTGACTTTGATTTATGTTGAATTGATTTGGCGACTGATAATTCAAAGTTGGGTTTGTTAAACTCGACATATTCTTTTTTAATAATTTCTGAAGCTTCATGTTTTAGATTAGGATTATATGGAAAATTATACAGGTTAATTGCTGTTTCTATACCTAGTTTGTTGACGTAGCTACGTTTGTGTTCCGAGATTCTAGTTTTAAAATTTCTACCGAAAGTTCTACCGATATAAATTTTATCACAGTTGTCATTACCACATTTTAATTTATAAACTCCTGATTTATTTAATTTTGAAGATTTATTTTTGTTATTTTTAATGAGTTTGGATAAATTGTAATCAGATTTAAAGCAAATATACATGTCTAAAGTTTCTAAAAATGATTTAATTTTTAAGGATGGTGTTCCAAAGTATGTTAAGCTTTTAAATTGTTTATTATTATTTTATCAGAGGGGAATACTTGTTCTAAAGTCTGTTTTTTATGTTTTTATTTATTATATTGTCAATTAAATTTGGATCGTAATTATTATTAACTATTTGTTTTATGATATTTAATTCTTTGTTATTATTATTAGTATTTAATAGGACTGTTAAGAGTCTGTGTATCATACTATTGAAAGATGCTAGTTTATGACTGAATGAGTGGAACGAACTATTATGAATTGTAATATCTGTATGTGATGGTTTATGAAATATAGGAAAATCATGTTTATTATTTATATTTGAAATGGTTAGGTCTAAAAAGTTTATAGACTTATTTTGTTAAAGCTCTATGGTAAATTTGATATTATTGTGAATTGAGTTTATGTAAGTAATGAAGCTGTCTAATTGTCTATTTTTAACGGAGAAACTAAAATTTCGTCCACATATTGGTGCCAGTACATGAAATTTTTACTAAGGGGTTGTTTATGAATTATTTTTTCTATATTATCCATGATTATTTCTGCTAGTAGGGGGCTGAGGGGTTGCCCATAATCAAACCATCTGTACTGCTATAAACCTCTCCATTGACATGAAAATAAGTTTGATTCAGACACACTTTTAATAAAGTAATTATATCAGAGTGAATTATACGATTAACATTATTGTATGTGAGCAAGTTATCAACAAGAGTTAAAGTTTCTTTAGGAGGTATACTGGGAAATAGATTTGTTATATCTAACGATATGAATTTAGAATTATGGGGTAGTATTATATCTTGAATATTATTAATTAATTCCGTTGCGTTTTTAACTGAAAATCGAGGTTTGAATGAACAATATTTAGAAATGACATCTATGAGAATCTTCGAAATTTTGAATGAAGGTGCTGTGAAATAAGAAATAACTGGTCTGATTTGGTACCCCTCTTTATGGAGTTTAATGAATGAATAAAGTTCAGGGTGTTGCGGATTGGGTAAAAATAATTTATATTTTTCTTTATCATTAATTATTGATTTAGCATAATCTACTGCAAATTTTATTTCTTTCTGTAATTTATTAGTTGGGTCTTTTTTAAGGGTCTCAAAATTGCTTGCCTGAATAAAATTGTTGGTTTTTAATATATAATCTTCTTTAGATAATGCTATTGCTGTATTTCCTTTATCTGCTTTTGTGAAAATAAGACTATTTGACTTTGATTTTTGTTGAATTGATTTTGCGACTGATAATTCAAAGTTGGGTTTGTTAAACTCGACAAAATCTTTTTTAATAATTTCTGAAGCTTTATGTTTTAGATTAGAATTATTTGGAAAATTATACAAGTTAATTTCTGTTTCTATACCTAGTTTGTTGAAGTTATCAAATGAACATGTGGGTTGAATATTATGTTTAATACCTTTTTGTAATAATTAAACTTCTTCATCTGAAAAAATTGTATTTGAAAGATTGACGAATCTATTAAAAAATTAATTTGGTTTGTGGGTTTTTTGATACTGGTTTGTTGGTTAATAGTGACTTTAATTTACGTTTTTTTCTCTGGTATTTTTTGTGAATTATTACTTTACTTTTATCTCTTATGTCCCTATCTAAAATGTCAAACTCTATGGGATGTGGCATATGTGATAGTTGTGAATGAATTACCTTAACATAAATACTAAAAATATATCTTTTACTATACTGAATATTATTTTCTTCTTTTAACCATTTTTCTTTGCCGTAGATACTTGCTTTGTTGGCTGGACTGCTCTTGTTGTCTGTCTCTAATTTCATGTATCTAGGGAATATATGATTTCTGGAACACTGCCCGAAGAACCACAAATTTTGAGTTCACACTACACTTTTTGAAAATAATATAAAATACAATATAGCCAAATAGCTGATATCAGCTTCCTTTAAAAATTGAATAGATGAGGTTTTTACTTGATGAAGATCCATACTGAACTATGAAATAAAACAATATAATTTGTTTAAAACTTCATTTATTTGAACTAATGCTCAATTTAAACTGGTTGACGCGTTTCACTAACACAGTAGCTTTCTCAAAACGGATGAAAATTAAATTTAAAAATGTTTTAATATGTACAGTGCATTAAAACAGAATTCTATTTACTAATGTTAACAAAGGTATTGAAAGAAATTACCTGGAAGTTCATTCACAATAAACATTCCTAAGCTATCTTCTAGCTAGAAATGTTTAATAAAGGAGAGTGATTGATATCGATTTGGTCGTTAAGAAGGTTACCTGAATATTTATTTCTCTTTATCTCAAGAGCCTCTAATAAATTTACCGAGTACATGTAAAATTTCAAAATTTGGGTCGGTATTGTGTTGGTTGTCTAATAGTTAGAATCTAATTTTTTTGTCATAGCTACGTTTGTGTTCCGAAATTCTAGTTTTAATATTTCTAGAAGTTCTACCGATATAAATTTTATCACATTTGTCATAACCATATTCTAATTTATAATCTCATGATTTGTTTAACTTTGGAGATTTAGATTCGTTATTTTTAATGAGTTTGGATAAATTGTAATCAGTTTTAAAACAAATATTCATGTCTGAAATTTTTAAAAATTATTTAATTTTTAAGGATGGTGTTCCAAAGTATGTTAAGCTTTTAAATTGTTTATTATTATTTTTATCAGAAGGAAATACTTGTTCTAAAGTTTGTTTTATTATCCTTTTGCTTATGATATTGTCTATTAAATTTAGATAGTAATTATTATTAACTGCTATTTGTTTTATGATATTTAATTTTTTGTTATAAATATTGGTATTTAATGGGACTATTAAGAGTCTGTGTATCATACTAATGAAAGCTGCTAGTATATGAATGAATGAATGAATGGGTGGACCGAACTATTATGAGTTGTACGTGTAATATCTGTATGTGATAGTTTATTATATATAGAAAAATGAAATAGAATGTATTAACTATACATAATTGCAGTATTCATACAATCTTCAGAATTTAACACTCCGAATGTGTTCCCCTAAAGGCAAAAACTGCCCATCTGGTGGTGCGTGATTTCATAATTATTGGAATTTATTTGGTTTGGGTTATGAAATTGAACACTTGACTAGTTTTTGGGCGTTTCATATATTAGAATCAACTAAACTTAAAAATAAATATTTCTCATGTCACAATTCAGGGAAGGATCCCGTATGTGCCATTACCCAATATTAGCCGTCTTACACATTTGGAGATTTTAAGAATACAATCATAAAAAAGTACCTACTGTACCAGATGAGGACGAATTACGGACAATAACCTTGAAAATAAATGGTGGAATAGTACTTTAAACTATTAAAAGATTTTATTTATCGTATTTACTGTTTTCATATTCCAACACACCCACTAAAAAAAATAAATCTAATAAATTAAATAATCGATTACTAAAAAAACTTGATGGAACAAGAAATATAGTAATAGTAATATAGCTTAAATACTCATTTACTTAAAGCTTAACTTTAACCTTAATTATTTATCTTATTTATTGTTTTCATATTCCAACACACCCACTAAAAAAAATAAACCTAATAAATTAAATAATCGATTCCTAAAAAAAAACTTGATGGAACAAGAAATATAGTAATAGTAATATAGCTTAAATACTCATTTACTTAAAGCTTAACTTTAACCTTAATTCTGCGAATTTCCCTTCGCTAATGGCTTCGTCTTCAAATCGGCTGGTTGTTTGTTGATCTGTGGATACAAATTTCAGAGCTATAACCTTATTTTCAATGTATTCTCTTGTAATAATAATATATCAATATCAATTAATCAATATATTAATATCAATGTGTTTAGCCATTTTATGATTCTTTGGATTGTTTGCTATGCTGATACATGCATTATTATCCTCATATATTATTATCGGCAGAGGATTTATTAATTCTATACTATTTGTTAATGTTCTTAAGAGGGCCTCACGTTTTAGGAACCTGAAAACAGTTGGCACCCGTGACTTGCAACAAAATTTATGTCAATTTGTAAACAACAAATCTAAAGAATGCAGTGAAATTAAGTGTTGAAATTTCAACACAATGTAACTTGGTCCTTTGTCTTGGGGATCAGGTATTTTGGTTGTTTTATATTCTTATTGAAAAGATATAAGCCATTAAGTTATAGTGTGATTTTGACAGTTTTGACAATTTGTGGTCACCAATTTGGACACCAAAACCTGATCCCCAATAGGAAGCCTAGAGAATTCGATTCTGAAAATATGAAATCTCAAATGATTGTATTTCTTGAGATTTGTTGCACGCAAATTTTTGCAAACGGACAACTTTTTACTTTAGTTCAACCGTTCCACCGTCTTGATGGATGGCGCTGTATAGAACTTCAATGACAGATGACGACGGTCAAATCATAGACAAACAATATTATTACTTTCTCTATGGGTCAAATGTTGTTGTCATATGTTTTGTGTCCATAAAAATATCCCAAATTTATAGTTTAGTGTGTATTGCATTTTCGCATATTAGATGGGGTTGGATGGAAAAGAAATAATACCAATAATGCATTATATAAAAACAAAAAAACTATTTACCATTCACGTGATCAAACATATGTGTATCTGTCATTTTATAGATGGAAAAAAGAGAATGAGCCAACTATTTTTTTGTACAAGGAAAAGTGCTTCAGTTCCAGTCTCCACAACACACATGATCAATCTTTGCAAACAATGTAGAAGCAAACTTGTACATGTTGATTCTATGTTTGCTTTTGTACTATATATGTCGATCTCCCCACAATATTATTTGTCATTACAGATCTTTCAATTTACATTTTTTATTAGTTGTTATAGTTGCTTTGTAAGTTTTTTGAAACGTTTGCTTTTTTAAATTGAGATTCCTCATTGTACCTTTTACTTTCCTCTTTCCATTAAATGTAAAGCATTGTATTATAAGTAAATATTTCTCTGTACAATAAAGAAATTTGTAAACTTTTTGTTTATATTATTTGTTTTAAGATAAAATTGAATATATTTACACATGCAGTTGAAAGAAGAGCCTACATGTCAAATAAATTTTGAAAGCAACCAACAGAAACTCTGAAACTGATACAAATATGGTTAGATTGAGGCAAAGTTGTGAGACGACGTTCTGTGTTTTCAGACTGATTGGCATATTTTCAATCATGAAAATTTGCAACTTTTCCGTAATTTAATTTTCTTAGCATGAAACAAAAATTTATAATTTTGAAACATTTTATTATGTTAATATAAATGGTACAAATTTTGAAAGGTAGAATGTTTTCAAAGTATGTATATTTTTCTTTCATTGTTGATTTCTAGCAATTCCCACAATGCTGTCACTTGGTATCCATATTATTAAATAGCACATGTCCTTTCATGCAATATGTAATGGACCTTGTATCAGGTGATAATAGTTATATATTTCAATTATCACTATTATATTTTTATCAAAATAAATTATTTAATTCTTGTCTTTTGAGAGCGGTTTTAATTTTTCTTCGTTCAGATACTTGAAAGGTCACTTCACTTCAGTTAAGCATTTTTCGCTAACAAACCCATATTATCATTAAAACAGGGTTTCAAGAGAATGTTGAAAGATGTTTTGATGATACTAGAACAAACAATCAGTATTATTTATCTGATATTTTCACATTAATCAAATAATACAGTAAACATAACCTCAAATGTAGCTTTTATAATAAAAAATACGGATTGCAGGATAATTTACATTATCATAACTTTAATTTTTGATATCGGGTCGATACTATTATTTACTTTTTAACAATTTATTTCTTTCAAAAATATTTATGAAACGCTTAAATAATGAAAAATCTACACTCAAATGGAAATACTTGTCAGCAAGTTTTGTTTGGATGCAACCTAAAAAACAGAGATAAGTTTTCTGTGTTCACAAAAAGTTGAAATATTTGAAAGCAAAACATCTGGCCTAGAGATGCATTTCTTTGAACCGTCAAGAGTGGAAAGACAGAGAGAGAAAATATGTTGAATAAGTAAAAAGCGACTCAGTACTACTATCGACATCTATCGTAAATATTTTGAACCAAATAATTACTAGATAAGTAACTAGTATTGTGTAGCTTTTTAGGTTTATATACCTGTGAGGATGCCCCTCTTAACCACTTTACTTCTCGCGTGGCTTCAAAAAGAGCCATGTATTCAGCTTCAGTTGAGGATGTAGCAACTGATTTTTGTTTCTTGGTATTACAGGAAACAGTGCAATCATTGAATACTTTGAATAGGCATCTTGTGGTACTTTGTCTATCAATTTCACAGCGTACCCAATCTGAATCAGAATATCCAACTATTACATCATCATAATGATCTTTTGTGTACGTTAGGTTTAAATGCATAGTACCTTTAAGGTACCTATCTTAACACTTATATATATATATATATATATATATATTTTAATTTTAATCCGTTTTTCTAATAATAATAATGAAGAGTTATGGAAAGCCTTAAACAGAGTGTTAAGATAGGTACCTTAAAGGTAGTATGCATTTAAACCTAACGTACACAAAAGATCATTATGATGATGTAATAGTTGGATATACTGATTCAGATTGGGTACGCTGTGAAATTGATAGACAAAGTACCATAGGATGCCTATTCAAAGTATTCAATGATTGCACTGTTTCCTGTAATACCAAGAAACAAAAATCAGTTGCTACATCCTCAACTGAAGCTGAATACATGGCTCTTTTTGAAGCCACGCGAGAAGTAAAGTGGTTAAGAGGGGCATCCTCACAGGTATATAAACCTAAAAAGCTACACAATACTAGTTACTTATCTAGTAATTATTTAGTTCAAAATATTTACAATAGATGTCGATAGTAGTACTGAATCGCCTTTTACTTATTCAACATATTTTCTCTCTCTGTCTTTCCACTCTTGACGGTTCAAAGAAATGCATCTCTAGGCCAGATGTTTTGCTTTCAAATATTTCAGTTTTTGTGAACACAGAAAACTTATCTCTGTTTTTTAGGTTGCATCCAAACAAAACTTGCAGACAAGTATTTCCATTTGAGTGTAGATTTTTCATTATTTAAGCGTTTCATAAATGTTTTTGAAAGAAATAAATTGTTAAAAAGTAAATAATAGTATCGACCCGATATCAAAAATTAAAGTTATGATAATGTAAATTATCCTGCAATCCGTATTTTTTATTATAAAAGCTACATTTGAGGTTATGTTTACTGTATTATTTGATAAATGTGAAAATATCAGATAAATAATACTGATTGTTTGTTCTAGTATCATCAAAACATCTTTCAACATTCTCTTGAAACCCTGTTTTAATGATAATATGGGTTTGTTAGCGAAAAATGCTTAATTGAAGTGAAGTGACCTTTCAAGTATCTGAACGAAGAAAAATTAAAACCGCTCTCAAAAGACAAGAATTAAATAATTTATTTTGATAAAAATATAATAGTGATAATTGAAATATATAACTATTATCACCTGATACAAGGTCCATTACATATTGCATGAAAGGACATGTTAAATTTAATAATATGGATACCAAGTGACAGCATTGTGGGAATTGCTAGAAATCAACAATGAAAGAAAAATATACATACTTTGAAAACATTCTACCTTTCAAAATTTGTACCATTTATATTAACATAATAAAATGTTTTCAAAATTATAAATTTTTGTTTCATGCTAAGAAAATTAAATTACGGAAAAGTTGCAAATTTTCATGATTGAAAATATGCCAATCAGTCTGAAAACACAGAACGTCGTCTCACAACTTTGCCTCAATCTAACCATATTTGTATCAGTTTCAGAGTTTCTGTTGGTTGCTTTCAAATTTTATTTGACATGTAGGCTCTTCTTTCAACTGCATGTGTAAATATATTCAATTTTATCTTAAAACAAATAATATAAACAAAAAGTTTACAAATTTCTTTATTGTACAGAGAAATATTTACTTATAATACAATGCTTTACATTTAATGGAAAGAGGAAAGTAAAAGGTACAATGAGGAATCTCAATTTAAAAAAGCAAACGTTTCAAAAAACTTACAAAGCAACTATAACAACTAATAAAAAATGTAAATTGAAAGATCTGTAATGACAAATAATATTGTGGGGAGGTCGACATATATAGTACAAAAGCAAACATAGAATCAACATGTACAAGTTTGCTTCTACATTGTTTGCAAAGATTGATCATGTGTGTTGTGGAGACTGGAACTGAAGCACTTTTCCTTGTACAAAAAAATAGTTGGCTCATTCTCTTTTTTCCATCTATAAAATGACAGATACACATATGTTTGATCACGTGAATGGTAAATAGTTTTTTTGTTTTTATATAATACATTATTGGTATTATTTCTTTTCCGTCCAACCCCATCTAATATGCGAAAATGCAATACACACTAAACTATAAATTTGGGATATTTTTATGGACACAAAACATATGACAACAACATTTGACCCATAGAGAAAGTAATAATATTGTTTGTCTATGATTTGACCGTCGTCATCTGTCATTGAAGTTCTATACAGCGCCATCCATCAAGACGGTGGAACGGTTGAACTAAAGTAAAAAGTTGTTCGTTTGCAAAAATTTGCGTGCAACAAATCTCAAGAAATACAATCATTTGAGATTTCATATTTTCAGAATCGAATTCTCTAGGCTTCCTATTGGGGATCAGGTTTTGGTGTCCAAATTGGTGACCACAAATTGTCAAAACTGTCAAAATCACACTATAACTTAATGGCTTATATCTTTTCAATAAGAATATAAAACAACCAAAATACCTGATCCCCAAGACAAAGGACCAAGTTACATTGTGTTGAAATTTCAACACTTAATTTCACTGCGTTCTTTATATTTGTTGTTTACAAATTGACATAAATTTTGTTGCAAGTCACGGGTGCCAACTGTTTTCAGGTTCCTAAAACGTGAGGCCCTCTTAAGAACATTAACAAATAGTATAGAATTAATAAATCCTCTGCCGATAATAATATATGAGGATAATAATGCATGTATCAGCATAGCAAACAATCCATAGAATCATAAAATGGCTAAACACATTGATATAAAGTACAAGAGGATACATTGAAAATAAGGTTATAGCTTTGAAACTTGTATCCACAGATCAACAAACAACCAGCCGATTTGAAGACGAAGCCATTAGCGAAGGGAAATTCGCAGAATTAAGGTTAAAGTTAAGCTTTAAGTAAATGAGTATTTAAGCTATATTTCTTGTTCCATCAAGTTTTTTTTTAGGAATCGATTATTTAATTTATTAGGTTTATTTTTTTTAGTGGGTGTGTTGGAATATGAAAACAGTAAATACGATAAATAAAATCTTTTAATAGTTTAAAGTACTATTCCACCATTTATTTTCAAGGTTATTGTCCGTAATTCGTCCTCATCTGGTACAGTAGGTACTTTTTTATGATTGTATTCTTAAAATCTCCAAATGTGTAAGACGGCTAATATTGGGTAATGGCACATACGGGATCCTTCCCTGAATTGTGACATGAGAAATATTTATTTTTAAGTTTAGTTGATTCTAATATATGAAACGCCCAACAACTAGTCAAGTGTTCAATTTCATAACCCAAACCAAATAAATTCCAATAATTATGAAATCACGCACCACCAGATGGGCAGTTTTTGCCTTTAGGGGAACACATTCCGAGTGTTAAATTCTGAAGATTGTATGAATACTGCAATTATGTATAGTTAATACATTCTATTTCATTTTTCTATATATAATAAACTATCACATACAGATATTACACGTACAACTCATAATAGTTCGGTCCACCCATTCATTCATTCATTCATATACTAGCAGCTTTCATTAGTATGATACACAGACTCTTAATAGTCCCATTAAATACCAATATTTATAACAAAAAATTAAATATCATAAAACAAATAGCAGTTAATAATAATTACTATCTAAATTTAATAGACAATATCATAAGCAAAAGGATAATAAAACAGACTTTAGAACAAGTATTTCCTTCTGATAAAAATAATAATAAACAATTTAAAAGCTTAACATACTTTGGAACACCATCCTTAAAAATTAAATAATTTTCAAAAATTTCAGACATGAATATTTGTTTTAAAACTGATTACAATTTATCCAAACTCATTAAAAATAACGAATCTAAATCTCCAAAATTAAACAAATCATGAGATTATAAATTAGAATATGGTAATGACAAATGTGATAAAATTTATATCGGTAGAACCTCTAGAAATTTTAAAACTAGAATTTCGGAACACAAACGTAGCTATGACAAAAAAATTAGATTCTAACTATTAGACAACCAACACAATATCGACCCAAATTTTGAAATTTTACATGTACTCGGTAAATTTATTAGAGGCTCTTGAGATAAAGAGAAATAAATATTCAGGTAACCTTCTTAACGACCAAATCGATATCAATCACTCTCCTTTATTAAACATTTCTAGCTAGAAGATAGCTTAGGAATGTTTATTGTGAATGAACTTCCAGGTAATTTCTTTCAATACCTTTGTTAACATTAGTAAATAGAATTCTGTTTTAATGCACTGTACATATTAAAACATTTTTAAATTTAATTTTCATCCGTTTTGAGAAAGCTACTGTGTTAGTGAAACGCGTCAACCAGTTTAAATTGAGCATTAGTTCAAATAAATGAAGTTTTAAACAAATTATATTGTTTTATTTCATAGTTCAGTATGGATCTTCATCAAGTAAAAACCTCATCTATTCAATTTTTAAAGAAAGCTGATATCAGCTATTTGGCTATATTGTATTTTATATTATTTTCAAAAAGTGTAGTGTGAACGCTAAATTTGTGGTTCTTCGGGCAGTGTTCCAGAAATCATATATTCCCTAGATACATGAAATTAGAGACAGATAACAAGAGCAGTCCAGCCAACAAAGCAAGTATCTACGGCAAAGAAAAATGGTTAAAAGAAGAAAATAATATTCAGTATAGTAAAAGATATATTTTTAGTATTTAGGTTAGAAGTAATAGGCATCCTGTGATACTTTGTCTATCAATTTCACAGCGTACCCAATCTGAATCAGTATATCAAACTATTACATCATCATAATGATCTTTTGTGTACGTTAGGTTTAAATGCATAGTACCTTTAAGGTACCTATCTTAACACTCTGTTTAAGGATTTCCATAACTCTTCATTATTATTATTAGAAAATTAAAATTAAAATATATATATATATATATATATATAATAAAAAGGTGCCTATATAGTTTAAATTTACCTTCTGATAAAATGAATCGTGACATTAGTGCTGTCAGTGATATTTACTACTGCTGGTGTTGACTCTTGATCAAAATTGACTGCATTTAAAGTATGAGTATTTGGTGATGATTGTTGAATAATATTAAGAGTTCTTGTATTAATTTTGTTTCTCCTAGAATCATCCATGTAGCCTTCTGCTACCGACGTGCTCTTCCAGCCAGCGTGTCGCTTAAGAGCAGATATATCTCCATATGCATTTATAATGCGAGATATTAGCAATTAATATTTGACGTTTCAAATTGTGACTTGTGTGACTAGCGGTTGCTATGCGACATGTGACTTTCTGACGATCTGCCCGTAGAAGGCCCGTGGATTCCGAAAATACGAAGGATGTGATTGGCCGGCAGACCGTGGATTCCAGAGTGGAATCCACGGGGTATAGTATATATATATCAGTTTAATATCTAACAGGAATGTATATATTATTACATAGTCGTGGAGAAATATATATTATTATTTATGTCATTTTTATCTAAAAAATATAGACAGGGATCAACTTCAAAACCATGAAATCCAAATTGGTTTACAAAATCATCAAAAAGTTCACCTATATGCCTACTTTAAACCATATAGAGATTTTAATAATTTACAGACTTGACCCTTTTCACTTTTTACACATTCTGGTACTTTCATGTAAAGTTATTCTTTTAATGTACTTTTATTTAAAAAGGCAGTCTTCACATCCATATGATGTTTCATTAAAACGAATTGATTTGCAAAGGCGAAGATAACCCTGAACGTAGATATCCTTGCTACAGGTGCAAAAGTTTCATTATAGTCGGATAAATATTTTTGGCTAAGCCCTTTTGCAACTAAACGTGCCTTATACCTACATGAGTTGCCAAATTCATCCTGTTTAATCATAAAGCAGCACTTGCAATCAATAATATTTTGCTTTCTAGTGGTTTTACTAATATCCAAGGTCCGTTCAGTTAAAGTGAGCGAATCTCGCTATTTATCTCCCACTCATTATATTCTTTCATGTTTTTAATATCACGACAAGAAATAGTTTTGACAATTCTGTTTGAAAAATATGATAACAGTTATTATATTGAATGTTATCCTCATTGTAGAATCCTTTTGGCTTGCCCTTGATTCTCTAACGTCTCCTGTTACAGTTTTCATCAGGTATTTTTATATCATGGTTTATGACCTTCAGATATTTTTTCGTTATCCAATTTTGATATTCTCTTTTAGTTTCGTAGGTCTTGAATCTTAAAAGTTTATTCCATCACTATTACATCACGGCTGATGATAACTTTTTCAGTCTCTATTCTCCACAATTTATATCCGTTTGGCTCATATCCTATAAAAATGCATTTATAGGATTTATTATTTAATTTGGGTTTTCTCGTTTTGACGAGCACGTACCTGTACTGTAGAGCCGATCACTTTTAAATGTGGCTGTTTATTACACCACATTTCATACGGTGTATGCATCATGCAAGCACTCTATAATAGTGTTTTTTGCAAGAGTGTTTTTCTTATTACATTCGGGCGATGGTATTTCAGGAATATCCTTA
The DNA here is from genome assembly GCA_963921935.1 of Galeruca laticollis. Lineage (NCBI taxonomy): Eukaryota > Metazoa > Arthropoda > Insecta > Coleoptera > Chrysomelidae > Galeruca > Galeruca laticollis. The sequence continues at coordinate 126,531,493 of OY998178.1, forward strand.
TCGATAAAGTTTTACACATCCAATTCGATCAGTACTGATCTGTACTTCTCAACATTGAACGAGATAATGTTCCTTTTAGAATTTTTATTGTCCATTTTATATATAATTATCTTTAAAAAACGCTTCTGTAATATCTAGTAAGAAATTCCTTAATGTTGTAACATTGTAGATATTCAATAGTCTTTGAGTATCATAATTATTTGTTATTTGCAGGGAGTAACAGCTGAAGGTGAGAATAGTAATTTATGCACATGTTGCATACATTATTTTTTCTACAGCCCTATACAAAAAAATAAAATTCAAATAGAAATTTGGGATATTTTAATTAAGCTCCTTCGGTAAATTACAATTATACGTATTCCAAGTTTCATGAAAGTCCATCCTCGATGCCCAGCCAAGATTCATTGTATTAGTTATACGTATTCGAAGTTTCATGAAAGTCCATCCTCGATGCCCAGCCAAGATTCATTGTGTTAGCTTATGGGAAGCGTGAAATAAAGTTAACGTTATGGCACTTTTTTTAACGCTTTTTTACTTTTTCTAACTCTAACCATAAACAACCACTTTAAGCGCTGCAAACCGATGAAATATAAGGTACTTTAAAGATAGGGCGTAGAAAAAATATGTTTCTTATAATTTATAGTCAAATATCTTTGGTTGAAACAGTCTATTATTTCCCTCATGTCACTTTCTGCTTTTTCTTCTACTTCATTCCAATCGCGACCTGTATATAAGATGACTGTCGTGTGCAAAGCTATTTGTAATCACCGCACTTGTACGATTAAGAATTGCGTTCATGTATACTATAAACAAGATCGGTCCCAGTATTGTTCCAAGTAGCTGTTCATTAATTTATACCAAGTACCTCTGAAACCCTTGATTTCTAAGACCCTCCTCGTAAGCTGCGTGGGATTGACGTGTCGAATGCCTTAGTAAGATTAAGAAATACACACATGGAATGCAATCCCTTATCGAAATTTTGTTATAGTCTGGATGTCAAAAAAGGAAAGAGAATAATAATGTGTCGATAGTTTCTCGCGAAAACCAGATTGATAATGTTTATTCAGGTAGCTTAAGATTCTTGCTTTTAAGATTTTTTCAAAAACTTTTACAAAATTTGTTATTAAGTAAATAATAAATTTTTGACCCCGGAGATAAAAAATCACCCTCGATGTTTTTTGTAGCTCTATTCAAGACCTTTCCAATAGTATGTAATATTTGAGATTTTCGGTGGAGTTATAGCCAAAATAAGTCCACCCTATGTTTTTTTCGTTTTTTCAAGTATGATTGATGTAGCTCTATTCAAGATCTTTTCAACGGCATAGATAAAATGTTCTAGGTTTTTGGCGTACATTACAGGTGTAACGGCCATCTGAGTGGAAAATGTCGTTTATAAAAAAAATCCGGTTATTTTATTTTTAATGTGCGTTTTTACATATTTTAAATGAAAATAAGTGATCGAAAATGGCTCTTACCGTGCCAATCATCGATTTTCGAGTGATATCAGAGGCCCATAGTGGCTACCATCCAAAATTTAGTTTTTCAAAAAATTCCAAAATATTACTAAACCTTTCTGGTTTCATGAAGAAAACGTGTGAAAACTAATTTGTTACGAAAATATTTAAATGTTTCTTAATTTAATTCGTTTCATGAACAAAATATGAGAAAAATTTATTCAGTGTGAAAACATCGAAATTCCACATGATTTTGTTCGTTTCATGGACAAAATGTAAAAAAATTGATTTTTGTGTAAATATCAAAATTTGACTTGATTTCATTTGTTTCGGGGACAAGATGTGAGAAAAATGGATTTTTTGTGAAAGTATCAAAATTCTGCGTGATTTTGTTCGTTTCATGTACAAAATTAATTTTTTCATTCATTCGTTTCATGGACGATATGTGAGAAACATCTATTTTTTGTGAAAATATCAAAATTTCACTTAATTTTTTTCGTTTCATGGACAAAATGTGAGAAAAATAGATTTTTGGGCTTGCAACAAACCATTAAACGAAAAGGCTAAAACTTCGGTACTAAAAATGAAATAGTTACCCGGACACCTTATAGAGAATACACAAAAATAAATGGAAGTTCCTTATTTACCCAAAAAGCGAAAATCAATGAAGAGGACTAAAATAGGTCATTTTTTTATTTCAAATTAAAAAATATGATGGCTTGAATATCGATATTGTAAAAAAATTCCCAATTACTCATTTCCACTCAAGAGAGCATAAAGCATAAGCAAAAATGAGTTATAAAACAAAATAAATAGAAATTATGCTATGCATAAAAAAGAGTAAAAACTATATGGCGTGCAAAAATCCAGGTCTTATGTCTTTGATAGGACACCTATCAAAGTATTTTCCAATTATTATTATTATTATTATTATCTTTATTGCATTTAAGAAATTTACAAAACCTTATTTTGTAATGAGAAAACTGTATTCGAAATTTGAATACTACTAATTCATCAAAGAAGGCAAAAGCATCGCTAAAAAGCAAAATGAATTTCTATTCAGAAGTATATATAAACGTTGTTAAAACAGAACTAGGATACGTAAAATCTATTGAACGGCTTACATTACAATACGCGGCGAATTCACATACACAATCACACTATACAGTCTTTGGACGAATAAACAAGATGGACCGAACTTCGCAACACATAATACACGAGGAAAAAAAAAGTCAACTTAACGACGGTTTGTTATTATTTTCCCGCAACCGAAAGGATATTGACATAAATGAGATATTCGAAAACAGTTTAATTGAGTCCAGTATAACTCTATCGGTCTATAAAAAAATATAAGTTATCCACTTTTCGGTTACATTTTACTCGCTAAACATGAATAAGTGAATTTTCATTTACTTAAGAGATCATTGTACCACTTCATTCAACAAGTGGTATCAATAGCACTTAGAACCATTGAACACGTACTAATTTAAGTGAACATTCACCTATTCATGCTTAGAGATTAAACTAATTATTCGTAAAATCATTGAACTTACTACTAACCGATAACTAACATTCGTCACTGTTTGTTATTATTAAAGCTTATTCAAGGTTTATTGACAGATGAAACCTTTAAAGATACTTGCGTTCAGCCCCGTTTAAATATTGTTAGTGTTTGTTTGAAGCTGACTTTTTTCTTAATTTAAATTTCACCAAAAATCTTTAATGTATACATTTTAGACGGACGTGCAAATTAGGATCCGTTCATTTCATACTATCACAAATATAATACAAAGAAAGGCTCCGTCCGAATTATAGGTACTATGAAAACAAAAATAGGGCCACATCCGATTTATATTAATAAGACACATTACAAAGAAAGGGATCCATCCGAATTATACTATAGAAACGTATTACAAAGAAAATGCCACATCTGTTTCGCTTGAGTTGTCAGAACTACGAAACAAACAGAAAGCTTTTTTTATATGTACTACAATAAGACCGGTTGAAGAACAAAATGCATTAAAATGAACTAGGAAGAGCACAAACAATCACTAACATCATTTAAACAGAGCTGAACGCAAATATATGAATTATTTGAAACTTTCAAATTGATAAGAAATATGTAGCCATTGCGTAACTTTATTTTAGACAGATTATAAGTAGATATAGTACTAGTACCTTATACATCGTATGGTTCGATATCACATCTTTTATAAGGGGTTTACTTGCGCCACCTATGTTTACCTCGTCAAGAGGTTTTTGGACTGATTATTATTACATTACTTATACTGAAAATGTTTTGTTTTCAATGGCTTAAATTCTTGATTGAATTCTCAATAAACGAAGAGAGGAGCAATTAACAATTTAAATTATTCACATATACATACACGAAATTTATAAATTCATAAATCCATTTATAAATAATATTTGATTCCAAAACTGAAGCTAATATACTTATGTTCCTCCTTTTCGATTCGAAAGAAATTTTTCTCATTTTTATAGAGGCTTTTTAATCATTTCTGCAAAACTGTAGTTAATGATTTTCATTTCATTTCTTTTGGTGGCTTGTATGAGAAAGTCTCATTTTGATTAAATATATTTGATACTTGAATATCTCTGTGGCGAAACTGAAGTGCTTTAGTCATTTTTCAAAAGTTTTTCTGTGACATACAACGGGAAATTAAAACTCCTCTCTCCGCATGGTTCATTCGTATTTTTGTTGATTAAATCCTCTATTTTTTTTATTTCCACATCTGCAACTAACTTGAAAGTCTGCTGCCAGATTTTATATGTTTTGGTGTGTGAAATAGTCAAATATACAAGCACAGAATAAGTATTAAGTATGGAACGGCTGTATTATTTTGAGAACGGCTTGCATAAGCACTATTTTAATAAATTTAGATTTGTGGGGGTCAAAGCAGTCAGAAAAATGCGTTGTGACCAGCACAAGATTTTCTCATACACAATACATGTCAAGTGTTTCAGTCATGTCAGACACTAGATAAAAACTATTGATTTGTTTTGAAATAGTTGAATAATTCACAATTTAAGAAACAAATTGTTTTGCTTTAGTGCTGTATCCACGCACGTAGTTTCTGGCTGCATGGGTCCAGTCCCAAAGCTTAAAAAAACTAGACATATATTGAAAAGTATCACATAAAGTTCTAAGCAGAAAAAATTAAATGTATGGTAGTCGGTAGAGAACCACGTGGGTGTAATTAGAGTAAAAGATCATAGAACAAGTAATGACGTTTGAATAATTAGGGGTTGACACAACCAGTAACAGAAATTTTAAAGAGGAGGTAAGAAGACAAGTAAATAGAGCGACAAGAATGAGTAGCTGCCTGAGAGAAGTTATGTTAAAAAACATATTAATCGCAACATAAAGCAAGGTGAGCGTATATAAAATAGTGGTATGATATGGCCCAGAAAACCAAAACACGTTTTTCAAACGTCGAAAATACATCATGTTCGTTACGAAAACACGTCAATTTATGACGTTTTTTCGACGCCAAATTCACGTGAATTTGTCTCATCTAATAAACGTCAACTTCATCACGTACTTTGTACGTCACCTTCATCACGTACTTTGTACGCAATCTTTATCACGTTCTGTATACGTCATCTATATCACGTATATGATACGTTTTGTTCATCACATTTCTTTGACGGCATGGTAGTGACCCCTCAATGTAATCTCTAATTACAGTAGTATAAATAAAACTCATGTGGTACTTTCAAACTTGTTTGTAACAATTTTTTTTTATTTAAACAGAATTATATAATAATGTTACACTTACATTTATTACATGATTCTGCCTGATCTCCTAAATATGGTATACCTATATCCACTGTTGGCTGCGATCCACTACTTTTGGACCTAAAAATTCCCATCTTTTAGATAAAGATACATTACAATAAAACGATATATGCAAAACAATCATTCGTTTGCATACCTTGTTTGGATATCCGTTTATAATTTATTGTTAGCGGACGTTCGTGTTGACCACTTTGACTTTGAGTGTTATCAGAATCATCAGAATGACAAAATCTGTTTGGGCGAATCCTATTTCTGACGATATTTTCATCCCCAGAAGAGTCCAAATTGGATATTTCCGCTGCTTTTCTTTCTTTTTGTTGAGCTTTTTCAAGGTTATCTAAAATAAGAACGTGGAAACATTGGACTAATACGATTATAAAATAAAATTTCAAAGAAATAAAATCCTACAGCCCAGTTTATAGTAAGGTACTATAGTTTCTGGAACTCATTTTGAAGTGTATGGATTATATATTAAACTTACCCGTTTTATACAAACACCTTTTGATGGGATATAATGCCCACGTTGAATTAACCTCTTCGTTTCTAGCTAACGCGCGGTTATATTGCAGCTTAGATGCAAATGGAGGCCGATACACTTGAGATAGCTCGGGAGTAAACCATTTATCTAGCACTGTACTTACACTACCATCGCTAAACTCTACTATTATATATGGTAACATTTGTGATGCCGTTTCTGTGGGTGATATATATGATGTGATGCCATGCCAAAGGTATAGATATATAAATAAATATATAATAAATGTACCATGCAATCAGTCACTGTCACCTTCTTTGTTCTCGAAAAGTGATGGCAGTGCGCATGCATGCTAAATCTTGTAGAAATTCGCACCTGCGCATTGTACCAGTCCTGCGATCGCCTCTAAGCATGTATTGGAAATATGTATCTATGGGTCGAATAGCGTATTGGAATAGTACTTTGCTCGTAATTCAGGTGTCCCTGGATCGATTCCACGTTCAACCAGAATTTTTTTTTCTAAGCTTTATGTTTTTTTCCGAACTGTCAATCCGACTTTAGTAAAAATAACAATTTGTAAATGGCTATCATATTTTTTTCAATACTGTATACCTTCGCGAAGCTCGCTATCGGTAAGATGGCCGTATAGGTAGACGTTTTGCCACAGAGTAGTTTTATAAAATAAAATAAAAAAATAAAAATTTACAGCCTGATATCCAGTAGGTATATCCACGTATGCATAATTTTAATAACTTTGGAATGAGATGTACAAAATTTCCTTAAACTTCTATTCAAAACGATAATTATTGACATTATTCAACATCTCTTATACGTCACTTTAATCACGTAATTAAAAACTCGTGGAAATAACGTGATATAGCACGTGATATCCATACCGCCATAAAATTCGACCAAAAGTTACGTTTATTCGACGTCACCTGACGTCATCTGGTTTTCTGGGGGAGCAGAAATAAAATGGACGAAACAAAAAATTAACTCGGGGTAATGAAAGCTTTAAGATCGATAAAGGGTATAACATTAAAGGAGAGACAAAGAAACAGCAGCATACGAGAGCAATAAAACACAAAACATAAATAATTGGATAATGGCCAGAAATAAAAAATGGAATAAACACATAGTAAGTCCGGACAGAATGGCAAACATATTATGCAAAAATGAGAAACCATTGAGCAGAAGAATAACAGGTAGATGGCCAAAACGATGTGACGGTTAATCTACAGTCAACAAACACCGAAACTGCGTAGTACATGAACAAAAAGAACATTGCAAACAACTTTCCAATTGTACAAGTTTCCCATTGTGCCGATTAACATGCTGCTTCAATAATCTCAGCCTACAATATTTTTTGTCTTCATTTTAGTATATTGGGATGATTATATTATGTCAATCTAGTGTTACTTATGCTCATTACATTTTATTTTTAAGTTTTCTATCATCTACTCATTTCTTGCTTCCAGCATGTTCGTAGTTAACTCAAGTGTAATATGTATGGGCTCGAACATGAAACAGTTCACGAAGTCACTTGTCATTGTATTATAAATTGTGTAAGATGATAACATTTTACTGAATATATTAGTTCGAGTATCTACTGTATTTCTTTTCCTGCCTACTAAATATTAACAAATAATAATAAAACACAGCAAACCCATTGTAATATTCTTTCCCTGATAATGATCCTATCTTCATCCTATATATCGCTTCTTCTTTCTTTTCTGCTGCTGTATATATTCTTTTAACGCGTTGGTTTAGTCTACATTATTTTATGTCTTCGTCCTCCTTCCATTGTTATATCTTCTCCTTCCAGCTGCTATAGATATTCTTTTGACCCATTGGTTTACGCTACATTATTTTCTGTCTTTTTCCTCGTTCCGTTGTTACATCTTTTCCTTCCAGCTGCTGAATATATTGTTTTGACCCGTCGGTTTAGGCTAGAATATTTTCTGTTTTCTTCCTCCTTTCATTATTATATCTTCTCCTTCCACCTTCTGTTTAAAATGTTTCCTCCATCTATATATTGTTTCTTCTTCCACTATTATAATTTTTGCATTACAATCTCTCACATTTTGTAATGTCAGTTTCTTCTTGTATTCTGTATAACTCAGCGAATAATTTCTACTTTTTATAAGCATTCTTAACTGTGCCTCCAAATTATATCCTCTAGAATTAGTCACTTCACTTTTACTATTCTTCGTAATCTTCTTGAATTCATGGGCTTATTTTAATTTATGGGAAAATAATATATCTGAGTTGGATCGGTTGCTTCAAAATCAACGTTAGTATTTTAAATTGCCTTGATTTAGATATTTCTCTACTTCTTACTTACAGCATAGATTAAAGCTTTAATCTATGCTCACACGCAATAATAATAATAACCTAACTTAATTGTGCTCCACCTTGCTATCACAAGAGACAAGGAAATTTCTGGATAATGTATTTCAAAGAAGATGTGTGATCTCCGATCATTATTTATTTATTACTCTATTAATTTTTAACAAGGGAAGATCCTCTTTTTTGTTTTCAAACGTTACTTATTCATTCTCACCAAACAATTATTGACGTTTACTTAATTTTTTTCCCGTCTTTGTTTCATTTATCATTATATCTGTTCAATTTAATATTATATTAACTTTAATTTAAGCACGCTCTCAAATTATATATACAGTTTCTACCAATTTGTTCTAAAAATATAACTCACCCTTCAGGCGGCAGAGACCCTTTCATATACCCACACGCATTTTCGTAATTTGAAATCACATTGGTGACGAATGGGCTTTTTCCTCTTTTAATTTACTTTAATTGCAAAAATCTGTTTTCTCTTGATAATAAAGAAGAAGAATAGACAAATTTTTCCTTCTTCAAATTGCAAATTTTTGTAGGACACGATTTAAATTTCAATCGCAGGGTTTATTATAACAATCCCATGTCGAGAAATAGACTAATAAAAAAACTGAATACCGTTTTTATCAGGGTCTCTTCTCATAAAAACAACTCATCTTCGCATTAAGCTATAGGTTTCTTCCAACCGAAGTAAATACCGTTTTTGTACCGTACAATCTCAGTAACGCAGCAAATTTGATGTAAATTACACATATATTATATTCCCTAATCAGCAGGTCAACTGGGTTTGTATTGTACATGTACCGTTTTTGTGTTGGTTGGAACAGACCTTGTATGAATCGTCTATATCTCCATTCAGGAGTAACTAGTTGGCCAGTGCAGAAGAAGATAGGGCTGCAGTGGTTATTACATATAACCCGGCTTTGAAAATTACAGTGTGTTTAAAGTACGGCACTGAATAGCTAACAATTATAGTAATGAATATCAGTTTTGTGTTATTTGCGTAGATGAAATTGGGATAAAATCAGATCTTTTTCATGAAATTGACTGTCTCGACCCTTACTTCGTGGAATATGCTCATATTAGTGTTTTTAAATGAAACTCAAGGTCTCTAGTTAATTCCACAATATAATACAAGTTATTGAAAATTCTAAAAAATTGACAATTGTTTCGATAAATCAATATCATCGTTTGAAAAATATTCTGACTCAATTCCTTGATAAAAATGGTATAATCCGTATTTGGGGCCGCCTAAAGAATTCCAACTTTCATTATTGTAACTAACATCCTATGGTGTTCTCCTAGACGCATCCGCTTTCTAAATTAATATTCTTGGCAAAACATATTGAGCCATTTCTGTTATTGGACATGTGCCCAATAACTGAATTTTACTAATATCTTAACTGTGTTCGCTGTGTAGTAGGCCAATATGTACTATAATCGCTGGTATATTTAATTTTGATCTCAATGGTTTTAAGATACTTATTGGCTCGCTGTCCAATAACTGTATGTTAGGCGGTCAATTACTGTGTTTTGAAAATTTGTTTATTTTAAAGCGTCTTATAATACCAAAATTGGATGGACTTAATTCAGCTACAATAGATAAAGCAGTTGTTAAATAAATTGCAATGTAGTAGTAGTTCACTTCGAGCCATCGCAAAAAGTATGGGTGACCAAAATCAACACTTTAAATTTAAAATTCCCGATCACAAACGGACTTGTGGACCTTCACCTATTCTTACAAGTGCAGAAGAGAGAATTTTAATCAAGTAAGCTGCATTTTACTTTTTGCTGTTATTCTAAATACCTTGGTAATTTTTTGGGATTGGATATTTACGACATAAAGGCACTCACTGTACTACAACTTTCATTTCGTATTATAGATGGATTGTAGGCCTTGCTAAGTAAGTGTTTCCAAGGAAAAGGGATGACGTTTTTTCTAGTATACAAAAGTACCTAACAACACATTCACGACCCAAACCATTCAGGAATAACCGTCCTGGAGAAGGATGGCTAAAGGTAATGCGCTATATATAAATGTATTTACTTTGGAAAGTAACATATTTATTATTTGCTTATGTAGCATATGTATTGTTTTTATAGGCATTTTTAAGAAGACATCCTGAAATTTCAGAGAGAACAAGTGAAGGAGTTACTTCAAGCAAGCGCTTGAAGCAGATATTCGAAAAGGGTTTTCTAAAATTCAGGATTATATAGAGGAAAAAAATCTTGAAGAAATAATGAAAGATCCATGTCGAATATTCAACGGATTTCCAGATATGTCCAGTAACCGGTAAAGTTTTGGCAACAAAGGGCTTTAAAAATGTATATACCATTGATCGCGGATCATCAAAAGAGAATATAACTGTTATGTTCTCATTTTCGACAAGCGGATCAACATGTTGCCGCATGATATTGTATCCCTATAAACAAATTTCAGAAAAAATATATGACTCTGTTCCAGAGGATTGGGGAGTTGGCCGTAGCGTTAATGAATGGATGATTGCTGAAACATCCTACAAATATATTTCACTGGTTTTCCACCCCTGTTTAGTTCGACAAGGTATACCACTACCGGTGATACTATTCGTTGACGGCCATTCTCTGTACTGAATTGAAGTTATTGCGTCATATCTCCTAATACTTCAATCAGCAGACGTAACTGCCTTTAGACCCATCAAACTAGCTTGGCGAAAATCGGTAAGGAATTGACAGGCGGATCATCCTGGGCAACCTCTAACAAAGGGTTCCTTTGCATTGTTACTACAAGAGGTTGTTCATTCCAGTACCAAACCAGAAATATTAGTTAACGGTTTTCAAGTGTGTTGCCTTATCCACTGGATGCAGACGCTATATATTATACCAAATGTTTAGTTCAAAAAAATAAATAGCAACGAAGAAGAACAAAACACTGTAATAGAGTACCAAACGTTTCAAAATATTGTTGGAAATGAAAAAACTAAACAATTTGGAAGCTTAAAAGAAATTCTAGACACAAGTAATAACGATGATTTTTTTGCCCTGTTCAGAACATGGCAATATTTAAAAAAATAATAATAATAATAATGTCTCTAACGAAGACTCGCCACAAAATAAGTTAACCACCTTAGCCAATAATGACTTAACTAGTGACTACACAACAGCTGCGGATGCAGAAATCATTATGTCTACTGACCAGCCAACTACAAGTACAGTTGTGAATGTGGTTTCAAATCCTGCTATTAACAAATTTGTCCCAACTAGTGACTACACAACAGCTCGGATGCAGAAATGATTATGTCTACTGACCAGCCTACTACAAGCACAGTTGTGAATGTGGTTTCAAATGCTGCTATTAACAGATTTGTCCCTAGTAAACAATTCCTTGGTTGGCCAGAGTCTCCTAAACGTGAAGCAAAACGAGAAACTGAAAGGCTGCTATATGTTATAACTTGTAGCAAATATAAGAAAATTCTGGCAGCGAAACGTTCTCTAAAGAAAGAAGCAGATGAACAGAGAGTAAAGAAGAGGAAACAACGAGACTCGCAAAACAACAAATAAAGTTATTTAATACTCAAAAGAAAGCCACCATTCTCGTCAAAAACCAAGTTTCCACCTGTCACCAAAATGGTATGCCATAATTGTGTTGAAATTATAAAAAAAACAGTGAGGTCACTTGCGATTCTTGTAAGAAGTTATTTCACCAATCATGCATCCCACCAATTCACATACAACATATTCCAGACTCGGATGATAACGATTCCTTTCTATGTCACATATGTTATAAGGGAGAATCCGAAAGTGACACCGAAAGTATAGAAGAAGAATTAAATTTCCATTTAATAAATAATTAAAGTGATGAAATTTAAATCACAAAAAAATTTAAAATCTCGTATAATACCAAGTCGTTTATTATATTTCCTTCCAAATAATTCTCAATTTATTGATTGAAATTTATTCAGATAAACTTTTTATATATACCTACATAGTTATTTTCCATCTAATTTTAAGCTGATTGAAAAATCATTTGGCCCAACTTTTGGTATAAGCGTGCTCTGAATAACATTATTTCTTAAACTTCTCGAAAATTGGGCCATGTCTCATACTTTTTTTTCTTGTCTTTGATATTTTAGCTTATAATTAGTTGGAAAATAATTATGTATATATAAAAATTTCAATAGATTGTGAGTAATTTGGAAAAATGTTTCTTTGTTAGTACGTCATCAAAATTCGATACCAACAATGAGAACGAATTTTAAAATAATGTGATAAATCGAACAATTGAAACCTTTAATAAATAACTACGTAATTAGTGCCGCCCTAGATGTTCGAAATGTCGTCCATCATTTTCAATGCATGAAATCAATCGCTGAGGGGTAGAGAAAACAGCAGCTTCAATTTCTGCCCTTGAAATACTTCGTCTTGTCTGTCGTATCCTTTCAACCATGTCAGCTCTTGCTGCGGGTCTATCGGCATAAACGAGATCTTTTACTCACCCCCACTACTAAAAATCTAAACCAGTTAAGTGTGGAGACCTCGGTGGCCAAAAAAATGAAATTCCACGTCCTATCCACCTTCCAGGGTATGATTGATCTGAGAAATTCCGAACATCTCTAGAATAATGTGCCGGGCACCCATCATGTTGCAAGATCATGCCACGACGAATGGCCAAAGGTATGTCTTCTAAACGAAGTGGCAATTCGTTGCTTAAAAAATCTAAATATCTTTCTCCATTAATAGTCTCATTAAAAAAAGGCCCAATTATTTCTCCAGAATCCCGCACCACACATTTACAGACCAACAACCCTGATTTTGGACCTCCTGCATCCAGTGGGGATTCGTATCAGACCAATAGTGCATATTATGTCGATTTACACTACCATCATTATGAAACGTAGCCTCATCTGTCCACATAATTCGTAAAAGTATTTCAGGATCGTCGTGTAACCTATGTGAGAGCCAGTTACAAAAATCCAACCTGGTATCGAAATATTGAGCTTTCAAACTTCGGTCCAATCCAAAATAGTATAATCATATCAATAAGACACATTGAAGGCCTTCGTTGTTAGTAAACGAAAAATGACTTTAAATGCATTAACTCTCGTAATGCTATTACGAATTTTTTTCGCCAGGCCCCCCATTATTTATATTTTTGGTACATTTTTACTTTAGTTTGCCTTACTTGATTATCATGTTGTTAGTTAAAAATATATTCACACAGCATAAGATAACTTCATTAAATATTTTGGTGTTTCATTGAAACGACATAAAATGGAGGCAAATACATTAGTCATGTTTTCAGAAGTTAACTTTGATTTAATGATATTTTTGGTATGATAAGAATGAGAAACAGATAAGTAGTTACCTACTGGACAAACGAAAAATATTAAAACATTCTAACACCGAATAAGACATGCATTAATACATAAGTAGTCACCTGTGTTCTCCTAAAATACTTTGAACGGTGGTTCGATATATACCAGGTCTCTAGCTATGGCTCTCGTGCTTGAATGAGGGTTAACATTGACATAAGCTAAAACATCAATGACATTTTCTTCTGTTCTACCTCTGCGTTGTCTTGGGCACACAGGAAGATTCACTTTTCCAGTAGTACGCACAAGGTGTGCGAGTCGGAGAAAGTTTATATTAACTGCAACACTATTAATAATTTTTGACATATGCGTCAAAATCATAGCTTGTTTGTTTTCAAATGGGAATCTATTTTGTATCTTACATGGCCATCTTTACAAATTTTGTTGTCATCAGTAAGGGCGTGTTGTATCAAACACCTAAAATCGGTTTAATAATAACTCATGTTAAGACTGTGACAGATTGATGTATTTATTATCAATCAATTACATCCGTCTAAACTTCAGTTATCATTAAACCGAGTTTAGGTGTTTGATACAACGCGACCTAAATCGTAATTCATATTTTAAATTGTATTTGTTGTTGCTGGGTAAATATCCGGTTTTAATTTATATTTTATGCTTTTGATTTACTAACACATCGCTTGAAAACAAATATAACATTCTTGTATAATTGAAAAAATGTAGCACAACTTACTTCACCAGCCTTCTAGATGTTGGAAGATCAATTCCCGCCATTTACATGTTTCTTACGATATCTCAGGATAGAAAAGAGATATCGCCCTGCGGTTGCACTGTTTTATTACTAATTTAGTCTACTTTTTAAAGACCTACTTCAATTTGTATACTCCTATTTAAAATTCTTACGAGAAAATACAATATTTAAAAAAATAAAACAGCGCCCTCTAGCATTTATGTTATTAATCAGATTGCTCCATATTTACAAGTTTTCGATTGTACAATGAAAGCTCTTTCAAGCAACATCAAGTTTATTAAAATCGGTCAAGCAGAACCGGAATTACAGGCGTTTTTTCGTAACAAGGTTCCCACTCTCCCTCACCCTTATTTGAAGAGACTTAAACTAGTCATAATAAAAATATGCAGAATTTGTCGAGGAATCTGATTATAATATTTAATATTGTAATGTTTTTTTTTAAATTTATTTAAACAGCAAACGGGTGGGATAAATTTTAAACACACGGTAGGTTCACTTACTTAATTTATTTAAACACTAAACTAATCACTACCACTTAATTTATATATACTCAGTATATTCACTTAAACTAATTTATATAAACACTTAACTGATTTATTTTCACTTATTCTCTTGTTTACCTCACGATGTCAAATTATCAACTTACTCCTCCGCCGATTGGTCCTTATTTATATTAATGCCCTTTTTACTAGAAAATTCCGGACTGTGTAAGATAATCACAATTGTAAACAATTCATCCCTGCGCGTCCGCCATAATTTTAACTTTTATACCTGGCTTAGACAGAGTCGAATTTAGGGACTATACCAGTGTGCTATTTCGTAACAATATGCTCTTCAATTGAGTAAATTTCGGAAAATTTTGCATTTTAAAATTTTAACTGTCAAATGCGCCCTCTAGCGGTGGACCTACAATACTGAAAACAATTTCCAGGCGTTTCTCGAGGCCACGTTTGTTATAAAGTTTTTTTCCCGAACCTGTGCTATAATCGACTCCTGAAATATGGCCGTTCTTATTTGGCCACCCGTACAATATAATCAATTTTAAATAAAAATTATTTTTCTGAATATTTATTCCACAGCGATGTAAATGGAATGTCAAGCTCTACTTTTTTAAATTACCAGGTCAATATTAAAAATTAATATGTAACAGATTTTGGCAATAACGGGCCATCTTTGTTTTGTGATTTCCTCGTCACCAATCATTGTCCATGATAAGGATTTTTTTATTTTTCATCATACTGTAACCATTTCCATTAGATATGTGATTGCCTTCATGAAATATGGAACTTGTCGGCGTAAATCTGTTTCTGCAAATCGATATTTTTGCAGAAGGAATGGCTTTAAGAAAGCCTTTTTGCCTTTTGTTTCTGTTTTACTACCATTTGAGAACAAGTTGAATGCAAGAACTATGAATGAGCTAACTGATGTTATAGTCCTTTTTCGAATGGAATCTGCTTCTTCTGTACATGCTGCGTATATTTTTTCACAATTATATTTT
This sequence comes from Galeruca laticollis, assembly GCA_963921935.1. Lineage (NCBI taxonomy): Eukaryota > Metazoa > Arthropoda > Insecta > Coleoptera > Chrysomelidae > Galeruca > Galeruca laticollis. The sequence continues at coordinate 126,547,161 of OY998178.1, forward strand.
TTCGACCAAAAGTTTTTTAGTGAATCGTTAACAGTAATCACGTCTGACGATATTGGTAATGATAGTGAGACATATTCAGCGGTACAATTATTTACATAATTACATTTTAAACATCGTTCTAAATATAATTGTTGAATCCTATACAATCGCTTGATATAATCATACATAACGCATGAAAAAAATCACTAATCACACTAAATTCATTACCTATAAATTATAAAACCGTTGATGTATTCATTATTAGAAAAACTTGATACAATTGGAGCGCATGAAAAATTCATTAGCTTTATACCATATAAATCACAGTAAAATTTGTTACGCATCAAAATTTTATTTCTGTCTGAAACTAATTCTTGCACAAAAATAAAATTTAAGTCAGACATTTCTATTTTCATTCTAAAGTTGGTGCTGTTCATGTATGCATTTATTTATTATCATCAGCAACTCTGCAATATAATTATTTGAAAACAATTTACCTTTTTACAAACATAATTAATAAAACAAAGTTGATTTATTAATACGGCTACAATAGCAATAATGTGGCATGTAATTCAATTATAAAACATATATACAATCTTTATGTAATAATTTTTAACTATAATATGAGTATAGTATGATAAAATTAGAGAAATTGTCTAGCACATTTATTAAACCCTTATAATCGTAATTTATGCAACAACTGCATAAAGTGGTACTTTTTTTCACGAATGGAAAAAGTTGACCGCACGATCCGTCAGGCTAGTGCGGCAATTCCATGAGTGAAAAAAAGACACTTTATGCACATGTTGCATACATTATTTTTTCTACAGCCCTATACAAAAAAATAAAATTCAAATAGAAATTTGGGATATTTTAATTAAGCTCCTTCGGTAAATTACAATTATACGTATTCCAAGTTTCATGAAAGTCCGTCCTCGATGCCCAGCCAAGATTCATAAAAGTCTATCCTCGATACCCAGCCAAGTATCTTAGAAGTCCATCCTCCATGCCCAGCCAAGATTCATTGTGTTAGCTTATGGGAAGCTTGAAATAAAGTTAACGTTATGGCACTTTTGTTAACGCTTTTTTACTTTTTCTAACTCTAACCATAAACAACCACTTTAAGCGCTGCAAACCGATGAAATACAAGGTACTTTAAAGATAGGACGTAAAAAAAACCATTTTATTGTATTCTTATAAACATTGTATATATATTTTATAGTAGTTGGTAGTATATTCTATTAACAAAATGTTCTATAAATTGTGCTCATTTTGTGTTTATAGACATTTTGAAAACGTTTCTGAGACTAACATTGTTTCATAATATTTATCGCCAAAACATTTCTACGACTATTATAAAATAGTAAATTGTTAGTCATTGTTCAAGATTGTAAAATCTTGAATTTTATTGTTCACGATACTTTCAAAATATGTAAGATATTTGTATGCTTCCTTTCTTCATTGTATATATTTAAGGCGTAAATTCATTTTAGTTAATAGCGTTGTAAAAATATGTTTCAGAATTGATAAGATCTTTTATATTGTTGTAAATTCAAAGAATAGTTTCATTTTATTTTCAACTTTTGTTAAATACTTTTAAAATATCACGTTTTGCAACAATAATTGTAAATAGTTTTGTTTGGGCATTGAAATAGCACATTTTTGAAAGTCGACATCTTGTCGGATTGTCCTATAGCTAAGAAGTTGGGAAAAGGTCACGTTTCACACTATTATATATTGTATTGTGGAAACCCTAAATTTAGTGTCACTTCTGCATGAATTTTATGGTCGACGGTCGGAAGATATGAAAGAAATTTTTGAATAACCTTTCTGAGTAAAAAGGTTACAATTGCTATTGGAGTATTCAATAGAAATTTAACTATCTATTGAGGGCACCCATAGTTGATTCTTGTCTAGGAGCCCGACAAGTCAAATGATACTGGCCAATAGGATTTTATTTATTTTCGTTTGGTCGACCCAATCCACGTGTAAACACGCCCCTCGCAGATTTCTATTTAACACGTCTCACAACGTGAAGAAATTAGTTTTTTCACTCATCAGTTCTACTACTTATCGACGCGAGTTTTACACTCATCGAATCGAGCTCAACGCTCAACAACAAAGTTAGTTTTTTACACTCATCGAAGTGAGTTCAATACTCTCGATAACAAAGTTTTGCACTCATCGACGCGAGTTTTACACACTCATCGAATCGAGTTCAACACTCAATAACAAAGTTAATTTTAATATTCCTCAAATGGAAACATAAAGTGTCTTCCGATCTGAAACCACCGAAGTTCACCATTCACAACTTTGTACCATTTTGTAAATTTGTATATAATAAATTATTAATTTCGACATTAATTTTGTCAAATTAAGATTATTTATTTAGTTGAATGTCCACGCCAGTTGACGAAGTTCAGCTAGAAATATAATCAAAAACAGTCAGTTTATGCACTATAAAATTGAACTAAACTATTTATTAGACGATAAATAAAAAAATCGAACAATGAATCTGTTTTGAATTTTGCATTGTAAATTAACTTCGTATACGGAAGCAATGAAAATAAGGGTTACATTTGCATAGGAGTGGTGAGTGGTCGATATACGGGGGAAAGTTTATCACGCTCTAACCAGCCCTGAACGCCTTCAACTAAACTATAAGGGAAACTGAATATCGTTTTTTATGTCCGAGATAGATAGCCGACAAAATCCCTGTGACATACGAATTCATTCATACCATTTCAAACGAGGCTATTATTATGGACGATTTCCTGGCTAAATATCTAACAAATGTTGTCAAACAACCACCGTGTTTACCTACTTTTTGTCATCGATGTCAACTTCAAAAAGTGGCCCTTATAAAAGCTGTGTTTGTCGTATTGCTATTCTCCCTACTGTGCGCCGTTACATTGAAATGTGTGTTTGTATACGTTGCTCTTCTCTTCGTTTATATGCGGACAGTCCAATTATTATTCTTCATTTCACGTTAAAGTTATTCACTTCGCTTTACACATTTTTTTTATTAAATCTACTGCCTCTAAATTACTTTTGAATACGTAAAGTCTCAAACAGATTGTTCGGCCTATAGTCAAACTATAAATTCTTGAGAGTTCAATATCGCTTATAATGTAGACACAAAAGGCGTAGGTATAAATTTGTGAGAGAGTTAAAAAATTAACCAAAAAAATTAATTAATTATTCCTACAAACTAAAAATTATCAGTCACAATTTTGCAGGCTTAGGAAAAGTTTATCTAACGTTAAAAAAATGATTAATAAAAATCTCTGCGTACCCTAAAAATCAATAATCAATTATCAAAATAATGCTTGTAATACAGGCTGACGGTCTGATCGAGTTTTTCAACCTCTTATTTTCTTCGTGTTTTTATTCTTTTCAATTTCTCTCTTGACACCACCATGATTACCTTAACAGTTTTAATTTTATAAGCAAAAAACTAAAAAAAATTGTTAATAGTCGAGTAAAAAACTTACTACTACTATATCATATGAAACTATTCTCCATACAATGGCGCAGCTGGTTTTCTTCTAACACTTTTTACATGTAAAAATCACTGTAGCTTGACCTACATAGTGTATTTGGCATTGTAGTCTCCTCCTGTGATGAATTTGTTTCCTAATGTATTAAAAAATCCTTGAAAGTGCACCACTGTGTTTTTGTGTCTTGGTGGGCAATAAATAGCAGACAATGTTACTGGACCATTTTCCTCATTAACAGTCACACTATTGGCCATTGAGTATATTTACTGAAATTTTCCCTTTCGTAGTGTTCTATGCTGTCTATGATGATAATGGCGGTGCCTCCGTGTGTGTTGTTATCGGGGTATGTTGTATAGTAATCTTTATATTTAGGAATCCTTCTTTTTCTTCCTGCTTTCTTAATCGCGCCTGTTCCGTCTTCGGGTGCCTCCTCACTATATATCCAGGTTATCACTCCATCTCTTCCTTGGCCTTCCAATACTCCTACGACTGTTTGGGGATCTGTATCGTGCAATCTTTTTTTCTTTGCAGTGTTCATTTATTTATGTTCTCTATATTACAAATTTTGTCTGAGGTCTGTGTTACGTTGTCTGTCCCATAATGTTTTTCCTGTGATATCACGGACTATTTTCCTTTCACATGTTTCCATCAGTCTTTTTGTCCTTGTTGTATCAGGTCTTGTTACCGAAGTGTAGGTCATAATTGGCCTCACAACTGTCTTATAAATCCTGGCCTTTGTTTCTGTCCGTAAATATTTGTTTCGCCAGATAGTGTGTTTAAGACATCCTACTATTCTGTTGGCTTTGTTTATTTGTTGGGTAACTTGCGCTTCTGTATCTCCATAACTGTGCATTAGAATTCCCAGGTATTTGATTATTTTTTCTTGCTGGATTATCTTTCTGTCCACTTCCAGCTTGCACCTTATTGGATTTTAAGATCTCACCATACTCTTTGTTTTATTCGGTAATATTATCATGCTAAACTTTCTTGCTGTTATATTAAATTGATGTAGAAATCTCTGAAGATCATCTTAACTCTCCGCAATCAGTACGGCATCATCTGCATAGCATACTATAGAGATTGTTTCTCGCTTCAAGCAGCAGAAGGCCGGAACTAGCCTGACGACAAAAACTGCATCGTTACAGGATCGTCCGGATCTGAAGCCTTGTTGTTCATCTGCTAGATCTATTTCGTTGGTGATTTTGGTGGTTATGACTTTTGTAGTCAGTTTAAAAGCGGTGCTGAGCAGGTTTATTCCTCTGTAGTTCTCGGGTACAGCTCTGTCACCCTTTTAAACATCAAGATCGTTGTGTTAGTGCGCCAGCTATTTGGTATTGTATGTCCCGAGATAATTTTCTGTACAAGTATCCTTAGTTGTTCAGTAAGTGTGTTTCCACCGTATTTCAGCATTTCATTTGGAATTCTGTCCGGTCCTGGAGATTTACGGTTTTTTAGTTTTTCTAAGGCTTTAGTAATTTCCTCCGTTGTGACGATTACGTTTTCGGTTGTTATATCTGAAGTTTCTGGTAGGGTCTGGTCTTCGCTTGTCTTAAACAGTTGGGTGAGATAGGAGGTCCAGACGTCGACATCTATTTTATTGGTTTCTGTTAATTCGCTTATTTCTTTTCTCTGCGTTCTAATAAATCTCCATATTTGCCTTTGCACTCCGTAGTAGTCGGCTTCTATTCTTTATGAGAAAGCCCGCCAGTATTCGTCCTTTGTCTTCTTTACTAATGCTTTAGTGTCGTTTCTTATTCTTTTGTAGTTGTTGTAAGCTTCTGGTGTTTGTTGTGATCTTTAATTTAAGTGAGCTCCTCGTTTTTCTTTACACTTTGTTTTGATTTCTTGTCGGAACCAGGGCGTTTTGTTAGGCTTCTTGAGGTTTATATTTACTGTTCTTGTTCCTAACGCTTCACATGCCGCCGAGTTCAGATTATTTTCTAGTTTTTTCCATGCTACCTCTATGTTCTCTTCGTCCAAGATTTTATTTGCTTCTATTTTGGAAGTTGATCTTTTCTGATATAGATGTCTGATTGATGGTTGCCACATACTTTCGATATTTATTCTTTGTGTTTTCTCGACTGTTTGCGATCTTCTTGTTTTCCGTCGGACTTCCATTCTTATTTTGCAGATAAGCAGACTATGGTCACTTCCTACGTTCGCAGAATTCAAGGTTGTCACATCTAATATTTGAGAAGGGTATATGTTCTTATTTGTTGTTATGTAATATATGGTTGATTTCTGACCCCTCGTATTGTGAAATGTATGTTTATGTTGTGTCTTATGTGGGAAGTAGGTGTTATTGATGCGTAGTTCATTGTATTAATTGACTCCTCATTATCATTTAGCACGTCTTCATTATATCTCTGTTTATGCCTAGTATTATGTTCTTCCCGATTCGAGCATTAAAATCTCCCATCAATAAGAGAGTATCGTTTTTTTGGGATATTATCTAGGGTTTTTTGCATTTCCTCATAAAAGGCCTCTTTTTCTGCCTTTGGCTTACAGTCTTCCGGGACTGTATAAACATACTATATGTAGTTCTTCATGTTCTGGTGTTAGTTTCACGTGTAGTATTCTTTCTGAGACGTAATGGCAATCCTCTATACTGTCTTTGATTTTTTGATGGATGAGTATACCCACTCCTGCTTTAGCTCTTTCTTCTCTATTGACACCACTAGATATTAAAGTGTAATCATTGTATTGTTTCTGTCCCTTTCTCTTCTATTTTGTCTCCTGTTGTGCACATATGTCGATCTTTCCGTGTCGTAGTTCTTCAACGATCTTTTGTTCTCTATTTTTCACTGATTTTATATTCCACGTTGCAACTCTGATCATATTTTCTTCTTCCAACTCATATACCTTTTCCTTGCATGGTTCGTCTTTTTTAAATCATTCATGCTTCGGGTTTGTGAGTATGTTTTTCTTTTTACCCCGGGTAGGTTACTAGCTTCACCCAAGAACCTTCTTCCTTTATCCGGGTTTAGGACCGGCAACGTGAACGCTAGTCTACTGGATCCACCCAACGCCACGCAGGAATCCGTACGTAATATTTTCCGTGAATAAGCCTCAGAGATCACCATAATGCCAATGTTTTGTTCATAAATGAATGTTTCGAGTTCTTGTGCATGATGTTGAAAGCCGTTGGCATTCCATACTGCCATTTTATATTTTTGATGTCATTAGACCAGTTCATTGCTGACAGTAAATTGAGCAGCATTGTTCCCATCTGCTCCATGAGTTTACTGAGCATCTCTTCGAGCTTGTTCAAATTGTTGACTGGTGACTGATGTTGTTTGGTTACCAATATTATTTGGTATACTGTTGTTAACTACTTGTGAATAGGATATATCTAGCTGTATTTGCAGACTTATTTTGGTTGTGCCTTCTGAGATAGATTATTTTCTTTGTCGAGGTCTGGATACATTATCTGCTGCAACTTCCCTATATTTATAGAGGTGATTACTCTCACAGTTGGCATACTTTACCTCATTGTTTCGTGTTTTTCGCGTGCATTCCTTTCTTTCGTGCGAGCCTGCACATTTTACGCACATGAATAGTTGTCGACAGTAACTCTTCCTATGACCATATGCATGGCATCTAGAGCATTGCGATATAATTCTTTTGATGTGTGGTAGTTCGCATTTTACTACCTTAATGCCAAGTTGCCCTATTTTATATACCTCTTTGTGGTTTCCTTTGGGTTTTATGCCTATATAAAATAACAATGGTTCTATCTTTTATGTTATGTGTATTTACTACCTCATTGTAATGTTCTAGTACAGTGATGGGGAAACTACGGCCACGGAAAGGTTTAATCCGGCCCGTTTAAGAGTGCCGTCGTGAGAATGTTTGAACGCGTTCTTACTTTGTAATGTGACGACCCGCATAAAAACTACCTGCGGCGATATTCAAAACACAATAGTATTCTGGACAAATTCATCCGACCTAAAGAGATGACTCATCTTCGCTCGAAACTTCCAGACACTCTCGCATTTTCGAAAGAACCGGATAAATCCAATTCTCGAACAATCCTTGCAGGTAGGTATAAGTACAAGCGAGGCCGCCCGAAGATTAGTTAGTTAGCGACTTAGTCAGTCTTCTGCAATGACCCGCTGTGACTCGAGTAATTGTTTGTGTAATTCCCGAAACTCCCACTGCCTCAACAAACACCCGCGCAAGAGCATTAGTTAGCAGTAAGCTTTCGTCAATTGCGTTTCTGTGTGTTGTTCTCCGTAGTAGGTAACGTCTAAAATGGATGTTAAAAAAAGAAAAGTGGATTCAGAATGTCGAGTTTTTAAAGAAGAATGGACGTGGAAATATTTCTTTACTTTATTTAAAAAAAAACTGTATGCTTATTTTGCCATTTCAAGAGCAAACATGAAAACCACTCTTTCTCATCGTTAAATGAAGAGGTGAAAAAAATTAAATCGAAAGATTTAATAAAAAATGTATCAAGTCAACAACAATTATTTCGGAGAGCTAATCATTCTCAAAGATGCGCTACGAAAGCCAGTTGTGTGTTGGCTTATAATATTGCTAAATCTAATAAAGCATTTTCAGATGGTGAATTTATAAAGCAGTGCATGATAGATGTGTGCGATATTATGTGCCCTGAAAAGAAAAATGATTTTCAGTCACTGTCTCTCTCAAGATGAACAATCACCGAGAGAATTTAAAATATTGATAAAAATCTAATTTCACAACTGACTACAAAAACTCAAACATTTATTTTTTATTCAATTACCATGGATGAAAGTACAGATATCAACGATACTGCGCAGTTACTCATATTTGTAAGAGGAATCAACGCCCACTTTGAAATTACAGAAGAACTTGCAGGGCTACAGTCAATAAAAGAAACAACGACTGGTGCCGATATATTATGTGAATTTGAAAATTGCATCGATAAACTTCGTTTACCTATTGATAAGTTATGTAATGTAACTACAGATGGTGCTCCTAATATGGTTGGAATCAATCAAGGATTTGTTGGGAAATTTAATTCTAAGTATCCGGAAAATGATGTTGTTTTTTGTATTGACTTATACATCAGGCTGCTCTCTGTAAATCGGCTTTAGATATTGACCATATACTTAATATTGTTGTAAAACTAGTAAATATGATTCGTTCCAGAGGATTATTACATCGCCAGTTTCAACAGTTTTTGGAGTCCGTACATGCTGAGCATTCCGATATCCTGTATTATTCAAAAGTTCGTCGGTAAAGTGCTGGAAAAGTATTTGGTATTTAAAAGACGATATTGTGAATTTTCTTCTTGATAAAGACATTTATAATCAATTTGACGTCTCAGAAAACGAAACGTGACTTTCTGATTTCGTTTTTTTCACATACCTCCTCGTACACATGAATAAACTTAATCTCAAATCGCAAGGGAAAAATCAGTTTCTTTACGATATTTGGCAATACCTGAAAACTTTCAAATTACAGTTATTATTATTTGCTAATCAGATCTCTAAATCTGATTTTTCTCATTTTCCAAGAATGCAATCTTTAAAATTCACTATATCAAACAATAAGATTAAAAAATACGAAATTAATTTGATAAAACCATCTTCAGAATTTGAAAGGAGATTTCAGGACTTTAGAAAAATTGAACCATAGTTTAGTATTTTTGCGACCCCATTCGATGTTAATTACGAAGAAGTTGATGCAAAATTTCAACTTGAGTTAATAGAACTGAAATGTAATACTCTCCTGAAACAAACTTTTCATACAGTACCATTACTAGAATTTTATAAAAATTTTAGTCCAGATAATTTCCCAAAGCTAATTACTCATGCAATGAAGATAATGACATCTTATGTATGTGAACAAATCTTTTCAACAATGAAGCTTAGGAAAACTTCTTTAAGAAACAGAATTACAGATGAGCACCTTTCATCAGTTTTAAGAATTTCTGCTTCGCAAATGGAACCGGACTATGATGAAATTTTGATGAAACAGTCCGAATTTCATTTTTCTCATGCACCATCAACCAGTAATGATACCAGAAAATAAAGTGATAATACTTCACATCAAGAACTACACTAAATTCATTTTATATTTTGTGCTTATAGTTTTCTTACCTTTTGCTTTTTTACTATTAAAATAATAAGTGTTTGTAATAATATATGTATATGTTTATAGAACACATAAATTTTTAAACGATTAAGCATTATTCTTTGGCCCGCTACGATTGTCTAGTTATTACAAATGGCCCGTCTTAAAAAAAGTTTCCCCACCACTGTTCTAGTAGGTCTTTACGCACGGTCTCCGTATGTGTTCCATAATGTAAACCACATAGGACAAACCTTAAGATTTTCTCCCTTTTTGGCCTGAATATGTCATATTCTGTGTTCCTGTTATCGAGCTCTTTGATGAGAGTTGCGAAGTGATCAATCTCTTCGAGTTGAACTTTTATTCTTTCGAAGCCGGTGGTCTTCTATGATGTTTTGAAGTAAATTGTTTATGCTTGAATTACCCCGACTTTTTAGATAGTTACTGATGGGGGCTTTGGAACAGATTTCTTTTTACTTGGTATGCTGGTCATTCTCTTCGTACAAATTAGTAGATTTATTTTGAAATTCCAGTGGTTTTTGCAGCCAGTAGTCAGTCAGTAGATTCTTGTTTATTTTCCCGTGCTGTTTATTTCAGAGCTTCTTTGTCTCTCTTTACTAGTAACATTTATCCATTCTGACTGTATTTATTGCAGAGGCGGTAGATGGGCGCCTTGTTGATGTGGTTGTAAAACGGGTGTCATTTGTGGATTTTGCTGATAGACGGCGTACTGAGGTGGCATTAGTTGCATTAATAGACTGCTTACATTTTGATTTTTATATTTCAGTTGTGTTACAAATCGGTAAAATCTGATTGAGATATATGACAACGCTATTTTCTAAAAACTACGGGCAGTGAGAACTCTTGAAAATTTATGATCCGACTCCACTTGGATTACTTTTCGTTTGCGTTCTGCTTCTAAGTTGTTTATTACCTTTCCATCTGTTAACTAATAGTAGCTCCCCGTATTAGAATCGACGTCGATAAACTTAACAATGTTACACTATCACATTTTTTACAACCTTAATCAATTTAATTACTCTCAAACCTCGTCGGAACATCCTTAACTACCTCGATCACTACAAATGTTAGATGGATGATAAAAACCGCATAAAACGCATCTAGGAACCGATTATTGTTGAACGTTAAAGTGACGTCTACGATTCTGAAGCTTTTCTAAAAGTGACACGTACGATAATGGGCCATTAAATTCGACATTAAGTTGAAAAAGACAAGATTGCTTTGTTTAATGGGCCATGATGTTTTTTTATAGTTTCTTGTTCTGGAAACGTTGTTCAAGGGGAGAAAATTGTAGATGTTATGGATTAAAGTCTATCCTTTTCTCACTGGCAGTTAAACACCCTCATTATACTGGGTGGAGCAAAAAGAACGCATGGATTTTAAAATGCTGTATCACAGGACACTATGACTTGAAGAAATGCTTTTAATATGTATTAACGCAGAAGGAGGCCATCTTTACGATGTTACTTTACAAAATAATTCAATGCTTTGGAGTTATATTGAGAACTTTTCTTTTCTGAACTCTTGTAGTCACCTATTATTGTTTCCATATGCCGTGTTAGTATTCCTTTAATAATTGCTGCTAATACATTGTACGTAATCTTTAATGTGATTCCTCTGTAATTGCTGCACTTTGTTCTCCTTGTATTGGTATTAAGTTATAACCCTATTTTTCCATTCAGTCGGTATATATTATCGTTCTCAGATGCTTGTTAAAAGCTTATAGAGTCTCTTATGAAGTTCTGACCCTCCTTGCTTAAAAAATTCTGCACTAATTCCGTCACTTGATGTTGCTCATATTCTGGTACTTTTTCAAATTCGTGTCTAGTTGCAAATAGTGATGGTAATAATTATAGTTACTTACCTTAATCTCCATTTCCCAATCATTCAGCACTAATGAAATTACTAGATATTCGACAGTTTGGTCACTTAAATCATCCAGATTCTACATCTTCTGTTTTCTTAATACATGAATTACAGCATTTGTCCAACTGTTGGTTATCACTTTGGAGAACGATTCTATCCAATTTAAAAGTAGCGTTGTTCCTTTTACTAGAGCCCATATGAGCTCGATAAGATGAGCTTACAATGGTATGGAGGTAATCGCATTACAAGTAAAATCGAACCATAAAGTTGGGAAAGTGCAATGACCTCCATTTGTACCGATATGTCTTGGACAGTGGCGTGGACGTTGTTATGCGGGGTCAAAAATAACATTGTTACATTTTCCAGAACTATTTTTTGGACGTGGGAAACATTCATAAAATAAAGAAAATTCTTCAATGAAAACGAAAGGAATTTTTTTCATTAGAGGGAATAATAGGTACAAAAATAAGAATGACAAAAAAACTCGTAACACCGAAAAACAATGTTAGAACTCACCCTTTGTCATTTCCCGATTTTTCATCATCAATATCACTATCACTAGTACCTACATTGATAATAATAACATCAATAACTTTATCAGTCATATTATCTATTTTAGAGTTGGTTTCTTGTAAACACAGGATTTCAGGTCGTTTGTCTGATATTATTTGTTGAATTCTTTCCAAGCGAGGAAAGAATCCATCACAATTCCATTGAATAACTTTGAATGGCTTAAGAAGTTAGTTGTTAAGAGCATTGTGAGAGAGGATAATTGAGTTCTTCATCAGTTTGACTATCAGAAGAAACACTTTTATTGTCAGAGAGGTCCTCGGGATTAAGTTGTCTTTTAAGTTTTTTCTGTAGTCGTGTGAGGCGGTTTTTAAGCAATATTTCTTTTCTTTCGGAGTAAAGAAGCTATAAATCACTTAACAGTCCCTATATATTAGAAGTAAATTCCAGGATTTCGTTAAGAGGATCTGAACTACCGTATGAAGTTTCTAAAAACGCTGTGAACTACGTTTCAGAGAGCGTGAATTTGGATGGGTTGTTTTTATAGAGGTCCTGTATAAATATTTGAGAGTTGGGTGTAAGTTTGTGATGTTCAGGAACTAGATTTTTGGTTTTTTCTTAAGGTGCTTAAATGTGTTTTGGGATGTTGTATAAGAGGGGGGGGGGGAATTTGGTTGTTTGTTGGTAATGAGGATTCTGTGGGTGATAGTTGACTGGGGGTATCAATATTGCTGTCAGAGGAAATACCTCTTTTTTGGCCATGGGACAAGGGAGGCAATATAAGGTTAGACAATGGTTCTACATGAGTTGGATCGGCTGTTGATATATTATCCGATCGGGGTTCGGAAGGTGAAAAGTGGGATGAGGGAGTGCCACTGACTGATGTAATAGCTGGTAATTGTGATAGCGAGGGAGGATGGGAGGATATTTCGTTTTGTAGTTGTGACGATGTAGTGTTGATGCAAGTGTCGGCGGTGTGTCCGCTCTGTTTACACAGAAAACACACCAATTTGTCAGTGGAAACGAATATACGATACGAAGTGTCCTCGTGAGTAATAAGAATTGAAGTTTGTAAGTTAAAGTTATCATTATCTGGAATACCGTAAGTAATTCTGCGGAAGCTTATGATGTGTGCGTATTCATCTCCTTGCGCGCCACATATGACAAATGAAACTGGAGAGGCTATTTGCAGTCCAATGTCTTTGAGAACTTTTCCGATAACGGAATGTGGGATAGTAGGAGATACATTCGATATTAAAATACGTTTAGCAGGCGAAATAAGTCTTCAAATAGGATTTATTGTGGAATTGATGCAAATGTTCTGTTGAGTTTTAAGAAGTTCATCAAAAATTGTTGTTGAAGATAGATATATACAGATACAGTTATTGGAGATTCTCGATGCAAATGTGATATTTTTGGGGGAGACGATGTCTCCTATAGCTTTTATGTATTCGAATAAAACGGTGTTCGGAATAGAGTGCAAGACAATTGCTTGCTCGCGGTTAGGAAACGTAGGAGGTGGAGATTTTGTTAAAGTTGCATCAAGGTATGATTTTGTAATATGAACTGAATTTTGTTGAGATAAGGATGGTTGGGTGGTAGTTGCCATTTTGCGAGTAGTCCTGGATGCCAAAACCACGACGTTTAAAATTGAAAGAGGAACAGGAGTCCAAAAGGACCCTGTGAATTAAATAGTAGGAAAATAGCAGTTACCTGTTGTACTGCACTGGAATATTTCTTGATTTATTTGTTGATGATAATATCACAAACCGAAAAACAAAACGGTCACTAATTGGTTTAAAATGTTCTCATTTTGATATTTAATATTTTAACAATTATCAATAGAATAAAAATGCTTAATATGAAATTAACACGAAGATAACGTTAATTACCCAGATAGTACAAAATGCGTGTGCGCTCGTCGGCTACCTGAATAGGAATTATTTCTATCCTAATTTAGTTTCTTGTCACATTACTGTTTCGCCACTGGTGTGACTCTTCAATCTGTGTGGTCCGAACTTTGTTACTCGTTCATTCCTCTTTACTTGTCTAAGGAATGAGCAAAAGCGAGATAGGTGTCTTTCGAGTCGAAATTCAGGCAGACGCCACTATTTGTAGAAAATTCTTAAGCATTAGTAATGAAAGTACAAAGTTTATTTCATAAAAATAACCTTTTCATACGTGACTCGTAAATTGTAGTATTACATACATAACTGAATTTTGAAAAATTCAAGAATACATATTCAAATTATTAGTTGTAGAGATTTTTAAAGTATTTCCGAATTATTCACAAAGATATAAAGAAATATTATAATTAAATATGACAACAAATGGTTAGTAGGAGCCGGAACTTACTAATCATTGCTAAAGCCAGGATTCATAAAGTTAGGAAAAAATCTCCCCGTTCTATTCAACTCGCATGTAGGGTGGGTAATTTCAGGAACATCTCATTTCTGTGCCACTACCTCGACCCCCTCTCAAGACCAAAATCTTGAAAACCTAATTGAAAGATTTTGGTCACAAGAAGAGACGCTGGCCGACCCCTCGCCCTTGTCTGAAGAAGACCAATTAGCTGAAACAATTTTCGAATCAACTACGAAAATATGCGACAGCGGTAGATATCAAGTAAACTTGCCACTAGTCACTCCAACGGCCCACACCACTCTAGGTGACACATTCCTGAAAGCGAAAAATAGATTTCTATCATTAGAAAAGAAATTGCAATCTATTCCTCAATTAGCGCATGATTACAAGGAATTCATAGACGACTACATAACAAACTGTAATAATGAATATAAATACTTTGTTCCTCATTTGTGTGTTCTCCGAGAACACAGCACGAGCACAAAACTTCGTGTTGTGTTTGATTTTTCATCTAAATCAAGTTCCTCTGTTTCGTTTAATGATATATCACTAAGAGGTCCTAGAGTACAACCTGAGTTGATGGACATACTATGTCGATTCAGGACTTTCAAGTCCGTATTCACGGCCGACATTCAAAAAATGTACAGGCAAATCATTACCAATCCTACACAAAAATTCTTACAAAATATCTTTTGGCGAAATTCTCCCTCTGAATCACTCAAAAATATTGAATTAACCTGCGTATCTTTCGGTCAAAAAGGCGCCCCTTACCTGGCATGCAGGGTACTTAAAGATGTTGCACTAAATAATTCACAACTTCCTAAAGCAACAGCTTCATTGCTACAACGAACCAATGTTGATGACATTATCACTGGAGTGGATTGTGTTTCTGAACTACCAAACACGGTTTTTCTCCTCACAAGATAGGATCTTATTCACAAGAATTTTTGCAGAATATTTCACATGCTAACATTGTGGACCGTGAGGTAAACTTAGACCTCGACTTTGATAAGTCATGCAAAATACTGGGGTTATCGTGGTCACCTACCTCTGATTTGTTTCAAATATCATCTCCTGGTCCCCTCGATACTTCTGCGCTGACAAAAAAGAAAATACTGTCAGTTATATCTCAATGTTTTGACCCCATGGGATTAGTCAATCCATTTATTGTGAAAGGAAAGTTGATCATGCAAAAACTCTGGATGTCCAGGGTAAACTGGGATCAAAAAATCACTGACCCGGAGATCATCCACGATTGGAATGAGTTTGCAATGGATCTATCAAGGTTATCAAACCTAACCATTCAACGATATCTATTTTTGAACAAGCCCATAGTATCCATAGAATTACATGGGTTTTGCGACTCAAGTTCTATAGCTTATAGTTGTAATGTATATGTTCGGTCGACATACTCAGACGGTGCTCTAGTTGCTTCTAAGTCTAGAATAGCTCCCATAAGCAAAATAGTAACAATTCCTAAATTAGAATTGTGTGTCATGTTGCTATTATCCCAACTAGTTGAGAGAATGCTTGCCATTTTCGATAACAAATTTAATTTTGACTCTATCAACCTGTGGTCCGACTCTCAAGTCGCCCTTTTTTGGATTTAAGGCCATCCTTCAAAATGGTCAGTCTATGTGAGTAACCGGGTAACCAGCATACAAGAAATCACCAAAACCTACCAATGGCGTCATATAAAATCGTCTCACAATCCTGCCGATCTATTGTCCAGGGGTAAATTCCCTGAAAAACAGTTAAATTTTGGTTTCATGGACCTACCTTCTTATTCGACCCAACAATATCTTATGATTCAATCAATACTTTTAAACCAATACCAACACCCCCAGAAGCAAAAAAAACCTGTTTACTCGCTACTCCAATTGAAACCTCTTATTGGATTACAATGTTTAACAAATATTCATCGTATTCGAAAATACAAAGAATACTAGCTTACCTGTTCAGATTCATCAACAATGCTCGTGACGCCGATTCAAGAACCACCAGCCCTATTCAAGTCACAGAACTGAATGAAGCTCAAAACTTTATAATAAAAGAAACGCAGTCATTTTTTCCCATTAGAACTAAAATCCCTAAAAAATAACTCGGCCATCTCGAATAAGCAGATTCTCAGTTTAAGGCCCTTCCTGGACTCAAACTCTATCATGCGTGTTGGAGGGAGGCTACCTTATGCAAATATTGACTACAATCAAAAACATCCTATCCTCCTACCATCCAAAAGCAACATCACTTCTTTAATATTACAAACAGAACACATCCGTTTAGGTCATGATGGACCTCAAAATGTCTTGGCTAACTGCCGACTAACCTTCTGGCCTCTGAACGGCCTTCGGGAAAGCAAACGCATCATATCCAAATGTACTAGCTGTCAAAGATTAAAAGCTAAAACTGCCCATCAAATAATGGCAGATCTGCCTAGAGACAGAATCAATGTGTCGAGACCTTTTCAGAACGTTGGCATAGACTTTGGAGGTCCCTTCTTGATAAAAAACTAATCTCGGCTAAACTCGCCCACTCAAAGTGTTACCTCTCCCTGTTTGTGTGCATGATGACCAAAGCGGTTCACCTCGAGGTTGTCTCCAATCTCTCCACAGAATTGTTCTTATTCGCGTTGAAAAGATTTATCTCCCGAAGAGGTTACCCATCCATAATTCACAGTGATAATGGCACGAACTTTGTGGGAGCCAACAATCATCTTTCAGCATTAAAACTGTCCTTTTCTTCTACCCCCAACATGGATGAGATCCATCGCTATCTGGCAAACAATCAGATTCAATCGAAATTCATACCACCCAAAAGTCCAAGTTAGGGTGGGCTCTGGGAAACAGGAATTCGTAGTGCTAAACGTCATATGTACAAGGTCATGGGTTCGTCCAAGTTTAATTTCGAGCAAATCACTACCGTGTTTTCTCACGTGGAAGCAATTCTCAACTCCAGACCTCTATATCCTTTGTCAAACGACCCATCAGACTTTACTCCATTAACCCCTGGTCACTTCCTCATAGGAGCATCATTAACCTCATACCCCGAAAAAAATGTCTCAGACCATAACGTCAACAGACTTGATTTTTTCCGAAAATGCACTCAAATACAGCAGTCAATCTGGAAAACCTGGTCTAAAGACTATCTAAATCGTCTACAGAACAGGCCCAAATGGATGAAACCTCAACAAAACTTGGCTATCAATGATATGGTCCTTGTAAAGGACGGAAACAACCCCCCTCTCCAATGGCCCTTGGCTAGAATAATCGCCACCATCCCTGGCAAAGATGGCCATGTTAGAGCCGTAAAATTAAAAACCCAATACGGACATTATGTGCGCCCTATCACAAAATTGATTCCGCTTCCTGTGACAGAGCAATAAGGCGGGTAGATGGTGAAGACGACGATAATTTGCGCACACAGTACATATCATAGGCACTAGAATTGGATAGTGGATATATCTTTAAATTTGTATGTTTTTATAAAACGCTCAGCAGCAAGCAGCTATAATTTGTTTATTTGTTATCGGTGATATTTCACCTGGTCCTTCGATGTCCTGATTCATGTAATAATTTTATTTCAGTTTACGTGTATTTGACAGCAATTTGTTTTTCCCTCTTGTGGAGGTGGCAGTATGGTGAAATTTCTTTTCACCAGAACATTTAATATTTTAAATTCGGAGAACTACTGTCGCAGAGCCATCTCTGGTAGACTAGGAGTACCTACATACCAAGTACAATGCGCCTGCCCTGTTAAGGGGTGGTTCGAAAGTAGAAAAACTTTTAAGTTGCACGAACCTGCCGCAAGGTAAAACATAGGGAGTCAGCTTTTGTAGTCCAACGAAGGGAAGAAACGCTCTCTCTGTTTTCTCTCGCTTCAGCACGAGGTACCAAAAAATGGCTTATGTGTATGCCATGAAATAGTTTCAATATTATAAAAATACTCGATAGTGGGTCAGTGGCTAAAGTAATCAATTGAATAGTGAATATAAATTTTATAAATAATTGTGAATACATTAACCTAGTATCCTGTATTAAATGAAAACTGAATGTGAAATATAACAGAAAAAGTACACCGGCACTTTCATTCAATTCGCCTTAACAGATTCGTAGGAGGTTGAACCACGATCCAACAAGGAAGAATACTGCATACATCGAAGGCTTTATGAATAAGGTAGTATTATTTTATAGTTATGCCTGAGAGTAATGATGCTTGAATGGCGGCCATCAGCCTTAACCGATGCCAACGCCGTCAGATCCAAGCTGTTAACATAAATTCTATGCTTAGATATATCTCATAAAAGTAAAAACTTAATAAGTTGGAGTGATAGCGTAAACTCGTATGTATATAATGGATATGTTTTTATTGTCTTAATTTTAGTCCTAATACTATCTATTCAAGGTAAATTCAAACGTTTAAATAAACAAAAGACTCAAACCCGAATAAACAAACCAACAACACAATCATCTTCATGTATACGTTATTAGATCATGGCACTTTTCAAATTTATTGGTTTTAGTGTATCTTTTTTTTAACCATTTCGTCAACTACGTGGGTACTATTTGTAGTTTGCTTTGAGTTGCCTCGTAATGGATACTAATTCTTTTCTTACAATGATATCATGATGTGGGATATCTTTCTGCTCTAATCAATTAAATGTAGCTATTTTTTCTATTTTCATATTACCATTTACTTCCTTAAGCCTGAAAAATAATAGCTAGCAATATCTATGAAAATAACGGCATTCAAAGACAGCAGCTATATTGTTTGTGGAAAGTAGTCCCCAAACACGTCCACATCTATTTCATCGTTATAATATCGTTGATTTCGAGACGGATTGCAGATGAATTAATGGAAAAGATCGCGAAAAGCACGAGATCGAAATTAGAATAAACTTTATTATTTGTGTTTATTAAGGATGACTCCTAAATATTACTCTACTCCTTTAATAGTGTCATTATTCAAGTTATAATCACCACTACCCACTACAAGGTATTCAGATTTATTTTTTTCCGTTTAATGTTCTCCTCTTAATATTCAGACCATTGCTAAAATATTGTTGTCTTCAATTAGTGACATTGATATATTACCACTATTACGGTTTTAAAAAATTGATACCAAATTTTTTGGGAATGTAATCATGCACTTATAACCAAATGGTTGACATAATAATTTCTTTCAAAAATATACTAAAGCTTACTCCTTCAATGTTTAGACTAATATCAATAACTTAAACTTTAACCAAAAATCAATGGTTTGTTCACATTTACAACAGAACTTTATTTAACTAAATCATAATAAGATATCGTATCCTTTATCATGATAAGTCGAAAACACTAATTTACCTGGTTATAAAAATATAATTAAAACTTGAAGCACTTTCGTTTACTCTAATTTATTGTTTTAACCTCTTCTTTACAAGTTGAATTGTCATTTTATATTTTGATATTCGATATCTATCATATTCATGGAAAACAATTGATTCTTCTTCTTTTACTATTTCATACCTATCCAACTTACTATTTTGCTGAATGTTTTGTGTTCTGTGACTTCTCCTGAGTTCTGTGGATGGCCTACAAAACCTACTTGATTGGACATTGATCCTTCCTTCTTTTTATATCAGCTTTCATTCGGAGCACATGGGTCCTTAATTTTTTGATTGTAAGTCAGATTTTATAAGCTGAAAAGAGTAATTTTATTAAATTTTTTTGGTTATAATTATCAGTGTAGACAAAATTATCTATATTGGATCTGGATCAAAGTCTACAAACCTCTTTAAGTCCACCCTACAACTTGGGTAAGTAAAGTCATCCACCATTCAGTTTTATTAAATTTATAACTTATATTTCATACTTTTTTAGACCTTTTTCTTCTGTCTGTTCCCATCTCGCTTATTATATTTGCTGAGCTTCGCTGTTTCACTCACCGCTTTTCCTAAGTATCGCTTCCTCTAAGCTGTCTGATCATTTCCACATAACATCATTCATCAGTAGTAGAATAGTAGATAGTAGATGTAACCCAGTACTGTTTAAATTTGATGCATGCCAAGCTATTCATATCAATATATCCGAAACCTAGGAGGATCCAAGACAAGTCATCACAACTACCGCAAGAACTGACGTTGAGATTTCCACCAGTGATACAAGTAAGAACTTTCCGATTTATATTTACACTCACCATTTACAAAGAGTTGTTATCTAAAGGACCAGCATCTGAACCTGAAATTTTAACACGTTTACGACAATTTATGCATTACTAACTAACTTCTACTTCAAACATTATTATCTATATTTAAAACTTACCTGTAAACACCAAGGGGTACCACTCGGTCTTACAAATATCCTATGTGTGATTTGCAAATTAAAATTTCAATGGTTTCAATTTAAAAATGTTTAATTTATGAATACATCCCTATTCTGCCGTTGAATAACATTTTCGATTCATTTGAGCTAGCTGGAATCGAGGTTCTTCTCCATCAGTGAAAAACATTTAAGATAAAAAGGTAAAACCACCCCGTATATACACATTGTAATTTCAGTTGGAAACAAGTGGCTTTTAACGGTATTATACACCTGGGACTAACTCATTTTTCCGAAAGGAGAAAAATTGCCTCATAATTTAAGACAGGAGGCTGTTTATAGAATAGAAAAGGGGAACTTGTTCATATATCTCTCGGTCATTTGTTTCATATAACATTACATGATAAATAAAGAATGGCTTCTGTAATAATAAATTGAATTAGAAGCTGAATGATACGTTTACTAACTTCGAACTTATGTGAACATATGTTGTAACACACATACATTTGTTAATTTGTAAGACTTTTATTTCAACAGGTTGCAATATAAAAATTGTTGCTCCAAGCTGGCCGTTTAAATTTGCACGAAAACGAATCTACAGTTCCGGTGACGTCATACCTGTCTGTCATAGGACATATTTGCTTATCACTGGCTTTCATAGCAACGCATAAGCTTCAAGATATTTATTGAGTAAATACACCAAGATACCGTGAACTATGAAAAATGGACTTATTTTACTTGCTATGTTTGAAAAATTTACCTGACAACTTACCAAACTTGTTTTTGATATACTATATGTTCATTTTGTATTGAAGAAAGACGAAAAAAATTGGAAGAAATTTTTGGTAGAAAATATTTTCTGAAAAATGGGGTATCTCTGATTTTTGAACGTCTAAATAAAATTATGCAAATGAAGCGTGGATCTGTAGCCTCCATGCTCTGATGTCGGCTGGTGGCGACTGGCTTTTTTCGAGTTCGAGGAAAGGAATTTAGTAAGTTAAGTGTTTATTGTACTCGGTGAGGTGGTTAACAAGTTGATATTGAAATTAAGGTGAATGACTGGTAATCATCATCAAGTAAATTCAATCGGGTACAGCTGCGGCTGCATTATTCCCTACGACGATTTGTCGGTCCATTTGGCTAGTGAATAAATTCACCATGCTATAGGAAAAACCGCAGAAAAAATTTGTAGCGCCGACGGGTGGGATGGGGTTCGCGGATTCAAGTGGAAGTACTTTCACTCCTGATGGGAGTGAAAGCCAAGTGAGCAAGCCTGCATATGTTTGTAATAGAGCATTTGTGTCGATATATGGACGGAGTTAAATGGCGAAGTGTTTCGGCTAAGATGTCCCTTGAATGGCATTCATGAGAGTGACAGTAAGGACTTCTATAATGATTTTTGTGTCAGTTGAGAGTTTGAACGGAACTGGTGGCTTTTCGAGTGAGACTGGAGAGGTCTCTTGAGGGGTTTTAGATGTCGTTAGCCTGTGGGGGCAGCGAGGGTGGAAGGCAACGTGAGGATCACCGCAATTTGTGCATGTATAAGGAATTACGAATTCGGGGCAATTTCCGGGACGGTGGCCTGTTTGGCCGCAAGAAGGGCAAATTGGTTTAGACCGACAAGATTCAGAGGAGTGTCCGGTTTGTGAGCATCGACTGCAATATTTAGGGACTGGGGGCAGCGGATTGGCGTTGGATGGCTCGCACTGATGTGGGAGACCATGAAATGAGAGGCGGGGGGTGTGGGCCTGGTGGTAATGGGTTTCGGAAGTTGTGACGATGCGAAACATCGATGTGGGTTTGTTTGTGGTTCTGGCAATGATTCGCCAAGTTTTGAGGAATGGAATTTGATGATCATGAAGAAAATCTTCGAGGGTGATCGTGACGTCTACATTCCTGCAAACGAAAGAGAAGGTGGGGTTAGTTGTAGGGTTGTTGATGGGGTTATAAGGAGTAGGTCGAGATTTGGAGGGTTTTCGGGTGATTGAGGGTGTAAGCGATTTGGATCTGACAGAAGAAGCGTAAGACCTTGTAGGAGATATGAATGAAGTGCGTTTACTTTCGGGTGTTTGTTTTGAGGAGGTTTGTTTGGGAGGTGTTTGAGGAGATAGATGGTGATGAGTTAGAGTGGGTTTTGTTCGATGTGTGTGAGGAGGGTGTGTTGTATTTTGGTTTGAATTTGGGAAATTCTTTCTCGTAGCGGGAAAGCGTTTCTTTGCCGTGGGGGGAGTTAAGGTAGGCTAGGTTGTCTTGATATATCAAAATCTAATAGGGGGTGGCTGGGGTTGACAGTGTAAAGAAAAATTATTTGACTTGATAACAAAGGGTGTGTAGAAGATTTGTTAGCATTGCTGCTGCGTGTGTCTGGAGGACATTGTTGGTTGAGAGTGTGGTGTAAGATTTGAGGGTGACAGCTAACACCGACAGCGGACTCACTGCCGGAGAGAGTTGCCTCCCTAGTTAAAGGTTTCCTGACTTATTAGCTTTCAGGAGTTTTATATTATCTAGTTGCTAAATGTCCTTCCCTTGTCTGGTTGGAGTGGCTTGTTTATTTTGGAATCTAAAATTAAACACAGTTAAATTACATGAAATTTATTCTCATAAATAGGATTTTTTTCTCAAAAGTAACAATTGGTTACACTTCCTAGTGTATTTATGAACTGTCGAACTCAAAAGTTCGGCAAAACTTGTCGGTTGGATGATTTTCTTCGGTGGAGGCGTCCACGGTGCCGGTGAAATCGCGGTGAATTGGTTTGGATCAGTGACCAATTCTTACTTGTATCACCTTCCTCAGGCGATGGACTGGAGCTACTGATCCAAAAAGTCGTGTGTAGCTCTTTATTTACCCAAATAGCCAGAAATCTACCAATTCTTAATTTGACTGGTTTCACAGCAAAAATGGGCGAGGTTTAAGTGCTCTGACGTAGGAAACATGCAAGGACTTGTTCAGAAACATCCACTCAATGTTTGACTGAACAACATTTGTTGCAGTATCTTTCTTATATAAAAGTAAATTTGAAATTATGTAGAAAATTTTATATTTTCATGAAGCAATAGTAAATACAATTGAAGTTGAAGGATCCAAAATAATTACCAGTTTACCTTATACAAGGAACAACTAGAAGTTGAAAAAGAAATTGAACACACCTAAAGTTAAATTGATCAAAAAGGATCTTGGTAAACCAGAGCCGCGTTCAGGTGTTAAAATTCGAAAAAAAACATGAAAAGTGCATTAGCAGTGCCAGCAATGATATCAGAAGAAGAGAAAGCCACACTATGCGTATTTTGTTACGAAACGTATGGTGACACTTATCACGACGAATGGATCAGTTGCATAAAATGTAATTCCTGGATGCACGAGGAGTGTTCAGATAACGAACCATGTGCCAATAGTGATGTTTGTGACAACTGCCGTTAATAAATTGCATAAAGACTCACTTGTTCCGTATTAGTGACTCAGTTACCCCATTCTCTGGGGCAAGAGAGTCATTTTTTTTAATTCAAAGAATATATCTTGATATTTTGTTTGGTTTTTAGTGATAAGTTGATTCTTAAAGCATTGAAGATTTTTTCCATCCAAAACGCGATGTTTAATTTATAGAAATAAAAAAGTTATATGTCGGCAAACCTTAAGGTGTCTCACTGGCCACACCCTCCCCTATATATCTTATAACATGAGTAACTATTATTTAATTTTCTTACGGCTTATGGTTTAATTTTTTCCGCGTTGTGCAGAAATATCTTTGTACAGTAACCCTACTTATCCTTCTCAATAAACTAAATTGATAGTTAATAAAATTGTATACTGTAGATCGTTAAAGTGTATTGTAAGTAAAAAATAATTCCTAAATCCGATATTACAGTTGATTTATAAAATAACTTCCAATAGATGTCTGAACTCTCTCACCGTTATAATCGGCTTAAGGCTTCTATGACACCGATTAACCGGGGAATAGAAAAAAAAGTAATGCGATTACTGAAATCAATAAAAGTATGGAGAGAATAAAAGATAAAGATTAATCTAAAACCTGATTCCGGCATTTCTATTGTACCTAAGTGATTATAGTTTTTCAAATCAACGAAATTGAAAACTGTTGGGAAAGAATATTAAGAAGTGTAATGGGAGGTTAATTTAAAAGACGTGAAAAGAAAGAATTAACATTAAACAAAAAGTTATATAGAAAATACGAATATAGTGAAGGGACTAGGACACATCACTAGAGTGTCACAATTAAGAGTAGTAAGAAGAGAAGAAACAAAAACAAGACGAGGACCAAAGAAATAAACGGTTTTAAAGATTAAAAATAACTTTTCCGCATCTGTGAGACGCCTTCAACAATATTCTATCATAAAATTGTTACTTATACACACTTCGGGGGATGTATCGTGGTAAGAAACCGAAATTTCTCCAAAAATGTATTATATCTGGATTTATAAAACCCGCTGTACTCGCTCTAGTCAGCTGAAAGTCAATAGGGTACATCTGTGAGACACCTTGGAAAATATCCAGTTATAAAATTGGTCACTTGTATACACTCCGGAGGTTGTATCGTGCTAACAACCCGATATTTCTCCAAAACGGACTAAAAATGAAACACTTCAGGTACTATAGCACCCGTTGTACTAGCTCTGCTGAGCTAAAAATAGACAAGGTTCATCTATAAGACGCTCTGAACAATATTGAATCATAAAATTGATCACTTGTATACAGTCTGGAGGCTGTATGGTGCTAACAAACTGAAAAATCTACAAAATGATTAAAATTTGGTACTTCAAGTAACGTTGCACCCGTTGGACTTGCTTTAGTGTACTGAATATCAATACGCCCTGAATAACGTCCAATTATAAAATTGGTCACTTGTATATACTCCGGAAGCTGTATCGTGCTTACAAACTGAAATTTCTCGAAAAATTACAAAAATGTCGTACTTAAAGTACTAAAGCACCTGCTGTACTGGCTCTGGTGAGCTGAATATCAATAGAATTCATCCGTGAGACGTACTGAATAATATTCAATCATAAATTTGATGACTTGTTGTACTCCGGAGGCTGCATCGTGCTAACAAACTGAAATTTCTCAAAAAATTACAAAAATGTCGTACTTCAAGTACCATAGCACCCGTTGTACTGGCTCTGGTGAGCTGAAAATCAATAGGGTTCATCTGTGAGATGTCTCGAACAATATTCATTCATACAATTAGTGGAAGATAAAAGTAACGGTCCTTTTAAATCTTTCTAGTGGCTGAGTAGCTTTTATAAGATGATTTTCTCTCTTATGAAACCGTGGCTTAATCTGAGCACACACACGACACGAGGATATTGTTGATCGTATATCTTCTAGCGAGAAGGGAAGGTTCTTACTTCTTACACAGTGATTACAATCTTGTTTCTCCAGGGTGACATAAGGTTCATGTAGAGAACGTAGTTGCTGTAAATTTTTTGTAGTAGATGAACAGATTCGTGATAAAGTATCAGCTGAGATATTATATTTGCCAGGTCTATGAATAATTTCATATTTATAACTTGAAAGTTCTAATTTCCAGCGCATGACTTTCTCATTTTTCAATTTTTCCGAAGTGTTTTCTGTTAAACATAAAAGAAACTGACCGTTGATCTGTTATAAGTTGAAAATAACGGCCTATGAGGTAGTGCCTTCATTTCCTCAAGGCTTCTACAATAGCATATGCTTCCTTTTCAATAGAAGAGTGATCTTGTTCTGATTTAGATAGTGTTCTTGAAAAGAAGGCGATTATTTTGAGATAAAGTAGCTCCAATCGCAAAATCCGAGGCGTCAGTTTATACAGTAAAGGTAGCTTGCTCATCAACAGATGAAAGAACAGCATTTTGAATATCTAGTTTCAATTCTTCGATAGCCTTTATTGCTTGAAGGCGGTGTTAAAGAAGGGGACAAAGTATGGTTACACAACCCGACGAGAAGAAAAGGATTTTCTCCAAAATTACAAAAATCTTGGAAGGTCCATACTTAATCAAGAAGATGATCAATGATGTTATATATCGCATAAGCAAGATCCCCAACGGAAAACCAAAAGTAGTTCACAAAACCGACTAGCACCATTCGAAGGAGACCATGACCTAGAAAAAGGAGTAAACCATATTCGAGATGTATCTGACCCTACCTTCGATCAATTTATGGGCGCGTATGGAGGTACCGGAAAAGCTTGATATGGAGTTACTTCAGAACAACGACAAGATTTGTTCACTCTCCCGGAAGATTATTTACTGGTATACAACATCCCCGCCCATCTCAAGAACGCACGATGGTTGGCATCCGTCTTTCGAAAGAAGTTCGGGCAATTAGAAAAACTTGAAGACCAGATTCCAGCCCCTGGCAAGACACTGAAACTGAAACATAATTCGCGGTACGTGTTCTACGGGGTAACTAAAAATAAATTTCAAGATCGATCTACCTACTGAGATGTGTGGGAAGCACTTCGAAAGCTGCGAGACCATGTGTTGGAATCCAGCGTGAAGAAACTGGCTATGCCTAAGATAGCGAGTAACCAGTTGGATTGGCGAATTATCAGGAACATGGTAGAGATTATCTTTCAAGATACCGGTGTTCAGAAATTAATTTGCAGCTACAACCCCCGTTATCAGTATCCGATGAAGACGGTCCCCTGCTATTTCCATAAGATCGGAAAGTGTAGAAATGGGACCAGTTGCCGATTCAAACATCCAGTCTCAGTTACATAAAAGTTCCAGGAGGAACTTCCATTTAAGGAGGGGGTAATGTTACGAAACAGCACACTGGTATAGTCCCTAAATCCGACTCTGTCTAAGCCAGGTATGAAAGTTAAAATTATGGCGGATACGCAGGTTTTTTTTATAACTGTTTACGATTGTGACTATATTATCTAGCCATTGTTTTTGTGACCAGTCTTATCTACAAAATGCCAGAGCCAATTGTTTTTGTGTAAGCCGCAATCCAGAATTTTCTAGTAAAAAAGGCACTAATATATATAAGGAACAGACACGAGAAAGTTTAGTTCAGTTTAAAAGGTGATCGCGAGAAATAAACAAGAACACACCGAAACATTACAATAATAACGGTCGCGCTAGCCGTAGCATTTTATTGTTTTCAAAATTAATTCGGGTCGCAGAAAAAGGCTCAGTGGGCCGCATGCGGTCTGCGGACCCCAAGTTTGACATGGTCGGTTTAGAGGCATGTAACTCCAAAATTTTATTTGAACTTCTAACATTGTTTTGATTTCTTCTAAACGTTTCGGATTTTTTTACATTAGGCTCTTAGACACCCTATATATGAGAGTAAAATAGGAAAATTCTCACACATTTAAATGAGTTTTATATCAAAAAGACCAACTTTGCATATAGAACTCACAAAAAATATTAGCTTATAGAAAAAATGAGACAAATCCTCCCATTATAAAAATTGCTGAGGCGAGAGTCGGCCATAATCTTACGGATTGGACGGTTTTATGATTTGCGCCACGATGTCTCGTTTTTTTATTGAAATTACGGTGGCGGCATAAGCAACTAACTGCTCCCCTTTTGTCCTTAATAGTCCCTCATTAATATTCCCTGTAACATTGCCATTATAAATTAAGTTGATGATAAGGAATCTCCTTTTTCCATATGTTTCGAATAACTACCTCGACTGATAACCGCCAAAAATTCTAAAGATTTTCTTAGATAGACGGATGATATAGTAGCTCGTATTCACTGTTCGACGTTTATACACAAGATTTATACAGAGGGTTCGTGATGCAAATGTTTGAACTAAAGTAAGAGACGATTTGTTTGAACACCTTTTATAAATCAATTTCTCATTATTAACAATTATTCAAGAGAGACCGAAACCCCCATCCGGCATATGAAAAGGTAATAGAAAATGAAAACAAATATTGACATCAATGTTCAGGCACTCTGTATTTTTGCTATGAAAAATTACATTATTATACTTGTTGGAAATAATAACCTATATATGTTGTCGTTGGTTTCGAGCCAAAAAAGAAAGGAAAATAAGGAGGAAAATATTTTCAAACATTCCTTGGAATGATTAACGACTTAGTAATTTACAAACCACATAGTTAGTTATTTACCACAAAAAAAGGATCTGGCAAGCTTCCAGAGCATACCGGGACGACTTGAATATATACGAGAATTTTTTACTGTCGAGAAGAGACCATTATGTTTACTTCTTTATTTAGATTTGTTGGATCCTCTCGATACGTCCTTCAGTTAGTGTTTGTAATTTATCAAATTGTCAAACTTAGTTTAAGCAGCGGAGAATATTATGAAGAAATCAATAAAATATTTTCATATCAAGTTAGACGCTAAATATTATTATTACATAAAAAGTATATAAATCAAATACAATAATGATACAAAGACGATAAGCTTAAGATCTTCAGGTCAACTTTATTTTTGTATGAGTTTCTTGAAGAATTGGAAACAATATCAATATCCAAATCATACCAAGTGTCTAGTATTCAATTTGATAAAAAATTCTGTCTCTACTTTGAGATAAGGATAATCCCATGTGAAAACATCTATCTTGTAGAAGGTTTACTGCGTTTTGAAGGAGTTTGCATGTGGATGGTATCAATTTACCATGGCAATTTACAATTGGATATATATCAAAGATAGTTGTAACGACCTCCTGATGATTATTTATTGCTGAAGAGAAGAACTAGGTTGTCGCGAGTAGATCGATGACAAGTCGGATAGGGCATTGAGAATGATTTTGTTCATCTTAAGAAACTAAAGGAGTCTTTTATTGATAATATAATTTTTTCCAGGAGTTTGCAGGTAGGGCAAGTGAAGAGAGATGGATTGGCTAGTTTTTTAAGAAATATGTGAGGGACATCGTCAGGACCGGTGGCAGTATTTCTACAAGTAAACAAGACTGATTTCAGTTCATTTAGATTGAAAGGGGCGTTAACTGAAGATTGGAGGAAGGCAGAATTGTGAGAAACAGAAATGGGGTTAAGATTATTAAATTTATCCTCAAAGTTTTTTGCGAGTGATTCGGCAATTGCTTGGCTATCGGAGATAACAGTATCATTGAATATTAACGAGTGTATTTTATTATTGGTCGCCTAGGATTTGCGCAATTTTTCCAAGCTTGACTGAGATTTGTATTATGATCCAGCGAGGAGGTATAACTTTGCCATGAGGATTTTTTGCTCTGCTTGACTAAGAATTTAACTTTAGCTTTGAGCATTTTATGTAGAAGAAGGGTTTCTTGTGTTCTATTGAGTCTAAACCTGTTAAGAGCCTGTTTGGATTTTCGGATTGCATTTGCGCAAACTGGATTCCACCAAGTCACCATTTTTTGTGAAGAAGATCGAAGAAGAGACTTTTGATGGGAGTCTTGGCAGCGATAAGTATATTTTCAGTAAACATTTTTATAGTTTCATTTATTTTCGCAGAAATAGCTAAAGATGATAAATATATTTAGGAGAGAGAATTAAACTAAGACCAATTTACGTTTTATAAGTGCCAGAAACATCTAGTGATAGTTTCCTCATTATAAAAATTAGATATAATGATAGCAAAGTGGTTGCTATCATGTAGGTCATCGGAAGCTAGCCAAGAAAGGTAAAGTGCAGTTTTAGGGTCACAAAAGCTGAGGTCAATGTCAGAAAAGGAACCTGGGGAGATGATAAAGTGAGGATTCAGTCCAGTATTTAACAAGCAGGTTCCGGTGGAGTTTAAGACGCTTTCTGTCCTCCACGGGTAGCGCCCCATATGATGTGATGTGCATTAAACTCACCAACAAGAATATATGGGAGGGAGCTGAAATATTAGGTCGGCTAAGTCATCTTCATTAAGGGGTTGGTCAGGTGGAATGAAAATACAGCAAATGGTAGGCTTATTAGGGCACCAAGCAGTAATAGCAATTGCCTCTAAGTTTAAGGTTAGTGGGAGATAGGATGAATATACATCGCTAGATACAAATATTGATGTACCGCCACTGGCTCTAATACAGTTTATACGGATGTAATGATAAGGCCCGTTTCAGAAAGGACCGATGATCAGTGCTGATGGTCGGTCGCAGCCGATCATCGGTCGAGTAAATTGTTTTCACATTAACGCGTATCATCAGTTGTCAACATGTATCTGAGAAGTACACAGCATCGCGTTGTTGTCGCTTTGTGTGTAAAAAGATTAATAGAAAAACAAAAACGAAAACGAAAATCCAGGAGGATATGGGTCCATCCTTTATGTCTACAAAGACCAATAAAAAGCGCTTTCGTCACCTTGTATTCAAATTTACGAGAAGACCCACGTAAATTCTTTATCTATTTTCGGATGTCCATTTCTTCTTTTGACGAACTGCACTACAAGCTAGAAGACGATCTAAAATTTGCAGACCCTATTAGAGCTTCAATTTCTTCAGTGGAAAGATTGAGTGTTGCTCTAAGGTAAGATTTTTGAAAATATTTTGTAAATATTCAATAATAATTATTATATAGGCAATGAATTATTTATGTTTCATTGATTTCATAAAAAAGGGAAACATTAACTAAATGCAAAAATATGGAGCACTTAATACTAAGATACGAAACGGCTCAAAATATAATTAAATATTATTTATGCATTCCGGCCAACATTTACCCCTGTCAACTCCAATAAAGTAGATCGGTCCATTCCGTCATGTTTGTCTTCAATAGGTGAATATTCTTGCGCCGGTATATTGGGAGAAGAATATCCATATTCATTCGATGATAGAGGTGAAGAAACATAAGAGACTGTCGACTGGGGTCTTGAATTAATATCAGAATATCCAGAAGTGGAATTAGATAAAAACTGTTGTGGATAATTTGAAATAGCATTAGGAAATGTTACTGATGCAGAGTTGACATTATACTGTGGATACGAAACACGTCCCTGGCTGGAAATGTTTAAAATCTGGGAATTATGTCGGGCAGTATACATTTGTGAAATACTGGAGACATTTTATATTTCCATCATGATTCGAAGCACTTCTGCACGAAATTGTAACGATTTTTCTTCGTCAAAGGTATCTAATGTTGGCAACAAGGATTCAAGAAACGCCCTATTACTATTGTCTTCACATTTTTTCGAATTGCTCATGAATTCCATTAGCATTTCATCAATATCTTGTTTTTTACGCCTTTTTGGTTTAGTACTTACACGTTCTTCTTCATGAACAGATTCGTTTATGGGATCCTCAATTTCAGACATATCTTCTACATTTTGACTTGCTTCCATATTAAAGTTTATGTCAGTTTCATTTATGTCCAAAGTTTATTTTAAAAACTTCAAGTTTTCAAAATAAATATATTTTTTATATGTCTTCGCAGCTTGACCTGATTTTGAACTACTTAGTTTTAATCTATCTCTGCGGTAGGCATCTCGAGCTGATTTCCATTGTTGCTGAATCAATTTAACTGTAAAAAATATATATAATGAAAATTTGTTTTATATTTGCAATGAGAATTTTTTATTTCTTTCGCTTCTAATTAATTATATTTATTTTTAATTCTTATACACTACAATTAGGATTTTGATTTTAGGTATTTGGCCACTGGAAATACATTTACTGAAATACATTTTACATTCAGAATGGACATATCAACAATCAGTGGTATTGTAGAGCTTATATGTGACAGTATCAATGGTTAGAAATTGCTCAGCATGCTAATTTTCCAAATTGTCTTCGACAGGAAGCACATAAGGATTATCAAACCAATTCATAGCGGTTCAGACTTTTTTAATTATAAAAAGTATTTTTCTATAGTACTCTTAGCCATTTACGATGTTAATTACTATTTTACTTATATTGATGTAGGTGCGTATGGAAAATTTTCGGACTCCAATATATTTAAACATGGCAAATTTTGGCAAAAAATGCAAACAAAAAATTTAAGTATTCCAGATGACGCACCTCCACAAGGTTATGACAAATCACCGCCCTTTGTTTTTATTGGAGACGAAACTTTTCCTTCTTCTGTTATCAAATTTGATGCGTCCATATGCTCGAAAGAATTTAAATTATAAAAAAAATATTCAATGAAGAAGAAAGTTGATAATATGGCTCTTAACATTATTAATTGTTTGAAATATTATATTAATGAAAATACAGAAAAATTGAAAGTAAAGCACAACAAAAATATTACAAGCTTGGATGAATCCTACATTAGTAACGTTAATTGAGGAAAAAAATAATTTGTACAAATCAACTTTGAAACATCCTGATAATTTACAAACAGAAATTGAATACAATGTGTGCAAAAATAATGTGAGCAAACTTGTACAAAAAACAAAAAAGGATTATTATAGGAATATTATCCAAGTAAATCAAAATTCTTCCAAATCTTTGTGGGAAAGCATTAAAAAGATCTGCGGCGAAACAACACGTAAAAAAACTAGTGAAAGAATTAAATTGAATGGAACTGAAACGAATGATAAACTGAGTATTGCAAATGGCTTTAACACGTATTACTGTGAATTAGGCTCAAATCTAGCTAGAAACATACCCGAAGTAACACATTTTTCAGAAAATAGAGAGTTTTTGGAAAGTTCTATGTTCCTTAGAGCTACCGATGAAGTTGAGGTTATTAGTACAATAAAGGATTTGAAACTTAAAAAATCACCAGATCTCGATGGTATAAGGTCTGAAGTCCATTAACCTACATAATAAATACATATATAAGCACGGCGACCTCTCCAAAAATTCTAAAAAATGGTATAGTTAAACCTCTATACAAAAGTGGAGATAAGACAGAAATGGTTAGTTACAGGCCTGTATCACTAATATCCAATGATTCAAAAATAATAGAAAATAAACGGTTTTAAAGATTAAATCTAACTTTTCCGCATCTGTGGCCCTGAACAATATTCTATCATAAAATTGTTACTTGTATACACTTCGGGGGGTGTATCGTGCTAACAAACCGAAATTTCACCAAAAATAATAAAAAATTTAGTATATCTGGATTTATAGGACCCGCTGTACTCGCTCTAGTCAACTGAAAATCAATAGGGCGCATCTGTGAGACACCCTGAACAATATTCAATCATAAAATTGATCAATAGTATACTCTCTGGAGGCTGTATCGTGCTAACAAACTGAAAATTCCCCAAAAATGACAAAAATTTGGTACTTCAAGTACCATAGCACCCGTGGTACCGGCTTTAGTGAGCTAAATATCAATAGGGTTCATCTTTGAGATGCCCTCAATAATATCCAATCATAAAATTGGTCACTTGTATATACTTCGGAGGCTGTATCGTGCTAACAAACTGAAACTTCTCCAAAAATGACAGAAATATCGTACTTAAAGTACTGTAGCGCCTGTTGTATTAGCTCTGGTGAGCTGAAAATCAATAGGGTTCATTACTGAGATGTCCTGAATAATATTCAATCATAATATTGGTGACTTGTTGAACTCCGGAGGCTGTATCGTACTAACAAACTGAAATTTCTCAAAAAATGACAAAATGTCGTACTTCAAGTACCATACCACGCGTTGTACTGGCTCTGGTAAGCTGAAAATCAATAGGGTTCATCTGTGACATGTCCTTAACAATATTCAATCATAAAATTGGTGACTTATGGAACTCCGGAGGCTGTATCGTACTAACAAGACATGTAAGGAAAAGTGGCTGAGGACAACGACGACGACGACGACATACACACAGGATTTTTTTCTAAAAACCGTTTATTCGTATTGTTGTTGATGGAAAACGTAAAAATAACTCAAAAAAAATTCAAAATTCCAACTTTTTTTGGGGTAAACCAATACTTTCCTCGCATATAGATAGGCTGGGCGGAAAAGTAAAATAATAAAAATTAGACTTTGATCTTTCTTAAAAAAACATAAAATTTTATCCGATCGCCAATATGGCTTCAGAGAGTGTAGGTCGACTGAGGATGCGATATATGGGTTAACTTCTCTTGTTTATGATTCGCTTGATAGAAATGTTCCTGCCATAAATCGTTATTAGATAAATTGGAGAAGTATGGAATTAGAGGCAACGTATACAAACTCGTAGAAAGTGCACCGCATAAAATTACATATGGTGTTCCTCAAGGAACTGTTCTTGGTCCACTTTTATTCCTTCTATACATCAATAGTATGCTTTACTTGAATGTTCAGGGTGAAATCATTAGCTTTGCAGATGACACCGTAGAATTTTATAGTTGCTCCACATAGCAAGACCTAAAAAATAAAATAGAAAATGATTTTCCTAGTATTGCTAAATGGTTACAATTGAATAAGCTAACTCTCAACTCCAGTAAAACAAATTACTTGCCTTTTTCATCTTACAAAACTGGCTTACCTAACTTGGGGCCACTGAACATCGGACTAACAAATCACATTGAAGAAGTAGCAAAAATTAAATATCTTGGTATTACAATTGATCGACATTTGAGGTGGGATATGCAATGTAATGACATAGTAAAATAAACGGTTTTAAGGATTAAAACTAACTTTTCCGCATCTGTGGCCCTGAACAATATTCTATCATAAAATTGTTCCTTGTATACACTACGGAGGATTTATCGTGCTAACAAACCGAAATTTCTCCAAAAAATAACCAAAAATTCAGTATATCTGGATTTATAGGACCCGCTGTACTCGCTCTAGTCAACTGAAAATCAATAGGTTACATCTGTGAGACACCTTGAACAATATTCAATCATAAAATTGATCAATCGTATACTCTCTGGAGGCTGTATCGTGATAACAAACAGAAAATTCTTCAAAAATGAGAAAAACTTGGTACTTCAAGTACCATAACACCCGTTGTCCTGGCTTTAGTGAGCTGAATATCAATAGGGTTCATCTTTGAGACGCTCTGAATAATATCCATAATAAAATTGGTCACTTGTGTATACTCCGGAGGCTGTATCGTGCTAACAAACTGAAACTTCCCCAAAAATGTCAAAAATATCGTACTTACAGTGCTGTAACACCTGTTGTATTGGCGCTGGTGAGCTGAAAATCAATTTCGTTCATCCGTGAGATGCACTGAATAATATTCAATCATACAATTGGTGACTTGTTGAACTCCGGAGGCTGTATCGTGCTAATAAACTGAAATTTTTCAAACAATGACAAAATGTCGTACTTCAAGTACCATAGCACCCGTTGCACTGGCTCTGGTGAAATGAAAATCAATAGGGATCATCTGTGACATGTCCTTAACAATATTCAATCATAAAATTGCTGACTTATTGTACTCCGGAGACTGTATCGTGCTAACAAGACATATAAGGAAAATTGGCCGACGACGACGACGACATACACACAGGATTGTTTTTGAAAACCGTTTTTTCGTGTTTTAGTTGATGGAAAACGTAAAAATAACTAAAAATAATTTTTCAAAATTCCAACTTTTTTTGGAGTAAACCAATACTTTTCTCGCATATAGAAAGGTTGTGCGGAAAAGTAAAAGATAAGAGACCATCTTCCAAAATTTAAAAGAAATTTTTGAGCCTAATGAATTAAAAGTTTTATATTTCTCACTAGTGAATCATTGATTTCTTATGGCATTGTGGGCTGGGGCGGAGTGAGGGATTGTTTCTTAAATAGAGTTCATATTTTACAAAAATGGTTTTTAAGAATCCTCTTCCAAAAAAACATTTTACATCCATCGAATCAATTGTATATAGATGCTCAGGTAAAAGACGTACGTAAAATTTTCAGTCAAAAATATTGTTGTTTATATTCCAAAGTAAAATAAAATTGGTACATCATGAACATTCTCACAAAATTACTAGATACGCAGTGGAAAAACTATTGGTCAAAGAAATGCTAAATATGTAGCAGCAATAATTTATGTGCTGTTACCTGATGATATAAAAAGTTAAAAAAGTTACAAAGTATTTAAAAATCGAATTAAGAAGTGGATTATGGAAACAGATAGACAGTTCTTTAGCATTATATCAAGTCATAATTGACAGTATCCATTTCAGCAGTTTATGTGTCTAACAAATGATACGGTACCCCCTAAAAATTTACTATAAAACTTGACAATTTACTGGATTCAACTTATTACCGGATTGGATAATTTACTGGACTTGGAAATTTACTGGATTTGACAAAAAACTGATTTGTTCATGTTTTCCGGTCACAATACAAGTAGTAATAATAACTACTTCAGTGACCTACACTGTTTATTCAATTTAGAGTATGTCAATAAGCTGTCGAAAATCTTAAAAAGTAAGGAATCAGATATAAAAAGTAATATCCCTTCAGGAGTTTGGAATGAATTTTTTCATAGACAACAAATAAAATTGAATAGAGAATTTAAAAAAATCAAATTAAGAAATATTAATAAACTGAGAAATCTAGAGAAAAATACTGTTGAGACAATTCTAGTACAGGATAATTGGTTGAGAAATTTGACAGATGTTGATATACCCATGGAAGTCAGAAAGTTTCTTTCATTGGGTCATAAATTTGGTATACCTCCTGATATTACTCAAATAGAAATTAAGAACATTTTAGCAGACGTTGAGAATCTTTTAAATGGAATCAATGACAATTTACGAAAAGACATAATCAGGGCAAAAATAACTAATAACATAACTAATTTCTTACATCAGAACAAAAAGAACACGTCATATTTAAATTCGTTGTACGAAAGGTGTCGAAGATTTCTAAAAAATCATCCAGAATTAATTGTCACTAAAGCTGATAAAGGCAATGTTACAGTAATTTTATACAAAGATCAGTATGTTGAACTGGCGAATTCACTGTTAAACAATGATACTTACTATCAAAAAATTAATAACAATCCTAATTCAACAATATTACAAAAATCACAAACATTGGTTAGGCAATTTTCGGAATTTTTCGATGACGAAGATAGAAAACGATTAAAAATGAGCTCTTCAGTTATTCCAAAGTTTTATGGATTACCAAAGATTCACAAAGAAACATTGAGTTTACGCCCAATTATCTCATCTATAGAATCACCTAATGAGAAAATTGCACAAGTCATAACTGATAAACTTACAATATCTTATAATAGTAATAACAGGTTTTTTGTCAAAGACTCTTTTGAATTTGCAACGTTCATTCAAAATTATCAGTTGCCTACCAATTATGTAATCATTAGTTTAGATGTTGTGTCACTTTTCACTAATATACCGATCAATTTAGTAAAAAATAGTATTACCAAACATTGGAACTCTATTCAGGATTCTTGTAAATTAAATATTGACCAATTTTTGGAATTAGTAGACTTTGTTTATAACACTTCTGTTTTTGTTTTTAATGATGAATATTATAAACAAGTTTTTGGTACACCAATGGGTAGTTCTGTATCACCCATTTTTGCACAATATGTCATGGACGATTTGATCGCTGAGTGTGTTGGGAATTTACCTTTTGATATCCCTTTTTTAAAAAAATATGTAGATGATATTATCACAGCTGTTCCTGAAGATGGTATCGAAACCATTCTTAACATTTTTAATGGTTACAATCAATACATCCAATTCACAGTTGAAAATAAAATTAACAGATGTGTACCATTTTTGGACACAAAGTTAATAAGGACCAATGAAGGCAAGGTGATACTTGACTGGTACGTGAAACCTACCAGTTCAGGTAGATACCTCAACTTTAAGTCCAATCACCCCTACAAAATGAAGGTTAATTTAGTGTTGGGGATGAAGAACAGAATTAAAAAACTATCACATCCAACATTACTTAATAAAAACCTTAAAATATTGATTGATACGCTTCAAAAAAATAGTTATCCTATTTACAACACTCCTGGCGAGCATACTGTCAGTCATATTAATAGTAATGAAAATGAACAGGATGCTAATTTCAATAATTCACAGCAGGTTACTTTTGGTTCATTTCCTTATGTTAAAGATCTGTCAGAAAAAATCATCAAAGAGTTCAAGGGGACCAATGTCAAAATTGCTCAAAGAACAGCCAAACCTTTACAGTCTCTTTTTACTAAGTTAAAACAACCGGAGGATTCCATAATTAAAACTAACGTAATATATAGTATCTCTTGTAAAAATTGTAACAAAAAGTATGTAGGAATGACATCTCAGAATTTGAAATCACGTTGTGCTCAACATAAAAGCGATGCTAGGTTAAAAAAGCGAAAATGTGCATTATCAGAACATGTTATAGATTTTTTTAACATTTTAAATGTTTATAACTCATTCTCTAAGGTAATATCACATAATTTTGAATTTTTTTCAAACGCTTTACACTATGTACAGTGAAAGACTTAAATTGTTGCCCATATCCTTCAACAACATCGATGACAACTAAAAACTTAAAATTTATTTTCATCTATTTCTCTTAGTCACTTTTTCTATGTAAATGTTGCTCCTAAAGATATTAGCTGAATATACCAATTGATAGATAGATTTATTGGTTCACCAGGTACACAAACTCAGTTCCATGTTAATATTCATAGCCACTTGTAATAATGCACCCCATAAAAATATTTGGCTGCTTTCCAGTAATATTTTCTTCGCGCCACCCACAAAGCTTGTACCTATTTCGAATAACACATTCGATACGCTTTAAACTAAACTAATAAACCGGTCAGCAGCCACCAAAACTTCCAATCGATGCGTTACAAAGATGGAATAGTGTAAGTGCTTCAAAATGAATTTAATTTGTGATCTTTTGTGGTTCGTAAAATGGGTGAATCCGATTTAAAACTAAATTCGAGTTAAAAAGTAGGTATAAGTATTGCAGCGGATAAATAGTTGGAAACGAGCAACTTCTATATTAACAAAGTTAAGTGTGGATAAAATTCTCCGTTATTTAATTAAATTCCTCCAATGGTGAACAGTTTTAACAATGGTGAGAATCTCAAAAGGCAATTTGAATATTTGATGTGAATGATAATAAATAGAAAAAGTCTTAAGACTGGCATAGTCGATAACGTTAAATTACAATAGTAAAGGAAATAGTAATCATGAGGAAGGCAGATATAGTGGAAATAATAGTAATATAGACGAACAGAAAAGATACAGGTCGGGGAAATATTAAATGAAGAGATTAAAAGAGACATGGATGTACAGGAAATGGAGTAGTTAATGAGGAGCCCGAAGAAATGGAATAGGTACTTCCGGGTATCATATAGTAAAGAAATCCTGTAGCGTATAACAGATAGGAGGATAATGAGTGAAATGGGCGGGGTGGCTGATGCATGGCAATTAGGCCACTTCTGACCATTTTTACCATTCCCCCCTTTGCTTCAATCGGTCGGTCTCCTTTCATAACGCCTCGACCTACGTATAAAGGCTGTGACGTCTTTCAGGGAATGTAGGTCTTCTTCTTCAATTCTATCCACACCAAATATTTCATTTCTAAGCTCAATCAGTACTCCATTAGTTCTGGGTCTATAGATTTCTTTATTAATGGCTTGACTATCAGAGAAAATACTAACATAACTTCTAGATGCGTCCCGTTCTGTCATTTGCTCTGCGGTTTTAAGGATGGCAAATATTTCTGATTGAAAGACCGTGGAGTATCTACCCAGAGCATAGCTTTTTTGCACCTCTATGTCCTCTATCAGGACACCTGCTCCCGACCTTCCTTCCATGGGGAACCGTCTGTAAAACACACAATGCTCTCGGATGGAAATTCAACTTGGTCATCGTTCAACTGCTCTCTTGGGGGAATTTGTTGTATGTCCTCACTTTGTCTTATTTTGGAACATCTTTGAGAGCTAGAAGTAGAAGCTCTGTTTCGGTTCTGTTGTCTATTATTATGTGGCCTTCGCCACCCCCTTTCCAGTGCTTGTTGTTCCGCAATCTTACGAGGGCCGCCATTTGCTCATAATGATCCATATGGACGGTTGCGGAAATTCTAGGAGAACATAAATGGCTGGTGTAGGTGTGGTCCTAAAAGCTCCTGTATCTCCTAATATCGCTACTCTCTGGACATGCGCCAACTTATACTAACACCCATTGCTGCCCCACGGCCGGCCACCAGACCACAGAACCATATTGGATCCTCGGTCTTATGACCGCAGTGTAAAACCAATTAAGAGTCTTGGGATTTACTCCTCAGCTCTTCCCCACTGCTTGTCGCAACTGCCACAGTGTGTTTATTGACCTGCCATAAATCTTGGGTAGCTTGGCATCTTCAATTGTTATTCTTCTTGTTAACAAGACAATCTCAGTTTTCTTTCTATTAACCGAAAGTGCTACTTTCGATGATATTGCTAGCCATTTTCATGCACTCGCATACCGTGGTAATGAACGGGCCTATTACTAACACCAGTTGTCAATATGATCAAGTAGGTCTCTAGAGGCCAACGTTATGTATATCAGTTCCTTCTGGATTCGATTAAAAAATGTGGGCTCTTTGTCTCCATTTTATATTTCAAACCAAGTGGTTACCTCCAGTAGGGTTGTACCTGTGTATATAATCTTTGGGTTGTACCACGAGCAATAATGTCAGTATTGCCTCACAGTAGATATTGTGCATTGACGTCACATCCTATAATAAATGGTAGGTTATTATCTTTCACATATTCAACAACTCGGATTAGTTCCACTGAAGGAGGTAGCCATAATGCATGTCCTGGGTGGTTTATCTTCATCCACTTTTCCAGTAATGATATTGTGGGTCGACTTTCAGTCTCTAATTTTATTCCTAAAACAAGAAGGCTCGTGAAATAGATAGATATTACCCGCAGCCTTGGTCTGGGTTATTCCCAATTCTGCGCAGGAAATGAGGTAGATATCACCCGCAGTCTCGGTCGGGATCCTCCCCAGTTCTGCACAGGAATCTTGACTGTGCTGCAAGATAATCTAGCTCCTTCACTCCGTCCATTGAGGCTTGTAGGACAGAGTAGAGCGGAGCAACTTTCCCCGGGTAGGTACTGCAGCCCGTCGCCTAGAGGGACCGCCACCAGAAGCCCCCTCTAGCTGATGACCTCCTTGCGGGGATCGTAATTATATCATAGAAGAGCTCGCAGCCCTGATTCTGCAGGTGCGCGACCGTCTCTGGACTCACCAAAAAAACGGGGAACCACCAACCCGGTTCTCCCGTTGTCTCTACGTGTTTCCACTCCTTGACCTCAAGCTCCCGGTTTTCGAGAGAACGGGTCTCCATTAGTTCTTCGACATTCACCTCCTTGAAGCGCAGCTTAAACCCGATTCTCTCAGGCCAAGGCGCCTTGCTAGCTTTTGAGCTTTGAAGGTAATGCCGTCATCTTAATTGTTCTCTGGGGATCACTGATTTAAGAGCTACTCCATGAATGTCTCATTCTGAGCGGTTACTAAAAACCACCCCGAGACAACAAGCGCATATTAACTGAGGTGCCCGAAGTACGTCGTCTGCCACATTCATGATAGCTGTCATCTGTTTGATGAT
This sequence comes from Galeruca laticollis, assembly GCA_963921935.1. NCBI lineage: Eukaryota > Metazoa > Arthropoda > Insecta > Coleoptera > Chrysomelidae > Galeruca > Galeruca laticollis. The sequence goes on from OY998178.1 coordinate 126,589,092, forward strand.
ACTATCTCTGATGGCGTTAACTTCTTCTTCGTAGATCTTACCACCATTTCTGCTGGAGGTAATCACCACCTGTTCGTCTCTCCCTAAGGCGCGAATTGCAAAACGTCACTCAATTTTTTCATTTGCAAATTGTGTATGTATTCCTGGTAGTATACCTATTTGAGCACGTATCATTACATAATAATGTGGATAATCATTTGAATTATTGAAGATTGGATTTCCGCTTGAAATACTAAAGCAGATTGATATCGCTAGCGAAGCGAGCGCGCCGGTTCAACGTTTCGCAGTTCGGGCACATCTTACATTCCGCGGTAACAAGTTCACATTTTGAAGCCTAATTAACAATTCCTCATCGTTTAAATTAATAATCGAATTCAGTTGGAAAACGTTTTTGACTTCCATTTCGACCACCGTCAAAATATTATCATAATACTATGTTTTTTTTTCACTTTCGATTACTAACAAGCAATCCTATCCCAATAATGAACTCAACAATATAATAACACTTTTGTCATGACCATAAACGAAGGAAAGTGCATTTAGAAATAACATCTTCCGCGTATTGTCGTTAAAGGGAAAGGAATAGTTTATTGAATATTTAAAAAGTTCGCGGAATGTCGACGTTACTTAAGCGCAGGCGTAGATTACTATAGCTGCAACCCACGATACAAACATACTATATCGATCGCGGCTGCAATCGTGCACAAGAATAGATTATCGATGAATTTGCCTATAAACCTTTCAAAACAAATCGATAATGTATGAAAATCGCCATGAGAGATTTATATTCTGTTGTTTATTGTTGATTATGTGGTCCAGCAAAAAAATTTGTTTTGATCTCTTTCATTTAATGTAACGTATGAATCAAATCTAAGATGAACAGTACATTCTAAGGATATTTATTATTTCAAATTTGATTATTAAGTATAGATGCAAATACTTTTATATTTTTATAATATATATCTATCACAACACAAAATTAATTCAACTGAAAGAAAATAAAGACTATCCGACAACGCTGTTAAAACTCATATGAAGGCAGAAAAGTATCCTAATTTGTGACCCTGGCTGCCTAGACATAAGATGTCAGTGTCTAATTTATAAACCCTAATCTATGTTTATAACCTATAAGTGTCGAGTGAAAATAATGATGCCTAAGAATATATTTAAAAATTGGCAAAATTAAAGTATTTTCTTCCGGTTTTTTTGTGAAACAGAGTTATATTTAGTTCAAGATAATAACCTTTACAATTTGAAGTGGAAATATTTATCATAAAATAGCATTAACAACTGTTGAAAAAGTACCATTTTTCGAGCGAAATTCGTGATTTTTAAAGTAATTACTGAATGATCCAGCGAAATGTTTGTTCTAATCTGCTTTATTTAAGGTAAGCCACACATTAAAAGGGAACGAGAGCATCAAAATTAATTTCCCGCGTAGCGGGAACTGTTTATATCAACGTGTAGAGAAAAAAAATGCAGAAAAAAATCATAGGAAAAAAATCTTCCCCCTCCACCCTCCTCCTCCCCCCTATAGCTATCTCGGAGACTATTTGAGATATCGACATGCGACCTCAAAATAAAATCCCTTTGGATCAACGCCGTAACAAAAAAATACGACCCCCCTTCCCCACCCCCCCAACTTAACTGATGCCCTGCAACTGAAATCCACTTTTTTATTATTCGGTCGGTACATAGGACTTTTAAACTGATTTTTTTATTTGAAGAAATATACAGGGAAAAATAAAAAGGTATTTTTGCAAAATTTTTTTTTCGAATTTCGAGAAACGAATATCCCTACGTAAGAGATCACGTCAAACCCTCTTGAAAAACATATAACAAAACTTTCCTGCCCCCCTTTTTGGGGGGTCTACAGGTCGTCAAAAACCGACTTTTTTCGACATTGGTATTTAGGGATGGGGGCTTTTTTTGCTATAAACGATAGTGAAAAACTGCCTCGTACAATTGAAAGAGAGCCATTCGACACGTGCATAGACCACATAAAAAGTGGGGATTCAGGGGGGGAAATATGCAAGAAAAAATTCGCGAATGAATTTAAAAATTTTTTTTGAGAATTTCGGGTTATAAATATGATAGGGCAACTTGTCACTTCAAGCCCTTTATGATAATATATGAGAATACCCCCCTGCCCCCCTTTTTTGGGGGGTCCATCATTCGCTAAATATTAATGCTGGAATCGTGATTTTCGGGGGATCTTCGGGATTTAAAGTGCCTATAGGCGTCATGGGTTTGAAATATTTTTAGGGCCCCCCCAATGAACCCCCAGCAGTGGACTGAAATTGGACGTGGAAGTTCAAGATGATGTTTTTAGGTATATGTGCATTCAGTATATAGCTACGGTGGTCGAAAAAAAATTTAACCTCAAAATTTAGCGCGTCTTGTGGCGCGCTCTTTTTCGATAAAATTACCAAAGTATATATATCAATCGATAGAGAAAAAAATTAGAATTTTATTAGTATATATAGGGCGTTGAAAAAAACTTTTCGTAATTTTTTAACATTGAATTTTTGGAATTTTTAGGCGAAGTATACTTCTTTTATTAGGGCTAAAAAATATCTATGTACGTGTCTAAGCGCCCTCTACATTTTTAGTCGCTAGCATTTTTTCGATATCTTGCAAAAACATTTTTATTTGTCCGTTATATTCAATGTAGTTAGGAGGGCAAGCTTCGCCCATAGGGGGGCATATTTTTCCTGTGAGTAACCCATGATGGACTATCAATACCCACCATCAGGTACACGGCAAAAAAAATTTTTAAAAATATTTGCTTCCCATGACCCCCCCTCAGATTTTTTTATAGGCTCAATTACTACGCCAATGTTCATCATTTTTGATTCTCTACACGACATTTTTTTTATTTTTTTTGTACGATTTTTCCTTCCCCTTCAAAAACCCAGCGCATGTTGCCCGTTAACTATGTGCCAGGACCGGCTTTATAGGTCAGATTTTCAAAATGCTTCGATTGATACGAAATTTGGTGTGGGGGTATAAATTTGGCCCAAGAACACGGTCCCGACATTGAAATTTCTTCAAAACGAATTTTTAACTGTCAAAACGTAACTTGAAATTTTCGCCAGGACCCATCAAGGGAGGTAAGCTGTCAAACAAAATTAAAATTAACATATAATTCCGAGGGTCGTTAAGTGCACCGGAACCTAATTTTCAACTATGGATCGATTCCTTCGACCGGAGAAATTAGAAGTAGATCCTTCGTCTCCAACTGCTGCCAATGAATGGATTTATTGGCTGAGAACGTTTGAAAACTTTATTGGAACGGTAAATGAGATCACTCCAGAGATAAAATTCGATTTACTTGTTAACCACGTTTCATCGTCAGTATACTCCTACATGAGCGAATCTACAGATTAAGACACAGCCATCAGTACACTTAAAGCTATATTTGTCAAGGAGGTGAGCGACATTTATTCCAGGCGCAAACTTGCAACGCGTTCTCAAATACCAAATGAATCAGTTGATCAATATCTGTGTGCAATAAACTCATTGGATGAAGAATGCGACTTCAAACATGTTACTGCATCCAAGAATAGAGATACGAGACTCTTTTATAAGAGGGCTAAGCGATCCGAAAATTCGACAAAGACTTTTGGAGAATACAACTCTTACTCTTGATCGAGCTTATTCTCAGGCAAGAGCGTTAGAAATGACAGTTCTTCAGTCGAATTCATTTACTCCTAGCACGTCACCTATAAACTTGAATGTGATATCCGAAAATGGTTTTCCTGAAAACGCTATCGAACGCCTCAAGTTAATTCGGTGGCTTCAACTAGTAAGTGTTATTTTTGCGGAAGGTCTCAAAATCCTCGTAATATTTGTCCCGCACGTGAAGCACTTTGCAGAAATTGTAACAAAAAGGGGCACTTCCTCAATGTCTGTCGCTAGTCTAAAAAAAGAGTAACTGCTAGCAGTTTACCTGTTGAAGAACAAACATTGACCAATACTTGGAAGAATTATTTCTTAGCCGCTACAAGACCCACTTGCTTAGTTAAGACTTCAATTAATGTAATTGACTGTCTCGACCCTTACTTCGTGGAATATGCTCATATTAGTGTTTTTAAATGAAACTCAAGGTCTCTAGTTAATTCCACAATATAATACAAGTTATTGAAAATTCTAAAAAATTGACAATTGTTTCGATGAATCAATATCATCGTCAGAATGACAGAAGTTACATTTCATTTTATGCCTACCTGATGTTTAGTAGTTATTTTTGGCTAGACCAAGAAGTAACCTAACTTGTGATTGGCTTAATATATGTTTATAGAAAAAAGAAGAAGATGTGATATTACAAATATTGAAGCTTAGATATTATTAGCCCTATGGTGATATCCTGGATATCATTTTTCCAATTAAGATCAGTATAACTGTGCAATGATATAGAAAACCAGGAAAACTATATCTGCTGATCTTCACAATTATCACTTAATTTGTAATACCACATCTTCTTCTTTTTTCTATAAACATATATTAAGCCAATCACAAGTTAGGTTACTTCTTGGTCTAGCTAAAAATATAACTACTAAACATCAGGTAGGCATAAAATGAAATGTAACTTCTGTCATTCTGACGATGATATTGATTTATCGAAACAATTGTCAATTTTTTAGAATTTTCAATAACTTGTATTATATTGTGGAATTAACTAGAGACCTTGAGTTTCATTTAAAAACACTTCAATTAATGTAACTATCAATTCTCAACCTTCAACGGCCTTGGTCGATAATGTCTCTTCTCTGAGTTTTTTAAATGAATCGTTTGCCAAAGCTTTGAAAATAGATTTAATCCTTGAATATGAAAACATTTTGATGGCATCTAGTTCTTTGACATGCCAAATAAACAATAGCTGTGAAGTTGACCTAAAGATGTTTGGGAATATCTACAGGAATATTGTCAATATTACCAAAAGCATGTGCCGACGTCATCATTGGACATGATATTTTGAAGCAACATGAAGCTCTACATGTGAATATTGGAGGATCTAGATCGACTCTTACTATTTGTAACCTAGCGGCTGCTGAATTACCAGTTTCATCACTGTTTAGGCACTTATCGCCTGATATGAAATCTATACCGATTAAATCCCGTAGATTTTCAAATCAAAATCGTGACTTTATCGAAGATAAGATCCAACGAATGATGTATGCTTCGCTCGCGACATCAATCTGCTATAGTGTATCAAACGGAAATCCAATTCTCAATAATTCAATTGATTATCCACATTATTATGAAATAATCTATGATGTCACGGATAAACGTGTCTATGTAGTATTTGTTCCCAACAGCCACTACTCTGGAATCAATAATGTCTCGTCACGTATTGCTGGGTACTGAAATATGGACTGACTGCTGGAGGGGATATAGCGGCCTCAAAAATCTGGGAGGTGCATCCCCTTAGATACACGGGAGTGTGCACGAACCATATTGAAAGCCATTGGTCGTCCATTACACAATATTTGAGGCGACCGGGGTGATGTTCTCAAGATTTTTATCGGAATAAGTGGATCCGTTTATGTGGTGGCAAGTGTTTGGTCCCACTTTTAGTGCGAGATTCAATAATATTATCGAACAAATTTCAGCGCGTTATCCTGTGTAGTTTATAGTTGAAATTCAGTTAGGTTAGATTAGGTTACTTTAAATATTCGTAAGTAGGTTAGGTTGGGTTGACCGAATTCACATTTTTAAAAACAAATCAGATACAGAGTTGGTACAGATTGGTGGTTGGTTATAGCAGGTAGGCAAATCGACCATGTCTCTTTAAAATGACGTTTCCCTGTCCAATTAAGAATTGAGGATGGAAACATGGTTGGTGGAATCCGGCAACTTGGTTCTCATTTCCAAGGTCTATAGAAGATTTCCCCCACAACAAAAAAATAGGTAGTTAATCAAACTTCGGCGCGTTATCCTCTCTAATTCACTACATTGTTGAGTTCTATTTGGTCTATACACTTAAGTTAGGTGAGTAATTTTTTTATATTTCTTGTTTCATATTCAATGATACTAGGTACATTTTGATTTCTCAGTTGGTCAGGAAGCGATATTGAATTGAATTAGGTAAAATATTGTAAATTATGCCAATTCGGCAATAAAAAATTCCATGAAAGTTTTACTACAAATATTTGTAACTGTTGGTCGGATTATAATTGGTTCGAGGAGTGGAACGAAATATAATCTTCGTATATTCCCTACCCCTTCTCGAAAAAATATCAAATAATTTGTATTCCACATGAAGTTTGCTACAACCTATAATAGATCTAATTAAAATGATAATGTACGTCTTAAATACATATTTAAAATAAACATTTGTATGTACTTAAGATTATCTTTAATGCTTCTGGTGGTCCAATAAGTGTATACATACTTTATATGTACATTCTATTCTCTATAGATCATACTAGCACATTAACAATCATCTATAAACTCGTATGTGCCATACAAGTTTGCTAGGGACGACAAATGTTCCAGAATAGTATATAGGTAATCTCAGATATAATAGTATACCAGAACTTAGCGGAAAAATTGCACAAAGCTAGCGCGAAGAAGGCTCAAAACTAGCGCAAATTCATCACATTTACATTTGCCCTCAATTTAACGCGGAGAAAACAAAAAGAACATCAAATTAGAATACTGATCATATTACTTCGTTGTTTTTAAAGATTTAAAATATTAGGTTATGTGTTATGGTGAATCGCTTATTCTTTTCTCGCCTTGTCTATCGCCCAAGCTAGCTAGGTTTTTCGATCGTTTGATGGAAACTATATTTTTCCATTTGTTCAAGTGAACATTAGTCAAATGTAAAATAATAGCAATATAAATATAAAATATGACTAAAATTGAATAAAACAATCCACTAGAACTGTGATCTCGCGATTATTTTAAAAATACTTCTCCTTTAATTATCAACAATACGTTCGTTATAAGAAGAATATTTATACTTATCGGGACATTTAACGTTAACTTTGACTAAAAATCACAAATATATACATACTTTTTTATATTTATCCTAACCACATAAAATATACGTACTAAGTTAGTACCAGTGGAAAATACACAATACGTCCAAAGAAGCACATTTTCAATACATACATTTAAATCATGAAGATAGTATAAATATTGTATAAAGTATTTCCAAGCAGACACGAGTCACGGAAATGAGAACTGGCAACACTCCTTCTTAAATTTGTCACTATCTCATATCTGGACATAATTGTCAAATTTATTTGAAAAATGTCGGATTTTTAGTACTTTTAATTGCGATTTTCTCTTTTAAAAGTGCATGATCCAAGAATTTTTTTCTCTTAAAATGTTCTCTATAACAATAGGGCTTTCTAATAAAAAAAAATCGTCGCAAAATTTGGAGGGTCACGAAGTACCCCGGACTTGAAAATGATGTCGAATAAACTGTTCTGAACAGAAATAACTAAACTCTCAATACATAAACTTTATTCGACATAATTCGAGATAATGACAATGTAAAAAATTATCATGAAACATTCGCGACACATATTAAAACTAAGTATGTGTTCACAAGAACCGTTAATAACGCTAAATTGTAAATAACCAGCTTATCAAATATACTACATTGTTTTTGTCGTTTTCAATAATATGCATATGCTTGGTTACTACGAGTCTATTAGCTTAATTATTATTCAGTTTGTAGTACATTATATCCAGACCGTATCATTTTACTATGGCTAGTATTTTATGTCATCGCTACCAGTCTAGTAACTTATTTTTATTTCCATTGGTCTGATTCAGGTTTCTTAAAATGTTATCTTAGTCAAGTCAGTCATGTGAAACATTATTATATTACTTGTTATTACTATTTGTCGAATTGTACATAGACCCCTTTATAACTAAATTACAGACTTATAATGTAATTATCAGTTACTGTCGTTGGTTGCGTGACTTATGTTGATATCTATTGAGGGGATTTATCTACTCATACATAATGTTCACCGATAGAAAAGACAGCCAGAAGGGGAGAACAAATTACAGAGAAAATTATTTGAAAAATAAAGTCAGTTATTTGAATCTCCTTTCTATTTATGACTAGGCAATTTGATAGGATTATGACACTTATACCTTTTGCTTCATTTGATGAAAAATGGCTTAATGGCTTTGAAGTCTGGTTATACTAAAGAAAAGAAGATCTATTAGATGAAGTTTGTCAAGAGATAGTAAGATAAGCAATAAAAAGTGGGTAAGACATATCAATAAAGCGTGGTCTTTGAAAATACTGAATTTCTTGCGTCAAATTTGAAAATTGTGTACGACAACGCCCAGAGGGGTATGAAACTTGTACTGTTGTTTTTTATAATTGCTATAACTCTACTTGGTTATTTGATAATTATTATTTATAAATACTTAATATCTCAATATTTAATCTATTTGGTAATTTATAAGGACTATATGTATTAATAATTTAACTGCTGTAGTCGAAACTGAATATATTTTTCACAATATCTACAAGCTAAACTTCAAGGTGAAATAAAAACCTGTATTGATAATATTTCGTTAGGTATTCAGGATGTACCAACCAATTAAATATGTTACACATTCTCAGCCCAAAATTGGAGAAAACAAAAATTGTTTACACTTTTATACAAGAAAAAAAATCGGTGTTATAAAACATTTCTAATATTTACGAAATCTCCAAATACAAAATAAACGAAAAGAGAAAGAACATTTTTCCGTTACCCACACAACATAAAATTAGAATATTATTTTTTAAGCGTTTTTACTTAACTAATCTTTTCGTATTCACTTCACTACACACATTTTATTTTATAATATTTCTGCACTTTTTTTTCTTTATAACTAATATTTACAAACATTATACATATGTACAATTCTCAATTTCTCGACCTTAGAAAGTATCGAGAGCTGTTTTCATGTTCAACATTAGAATTGTTTTCTGAGTTAACAATACCTGGTGAAACAGAACTGTTAGTTGCAGTTTCTGCTACAAGCTTATTTTCTGCAGTTCCTGATGTATAACGATCATTCTCTGTTTCATTTGTTACCCAACGATGCGCGCGATTGATTCGAATGACGTCTTAATTCTTTACCATCTTTGGTCTTTACATGTTGGACATTCTGGATTTAAATAAACTCTTTCACCGACTGTAAAATTTTTAGAATGCCCCCCATAATATTCTTTTTGATTTTCAATTTTGTCCTCCACTATTTTTTTGCGTCTGGTATTAACAAATCTAATTTCCTTCGAATTTTGCTTTGAAACATTTTTTTTGCTGGTGTTTCACCTGTTGTACCGTGAGGAGTATTGCGGTAATCGAATAAAAATTGTGTGAGAAAATCGTCCGCATTTTTATTTTCAATACAAGCCTTCCTTATAGCCAATTTGATAGTTTTTACAGTGTTTTCGGCTTTGCCATTGCTCATTGCATGTTTTGTAGTAGAGAAAAGTTGTCTTATTGCATTACTTTTTAAATATTGACGAAATTCGTTTGATGTAAAAGGAGGTCCATTCTCCGCTACTATTTTAGTAGGTAAACCAAAAGTAGAAAATGATTTATTAAATATTTTAATTACGTTTTTTGCCTCAGTGACGTTAGCTTTACACATTTCGGGCCATTTTGTGAAAGAATCTATCACGATTGTATATTTATTTTCATTGATCGGTCCCAAAAAATCTAAATGTAAACGGCTCCATGGGGTATCTTCCTAAGGCTACGGGTGTAAACTTACTTTTGATGGGTTATTTTTATTACATTGCAAGTATTGCATTTTTTACACAATTTTTCAATATCATCGTCGACTTTCGGCCACCAAAAATATGAACGAGATATCGTCTTACATTTATTTATGCCTAAATGTGCCATGTGAATTTGTTCAAGTAAAAAAGATTTAAATTTTTCAGGTACTTCCACCCTGTACCCCCAAAAAATGCAACTGTGTTCCAAATGTAACTCATGGCGTTTTCAAAAATATGCCTCATATTCCTTAGCAATTTTAGACTTTTCTGGCCAACCATGTAAACAAAACCTATAAATAGAATTTAAAGTTTTATCCTTCCTGGTAAATATTGCCATTTTTTTATAATCAATTGGAAGGTTCTCTTCTAAATAAAACATGTGTGAATAATCGTATGTTATTTCTTTGGTATTCTTAAGAGGTAATCGTGACAATGCATCAGCGTGATTTTTTCTGCTGGAATATATTTTATTTCGTAATTATACGTACTCAAAATAATACTCCAACGTTGCAAACGCGCTGCTGCTTATTGTGGTTTCCCGTTTTTAGAATCTAAAATATGTACCAAAGCCTTATTGTCACATAACAGGGTAAAAAATCTACCAAACAGAAAATTCTAGAATTTTTTTAAACTAAAAATTATAGCTGCTCCCTCTTTAGGGGAGACCGGGGCTTAAAGTCTCACGGGTTTAAAGTCACAAACCCTTTCCTGCGCAAAGTAAATATGGCAACGTCGTCATATTCATACGCCAGGAACTATTTAAATGCTAGTTACTTCCGCCATATTCGCCATTCGTATAAGTCGCATGTGTATATGTTTATAAGTGAATTTACGGAAAAAACCAATGTAAGTAATTTTTTGGATTAATAATACAAACCGTATATTTTATCTCAGTGCCAGAATTTAAAAATGCCGTGTTATATTTATGATACCCCTAGGTGTTCTCCAAAAAGTCACTATAAATTTATTAATTTATAAAATTAGGTTAGGTAGTTATTTGAGAAAGAAAATGGCAGGACCGTTTGGGGTAACTTGTCTCACACGTTGTGGGGCAAGTCATGTGTGACTTTTTACCCCGATATTAAAAGAAGTAAAACTCTGAATCGGATTTAATTTTTAGATGGTGCGCGAATACAGAAAAAGAACAGATCGAGGGAGTTTTGATAAGGAAACAATAAGGAAAGCGGTGTTACAAGTAAAAAATGAAAATATTTCTATTAGGCAAGCAGCAAAAATTTTTGATTTAAATTATAAAACAGTGGGGCGCTATTGCAAAAAGCTTTCAGCAGAGGACCTTAATCAAGATCAATTAAATAAAGACGTGAGATATGGCAAACCTCGCATGGTATTAAGCCGAGAAATGGAAATGGATTTAAAAACATACCTACTCTAATCACCAAATATTTATTTCGGACTTTGTCCTAAGGAAATTAGAAAGCTTGCATTCCAGTTTGCCATTGCTAATAAAATAGCTGTTCCCGAGCCTTGGAAAAGGGATCAAATGGCTGGACCTGAATGGTTTACATCATTTTTAAAGAGAAACAATGATTTATCTCTTCGCACTCCAGAACCAACAAGTTTCGCACGCGCAACAAATTTTAACCAAGCAAATGTGAACAGCTTTTTTACAAATCTGGAAAAGGTTATGAAAAAATATAACTTTGATCCATCCTCAATCTGGAATATGGACGAGACGGGGGTGACCACTGTTCAGAAGCCTTGTAAAGTAGTGGCCAGAAAAGGATTTGAACAAGTTGGATCCATAACTTCTGGGGAACGTGGAACCCTCGTCACAGTGTCCTGTGCCGTATCTGCTTTGGGAAATAGCATCCCGCCATTCTTTATATTTCCAAGAGTGCATTTTAGAGAATTCTGGCTAACATCTGGACCAGCAGGATGTGCGGGAACAGCTAATCGAAGTGGATAGATGATAGAAGAAAATTGTGTGCAATTTTTGAGACATTTCATTAAATTTTCAAAATGTTCCAAAAAGCACCCCTGTCTGTTACTTCTTGATAATCATCAGTCGCATCTTTCTATCGAGGGACTTGAGTTGGCTAAGGAAAGTGGTATAGTTATGTTATCTTTTCCTCCCCACTGTTCGCACAAGTTGCAGCCTCTTGATAGGTCAGTTTATGGTCCGTTTAAAAAACAGTACAATAATGCTTGCGATGCGTGGATGATGAATCATCCCGGTAAAACGATGACGATATATGATATTTCAGTTTTAGATGCTCAAAGCTATCTCCTAGCCGCAACACCAAAAAATATACAATCCGGATTTCGTGTATCAGGGATATTTCCCTTCAATCAAAATGTATTTGATGAAACAGAATTAAGCCCATGTAAAGTAACAGACAGAGACTTGCACCAAGAAAATGAGGAACCAGATCTCGAAAATCCAAAGCCCGGGACCAGTGGAATTTCATTCCAAACTGATGAACCAACAGTTGACGAAATGTTAACAAGTAAGTTAGTTACCTGAGTATCTTAAAATTATTCTGCAATAATTTCTTTTTCTTGAAATTGGCAACAAAAAAACAACTCTGTCAGAACCTGCAAACACAGAACTTCACGACACTCAGCAGCCTGGTCCTAGTGGCTCATCCTTAGTAAAAATTCCAAACCATACTCAGCATTCTGGGCCTAAGGAAAGTATATTTAGTGTCTCAGATATAAGGCCCTTGCCCAAAGCAAGTAAGACTTTTACCAAAATCAGGTGAGGACACATTTTAAATAACAGTTACCTTAAATTTCAGCTCCAAGAAACAAAGGGTCAAATAGAAAGAAAAGGAAGTCGGCTGTACTAACTGATACGCCAGAGAAAGAGGCTCTTGAGGCGGAGTTTGCTAAGAGAAAAAGTGTAAAGAAAATTTAACAGGAAATATAAGAGTGTCAAATAATAAAAATAAAAAGGGAAAAAACCATAAAAGTGCTAAAGAGAAGTCCCCTGAAGAATCAGAGGACGAGGATGAAGAAAGTTTTTGTCTTGTCTGCTTGGAACCATTTTCCAATAGTTCACCAAAAGAAGTTTGGGTTCAATGTACAGTCTGTAAGCTATGGGCCCATGAACTGTGCACTCCCGGTACACCGTGGTACGTCTGTCAGAACTTTGAAGATGACGACACTGAATAACAAAATTGGAATAGAGCATAATATAATGTATTATTTGTTTTAATAAAATCTAACCTGATATCTGCGTGACTTTTCACCCCTTTCCGTGAGACAACGTGTCCCATAATAAGGGCAAGATGTCACACTTGTAACAGTTTACGTTTTGCAAAAAAATTATTAAATTCGCGTCATTTATAAACACATTTTTAGTCACTTTGTATAGTCAAATAACAGAGTGATAAAGTGCACCAGAAATATCTTTGCTAGGATTAAAAATGGTTTCACAAAAAATTAACAACCTAATTTTGTGACATTTAGCCCCGATCTTCCCTATCCCTCATTTGACTATAAGATTTTTCTGCCGAGGAAAGGGTGCGTAAGGCGAATTGCGATTGGGCGTACGTGTCCATTTGGATATGTATGCGAAATTACACCTCCTACCACCAATGAGCTGGCATCATCTGCTAAAATTACTGGTAATTTACTATCGTAATGTGCTAAAATTTTAGGTGATGCTATTTCCTTTTTTATTTCTCGATTTTGTTTTTCTCCCCAACACCATTTATTATTCTTTTTCAATAATAAATGCAGTATAATTTATCACTGAATTTTTTTATAAATTTTCCATACAAATTTACCAATCCAAGAAAAGATTTTAAACTAGTTATATCTGTAGGTTGTGGTGCCCTTAAAATAGATTCAATCTTGTCATCAGAGGTTGATAAGCCTTCTTCATTTATTGTATACCCCAAAAAATGTATTTGCTTTTGGAACAATGAACATTTGTTTAATTTTACCTTTATCCACACTGTTTTAAAACGAATGAGATTGAGAAAGTAAAAGTTCAGTAAAAGATGGGAAAAATAATAAGTTCTTGGAAATTTATATTCCAAATTCTTCTTAATAAAACGAGATATTAGTTAGTGTTAATTGTCTGGTGTTATGTTTGAGATGTTTTCATATATAAATAGGTTAATATTGTTTGAAGGAATGTATTTGGTTCTATACATTAACGCTAAGTATCTTAAAAGGTATAATGGCGCTCCATAATTGGGGGTTAAAAATAATCGTTAGACAGTCGATAAATGTATTTAATAATTATAAAATTATTAAATACATTTTAACGATTATTACTTCACATTATAATATTAAATGAATATATCGTTAAATAAGCATTTTAAATTATAATATTGACTGTACTATCACGGTATTCTAGTCAAACGAAATGCCGAAAACTTAAATTTCGCACTATATCTCTTACGTCTACTATACCTGATTATATCCTCCTGATTAATTTCTATCACAGAAACAGGAGGAATGGGACAGTGTCCCATTCCTCCTGTTTCGTTCAGTTTCATTCATTCTGCAGTAACATGACTTTGGTTTGATCGGCATTATTCATTGAAACTACACATTTAGATAAATCAAATCATGCCATTTTCCTTCGAATTATTCAACATCATGTGGTATTTTCCACAGAATTTTCTGATATCAATGTGAAAAGTTATAAGCATCCATCATATCATTGAAAAACTTACTATTTCCTTGCAAAACTCACAAAATTTCACGAATTTTACTGCAACGCACGCAGTTCCCCCATATTTACTAATCAACTAGAATGACCAAGGACGACTCGACTGTCGAATGGCGAAGGCTGCCAGGCGGCGCGAATTGAAAAAAATGAGAAGTCCCATTCCTCCTGTGTCCCATTCATCCCCATTCTCCCCTACATGCAAATGACTTGCGTATAAATCAGTGTAGTGCAAAACGATCGGAAAGATCTATAGTTAGTCACAATAATGACATTCTTAATGATTTGCCTTTTCCGTTCAGTGCTAGGTCAGAACCAAAAAGAAACGTGTATACTCGAATGTATAGTTAATGAAAGACTAGGGGGATAATTTGTGACCCTTCGCAACTTAACGAGTACTCGCTATTATCACAATTAACCAATCCGCATACAGTATTCCATGTATTACGGTGGCAACAACGATATTAGCGAGTAATTGTAAGGTTGCGAAGGGTCAAGGATTATCCCCCTCAATCTGTATCTAGCGATTTACCTGAGAATGTACCTGTTTCAAGCAGTGCAATGGAATCTCCTATTCGTTTGACTAGGTCTGGACGACCCCTAAAAAATGTGTTAAATTAAACTTACAAGTACTTACACAAAGAAGGGAGGAAAATACAATGTTTGAACGTTATTAATTTGTTAATTGTACACAGATGCTGACTACTGAACACACACAAAAAGCGATATGTCAGTCTTTAATCCAGTCAAATACTCGTTCGTGTCATTTATTATCAAGAAACGTCATTGCTGTTACTCAAAGTCTCGTCTTTTTGTTATTGAATATACAGCATAAACTAGCCGTTAATGGGACAAAGTGGCTTTTTAACCCGGCCACGGCAAGTCATATGGGAGGTGTATGGGAGGAACGCTTGATACAGACCATCAAGGGAGCACTCAAAGCAGTTCTAAAGGAAGAAGTCCTCTATGACGAAGCTCTTCTTTGAAGTTGAAATATTGTCAAATCTTGAGCACTGGCAGGTATTTCCCTAAACAGATGAAGAAGCTCCAGCTCCCCATAATTTTTTGCTGGGGCCCTATTACAAAGCATCAGATATCCTCGTTCTGAAAAATGTTCCCACAGATGCAGACCATTTAAGAAAGCAATGGAAAATTGTGCAAAGTTTTATAGTCGCTGGATCAAAGAATATTTACCGACATCACATAAGCGACCAAAACGGGGGACCGGTGCACTTCGCGACCCTCCGAGTTTTGCAACGATTTTTTCTAAAAAGCCCTATTGCTATAGAGTATTTTAGGAGAAAAAAATTCTTGGATTGCGAAACGTCGAACCGGCGCGCATTTTTCACAATATGTCCATATTCCTGATAGTATACCTATTTGAGCAAGTATCATTGCATAATAATGTGGATAATCATTTGAATTATTGAAGATTGGATTTCCGCTTAAAATACTAAAGCAGATTGATATCGCGAGCGAAGCGAGCGCGCTGGTTCGACGTTTCGCAATTCGGGCACATCTTATATTCCGTGGTAACAAGTTCACATTGTGGACCCTATTTAACAATTCCTCACCGTTTAAAGTAATAATCGAATTCAGTTGGAAAATGTTTTTGACTTCCATTTTGACTAGTGTCAAAATATTATCATAATACTATCATTTGTTTTTCACTTGCGATTACCAACAACCAATCATATCCCAATAATAAACTCAACAATACAATTACACTTTTGTCATGGACCATAAACGAAGGAAAGTGGATTTAGAAATAACGTCGGCATCGTTCCGCGTATTGTCGTTAAAGGGAAAGGAATAATGTATTGAATATTTAAAAAGTTCGCGGAATGTCGACGTTACTTAAGCGCAGGCGCAGATTACTATAGCTGCAACCCACGATACACACATACTATATCGATCGTGGCTGCAATCGTGCACAAGAATAGATTATCGATGATTTTGCCTATAAACCTTTCAAAACAAATCGATAATGTATGAAAATCGCCATAAGATATTTATAATTTGTTGTTCATTGTTGATTCTGTGGTCCAGCAGAAAAGTTTGACAACGCCGCTAAAACTCACATGATGACAGAAAAGCATCCTAATTTGTGACCCTGGCTGCCTAGGCATACGATGTCAGTGTCTAATTTTTAATTTCATAAGAATGCCGCCAACTTTATCTAGACACTTCCAGAGCTACCGTTTAAAATCAAGAACGAAAACCTGCGGCAACTTTTGTAAAATATAATTTTTTTTCACTGTTTTCTTTTATTACAAGGTCGTCGTGTATCGTGAGTCTTAGGCAGAAGGAGAACTGGAAAGCGCAGAATCTCATGGTTGAAAAACCTTAGAACTTTGAATTTAGAGCAGCAGTCGGTAAAGTTAAAATCTGAACGGATAGGTTCAGAAGAACAAAAGAAAAATTAACCCAATCCTTTATTGAGGTTCATTACTTTCTTATGTTTCATAAAAATATATCATAAATATAAATAAATACAAAATACTACATCCAGCTCTGTACTCTCAGACTTACTTCTTATTCATGAAAATAATATGCTTGACGAATAAAAATAAGTAGGTATTGTCTCATTTTCTTTCTTACAATTCTTCCTACTTAAATAATAACGCGATGTAAGCTTAGGAAATCTCTAGTCCTTTAATCCCCTCGTCTTAGTAATGACCCTTTGTGAAAATGATAACCTGGAAATTTCTTTGACAACAATAGCCCTGCTCGAATTTAAATTTTAAATTGGGTGTGTAGGTATCTTATTTGAATAAAGAGAAAAATAACCTGATTAGGGAGAAAGTCTGTCGGAGAGAAATATATCCAGGGTAGGTTTTTAGTACCAGACACTATAGTGGATTTTTATGTACAAGATGGTGATAAAACTTTATGTTTTAATGTAGAATGTAGTTCGGTGAAGTTTGTATATAAATATATTGGTAGACACGATATTATCGAAACTATAATAAGATCAATTGCTGAAGATTACTGTTGTGAATACTCTATTGAAAATAATCGTCAATATAAACTCCAATTGAAAAATTCAAAGTTACAAAAATACTATTTATGAAAATAAAAGATGCATGGCTTTGAAGATTAAAACTAACTTTTCCGCACTTATACACTCTGGAGGATGTATCGTGCGAACAAACCGAAATTTCTCCAAACATGACTAAAAATGTGGTACATCTGGATTTATAGGACCTGTTGTACCGCTTTTTTTGAGCGGAAAATCAGTAGGGTTCATCTGTAAGACGCCCTAAACAATATTCAATTAAATAATTGATCACTTGTATACACTCCGGAGGCTGTATCGAACTAACAAACCGAGATTTCTCCAAAAATGACCAAGACTGTAGAATATCCGAAGGCACGGTAGTGCCCCGCCAAGACGAGCCAAGCGAAGCGCAAGGGCACTATCTACCCTTTCTCGAAGCGCTTCGTCGTTTTTATTAACCCTCATAACTTGGGTTTGGATTATACCCGATGAACAAAGTTCTCGATATATGATATCAATAGCTGACTTATTGCATAGCTCTTATAGTTTAGGGTACTTCCTGAGATCCTAGAAACTTGAAATTAGGTATGGAAGCTAGTACAAAAATAACAACAAAATTCTATAACTTGGAACTTCCACCCTCCAACCCCAACTAGGGGATAGAATTTTGTATGAGACTGCAACGCAAACTGATAATTGATGTATGGACTCGTTGTTATTTGTAAATAATAAAATACCTATTTCAGAACTTACCCACATACACACAACCCATAGTGTCCCCTTCTCTCATGTTGAGAGGATTAAGGTGACGAATTGATAACTTTGTTCGTATGAATATCGGTTTTCTCAGCAAGTACAAAACACAGTGATACTTTGTATTCTGATTGTTTATTTCTTTGACTTCAATTTGTCGTCTGCATAAGCTTGGAAATAAAAGCTGCGACCTCATCACTTGGTGAATCATGAACCACAGGAGCTCCTTTCACCCACAGCATCAAATGAAAATGTTGGGCTCCACGAAACTGACCAAAAGTAATGTTTAATTTCTCCAAGAGGTTCACAGACGGAAGTGAGCAATTCTAATTTTGCATGGAATTTATTATCAATGAAACGAGAAGTGGATACTGGATCTTGCGCTACTAATTCACTTGTTGTCTTATTGGCCATCTCACTCTAGTTGACTTCCAGTAAGTATTCTCTTAATTCGTCCCACGCCTCCGATGGGCTCATAATGAGGAACCGAGTGGCTGGTCCATAGTATTGTGTCATGCAGTTCACGTCGTTTCTTGTTTTTTTTTCCAATACTGCTCAGTGTTTCTCAACCTAATTCATCACTATTTTACATTTGTAAATATTGTTCAGCAGCAATTTTTTGTTTTTGATTGACTGTATTCATTTTATAAAATATTCCCAATTCAACTGGCGGACATTTGTGTCGTGTAGTAAAAAAATATTATTGATCTAATCTAAATAGTGAATGTTTTGACAACAATCTAGTTTTAATATATTCACTTTACGTCAGTTTCTGTGGACATGTGTGTCATAAGCAACTTACAAAATAGGCCAAGCTACAGAGATTTTTCAGAATGGTATAGGGCTATTGTTGAGTGTTGAGAGTAGCATGATGCGATTTTGAGAACATTTCAATGCAGTTTTTCGTTTTGGTATTCCCTGATGCCAAAATAACCCCTTGTTTCGAATGTTATATATATATATATATATATATATATATATATATATATATATATTGTTGTAGATAGAACGAGCACATGACATTTATAGAATCCCGATAAAGCATGAAGAAATAATATTTATCAATAAAAAAAATAATTCCTAAAATAAAGTATCAAAATTAATAAAATATCCATATAACAATATATTGAAGTACAATCAATGGGCATAATCATAAAGAAAGTACATAAATATGAAAAGAAGTCATAAACAATTATTAGTAGAACTGTTTGAATATAATTCTGTAATTTAAAAAAACAACCTTGGACAGAACCTAACAAGTAAACGCAGATCAATAAATTAACGTAACGCTGCACGGAAATTTAGACACCCAGAGCATCTGTTTATATTAAAAAAATAAATAGGATGGCATATTAAAATCAACAATGCTACAATCACTGAACAGTAAATGACATTTAGAATTAGTAAAATATATAAATAAGATATGTTAGTTAATATTTAATCATAAAAGTATATAGGAAATATAATAATAAGTAGGAAACTGTAATTACAGGAAATGTCAAAGACCTACACGAAATATTACAGTTGAGACAAGTATACCAACATAAAATGTATTTGAATATGAAATACAAGAATAAAAATAAATGATTACCGACCTAATTTATATGTATAAATGTAATAATATCAAACATAATAAGATATGAATGGTATCCATGTATATTGTGTAAATATTTAGGTTGTAGGAAATATAAAAATAAAATAATTGCATTGACCAATCGGAACATCTCAAATAAACAATAACATGAAAAAAGACAATAATAATAAGATGTGAGTGAATTAATGAAGTGTATAATGAATAAAAAACAATAGTTTACAATAAGTTTAAGTCAGAAAAACAATAATAAACAAAGTGACAGGTGAACTATAATGAAAGAATTTTCTAGAACATTGCCAGCTTTCGGCTATAAACAATAGAAAGGGTTGGCAGATATAAAACCGCGGAATAAGTGAGTTAGGCGTCAGTTGTTGGATAAGCGAGCAGTGAAAAGTTATCCAGTTTCTTTTTTATAAAAATATAAGTAATAAGTATAAATAGGTATAAATTGAACTATAAAAATTAACTAATAATTCAAAACAAGTGCAAGGACGAAGTTCTGTGAAACTACATAAAGCAGAACAATAATTATCATCAGATAATTACACGGAGGAAAATTACCACCTAAGGCGGGAAAAACGTCATGGATGGATCCAGAATGAAGGCATCATTCCATCAAAGGAACAAGGTCTGTGGTGTGTTTAATTAAATATTTGGTACCAAATAATAAAGTGAAATTTAAAATCATAAATACCTGGTAGTAAAACTTTTTTATTTAAAATGATCATAATATATCAGGAAACGTAATAATAAAAACTTACCATTATAAAATTTGTAGATGATGTATAATTTCTGTCATGTTGAATTTTCTCCAATCATATATATAAAAATTTCCACCAAAACAACAAACCACAACTAATTTCAGTTTCTTTTTATTACTTACACAATTATTATGATACGTTAAATAATGTTTTAAGAGATCAAATTTGAGTAGATAAATATTTCAGATATGCTTCCAATTTCACGTACCGAATAAAACTAAAAATAGTATTTTAAAATATTTCAAATAATCCTATTTAGAAAACAAGCAGAAAACAGTTTACAATAGTTGAACAAACTTCAAAACGCAGGTGGTCGTATAATTTTCTAAGAAATCTAACGTTTACAAACGGTTCAGCCAAGTTATGCAAATGAGTCTGCAAAAGTCGTCTTTCAACGACAATCAATTTTCTTTATATAATATACAGAAAGTCTGTTTAATGTGGAAATTTGGATATATATAGAAAAACCATTTTTTTATAATATAAGAATTTTAAGAAATAATAGGATAATCATTTATTTTTACTTATAAGGGGTATATGAATCTAACAGTAAAATAAAGAGTCAATATTATTTTACATATGAGTAATGTTCAATGTTTTAAATATTTTTCCTATCTTTTAATAAGTAACATAAATATATTCAATTGATAAGTAAGGTTGATTTTATTATAATATGCACAGAACCCTACTGAGTTGAAGAGTAGTGAATGAATAAGAGCAGCCGAGGTAATAAAAGTTTTAGGAATCAAATAAACTACATGCTACTAAATAGCATAATAAATAGGAGGAATTACAGGTAAAAAAATATATAAGTTAGCAAGCCCAAGAGTGTAAGTTTTATATTTAATTGTAACAAAATATCAATACATTATAGATTCATATTCAAAGCATCATACTATAAATATATTAAACATTCACACACAGAAATAACATAAAATAATCATAGTTAAATATATATAAATTGCTCCCCAACGTGGACTTTATATAATAATAAAATAGCACGTACACCACACATTTATAATATATATATATATATATATATATATATTGTGAATATATATATATATATATATATATATATATATATATATATATATATATATATATATATATATATGGAAATGCTAACACATTGTATATAAATATTCAATTCAAATTTGGTTACCACTTAAATACTAAGAAATAGTTGATCTATGGAAGAAAAACCATTCGAGAGATGAAACAAATGTAAATCGAACCAAAGAAATATAAAGGAACTTTATAATGTACCTTGTACATGCACACATGGTGGAGATAACTTGAATTCCAGCTGTTTAGGGAAAATATTTAGAACGTCACCTTTTATAAATTGTAAGAACATATTTTTCAAATGGCAATAGTCAAAAGTTTATGATTTGTTTTAAAATATTCTATTAGACACCGTAAAAATCTCTTTAGAGGAAATTCTTTTATAATATGTCAAGGGATAAAAGTCAAAATAATAAAACATTAGGGTTATAATGTTTGATATTTGTAAAATTAATTGTCATTGTGGATAGAGCAAGTGAAAGAAAATATAGCTGTCAGCATAAAATATTTTGGAAAATATATAAAAGGAAGTAGAATATGTAATTTGATTATTTAGAAATGTAAAACAAGATGTTCTAAAATAGATAAATAAATAATTTGAAAAGTAAGATGAAATCTACCAACAAAAAAATTTATAACTTATTTGATTGGTAAATAATACTTGTAATATTTCAATTAGCGGAAAGCTGATCATTAGATTAAAAAATATGAGAAAAAAAAGTTGTTGATGATGAGCACTAACTATTGACTAGTAGAAAATTTTTTGTATTGATGGGGGTGAAGATTGATTTTTGAGCAGAAAATTAGGTATTAAAAGAAAAAATGTGAACTGGAATGGTAGAAACAAAAAGAAATACATTATTCCTTAAATAAATTAATAAAATTTGTGAAAGAAAATAAGGGAGTTGTAAATAGCAGAATACTAACCTATAACATTTATCCGTGAAAGAAAAGAAAATATCATGTCGTGAAAATAATATCTCCACGATACCTCAGAAAGAATTTGACAACTGGAAGCCCATCGATAATGTATTGATATAAATGGAATTTAAATCGTCGTTGGTTCTTTATAAACAAGAAGCACTGCAGTACATCCAGAAAGAAGCCTAAAAAAGGAAATAGTAGAAGGTGTATTGGACATAAGTGAATTATGAAAGGTATTTAGAACTATTTCATTTAAAAGTCAAATAAACTCACTTGCATTGTATATATAATTTTAAACACTGAAATTTCACAGCCATCGACTTTTAACAAATCCTCCATTTTGTATTTAAAATTGATGGACATCATATGGTTTGTTTTTGAGTGTATAATATGCTGCATACTTGTACATATATTTATTAATAATTCATTTTTGTGAATGTGTTTGGAGTGGAAGATCATTGTAGATAAGTTATTCATTTCAAAAATTTATGTTCGAATGATGTATTTATTTTTATGATTTCTACATTAAACAACGTTTTTCCATTCCTATTCAATGATTCACAATCTTGAGAATGATATTACTAAATAAAATCAGCCATTATAAGTTCAACTTCTGGATTAATTTTCAATGAATTTAGTCATAGGCAAAATATAAAATATAATCAATTATTTCATAAAATTATTAATTGTAATTTATCGAAGGAGCTTAATTAAAATATCCCAAATTTCTATTTTGATTTTATTTTTTTGTATAGGGCTGTAGTAAAATAATGTATGCAACATGTGCATAAAGTGTATTTTTTCACATGTGGAATTGCCACTTTATGCACTTGTTGCATAAATTACTATTATGTATCAGTCATACTATTGAGATTAAAAAGAGGAGTGACCGTGTAACCTTCTGTTCGGATTAGATATTCGACCGAGAATGTATATATCCTGTACTGATGACGTATAATTAGGAAACCTTTCTACAGATACACAACAGTGAATTCTCCCTATTTTGTACTGGCCAAATCGGCTCCTTTCAGTCTTATCTTGACACACTTGACAGAAATTCTGACATTCTGACGCCAGTTGGCTTTCTTTCAATATAGTGTATGGAACTAAAGATACTCTTTACTACCACTACACTTACACTGTGAGGCACGCGTTTCGATAACTAAGTTATCTTCATCAGAGATGGAAGGTAAGTAAATAGGTTTACTTTCGGTATCTGGAAAAGATAAATTGGTTATCGAAACGCGCGCCAGACAGTGTAATTATCAGTGACGGTGTAGTAATAGTAAAAAGCCTGCATATATGTGTATAGCTCTGTTAAATTGGCAGATATTTTGCCGATTTTAAGATTTTAAATATTTCTTAAATAAATACAGTTAATACTAATACACCCCAATTTACCCAGAAAAGTACGACAAACACATTTAGATTTTTGTTAACTTCTTACTGGAATTTTACAGAACTTCTTTTCGTAATTAAGAATTAATTCTTGATTCTTTTTTCGTAACGGTCTAAATAACCTTCCATATCTTCATTTTAACGAAAAATACGTTTCTATTAAACATCATAAATACTTAATTAAGTCGGGTAATTTTTCCTTAGTATTTCCAGTAAGTATACTGTTTTAATAAAATATGTGAAAATCGACGAGTCTATTACATTCATTTTAAGCACAGCATTTTCGCTGTGAGCTGTAAAGGATGATATTCTCCATTCACATTACGTACAATGGTATCGATTCTCTCCGAGTTATTCATGAAACGATTTTACTTGTTTAACCCCCATATAACATTAGTTATTCAGTTTGGATAACGTATTCACGAGGATCTAAGGACGTAATTTCATAAATCGAAAAAACATTTCTGTTAGCAATTGAAGCTGTTCCAATTTGAGTGTGCATTTTTTTTTTATTTACAATAGCCGCTTGTACCTCTAGGGTAATTAGCGGAATAGTTTACAAATACATACAAATTTTC
The DNA here is from genome assembly GCA_963921935.1 of Galeruca laticollis. NCBI lineage: Eukaryota > Metazoa > Arthropoda > Insecta > Coleoptera > Chrysomelidae > Galeruca > Galeruca laticollis. The sequence goes on from OY998178.1 coordinate 126,613,568, forward strand.
AATGAGAATTGTTACCGTTTATGAAAAATGTTTATGCTTTTCAGGAAGGAAATAATTTTTCTGAGGGTTGCAATTTTCTCCAGTTGTCTCTTGAACGGTTCTTCCTATATTGAAGGTTCTTCTTTCAGTTTCATATGATGAACACTCTAATAAAATATGAGACACAGTTATAGTTTTATCACATAAGGCGCAAAGTGGAGTAGGCTTTCGAGTCATTAGGTGTTCGTGCGTTAAGCAGGGCGCACACTGAATCGACTCGGATCGCCACGGCACAGCATTGCCGACCGTTTTGCATAGTTCATATTTCAATATATCCCCGCGCCAGTGTTGCCAGACAATTTATATGAATTTTCTTCAATTTCTCCTCCAAAATTCTTCATAATTCTACAGTGGTGTGTGCCGTCATTTTGGAGTACACACCCACCGTTAGTAAGGCCAAAGTCTACGTAATGAATATTTTATATTCCGTAAAAAATTTAGTAAGGCCAAAAAACCAAAGAAAAAATCTGCTGAGTTCTGAAGTAGGTAGGTTACGTACTTAATAAAAGAAATTTAAAAATAATTAACTTTAATAACAAAGAAAAAAAAGAAAAACGAAATCACATATTTACTTTATAGGATGAACAAGTGTATAACATAATACCTAATTAGGAATATAAATTTTTTGATTCCATCAAATCTAAATGTTTTTTGGTGACAGGCATTTTTACAGAATTTGTATCCGTCTCTTGAAAATGACTAGGCAATACACAAAGAGAATTCAATGTATTTTCTTGAAGTCTGTTTCGTTTTTTTTTTGTTTTCACATCATTCGTTATCGAAAACACCCTTGCAGCTCCTGCATTTGAGTGTGGTAGCGAAAGTAATGTTAAAGTACCAATGATAAAAAACAAACTTTCGTCTTTAAAGTCTTTGGTATCTCTTATTTTCTGCCAAAATTTGGAAATTGGCAACTTCAGTAGTTCAACCTCCTCTTCATCACCGAAGTGAAATTGAATATTTCGCCACTCTGTTTCAATTTCGATTTTTTTTATCTATAATTGGCTGAAATTTTGTTATAACCGTTAAAAGTTGTTGACATTACTCAGGTCTTCCTAATGCCAAATCGACCTTTGGTGTTGTAAATACTAACTGATTAAAAAAATTATCTTGCATCGGTAAACGATTCTGCATTTCTGTACAACTAACTGTATAAAATTCTAAACATTTTAATCTAATTTTTTTTTGCACATTTTGTTCTAAATTTAAAATCAATTTTTCACAGTCAGGCCCTAATAAACTTTCCATATATCGACAAAATTACTTGATACATTGCAGTTAACATTAATTTTAATTTGATTTGCTTTAATAAAGTTATTACAAAATTTGAAAAAGTTGCATCTGCTTTCTGCTGCTAATTGGTGAATAAGAACGATTTTGGACTGAAAGAGCGCATTAAAAGAATTAAGAAAATTTAGAACATATTTTAGGAATAAAAGGTAGGCCTTGATCTCGTTACAATTCAAAGCGTCTAGTATAAATTGCGTTTGTTTAAGATGGTCCTCAGTAGAGGCCATAAGGAAAAAGTGCTGTAAAGTAGACCGCATTTCTAAAACCCTTTCAATGCACTGATGCAGACACAGCTACCTTGTAGAAGAAAGTTTTAAACATTTTTTTGAGAATCATTTAGATAGTCCTGTAATTCGGATAGCTGAGCAGATCGTTTACCACTAGCGGATACATATGAACTTAAGACGCGTAATAAATTCTCGGGAGCTGCAGGTAAAACGTTGCATGCAGTACTTGCTATGAAATATTGTTTAAAATGATTATATAAATTTCCTGCTGTTGTATCAGTTGCATCTAATTTTAGGATTTTTAGTAATTTAGTCATTAAACTACCTGATTCTGGACAAACTAAAATATATAAGTATTTATCCATACTTAAATCTGTGCTTTCATCAACTGGAATGCTAAAATTGATTACTTTTAAGGTTGAAATTAGTTGACTTGTCTTCACTTTACATAATACATTATTAATTACTTGAGTTGTTTTAGTTCCTCCAAGTGATATTCCTTTAACACCGAATTTGGTGCAAGTGGCTTTAATTAAGTCTACAAAATCATCGGCTACAGCAATACCAATATTATGTTCTGCAAAAAAGCACTAATTCGAATCTCGGCTGTCTCAATTTCGTCATTTCAGTTTTATTATTGCTTTATTTATTTAAAACTTAAACGGGTGGGATAAATTTAAAACACACGGTGTGGCTACTTACTACTTTATTTAAACACTAACTCACTAACACTAGATTTATATATACTTAACTAATCACTTAAATTTAATTTATATGCACAAAAACTTGATTATTAATTTATATTAGCACTTTACTGTTCGGTGTATTTTTGTATATTTCTCGAGATCACTTCATCAACTAAACTCACTCATCCTGATCGGTCCCTTATATATTAAAGCCTTGTGTTTACTAGAAAATTCCGGATTGCGGCTAACACACACAAAAACAATTGGTTCTGGCATTTTCTGGTCACAAAAACAATGTTTAGACAAGACAGTCGTAAACAATTATAAAAAAACCCTGCGTATCCGCCATAATTTTAATTTTCATACCTAGCTTAGACAGAGTCGGATTTGGGGTCTATACCAGTGTGCTGTTTCGTAACAGTATCAAGGCTCAGGAGATATATTGAACTTTAAAAAAAAATCCGAAATTTTTTGCACATAATGCCAAAAGCATTTTCACTTACCCTGCGGGCTCTACTATGACGATAGTTATAGATTCGGTTTGATTGGTTGTTAGTAGTCTGTGCACCTGGGTATGGCCTCATTAAATTGGGCGATAACGGTAAAGCCTCGTCTCCTACAATAACATGAGGTAAAATTATATTGGTTTGTGGTAATGCTTTGTTTTCTGGCAAATTTAACTGTTTCGAATTTAAATTTTTTTCAAGCTGTGATGAACTAAATATACCTCCGTCACTACTACGACCATATGCGCCAACATCCACGGTAATAAATCTGTAGTCGGCATCAACTAACGCTAATAATAAAATACTAAATACTTTTTTGTAATTGAAGAATAGAGACCATGATTTCGGTGGTTTTTCAAAAACAATATGCTTCCCATCTACTGCTCCAATACAGTTAGGAAAATGCCATCTTATGCGGAAGCCTTCTTAGATTTTACTCCAATGCTGTTGTGAGGGTTTAGGCATCATTACAGGTGACAGTACATCCCATATCTTCTGGCAGGTTTCGTGAATAATCTTTCGCACTGTTGTCTTGCCCAGTCTATAACTAAATGATATTATTGAAAACGAGTCATCATGACCAAAATATCTGAAACCAAAGTAAATTTATAAGCAGTATGGTGGCTTTATTTGGAATAAATTGTATATTATTTTACAATATTAATTGCGCGAGGGACAGGATGAATATTTTGATTAACTAATTGTTTTTTTTCAGTTTCTGAATGTAAGAAAACCTGGACCTTCTTAGATTTTACTCCAATGCTGTTGTGAGGGTTTAGGCATCATTACAGGTGACAGTACATCCCATATCTTCTGGCAGGTTTCGTGAATAATCTTTCGCACTGTTGTCTTGCCCAGTCTATAACTAAATGATATTATTGAAAACGAGTCATCATGACCAAAATATCTGAAACCAAAGTAAATTTATAAGCAGTATGGTGGCTTTATTTGGAATAAATTGTATATTATTTTACAATATTAATTGCGCGAGGGACAGGATGAATATTTTGATTAACTAATTGTTTTTTTTCAGTTTCTGAATGTAAGAAAACCTGGACAAGTCGAAGGGACAACTTTAGAAAAGTGCTGAAAGCTAAGAAAACATCCAGTGGCCAAGCAAGTTCGTTAAAAAAAGAGGAAATATGAAGACGTTATGAGTTTTATGATTCCATTTTATAAAGAAAGGAGGCAAAAATCAAGTATTCAAAATACTGACACACAATTAGAGGATACCAATGATATCTCATTGTTAGGAGATGATTCTAACCTACAAAACTTGACAGAGGTACCTGAACATCCAAGAAGTGTGTCACCTGAGCATCCAAGAAGTGTGTCACCCGGATCTTCCCATTGTAGTACTTCTTCTACCACAACTAAAATTAAGAGGCAGCAAACATCCCAAATGGCTGAAGTACTTCAAAATTATTTTCATCAAAAACAATCCCTAGGAATGGAAAGAAAAGCAGATCCTCCGCAGAAATATTTTGCTGCGGTAGAAGAAACCGTAAGAACATTTACTCCTGAACTACAAATAGAAATAAAACAAAAAATTTCCTCCCTAGTATATGATTATGAACTCAAAAACTTAAATTTAATGGCGGCTCAACAAAATGCAACTCAATTGCCCTAAAACTTAATGGCCCGACATGAAACTCAATCGCCCTCACAAACAGACCTATATCTCCCACAGTTCACACAGAAGACACCCACACAAGTTTTCCAGGCGAGACAAAATGATTATGATAATAACAGTTACATATACCATAATCTGAAAAAATGTTTTGTTTCTAGATGTCACTAATATTTTTTGACAATAAAGACTTGAAATATTTTTTGTAGTTTCATGCGCAAAATTATGCAGATATTTAATACTTACTTGAGTGTGACAGCTAGACGTTATTCGGGTGACACTGCTTTTCTGTAATTTGTCACTTGTTTTTGTAGATCCAAAAGTTGTAAAAGTTCGTTAAATTTCATATGGCACATTCTGAAATATTTGAAAAATTTTCCCTCATCCTCAACCAAATCTGGGAATAAGTGATAAAATTCTCCGTATGTTTCTCTTTTTAAATTACTATCATGAATCCAAATTTTAGGAGTTTGCTCTTCGATTTCTTCACATAATAGAGCTATAATAATATCTTCCTCAGAATCCGATGATGAACCAGATGAACTCATTTTGTTTTCGAGACACCACTGATTTGCTCAGACGCCAAAAGAGAACTAGTTGTTAGTCGATTCAGTGCGCGGGTAAAAGCCGTGCCGATCCGATCCGTTCTGTGCCGAGTCGAGTCGATTCAGTGCGCGTCCTGCTTTGGCCTGGTGTGTCCGAGACGGAGTCGTGTGAAGATGAACTGGTGCTGACATTTATTTGTATTGTATTGCCATTTTCCTGTATTGGGTTTTACTTGTTGGAGTTTGGATGTTTTTTGTTTCCTTTCAGTACTCCAATTGTGAAGTATCTGGTAGCGGAAATAGGGTTTTAAACCTGACGCAGTTGTATGGTATGTGGACGTGGTGTTCGGTTGATTTGCAGCGGTACGGAAGTGTGTGTTTGCTGCTTCGCTCCCTTTTATTCCCATATGAAATGGGACCCATAGGAAAGCAATATCTTTATTAATAGTCCAGGAAAGTAAGGTCGAAAATCTGTTAACTATCCAAACTTTCCCATAACTGATTTTTCATTTTTAAATGAAAATATATTGACCCAGCATCACTCTCCTAGATTGTCGAATAATTTCCACTGGAGCTTGCGACGCAGCTTGCAAGCACAGCTCAGACCACCTAAAATTCAAGTGATTTATGCTCGTGTCATTCCTGGATGTGTTCTTACAAAAAAATAGTAGAGATGAAAATTGAAGCAAATCTTATGCTCTTGAAGGAGACGTAAATAGTTTTTTCAAAAAAAAATTTCCGATCTTGAATTTTCCAAAAATTTACGAAATTTATATTTTCGGTTGGTAATTATAAATAAAATATTAATATCGAGGTCAAAACATAGATAAACATAGAGGGCAAACTTCTAAAAATTTACATTTTTTTCAGATTTGGAAAATTCAAAATGGCGGCTGCGCAAATTGGAAACAATTTTTTTTTTCAATCGCGTCTAAATTTATGAACATTAACGATATTGAGAAACGGTTTGTTGCAATCGAGAGAGTGAAAGTTATATTTTTATAAATTTTTAAAAGTTTTTTTACATAATTTTTTAGAACATTTACCGAAAATAAAAATTTTTACATCTAGTTTTTTCTCATTTTGGCGTTGAAAAATTTCTTAAAAATATCTTTTTACGTTATAAATATGTTTGTTTTTGAAAGACGAGTATATTGAAAAAAAAATTTTCAGATGCGACTTTACAAGCTGAGATAAACAAATTGAAAATCTGCTAGATACTGTCATAATATTAATTGAAATTTTCAAATTTTTATCACTTCGCTAGGTTGTTGAATCCCAACTCAACTTAAACACAATTTTTCATTTTTCTATCGTTAATTGGACCATTCAAAAGAGAACAGTAATCCTAGCTCGCTCGGCCAAACGGTGCGGCGGTAGCTGCTTGGCGTTCTGGTGGGGGGTCAGCGATCATTCTCTTCGAACGCCCAAAAGACCCTTACTAACATGACTGACGACGTACTTGTACCCGACGAATTATTGAACATTATTTCGTGTTCTTGTACCACAGGGTGCTCTACTACCAGGTGTGGTTGTAAAAAAGTTGGCATACATTGTACGATATTATGTAAAAATTGCGAAGGAAAAAACTGTTGTAACATCGAAATTGTAAGTACGGTATTTGAAAATGACGAGGATGATAATGAATCGCTGAGTGATTAGCTAAATTTTGATGACTCAACTAGTTGATTGTGAACTTGCAATTGATAGTAGCAATAATATCGATGAGGATTTGTTTGCTAATGATAATGACGAGGAAAATTGTACAGAGCCATTTCCTCAGAGACCAAAAAGGGCGAGAATTTGTAGAAAATAGATGTAAATTTGTAAATAAATATTATTCTTAGTATCTACGTCTCGAATTATGTATAATATATATAATAAATGGATTTATAGATATAAATTATAAATATCATTGTACCTTATTTCTAGCAATATGTAATGGTTGATAATAACCATACTATTAGCAAACCACAAATGCAAAATTTTTATAAAGAAAACCAAAATAAAAGCTTGAGCTTCGTTCAACTGCGAACGAGCGCTGACCCCCCACCACAACGCCAAGCAGCTGCCGTCGCACCGTTTGGCCGAGCGAGCTAGGATTACTACTCTCTTTTAAATGGACCAATTGACGGTAGAAAAATGAAAATTTGTGTTTAAGTTGAGTTGGGATTCGACAACCTAGCGAAGTGATCAAAATTTAAAAATTTCATTCAATATTATCACAGAATCTAACAGACTTTGAATTTGTTTATCTCAACTTGTAAAAGTCGCATCTAAAAAAATTTTTTTTAAATACTCGTCTTTCAAAGACACATATTCATAACGTGAAAACATATTTTGAACAAATTTTTCAACGCCAAAATGAGAAAAAACTAAATGCAAAAATTTTTATTTCCGGTAAATGTTCTAAAAAATTATGTAAAAAAATTTTGTTTATGTTATTTATAAAAAATTTATTTTCACTCTGTCGATTGTAACAAACCGTTTCTCAATATCGTTAATGTTCATAAATTTAGACGCGATTGCAAAAAAATTTGTTTCCAGTTTGCGCAGCCGCCATTTTGAATTTTCCAAATCTGAAAAAATGTAAATTTTTAGAAGTTTGCCCTCTATGTTTATCTATGTTTTGACCTCGATATTAAGATTTTATTTATAATTACCAACCAAAAATATAATTTTCGGAAATTTTTTCAATTTTTGGAAAATTTAAGATCGGAGAGTTTTTTTTTTGAAAAAACTATTTACGTCACCTTCAAGAGCATAAGATTTGCTTCAATTTTCATCTCCACGGTTTTTTTATAAGAACACATCCAGAAATGACACGAGCATAAATCACTTGAATTTTAGATGGTCTGAGCTGTGCTTGCAAGCTGCGTCGCAAGCTCCAGCGGAAATTATTAGACAATCTAGGAGAGTGATGCTGGGTCAATATATTTTCATTTAAAAATGAAAAAGCAATTATGGGAAACTTTTGACTTTTATTTCCTCACTTTCCGGGACTATAAGATTACTAAGGTTGTGTAACTCGTGTTTGATGTATAAAACAATTGGATTTTTTGAGTATATCTTGGCTAGTAAAGCTGCAGCGTTAAGTGAGTCGGTAATTATGAGGTGTCTGTCTTCGGGGCTATTACGTATAAGTTTTGTGGCCTCTAGAATTGCGTGAAGTTCGCCTGTAAGTATGCTTGCAGTGTCTGGCAGTTTGACTGTTATTATCTCACTGGGTGTTACCACAGCTGCTGCAACTCCTTCCATGGTTTTAAACGCAATTTTGGATCTGATGAGTGTTCTATATATCAGTAACAATAGTTTTCCTTCAGCTCCCCAGTGTTTATTTGATGTGTATTTAAGTATGTTTAGTGCAGGTTGACAAGAGAAGATCGGTTTTTTTAATATGATTTTTCCAGTTTAGGTGTTGGTCGAATATCATACCAAGAAATTTTATTTTTTCATCATATATCAAGTTTGTGTTGTAGAGTTGTTGTGGTGGTTTTTGCCATGTTTTTCTTTTGTAGAATATTATGCATTTTATTTTATCTGCACTGAAGGACATGCCAGATGTTTTTGATCATAGTTCTAGTTTAAGAAGTTGCTTTTGTAGCAGATTAGCTGTGCTGCTCAAGTTTTTTCCTTTCATAAATAGAATCAAGTCATCTGCATATAGTCGAGCTTGTATGGGTGTATCAATATTTTATGTAATTACAATAAGAAACAGTGTTGAGCTTAAAACCGAGCCTTGGGGGTTCCATTTTCTTGTGTTTTAGTATTGGAAATTGTTCCGTTCACCTTTACTTGAAATATCCTATTTGAGAGAAAATTTTTGACAAACGCTAGTATGTTGCCTTGGTATCCCCAGTTTTGTAGGTTTAGGAGAATTTTGTGGTGCCAAGCTCTGTCAAAAGCATGATTGAGGTCAAAGAAAATTGCTAGACATTTTTGTTTTTGTTGAAGGCTTCGTGTATTTCACATTCTAAGTCGATGATATTGTCACAAGTTGATCTATTAGTTCTGAAACCAGATTGTTCGGGTATAAGTTGATTATTTGCTTCAAGGCACCAAAGTAATCGACGATTGATTATTTTTCAAATAGCTTGCATGCGTTGTATGTGAGTGCTATCGGCCTATATGATTCCGCTAGTAAAGAACATTTGATGGGTTTTAGAATAGGTATGAACTATTGCCTCCAAATTTCTGGAAATATGTGATTAGACCATATAGAGTTAAATATTTGTAAAGGAAGTTTCTTAGCACTGATAGGTAAGTTTTGAAGAATGATAACTGGTATATCATCTGGGCAGGGTGATGTATTGTTCATGAAGGATAAAGCGTCCTCGAATTCTTCCTCTGTTATCAGGGTATTTATAGGATGTGAGTAGTCTTCAATGTGTATGTCTAGTTTCTCTTTGTTCAATTTATAATTAAGAAATTCTGCATCGTATATTTCGCTGCTAGAATTTTGACTATATAGCTTTGCTAGTGCTTCAGCAATTTCTGCATTATTTGTGGTGATGTCATTGTCTTTCTGTAATGCTTTTATTCCGTAGTTGGTAGAACATCCGAAGATTTTTCTAATTTTTTTCCATACAGTTGAGATAGGGGTGGAGCTGTTTATTGATTCTACATATTTTTGCCATGTGTAATGGGATCGGTAATCCTTCGGGTTGCCTTTCTCTCGGTTGGTATTGGCCGGAAGGCCCTACTGTAGACTCCTATCCAAAGAACAAAATAGTTGCAGCGTGCTGTCACCAGTACCTCGCGGCACAAAATGTAGAACCAGGAATCTCCCTGCGGGATTACCTCGAGGGAGGGGTTGTTCCTGGCTCGAGCGATCAAGGTCGCCGTGGGGCCCCTTGGGCTTGTACAGTGTGCCAAGCCCGAGTTCGTAGTGCAGGTCGAGTGGGCCCGTCCTATTTGGCTGGTACGGGGGTGGTGAGGGTTGAGGTTAAGGAAATAAACTGAAAGGTTAAATATGTACAAGCATATATTACAAAAAAATTATTAAAACCATATACGAAAGTTTTGGCAATCGAATAAATATAATATACGCGGCTTTCTCCTGATTTTTGGATAGCCTACGTGATATAACATAAATACAAAAAAAAATATCAAAGTAACAAGCGGAATGTCTTTTTGGTACTTAACCTGAATAAGTATGGTACCCTATACACCTTTAGCGATAATTATGTTGGATATCCTCCACAAAAATTAAGGCAATAAATAGAAATCAAACGAAACTTTATGAATCGGATCAAACACGATATCCTGTTAATCCTATATCTATATTGCCAAAATTTCTGGGATTGGAAAGAAATAATTACGAATCTCGTGAAATTTAGTCGCCTGGTACAATATATAAAAAAATAAAATCTATATCCCCTATTTTTAATTCTAATTACGTTTCTCGAAGAGAGAGAGAGAAAAAAATACAGAATACAATCTATATCAATAAAATTCAGAAGATTAATTATGATGTCCGGTATCTGGATGTCCGGCAATATGACTGAAAAGTTATCAGTTGAAACTTTAAGATAGGACTAATATGATTCTTTGTACAATATAATTATCTGTGCGCTATTTCAAGTAATCAGATATATAGGGAGATGGTCCCTGAACATAAAATAAATATATACCTATAACTGTTTAGATTCTGCCAGTAGATGAGGGGCGCCGATGTATATGACACACTAGATATGACCGAAAAAGAACTGTGGGGTCCCTTACCTTTTTTGGGACACCCAGTTAAGTCAAAGAAAATATAATACAACCGATCAATACAAAATATAATAAATTAATTGTACGTTAAAAACTTACGTTTTGGAATATCACTAGTCACAAACTGCACACTATTACTGTTAGGGGTGAAGGGACCGTCAGTACTTAGACTGGCCTCTTCGGGGAGAGATTCTTTCTCTGCCGTTGATTCAAATTTTTTCGTTATTTATTCTAAGTTTTACCTTGTGTGAAGGTTAGTTTCCTATACCATTATTTTTTAATTCGTAACGTACATGGTAAACAAAGCATGACATAATCGTCATCTGAAATGTTTTGTTAAGCTTGCAATAACACATTTTTGTTTGTAATAATTTCTTTCGTTGAGGTCAACAGTTATTAGTTATTTCGAATTAAGAAAAAAATTTGTCTATATAGGGCGTCCTTAAAATTTTCTGTCATATCTCGTGTTTATTACAGTGGGTTTTACACATTTAAGTTTCCAATAGTCTTTCTGCATAGATATTGACAATGTAAAGTAGGTTTGAATTCACCTTCATATTTCATATTAATATATTGATTTTTAACATTTGGACGTTCAGCACATTTCATATATAAATAAGAGAAAAATAACAATAAAAAATATAAAACGTTCACAATAAAATACAAAATATTTACAATATTTCCCAAGCACAAATATTCAGAATGTAAAACAGGTTTACTTTCACGTTGTTGATATTAATATTGATTTCCATCTTAGGCATTCAACATATTTCGTTCATAAATTCGAGAAAATTAACAATAAAAATAGAAAACATTAACAATAAAATATAGAAAACAAACACTTTGTAGAGTATTCCAATTGACAAACGACTTTGAATCATATAACACAATTAATAATAACATGAAGATTTAAAAAGTTTGTCAGTCAAAAAGATATCGAACCAGATCTCGATTTAAGTTAGGAACATACTTTGACATGTGACGAGAATTTATAATCATTTTCTGTTCAGGGGGTACAAAATTGAAAATTTTTGGAATGAGATAGAATATATTTCGTTGTCCAATTTTTGTACTACTTAGAGAGGTTTTAACGTGATATTCTTTTTTTCCTAGTGAAATGTTCATGGTCGATATTATTTAATAGATTTTTGTTTTTGTGTATATGAGTAAGAATGTTATTAACAAACATTTGTCTTACAACGAAGATTCTTGCATGAAAAAAAAAGCAAATTGCTTGAGAAGGTTGGTTCTTTACGATACATAATTTTCAGAATTCGTTTCTGCACCGTTTCCAACTTTTTCAAGTGAGTAGTAGCAACCCCTCCCCAGCTCAGTACAGCATATTGAATACGAGATTCCACCAGAGCGTAGTAAATGATCCTCAAGTGAAAGTGTCAAGAAATATTCTCAAAAATTTGAATTTGAACAGCATACTTCTTAACGTTTTTGTCACATTCTCAGTGTAAACGTCTCATCTCATATGACTATCCATCGTTACACCCAAATATTTAATGGTATCTGTTCTGGGAACATCAACAATCAACTCGCCGTTCCGTATATCGAGAGTGTTCAAATGTGATAAATGATTCCTGTAAGCCGTGAAAGTCATAAATTTAGTTTTTTCATAGTTCATTGTCAATAGTTGATGATTAAACCAATTGATTATTTGTGGCATATCAGCTTCCACTTTTCCTTTCAAGTCATGCCAATTTTTATCCTCATACAAAATCACCGTATGATCTGCGAAGCTGATTATGGTTCCTGTACTATTCAAGGTGAGTAAGTTGTTAATATATATTGAGAATAATAGTGGCCCAAGGACAGTGCCTTGTGGCACACCAAACTGAACTAACTCTTCTGAACTTTTATTTTCAATTTGTACAAATTGTTTTCTCTCGTACAGATAACTTTCTAGAAGATTATAAGTTGTTCCCCGAACTCCAATATCTTCCAAGGTTTCGAGAAGCTGTGAATGGCTTACAGTATCGAAAGCCTTGGATAGGTCTATAAATACACACAAACTAGGTTTTCCGTTATCTATCGCTCTATAAATTTGGGGTGTTAAGCTTATTATATCATCTTCTCTGAACCCAAACTGTTTTTCTGATAGCAAGTTGTTTTTCTTTATATAATCATTGAGTCTAGTCTTGAGAGCCTTTTCAAAAATTTTCACGATATTGGATTTAAGTGAAACGGGTCTATAATTTTCAATCACACATTTTTTTCCTTTTTTATGAAGTGGTCATAACGGCTTCTTTGAGTATAGAGTGTCAAAAATATCAAGTGACATTAAAAACATAAATGTAAACTGACAGATACCTATATAATAAACTTCAACTTGACAGTTCAATTTTGAAAACGTGTGTAACATCATTTTTGAAGATTACTATTAATAAAACTTATTTACGAAACAGCTCGGGTGCTTTATTTTCAACGAACTCATAAATTCTTTATGGTGCCGAAACCAGGGAAGTTTTATTGTTTAGTAATCTTTTATCGGATCGAACTGAAACGATTATAATGGATTTAGTACTTCGAAAAACGTTACGCGCAGCATTAACGAAGCTAGTGAATAACGCGAACCACATTATTAATAACGAAAATGCAAATACTAGTGACGTGCCCGCGTTGATAGCTCGCATTAAAGCACAGAAGGACAGTTTAAATAGTGTTAATGAACGATTGTATCCCACGTTTAGTGATGAACATGCTGAAGCTGAGTGCGCGAAGATTGTGGAATACGATGATCTGGCTGTTGCAACAGTTGCGAGATTGGAACAACGTCTGAAACTGGAACAATATTTACCGCCACAAAACGATCAGAGAAGCTTGGAACAACAGTCATATAACGGTAACGTTAATAGTCAGGAAAACATGTCGGTAAGATTACCAAAACTAAATTTCATTAAATTTAACGGAGATATTGAGGCTTGGCCGGCATTTTGGGAACAATTCCGGTTGGTCGTTCACGAGAAGGGTTCTTTAAACGATGCTGCAAAATTTGCTTATCTTAAGTCTTATTTGTCTGATAAAGCTGCGGTAACTATTAACGGATTGACTTCTAGTCAGTCATCGTACAAAGACGCGATAGAACTTTTAAAAGAAGAATATGCTAATTCTGATCGTATAGTGGACAAATATATACAAAAACTTTTAACAATAGTTCCTGTAAAAAGTGAAAGAGACATTTCCGCGCTTCGTAAACTGTATAATACCGCGTCAACGATTACCCGTTCACTGTCAACACTAGGTTTGTCACCTCAACAATACGGACTAATGGTTAAATCCATCATTTTTATGGCTCTACCGTATAATTTGCGCGTTTTGTTCAACAAACAAAAAATTACAAGTGAAACGGTTAGTAGTGACTCTCTTTCGCAATCGGAAAAATCAGACAATACCGTAGATTATAATAAGCAAATTAGCAGTTTATTGCAATTTATTAAAATAGAATTGGACTCAATCGAACAAGCTCATTGTGAAAAGGTAACGGACAATAAAAATTACAAAGACAATAATAGCAAACGAACATTTTTAAATCAAAATAATAGTGCATCAGAAAACGATCAATTTGCGGCCGCGAGATTATTAACTGTAAATAATGAAAACTGCTTGTTTTGCAAATCAAAAACGCACAAAACAAAAGATTGCAAAACGTCTATAAATATCTCGCAAAAAAGGACATTTTAAAAGACAACAATTGTTGTTTTCGCTGTACCAGACCAAGGCATTCTTCAAAATTTTGCAAATCGCGTCTATTTTGTGCAAAGTGCAAACGTCGACACGCGACCTCAATGTGCGATCCATCATTTGCTAGTAGCAATATTCGAAACGGAAATAGCAGCTATTCTCAGTCTAGTCTCAGCGAAAATCAAAATAATCGCATTGTTGATAGCACCCTTAATAATGTGAAAAATCGTGATAACTCTACTGCATTAATAGCTAACGGGGCAAATAATAACGTTTATTTAATGACCGCAAAATGTTTAATAAGTAATGATACCGCAAATGACTTGGTGATTCGGTTAGTTGTAGATGGAGGTAGCCAATTATCTTTCATAAAACAATGTGTATCGCGTTCACTGGGGTTGCCTGTAGTCGGTACTCACAAAATTTCCATAAATAGTTTTGGAAATACTCGTAGTGCGCCGACAACTTTGTGCAATCGGGTACAAGTAGGTCTCAAGAATCAGTTTAACGGAAAACTAATCGAAATTACAGCTGTAGAGGTTCCAGAAATATGTTTTGACGCTTTAAAACCACCTTCTATTAACGATCATATAATTAGAGATTTTGTTTCTAAATACCAGTTAGCTGATGTTAACGTTACAAATAATCAGTTAATTAACGGTATAACTTTACTGGTTGGAGCTGACCATTATTGGAAAATTGTTACAGGTGACACAAAACGCATATCCAATGATTTAACTGCCGTAAACACAAAATTAGGGTGGACATTACATGGAATTTCAAGTATTGTAGAAAATTGGGATTTTTTTGTAAATTTTAATTGGGTATCAGCATTAAATGTACAGGTAGACTTTGAACAGGACAATGTAGATATTAAGAAATGTTGGACATTAGAGACATTAGGTATAAGTGGAAACGAACATTTAAAAAATAATTATACGGAAGCTTTTATTAAGGAAAAAATTCATTTTAAAAACAGATGATATGAAGTTTCGCTGCCGTGGAAAGCAAACTCTAGTATAGACTCTAATTATATTGGTAGTATAGCACGTGTGAATAGTTTAGTGTCTAAATTGCGCCGAACCGGTAAGCTAGCTGAGTATGACATTGCTGTGCGTGAATACTTAATAAACGGATGTGCAGAAATAATTTCGCCTAATGAAAACGAACAAAACCGCATTTATTACATGCCGCATTGTCCGGTTTATCGCGAGGACAAGGAAACCACAAAGTTGCGGGAAGTATTTGATGCATCTGCGCATGCGCCAGGTTTTGAATCGCTAAATGAACTATTATACTCCGGTGACAACTTGGTGCCTGATTTGTTAAAGATATTGTTAAATTTTCGAATAGGCTCTATCGGTTTAATCGCCGACATCGAAAAAGCCTTCTTGAAAATATCACTTGTAGAAAAAGATCGCGATTCCCATCGCTTTTTATGGTTCGAAAACCCACTTAACGAAAACAATAACACGCATTCGTCGGAACTCGCTACATATCGCATGAAACGTGTAACGTTTGGTGTTACATCGAGCCCATTTTTGCTGTCAGCTACTCTGCGCAAACATTTTTTATCACAGCCAGAAAAGCTTACGAATACCTCCAATATTCTATTAGAATCATTTTATGTAGATGACCTGATAAGTACTGCTAGTTGCTTTGAAGAAGCTAACGAAATTTATGAGCAATCCATTAATATATTTCAAGGAGCTAACATGAATTTAAGAAAATGGTTCTCTAACGATAAAGAAGTTATAAAAACGGTCATAAAAAATCCCAAAAAGAACGAAACAAAAAAGGTATTGGATATTTTATGGCACACAGCTACAGATGAACTTGCAGTTGACTTAAAATCCGTAGCCAATAAAAATAAAGCGGTAACAACAAAACGAACAATACTTCAAAATATTGCAAGGATTTATGACCCATTAGGTATATTCGGCCCATTTACAATTCGGATGAAAATTTTGTTACAATATATTTGGAAACAAAAACTATTTTACCCGAAAAGTATCTGACAATCTGGTTTATATGGTGTTCGGAACTACCTACTATGGATGAACTACAAATCCCCAGAAGTATAACATTAAATAAATCCAACGAAATCGAACTTCACGTGTTTGCTGATGCTAGTATCCAAGCTTACGGTACATTGGCATACGCGAAATGTCTAGAAACTAACGAAATAAATTTTCTATTATCGAAAAATCGTGTAGCACCTCTTAACCAAAAGGGTAACAAAGAATTAACCTTACCCAAGTTAGAGCTTACTGCAGTATTATGTGCCGCTAGACTACAGGCATATATTTTAGAAAATTCCAAATTGAAAATCAAAAGAGTTATTTTATGGTCCGATTCTAAAATAGCCTTGTATTGGATCCGTGGCAAATCACAGAAATGGAAACCGTACGTGCGCAACCGAGTGAAAGAAATACAAAAGCTAAGCAAGGGTGTTTGGAGACACTGCCCTGGAAAGGAAAATCCTTCGGCGAAGTTTTTGGTTGAATCTAGTTTGTGGCAGCACGGGCCCTCCTGGCTTAAGGAAGATTCAACCAATTGGCCAAAAGATGAAAGCTGCGACGAAACAACGTTAGAGGTCACCAATTTATTGTTTATAACTAACGTCAAGATACCAGAACCAAATGGCAAACCAATATTTCCATTGAACAATTATAGCAAATTGGAGTGAATTTTTCGTATAACGGCTTATGTTAAACGATTTATTGATAATATTCGTAAGCCTGCAGAAAAAAATTTAGGAAACCTATCGGTCGATGGGTTAAACGAAGCTGAAAGATATTGGCTAAAATATACGCAACGTGAAGAATTTTCAGAAGAAATCCAAAGTTTAAAAAATAAATGACCAATAAGCTATAAATCCTCTATTTTACTTCTAAATCCATTTTTGGACGCCTCTGGTATAATAAGACTAGGAAGCAGAGTAGAAGAATCCTCATTAGCATATGAAAGTATTTATCCAATAATACTACCGAAAAACTGTGAATTAACGGAAAAAATAATATGGAAAAATCATGAAGAAGTAATGCATACAGGCGTAAACGCAACATTAGCTAAAACTAGAGAAAAATATTGGATAATTCGAGGAAGACAGGTAAAATCTATATTGGGAAAATGCTTAAAATGCAAACGACTGAAAGGTAAATCAGGAGCAGAACCTTTTGCGCCATTACCTAAGGGTAGGCTAACCGCTTCAAATCCATTTCAAGTAATTGGAATAGATTTTGCGGGGCCGCTGTATGTCTATGAAGCAGACCAGCGAATAAAAACATATATTATGCTAATCACCTGCGCTGTTGTGAGAGCAGTTCATTTGGAGTTAGTTCCTAACTTAACGACCGAAAGTTGTGTTCGAGGGTTGAGGAGGTTTATAGCTCGTCGAGGAGTTCCTGAGATTATATATTCGGACAACGCCAAATCGTTCCGTAGAACCGCTCAGGAACTTCAAATATTTTCTACGATACTCGAGCCAAGCGAAGTTCAAGAATTTGCTCAAAAATATCGAATAAAATAGCATTTTATAATCGAAAGAGCAGCTTGGTGGGGAGGATTTTGGGAGCGCATGGTAAAAACAGTAAAGGATGCTCTCGGTAAGTCTCTTATAAATAGTGATGAACTCCAGACAATTCTAACAGAAGTAGAATCAACGGTCAACTCAAGACCATTAACGTATATTGATGACGACGACAATAATTTATTGATTTTATCCCCAGCGCATTTCCTAGTGGAAGCAAAAAATGTTGGTTTTTCCCTAAATCTAAAATGGCCTGAAATCTACCGAAACGATATACTTATACATTGGAAATCGAGGGAACAATTGGTTTCCAAGTTTTCGAAAAAATGAACAACGGAATATCTTCAGCAGCTGCGTACGTTTCACCATAATCATCGTCCTAATTCTAGGAGTTTCAGAATAGGTGACATCGTACTATTGCATCAAGAACATACGCCCTGGCTACAGTGGAAGATGGTTAAAGTCATTGATGTGTTTGTGGGGCGCGAAGGTCGAGTGCGGGCTTGTGAAGTGCAATTGAGTGACGGGTGTACACTTCGTAGACCAGTGCAACTTCTTTTTCCGTTAGAAGTTGAAGATTCTCCGTCGCGGGAGGATGTCAAAAATATCAAGTGACATTAAAAAAATAAATGTAAACTGACAGATATATAATAAACTTCAACTTGACAGTTCAATTTTGAAAACGTGTGTAACATCATTTTTGAAGATTACTATTAATAAAACTTATTTACGAAATAGCTCGAGTGCTTTATTTTCAACGAACTCATAAATTCTTTATAGAGGGACATACACCAGATTTCACTATTCTGTTAATGAGGTATGCCTGTTCTGAGAGTTTCAACTTTAATTTTATCAATTACTGTCGATTTATTTGGTTTCAATGAATTTATGATCTGACATATTTCCTCCTCATCTACATGCTTAAGAAACATTGAGTGTGGCAGAGACTTTCTGGGCATTGGATCGGTAACAGGTTTTTGAATTGATGAAGCCAGTTTTTTTCTCACTTCCGCATAATGTTTATTGAAGGCGTTTGCATTTGTTAGGTCATCGGTCAATACATCATTATCAGTGATAATTTCTTTGATGGTTGATTTTTTTTCTTACATTCCATGTTGTTTATTATGTTCCAAAGATGCTTTGAGCTTTTTTTCTTTTTGTCAATCTCCGATCTATAATAGTTTAATTTCGTAATTTCCATTACACGGTTTAGATGATTGCGGTAATTATTTAATTCCTGTCCGTAAGCTTCTGAGTTCTCCCGATATTTTTTATATAGTTGATTTTTTGTATTTATTGATTTCATTGCTGCTTTTGTGACCCAATCTTTCCTTTTTTTATCCTCCTTTTCCTTTTTTATTATTTTTGTATGTTTTCCTGCCAGTTCACACATAAGTCCAATGAAGAATGTAGTAGCTATATCTATATCTATCATCTCGTAAAATGAATGCCAATCATATTCTCAAGTTCTTATAATCCGTGTATTCTATATATGAGTCTGTTAAAGCTTTAAGAGGTTCCGGTTCAATCGGCATTTTCAGGATTTGAGTGTAATGGTCTGTGATATGTGAGCCTACAATTATTGGTATATATTTTTCCTTGAACTCAGGTGAACTCAATGTCGTCATCCTCAAGTTTAATATTTATGTTTATATCACCGACAATAATATGGTAGTCTGATGTTTTTCGTCTTGATTGTTCCAAGTAAAGTTTGAGCTGATTCAGAAATGTTATTACGTTCGTGGAAGGAGGTCTATAAAGAGCTGTGATTATTAATTTCTTGAGAGTATTGATTTGAATTTCTATTGCTTTGCATTAATCAATTCTGATAATGTCAATCGCGTAATTTGAATTCTCCCTCATATACACAACAACACCATCGTTTTTATTGATTCCCCTCACTGTAAATAGTATCGTATCCACTTTTACTGAAGAAATTAATATCCTGAATCAACCAAGTTTCTGTTAGAATGAAACAATCGAATAATGTATCTGTTTCTCTTAAATATAAATTAAATTCATCAATATTTTTCGCTATGCTCCTAATATTTTGATGTACTAAAGAAAAGTTGTTATTGCAAATATCTACAGGATGATTCGATATGCTGCAAAATTGCTCGAGTTCGATTGTATTGACTGGTTTGAACTCGTAATCTCGAATGTACTGATCCATAATGATTATAAAATGACGATGTATTAGATAGTAATTCAGTATAAAGCAGTATTTATATAAATAGATAGGTAAAAATTAGTAAAGACTTATAGTTAAGATATTGATAATATAATATTTATTTACTTTGATTTTTTCCAGTATATGATGTAGACGAATCAGAGCGAACATTCATAATTGTTTCTAGTTTTTTTTTGGTTTTTCTTGAGTTCGTTTGATGCATTCTCTCTCGAAGTCACTAATGAAGTTTGTGGTTGTTCTACCTAATAATCTAATTCCTCTTCTTCCTTGTGACTATATTTCATTTTAGGTTGCATTAATAATATTGGTGTGGCAGGCGCTTGTCGTCGTCAAGAGTTTTATAGAATGAATTTTGATGATATAGAACAGGGGTCAGCAACACTGTGACCCGTTGATGCGCCCTCATAGAAAACACAAAGACATTGTTTCCGTGAACAAGCCTACTTTCGGCTTCCATCAAAAGTCGGCAAGGCTTTTGTGATGAGAACACGGCGTATAAAAGCGTTTTCGAAAGATCATGAACATTTTCCGGATCTCGTGTGTGTTCTTTCAACCGAACGCCTAGGTACCTACCGGTTTGTCCAGCATACAAACCGTTACAATTATCACACGGACCTATAGACCACATTCGATTGTGATTCTGTTGGAACTTTTGATTTAATGGTAATGGACAGTCTTTTTGTGGTATTTTCCGACATCATGGCTATTCTCGTGTGGTTCGTTGTTAAAATCTTTGCAATTTCCTCCGAGGAACCATTCACATATGGAATTTTCCTGTACCTATTGTTAACTGTTATAGAAGTTTGGGATTTAGGTATCTGAACAAAATGACAGTAAAAAACCAAGTATCTGCATCTGAAAATTAGTTATACAAATTTTGACTACATATTCCGTAAATTATGAGATACTGATTTTTTTTAATTCTCCAGGCCAATCAAAAATTCTATTATTATTTATTTCATTCATCTGTACAGTTTTATTGCTCTCTTGGCTAATTTTGTCCAAAGTCAGAATCGCCGCGATATACTGAATTATAGCCACGATATACTGAATTATAGCCACGATAACCTTTTGATATTAAATAATGAAATAATAATTAATATAATTCAAAGATTATGTACAAGGAATATAATTGTTAGTCTCCATACAATCACAGAACTAGCTATTCTACTTCTGTGAAAAGTGTGTCAAACTTAAAGAGCTTTAAATAAATTTTTCCTTTCCTGTATTGAATTTAAATTCTTTTATTCGCACAAAAAGATTAAAGACGTACTTAAGAAATGCGCATCCGTATATGTCAAAATAAAGAAATCTTTAAATAAAGGAGCTCCCAAAAGACGTTTCAATACCTCTCAAATATCTTCTTAAATTCACAGCATATTTTCTCTGTGGTCTACGGTTAACCTTACAATTTCCACAGTCTACAGAGAATATTTCTACTTTATCAACATGGAAAGTTCTTAAATTCAAAATCAATGAAATGAATTTTCATATATGTTTATTATGGGGTCAATTGTAACGTATTACTTTCATGATGTTTACGGGGTTCAACATCTGGCACGCATTTGATTAATCGACACCATCGCTCAATCTTTAATTCTTGAAGGGAGTCGCACATTTTCAAATCTGCGTGACTTCTAAAAGGTGGTAGGCAGACTATCGGCTAAGAGGGGTGGTTTGCGGTGGTTATGTTTTTTTCATATTTCCTTCCATACAAAATTCGATCGATAAAACTGAGGGTTTCTCGTAATAAATTTTAAGAAGGTCGCTTTATTACCCCAATAAAATTATTAACTGTGTGTTTGTTACGTCTATCAAAATATCAAATCATGTAACTTTTGCCCCTACGCTTTTCTAATTTGATAATGGTTTATACCTAATAAGAAAGACCCACGGGACTTACGAAATGACTTAATTAGCAGTGGGTAGGTATATAAGCGCTTTTACAGACAGGGCGGCTTTTTAAATTATGAGAATGAATAATGTCCTTTAGTCATGTAACCAACTTTTTTTCCTAATACTGAATCACTATTTATACCGAGTTTTGTTTTTCTTTACGAAAAATGTCTTTTTAAAAAGAACTTAAATTAACTATACAAAAATATATTTTAACGAAGAGCAGAAATAATACAAAAAATGTATAAAGACTGTACTGAGAGTTATACAAAGAATGAATTAAAATGGTGTTTAAACAGAATATATAATATCGTATAAAAGTGTCTATTATGCAGTTTCACAGGTGCCCACTTGATAACGCTGTAGACATAACTCCTCCCTCCTTAAGTTTCGAAAAACACGGAGTGGCTTTTCGAATTTTTCTTATCTTCTGTTGGGTTTTCCTTTGGTTTTTTCTTGAAAATCTTCAAAATTTGGGTTCTATATTTAATGAAAATGTAGACTAAGGCGCAGGCAATTGCAATTCCAATAACTGTTCCTAATATGCTTGTGTAATTATACGGATTGTCTTCCACTTCTGAAATTGGTTCTAATTGTTTCGAAATTCTGCTAATTTCTTTAAGTTCTTCAAAGTCTATTTTGGTTATGTTCGGAATTTGGTAATTTCTGGAACCACTTAACGTTTGCATCTCAATTTTTGGTAGTATAAACGGCTTGCCATTACTAATTGGAATTTTATTAATGTATTTCTGGTTATTAGTCCATACTTCGCAGGAGTCTGGTATTTTGATTAAAATTGGAGACGTCGCAAGAATATATTTGTTACTTCTACATTTTGAAAATATTTGTTGAGGTTTTTCGGATATAATTAAGATTTCGTTTTCGGTGACTGGTTCGACGACTGTTTCTTGTAAATTTACTTCAATGATGTGGCAATGTGAGAGGTCTTCTCCTTGGAGTAGTTGCGTTGTACAATTATCTTGGGATACAGGATTCTGTCGGCAATAATATGTGTCTTCTAGAAGAGGGCATTCTTCCTTCTCGAATTGGTTATCTTCATTCTTGTGTGCCAAATAGGGAAATAGAGGGGTAAAAGTTTTATGATTTTGGATTACTGGGAAAATATGATAAAATTCGTAGGTTTTTTCTTTAAGGATAGGTATATGGATAGCGAAAATTAATTTTGAATTTGATATAGACACTTGAGTGCCCAAAAATTGATAATAAGTTAATAAATTCTCAAATTTAGGAATTTGATTAGAGTTATATATTTTATGTAAATACTTAATCATTTCGAAAATATCAGTACTAGAAATTATTGAATTATGAAGAGAGTTTAATTTGGAGAATACTACTGCATTTTCTAAATTATCTCATAATGTAATCGTTGATTGGCAATCTAAATTAATTTGTGTTATAATTCCCTGAAAACTTAAATAACTTTCAAGAGTTTCTATTTTATGGTAAAATGAAGCTTGAATTTTCTCTAAATTATTTTTAAGTATCTCTTGATTATTGTTTAAAATATTTATAGATTTATTATAGTGTTCACTAAGTTTTTTGTATAAAGAGGTTTGTAAATTAACTTTTGTAATAATGTTTTTCTGTAGTATATCAATTGCTTTGTTATATCTTTCTTCGTTATCTGCATCTAGTGTGCCAAAAAGCCATTTGTCAATTTTTCCTACGGCATTTACAAGTCCTCTCTTACTTCTGATATGGGGATATAGATTATTCAGTTTTAGTTCCAAAGAATTAATTAAAGATTCCGTCCTTGTCAAAATACTTTGTGCTAAATTATGATACGATATGGGGTTACTACTATTAACTATTTTAATACTATCTTTAATGATATAATAATGTTTTATTAGGTTATTTACTTGCTCAAAAATAATGTCTAAATCTACATAGTGTATAAATGTATGTTTATTATATATAATACGAGAATTTCCTAATTGGATTGGAAGGATTAGGCTCTCGATTTTAGTGGTAGATACATCCTCTTCAATGCATTGTATCTGCAGAATCATGATGTATGTTGTCATCAATGTCAGGAGGTTCATCATCGTTAGATTCCTGTAACAATTTGTTTGTTACTAACCTCGGTTTTCTAGTCAAATTTTTATGGTATGTGCCTTTATTAGTTTTAATAAAGATACCTTTTTGGCTTAGTACTTTCGTCTTTTTAAATTTGGGTAGTTTTTTATTTCTCTGTTTAGTTTTTATGTAGCATGTTTCTTGATTTGCAAAATCTGGGGGATTTTCGCGTTTTTCATTTCGTTTTTGAATAATCGTTTCTTTGGTGGATTCGTTATTTTGCTTAATCTTTTCATACAATATTTTACTATTTTCTTTATGATCTTGTACGTAAGTTGATATAATTAAATGATCGTCTATATCAAAAGGATCGGGATTGTTTATGTGACCTTTAATAATTTCGAAAGGCGTATATTTCGTAACTGAATGAATACTATTATTATAACAGAAAATTGAATTTTTCATTAGTTGATCAGGTTTCAAATTTTTATTTTCTTCTTGCAAGCATCGATAATGCTCGATTAGTGTTGAATGGAATCTCTCGACTGGAGAGTTAGAGTTACTATTTTTTGATGTTGTAAAATGTAGATGGATGTGGTGTAATTTGCAAAAATCTTGAAGATCGAAATTTTTAAATTCTGTACCTTGGTCAGATGTAATTTTGCTAGGTAAACCGTGATGGGAAATAAATTCAAGTAATTTCTCAACTACAGATACTCCTGTTATACTGTCTAACGGATAAGCTTGACCATATTTTGAAAATGAATCTATGATTGTTAAATACGATTTATTCGATATATAAAAAACGTCTAAATGGATATGTTCGAAAGGTCTCGAAGCTGTGGGTGTTAGATTGAATTTTATAACTGGGGGATTTCTGTCATACTTATTTTTCAGACAAGTTTCGCAATTATTTATGAAATGTTCTATTTCTTCTATCATTTTTGGCCAATAATATCTACGACTAAGGGATGCTTTTACTTCATTTATACCTCTGTGACCTGATTTACTTATATGGTAATATTCTACTTTCTCTCGTTGTTCGTCAACTGATTGAATATCAGTGAGAATTTTGGTACACATGATAAATTTAAAAGCTGAATTTTTAAATGTTTTTTGTGCAGTTACTATAAACATTCGTGATAAGGGTTCGTTTTGGAAATAAAGAGCATAATTTTGGTTAGGATTTATAGATTCCTTAATGAGTTTTATTACGTTTGATTCAGTGTCTACTACTGGTAATGTAACATATAAGCGAATATTTTCGAATATTTTTTCTCTTTTAACTTTGAAAGAGAGATTTTCATTGCTAGTAAAGTATAATTGATTTTTATACATATTCAGTGGTTTTTCAGATATTGGAGTTGATAAAATGGGATTTTCCATAGAAGTGTGTACTGTTTCGATGTCATCATTATTGGGGTTCGCTTCTTCGTCCAATGGGGATGAATTAATCATGGTATCTGATACGTCTCTTTCGTTTTCGTCTAAAATAGTTGTAAGGTCAATATTGTCTAAATTAGGAAGTTGATTTGTAGATTCGTTATATGAACTAATTCTTTCGAGTTCTTGATTTACAATTTCTTCAATATCACCTAAATTAACGTCAAGTGATGCAGTTTCTAAAGCATTCATATTAGTGAAGCGAGACAGTGCATCGGCTGCCTTGTTACTTTTACCTTTTAAATATTTAATATCGTAATCGAATTCTTCTAATTTCAATCGCCAACGCACAAGTCGTGAGTTAGGTTCTTTCAAAGACATAAGCCATTGTAAGGGTTTATGATCTGAAAATATTGTGAATTTTTGACCAAATAAGTATGGCCTGAAATATTTACATGACCATACAATTGCTAACAATTCTTTCTCTATAGTGGAATAATTGATTTCGGCTGAATTAAGAGTTCTACTAGCGTAGCAAATAGGATGATTATTTTGGGATAATATAGCGCCTATGGCAAATTTTGAAGCGTCAGTCGTTAATTCAAAGGGTTTATTAAAGTCAGTATAAGCAAGAACTGGTTCTGACGTTAGAACGTTTTTACAAGTATTGAAACAATTAATAAATTCAGGTGTATGTTCGACTGTATGATCTTTTTTTAAACATATTGTCATTGGTTTAGTTACTTTGGCGAAATTTTTTATAAATTTTCTATAATAACCTAAGAGTCCTAAAAAAGATTTAATATCTTTAGGTGTTTTTGGAATAGGAAAGTTTTGAATCGCCCTGATTTTATTCTGATTGGGTTTTATTCCATTAGGGGTTACAATGTGGCCTAAATATTCGACTTCTTTACGTAGAAATTCACATTTGTCAAGTTGTACCTTTAGCTGTGCTTCGCGTAATTTTGAGAATACTAATTTTAAGTTTTGGATGTGTTCTTGAAGGCTCGTGCTAAATATGATGATGTCATCCATGTACACCATGCATATCTTATGTTGAAGGTCCTTTAAAACTTCATTTACGGCTCTTTGGAATGTGGATGGAGCATTTTTCAACCCGAAAGGCATTCGAAGATATTCGTAATGTCCTTCGTCTACGTTAAACGCTGTTTTCTCAATAGAGCATTCGCTCATCTGTATTTGGTGAAATCCGCTTGCTAAGTCGAGGGTGGTGAAATACTGAGCTCGACCTAGTTTGTCTAAAATATCGGATATATTTGGAATCGGATATCTGTCATCGATGGTTTTCTCATTTATCTTTCGGTAATCGACGACTAATCTCCATTTTTGAATGTTGGATGCGTCCATTTTCTTCTTAACAATCCAAATTGGTGGACGCCACGGAGAACAAGATGGTCTGATTATATTTTTATCTAACATTTCTTGTATCTGCTTCCTGATTTCTTCTCTGTGTACGTACGGATATCTGTAAGATTTTGTATGGACGGGTATTCCATCTTTTGTCCTTATAACGTGTTTAACATTTGAAGTAAAAGTTAACTTATCACCTGGTTTAAGAAATAAATCGGAATATTCTTTACAGAATTTAATAATGTGTTGTTTTTCTTCTTTATTCATGTGTTTTGTTCGAATAAGTTTAGTAATATCATTAGGATTAGCTAAATTATTCTCTTCAAAATCGTTAGCAAAAGTTTCAAATTTAAATAACTCATATTGAGAATGTTCAAATGGAGTTACTTGTATTGGTTCTTTTAACGTTATCGTTATTGCTTTATTTGTGTGATTTTGCATTTCAATAGGTGCAAATCCATTTTTGGCAGTACTTAGTAACTGTGGTATAAATATATTTTCAAAATTTTGCGATTCTACAATAATATCACCATTATATATGTTTACTGAGAGATTTTTTAAACATTTCTCTCCTGCGTCTATTGAAAAAGAAAATTCTATATCATCAGGTTGTCTAAATTTAAATGGTATTTTTATATTAGGTCCTACTAATTGTTGGTTCGCAAGGTCAATATTTAAATTCATATTAACAAGATCTTTAATACCTATGATTCCATCGAAGTAATCGTGGAAGTCATATAATACAAAATTAATATAATAATTTCTACATTTTAATTCTGCAAAAGCAGGCACAAGTGCTTGAAATCTAATATCTTTACTTCCAAGACTAGTAGATAATACAGTATTGGAATGGTAAATTGTATCTGGAAAATATTTTTCTACAATAGAAGGTTTTATTATTGATCTAGAACTACCGGTATCGATTAATAGTCTAGCTTTGGGATTCTTAATTTCTATGTACGGTAAAGGATTAGCAGAAATAACGTTTATTTCAACTACGTCTTTGTTTTGGAAGGCCCGGTTATCTGAAAATTTTCCTCAAATTGAACTTCGTCATTCACATCGGGTTGATCAAATTCTACTTCTTCATATTCATTAAATTGGTTAGGATCATATTCTAGATTATCGCATTGATTTAAATATAATTCTTCGGAAACAAAATTTGGTTTAGCACGTGGATTTGTTTGGAAGAATCTATTATTATTGTTATTATTATTAACAGGCATTCGACTTCTTTCTGTGAAATTTCGCGACGTTGTCGGCATTGGTACAGGTTTGGGTAACTGATTTTGTGGTATTTGATTAGGTTTAAAAACATTTTTTGCTGGACCAAATACTTATCGATTCGTGAAATATCTATTATTTTGTGGGATAGGTTGAACAGGTATCGGTTGGTTAGGCCAATATTCTCTGTTTTGTTCTACATTATTTGAGACATTGGGTTGATTATATCGACAATTATTATATGAAGGTTGATGATTATTAATTGGTCTGTTATTTGGTACGAAATTTCGATAATCGTTACGATTTTGATTTCGGTCTGAATTTGACCTTTGAACATTTTGGAATCGCGAATATTGCATACCATTATTATTATAATTAGAATCATTTTGTCGAAAATTTTTATCATGTAATGATCCATAAAGTCTTTCGAAATTTTCAAATTCTGCGACATATGCCATCGCATCTTCTAAGCATGTGGGTTTTCTTAAATGCATATTATTTCTTAGCGTTCCATTACAGCCCGCTATGAAAGTATTTAGTGCAGTTTTATCGTATTGAATAATTTGACAATTTCGCTCAACAGCATTTATATTTGGGTCGTTACTTATTCTCTGAATTACACTACTACGAATTAGCTGAAGCCTGCTACCAAAATCGATAAGGTGCTCATTTTTAAAAGGTTTGGCTCTAATTAATTCTTGTACTAAACAATCTATATCACGCCTATCAGCAAAACACTGTAATAAAGCAGTTTTCAATTTTTGTCAAGTATTTAACTCTTCTCTACTACCGACCATGAAAGCTGCTCGGCCTTCTAACTTTTCTTGAATACATTCTATTAAGTGTGAATTTAACTCGGCATCTTTTAAATTTCTATAGGATTCAATTAAACTCTCACATCTAGTGATAAATTTGTTTAAATATTCACTATCACCGTTAAATGGTTTGATATTTGCTAATTTAGATCTGAAAAGATCCCAATTAATTTTTGGTGTAGCCATTTCGTTACTGTTTATTTCGTTTAATGAAATATTATTAAAAGCGTCTACAATATTATCAACGTTTCTATTATTCAAATCGTTCATATATATTTAATGTATATAATAATAAAAATATCTTAATTTATATCTTCACTAATTCCAAAGAATGGTATAGGAAGGCGAAAAAAGGAGATTCGGCACTTACGTTTAGAAAATCTTCTTCCCCGACTCTTTGGTTCCTCTCACTACGTCCACAGGAAGGCTGCTCTCAGTTGTTGATCCCACAGAAAGGGTAGATAGAACTCGCGCTCAAAACGTTAAAACGTTAAAGTCATGAAAGTTTATACGAAAACCGTAGAAATCGGTACACTGTATAATTCACATTTTCACAACTCGCGCGATCCTACTGACTGCGCCAGTTTTGTTTTTCTTTACGAAAAATGTCTTTTTAAAAAGAACTAAAATTAACTATACAAAAATATATTTTAACGAAGAGCAGAAATAATACAAAAAATGTATAAAGACTGTACTGAGAGTTATACAAAGAATGAATTAAAATGGTGTTCAAACAGAATATATAATATCGTATAAAAGTGTCTATTATGCAGTTTCACAGGTGCCCACTTGATAACGCTGTAGACATAACTACCGAGTGTTTCTTAAGTCATGCAAATGTATAATAGGGATGTTGACAGTACTAAGGAATCAAAAAGTGAATGGTTTTAGAGAAAAATATACGATGAAAGGATTCTGAAAAATTACTTAGTTTTATTAGAAACATTTAGATTAATAAGAGATTCATGAAAATGGAAGTACAAAATACAGTAATCGGCCGTGTTGACTGAAACAGCTCATGACGTCACGTCTCAGTAAATCAGTGATGGTAACCTTTTATACCAGCCATCCCTACCAACACAAAAAATGCCTACATTTTCCCTATTCATAAAATTGAATTCCCCTATTTTTTCTACCACACTAAGATTTGATAAACGAAAATGCCTTTTTCCTTAAAATTTATTTTGACTAAAATGTACTGTTATTAGAAATTAAAATGCAAATTGAAATTAATTTGTTATCGCCAATTAGTTTGCTTTTTTTAAGCTCAGCAGTATCGCTTTCCTCAGAACTGGAAGTTGACTCTATTTTCTGCATTTTTATCATAAAATAACTATTAAGGTGATATAGATTATTAACTAAAATTATTTGCTACTTACTGTTATGTTACTTTTATTATACATTATATTACAGGTTAATAGATATTTACGATATAAGTGTCGTAAAGATTCATATTACGAAATGAGATGGGAAATTTGTCAAACGAGGCCGTTAGGCCGAGTTTGATAACCCATTGAATATCGTAATATGAATTTACGATACGAATATAGTACATTATTTCACCTACTACCAATAATGTTAATTATTTACTCAAATTTAGTCAATATTCCTGAAATTAATGATATTAGAATTATGTAACAAGCAAGCGTTGCGCTCATTATTGTTTTATTTTGCGAACTGTCAATTTTGACGCGTTCACTTCAATTTGGTATAATTGTATCGACATGAGTTCCGACTATGAAAGTGTGGATTCTGATATAGAACTTTCTGCAAATAGCGCAATATAAACCCTAGCACCCGCTAAACCCCGCAATAGATACGAAAAAGAATATAAGCGATTCGAAGACTGGTGCAGTTCAAAATAAACGGTTTTAAAGATTAAAACTAACTTTTTCGCATCTGTGGCCCTGAATAATATTCTATCATAAAATTGTCACTTGTATACACTTCGGGAGATTTATCGTGCTAGCAAACCGAAATTTGTCCAAAAATAACCAAAAATATAATATATCTGGATTTATAGGACCCGCTGTACTCGCTCTAGTCAGCCAAAAATCAATAGGGTACATCTGTGAGACACCTTGAACAATATCCAATCATAAAATTGGTCACTTGTATACACTCTGGAGGCTGTATCTTGCTACAAACTGAAAATTCTCCAGAAATGACAAACATTTGGTACTGCAAGTACCATAGAACCCGGTGTACTGGCTTTAGTGACCTGAATATCAATAGGATTCATCTTTGAGACGCTCTGAATAATATCCAATCATAAAATTGGTCACTTGTATATACTCCGGAGGCTGTATCGTGCTAACAATCTTAAATTTCTCCAAAAATGACAAAAATATCGTACTTAAAGTACTATAGCACCTGTTGTACTGGCTCTGTTGAGCTGAAAATTAATAGGGTTCATCTGTGAAGTGTCCTGAATAATATTCAATCATGAAATTGATGACTCTATAAACTCCGGAGGCAGTATCGTGCTAACAAACTGAAATTTCTCAAAAATGACTTAAATGTCGTACTTCTAGTACCTTAGCACCCGTTGTGCTGGCTCTGGTGAGCTGACAATCGATAAGATTCATCAGTGAGATATCCTGAATAATATTCAATCATAAAATTGGTGACTTGTTGAGCTTCGGAGGCTGTATCGTGCTAACTAACTGAAATTCCTCATAAAATGACAAAATATCGTACTTCAAGTACCGTCGCACCCGTTGTACTGGCTCTGGTGAGCTGAAAATCGATAGGGTTTATCTGTGACATATCCTTAACAATATTCCATCATAAAATTGGTGACTTGTTGCACTCCGGAGGCTGTATCGCGCTAACAAGACATGTAACGAAAAGTGGCCGACGACAACGACGACGACATACACACAGGATTGTTTTTCTAAAAACCGTTTTTTTGGGTTGTTGTTGATGGAAACCATAAAAATAACTCAAAAAAAATTTCCAACTTTTTTTGGGGTAAACCAATACTTTTCTGGCATTTAGATAGGTTGAGCGGAAAAGTAAAAAGTCCGTGATATATCGGAGAAAATTTTATTAGCTTATTTTGCTGGGAAAGCTGAAAAAGAAAAGGCATCATCATTATGGACACATTATAGTATGCTGAGAACAATGATATATGTGAAGAAAAATGTGGACATAAGTAAATATTTACAACTATTGGCTTTTTTTAAGCGAAAAAGTGAAGGTCACAAGCCGAAAAAATCCAGTATATTCTCAAAGGAAAATATGCACAGATTTTTGAAAGAAGCCAATGATGATCAATTCTTGATGATGAAGGTAAGATTATACATAAATATGATGACATTTCCATGTAGCATATTATTTTAAGAGGTTTCCTTAATCTTGGGTGTGTTTGGCGCCTGCCGAAGAGAAGAATTGATGAAGTTAAAAATTGGTGATGTAGTTGACGAAGTAACGTTCATAACGATCAAAATACCGAATACTAAAACTAAAAGTCAAAGAGAATTTGCTATTACTAGAGGAAACATCGCTAGTTTTGACTGCTTGAATAACGTCCGAAAATATGTTCGACTCCGACCTCAAAATATAGTCCATGACCGGTGTTTTATTTTATATAAAAATGGAAAATGTTTTTCTCAACCAATTGCATCAATACTATTGGTCGCATTCCAAAAGAAATAGCAACGTTTCTGGAGCTACCAAATCCATCACAATATACAGGTCACTGTTATAGAAGATCATCAGCATTCCTACTTACTGATGCTGGTGTTGATATGCATATTTTGAAGAGACATGGTGGATGGAAATCCAGTACTGTCGCTGACGGATATGTAGAAACATTCTTAGAAAACAAAAAAAAATATAGCTACTAAAATAATGGGAGGAGAAATCGTTTCTACAAAATATTCAATTGAAATTGAAAACTACAATTATTCAATTGCCTCCACGTCAACTGGAATAAATATCACTAATTGTACAGGTGTTGTGTTTAATTATTATAATAAATGAGGTTTAATTTTTTATTCATGAATTGATGCATTAAATTTTGTTGAATTCATATTATTATTAGTGTCACGTCTATATTCATAATAAATGGGTTCGTTGATTTATGTGTCACGGTTATCACTCATTCTGCAAACTGTCAACTTTGACACGTTCATTCCAATTAATTTTACTTTACCGCACTAGTGCGGTAAAGTATCTCATTACGAAACTTATATCAGTATCGTAATGTTTGATATTACATATTGGTAGTAGGTAAAGTATAAAACAAAATCGTCTAAACCTCAAATTAGTATAAACGAATTTCCCCTACGTTTTTAGAAAATTGTTAATTTTGTTGTGATTACGCATTTTGATCGATTTCTATACATCATAGTTCTAAATTGCCCACAATTAATTTGTTGAAGTTGGGAGTGTTTCTTGCATGAAATGAAGACTTTTGTACGTCTGAATTTCGAAAAGTGAAAACTTCCTTGTAAGTACATTACTATTAATCTTTAGCGCTAAATAAAATTTAATTCACATAAACTTATGCCATAAGTTATTTTTGAGGTTAGCTTATCAGTTTATTTATATATTAGTGGCGTTTAATTTGTTCGGTCGAGCAAAAACTCGAATGTATCGTTCGCGTTCTTATTGACATTTGCTTGAAGCCCACAGGTGTACCCAGATACACAAACTTTTTTCTCCTCTTTCCCCTCGAGCACTAACAACTTCGTGTTTCATGCATATATGCACATTTAGATTATACTTTGTTTGTGATTTGTTTTATTTAATGTAGTATTGGTTATCACTTTTTCAATAATTTCATCCAAGTCAGAGGTATAAGAAAGAAGGAACCAAAAATCACAAATAACTAACGATAGAAACTATTTTTTGAGGTTATATGGTGCACACGCCAGCGCTCTATTTAAATTTGTCATGTCACTATCGAGTACTCAGCCTGAGCAGTGTAGGCTACTCGGGCCTGCAAATCGAACGCCACTATTATAATATTTGTAATATCATATTGTTACGAACTCGCACACCGAAGCAGATACTAATTACGGCCCTGTACGCGCTTCGGGGAGATGCCTTAGATATACTTCAGACGATACCTCTGGAAGAAATGGATGACTTCGAGCTGCTGAAGAAGAGGTTGGACATGCGATATGGTCACGAACATTTGGAACAGTTGTACAGATTCCAGCTGAAGAACCGAAGGCGGAAACGTGACGAACCCCTTCAAGAGTATGAAATGGATATTGCCCGACTAGTTCGATTTGCTTATCCATCAGCACCAGAGAACATGATGGAATGTTTAGGCATCCAGGCCTTTATTGACGGCTTGTGTGACCACGATATGGAGAATACGCTTCGATTAGCCCATCCTAAAACATTGGCCGATGCATTGACTGCTGCTCTTGAATATGAAGCAGCCACGATGGCTTCGGGATACAACAAAGGTAGGACCATACAGGAAGAAGGTGACGATGACAGACTTGACCAGATCGTCAACTTGTTGAAAGGTATGGCAGACAAGAAGCCGAAGAAAATCAGGTGCTGTAATTGTGGCCAGCCAGAGTATGCACGCAGTTTGTGTAAGCGTCCTACGACTCCTGCAAACCAAGAACCTCTTAAATGCAAAGCAGCCAAGAAAAGCTCGCGGTACAACAAAGGTAGGACCATGCAGGAA
The DNA here is from genome assembly GCA_963921935.1 of Galeruca laticollis. Lineage (NCBI taxonomy): Eukaryota > Metazoa > Arthropoda > Insecta > Coleoptera > Chrysomelidae > Galeruca > Galeruca laticollis. The sequence goes on from OY998178.1 coordinate 126,648,001, forward strand.
GAAGATGACGATAACAAACTTGACCAGATCGTCAACTTGTTGAAAGGTATGGCAGACAAGATGCCAAAGAAGACCAAATGCCGGGAGTGTGGCGAGCTAGAGCACGTACGCAATCCGTCTAAGCGCCCCAAGATTCCTGTAACCCAAGAACTCCAGTTACAGGGGAAATCAGACAGGGGTGAACATCCTGCTGATGTGAGTCACCGAAATGCCGACTCCCTGTCCAGACGGCCGTGCCCAACAGACTGCTCCCACTGCAACAAGGTGGAATCTAGGGAAACTGCAGTTTCAAGAACTACTGTAGTCAACGAGGAATGGTCACCCACCAGGATCAGAGAAGATCAGGAGAATGATCCTCACCTGAAGATGATCCGGCAATGGAAGAAAGAAAACCGGCGACCTACCTGGCAAGAAGTGTCAAGATTTTCACCGAAACTCAAGGCGTATTGGGCTCAGTGGGACTCCCTTGTCCTGGAAGAAGGGCTGTTGAAAAGAGTCCTTGAAAACGATGATGGTTCTGAGATGAGGAGACAGCTAGTTATCCCGAGAACAAGAGTAGCTGAGGTACTGAAGAAGTTACACGACAGTCCATCGGGAGGTCATCTGGGAGTGAAGAAAACCCTTCAGCGAGTTCGTGAAAGGTTTTATTGGATGAACAGCTCTGACGATGTGAAGGACTGGTGTAAGAAATGTACGACTTGTGCTACGAGTAATGGACCACATCGCAAGAAAAAGGCACCCATGAAACAGTACAATGTTGGAAGCCCTTTCGAAAGGATTGCTTTAGATATCGCTGGACCATTTCCGACGACAGAAAATGGTAGCAAGTACATACTGGTTGTAATGGATTATTTTACAAAATGGGTGGAAATTTACGCTATCCCGAACCAAGAGGCCACAACTGTCGCGGATGTATTGGTGAAAGAATTCATCAGCCGATATGGAGTGCCCATGGAAGTCCACAGTGACCAGGGAAGAAATTTCGAAAGCCATCTATTCCAGGAGATTTGCGACAAGCTGGGAATGGAGAAGACCAGAACAACAGCAATACATCCACAGTCAGATGGAATGGTCGAGAGAATGAACAGGACTATTGGAAAATACCTGTCCAAAGTAGTATCCATCCATCAGAGAGATTGGGACCAGTATCTCTCCCTATTTGCATTGGCTTATCGATCTGCCGTCAATGAGTCCACGGGTGAAACGCCTGCGAAAATCCTGTTTGGACGTGAAATGAGGCTTCCTTGTGACCTGGAATTTGGCTGTCGGCCTGGAGAAGATATAGCAGGCGGAGACTACGTGATCCAATTGAGAAGAAGGCTGAACGATATTCATGAACTAGTTCGAACAAATCTTCAAGTTGCCAGCGACAGAATGAAAAGGCGGTACGACACGCAGGCCACAGAGGGCGGTTTTAAAGAAGGGGACAAAGTATGGTTACACAACCCGGCGAGGAGAAAAGGATTTTCTCCAAAATTACAAAAATCCTGGGAAGGTCCATACTTGATCAAGAAAAGGATCAATGATGTTTTATATCGCATAAGCAAGATCCCCAACGGAAAACCAAAAGTAGTTCACCGAAACCGACTAGCGCCATTCGAAGGAGACCATGACATAGAGGAAGGAGTAAACCTTATTCGAGATGTGTCTGACCCCACCTTCGATTAATTTATGGGCGCGTATGGAGGTACCGGGAAAGCTAGATATGGAGTCACTTCGGAACAACAACAAGATTTGTTCACTTTCCCAGAAGATTATTCACTGGCATACAACATCCCCGCCCGTATCAAGAACGCACGAGGATTGGCAACCGTCTTTCGAAAGAAGTTCGGGCAATTAGAAAAACTTGAAGACCAGATTCCAGCCCCTGGCAAGACACTGGAACTGAAACATAATTCGCGGTACGTTTTCTACGTGGTAACTAAAAATGAATTCCAAGATCGATCCACCTACCGCGATGTGTGGAAAGCACTTCGAAACCTCCGAGACCACGTATTGGAATCCAACGTGAAGAAATTGGCTATGCCTAAGATAGTGAGTAACCAGTTGGATTGGCGAATCATCAGGAACATGATAGAGATTATCTTTCAAGATACCGGTGTCCAGATATTGATTTGCAGCTACAACCCCCGTTATCAGTATCCGATGAAGACGGTGCCCTGCTATTTTCATAAGATCGGAAAGTGTAGAAATGGGGCTAGTTGCCGATTCAAACATCCAGTCTTTGCTACACAAAAGTTCCAGGAGGAACTTTCATTTAAGGAGGGGGTAATGTTAAGAACTCGCACACCGAAGCAGATACTAAGTACGGCCCTGTAACCTTATGTTAACGGAGTTAAGAAAAAGGCGAGCGCGCCGAATTCTGAGAAGGTCTATTGGGATGTATTGTGACCATCCTTTTTAAACATGTTCTCGTAAGGCATTTTAAGAAATATCGCGAAAGGCATGTCCCATCCCGAATATTCTAGTAAAGAAAGTTTTTGATATAAATACAGGACCGATCAGCGGATGAGTTCAGTATATAATTTGCCATAGTGAGTTAAACAGTAATTAAGTGAATATAAAAGTGTTATAAATTAATAAGTTAGTGTGCATATAAATTAAATTTATTGACTAGTTAAATACATATAAATTAGTGTTAGTGACTTAGTGTTTAAATAAATTAGTAAGTAGCAATACCGAGTGTTTAAAATTTATCCCACCCGTTTATTGTTTAAATAAATAACAAAAACATTACAATATCTTCCTCTTTTTTCTAATAATATTTTTGACACACGAAAAATGTCTTGTTGACATTCTTCGTTAAACATAAACACAATGCAATATCTACTGAGGCGTGACGTAATATGCGTTTTCGCGCATAATTTAAAGTAGATATAAGAAAATGCAATAATTTTCGTTACAAATTAGTTTATTGCTGAAATAATGTACTTTTCGTAAATAGCAGATGTGTACTGTAGAAGGGGATTTCAAACTCAGTCATCATGCCTATTGTATATACATTTATACTATTTTTCAAGTATATGCGAATTATATGAAGGTAACAATAAGTGATAGTAAACAATTGATATATTTACAAACCAGTATTTATTAAACTTTAAAAAAGAGAAATTGTAGAGCCTGAGGAGAATCCTGGAAAATCAGGACAAACAGTAGTATCGGCAAAAAAGTTCATTCATTTAAAAAAAATTATGATCGCGTTTATATCATACACCCTGATATCAGCAGAGAAAATTATGCCAACACTGAGCGTAAAGCATTAGTTCTGACATGGGAATGATGCGTTTGAAGAATTTTATAGTCTGAAAACGTTTCACGACTGAACCTGACCTTAAGCCATAGAGTACAAAGATGATTTTGCGGGAGCTCATTTGGCCTAAAAAAACACCGCATTGCAAATTAGTTTCAACTCTGCAGAGCTCTTGTATGGGCGTGAGTTGCGTGATACCTTGCGTATACTCGCCATGTGATGGCCGCCGAGCCTGATTTAGATAATTAATCGATGTGACTGATGTGAAATGTCAAATTATTCGACAGACGTTAACAAACATGACTCTGTAACAATCTTTGGCACTTTTAACCTGTGTGTTTTTACAGTGTAATTACTGTCACTAGTGTAATAACCAACGCTGTCTTATAGTTTGAATTTGGTTGTAACGATTGCTGTCACCAGTGCCCTAGGGCACGAGAGAGCAGGATCCTCCCCCTTTTTTGAGCCTTGAGAGACGGTAGGTAGCTTCCTAGTTCGAGCGGAAGGGTGTCGTGGGCTTAAACGATATGCCAAGCCTGAGCTCTGAGGTTCGCCGTGTCATCAGGACCCCCGTACTTCCACGGGTCCAGTCCACCTGTACCTAGGAGGAATTGTCAGGAGTAAGGAAAATAGACTAAGTAGATAACAAATAAATATACCTATATTACAATCATATAAATAACACAAAAAATCAACAAACAAAGAACTGAAAATAATAACTTGAGATACACTTTCGACACCTATGGTATACAATGATAGCGCAATAAAATTTAATTCGTATCAGAAAATTGAAATCGCTAGGATTTCGTTATGTGTTTATTCGTTATTATGAACAATAGTTTGGTTTTTCGCTCAACTCCAGTTTCTTTATCTACTTTGATTCAACTCTCAGTGTCTGGTTTGGATAACGAAGTTCACTCCGTAAGCGAAAAGTGACCGGGGTTCTACTTTTTTAAAAGGTAGTATTTGGCCTCCTTACTAGAGACCGTGACCTAGCTAATGGTTACTTCATTGAATCCCTTGATATGGATTCTCCTACTGGCAATTTCGTCTACACTGCAGAAAAACGAGTTCGTGACCGAACGTTTTCTGCTGACATGGGTGACCTTCGATGTTCGATCAAATTTTAATAGTTCTAGTTTTTCTTAGCAAACACAATTAGTTCGATGCATATAAGTTCATTTGCACTTCCTAGATATTAGATGTATAAACCGGTATCTCTAAGTAAAATATAATAAGCCAGTGTACTATTTCCCGAAAGGACCAAAATCGAATGTGATATAACTATGTATTTCAAGTTTAAGTGGCGTACCCCTCGTAAATATCCCTAGATAAAACTGTATAATAAAACGAGAAATTTTACAATGTATAATTTTCTCTAATTAAAGTGATATACGGCTCAAGTTTCAGTACAGCACCCTTATGGCAGGCCGGACAAATTGGACACAAAAAAAATAATTTCGTCTTGCCCAAAACAAAATAAAAAAGATTTTCAGATTCAAAAACTTACGATTTGGAAAATCTGGATCTAACGTTTCACCACGAAAAATCGGCGTCTGGATTTTTACAAACGGTCGACGGGAGATGAGCTCTAATCGGCTATCTCTGATTCCAGCACTCCGCGAAAATCACTGAAACGCACTGTCAAAACGCGTGCTGTTGTATATTAACAACCACTGGAAGACCCGTACTGCCTGCTCTGCCTCGTTTTTTCTTGTATTTATCACGGGGTCTCTGGGCTGGGTGTTATGCCATTTCAGCACACGTTGCTGTTTTTACGATGTGTCACCTAACTCGTACTTGTTTCTCTATGTTTTGTGTTTTTGATTGTTGAAGGTTATCTTTTAATTGCTGTTCTAATTTCTCTATAATAATTGCATAACTCGTCTCTATTTTTATGATGTTCATAAACATCGATGTTTTGGTAGTTGAACATATATGCGTGACAAAATTGGGACTTATTGTTTATTGTTTTCCTAATTACTTGATTTTTAGCTGCCTATAATAACAGAAAACTGGGTCGCTTTAAACACTTGTATCGTGTTTTTCTTTGGTTTGAAATTTATTTCATTATAATTTTTTTTATTTATAGGGTGTCTCCAAATTCCTTGCCATATTTATGCTTATTACAACTCGATCATATATTATAATATATATGATCGAAAATTCATTAATATAATGACAGTCTAGTAGTTCATGAAAGTCGTGGGAAATGAAAATCTGAATTACAACGTGGTAGGTTTCTTAATCGAAGATGCACTTGGAATGTACATTTTTCTTTATGGTCGTAGAAAAAAACAAATTCAAGTATTATACAGACCCTTTTCCATCTTGCTGAATCTTTGATATGACTACCTAAACTATTTATTTCTTCTAAAAGTTGTTTGTATGTGTTTTTCATAATAATATTCATATTTGTAGCATCAAATCTGTGGTCCCTGAACGCTTCATTTGTACTCAATTTATCCAAATACATTATATATTGTACCCTTGTTGTCTTGGAGGAACGAGTTTTAACTTTCTCACTTTCCATAATAAAAATTGCGTGAATATGTGAATAAAAATCTTATGTAACAAAAACCTCTATGAACAAATTCGTAGGTAAATCCTTTCCTAACCTAGCAAAAGAGCACCAGATGTCAAACAATATACAACCTTTATGAAGTTTTATAAATACCATCGTTTTATTTTGTCACTAGATTTTGACGTTACGACATTATTACAGAATCTAACTCTGAAAAATTATCGTGAACATAATAATCGTTACGGTAACGACAATTTACAGAATAGGCACCTAAATTTCATAAATTTGTTGTGTATCGTGACCCACACCAACCTTAGAATAATAATATACAATACAGAAGGCTATTAATTCATCAACACGTTTATTTTTGCGGCTAACAATCCTAAACGCCAGTAGTGAAATAATGAATGAATTACAAAAAGTGGGGATGGTATTGTAGATACATGGCCTTGGTCATTTCGGCTATTTCTCTGATAAACTACCGACTAACCATGATAATCCAAAAACATTAAATTAATTAACTTAAAAATTTATTTTGTAACTAAAAGTCTTGAAAACACATCAAAACGAAAGAAATAAATGTTTACTCTCTAGTCGTAAAGGCGCTCGTATAAACAAACTACGTTTGACATTATTTACTACAATACTACAACAAATTCGAAACTATCGTCGGGCACACTCTGGCGATATTTGCATATCTCTTTATATGGTAATTAGACAAGGACAAAACTACTAAATATGTTACCCTTGATACATAAAACAGGTACTGAAATTTTGAGCATTGTTGCCACTTTTAGTTATAACCATAAAAGTATCTAAGGTTACAACAAATACTTGTTTAAAATTTATAAAAGAATATGCCTTTATTAAATAAAATTAAGTATTATTAATTAATTTTAAAAGCAGCAACTCAAATGCATAAATTAGTATGCCCTTTTTTATTTGCATAACTTTTCAATAAATTTTCAATTAAATTTCTAATTTTATTTTTCCTGCAACTAAAAAGACGTTATGAATCTGGCAAAGCGGTGGAAGTGTCCGCAAGTGAGCTTAGAATGTGACTCGATGTTTGGGGCAAGAAAAATCAAAACAAACATATCTATTTTATTAGTTAATTTGAGGCACCAACTATTGAATTCGGCAAATACGTTTTCGTAGGCGTCCTTTGATTTCCATGGCAATTAATCTAAAGTTGCTTTCTGACCTTTTAGGATTGTTCAGGAATACACTCGTTCTCACAAATCTTTTCCAACTTTTCACTTTCCAAAAATGAATTCTTACAAATTGAGTCGATAGGTAATCGAAAATATATAGTAACCGATAACCTCCTGATATTTCCATGATTTTCGAGGTAACAGAGTGAAATGTCAAATCATTTATTGATGACATTACGTGATATTCTAATTCTAAATGAGAATTATTGTGGATAAAACATTGTATTACATGTTTTAGATAGCAGTTAAAATTCACTTGTAAATAACTACTTATTCTTTTTTGGATTCTCTCAGTCGACTTTGATCATTTTCCTATGAGTGTCATTTAGGAAAAAGAATCAAACTTATTGTTCTAACTTCTAAACCTTTTGACTTTATGTCGGAATCGCTCTAGAGAAAATTGAAAATCCGTATATTTTTACTGCAAATGAAATAGCTTACTCCGTAGAAAGTAATAAATGGCCATTACTAAGAACGTGTTGTTTGGAAAAGCAATCGTTTAAAAACGTAAAATGGAATAACAACATAGTATGGCTAGACTGCGAACGAAATTCCTTCGATACATGAAAATCGTTATTACTAGGGATGTGCGATATTGAAAAATAATCGATGTTAATATCGATATCGATAGGCAAAAATCGATAACCGATTATCACCGAACTTTATTTATCGATGTTAAGCAACATCGATGTTTTTGTAAGAATGGATAAAAGTAAAAAGAAATTGAAATAACAATACTATAAAATGTTTATTTAAATATGCATAGACTAGGAAATAAATAAATAAAAAATGAAAATAACAAATAAAAATAAAAAAACCATTTCTAGAAAACTACTATAAACTATAAAGTAAAATAAAAAAGTTTGTGCCTAAACTTAATAAAAATAATACAATTTACAAGTTCCAAAATTTCTTATCAACAGACTGCATAAATAATAATTTTGAAAGTAATTGTCCTTTCAGTCTGTTTCTTTGCTGGGTTAATGTAATTCCTGCTTTGGAAAACAGTCTTTCCGATGGCGTGGAAGTTGCAATACAAGATAAATATTTTATCGCAACCGGTTTCATTTTGGGAAACGAGGAACCAATTCCATGGCTCCAAATTTCTAAAGGTTCCTGCTTCAAATCACTTAGGGGGCTTTTTAAATAAAAGCTAAATTCTGAAGGCATATCACCTACTTCACTTTGATGAGGTAACGTTTGTTTTCCTTCAACAATTTTATAATGTTCATTCCATAAATTAAATTCATCTTTGTCAGCATTCGAATAAGTTTCTTTAGTTACGTCTATTTGCTCAGATTTATCGGTCTCTTGGATTAACATTAAATCTTTTATAATTCTAATAGCTCTAGAACATGCCACAGCGTCTTGAAAGTGGATGTTTTTGAACCTGGGGTCCAATAAGGTTGATACAGCCAGAATGTTAATGGATTCTGCTGGAAGTAATCTTTTTTTTATTTCATTCATTATGTTTTCTTGGAGGTTTATTCCAACCGCTGTTTTCGGTTTTAAACCAGATATTTTTAATGATAACATCCTGGTTAACGGAATTACTTTACTGCTTGTTACATATTTTTGTCCACAAATTTCGCGAGTTGCCAATTCAATTGGACGCAATATTTCCGTAATTTCTTTCAAGTCTTCTATGTCTTTGGCCGTTATCATTGCAGGAGCCGCAGCATGACAAATTAAAATTTTATTAATTGCGGCTCGTAGCTCCAAAAATCTTTCTATCATGTAGAAAGTTGAATTCCAACGAGTGGAAACTTCTTGAATTAGTTTAAGTGATGCCTCTTTTCGCAATTCGTCACTTGCGATCACGCTATGATTAAACCAAGTAACAATTTTTTTAATTGCTGAAATTAATTGAGGTAGGTTTTGTGTCTTCTCAAGCGATTTTTGGGCAACTAAATTTAACATGTGAGCAAAACAGGGTATGTGACTTTTTTTTACCAAATGCTAGATCAACGGCTTTTATCATATTAGCTCCTGCATCTGTTACTACCGCCAAGACTTTACTATTGTTAATTCCCCATTCTTCAGTAGTTTTTAGTAACATCTGAGAAATGTACTCACCAGTATGATGTTCTGATAACTCGTACACTCCAAGAGTAGCAGATTCCAGCTTATCGTTATCAAAAAAATGTACAGTGACACCAAGAAAACTTCGAGTTTGCATAGTCTCAGTCCATACGTCTGTAGTAAGGGTACAACTATTCACTGTCTTCAATTTATTTCTAAAATAGTTTTGAGTTACCTCAAATGTATTTTCTAGCATCTTCTTAAATGTAAACCTTGAAGGCACTTTGTATAAAGGCGTAGCAACTTTCATTAATTCAAGAAAGCCTTCATTTTCTACAATTTGAAAAGGTTGCGAGTCTTTACAAATCATATAGAGAATTGCAGCAGATAATCGAACACCTTTGGCACCTGCTTCAGTATACTCGTGAATGTTTCTAAAAGTTGATGTCAATGTTGGTTGGAATGAGCTTTTAATGTTAGAGACATTTCTGGAAGTAGAGGCAGTAGCGCTAGTGCCGCTAGTATCACTTTTCACACTTTCAGATTCAGATTCGATTTCTGAACCGATGTAACTTGAACTTGGCGCCGAAGTTGCGAAACTTGTAGAAGGCTGCGGCTGCATTTGCTTTTCTTCTGTTGTAGGACTTTCATTCCCAGCACGGAGCTTCTTAGATCCGGGTTCATCTGGTTCTGCATCATTTTGTCTTTTTTTTAATAATATAGGATGCATCTTTTCAATGTGTAGCCTTAAATTTGTTGTGTTTCCGCAAGTTTTTAAAATTTTTGAGCAGGAACGACATCTTGCTTGAGAGTAATCAATCTTTTCAAAATATTCCCAATATTTACTTTTTGGTGGCATCTTATTAATTTATCTAAAAAAAGTATCGTATTACCGACCTATATCGTTTGGTATTCTATTTTTAAATTTTGTAAGAAATGATATTTTTGGCTATTTTTTGTTATTTAATTATTAAAAATAATTTTATTGATTTCTCTTACCGTTTAAAAATTGGTTAAATAAAAGCTTCAGCACTAAATCAAAAAAACTTATTACTTATCAAAAACCTGGATATATCAATCACTCAAGATGACGACTGGCTTTTCATTACTTATATTTGAGATTTTTACTGTTTTCTGTTAATCCCAGAAATACCAAAAAAATCCCCGAATAAAAAATCAACCTATCGATTGTTCAATGAATTACATTTATGAATAAAAAAAAGTAATCTACTTTTAAACGGTGTCGTGCCCCATCTATTTATTAAAGCTGCAATCAAAATTTCTAAGTAGATCGAGATTAGTGTCTTTCTACCTTCTAAACCTCTTTTCTCTTGACGAAATCTTATCTTTATAATGAGTAGAAAAAGAAAATCATAAGGCGGGTAACAGTGGCAACTATCAATTCATATTAACGTGTTGTTTGTTGCCTACCTATCCTTCCATAAAATATTGCATTATCGATGTTCTATTAGTGATATTAGACTATCGATGTCTTCGATATTAGTAGTATTTGACATCGATGTTGAAACATCGATGTTTTAACTTTAAATATCGATGATCATCGAATATCGATAATCATCGAACATCCCTAGTTATTACCAGTGGGTACTTCATCAGAGTTAGGATGTTTTTGTTATTTCAGAATATATTTAAATACACTTGTAACTAAACTTAAAATATCTCATTATTTTAACGATTAAAAATAAAAGTAGAAATGTATCATATCAGTATCTATTTAATATATCTATTGGATAACTAGATGAGCTGGTGAACTTCAGATCGTTGGACATGTTCATAATACCTGATTTACTCTTAAGTCTTCTGTAATCGAATGTTCTGTATTTTTGACTATTTTAATTTTTTTTTCATTTAGAAGCCACACTTCACTTCTTCGTTATATATTATATGTTTGTTATTCATTGTGATGTTTTTGTCCCGTAATACGACATTAAGTTATCATATAGCTGCTTGCCCTTTGTTATTTCTTTGGTTAATTGCTTTGTCCCAATAGCTGTGAACAAAATCTCGATTTACACTTGCTCTTCATATGTACGAATTCAAGACAAGCTTAAATTCTTCCTGTGAATCACACATTAATTACATTGACTTTCCACCCGTATATAATAATCATTACACATTTCTATACATACACAAATATTTCCTGCCAAAAAATCGTTCATAATATCTATCTAATACTTCAAAATCCACAAACATCAATTTTAACCTTATCTTCACATACAAAAGAAGTTATCTTAAAAACATTCCTTTCTCTATAAAAACAAAATGACAAAAAATGACCCTCGACCCCGTATAACTCAACCGTCGTTTGTAACGGTTAGTGTTTAAAATCATGCAATCCATTGGCCAATTCCCCACGTGATCTACCCTGCTTACACCCACTCTGAGGGTCACATAAATACGATCCAACCCAAAAATCCCACACTTACATTCCAATCAGCGTACAACAATGTAGTCATTGATCATCTCCACCCGGCGGATTGACTGGCATAATCTAAATATCAATAAGTATTCAATAATAATTTCAAATAATGTAGTATAATATTGAACAACGAACTAGTGAATAATTCTTAATTGTTACGCAAACAACCAACCCTAATAATAAAACCTCAATAAACAACAGTGGGAAGTGCAAACGCATTTAATTTATCATACCATATATATAAATATTCTCACCGCATTTCACACTCTTACTAAACGCAAAGTAAGACACTGCGAAATATCATATATTTTGAAGAGGCCTACTACACCATTATAAGAGAACGGATTCCCAGTACTGAACTGGGAATCCCAATAAAACTGACTAAACAAATAATATAATTTTATTAGAAGGATGCACTTCTAGCTAATTTCTAACAGAGAGAGGTCTAAAGCAAGGAGACTCATCATCCACTGACATATTCAACTTAGTACTGGAACAAAAAATGAGAAAAAGTAGAATCCAAACAACCTAGTTAATTTACTATGCATTGCTTGCGCTGACGATCTCGTTCTCTTGACGAGTTCAAGAAAACAGTTAAAAACGCTGTTTTTACTATTTATAATAATTATTATAGTCCAGAATAAAGTATTTTTTCCACCACTAGCTATCTGTATCTGTGAAACTTTGAAGGGTGTGTAACCCCACAGCACTTTGGCCACAATCGGCCCATTGTGCATCCTTCTGAGGTTCAAAACTTCCTTCTAGCTCATCCCTCATACTGGCGTATGTTAGCCTGTGCTCGCCAAATACATGAAACCTAAAGTGAGAGAGTGTCTGACATTCGCAAAGAATGTGTTCGACAGTCTCATCTTCTTGTTCACATCCTCTACAAAGTGGTGTGTTAGACCCAGTCTGTGGATGTGTTTTCGTAGGTGGCACTGCCCAGTCAGTATACCCGTGGCTGTTCGTAGGTTCTGCCTGGTCATAGTCATGTATTTTGTGGCTATTTTGCTATCCGGATACTGTAGCAGTTTCTTGGCAAGCCTGCAGCCTTCTGCGTCGTCCTATCTACCCTTAAACTTACTGAGGGAGTGTTACTGACGCCGATACACCAGGCGCCAAGAGTTGGTGGAGGCTGCCTTCCTGGCTAGCGAGTCTGCAATACAGTTTCCTTTCGATTTCTCATGGCCCTTGATCCAGCCTAAAGTGACCGTGTTGTTGTTACAGGCTTCGATTAAGGCCATGTGACATTCTAGTACTGGGCCTGATGGAATCCGTGGTCTGCTCAGGGCTAGTAGTGTTTGTCTACTGTCCGTAATGTTGTATATATTATTACCTGTGGTTTTCTTTTAAGAAATCTCTTATGCAGCGATGTAGATAGCAGTGAGCTCTGTTTCAGCAATATTTTATGTTCAGATCGAGGGATCTGGAAAAAATTCCACATCCTGAGCCCACATTGGGTTTAGACCCACCTGTGAAGATGCGGATTGCGTCTTCTTCCAATGAGTCTTGTGCGTTATTTTTGAAGGTTACCTTGTAGGGCCTGTTGAAGGCATATCGCGGTGGAATCGAGTCCGTATTGGCCTGCAGCAGTGGTACCTCCCTGAGGGCCTCATGCCACAAGCTACGTCTCAGTTTACTGGATCCTACATCAGGTTGTATACCGGTAAAGCGTAGACGTGTCATGCTCATCAAAACAACCTCCTTGATGTATATGTCAAGGGGAGTGAGACCGATGATTACCTTCATAGATCTTGTTGGTGTTGTTCTCATGCCTTCTGTTGTGTTGAGGCATGCTGTTCTTTGGATTTGGTCCAGTTTACGGACCACTGTCAGCTGGTTTGCTTTAGCTCCCCAGGCAATCGCGCCGTACGTCAACAGCGAGAGTTCCACGTTAACTTACTGTCAAAGGTGACCCCTAAGTATTTCAACTCTGAAGAGAAATTAAGTTTGGTATCTAGCAGCTTTGGGGCTTGATGTTTTACAAGCTTCGTCTTTTTTTAAAAAAACCAACTCCGTCTTTTTTGGATTTATTTACAGTGAATGGTCTTTGCACCATTGTTCTATGATATTGAGAGCCTCCTGCATTAAAGCGCAGAGTGTCTCCTCGAAAATTCCTATTAGCAGAATCACTAGGTCATCTGCATATGCTATTGTGTAGAAGTTGATATCGTTGAGGCGGCTGACCAAGGAGTCTAAGACCATGTTCCACAGTAGTGGCGAGAGTACCCCTCCCTGTAGACAACCTTCTACAACCAAGCCTCTGATGGTTACATCATCTACAATGATTTTTATCGCTTTTTTTGAGAGCATGTTATATATTCAGCCATTCATGGTTTGGGGATATTCTTGTTGGAAAGTGCATTTGTTATTTTAGGAAATATCGAATGCGCCTTATATGTCTATGAATACACCAAGGGTGGACTTTTTTTCCAACGATGTCTCGATGCGGCCCGCTACGAGACGAAGAGCCGAATCGGTGGATTTTCCTGGAGTGTATGCATGTTGATTTGGATGCAGTGGATTCTGTGTTCTCACCACATCTCTTATGTATCGTTTGCACAGCCTCTCCAAGGTCTTCATTGGAAACGATGTGAGGCTAATGGGTCAATATGCTTTTGGGATGGAATGGTTCATTCTTCCATCCTCTCTGGTTAGTATACCGATATGACGGTGGATCTCTTTTGAGAGGGCTTTTTGGAGTCTAGCTACTTGGGGGAAATCCTCGATTTCCTCGCAATATATTCTCCATGCTTCTCTTTGTTTTTGTCTAATGACTTTTTCATACTCCTTGAGGTGAGACTTGTATGAGTTCCAATCCTCTCTGAGTCTGGTTCTTTTAGCCTTATTAAAATATTTCCTCACCGTCCCTCTCAGCTGGTCAATCTCATGGCACCACCACGGAGTGGAGGCTCCATCAAGATCTACCCGCTTGAGTTGTCAAGACATTTTGTAGGCATTAATTATTGAATTTTGAATGGTTTCAGAATGAGTTTCCAAATCTCCTTTATTGTTAAGCAACACATCCTCGACTTCTCGCAGATCCCCTTTCAAACAGTGCACATATTTTGTCCTGTTCGTTTTCCTGTGGTCGCGAGTCATTATAGAGGTTGTGAGCGCCAGTTTTATTGCGAATTTTATCCAGCGGTAGTCCGACATTGAGATATTGTCGGATACATGCCAGCCGGAGATTATATTCGAAATGTTACTAATAGATAGGTTAATATCTATTCGCGTTTGATTACGAGAGTTAATAAAAGTTGGTTCAGTACCTCTATTTGGAATACAGAGATTCTTGTTAGTTATATAATCATAAAAAGACTTATCTCTAGTGTTAATATATTTGCTGCCTCAGCTTACGTGGTGGGAGTTTGAATCGCAGCCTATTACCAGTTCAAGTGTTCCACAAGGTCCTCCAACTCCTTAATTGGTGGTGGTTTAGCAGCGTCTGGGGAGAGGTATGCGGATACCAGTATTAACACTTTCTTTTGACATTTCTGAGCATATTCAACCTTCACTTCCGCTAGGCTGCTGATTGCTTGGGAAGCTGAAAATTAAACCTTCTGGATTATTTAGATCCATGATTTTGGTTTGTCTTATCCAGGGTTCTTGGATAAGGGCTATTGTGTCCTGCATCACATCCAGGTGGCGGCATAGTGAAGCTGAAGCCACCTTTTTGTTGAAGGTCACACTGAATAAATCTTACCTTTCCATTGTCCATCTCTGTTTGATGGTGGTGAGATGGGTTATGTTTTCTTTTAGGCCATCTCCACTTCCTTCTTGTAGGAGGGTTGACGTCGCCTGTATCTTGGCTTAGAGCTGTTAGTTCTGCCAGGAGAGTGTCGGTCGCCATCATGGAGGATGATTCGACAGTCTCCACAGAAGCAACAGCTCCTTGGGGTTCCTCGGATGGGAGAGGGGGATCCGTGAACGATCTCCTCTGTTCCGGGTCGAGTTTCTTTGTTTTAACAATCAATGAGGTGAACGCGTAGCTCATCCTCATTGATCGTTCTCTTAGGACTCCCATTTCCTCGTTTCTTATGCCAAAGACGAATAGGTGTCCTTTGGGATTGACCTCCGCTTCGGGGTGGAAGGAAAACCATGTATCCACTCGAAGGTCTGAGTTTTGTTTGTCCAGCCGGTGCAGCACATCCTCTTTGTCGCTTAGGTCAGCGTGAGCTTCGCTAGGGACCCAGAGGGTGCCTTTTGTCAGCTGGGGGAGGTTGTCGACGTGTACCACGTCGAGCTTAGCCTCCTTCCACGGTTTCAGTTTTGAAACTGTGTTCCTTAGCCACTCTAGCATTTCATCATTATCGCAGGTGACTCTGATTATTTCGCCACAGTGCGACCATGATCTAAAAGTAGGAGGCTTTTTCTGACTGCCGGAGGCGGACATAAGGGTTTCGTCCAAATCCTCCATTAGTTGTCTTTTGACAAAGACTCCATTATCGGTAATTATTTTAGCATATGGATCGGCCTTGTCTATAATAGCTACCCGTAAATGGCTGGTAGCTGCTTCGCTGTAGCTCTTTGCTTTAGCATCCATCCGTATCATCTTTCCTCTGGAAGAGTTTTCCTCCGAGGTGTTGGAGCGGATGCGCTTATTTTCTTGGGGGGCGACGCGTTGCTTTGGTGTTGGAGGTGTGCGTTCTCGCTCATCCACCGGTTTCTATTTTTTTCTTAGTTGGTCCATTCTGATCCCAGGAGTAGCTGGGAAAATGTTCGTCATCTCTGGCAGAGCCCCGCATGCCAGGGAAAGGCTGTTTTCAAGAGGGTGTCGCCCGGTACCCCCAGGGGGACGTTCGTGGTCGCATTCCCTGCAGCCATTCAGCCATCGGCACGTTCCTCACACCTTAGCTTGGGTTGTTGCAGTGTCATTTGGTTGGTCAACACTGCTGTAACTGATGATCAACAGCGTTAACGTATCAAGCGGTGCCACGAGGAGGCAGACATTCGATGGTTAAATTTCACCATTGGACTGCAGAAAACTACCTACAAGCAAGCGCAAGCAAGCAAATAAACAAACCAACTACAAAACAATGACCAACTTACAACCAACCCCTCCACCACTATTGCGGCTCCTAGCTAACTGAGAAGTTGAATTTCTCTATTAGTGGTCAATATTTTTCTCTTATTAACCTAGGTTAATAATGGACAAATTCAACTGTTTTGAGAATCCAGGAATAGTAGTTTTATAAAAACATGTGAAACATAATTTTGTATACCTAGGAGGAACGTATTTCCTGCTTGAAATTACGTAACACTATAAAATTATTTGAATAAAAATGATATTTTATTTCTCTTTCTATAGATATAATTTTCTTTTGGAAATTTGTAAATGATTACAAAAATAAATTATTATCATTAGTTTAAAATTCGCGCTCAACCAATAATGATTGATGACATCCCGTAACTACAATATGGCGATAATTACTAACGTTGCTGGAAAATATATTTTACTAGTGGGAATATTAATCTGCATCATACCACTTGATTTTTGTTTTATTGGTTTTTCGAAACCTTTTTATTATAAAGAATACGATAGATAGTACACTAACAAAAAAGTGTAGAAAAAACTGGCATTCAGAAACATTTTCTTTGAAAATTATTGGATGGCTCCAAGAATTTTGACAATATTGTTTGTACCTTGTCCTGCTTTGACTTTAGAATTCGTTTGTAATCTGGATTTCCAAATATTTACCTTAACGATGGTATAAAAACCTATTACAGTAGCGTTTTTTTTATTTAATGTTGTATTTGTTCTCACAAATTGAATCTAAATCATTTAACTCAATTATTCGGAATAAATAACGACTCGAGAACTTTTTTCCTTTCTCAAATAAACAAATTTCGTTGAGATAAATTGGAAGAATGTCAAGAGAGGTGAAACGGCAACTGATGAATACTGACAGTAAATATTTTGTTTTCAGGAGAACGAGTCTAAAATGTAACCCGCGATCGCGGTCAACAGTATGGACGTTCCATGGACTTCCCTTGTCATTCAATTTATTTTGCTTTTGTTCGTGTTGGAGTTCACGTCGACATTCAAACAGACAGGTAAATAGATATATTATTAAATGGAATTTAGACACAAAAAAACTTTCTCACTTGTCCATTTGTGCGATCGTTTAACAGGCCGATATTTCTATTTATAATGGCAGATAATGTAGATCTAAAAAGATGATATAATGTAATGTTAATGAGAAAAGAGTGATGTTAGATCCGATTTTTTGAAATTTTTTCTAGAATAAGACAGAGATGCATTATAAATTATATTGGTCAAGACAGGTTTTTATTGACAAGAAGTTGTATTTTTTCAGTTTATTACCTTTAACTAATTACGAGTACATTAATAGCAAAAAATGTATCATATTCTACATAACTCCTTTTTCACGTATATTAGAGTGAGAGCCTACCCGAAATAGTTGGAGAAAACTTATAGTACCTATTTGCTATTGAGTAACAAATGAATATCACGGGAATATTTTTACTCATAAGGACGTACATAAAGGAGCTTGGAAAGCACCAAGCGGAGTAGCTGTAAATCAGATTGATCACTTTCTAATGGAGAGTCGGCACAAAATAATTGTTGAGGATGTACGGGCATTCCGTGGGGCCGATATTGATTCTGACCACTTTTAATTAGTTACGGTGTTAAGACAAAAATAATAGGGACGAAAACGCGTAAATCCCAGAACACGAAGTATAAAATAGATTTGCTGAAGAAAAAAGATACAGACAAAATAAATGAAAAACTCATCGAGCATGAACAAGGAATATGCTTTCCATATATTGTCTTCACTCCATGCTTGTCGCGTTGGCTTGGGACGTTTCCCACTTTCGTATTAGCCCTGAGAAAAACCGTCAAACATTATAAAATACTCACAATGAACTAAACTACTTTTTCATATCCATTTTGTATCAAGGGCGTAGCCAGGATTTATAACAGGGGGGGGCAAACCATGGTCGTCCAAAATGTAAAATTTTAGAATAAAAAGAAAATGCAAATGAACATTTTTCTTGGGCTTAAACTAAATTTATCCAATTTCTTCACTATGCAGTTCTGATTTTCCTTCAAAAATTTTCGATGCACACTCATCAAACACAACTCAGTGAGTCTGTCATTACCCATTGTACTCCTGAGGCACGTTTTTACCCTTCGTAGGGTACTGAACGATCTTTCCACGGTAGCAGTAGTGGATGAAAAGCACTTAATATTAGCAGTGCGTTCTTTGTTGCTGGGAAAAAAAACATTAGCTTCCTCCAAAAGTGCAGCTACTTCAATGTCCTTTAATTTGTCTTCTACTGAATTCTTTTTGTTCCACATATTGTACCACAAATCTTATTCTGCCGAGACATCACCCAACTTATAAAATTCCATGAAAGATTTTTGAAATATTTTGAAGCCCTTTTGAGCATGCTTGAAGGATGAAGATAAGTTAAAGCAAAAGCAGGTGTATTTTCGTTGGAGAATCTAGCATCCAAAGACGAAGTTAAAGAATCAAGTTAGGAGATGATTATTGACCGCTTCCAGTATTCAACTGCAGACTCAAATGGTTGATTACTTCTGTGTACTTGCTTTTGAGTGACTCGTGGTAATAACAACTCAACCCCTACTTTCAGTGCGATATCAAGTGATTGTTTAAATAAATCATAAGAAACATTTTGGACATCTTGTCGATCTTCTTTGATTACATCTAGAATATCATCAATATGTTTCTTCACCATAACCACATCCATACTTTTACCTTGTAAAACGTTTACAACGGGTTCCAAAATTGCAGTGTATCTTGCAATTATGTTTAAGCCTAAGATGAATATTGGTTTAGTAACTACACAGTGCAATTGATAGGCAGATTTTCTTGTTCAACAGATAGATGTTCTAGTGCTTTAACAATGTCAGTGAAGCTTTCTGAAATTTTTTTTATGCTCTTATAGACCATCTGATCTCACAGAGTCTTGAAATATTTGGAACCGATTTCCTACGGAATGGCGATTCACGAAAGAAGGTTATTGTGTCTTTAACCGTTGCAATTGTGTTTCTTATTTCTGGTAGCTTGCTAGTATCATTGACCACAAGATTTAGTCTGTAGCTGGAGCAATGGAAAAATAAAGATTTAGTGTACTTTTTTTTAAGAATGGCCTGTACACCACATTCTTTGCCGACCATCGTGGAACTCCCGTCAAATCCGCATCCCAAACTTTGGATTGCGCTAGCGATTCTAGAAGCATCTTGATATTTTAACTCAATGTAGCCTACAAATTCCTCCCTATTTATTCTTTGGTTTTCTTCATAGAACCTTAATCCAATAGAAAGCTGCTCTTTTCCAGCGATATCTGCTGTTTCATCAGCCATTACAGCATAAGCTTTTGCCCGTTTACAGTCTTCGATTATTTTTTCTTTGATAACTTCACTGCATAATTGTATGATCTCATTTTGAATTGTTGGTGAGGTGTAGACTGCGTTTTTTTGACATTTATCCAAGTGACTCTAGCTTGTCATCACCAGAGTCAATCCTCAAATTCAAAAGGTCAAAGAAAACTCCCTCATTTCCTTCTTTTCCTCTAAACGGCATATCATGAATTCCACCAAATATTATACATGAAAGAATTGCTGACAATATTTGTTTATTTTCTTCAATCGTCTTATGGTGCCCTATTTGCAACTGGACATCAACAGGAACATTTTCACGAAATGCTTTTGCAGCAGCTGGTAATGGCTGCCAACGTGCTTTCTACAATATTCATGTATATCCTTAAACTGCCTGTAAGGCCTTACCATAAATGACCTCAAAACTCCTTTAATTCTTGGCGGAAATAAAACACAATACAAACATAGAGCACCTTTCAAACGACTTGAGTACACCAGCCATGGAGTATATTGATCTAACCAGCGATGGTTAAATTTTCTTTTAAGTGAATGGCATCAGAAGCAAAATCGTAATTAGATGATAGAACCCAAGAGTGTCTCAACAATTCCTTCTTTTTCTCAGAAGGCAAGTTATTGGCACAACTAACATAACGACCAATGTCATTTTCATGGTAGCGATAGCGTTCTTCAGTTTGTTTAGAGGTCCCAGTTCAAGAGACAGCTTCATGTAGATTTGATGAACTACATGAGCCTCCATTAAAAATAGATTCCGATTTTGATGTTCCGACCATTTCATCTTCATCACAATCAATCCACTACTGTCATCATGAACTTTTTTCCGTTTTAGAGATTTTTGACCTAAAAATAATAACTTAATATCATTCTTGTTCTTAGTCCCTAGTATAAAAACTAGTATAAAACAAAACTACCATGTAATGATAACTTATAATGTGGCGTGGATATACTATATCTGATGTTAATATTTTTTCTCTAGATTGGAAACACAAAATGAAATTAATAGCACGTATAAAGTGCAGTTTGATCTTTAATATTTGAAAATTTCAAGTTATTATTTTTAGTCCCATTTGAGATATCAGCTGTCAAAATCGATGCATTATTATAATTTTTGTTACAATTAGATTAGAAGGCAAAATAATAGGCATCATAATAATGAAAAATATATAAAATTATAATAATAATGCACAAAATATTTTGCCAAAGCTAATAAAGATTGTTTCACAAAGATACAAGCAAAGAGCAATTGGCAATTTTGTAAAGGGCTTCAATTGAATTTTTTTCCAAACGTTGCGATACAAATACGGCCGACAATTGAAAAAAAATAATTTTGAACAAACATTACCATCGGATATAACATATCTACATTATAAGCTATCATTACATGGTAGGTTTGTTTTATTTGGTACTGGTCGAGCAACCAATTTACAAATTTTTGGACCATTTCTAATGGAATGACTCTAAAGTTTTAATTAAAAATTTAAGTTTCTACTGAAATTATTTAACTTACATTTTTGTAACCAATTTCTTATATACATATTATTTTTTCTGTCTCTTTATTCTGTGGTAAAACTATTGTTACGGATTTTTCCTCTTGCTTCTTGCTTTCTATTCGCCGTATGCAACTTCGTATCCTGCACTATGTGCTATACTGTCTGTCTTCGCGCCGGATAGGCAACTAACTTCATATACCATTTTGAGCCTAGAAATTGCTAGAACATTCGCATCGCCGGTTCCCGTATAAACCTCATTTGTATCTCGATTTTCTCAAACCCGGAGAAAACCAAGGACGTTTCGTTACATTATTAAATAGGACACTGTCGCTAGACAAGAGCACTTACACACCAACTAAATAGTTGTTATAAGAGTATTTATTTCGGATTCCCTGCACTGTCTATTTCAGGTCTGTGATTTGGAAGAAACATGGAAAAAGCTTTTTCAGTATTTAATAAATTAATGTTAGTTTTGTGTAACGGAAATTGAAAAATTGCTGTTAGGGGGGTTATCGTTGTTATCACGGTTGATAAGTTATCTTTCATAAAATTTATAAATGTAAACTTCTTTCGGTAAAATGAATGCAATGAGTTTTCACATAAATTGTCCCGATTTTCATCAATTCGCTTTGGAACCAACCTTCTTCGATGATGTCTCAAAAAATCTTCATCGGGATATAGACCCATGTTTTTAGCCCTGCATACAACAGAGTCTATAAGATTATTTATTTCCGATGAATTTAACCTTATATCAGAAAAAATGGAAACTGTTGATCAGGTTACCTCTAAAGAGTCGATAACATTAGAGTTCTGTGTTTCTAGAAGTTCCGTAATTATTTCAATATTATAAAATATATTTTTTAAAAACATTATACACATTAAAAAGTCGACAGAAAGTATCCGTTTGCGTAATCCCAACGCTTTGGCTTTTGTTTTTTGGTCTAAGGAAGTATCTTCTATTATATCACCAAGAACTAAATTTAACCACTAAAAAAAGATTTTTAGCTGATATATTTCGTCAGGTAAGAATTAATACATGTACAAAATTCTGTTCAAATTTCAATCTGCTTAATTTTCTACTACTTACGAATTTTAAATGTAAAGCTATAACTCATTTATTTTTGAAGGGAGGATAAAAGCCAAGTGACATTTTTCATGTAAAATTTTAAGCGCTGCATTTCTTGCTTAGAATTTTTTCTCTAACTTTCACTGTTTGCGAGTAATTGCGAACTAATACTGTTAAATATTTTTTTCAACCCTTGCCGGGGGTTGCAGACACTAAAACATTCACACATTGTTATTGTATCTTTGAAACTACATTATATCAAAAATGCAAAGTTGTGTCAAAAATTTAGATTTCACACCTTATTTTACTACTAACAGTAGATTCGTGGTGGTCTCTAGTACCTCTAATGGGGATGGATTCAATTAAATTCAAATAAAAGCGCTAAAATTGGCAGGATGCCATCATATAGACATTTCCCTTTATCGGAATATTTCGAATATAAATAATATTAATATCACAACCTTATACTTCAAATTTTCTTTGGAAAAGTAACAAAGATAAGTAATTGTTTCGCCATAGAAAATTTCTCAATCGAACATCCACTACACATAATTAGAAATCAATTCAGAGACAAAAAGTATCTCGCTCTTAATTAATTGTTGCATCTTGTTTGTAGGATCATGTTACTTTCCCGAACGATGGGAAGGCACATGGTTTCAATCTGGAGTCAGGCAGTCAATACTTATTGAAGGACCAAGACTGAGTAGCAAAGGAAGATGTGTAGGTTCAGAAGGAGACAAATTTTTGATACTGGATGAGTGAGTATCTCTATTGAAATTATTGTAACGTAACATTCGTTTATTGCTTATCGTTTATTTCAGGAAAAAGACTTGTTATAGATGTGTAGTAATTCATGAGAAGCATATTAATGTTCTACAATATAAAGAAAGTAAGTATATAATATATTTTATTATTCTTTACTTAACGTATGTTAATAGACTCTATAGTAACATGTAGGTATTACGCTATAAAAATCGACGTCATAGTGAATGTATGAGGGTACAGTGTAATAATTAAAAAAAAATATTTCCACCATATCAGGAGTCTAGACTATATAAGAACTATATAAGTGTATGCCTAGGTATTAAGCATCCTCTGCTTGTGGAAGTAGAAAATTGTTGATATACGAGGTCTGATAAAAAAATAACCGTTATTTTCAAATTTCGTGAGTTACGTATGTTCGATTTTCGCATTTTTTTCTGTTATGTTGGTACACATGTCTGTTATATATGTTGGCAATATCAGCCATTTTGGATTGTCAGTTTGTTTTTGACAGATAAAAAGGTTAGTCGTGTTTTGATGTGCTCTTCGATTTTTTACTATTCGAAAAAATGGATCAAAGAAACTGTATTAAGTTTTGTGTAAAAAATGAAATTAAATGCGCAAGGGCATTTGAAATGTTGACTGTGGCGTTTGGCGAGTCTACTATGAGTAGAACACAAGTTCACTTATGGAAGCGTTCAGAAGAGCCAAGACCGAAAAAAGCACGTCAAACTTGGTCAAATGTGAAGGTTTTGCTCACTGTTTTCTTCGACTGCAATGGCGTGGTGCATCATGAATTCTTGCCACAATGTCGTACGGTCAATAAGGAATACTACCTTGAAGTTATGCGCCGTTTGCGCGAAGCAGTTCTTCAGAAACGCACAGAATTGTGGAAAAAGCAATCATGGATTTTACACCATGATAACGCACCAGCTCACACATCGATGCTTGTGCGTGAGTTTTTGGCCAAAAACAAAACTGTTATCATGCCTCAACCACCGTATTCACCGGACTTGGCCCCCGCTGACTTTTTCCTCTTCCTCTTCCTCTTCGAAAAATCGAAACAGGAGCTGTTGGCGATACCAAAAAGCGCGTTTCAGAAGTGTTTCGAGGATTGGAAAAAATGCTGGCATAAGTGTATTATATCTGAGGGGGATTACTTTGAAGGGGACAAGATAGTTATTGATAAATAAATAAATACTTTTTGAAAAAACTGAAAATAATGATTATTTTTTTATCAGACCTCGTATACTGGTGAGGATGTTTGTTTTCACAGGGTAGGTGGGTTTTAATGCGTCATATACTGATAACAAAAAAAATATCCATAAATTGATCAGCATTTTACTTCACAGTATTGATTCTCATACTGTATTTTATGTCTACGACTAAACTTTTTTGTTTTTAGCATACTGCCACAGTCGAGAAGTGTTACCAACTCTCTGTGGTTTGATAACCGGCGATGCTCTATTGTATTCAATGTTTAGAGAAAACGCCGTACCAATTTCCTGCCCTTTTAGAGGTCCATTTACATTTACTTATAACCGTGGTCACGGGGAATGTAAATATCCAGTTTCGAGCATAGACGCTTGCATTGAGGAAAGCAAGTTGCTACTCAGCTATCAAGCTTGTCCTGACGTTCATGGATCAGAGAGTGCAAGTAAGTGCAACCAAGATATATTGATAAGATGCTGCATACAAAAAATAAAAGTCCACTATTACTTTATTATTTCAAGATTGGTAATATAGTCAAGTTATCAGATATAAAGTTCTTGAATTGACTTTTAAAAATAATAATTAATTGAAAACTGATATTTTTGTTTGACCTTAAAAAAAATGTAGAATAAATATTTAGTTGAAGTACTACCAAAGTATCCTTTAGATCTACTCACAAAAATGTTACCATTATTTGACTTGTAAGTACTCACCTAATACTTTTTCGAAAGTTATAACCTCACTTTTACAACTCATACTTCTGTACTTTCTGTTTAGTTGTGAGGGTGTTGAGGTGTTATAATAATTGATCATTTAGAGTTGAAGAAATATAATTGATTACTTAAACATTTACAATATATAAGACGTCTATATCGAGTACAAAACAATAGAACCGTTTCTGACATTATATGACAGCGTGACAATTGACATCAGCAGGTTTCTGGTGAACCTCATACTGAAAACCTTCCCCTTAAAGATTCAACCTTATCAATGGTTTGATAGGTCGACCATGACGAGATCTTACAACTTCGGTACGTACATTATCAGGTAACACTGGTTTATTGTTTTCAAACAATGAGCTTACATCTATCACGTCATCATTAGTGTTGTTTTGCAAATTGACATGATTATTGACTATATTGGTTTTTACATATTGTTCAGGTAGCAACTCAGGTTTTAACATTTTCTCGTATGAATCAGATATAGTTATTGAGAGCTTGATTTGGCTTGTGTTTCTTCGGACAATCCTATTATTTTTTTCTACTTGCAACCAGTATGATCGGGGTTCATTAGCCTTCTCTAGTATGGTGGCTTTGGGCCATGTTTTATCTATTGAACTTTTTGTGACTACGTCACAGGGATAACCCTTTTTTAAAATCTTGAGGAGATCTACGGCTGGTTTTATCATATTGTCTTTTCATGTTTTCTTTTTGTTTGCATAAGTATTGGTAGATATTGTTTTCAACTTTTGGTTCCAATTGTGCACTGGTAATCGGTTTTTGTGCTTTTAAAATCCTACTGTGTAAGATTTGAGCGAGAGATGCACCCATATTAATGATGGGAGTATTATTGTATTCTAGTACTGATTCACGATAATCAGTACCCTCATCATAAGATTTTTTTAAAAATTTGTTTACCTATATAAACACTTTTTTCTGCTAGCCCATTGCTTTGATGGTAGTGTGGGCTGCATGTGGAGAATGAAATGTCTTTTTCTTTGTAATATTCTTTGCATTTCCTTGAAATAAAAGGTAAGTTGTCCGCTATTAATTGTTGTGGATAACCAAATCTGGTAAATATATTTTGCATCGAGTCAATTACGGCTTCAGATGTTTTATTTCGTAGTGGAGATACTTCTATCCAGTGTGAAAAATAATCAGTTAACACAAGATATGATTTAGCCCCAAACTCCAAGATATCCACACCCACCTTACTAAATCTGAGTTTTGGTACATTGTGAGGTAGCATGGGTTCTTTAAAGTTTGTAGGTATATATTTTTCACATATTTTACATTTTCTGATATAATGATTTATGTCAGAACTTAAATTCGGCCAGTACAGAGTTTGTCTCGCTTCCCAGATAGCAAAATTTTATTCATAGAACATTCATAGAATGTTCCACAAGAATGATGGAATATTCAGTGAATCTCCAAGAGATATATATATTTTTCATAGAATATTCCTAGGATTAACACTTTGTTCCGTCCCCACAATATTCGATGGATATACTGCGAGAATATTCCATGAATATCCTAGATATTCTATGAACATCATATATATATATTCCATAAGATGCATTCGAAGGATATTTTCAAGGAATATACAACGCATATTCCTGATATTACTGGAATATTCCAAGGATATTCAAACTGACACATTCGGGGATCACTCCAAGGGAATATAGCATGAATATCCCAGATGTTCCTTGAATGGTCCATGAATATTCGGATTAGCATGTTCAAGGGTATATTCCAGATATTCTTTCAATGTTCTCCTGACCGTATTTGAAGGATGTACATTTTACACTACAGGAATATCTCATGTAAATTACCTCAACTATTCAGCGAAATTATATGAAAGGAAATATAAAAACCTAATATTAATTAATTATTTATTTCCAATACATCATTTCCTTCAGTTGTGCATTTTTTCATACGTTCTTTGGCTTTCGCTAACCATTTGCTAATTGCCACTTCAATGTCCTTGGAAGTAGTTTCAGGGTGTTGTTTTAAGACAGATTCTAAAAAAAATTGTTATAGTTTTTGTGTTTGGATTAAATATTATTTCCAGTCCGATGTCAATAATAAGTATAAGTAAACTATATAATAAAGTTAAAATCAATACTTTTGCAATATACATAAAATTGTTAGTTATCACTTTCATGTAATTCAAATTAACCTAGTCCATTATAATAGAATACGATTCTGTTAGAAGCTTTAGAAATTGCCCCTCTATATTATACTCTGTGAGTTAATTCTATCTATAACAAGGCTTCAATATATATTATTCAATTACTGCAACAATAGTGCTTTATCATTTTTGATAAACTTTTCTTAACAATTTGATTTATTTCTACACAAAACTGTCAACAACAAAATACTCACTTATTATGGCAGTGCATATTTGAGTTTTATTAAATGAGTTTTTCCCTTTATGGCCTTGAAAGCTGTACAATACTGCTAACTCATCTTTAAAAATTTTTTTCAAAGATCTCCTAACACTTTCTTTGTAATCTAATCCTCCTACCTGGCATATGTAAAGAACCTGCAGACAAATTTATTTATTAGATTTCTCATGAAATAGTCTTGTATAGGAATGTTATAAGTATATATAAGAACATCACTCACAAATTTATCTAGATTGGAAGCAGTTTGTAGATGCTTTTCCAGTTCTTCTACATCTGCTATGGTAAATAGAGGCACTTTCTTATTAATATCATTATCAGATGTAATCTCACTTCGATCTGCATTTTTCTGTTGGTCTCTGATAATAGTGGACAGTTCATCTACTTTTCGGTCAATTTCATTGATTTTCTCTTCTTGTATTTCCAAGATTCTTTTAATTTTTATTAACTATGATATTGTAGTTTCTACAGCAGTATTATCTAGAACAAACAAAAATATGAATTTAATATAATTTTCTCGTTAAACTTTTTGTAATGACTTTCTAAACCTTGTTGTATACCAATGTGACAGTAATGCCCATGAGTTACGTTTCTCGTAATAGTACACTTTGGAGTGTATAAGAAGGTTCTTGGATCACGAGGCAATTTAGAGAGATTATGACTTTCTTCTGAAGATAAGGATTGTAAAATATCTAACAATGCTTCAAGTGTCGAATGGGGTACCCTATATGAAACTGCCCAGTCTCTCAATTTGTTTAATCCTGTTGAATTCGTAGGTAAAGATAACTCAGAGTTCAAAATATGGCTTGGAACAGTTTCAAAATATTGAATTGTTTCATTATTAGACCTAAGTATATCTAAATTACTATCTTCACTACTTACATTAATTATTTGATCGCCAATACATTCATCTGAAATATCCGAGTAGGATATTTCATTAGAGTCCTGATTATAATTTGATTCACACGTGTTTTCGGGTTTTATTCCCGCATTTTCCCTAACGTATTTTAGAATTCTAATAATTTCCCTATTTGTTTTTAAATAAAAATTACGGTTTCGATTTAACGTCGTACGTTTTCCTGACATTTTATAATAATAAGTACCAAAACTTTACTCACCTTAAAAATTCACACTACACGCAAAATTCAGTAAAAAAAGTATGGATGCAAAGATTCAATGATACAAATCACAGATCATATAACTACTATTAAAAAAATATACAAATATAATTGTAAAGTAAAGTAAATGGATAATTTGATGACGATGAGTCAAATAATTCAATGCCAGATGTCAATTCTTCCTTCGCGAATTAATGGCCTCTTACTCAGTATGCTTTTAGACGCTACCTTCAAGGAATATTCTGATAATCTTCTACGAAAGAATATTCCTCAAAAGATATTCTTAGGATTTGCCCCTAGTCTTATTCTATGGATATTCTATTGGGAACATTCGCAGAATATCTGTCCAGAATATATATATTTACCGGATATTCATGGAATATTTATATTCTTTCTAGGACATTGAGGGAATATCCCAGGAATATTGCGTGCTATGTGGGTTTATGGATGGTTCTATTAATTTTCAAGTGCCCCTTATGTAACAAATTTAATATATAAGTTTTTAGACTTTTAGGAACTACTACTTTATCATTTACAAAAAGTAGCCCTGCTTCAACATATAGTTCGTCTTTCAAATTAAAGTATGGTTTACAATTTATTGGGATTTCAGTTATTTTTGTTAGCCATCCATTATAGCAATAATCTAAAATTATTTTTAGAATTTCATCATTGGCTGTCTCTTTCCTGAATTGAGATTTTTTCTCATCAGACATCGGTAAATGCTTACAGACCGTGTGAACCATTTCCATCATTTCATGATCAAAACTTGTACATTTTAGACTTGACCTTGATAACATGTCTGCAAAATGAACTAGTTTATCAGGAACATATTGCACATCTAAATTATATTTTAATAACTTTATTCTTAAGCGTTGTAAACGCCGATTTTACACAAAGGTTTTTTCATGATAGAAATGATTGGTTTGTGATCCGATTGTACTATAACATTTGCTTTGTAAATAAATTCATGAAATTTTTTAGTTCCGTAGTATATCGATAACATTTCTTTCTCAATCATACTATAGTTTAATTCATGTTCATTCATATTACGGGAGGAACACGATACTAGTTTTAATATATCCTCATGTTCTTGGGATAGGCAACAACCAAGACCGTTTTTTGAGGCATCACATTGTAAAATGATTTTCTTATTTGGATCAAACGAGACTAAATCCGGTGCTGTACTAATTACATTTTTCAAATCTTCGAATGCCTTTTGATGTACCGAAAGCCACCGAAATTCTGTGCTTTCTTTTAACAATTCACAAAGAGGTTTCATAGCTTCAGCCATATTTGGTATATATCTCCTAACATAGAATGACCCTATTATTCTTTGAAGCTCTTTTT
The DNA here is from genome assembly GCA_963921935.1 of Galeruca laticollis. Classification (NCBI taxonomy): domain Eukaryota; kingdom Metazoa; phylum Arthropoda; class Insecta; order Coleoptera; family Chrysomelidae; genus Galeruca; species Galeruca laticollis. Next base: position 126,677,959 of record OY998178.1, read on the forward strand.
TATCTTTGGGATTACTTAATTTTTTTAAAGATTCTATTCTCTCAGAATCAATTTCCATACCTTTTTAAGAAAAAATTTGCCCCATAAACTTAACCCGTAGTTGACAGAATTGTATTCTTTCTTTATTAAACTTAACATTAACTTTTTTAGCCCTGTTTATTACCTTTTGTAATGTTTTCTCATGTTCTTCTTTATTTTTCCCGGAAATTATCATGTCATCATGACATATTATTACATTTACAATATCCCCAAAATATTTTTCTAATTCCTCCTCAAATATATCTTGAGTTTGCTAATCCATATGGTAGTACCATATATTTGTAAGTACCAAAAGGCGTTGAAAAGCAACATTTCCATGTTGACTCCTCGTCGAGTCTTACTTGATGATATCCTTCTGATAGATCAAGAACAGTAAATATACTTTTACCGCATAGTTTTGAGCGTATTTCATCAATATTTAAATTTAAACGCGGCATTCTTACTATGTGTTTATTCAAGTCTGAGGGGTCCAAACGTACCCTAATTTTTCCGTTACTTTTTTCAATAAGAGTAACCCTATTTATATTTGCTTTTTCATTTATATTTTCTACTTTTGTTATAGCATTTCTACGCACTAATCTGTCTAACTCATTTTTATAAGCTTCTCGTATTGCTAATGGTACTCTTGTCGTAGGGTGACAAACAGGAGTGAAATTTTTAGATACAGTTATCTTACACTTACCAGGAAATTCTGCAGATCCTGAAAACACCTCTATGTTATGTTTTATAAATTGTTCTTTGTTTAAATCAATTTTCTGTTTCTCAACAATTTTAACCCTTTTTATTAAATTTAAATGTAAGCAAGTCTGTCCTCCTAATAAAACCTGGGTTGCTCCCTCAACTATTACAAAATCAACATAAGTATTGACATTTTTAAATTTACAATCGAGATTTACAATACCTAAGGGTTTACTAGTTGTTCCTTCGAAAGCTTTTAATAAATAGTTTGTAGGACGAACCCTGAACTGATTATTTATTGTTTTAAATATTTTTAAAGGTAGTACATTTATGTCTGCCCCTGTGTCCAGTTTTGCTTTAATTTTTTTATTTTCTGCTAAAACTATTTCTTCCCATACATCTTTACAGTTATTAATATTTTGACATGAGCATATGTTGCTTGTCACTTTACCTACAAAAATATCGCTGGATCCGTCACTGTCCTGCTCTACCTTTTCAATATTTTTAACTTTACATGCAATGGCAAAGTGGTTTAGTTTTCCACATCTCTTACATTGTTTATTGAAAGCAGGGCATTGACGTGGTCCATGCTTATTTTTACATTTCCTACACTGAAATGTTTCAGAGGGTTTTATATTAACATTTACCTGTGATTGTTCCTTTTGTTTATCACACTTATTTCTAGGTTTGTTTTTGAATTTATTCTTTATATACTTCACTTCAACTTCACATCCATTACTTGAATTTGCTTGGAATTGTCTATTTTGGGTTTTGCTCTGTTCACTTGTTCGACAGAAATCTATGGCTTTTGTCACTGTAAGCTTGTCAATTCTCAATAATGCTTCCCGTGTTGTTGTATCTCTGATACACATTACAATTTTATCTCTAAGTTGTTTATCTTCAGGGTTTTCATTAGGATCCACTACATTATAATTGCACGACTTGATCAGGTGTTTGCATTCTGTTAGAAAGTGCTCAAATGACTCACCTTCTGCTTGGTACCTCTTTAAAAAATTATATCGTTCGAAGCACGCGTTCATTCTTAGGTTTACATATTTATCTAACGAATCTAACATGTATTTATAATCATCTATATTTCTACTTGGAATACTAAACGTGGACATAATTCTCGCAGCTTCTGTGCCCATAATGTTTCTTAATATGGAAAGTTTTACTTTGTCTGTGGCTACGTGTTGCCCGGTTGCAATTAAATAATCTTCAAAGGCAGTTTTCCAGAACTTCCATTCGCTGGCTGCATTCTGTGCTTGTAAATCGAAGCCGGGCGGTAGTTTTACGGGACCTGCCCCCAATCCTAGATTTGCCATCCTTAAATTTAGGCGTGTCCATACTTAACCTCAACTTTAATTTTTACGTTTTTAAACTTAAACGATGTTTCCTCACAAAACTTTTTAGATATATCGCAGTGCCATGTTTAGTTGTGAGGGTGTTGAGGTGTTATAATAATGGATCATTTAGAGTTGAAGAAATATAATTGATTACTTAAACATTTACAATACATAAGACGTCTATCGAGTACAAAAATATCGAACCGTTTCTGACATTATATGACAGCGTGACAACTGACATCAGCAGGTTTCTAGTGAACCTCATACTGAACACTTTCAACTGAGTAATTACTTTCCGGAAGCACTAAAGATGACGAAAGTCGAAAGCGCTTTGCAATAAAGATAATTTATACACTTAAATACAAAACTCTACTCTATTTATTTATCATTCTTTTTGTTTTGAAATATTCAAACCAAACATTTGGTAATTAAGGTAGTCATAACCGATTTTGTCTGTTCAGTTGAAGAATTGCAGTGTTTGGCTTCGTGGAAAGAGGGCAGCTCAAGGTATTTAGTTGGTAAAATTCATCATAGTCACGTTACTTCCAATGAAGACAGGTACCGATGTTTCGTGTACGAAAAGACCGGTTCACCTTCAGGAACAACAGATGACGTGGATTATAGAGTCGCTCAAAGTGGAGACGCAACTTGTAATGGCCTTTTTAGTGCTACTGAAGGAAGTAGAACTATGACACTTAAAAAATGTAAGAGCTTAACTATATATACTATAATTGTTATTTACTTAATACTGAAATTTCTACCCCTACAAACATACCGGAGTCGACTTTTTTGATATTTTCTCCATTTCGTCCTATCCTAATCATATGAGTATCGGAAAATGAAAGGAAAGATTTTTAGTTCCAAGGAAACGGATATTTTGTATTATTAGACTAATGGATTGAATTTTAAACTGAAACTTTTTTATTTATTCTATAAACAAATTCTCTTTCAGCTTTACCCGTCAACAAATGCCGTTTTCCTTATTGGATAGCCAATTCGAATCATTGGCATACTTTGGATTATTCTTCAACATACAGTTTTCACCATAAAAACTCCACGCTTAAAATTACCAATGCTACAGGCATAGACATGAAAGTGATATGTGTCCAGCTTAAGCAAGCCACAAGAGATGAAAACGCAGTTATTCTTGTAACACACTTTACTATGGGATGGTGAGTAATATTTATTTATTGTTGGACACTATTGAGTAAAAATAGAGTATTTCACTCTATATCTGGAAAATATGTAATGAAGATAAGCAATAAGTAGTTAGTTCATAAAGTAACAAAATTCATTTCAAAGTTTTCACTTTTCCAATCTGTTTTCTCGATCGAAACAGTATCCGTCATGATTTTACGCCATACTAAAAAGTGTCAACTTATTATTAATTTATATAACCTCCAAAATGAATCATATCCCAAAAATATGACACTTTCCCAGATAACCTATTGTGACAGATATTTTAAGATGGGTTATGATCAAGATCTGTAGAAAGGATAGCTGGTAACTTTAGACCAATCAGATGCTCGAATTTCAAGCGCGGCAATACGTTATCCAGACGACTGGGTTTGAATTCCCTATTTAATTGAATACATGTTATAGAATAAAATTGAGGTAAATTAATTTTGATAAGTACTTTATAAAAATTGAATAATGATGTGAAAATGTCTGATGCATTGCAATATAACTTTTAATGTTACCAAGATAATAAAAAACAGTTACCTAATTCTTTTTAAAACTTCAATTGAATGACTGTAATCTTGTTTAAACTTCAAAGGCTACTAAATAAAGGGGGAAAGTAAATGTTATGTAATTTAAAACATGTATTTAATATTGTAAAGATTTTTTTAACAAATGTGGTAGATTTAAAAAGAAATAAACAGATAAAAAAAGTCAATTAACAATTCTCTTCAATTTTTACAATGTCTTTCTTTGTGAATGATCAATAAGAACTTTCCTTTTTAAAGATTTATTTATGTCTTCTTTTAAATTTAAAAATTTTATACGCACAAATATTCTTCGTCTGGAGAATGAATTGATAAGTTCCATTGGCACATCAGTTACTTTGGCAGCAATATATTCTGTGGTTTTCTTTATAACACTTTTTCTATCACAAAATTCTTGTTTATGAAACTTTTGGAAATATTTATCGATCAACGTAACTTGTCGCGTCCATTCGTCAGACGATTGGGGTAAACCTCCAAATGGTAAGATTCGTATCCACGAAGGCATGCTATAACTATGTAGGGTGTTTGCTTCTTCATATTGGTATGTGTACTGACCTAAATGCGGAGATTTTAACTTATGTTTTTTGGCCAAATATCCAGCAATATAGGCCAAACCATCTTTTTCAGACACCCCTTTTGAACTGGAATGGGTACTACTAGTTGATGCGGTGGTATCATTATCTAATATGGGCTTTTCAGCCACTTCCATTTCTATACTTTCTTCAGGAATGTCAATCTGCCCAAGACTTGCTTGTTTAAAAATACTTGACAATAAATATTCCTCATCCTGAAATCCTAGAATGTTTTGAAACTAATCCAGGATTTTTCCCAAGTAAAATCATTCTGATCCGATATAGAGCATTAAGAGGAGAAGTATGATCGTGTAATCCTCCCCAAGTTCTTAACTTAAATAAAATAAGATTTTTTAATTTACAAAAAGTAAGTCGCGTGAATTGTACTACATTTAGAATTTAAAATCAATATATTTACCTGAGAAAAAAGTTTTCCAAGCAGTCTTGATTTAGTCTATGAGTTGAGATGTACCTTATCTGAAATTCTTCTCTCACTGCCGAGAATAGGGCTCGAAGTGATTTGGTAGAAATTATTATTCCCTTTTGAAAGACCTGCAAACTTTTTTTGCCAATGCATCTCATTTCAAAGCCGGTGGAAGAAATTTTTTATAAAATCTCATCTTGTAAATCCATTCTGAGACCATATGGCTTTTTTGTAGGCACATTTGCTGAAATTGAATAGGAATTCATCACATCAAACCAATTATTAACCATCTCAAAAGAATCAGCCACTTTTGCTGTGTTGTTTTTTTATCTTTTATTAAAAATCCACTATCTAAAAACCAGTTTCTCAGTAATTTCAATAAATGTGGGGCATCAGCAAAGAAGTAAATGGGATTTTTTGTAACTGGATGGTATGAATAGGTTTTGTCAATTGTAATATCAATTTCCTTCCATAATCCTTGATTGCCTCCACCACAGTCAGAATTACAAGCTAGAACATCATATTTAATTTCGTGTAAACGAGTAATTATATTTTCAAAAAGTTCTTTGTTAATTTTTTTATCAAACCCAATGTAAACAGGTTGTTTCCAATTACTAAACAATCCGCGTGCCATAATAACTTGGACATATTGATGTGGTCCCAGAATTTCTCTTCTTTCTGATGATATTCATATAAAAAGGAAACCTTAATTTTATCAAAGCATAATACAGTTGCCCTAAAACGTAAGACATCTTTTAAAACTCCATATATGCTAAATCAATATTGGAAGCCCATTGTTGCAAAGTAGATAATCCTAGTAGTGGATAATGCAGTGTAAAAGCTTTGGATGGTTCATCCTGTTTTCTTTTTTAAGGCAATTTCAACTTGATTTGATGTTAAAACATGTTGCAAAGCCAACTTAATTTTTCCTTCAAGACTACCGTTTTTTTGAAAATTGTATTTTTTTACTTCCTGTTCTAAATTGGAGATACTCAATTTCAAAATATTTTCGTTGTATTCGTTATTCAAAATTGTTTTCTTTAGCTGCCCATTTTCTTGTTTCAATAAAGCAAGTTTTCTTTCCCAAATATCATGTTCACTTTCGTAACTTGTGGATGGAAGGACTGAAATATCCATAGAAATGTTATTCAACTGCTACTGTTTTTTCTGCTGTTCGTGTTAAACACATTACTAGTTCTTTGTTTTATTTTCTAATCATTCGATGAGTTCTTTTAGATGGTTCTCTGTTAATACCCAAAGGTAATAATAGTGTGGTAATGGCTAAAAGAAAATCACAAAGTAAAGCAAACATAATGCAATGCATCTGTATAAAGTTTTCATTCATATATAAATTAAAATTAATACCTATATAGTATTCAAATTTCTACTTGTAAATTTAATTATTTTTTCAAGCATACCTGTTTTATTCAATTTTTTCGGTTGAAAATTCATTAAACGAGTTTGCACTTCATCTTCATAATCAATTAAAAGAAAATGTTTACTGCATATTATTTTGTTCTTCTGAGTCCAATCATCTTTCCGACAACACTTTCGGACCCACTCTTTTAATATTTTGGGGTATTTAGGTTTTGAGGTACTTCTTATTATACAAAATCACCTACCCGGTGAAAATATATATCTTTTCTGATGGAGGAGTAATTACAATGTAAAATATGACTGTCAACGCAAATAAATAGATGAAAAAGTACGAATCTATATTGACAACTCAATTACATACTTTACTATCTGTCATCAACTAACTACGTTCAAAACTGTCACATACAAAGTGAATCAAGAACGCAAAATAAAGTATTCCAAAGTATCATTTACAACATTCTCCCACCTTGAGTCATCAAACCATTTATGATTGACTCAATAACTGAATTTCTTTGGTGGAATAATTTTTCTTCCATATTTGGTAACAATAGACTGGGACTTTTCTTCAGGCTCTGCCTCTTCTTCGTCCCCATAAACTGACTGGGTCGTTGGAGTAGGCAAACGTTTTTTTGCATTTCCAACAGGTTTTATTATTGCATTTGGATCGTCAGCGTCGACTTCTAGTGTGGAAATACGCTGGATAGGCCTTATCAAATGACCTGTTTCAGTTCTTAAACGAACAAGTCGAACCTTTCCATCCTTTCCTGGCAGTAATTCTTCTATCATTGCTAAAGGCCAATCAATTCATTTAGTATTGTCATTTCCAATGAGCACAATACTTTCATAGAATTGCTACTAGTTTTCCCTTTGGAATGAAAAATCAGTTCTCCCAAATATTCTCGTCGAAATCTTTGTCACACGTTAACCCTGATTTAGGTCCCATATCTCTCACAAACATATTCGGTGTCAGGGGGATCAAATCGGATGTGTTTTCAGAAACATACGTGATCGGCCTGGAATCCAGCACTTTCTCGCAATCACATAAAACTGTTGACGACTCTTCATAGGTGAGACAAGCTCGTTCCAACACTTTTCGTAGAAGCTGTTTGACGAGTCGTATGAGACGCTCGCACCAACCACCCCACCAGGCTGCTGTTACGGGATTGAATTTCCAGTGAATCTTCTGAACGGTACTGTATTCTGAAATGGCTTTCCAGTCGAGCTTTCCAAATGCAGTACCTGCACCAACAAAATTGCTTCCGTGGTCACTGTATATCATCAAAGACGACCTCTCCTTGCAACAAATCTTCTGAATGCTTAAAGAAAGGCATTAGTTGATATTGTTGAAACCACCTCTAGATGGAGGGCTCTGTATACACCACAAGTGAAGATGCATATCCAGACCTTATCTCCATTACGAATATGAAGTGGTCCAGCTAGGTCTACACCTGTAACTTCAAATGCAACAGCATCCCTTACATGATCATGCGGTAAAGTAACAGGTGAGGTTTCTGATTTCTTCGAATCATACCTTTTGCACGTTACACATTTGTGTCTAACGGATCCAATAGTTTTTCTGTCACGAATAATCCAAAATCGTTCTTTCAAAATGCTCAGAAGACCCTGTATACCAACACGTGAATATTTCAAATGATTGTCGTAAATCAGTTTCATCACTACAGGATGTTTAGCAGGTAAAACGACTGGACTACAGAACTCTGGGGAATCGGAGGATTCAGAAATCTGCGTCCTCACTCTGATGATGCCATCTTCATCTAGGACAGAAGGAAGATAATCTGTTATCAGCAACACTATCAAAACTCTCAAGTTGTATAAATTTGATGATCTGTGTTTCAGATTCAGAAAATTCCTCTAGAGAAAGTACCCCCGTTCTCTTCTGGTTCCTATTTCTGCAATTGTGAATGAATCGACAAATGTATCCAATCATTTTGACAATTCTATCAAATTTAGAAAAATATATGTAAAAGCAATCGAAAATAGATTTGTTTTCTGAATTCAGGAGAGATGAAATCATATTTCCCTTCTCTGAATATACTACCTCTTTATCGCACTGATATCTTTGTATTGGCCATTCTTCCATGGGTTTTTTCAACCAGAGTGATCCCTCCCACCATCTCAACTCCATCAACTTCTTCGGAGTACAACCTCGGAAAGGTAAATCAGCCGGATTACTATCTCCGGGAACATGGTATCACGAATTCTTGTCTGTTAATCTACAAATTTCTTAGACCCTGTTCCTCACAAATGGCTTCCATATCTCTTCTGTCTTTATCCAGGATAACACAGTGGTTGAATCTGTCCACCAATACATTTTGACACCTTGTATATAAATATTTTCTGATATCTACACAGACAATCTGGCTCCAATTGTTGCTGCCATCAATTCTAACCTCGGTATGCTGAGTTTTTTAACAGGCGATACTCGAGATTTGGCTTGAACCAGGTTGATTCTAACTATATTTTCCATCTCCAATCTCCAAAATATAGCCACTGCATATGCATCCTGGCTCGATTCGCAAAAAACATGCAAACTTGCCGTCGTCGTCTGGGGTTGATACCGAAACCATCTTGGTAAAGTCAAATCTTTCAAGATCGATAATTCATCTAACGAAGGAAGTGGATTTTAACCAACGAAGGAAGTGGATTTTAATTTCACCCTCTATTTCTGTGTCCAATCCAATCTTAGTTTGCCATCGTTTTTGGAGTAACATTTTTGGAAACAGTGAAACTGGACATGTGAAGCCGATTGGATCAAACATACGATGCGAAGATGATAAAATAGTTCTTTCCGTAACGACTTCCTTACCAATATCCTTAAAACATTCTCTGCTGAGCATCAATATGTCCTGATTTTCGTCCCACAGAAGACCTAATACGGAAGTGAGTATGCTGTTCGGTGTGTTGACTTGGTCTAGTGGTCGATTCAAGATGGTATGGTCCCATCCTCGCAAATCAAAATTTCCTTCTAGCATAATATTATTCGCTTCTTCAATAAATATGTGGAGTTCAACAAGAGTGTCGACGCTGGTGACGCAATTGTCGACGTAAAAACTCCTCATCAGTTTCGAAATCACCCAATTCGAAGATGATGCATTGTCAGTCGAAGCCTGTGCAAGAAACTTCTGAAGATGGAAATTGATGACACTACTAAGCAGGAAAGGGCTGCAGGTTACGCCATAAACAACCCTACAATGTCTGTAATATTTTATTCGACTATCAGCATCGTACCACAGAATTCTCAAGAAATCTCGATCACCAGGTGTGAGACTAATCTGCAAAAACGCCTTTCTAATGTCTGAAACTACGCCAATCTGGTGCAACCTGAATCTTATAAGAAGTGATGGTATCAACTCGATTAGAGTAACACCTTTTACCAGACATTGTTTCAAGGAAGGATAATTTTTCAGTTTCGCCGAAGCATCGAAAACTGGACGAATTTTCGTGGTACTGCTATTACTTTTCACGACATGTCGGTGAGGTAGATAGGCAGCTGTTCTACTAATGTCTTTTTCGGGAACCTCTTCTATTATACCCTCCTCCATCCACTCGCAGAGCACCTGGTGATAAGCATAAAAATATCCTTCATTATTGAGTTTTGCAGTTAATGTATCAAGACGCTTTTTGGCCACATCTAAATAACTCGGCAACGAAGAGTGTCCTTCGATCCACGGCATCGTAACTTCATATCTTCCTTCGTCATTAACAATGACATTTTGAAGAAAATGGTCCATTACTGCAAGTTCCTCATCTTTTTTGGATTGCTGTTCATAAGGATCAGTTATTCCTAGAACATCTAATTCCCAATAATCAGAAATTGAAAATTTACTGGAAAATAAGGATGTAACCAACATCGAGGAGTTCTGAGACGGTTCTGAGATGGAAATTGTGGAATCTTTCCCATCAGTGTCCAACCTAGAGAGGTTCCAACAGCAACTAACCCACAATTCAAACAACATTTTTTGCCGGTCAATAATTTTCCAGCGACATCGGCACCTATCAAAATGTCTATAGGTCCTGTATATCTATCACTGATTATAATGTTCAACTTTTCGAGTTCATGCATCCACGGCCCCTGTATAATAAATCCACGATTATTACAAATGACAGACTGATCCAAAACGTCAAAGTCACATTTGTAATTGTCATTCAAAATACCGATTTTGAGGTGGTAACATACATGTTTTATGTGTGACAAATATTCTTCTCTAACAGGTTGATAGTCCATTTCACGTGATAGATTCTTTGTTATATATGAACGCTGTGATCCAGTGTCTATAATGGCACGAGCAAAACGAGTGTTCTTTTCACCAATAACTTTTACCAATAACGTCTGCAACAAAACTTCACCATAGGTATGGTTTGAAAGAGATTCGCTTGTAGTAGAATTAGTTTTTGTCTCAATTTTGCTTTCATTGTTACACATGATTTTCATGTGCCTTCCATTACAATTTGGGCATTTTACTCGTTAGCGACATTTTTTGACCGTATGTCCAAATCTCAAGCATACGAAACAACAGCGTTTTTCTTTGAGAATGCGTGATTTCTCTTCGTAAAAGTGTTGTTTGCTATCACACTTAGATGCGGGGTGCTTTTCATTGCAAAAGACACATTTAACAACAGACTTTGATTCAGCAGACCTGCCGCAGTAGCTACCGTACCTTCATGTTGAGAAACACACTTATTTTTGGGAGGTTTTGTTGATATAAAATCCGGCAACAGCAAGAGATATTCTTTCTTCATTCTCTACTTCGTCTTTTAAGGAATCCATTAGCTTTTCTAGACGATCTTTCAATGAGAGTTTGTTAGAATAGGAGCTACTACGTTGCCAAACTCTCAATGTCTCTTCTGGCAAACACGATTCTACCATAGGGTAAAACATGGCCGCACAAGTTTCAGAGGTTACGCCTAGTGTCTCAAGAGCTCTCAGCTGCGACTCAATTTTGTCATACAAATCGCAAAGTTTGATCTTTTCGTGCAAGGTATTCAAAACTAACGATAAAAGTTCTCGCACATATACCTCTACTAGGAGATCATTACGTCCTAATCTCGATTTCAAACTATCTATAGCTTTCGGATAGTTATCTCCAGTGGGCGGGTAACTATCAATTAATTGCCGAGCTCTTGAATTTGGAACTGTCGCTTGAATGAGATATTGGAACTTATCCTCTTTCTCAATGGATTGATCATCGTGTATTCTTTATTTCACCACTGAATTTGCAAAATTCTATTGTGGGAAGTTTCAGTTTTCTTCGAATCGATACGGAAATGTCACTAACCGAAGTACTTTCGGCTGTTTCTTTTCTGAGAAGCCTCTCTACTCGTATTCGTACTCTGTTATATTTACCCACGTATTCGTCCACACCAGCAATCTCTAAATCAAGTTCATCAGCAGTACAATCAGCTTCCGGGAGAGTATCGTATATTTCCGCGTTCAATTCGTTTAGACGTTCGAATTTCTGATCTAGGATCCTCAGATTTCCTTCTAATTCAACTAAATCTGGCGTCGTATCCGCTATCATATCCATCATGGCATTGTAAATCTTTGTGAAAGCTGTTCTCTGCGCAGATCGAGTTTTCTTCGTTTTCTCCATCATAGATGTTGGTCCTGTCACGGTCGCCACAATTTTAAGGAACTTCTTATACAAAATCATCTACCCGGTGAAAACATATATCTTTTCCGATGGAGGAGTAATTACAATGTAAAATATGACTGTCAACGCAAATAAATAGATGAAAAAGTACGAATCTATATTGACAACTCAATTACATATGTTTCTATCTGTCATCAACTAACTATGTTCAAAACTGTCACATACAAAGTGAATCAAGAACACAAAATAAAGTATTCCAAAGTATCATTTACAACATTAGGGAATGTGAAAAACATGACCTTTTCGCATTCTGGATCTGGCTTTTTTTAATTGCTTTTATATGTAGCAATGGCACAAATATTACCACCGCTCATGTAAATAAATTAGAAAAAGATATTTTGATTGAAAAGGATTGAAAGTTATGACAAACCTTAAATTCCACAGGATGTCAATCAACTCTCTTTTCTTAATACTTTTTACACTAAATAGTAATAAAAATAAGTTCACAAATGAATAGTTCATAGAATTTCAAATACACAAATCACTAATAAATTGGTTGGAATGGCAAAACTACACCATATATATATATATATATATATATATATATATATATATATATATATAGTTTCGCTTTTTTTGGTTCTTGGTCTTTTTTATTTAATTATATATTGTTTATTTTGTATTCTTGGGATTGAAGACCATTTTTAAAGACATTTAACTAGTAGTTAATACATTTTTATTTTACGTTTCGGTCTTTCCATGACCTTCATCAGAAATAAAATTTTTGTTAAAACTAAAAGAAATGGTACAAGTTACAAAAAGAATCCTAATAGCAAAACAAATAAATCTTACCTTCGACAGAACGTTCATTTAATTGTTCAATATATTTTATAGCTGTTTAGGACGTATCACATAACAGAATATAACTCACACACAAACAAAATGAACATTTTAAAAATATGACAGTCATTGATGAAAATTTGTATTGGAATACGAGTATTTGTTCTATACAATAAAAGCAGGCGTAACGAGGTTTTAATTGGTTCGTTTTTGTGTTGACTGGTATTGCAAAGGATTTTATATTTATATAGGGTGTGGTAATAAATTTATTATATTTGGAATGTGCCATGTGTCAATATGTGCCAATATTTCTAAGATTTTATAATGTTATTATAAATTTTACTAAGGTTATTTGTGTCAGTCTTTAAATTTAGGGAACTGGTTTTTCTTTGTATTTCTATCATTTCTAGAACTTCGCGTTTTTTGTGTGGTTTTCACTTCGAAGAACATCGGACAAACAAGTCAGTATTTGAAAAACAGAGTAAATAGTCACAAATATGACAAACGAAACAAAACGGCACTCACTATCCATGTTTCAGAGAACCAACATGAATTTGATTTCGAAAATACAAAAATTCTTCGAAGTGAAAACCACACAAAAAAACGCGAAGTTCTAGAAATGATAGAAATACAAAGAAAAACCAGTTCCGTAAATTTAAAGACTGACACAAAAAACCTTAGTAAAATTTATAATAACATTATAAAATCTTAGAAATATTGAGAAACACATGGTACATTCCAAATATAATAAATTTATTACCACACCCTATATAAATATAAAATCCTTTGCAATACCAGTCAACACAAAAACGAACCAATTAAAACCTCGTTACGCCTGCTTTTATTGTATAGAACAAATACTCGTATTCCAATACAAATTTTCATCAATGACTGTCATATTTTTAAAATGTTCATTTTGTTTGTGTGTGAGTTATATTCTGTTATGTGATACGTCCTAAACAGCTATAAAATATATTGAATAATTAAATTAACGTTCTGTCGAAGGTAAGATTTATTTGTTTTGCTATTAAGATTCTTTTTGTAACTTGTACCATTTCTTTTAGTTTTAACAAAAATTTTATTTCTGATGAAGGTCGTGGAAAGACCGAAACGTAAAATAAAAATGTATTAACTACTAGTTATATATATATATATATATATATATATATATATATAAATTATCTATGAACAACACAAACATGCATGCATGAGACGTAATCACTCCCCCTTTGTCGCTTCCAACATCCGTTATTCAGGCAACCTATCCTTTCTACTAATCTTGGGTTATGATAATATTTAATATAATGCAAACTTTATTGAATATTTACTCTAATAAAAAAAATTTATCGTTGCATAAAGATATGTGAATTTAACCCTCTTCTAGAACATAATCCTATTATATGATTAAACTTACCAATTCAATATTCAAAAAAAATTTTTTCCTCAGGAGGTATGTTATAAATTTGAATTTTGTTTTGTAAAAGAGCTATTATTTTTACTCAAACAAACACACAAAACATCTAGATGTCCTAGCATAAATTAACAATCAAATTTTTTATTTTGCTGTAATGTGTACAAATGCATGAAAAATATACTTCCCTCCATGACCCTATAGCAATCCTCCTTCCCTATAGGCAACAATTTTACATATCTCGCAAGTTTAAATCATATTTTATTATAGCACTCATCGATTGAATAAAATGTTTATTTATTTATTAGCAACTCAGAATCGAATTGTAGCATTTTTCATAAATGGGTCTAATACTCTTATTTTGTAATTCATTTGAAAATCATTAAACTAATCTTCTAGTCAAAATGGATACATCTGCATAGCGTTTTATCGAAGAGATTTGTATGTGATGGAGATGCAAATGGGTACTCCAACGAATCGCAGAGAAGATGCCTGCAACCCCAATTACTTTGATAAATCTTCTTTGCCTTTTGTAACCTTAGTGTGTAAGTATTTTATTTGCATATTTACAATTATCAACAAAAATAGGAATATTGGGTGAAGTTCCGAAAATGTCCGATGAGAACTCGAATGTGACGCATGTACAGGGTGGCCCGTTAAGCGAGGTAACCGGCTGTATCTCGGAAAGTATACTCGTATTTGCCCCAGGCTGCGGGGGAAATATTGATAGTAAAAGTGGCCTAGAGAAATTACTGGAAATTATTCTCAACCTTAAAATTGCACATCTATTAGGGGGCGTTACTGCTATGTTCAAATCTAAACATATACAGGCGCGCCTGATTTGGTTAATACACACATTTCGTTGCTAAATTAAAATATCAATTTGTTGTTAGTATTAAATACTTTACTATTTTGAAAATTTTGTACGTAATTGTTAAAGTGTTAGTATTGCTGTTATGACAATAATTATATACATCAGTGAATTAAAAGTGCATTTTGAACGAACTACTGTAAGTACCCATTATCAGTGGAACTTTTTTATTTACATTCGTCAAATTTTATGAAGGTCGGCGATGTGTAATAACTGCGGTCACTGTTCCAAGTCTGTCTCCGATCGAGAATCAGTACTTCAGCACAGCATATTGTGTTTATTAGGCTGTGACTTCAGTGTGACGGCTGCAAGCGATTACTACACATGGAATGTACAGGGATATTTGTGTCTGATCTCGTAACGCGTCAGAAAGTTCGAGGTTTGAGTATTCTGTGTAACTCTTGCGTGGCCAACTTGGGAAATTTTCTCGACTTAAAGAAACTCTTTACTGATTTTAAGACTGATCTGCAGACAAAGATAGACAATCATATTGCTACCCTTACAGCCGAGTTAAATACGTTAAAAAATAAAATTGCCACTGCGGAGGCAATTAACTCCGTCGAAACCACCGACAAAATCGCGAACGAGGCTGTCGAACGCATGGTCCGTGCCAAAAATATTTTGATTATGGGTGTACCAGAAACTGACGGGGATTCCATCGTTAAAAAAGAATGTGACCGAGCTGCAATTAAGGAAGTGCTCGACGCTGTCGGCTGTCCCACCTCTTCGGTCACATTTTATCGAATGGGCAAACCAAATCAGCGCTTTCCCCGTATGCTAAAAGTAGGCATGCCAACCGAATCAGATGCCAAATACATTTTAAAAAATAAGAAAAAGCTTCAACCAGCAAATTATGGATGACAAAACTCCAACACAACAATTGTTACTTACAGAATTGCGCAAAGAACTGGAGAATCGCACCAATAATGGAGAGAAGAACCTTACCATAAAATTTGTACGAGGATCGCCAAAAAAAGTTACATTTCGCCGATAAATGCTCTTCTCAAAATTTTTAAAACTGGTTGTTACTTTATACTAATCTTGACTCCATATATGCCAAATTTAATGAATTTGTATGTTCGGTTGATTTAATTAAACCCTCCATAATACTTATCAGCGAAACTTTGCTTAAGCCTTCAATTTCGGACTCAGTGGTTCGAATTGATGGCTTTACTATTTTTCGAACCGATAGACCCAACCCTCCTGGAGGGGTGTTTGCATATACCTCTCTGATTATATAACTAGTAATTTTTCTGTATCTGAAATAGATATAACATTGATGCTATATGCATTAAAATATCCAAAAGTCTCATGTCCATACACTTAGCCTGCAAATATCGTCCAAGCTTGACAATCTAGTTATCATTGGGGATTTCAATTTTCCGGATATATCCTGGCCGATAATAAATATTCCTGAGGGCAATAATACAAAAAATTTATTTATGCAATTGCTAATAGTGGCAACACAAAAAAGTTTTTTAAGCACATGCGTTCCTGTCTTTCGTCTAAAGTTGGTGTCCCTTTGCTTAGGAGAAGTGATGGAGTATAATGTTCGTCTAATTATGAAACTTCCGAAACGTTGTCCATTAGTTTTTCAGAGGCTTTTACTTCTGAACCAATTGATGACACTTTGCCTCCAATATTTGGTGCTCGTGTCTTAGAATCCCTTAGTAATATTGAATTTTCACCCCAGCAAATTAAAGAAAAAATAATAAATATCAAGACGAACACTTCTCCTGGTCTTGATGGTTTGCAAGCAATGTTTCTTAAAAAATGTGCAGACTCAATTTCCTATCCACTTTCAATCATCATGAATGCCTCTTTCACGCAATGTTATATTCCACCAATCTGGAAATCGGCGTCAGTTACTCCTATATTCAAGAAGGGCAATAAACTGGATCCAAGCAATTACCGACCAGTGAGCCTGGTACCTATTGTTTGTAAAATTATGGAATCTATTATTAGTGAGGCTATGTCTAAGTTAATTACTGGACACAAGCTTTAGACAACAGAGATCCGATTGACGTCATTTGTTTGGACTTCTCCAAGGCCTTCGACAAAGTCCCAAAAAGAAGACTTTTATATAAATTAGATCACTTTGGTATACGGGGTAGCCTGAATTTATGGATCTCCAATATTTTATCGGACAGGATTTTTAAAGTCAGAGTCGGCCGAGAGTTCTCCAATGACAGGCCAGTTTCTAGTGGTGTTCCACAGGGTTCCGTCCTTGGCCCATTGCTGTTTGTTGTTCACGCAAGCGATCTTCAAATATTGGTGTCAAACTCAGTTTCTTTTTATGCCGATGACACAAAAATATTTGCTAACCCTTTAAGAGACTATCTCACCCTCCAAAATGACCTACACACTATACAGCGGTGGTGTTTGGACTGGTTGCTTCCCCTGAACATTAATAAATGTAATGTACTCCACATTGGCAAGACCAATCCCAATTTATCATACAACTTAAATGGGCAGTTACTAAATACGATTACCAGCCATGATGACCTACGCATCTTAGTGAACTCAAATTTATCGTGGAGTGAACATGTTGTGTCCGTATGCAACCGCGCGAAATCCAAATTCTATCCGATACAAAAATCGTTCTCTAGAGTGTCACTTGAAACTTACTGTAAACTGTACAAATGTTACGTGCGTCCTATTTTAGAATATGCGGCTCCTGTGTGGTATCCTGATCTTATTCGCGACCAAGTTTTATTAGAAAACGTGCAACGGAGGGCTACTAGACTTGCATTCGGTCGCGTAATAGAGGAGCGACTGACTCGTGCGAATCTCATCTCGTTTCAAGGCCGTCGACTTCGGCGAGACTTGATAATATGTTATAAAATCATTAAGCACAACTTTGGTGATCTTCAATCTATGTTTCCAATCAACACTGATCTTAGACTGAGAGGTCACCCATTTAAACTTAAGAAAGAGTCCTTTAGATCCCGAGTAAGACAGCACTTTTTACCAAACAGAGTGTTTGATGTCTGGAACAATCTTCCTGATGATGTTGTTGACGCACCATCAGTTAACGCATTTAAGAACATAATTGATAGACTTCTATTTAATAGTTAATAGTGCGCATTGTTGCATTTATTATTTATCTGAATTTGTTTTATTTATATCCTTTTTCGCTGTATAGTTGCTGCGGTTATTGTTGAAAACTACGATTTTGTTAATTATTGTTAATTTGGCATTGATTATGTTTATAGGCGTTTAAGCACTTATTTATGTTTTCAGATCATTGGCTTCATAGGTTCTTACCTCAGCCCTCATTTCTATTGTAATAATAATAATAAATTATCATTATCTCAGATAATCGTTGAATGAGCTATAACTTTGATATCATCATTTGAAAGCCCGTTTAATACCAAATAATTTTCTATGGTGACATTTCTTTGTATTTGTCATAATAAGCGAGAAGGAAGACCATCTATTTTTCAGTGTTTTTAATTTTAATATTTCGTTAACTATTCAACCTACCCCACTGTTTCTGGAGTCATATGAAAGAGAGTGGTGTGCATTTTGAAGACCGTTCATGTACCTTATCGATTACTTTAAAATAGATAAACTAGAGGTCGATTTATGTGGCGATTACTTATTTTACGATTTTATTGAAAACATTATATGAAACGTTATTATTTCGGTAACATATTCTAAAGCAGCTTTAAATTTCTTATATTTTAGTGAAAACCGCATCTTAATATCTCTATACGTTTTTGACTTAAAAAATGTGAAAAACTAACTTATAAAAGATCAAAATTAGCAAATTAGCTAACCCTGAGTAGACTTTGGAACATATCGTACGTTTTTAATGACAGTATTACAAAGAAGCGTCAAATAATGTATTTTGTCTTGGGTTAAGCACTCAAAATGCCATTACCTTTCAGAAATGATGAGGCCGTCGATATGATTTAAGTTTACTTTGAGGGCATTCAAAATGCTACAATAACTGCAAGAGAGTACGCGATGAGGTATTCAAAATCCACGCCACTCTCTTTCAATCCAGAAACAGACGGATAGGATGAATAGTTGACGAAATATAAAAATTTAAACACTGAAAAGTAGATGGTCTTCCTTCTCGCTTATTATGACAGATACAAAGAAATGTCACTATGGGAAAGTATCTGGTATTAAACGGGCATTCAAGTGATGATATTACAGTTATAGCTCGCTCAATCTGCGATTTTCTAAGATAATAATAAATTTAGATTTGAACATAGCAGTAATGCACCCTAGGGTGGAAATTTTGAGGTTGAAAATAATTTCCAGTAATTTTTCTTGCCCACTTTTACTATCAACATTTTTTCCCCGCAATCTGGAACAAATACTTTCCGAGATACAGACGGTTACCTCGCTTAATGGGCCACCATGTACACAATGGCATATGTACTCTAGGGCCATGGCCCTCTGCTGGGGCGGCAGGTTCGCACAAGCCGCCCATTGCGTCATTATCTACACTAAGAGAAAAATAACCTTCATAAAACCAATCTTTTCTTAATACAATAATTAAAAAATTTGGTGACATTTTCAAAAATTCTTCTACAGCCATATGGATATCAATTACGGCTACGATCTAAAATTATCTACAGCCATACAGGATGTCCCAGAAGTAATTAAATATATTAAATATTCGATTTTTTTAATAGAACGCCGTATATTTGATCACATTCTCGAATTCTGCATGTAAAATTAAGTCATCTTTGAAGAGGTTACATGTACCTGAGTTTTGTCGTTCTTGAGCTATTCAATTTTTTGCGGAAATCAATCCCGACGAATCCATTGAATTCAATTAAGTGAAGTTTACAATAGTAATTTAGGATACATTAAACTATTAATCGTGGTATTTGCTGTTCCATCATTATTCTAATTAACCCTTTTTTCACTTGGGTTATTAGATGGAACGGTAAGTTTTTTATTGTTAAATGTTTATCTCGAAGGACCGTATATTGTATTCAATGTTGTAGGATGTTTGATTAAATGTTTTCTCGAAGAAATTAAACACCTATTTCACTTTTTCGCATTTTATAATAACGTGTTCAAAGATTAAAGGACACGTTGGCCAAACTCAAAAATCAATTTCTTTATTATTTTAAATGGAACACCCTGTATATTTTCAATGTATGGGATAACTCCCTTAGTTTCCTTTCAAGGTGCATAAGAGTTCCCTTACATATATCTCTAACCGTTCAGAGAAGTTATGTGATCGAATATGGCGTTCCATTTAAAAAAATCGTATATTTGATATAGTTGGTGACAATGAAACGTTCATTTGAGCTATGAAAAAGAAGAAGTAAGTGCATGAACATTATTATGAAACATGTGCTTGATCTGTGACGGTAAGGTGATTCGTAGGCTGACAGTCAGTGCTCAACTAACAAAGTAACATTAAAAAATAAAATAGTACAATGGTTTTGGCAATATTGCAGAAGCTACCCCATAGTACATTAATTTTGAACCAGCCATTTAAATACAGATTATAGTGTATAACAGATGTGATTAACTATTTTTGGGATATCCTGTATAACTGTACGTAATTTTAGGTTAGTAGTTATGTGAAAGAGTTTTTGAAAAATGTCACACCTATTTTTACGAGCTGTTGTTTAAGAAAATATTTCTTGCAATAATATTTAAAAGCAACAGATCTTAAATTTTCTATATATACTCCATATACTTAGGACATTTTAATTTTGAGACGTAGATACTAAAAAAAAAGTAATTTTATTGAATAAAAACAAGCAGTTAAGTAGGCCCACTCCCCAATATATATTTTCAGCAAAAACATATATGGTCGTTATACTCCCCTAAAGCACCAATATGCTCCATGAATGATTTTCTTTTCACCGCATTCGCATTCCCCGAGAGGCTACAGCTGTTTGTTACTTTGTTGGGAAAATAAACCTCATTATACATAGTAAATTTCCCATACACCCCCCCCCTCATGCACTATTATGCACCACCAACAAAAACAATTCCGTTTCCCAAATATAAAAAGTACATATTCCTTCGCCTAAGCCAAAAAAGTTGAAAAATTATGGCAAACCTTAGTGAAAAAGAATCCGGAAAGTTATCTAGAGGACAAGAAATGTCTGTTCATCGGTCGTTTGAAAAACAATCGGTTTTTTTGTTAATAGTCTAAGAAACGTATATAGGTCGACCTCCACCCATCGGACAACCACATGCTTTCATATCAATTATTATTTGTATTAAAAGGTATTGCAAGTAGGTTGCCTAAAAAAATTCGGTCAAGGATATTGTAAATTAAAAATTTAGTTATTACCTATTTTTTATAATTTACACTTACTTGTTAACTCATAAAATACGATGGCAATGGAAAGTACACAGATTGAAGAACATGCAAACGTAGGGTTGCTTACTATTATATGGTCAGAAATGTTAGGTTGCCAGGTATATGAACAGGTAACTCAACTTAGTAGTTTACAAACCATATTACTACCAATAAATATATACATAATAATAAAGATAATTTTATTGTGAACACAATGGTATAAGGTTGCCTACACAAAACCAGTCACAAAACACGGTTGCCGGGCTTTGAAGTTGCGTAAAATCGTAAATATCGAAGCGTCCGACAAATACGTGTGTACTGTTCTGTGTGGTAGAGTGAAACAGAACTATACGAGTTACACGTGCGTCGCATCAGAGAGCATATGCTGTTGGTCTGTCCGATATTTTGTGGTATATTTGTTGAATGAAAATTAGTAACAATGGAGAAGAAATGTTTTCTATGTTCTTCAAGTGATTCTGTGATTAATTTTAATGATGAGACTTTAAAAAATTGCCAATTAAAATTAGATTTTCGAAAGATAAAAAACTTTAAGTACAATAATATTAAACTTACAGATGCGTCTGTTAATGTGTTTGGATATCATTCACAGTGTTATAAAAAAGTTACAGTTTTGAAAAACATTTATAATGAAGAATTCAACAATTTTGTTACACAGTGTAATAAAATTTTAAATTTTAGCTTTCAGTGTGTATCAAAATCAATCATGAGTAAAGACAAAAGCAAAAAAGTTTTATTAAAAATGGAACGTGACATTTTCGGACGATTTCTTGCTGTTAGTATAAATAAAAAAATTAAAATAGACTATTGTCTGACCTTTCCTCTTGCACCAATGCCACCTGCTTTATTTTCAACTTCTGGTGAAATGTTTAAAACTCCAAAAACAAATTTAGCAAAAACTTTAAAATCGCAAACTGAAATGGTAGAGCCAACTAATATCGACGTAGAGATAATAGATGGTTTTTATTTCTTACACCAAATAGGATCATCCATTCCACAGACTTTTGAAAAAATTGCCGAATATATTATTATAAAATTGTGCTCAACGGATGCAAAAGAAATACATCTCATATTTGATCGTTATTTTTCACCAACAATAAAAGATGCTGAACGTAAGGGTCGACAAGAATTCGACATACTACCTTATAATATTTCAGGACCGCAACAAAAAAGACCTAAAAATTTCTTGCAAAGTCTAAAAAATTACAGATTTAAGGACGCTTTGGTACATTTTTTGGCTAATTATTGGGAAAACAATCACTTAGTGGAAATAATCAAGAATAAAAAAATATTCATTACCGTACAAGATCTATGCTATTCTTACAAAGTACACCAAGATAAAATTGTTAAAACGGTAGAAATTGATTATCAATGTTATCATGAAGAGGCAGAAACAAGAATAATTTTTCACGCCCATAAAATAGCATCAGAATCCAGAATCTTAATGAAACCCTCTGATACAGACGTTTTAATTATTCTACTTGGTAATATTTACAAAATTTTACATTCAGTAATTTTTCTAGAAAAGTCAGCAACAAAAAAACAAAAGATAAGCACCTGGACTGTATCAACTGCACTGATTTGGCATTGAAGCTGGGTCCCAAATTATGCCAAAGTCTACCAGCTTTTCATCCATATACTGGCTTTTTATAATAAAGGAAAGATAAAGCCATTTAAATTATTTTCGCAAAATGAAAGGTACCAAAGCACTTTTATGTCCTTAAAAGATGAAGCCGACATTTTTATAAATGAAAAAATGGACATAGTACAAGAGTTTACTTCTGCTATGTATGGAATTAAACACTGCACTAGTGTAAATAAAGCCAGGTATCGTATTTTTATGAAAAGATATGCAGCAAATGCAACAGAATCTAATTGCATAAAACTTAGTCCTGAAAATTGTGGTTGGATTCTCGAGGATAACTTACAGCCTGTTGGATTTATTGGAGATCAAACACCATTAAGTGTAGAAGATATAGTACAAATGAATTATGAAGAAGAAAATGAAGCAGAAAATGAAGAAGAATTATCAGAATCAGAAAATTCTTCACATGAATCTGATGTAGAATATTAATGTTGTATATAAATATAGTTCTGTTTATTTTTTTATTGTAACTTTTTTTTGTAATAAAATTTCTATTTAAAAATTATGACATTTTTGTTTACTGTCCATGTTAATGAACGGATGATCAATAAACAGGATTTTCTTATTTTTAAAATGAATTCAAAGAATGCCGAAATTATTTTAATATAATAAAAATTCTTTTAATATAATGCATTAACATTAATTATTGAAATATAATTTTAATTGTTTCAATATAATAAAAATATATTATTTTAAAATAATTAAAAGTGATCAAAATATAAAAGCAAATGCGCACAACGCGTGCTTTTACTACTATGCAGCTCGTATAGTTCTGTTTCACTCTACCACACAGAACAGTACACACTTAACGTCTTTGTCGGACGCCTCGAGATTTACGATTTCACGCAACTTTAAAGCCCGGCTACCGTGTTTTGTGACTGGTTTTTTGTAGGCAACCTTATACCATTGTGTTCACAATAAAATTATCTTTATTATTATGTATAAATTTATTGGTTGTCAGATGGTTGTAAACTACTAAGTTGAGTTACCTGTTCATACCTGGCAACCTAACATTTCTGACCATATAATAGTAAGCAACCCTACGTTTGCATGTTCTTCAATCTGTGTACTTTCCATTGCCATCTTATTTTATGAGTTAACAAGTGAGTATAAATTATAAAAAATAGGTAATAACTAAATTTTTAATTTACAATATCCTTGACCGAATTTTTTTAGTCAACCTACTTGCAATACCTTTTAAAACAAATAATAATTGATATAAAAGCATACTCATGTGGTTGTCCGATGGGTGAAGGTCGACCTATATACGTATCTCCTACTATAAGTGTATCGTATGCTAGCAGGAAAAATATTGTAAACCTAATATGCGGGAGTTAAATTTAATAAGTAATAAATATACTTTTTAAAATGATTTAATTAAACTTTATGATTAGTTACAGTTGGTGATACAATTATAACTAAACTTCTTTTTGAATTTTCAAAAATAACAAAATTCAATATATTGATAAATACAGGAAAAAAATAATATATGATAAGAAAATTATAACAATTGTGTAAACAGGATGTCTCCACGTGTTTGCTGATTAAAGTTATAAATTATAAATCCAATAAAGTGGGAAACGTCCTGCCAGAAATCTGACAATAATTTTATGTGAATTCATGTGGATCTCTCCATATGACTCGCGTAACGTGACCTTTCTTACTACTTCGGTGAAGTACTATAAAATGTCACAAGTCAGAATTTCTACTGATAGGTAAACAACGCCTATATATGCCTATATATACAAAGCATGCTGGTGCATTTCTCTTAAAATTATTCAATTGAACTTTCTACAAATATCCAAACAATTTTCAAATCGTATGGTGAGGAAGATGCCATGTTGTACGTGCTTATACGAGTATATGTATATTGTTCTCGCAGGTCCCAAAGACGCCTTATATGAAGTTGCCATGAGAGGATTAAACAAACAACTTGGTATATAAAAGAAATAGTTATAACCTTTTATTGAAATAAATTTTCCAAAAATAAGTAACATTTTGAAAAAATATAATGTATTTACTACAGGTTATCTATATCAGTCGGAGGGTAAATCGCTGATCCGGTCCTTGAAGTTAGCGGTTGATATGTAAAATTTCTTAAATTTAAAAGGTTCACGTTCAGTTAACGAGCATAAAAAATGGCGATAATTTAAAAAAAGCAATAAACTTGACACAATGAGAAGCAGTAAAGAGCACTACCCAAATACTAAAGATCTTGATCTTGATGATCAATTTTATTTGAAGTTTTCAAAGCATTAACAACATTATTTATATCATTGAGAGGCACTAACAAAGCATTAACGCATAAGAAAAAATATTCTACGATAAAGTGTGGCTGCTGACCATGAGAGAAGAAAAAATCGAATATCTCTAAAACTAAGTAAGTATAAACGAAATTATTAGAAACAGTAAAAAGTATTAACAAGACAATAACCCCGGTGAAATTTTGTTTAAGAAATTTTACACGTTAGCTAATGGACCCTAAATTGTCTACGCATAATGAAGAGCACGACTTGGTTCTCATAAACTATAGCAAACTCTTTAGATTCTAC
The DNA here is from genome assembly GCA_963921935.1 of Galeruca laticollis. NCBI lineage: Eukaryota > Metazoa > Arthropoda > Insecta > Coleoptera > Chrysomelidae > Galeruca > Galeruca laticollis. Next base: position 126,703,363 of record OY998178.1, read on the forward strand.
ATCTTATTTAAGAACTTTCTGCAAAACTTTAATTTTTGCCGATTGAACTACATATATTTGAAAAATAGGATTTTTAAATTTTTTTACGTTTGCAACCTTGTGGAAAATATATAACAGGTAGTGAGTTAACTTGATTTGCGACTAAATTTAAATGCTATATAAAATTATTTGTATTCTTACTTCGTGATACGTTGAATATTTTCCGTTTTTTTGATGACTATGTATCATTATATATTTCCCGCATATTGTTGGGCCTATGTGCGAAGGCAACGAAGTGATAGCTAAATCGGGTCCTATGTATGCAACACAACCCCTCAAAATGTATTTAATGTCACCCACGTGATTCTTTTTTGGTATTTCCTCCAATTTGCACTTGACCTCACACATTTTAGTGCTTGTTCATATCAGTTCCGCACAAAAAAAACTGGATTTAAATAGAAACTTTCTCGTAAGTATCCTCCGCACCCCTCATTATTGCGACATTGGAAACAGTAGGTCGGTTTAAAATTTATTATTTGATCTGGGCCTCTAAATTATAGATGTTTTGAAATTCCACGTCCTAAAATGGAGCAGGTTAAATCTTTTCATATGCTCATTCGTAACAATAGCCACGTTTTAGTCCTGAATGAAAGTCCATTATTTTTATGAACAGATTTGACATATGAATTTGTACATAACTGAGATAATATCTTTTGGGTTTTTATTATATACAAAATTTTTATAATATTCCGAAGCCTATAAATGTTTGTATTTACTCCCTCGTTCACAATAGTACCTACATACAATTGCTGCCAGTTCGCTTTTATTCATAGCAAATGAAGTTAACAAATATTTAACATATTGACTATCACAGAAACGGTTGGCGAGTATTTCAACTACCCAAGTGTTGGATAGTGTAACATAGCTTCTATTGGTTTTTATAGGTTTGAGGCCTTTTAGGTTGCCATTTCCCATTGTCTATTTATTTATTGTAGTCTCACAGATTTTACAACCTAATTACAAGAATACATTTAAATCAATGTGAGGTAGTATATACACGAAACAAAAATAAAGTTTTATGCCAGATTAACAGCTGGTATTATATAGAGGTCGTTACCAGAACCGTAAAGAATCATCACTGAATAAAATGCGTTAACCTGATGTATTGATTATATGAGTTAGAATCAATTTGTAAAAGGTAATCAAAGGTATATCCCAATTTAAATTAAGTGCAATTGTAAAATTATTGGCTAGTCGAAGCATGGTGCGTTCATTGTATTGTTAATAATTTTGTGCAAAAATACCATTGATGAAATTTGACGTCTCTGCTCTAAAGACAAAATCTTAAATTCAGTTTTTAAACTAGTTGTCCGCACTGTATTATAACTAGGATGCTTTTTAAAGTACAAGTGTCGTAGTAATTTATTTTGTACTTTTTCAATTTCATTAAATGTTGTTTGGTGCTCACCAGAAGCAAATTCTAATTTTTATCTAACTAGGCTAAAATATAATGTTTTTATTACACATATATTACTAAAAAAATAGCAGTTTCTTATTACAAATCCTAATGTTCGATTTGCTGATTTTACAAGAGTACTAATGTGATTTTGACAAGAAAATATGTTATTGTAAGTTACCCCAAGATCTTTAGTTTCGGTTTTCCGTTCAAGAGTATCTGAATTCATATTACAATAAAAAATAATTGGATTTTTCTGGCGAGTTATTGTCATTATTGCACATTTTTTGATGTTGGAATATAGTTTTATTTTTGATACTCCATTTAAATATATTATTTATGTCCTTTTGCAAAGAAATACAGTCTCTAACTGTATGTACAGGGTTATTGGTTATAATTTGACCACCCCTTTATTTCTCTTATGCATAGGTACATATACAAAAAAAAGTTTCAAATAAAAGTTGTAGGTGTATAAACGAATTTTAATAAAACATACTTTGTACACCAGTAGCGTTTTTGCATTAGGGGGTATAAAATAAGAATATATATTTTTAAATAGAACACCCGGTATATTATGACATATTCTGAGAGGGCTTTTTTTCTCATAACAAAAATATATACTTTTATAGGTCTAGCATTTATACTTTCCAAAATAATGGACAGTAAATTCCTAAAGTATTTAAGTTAGTATCTAGCTAAAAAACATAGTTGGCTATGGGTGTGTTACTGCAATATTGTTAATGTTATCTGTCAAAATTATAAACTAACATAACAAATACAACTAATTGCTAGCTATATTTTTCAAAAATGGGTTATACAGCTTCTGGAAAAGTAGAAATATTTTCTGTATATGTCAAAAATAACAATAATAAACTTGCTGCAGGACCAGAATATCTACAGTTGTATCCAAATCGATGATGTCCTAGTCTAAACATATTTGTAAATATTTACCATCATGCCCATGTCTATCATAACTGTAATGTATTCTCTTATGTATCCGGGAGCGGAACAAGAACCACGGCCAAGTTCGTCAAAATGTCAGGTTAGAAAATGTAGGCAGGCAGCTTATAGGAAATGTAATAAATAGTTTGGAATAAATTATGAGTCTTATTCCGAAAATAATAAAGGGAAACATTAAACTGGCGACGAGGATGTTCGGGTTAGTCCTACATCAAATTCAGTGGAAATTGAAGAAAAGACGCAATAAAATACAGGTATTTCTTACACCTTATTATTATAAAATATAAATGAACAATTTTTGAAGGTGTTGTTGTTCATTTTCAACTTATCTTCTACAATTGTTGTCAAATGTCAAACAGCTGACTCACAAATAATGTATTGAGTTATATTTTATCCCCTATTTTAGGGATTCATTCGTTGTACAATGGGTTGTGTGTGCTTTTTATTATTATTTTAATTAAATAGTGACTGTGTTTCAAGCACTATATTTTAGTTCATTTTATGTATCTTCTAATTTGTGAGGATTTGGAGTACACCCTGACCATGTGAGTGAATTGTATCTATTTGGCTTTAGGCCCTTCTAAACCTTTTATTTTATATCGAGAATGTAAGATCAATTTTCTTACATTTACATGGGGCACTGATGATGGTTTATCATTGAACCGAAAGCGCTCTGCTTATAATAAATTCTTGTACCAAAATACAAAATTTGGTTTCTTCTCGATAATTGTTTTTCTCTGGTACACTCAGCTGACTTTACTCATTTAAAAAAAAATTGTCTGGAGCCCAAAATAAAAAACGTCGATTGAAATTGGAGGCAGAGCGGGATAAACTCAGCGGTTCGCTGAACAAATTCCTTCAACTCAGCAGTTCTTTGGCGAATCCACTTCTGTCAAGAGAAGAACAAGTTATTGCAGAACCGATGATGATTATCGAAGATCAGCAGCCATCCACGTCTGCCAAACGGCGAAATAGTTAATAGGGATTGGTTGGTGTATTCTAAAAAAATTTATTGCGTATTTTGCATTTTTTGTAAAGTTTTTAGCGCTTTGTCTCATCAATTGACCACTGGGTACTCCAATTGGAGGCACATTTTAGTTAATATTTCCCGACATAAAAATAGTATGGAACACATGAAAGGGGCTCAAAAATGGCACGAATTAAAATTGCATTTGAGCAAAGATTGCACAATTGATAAAGAGCAACAACATCATTACGAAAATGAAAAAAGACGATGGCGTGCAATAATCAAAAGAATGATTTGTATTGTGCAATACTTGGCCAGTCAGAATTTAGCATTCAGGGGTGACAGCTCTAATCTTTTCGAATCAAATAATGGTAATTTTCTCAAACTGGTCGAAACGATTGCCAAATTCGATCCGATTATGATGGAGCACCTGAGCAATATTCAAAGGTCTAAAGAGTTGAAAAAAAACATGCCCCATTATTTAGGCAATCACTTTCAAAATGAGTTTATCCATCTATTATAAAAAAATATTCGCATAGAAATTTTGAACTGCCTCGAGAAAACAAAATATTATTCAATAATTTTGGATGAAACTCCAGATGCTAGTCACGTTGAGCAGTTGACTTTCATAATTCGCTTTGTTCATTTTTCTTCAAATGAGGTTGAAATAAGAGAACACTTTCTGGAGTTTTTTAAAGTTTTGGAGGGCTTTTCAATCTGTTGAGAGATGAGATACTACCAACTTTTGAAATTGATTTTCTTAATATGAGAGAGGTGAGGGTTATGACAATGGCGCAAATATGTCTGGGAAGCATGTGGGCATTCAAGCTCAATTTAAAAAAGTTAACCCGAGAGCTATTTTTTTGCCTTGTTGTGCTCATACATTAAATTTGACAGTTAATGATGCAGCTAAAATCTCAGACGAGATTGTAGGTTTTTTTTCAAATATTCAGGAGCTGTTCAATTTTTTTTCTGCTTCACCCTACAGGTGGAATATTTTAAAGCGAAATTTACAAAATCTCTCTTTAAAGTCAGTGAGTAAAACTCGATGGTAAAGCAGAGTCAGAGCCGTTCAACCTCTTAGATTCCAACTTCTCGAGATTTGTAGGAGTTTACTTGATTTGATGGAAGATAATTCAAGAGACATGGATACCAAACATTCGGCAAAGGTACTTTTAAAAAAAATTAAAACGTTTAAATTTATTTGTTCCATCATTATTTGGTACGATGTATTGTCTAAGGTCAATATAGTGAGTAAAATGATGCAGAATCCAAATACAGTTGTTAATGAATGCCATAGAGAAATAAAAAGTCTCATCAACTACTTCACTGAAAAAAGGTCAGATGAAAATTTTGATGTTTTTGTGAATGAGGCTAAAGCCGAAGCTGGAAAAAATGATGTAGAGCAAACATTTCTTTCAATTAGGGAACGAAAGAGAAAGCGTCAATTTTCATATGAAAGTACAGACGATCCAGTTATAGATCCAAAGCGAAAATTTAAGATCAGTTTTTATTTCCAAATTTTGGATACAACAGTTCAATCCCTACAAAGTCGTTTCGAGAAATTGAAGCAATGCAATGATTTATTTGGATTTTTTAGTGATTTTCAAAAGCAAAATTCTGATGAGATTAAACGATCGTGCATAGATTTGGATTTGGCTTTGCAAATTCACCATGAAGGAAATGTTTGCAAGGATATTGATGGTCTTGATTTGTACAATGAAATTTCATCATACAAAATCCTTAACCCTGTCAAAGACTCTCGCAATACCTCAGACTCACCCATAGATATTCTGAATTATATAACCAAGAAAAATTTGCAGTCTTTGTTTCCAAACCTGTCTATAGCATTAAGGATATTTTTGACGCTGCCGATTTCTGTTGCGTCTGGCGAAAGGAGTTTTTCAAAGCTAAAACTTGTAAAATCTTATTTGAGAACTTCGATGTGCCAGGAAAGGCTTTCAGATTTAGCTGTTATTTCAATCGAAAATAAAATATGTGAAGCCATCGATCACAATGAAATGATCAATGAGCTTGCATCTGCAAAAGCAAGACGTGTTATGTTCTAAAACTACCTTGTTATTTGATCATTAGGTACTTAGGTATTAGACAGATCTTGCACATTTTCAAGTTAACGGATTTGTTTGCGTTGAGCGCCGTTTGAGAGTTTTAACTCAATTCACTCAGTTGAGTTATATTAGATTTTTAATTTCCGAATGGACGTGTTTTATTTATGACCTATATTGGACGTTAATAGTCTATTTTACTTGATGTTGAAAATAAATTTTTTTTCATATTTTTTCGTTGTTTTATTTTATTACGCCCATTTTCATAATCAAATACTTACACTAAAGTGACTTTAGTCTATAAGGAAACTATTCAGTTTAAACCTCAAACTAAAAATGATTATGATAATTGGCCTTATCATCAAAATTTAAGCATAGTATATAGGGGGGCACAAAATTATTCTTGCACGCAGGCGTTCGCCACCCCAGGAACGGCACTGCATAGCCAACTACTTTTTTTTAGCTAAATACTAACTTAAATACTTTAGGAGTTTACTGTCCATTATTTTGGAAAGTATGAAAGCTAGACCTATAAAAGTGTATATTTTTGTTATGAGAAAAAGAGGCCCTATCCGAATATGTCATAATATACAGGGCGTTCTATTTAAAAAAAATATTTATATATTATACCCCGTAATTCAAAAACGCTATTGGTGTGTAAAGTACATTTTATTAAAATTCATTTATACTCCTACAACTTTTATAAAAAACTTTTTTCTGTATCTATAGGCATAAGGGAAATAAAGGGGTGGTCAAATTATAACCAATAACCCTGTACATGTCTAAAAATTTTAAGGTCATCTGCATACAGTAAACAGTCAGCATGAGTAAGTACTGATGGCAAATCGTTAATAAATATTATAAACAAGAGGAGTCCTAAATTAGAACCCTGTGGTGCCCCTGAGTTAGCATAAAACTTTCCAGAAGTGTTTCCATCATGTTTTACGACAAAATGTCTATCTTGTAAGTAACTTTTTATTAATTCCAGTAATTTATCAGATACCCCATAATTTACAAGTTTTTGCAAAAGAATGGCATGATTCACTTGATCAAAGGCCTTACGAAAATCGGTGTATATAATATCAAGCTGACATTTATTTTCAAGGGTATTATAAACTTTATTACTGAAGGTAAATAAATTTGTATTAATAGATTTATTCGCAATAAATCCGTGTTGGTTTGGTTTAGTATACGATTGAACATATTGATTAGCTTGGAGTAAATTATATGCTCAAACAATTTGGATGGTGCACACATTATGGAGATACCTCTGTAATTCTCCATTTTATTACCAGACTTAAATAGTGGAGTAGTAACTGCAGTTTTCCAAATAGTTGGAAATACATTGGACTGAAGAGATAAATTAAAAATATAAATGAGAGGTGCCTTTAGCCATTCACTACATGCCTTTACTGCTGCTTTTTTAGGCTTCAGCTTTTGAGCAGCCTCAATAAAGTCCGCCTCTTCAATGAATAATAACGTAAAAATATCGTTACAAAAATGAGGATGATTACCATTACTAAAATTTAGGTTGTATGAAGCCACTTCTGAACAATGTATTGTTAAAAAAAATTCGGCAAAAACTTCTGCCGTTTTGTGATTAGTTACCTGTTCACCTTTGTAAACAAAACTTTCTAAATTCATGAAATTGACTGTCTCGACCCTTACTTCGTGGAATATGCTCATATTAGTGTTTTTAAATGAAACTCAAGGTCTCTAGTTAATTCCACAATATAATACAAGTTATTGAAAATTCTAAAAAATTGTCAATTGTTTCGATAAATCAATATCATCGTCAGAATGACAGAAGTTACATTTCATTTTATGCCTACCTGATGTTTAGTAGTTATATTTGGCTAGACCAAGAAGTAACCTAACTTGTGATTGGCTTAATATATGTTTATAGAAAAAAGAAGAAGATGTGATATTACAAATATTGAAGCTTAGATATTATTAGCCCTATGGTGATATCCTGGATATCATTTTTCCAATTAAGATCAGTATAACTGTGCAATGATATAGAAAACCAGGAAAACTATATCTGCTGATTTTTACAATTATCACTTAAGAAGACAGTTTATTAGTGGAGAATTCCCTAGATTTAACTGTTCATTGACAACTTCATATTGTGGGTTTCTTAAATGTCTTCTTATTTCCAGTTCTTCAAGGAAATCCAGTTATTGTTTCTTTTCACAAATATGCAGTACTTCTAGTTCTGTGTTAGGTGTCAATGAATGATTGGTGTCAAGTAGATGTTTTGCGTAGATAAATCCCACTACGCAAAACATCTACTTGACACCAATCATTCATTGACACCTAACACAGAACTAGAAGTACTGCATATTTGTGAAAAGAAACAAGAACTGGATTTCCTTGAAGAACTGGAAATAAGAAGACATTTAAGAAACCCACAATATGAAGTTGTCAATGAACAGTTAAATCTAGGGAATTCTCCACTAATAAACTGTCTTCTTAAGTGATAATTGTAAAGATCAGCAAATATAGTTTTCCTGGTTTTCTATATCATTGCACAGTTATACTGATCTTAATTGGAAAAATGATATCCAGGATATCACCATAGGGCTAATAATATCCAAGCTTCAATATTTGTAATATCACATCTTCTTCTTTTTTCTATAAACATATATTAAGCCAATCACAAGTTAGGTTACTTCTTGGTCTAGCCAAATATAACTACTAAACATCAGGTAGGCATAAAATGAAATGTAACTTCTGTCATTCTGACGATGATATTGATTTATCGAAACAATTGTCAATTTTTTAGAATTTTCAATAACTTGTATTATATTGTGGAATTAACTAGAGACCTTGAGTTTCATTTAAAAACACTAACATTTCTAAATTCAAGCTACTGACCCTTTTTTTCTTCGTGTAGTTCAAAATTCATTAACTCCCGTTAGAATGTTTTCTTCTATTCTTTTAATATAGTTTTTTTCCTCTTTCTTTATTAATTGTTTCATCTGTCTTCTCATTTCTATAAATTTTCCCCCGTAATAAATGGAAATATACATTAACTTTCTATATTTTTCCTTTTCATGCAAAAAAATTTTTATTTCCTGTGTAAACCACACCGGATATTTTCTCGTATAATTAGTAAACTGTATAACACATTTTTCTATAATTTCTTTCCATATTTTATAAAATTGTTGTAAAGGCATATTTACATTAGTATTTGTCAGAACTGAGTCCCAATTTGTTTCCCTAACACAAATACTTAATCTGTTAAAATCAGCTTTCTTGTAATTATATCTTATTTCATTTGTATCGTGAGTATGTTTGTATTTTTTTTTAATTTTTAATTCTATATTTAAAGTAGGATGCTAAACATCTTCTTTCACAAATAGACACATATCCCTCATAATTTTACAATTCTGTGCTTGGTTTTCTGGTACTAATATATTAAATCCAATATCCTTTCCTGCAAATTTGAAATGTAGTTAAATTGTTCAAATGCATTAAAAACTATAAAGTCAGGCAGAATATTAAGAATTTCCGTAAAAGGTAAATTATTTAGTGTAATATTATGTAATTCAGGAATATTGAAATCTCCAAAAATGTAATTGTTGTCTGCATCTTGAATCTGCTCTTGGAAAAACGTGATAAGGCTTTCATAAGTCTGTGCTACACACTTTGGAGGTATATACACAGCACAAAAAGTGTATATTTGTTTAGCCACACTAAAATTAATAACTAACGCATCAAATGAAGTAGAATTTTTTATAATACTCAAAATCTTATATTTGTTAGTTTTGGTAGTTACCTGAAAATTCCTGACTGCTCTAATTAAATTAAATATATTTATGTCCACTATAGCTCCATCTTGAACTCCTTCATGCAACCATGACTCCACAGCCACTTCCGCATCAAAATCATTTTCTGAACAACCTCTAAAAAAATCATTTAACTTCATATTTAGTCCTCTACAGTTCTGATAGTAGATATTGAGATCAAAACTCATTACTCACAACAATAATAGAGAGCTCAAATTATACAAATGAATCATGTAATTTAAAGACACAGATATTATTAAACAAAATCACAACTTAGAGTGTCTAAAAACCATTAATTTTCTACAAGCTGTATGCTAATTGTCTCTATACATGTTGATTTTCCAAAGTTCATATGTGGGTTATCTGTGGTTCATATCCACATAAGAAAATAAGAAAATAAAATGCGCGCTACAATTTAATAGGTAAACAAATCAGTGTAAACCACACTTAAGAAATAACATACATTTCTGATATTATGACCAGTTTTTGTAACGACACATATCTTCTAGTTTAGTTCACTTTCTCGGTTAACAAATTTTACAGTGTCGCCAAGTCTAATTTTAGTTCTTCCATTCTGTGACCATGCATTTTTATTGAATTTCTTTCTCGCCGCCATAAGAAGTTTATATCGTGGTTCCGTAAGATCTTCTTTGACAAATACTTCTGATCCCTTTAAACAATCCCTGGCTCTATCTACTTCATTTCTTTTTATGTTTGACACAAACTCTACAATGACAGCCCTAGTTTTTTGATGATCAGGGTGAACTTTACCAACTCTGAAAACCCTATTTAGATCTGCTACCGAACACTTAATATCCATTGCATCATTTGTTAGCTTTAGTAATTTACTTATTAAATTTTCATCTGTTTCTTCTTTAATACCTACTATTCTGAGAGTATTCATTCTTAACTTCTGATTAAATTCGTCCAAAGTATCATTCACCAATGATATATGTTTTGTATTGTTATTGAGTTGTTCTTATAACTTGCTCATTTTTGTGTCAATATTATTTAACGTTATCTCAACACTCGCAAATTGATTGCACGAAGTTCCTAACTTAGTTTCAATACCACTTATTAGCTTCGAAAAAACCTTAGTAACCGCAGCTTCCAGAGTGGATTCATCCTGCTTATGATTTATTGCATCAGCTGGCAACTGCGCCTGGTATACCCAATTAATTAAATGATACGAAAAGTCTTAATACTAATCAAACCTTGTAAATTATGGTAGTAGTACACTCTTACAAGATTTATATTACAGTTTTCCACTTAGCACGTTTGAAAAACACCTTGTAAATGTCCACTTTGCAAGAGCTCACTAAATAACGTGTGGTCACAGTGCTATCATTACATTAGTCCAAATCGTTAACACTTATTTGATAAAAAAGTCCGTCTATAAAACTCTGGTTCCAAGCTGCTTATCCTTTTTCTCATCTTAGTTCCCATATTTTTCCAATTTTCCACCTGATTTTGCTCCATGTATTTTTTTCTGAAATGGTTATTGGGGGGGGGGGCAACTTTACTTCAAATAATGAGCTTTAACTAACTAGGGGGAGGAGGGATTTTATTTATGCTACTTATTTCTGAAGAATTTATTTCAATAAAATGGTAATAAATATTTCTTTTATATACCAAGAATATTTTGTTTTTGTTGGTAGTGCATAAGAATGCATTAGGAGTGGACTCCATTAAACTATACTTTTTTAGGAAATTGTGATTAAGGGAGCCAACTTTATATAATGAGGTTTAAATAACTAGGTGGGGGGAGGATTATGTTTCTGTTGGGGGCGCATAATAGTACATATATTATTTTCCTGAAATTTTCATGGGGGAGGCGTAGCTTTACTTTAAATTATGAACTTTAAAGAAGTAAAGGAAGGGGGGTTTTGTCGGCGGTGCATATGAGTGCATTCGGAGTGGAACCAACTGCCCTATACTTTTTTCGGAAATTGTCGTTGGGGGGGGGGGGGCAACATTACTGTGTATTAATAAAGTTTAACTAATTAGAGAGAAAAGGGATTTTGTTTTTGTTGGTGGTGCATAGGAGTGCATTTGAAGTGAATTCCGATGCCATTTATATTTTTTTGGAAATTATCATTGGGGAGGAGTAACTTTACTTATATATTGAAGTTTAACTAAGTAGGGAGGGGAGGTTGTTTTTCTTGGTGGAGCATATGAGTGCATTAGAAGTGGATTCGACTGCAGTATATCTTTTTTGCAAATTGTCATTGGGAGGGGGGCAACTTTATTCTGAATAATGCGATACTACTAACTGGGGGAAGGGGTGCAAAGGATTTTTTTGATGGAGCATTATGGCGCTTGATGGTGCAAAGTACTAAGTTTGAAAATTCCGATTAGGGGGGGGGGCTAGCATTCATCCCCCCATAAACAAACAGCGGTAGCCTCTCGGGGAATGTGGTGCAAAGAGAATCATTAATGAAGCATACTTAATTTACCTGAGCCTAAACTCTCCCACCAACTGATTAAAAGGGAGTTTAATTTTTAAATATTCATTCAATCAAAATTTTTAGCTACGTCTGTAGAAACGCAAAACTGTCCATTCATGGGAAAATTCGAAGTCAACAATCTGATCCAGAATAAACAAGAGAGATCGTTAAGTAAATACGCTCAAAGGGAGGAACCGAAATATTTCGATTCGAATTTCTATTTTCGCAAACAGAGAAGATCCATTTATTTTGAACAATTGGAGTATACTAGGAGACGAGTGAAACGCGTCGACGAAGATATTGACTGTGATAGCGATAGCAATGGGTTCTCGAACCTTATTATCGGTTGCGTTACTTATGATACCATGGAGTTTACGGTAGATTGTCCAACGTCCAGTTTAATCACTTGTAAGTATTACAAAGTATACATTATTTAAGTGTATTAAATTGTTACAATATACTTTGTTTCCCAATGTGAAACAAAAGGGTGAAATGTAAACTTGTAATGACAAGATTTATTAAACATAGTTATAAATAAACTTATAAGAATTAAAATTTAAAAAAAGCGCTTTAAGAACAACATATTGTAATAATATATACACTTCCGAGTATTTTAAATTGTATTTTATGTATTACCAGTACCTTATTAGCTCAACAACTTAGATACGCGGGCATACAATAGTTATTTACATTACAAGCTGTGAAAGCTTACTTTTAGGTGTGAGGTAGTTTTTTAATAAATAAGAAAAACATTTCATTGGTGTCAGAAGTGGCATAATATAAATAAATTGCTACGTAAAAATGGCCAAGAGACTATGTGATCTGAAAGTGACGGAATTAAGAGCAGAATTGTAAGATCGTGAGTTGGAAACGTCCGGTAATTTCTGCCATGGACGAGAAGATTTCAACCATGAAAAACGATATCTCTGCTAACATGGACAAAGTTTCTACTAATATGGACGAGAAGATTTCTGCTATGAAGAACGATATTTCCGCAGATATATTATCATTGAAAAATGACATTACTGCTGAAGTCGAGAATAACATTTCGTCTCTAAAATCGGATATTGAGAATAAGATGACAGCGATGAACGAGAAAATAAAATCAGACATGGAGAATAAGATCACAACGATGGAAAATCAAGGAGCTAGAGACAAAGATTGCCGATTCAAGAACACAAGACACTTCAGCAGAAGAAAAGAAGATCGATATCTGCAAGCCAGAAACACAACCCAAGACAGATGATATTGGCTGTTTTACCCGAGTCAAGGCCCCAACGTTCGATGGAAAAATGTCGTGGACCAATTATGTGAAACAGTTTTAAGCAGCCGCTAGAGTGAATAATTGGTCTGATAAGGAGAAAGCAGTGAACCTAACTATAGTGCTTCGGGGAGATGCCTTATATGTACTTCAGACGATACCGCTTGAAGAAACGGATGACTTCGAGCTGCTGAAGAAGAGGTTGGACATGCGATACGGTCACGAACATCTAGAATATTTGTGCAAATCCCAGCTGAAGAACCGAAGGCAGAAACGTGACGGAGCCCTTCAAGAGTATGAAGTGGATATTGCCCGATTCGTTCGATTTGCTTATCCGTCAGCACCAGATAACATGATGGAATGTTTAGGCATCCAGGCCTTTATTGATGGCTTACGTTACCCCGATATGCAGAGGACACTTCGTTTAGCCCATCCGAAAACATTAGTCGATGCATTGACTGCTGCTCTTGAATATAAAGCAGCCACGATGGCTTCCGGATACAACAAAGGTAGGACCATACAGGAAGAAGGTGACGATGACAGACTTGACCAGATCGTCAACTTGTTGAAAGTTATGGTAGACAAGAAGCCTAAGAAAATCAGGTGCTGTAATTGTGGCGAGCTAGAGCATTCACGCAGTTCGTGTAAGTCAACATTTTCACCGAAACTCAAGGCGTATTGGGCTCAGTGGGACTCCCTTGTCCTGGAAGAAGGGCTGTTGAAAAGAGTCCTTGAAAACGATTATGATTCCGAGATGAGGAGACAGCTGGCTATCCCTAGAACGAGAGTAGCTGATATACTGAGGAAGTCCATCGAGAGGTCATCTGGGAGTGAAGAAAACCCTTCAGCGAGTCCGTCAAAGGTTTTATCGGATAAACAGCTCCGACGATGCGAAGGACTGGTGTAAGAAATGTACGACTTGTGCTACGAGTAATGGACCACATCGCAAGAGAAAGGCACCTATGTAACAGTATAATGTTGGAAGCCCTTTCGAAAGGATTGCTTTTGACATCGCTGGACCGTTTCTGACGACAAAAAATGGTGGCAAATACATCCTGGTTATAATGGATTATTTCACAAAGTGGGTGGAAATTTACGTGATCCCGAATCAAGAGGCCACAACTTTCGCGGATGTATTGGTGAAAGAATTTATCAGCCGATATGGAGTGCCCTTGGAAGTCCACAGTGACCAGGGAAGAAATTTCGAAAGCCATCTATTCCAGGAGATTTGTGACAAGCTAGGAATGAAGTAGACCAGGACAACAGCATTACATCCACAGTCAGATGGAATGGTCGAGAGAATGAACAGGGCTATTGGACAATACCTGTCCAAAGTGGTTTCCAGCCATCAGAGAGATTAGGACAAGCATATTTCCCTATTCGCATTGGCTTATCGATCTGCCGTCAATGAGTCGACGGGTGAAACACCTGCTAAAATCCTGTTGGGACGTGAAATGAGGCTTCCTTGTGACCTGGCATTTTGCTGGCGGTCTGGGGAAGATCTAGCAGGAGAAGACTATATGATCCAATTGACAAAAAGGCTGGACGATATTCATGAATTAGTTCGAACAAATTTTCAAGTTGCCAGCGACAGAATGAAAAGTCGGTACGACACGCAGGCCACAGTAGGCGGTTTTAAAGAAGGGGACAAAGTATGGTTACACAACCCGACGAGGAGAAAAGGATTTAAGGATTTTCTCCAAAATTACAAAAATCTTGGGAAGGTCCATACCTAATCAAGAAAAGGATCAATGATGTTATATATCGCATAAGCAATATCCCCAACGGAAAACCAAAAGTAGTTCACCAAAACCTACTAGCGCCATTCGAAGGAGACCATGACCTAGAGAAAGGAGTAACCCATATTCGAGATGTGTCAGACCCTACCTTAGATCAATTTATGGGCGCGTATGGAGGTACCGGGAAAGCTAGATATGGAGTTACTTCAGAACAACGACAAGATTTGTTCACTCTCCCGGAAGACTATTCACTGGCATACAACATCCCCGCCCGTATCAAGCATCCGTCTTTCGAAAGAAGTTCGGGCAATTAGAAAAACTTGAAGACCAGATTCCAGCCCCTGGCAAGACACTGAAACTGAGAGATAATTCGCGATACGTTTTCTACGTGGTAACTAAAAATGAATTTCAAGATCGATCTACCTACCGCGATGTGTGGGAAGCACTTTGAAACCTCCGAGACCATGTGTTAGAATCCAGCGTGAAGAAACTGGCTATGCTTAAGATAGCGAGTAACCAGTTGGATTGACGAGTCATCAGGAACATGGTAGCGGTTATCTTCCAAGATACTGGTGTCCAGATATTAATTTGCAGCTACAACCCCCGTTATCAGTATCCGATGAAGACGGTGTCCTGTTATTTCCATAAGATCGGAAAGTGTAGAAATGGGGCCAGTTGCCGAATCAAACATCCAGTGTCAGCTACACAAAAGTTCCAGGAGGAACTGCCATTTAAAGAGGGGGTAATGTTACGAAACAGCACACTGATATATTCTCTGAATTCGACTCTCGCTAAGCCATGTATGAAAGTTAAAATTATGGCGGATGCGCAGGGATTTCTTAGAATTGTCTACGATTGTGACTGTCTTATCTAGACATTGTTTCTGTGACCAGTCTTATCTTGAAAATGCGAGAGCCAATTTTTTTTTGTAAGTCGCAATCTAGAATTATCTAGTAAAAAAGTCACTAATATATAAAGGTCCGACCAGGGAGAGTTAGTTTTAGTTTTAATTTGACATCGTGAGTTAAACAGTAAATAAGTGAATATAAATTAGCAAAGTGTTGATATAAATTAGTAATTAAGGTTGTGTGTATATAAATTAAGTGTTAGTGAGTATTTTAGTGTTTAAATAAATTCGTAAGTGAGAATTTATCCCACCCGTAATAAAAAGTTTTAATAAATAAGAAAAACATTACAATATCACACCAACTGACAGCCATACCGAAATGTACGGCTATGCCTGCAATTACAAGCGACCTGAATATTGTATTTCTATTGTATACCGGCGTTGTACAGGGTTAGGTAGGCAAAATATTGAAGATGTGAATTATAACGTAAATCGTTTTAAAATTCTGGAGTTTTAGTTGCCCACCCGTAAAGGTTTTGCATAATCAATTAGTTTTTACTACTCTATATCTATTTCTAACAGAGTATAGGTATTTAACGGTGTTATCCTCTTCAAAGGACGCTAGCTCACTTAGTAGGAACTTTTGGATAAAGGTGAATTAGGTTAGATGGACATTAAATTACATAGTTTACGAGTTTAGCAGGAGAATTTCTGGATACCCTGTTTGTGAACTAGCCTTCATAAGGGTAGGGAAGATTTCGAACAACAATGAAGTCTTCAAATGGGTCTATTCGATTTATTTAATACTTTATGGAACTTAGGAATATTAATTACTTTTTTTTATTTTTAAAGCTTACTCTTGTCACGGACGATGGGAAGAAAACGGCACAAACTACCTAATCACGTCGCCAAACGGTCGTTCGGCGTATGGTGTTCGCAAATTTTGTTTTATGTACAAAGAAATGAATTCAGGAGTGATGTTTTCCACATCGGCTGAAAGCTGCAGTCGGTTACTTAAGCCGGGAATTACCGGTGAATTAATATTTAATATAAGTAGCACAGGTAAGGGACTCAATATACCTACTTTTATATAAAATCCACAGAATACTCAATTTGAAAAATTCAAACTTTAGTCACACCATAAATTTATGAGAGTTCATGGCCACTTCGATAATGATTAAGATGTCGAAACTAGAGTCGCAATTTGAAAAGTTAGGGTAGCAGCTGAGGAAAAAACCCAAACAAAAATTGTGACTTTTGTGCATGTTAAAGTGGTGGAATGTTAATAATTTAGGCCAGTAATAATATTAAGTATGATTATTAGTTATAAAATGGCTTCAACTAAGTTTAGCATCTCAAACGTGTTACGAAGTGAAAGCATGTCACGGGCATTCGATGACATGAACAAGGTAACTACTAATAAAGGATTATAGATGGCACTATGTCTTGCATTATGAAAATCAAGTTTATAATATAACATTTACAACGGATTACAACATTTCATAACCTCAAAAGTAGACAACAATGCTATTTTGTTGGTCAAAATTCTGACGTAATAGAGAAAATCTGAGACAGGATTGACATTCATCGCAGAAAATTACCTTAAAAACGACATTCAACTTTTCGAGGACAACTATCTATGACTTCTTTTTCATAATGTAAGCGATAATTGAATGCATTTTATATATTTAGATCTTACTATTTTTTCACTGAACTACTCTCTACAGATAATTTTGTTAGGCTGAGTTACTTTTTGGGACATATGAACCTCTAGTCTATAAAAACACTTGTTAGAGAATATATATAAAAAAAATATATTGAAATAAAAATTAATCTTTTTCAGGAAAATGTTTTGACACAGACGCTTCCGTTAGAATTCATCCAATCAATGCTTGGCTTATATCTTCAATCTTCTTTTCTTATATAGTATCCAGATTGGTTACAATAAGATGATCAATAGAAACATTAAGTGTTACAAATTTGTGAGACTGTTATGTTAAAAAATTGGTTGTGCGTGTATTCTAATGAAGTTTGACGGTATGTTACAAAATTTGTTTATTTTTTTAATTTAAAAGATTATTTTTCATATCACACTTATATCTACTATGACCAATAAATTTTTTCATAAAACTGTAATATTCAAGGCCTAAAGTGAAGAAAAGAATACTTAACCATCTCTAACCCACATGATTATTTAATATATTAGAGATGGTACATTGTACCTACTTCAGAATAATTCACCATGTACCTACCAGAATACAGACCATATAGTAGGAGAGAGACAAAGCGAATGCGTGGCCAGTAGTTGTATTGGCGACACAGTTGCTTGGTCTTTTTCTAGAGAGTAGTCACTTTTGTAATAATTTCGCTCAGTTCTCTTCTGTAGGTCTATGATCGATAACAATTACTACATTTGTGACATTATCCGTAAGTTTTTAGGCGAATATACCATAAAACCATATATTTATGTAATACTCCTATATCGCTAGCGATAGTAAGTGGAAGTATCAGACAGTAAGTGTGACAGAAAATTTCTGTTTCCTTCTCGACCTCGAGGGGAATTAGCAAGTGTGGTGGAAGCTGAAGCACGCTTGCGTGCATGCTCGGATATGCGCATAAGTTTCGACGTTTTGCGAGAAGGGTAGATGCATATTATGTCTGCACTGTAATGATTTCGCCTATCTCCAGACCTTACTAGCAATATAGGAGTATTGCATATATGCACAAAACTTTACTGTCTATGGTCTCCTCAGAACCATCTCTATTCTCACTTTCGGTCTACATAGGAAATATACGCTGAGTTTAAATTGAAAGCGTTAGAATGGAACAAACCGTTAAACTTTAAAAAAATCAGTAACCAGTTTGTTTTATTTTGTATAATTATTTCAGCCATATAGTTTGTAAATTAAAAACTGTGCCAATTCATTATCATGTATATAAATATATATATATATATATATATATATATATATATATATATATACAGGGTGATCAGGTAAGGGGGGCTACCGGCCGTATCTCCGAAACCGTTTGTCCTAGATTTTGGGGCAAAAATGTATATATCAAAATTGGGGCTAAAAAATTGTTTAAAAATATTTTTAAGTTCGCGAATTTCCGCTAGGTGGCGCATTCCATAAAAATATATTTGGATTTTTTACAAAATATTCCCCTATTAAGGTTGATAAAAAATATTCGCTTTAGATACTTCTGTCCATATTCTACAACTTTTGTCTAATTAATTGTTCTGTACCACCTATTCTTAAGTGATGGGGGAAGTGTACTTTTGTTGACATCAAAAGGAATGTAACTTTCATATTCCTGAACCGATTTTCACAAACATAGACTCCTTGCAAAGAGCATTAAAGACATAATTCAGAAACTGAAAACAATATTACATTTAATCTTTGAATTGGCAAATACAGGGAGTTATGTGACACCTAGTTCTATTTATAAGTTTTTCTGAGAAATGTCAAATACAATGCTATAACCAGCTTACAAAAAGACAATTAAAATAACTTATGGACATGTCAAACTCTTGTCATTCGAAATATTTTAGCATTTTTTTTAAATTTGAGGATTGTTGGCTCACCCTGTAAGCTGTAAGAGAAATTACATTGCTAAAATTGTTTTAAGAAAAAAAAATATCGTCATGCTTCAACCGAAATGCTTTTGCTTATTTTGTTTGGTATCCCTTTAGTCATTAAAAATAAATCTGAAAACCGGAGGTTGATGTCATTTTTCATATAAAAAAAATGTCAACTAAGTCTTCTCATTCACAGTGACTTTCGTATTCAAGAAGTAGAGGCTGGTGCTCAGAAAGTGTTATTTTTGCTATAACTTAATAATGAAAAATGATATCAACCTCCGGTTTTCAAATTTATTTTTCGTGACTAAAAGCCTACCAAACAAAATGAAAAATTTCGGTTAAGGAATAACGATGTTTTGTATCTGTATCTGTAAAAGTTTGAAGGGTGGTTGACCCCACAGCAGTTATGCTATAATTCGCCCATTGTGCAACCTTCTGAGGTTCAAAACTTCCTTCTAGCTCGTCATCCAGCCTACTTCCTTGAAGTAGGCGATAATGTCGCCTGAATTGAATTCCCTCATACTGGCCTGTGCTCGCCGAATACATGAAACCGGAAATGAGAGAGTGTCTGACATTCACAAAGAATCTGCTTGTTCACATCCTCTACAAAGTGGGGTGTTAGACAGACCCAGTCTATGGAGGTGTTTTCGTAGGTGGCAGTGACCAGTCAGAATACCCGTGGCTGTTCGTAGGTTCTGCCTGTTCATAGTCACGAATTTTTTGGCTACTTTGCTACCCGGATACTGTAGCAGTGCCTTGGCAAGCCTGCAGCCTTCTGCGTAGTGCCATATACCCTTAAACTTATTAAGGGAGTGTTCCTTTAATAGGTCGGCCGTCGCTGACGCCGATCGACCAATGAAAGTACCAGATCCCGAGAGTTTGTGGGAGGCTGCCTTCCTGGCTAGTGAGTCTGCAATATAGTTTCTTTTCGATTTCTCATGGCCCTTGATTCAGCCTAAAGTGACCGTGTTGTTGTTACAGGCTTCGATTAAGGCCATGTGATATTCTAGTACCAGGCCTGATGTAATGCGTGGTCTATTCAGGGCTGGATGTATATATTATAACCTGTGGTTTTCCTTTTGGTAATCTCTTTTGCAGCGATGCAGATAGCAGTAAGCTCTGTTTGAGCAACACTTGCATTGCAGCCCATTGCCCATTTTATGTTTAGATTTAGGAATCTGGAAAAATTCCACATCCTGAGCCCACATTGGATTTAAACCCATCTGTGAAGATGCGGATTGCGCCTTCTCCCAATGGGTCTTGTGCGTTGTTTTCAAAGATTACCTTGGGCCTGTTGAAGGCATGTCGCGGTGGAATCGAGTCTGTATTGGCCTGCAGCAGTGGGACCTCCCTGAGGGCCTCATGCCACAAGTTACGTCTCAGTTTACCAGATCCTACATCAGGTTGTATACTGGTAGAGCGTAGACATGTCATGGTCATCAAAACAACCTCTTTGATGTGTATGTCAAGGGGAGTGAGACCGAGGATTACCTCCATAGCTCTTGTTGGTGTCTCCTATTGCCTCCTATTGTGTTGAGGCTTGCTGTTCTTTGGATTTGATTCAGTTTACGGACGACTGTCGGCTGGTTTGCTTTAGCTCCCCAGGCAATCGCGCCATACGTCAACATAGGTCTGATGATGTCAGTGTAGATCCAGCGACCATGGGTGACATTCCCCAGGTGCGGCCGATGGTTCTACGGCAATGCTCATAAGAAATATATGCTTTTTTAACTACTTTCTAAGTGAGAGTTCCACGTTAACTTACTGTCAAAGGTGACCCCTAAATATTTCACCTCTGAAGAGAAATTAAGTTTGGTATCTAGGAGCTTTGAGGCTTGATGTTTTGCAAGCTTCCTTTTTTACGTGAAAAGAACCATCTCCGTCTTTTTTGGATTTATTGACAGTGAATGGTCTCTGCACCACTGTTCTAAGATATTGAAGGCCTCCCGCATTAAAGCGCAGAGTGTCTCCTCGAATCTTCCTGTTAGCAGAATCACTAGGTCATCTGCATATGCTATTGTGTAGAAGCTGCTATCGTTGAGGCGGCTGACCAAGGAGTCTAAGACCGTGTTCCACAGTGTTGGCGATAGTACCCCTCCCTGTGGACAACCTTTTACAACCAAGCCTCTGATGGTTACATCATCTACACTGATTTTTATTGCTCTTTTTGAGAGCATGTTATATATCCAGCCATTTATGGTTTGGGGGATATTCTTGTTGGAAAGTGCATTTGTTATTTTAGGACAGGTGGTTCTATCGAATGCGCCTTCTATGTCTATGAATACACCCAGAGTGGACTGCTTTTTTTTAACGATCTCTCAATGCAGCCCGCTACGAGATGAAGAGCCAAATCGGTGGATTTCCCTAGAGTGTATGCATGTTGATTTGGATGCAGTGGATTCTGTGTTATCACCACATCTCTTATGTATCGTTTTCACAGCCTCTTCAAGGTCTTCATTGGAAACGATGTGAGGCTAATGGGTCGATATACTTTTGGGATGGAATGGTTGATTCTTCCTGGTTTTGGTATGAATACAACTTTAGCTTCTCTCCAACCTTTTGGCTTTAGCTTCTCTCCAACCTTTAGGAATTTACCTCAGTGCCTGTGAGGATCTGAGGATTCCTACCAGGTGTGGCATTAGGTCATCCAGGCCCCACTGAAGTAGGGCTGGATAAATGCCGTTCGTTCCTGGGGATTTAAAGGGGGAGAAGCCTGGGGTGGCCCACCTCAGTCTGTCCGCATCGACGATCTGTCGTGATATACACCAGTCATCGTCCGTCGGGTAGTGATTCTCCTCATCCTCCCAGGCTGTCGTATTTCTGGAGAAAGGGAAGTGAGTTGACATTAGTAGTTAAAGGCTTTCCTTTAGGTTGGCAGTTTTTGTGCCATGTTCTCTGGTTAGTACACCGATATGACGGTGGGGATCTTTTGAGAGAGCTTTTTGGAGGAAATCCTCGATTTCCTCGCAATAGATTCTCCATGCTTCTCTTTGCTTTTGTCTAATGACTTTTATACTCCTTGACGCGAGACTTGTATGAGTTCCAACCCTCTTTGAGTCTGGTTCTTTTAGCCTTATTAAAAGATTTCCTCACCGTCCCCCTGAACTGGTCAATCTCATGGTACCACCACGAGGTGGAGGCTCTATCAAGATCGACCCGCGGTGGTCCGACATCGAAATATCGTCGGAGATTATATTCGAAGTGTTAGTAGTAGATAGGGTAATATCTATTCGCGTTTGACTACGAGAGTTAATAAAAGTTGGTTCAATACCTCTATTTAGAATACAGAGATTCTTGTTAGTTATATAATCATCAAAAAAAAATTACCTCTAGTGTTAATATTTTTGCTGCCCCAGCTTACGTGGTGGGAATTTGAAACGCAGCCTATTACCAGTTCAAGCTTCTGGGTGATACAGTGTTCCACAAGGTCCTCCAACTCCTTAATTGGTGGTGGTTTAGCTGCGTCTGAGGGGAGGTATGCGGATGCCAGTATTAACTTTCTTTTGACCTTTCTGTGCATATTCAACCTTCACTACCGTTAGGTAGGAGGACGAAAAATGCGTCAGTGAGTAGGTCTTAAAATTTCTAGAGACGTATATGTCCGCCCTAGGTTGCTGATTGCTTGGGAAGCTGAAAATTAATCCTTTTGGATTATTTGTACCCATGATTTTGGTTTGTCTTATCCAGGGTTCTTGGATAAGTGCTATTGTGTCCTGCATCACATCCAGGTGGCGGCATAGTGTTGCCGAATCCGAAACCACCTTTTTGTGTAGAAGGTTACACTAAATAAATCTTACCTTTTCATTGTCCATCTCTGCTTGATGGTGGTGAGATGGGTTATGATTTATTTTAGGCCATCTCCACTTCTTCACTTGGAGGTGGGTTGACGTCGCCTGTATCCTGGCTTAGAGCTATTAATTCTGCCAGGAGACTGTCGGTCGCCATCTTGGAGGATGGTCTCCGCAGAAGCAACAGCTCCTTTGGGTTCCTCTGATGGGAGAGGGGGGCCCGTGCTCGATCTCCTCCGTTCCGGGTCGAGTTTCTTTGTTTTAACAATCAATGAGGTGAACGCGTCGCTCATCCTCATTGATCGTTTTTCTAGGACTCCCATTTCCTCGTCTCTTATGCCAAAGACGAATAGGTGTCCTTTGGGATTGACCTTCGCTTCGTGGTGGAAGGAAAAACATGCATCCTCCCGAATATCTGGGTTTTGTTTGCCGCGCGCCGCACATCCTATTTGTCACCCAGGTCAGCGTGAGATTCGCTAGGGACCCAGAGGGTAGCTTTTGTCAGCTGGGAGAGGTGTGTTCCTTAGCCACTCTAGCGTTTCGTCATTATCGCAAAGAGCGACCATGACCTAAAAGTAGATGGCTTTTTCTGACTGCCAGAGGCGGAGATAAGGGTTTCGTTCAAAGCCTCCATTAGCTGTCTTTTGACAAGGTCTCCATTATCGGTAATTATTTTACCGTATGGATCGGCCTTATCTATAATAGCTACCCGTAAAGCTCTTTGCTTTAGCATCCATCCGTATCCCCTTTTTTCTGGAAGAGTTTTCCTTCGAGATGTTGGAGCGGATGCGCATCTTTTATTGGGGGAAGGGGGTGGCGACGCGATCCGGGCCTCTTGGAGGAGGAACTGCGATCCTTGCATTTTTGGCGCTGACGCCAGTTTCAGATAGGGAGGGGCGAGTGGCGCTGGTGGTGTCTGTAGTGACGCCAGCCTGCTGCCTCGCTTTCCTCCTTCTCTTGGCCTCAACACCGCAGATTCTTTTACCTCGACGGTGCTGCTTTGGTGTTGGAGGTGTGCGTTCTCGCTCATCCTCCAGTTTTTAATTTTTTTTCTGTTGGTCCATTCTGATCCCACGGGTAGCTAGGGAAATGTTTGTCGTCTCTGGCAGAGCCCCGCATGCTAGGGAAAGGCTGTTTCCAAGGGGGTGTCACCTGGTACCCCCAGGGGGACGTTCACGGTCGCATTCCCTGCGGCCATTCAGCCGTCGGCACGTTCCTCACACCTTAGCTTAGGTTGTTGGAGTGTCATTTGGTTGGTCAACACTGCTGTCACTGATGATCAACAGCGTTAACGTATCCAGCGGTGCCACGTGGAGGCAGACACTCGATGGTTGCATTTCTCCATTGGACTGCAGAAAGCTACCTACAAGCAGACAAGCAAGCCAGCAAATAAGCAAACCAACTACAAAGCAATGGCCAACTTACAACCAACCTCGCCATCATAACGATGTTATATTATTCTCAAAACAATTTTAGCAACGTAATTTCTCTCAATTTTTCTAAAAATATGCCAAAATATTTCGAATGATAAAAGATATCAGTTTGCGGTTTTGACAGGTCAATAGGTCATCTTATTTGTCTTTTTGTAAACTGATTATAGTTTTGCATTTGCAATTTCTAAAAAAAATTATAAATAGAGCTAGGTGTCACATAACGCCCTCTATTGGCCAATTTAAAAGTTAAATGTAATATCGTTTTTTGTTTCTGAAATATGCCTCTAATACTCCTTGAAGTGAGTCTACGTTTGTAAAAACCGGTTCAGACATATGGAAGTTACAGTCCTTTTGATGTCAAGTGACGGAATGCGCCACCTAGCGGAAATTAACGTGCTTTAAACGGTTTTTATGCCCGATTTGGTTATAAGCATGTTTCCCCTAATTTTAGGACAAACGGTTTCCGAGATACGGCTGGTAGCCACCCTTACCTGATCACCCTGTATATAAAGAAATTAAGAAAGTGGATACTATTTTGATTTATAAATATCAAGGGTTCTACTTACAACCTCTATTTTGTTGACAATGAATAACTACTTCTGTTGCCAGAGACATCGACATATATTCAATTACTCTTCCCCGGATATCGTAAAAATAAATTAGAAATTCTAAACTAGAAATAATACATCTTGTACTAGAAAGCTGCAATTACGCCGAGATATTATAAAAGGGAAGGTGTGAATTGATAAAAAGGTTAAGTAAAGTTAGATTGCTGTCACCATATATTTAATACTACTATACTACTACATCTAGTAGTGTTGCATATCAAGAGAGACAGAAACTGCATTCTTCTACCTCACTTATACATGCTAGATCTGTTGTGTGCATGCGTTGCGACTGTAGTGGGGAAGTGAGCAAGGGCAGTCCATTCTCGGGCATGCGTATAACATTTCAGGTCTAAATGACGGGAGACATACGTATAAATGTCTACACTGTTGGGTCGTAATTCTTTTGCAAATCCCTACTAGCAATATATAGGAGTATTAAATATATTGTAACATGCAAAATATTTTCCTACAATATATTAAAATAAATTGGTAATTGGTAGTTGTAATAATAAGAATTATAGTACTTTGTCCACGATCCGTTCGTAATAATTTGGTAGGTATTATTAACAATTCTAGGTTCAAAATTTATAAATTTCTGGAGTATCTCAAATAATCCGTGTGACCTATAGAGATAAGCGATACTATGTAAGGTATTGATAAATACCATGGACGTTCACCTGTCCCATCCATGTTCCATATATGTCTCCAGGGCTAAATTTATACCTTTTAAGAACATTTTCTAGATTGCTGAAGAATCTTGCTACATTGGTTTTGTTGAAGCTAGTGGTCCTAGACAGGCTGGTGGCTTCAGACAGCTCAGAATTTCTTGATAAAAACGATGTAAGCCATCTCATATAGAAATTCTAAGTATAATAGTCGTAGAAAAAATAATTTAGATTACGTTAGTTAAACTCAAAATTTACTTCTTCTTCGTGATTATAAATATTTGGTCTTTGTCAAAAGGATCTACAGTTCAAATTTAATCATTCGATAATTAGGCAACACATTTCACATATTTCTAATATAAAATTTTCTTGATGCTATATGAATTCTCCTTGAGATAACAGTAATTACACAAGTACATAAAGTTGATAATAAAATTAAATTGGGCACGAAACAAAATATTATAATACCTATGGAAGTCGCACTCTCCAGGGAAAAGTAATTCAATGTATGTATCTCAAGTAAAGTAGTTCATTTTTCCTCTAAAAAAAGGGTTAACATTTGGGTTTGAAAATATTTAGTTTCAATGTAGAAACTATGTACAAATTAATTCGGTAGATTATTATTTATCTGATGACGCTAAGTTGAAGTATATTTTTCCAGATGGGTGTTTGAGATTAATTTTTCTTCATATTTTTATGCCAAGTAAATTTCAGTTGTGAAAATGTATAGGCACAGTTGAATTGTACATTTCAGAAGGCAGTATAGTTTATACTTAAAACTGTGATTATTACAATATAGTATCGATTGTAAAATTTTATCTTTAATGTTTCTTGTAGGATAAGTTAGAGTTAGGTATCAATATACCCGATTTTAGGTAAAACTTTTGTAGATGTGTTTTATTAATGTATCATCGTCAACATGAAACGTTTTAACCAAAAAGAAGAAAGTATCAATCAATTTTTATACTGTATTTTTGAAGTTATATTTCTTTTGTCGCGTTTGGGAAAAATGAAGAAAGTGAATTTTTATGATGCGTCGGCACACCGACATGTGAAAAAGCGACACCACGAAGTTGGTTGGTAAATGTCGAGTTTTATTGGTTACTTGATAACTACATTCAAGTGTGTGTATGTGTGATTTAACATTATATATGGTAGTGAATCAAAGTTTATAAGTAAAAAAAGTTTATAGATTTGAGGTTAATTGTCAGAACATAATATTTTTATTTGTTTACATATTATACACTGAGTTTCAAAAAGTCTGCAATATGGAAAATTAATATATTATCCAATTGTCAGAAAATTTTATTTTCGATAAAAATTGGTACAGTGAGTGAAACTGGCATTTGAGTTGTTAAAATTTTAATTTTGTATACGGTTTATAGGGGAGAACGAAAAATTGGAATTTTGATCAAGAGTAAACTACCCTTATTTTCGACATTATCATAAAAGTTGTTTACTATCAAAAATAATATTTAGATTTGAAATCACAGCCACTTACGCAAAAAATGTTTACCCCATTTTTCATGGCTCTAGCCTCATAAAGAGTACTAGTGTGTTATATACAGCTTAGTTTTTATATTATACATGTCATTCTTACATTTTTGACTAAAACTTACTCTGAATTTCTGTACATTTCGTCCCCCACATAATATATGATGCAGTGTTATATTTATTTGACAAGACCCAATATGTCACCTTATTTCATGAGACAAGGTCAATTAACAATCACGTGAACGAATAAAATATTCTCATGCCCAAAATATTACAAGTGGTGTCTGGACAATTTCGGAAGTAAGAGAGTGGATTGATCGTTTAGTAAACCTGTTGACACACATATATTATTGACTCAATACAGGGTGCGTTATATCATTTTTTATCAATTTATTTCACGTAATGGAACACACTGTATATGGACTTTCCCACCTGGAGCTTCTCCAAGTCTATTGTAGAAGTCCTTTTTATTCCATCGAATTTTGACCAGTTTGGTATTTTCTAATAAACACATTATACTGTTCATGATTAGCTTCTAGCCATGAGCTTTTCTTCGGCTTTTGTCAGGCATCTATGTCTTGAAAAACTTTCACATTCATATAGAATGAGTTTTGAAGTTTCTTCTACTTCCTGACAGAATCAGCGTAGGGGGCTATCCGCCAGTTTCAGCAAACGCATGTGCCTGTTAAGTCTGTTGTGTCCTGTTTACGACTATCCTCATGGTGTTTCTTTCTTGCTTCATCAGATACTCTGTTAGTTTTGGCGTCGGACCAGGTAAGAATTCGCCTACCTCAATCCTGTTGATCTTGTCCACCATTGTTGAGACTTTGTTAGTGCTCATGTAATCATATGCGCCTATATCGTTGTTTTTGATGAGCCACTGAAGGGTTCTGGTCCGTTTAGAGCCTTCGATGCGCTTTCTCTGGCCAGTAGATCTCGCTCTTCGTTCCCTTTTTATCCACTGTGGAGCTACCCACGTAATTGTGAGCTTGTTTTTGCTGCCCATTGCTAGCAGGATTTTTATGTAATCCCAGACCAGCCTTGAATTGACTTCTATTGCGTTTATCGCTTTGATGGCCGATTGGCTGTCTAACAACATGGCAATGTTTTTTCTTTTCATCCTTTGCCTGATGATTTCGTTTGCTCCGCAGTGGATGGTTTTATATGATGATGTCCACTATTTATTTCATGTGTATTACTCTCAACACTCTGGTGTTAATAGTGGAGCACACCATAGGGTTACTTGACGAGACATTGGCGTTTATCTGTCTAAAACGCCATTGGTCGATGTGACGGCCCGGGGGTTTAATAAGAAAAACCCAACCTATAAAGAATTAAATAAATAAAGTTAGTTTGTTTCTAAAAATCTTCCTGAAACATTGTAGCAAACTGCCCCAGATTAAGAGAAATATTTCTCATTTCTTTTGCCATAAACGGAGCTTCTTCGGTTTTTGAGCCGTGTTGTAGACAAGTTCAGCTTGGATTGGTGGCCCATATTTCCAACCTCCCTGCTCATAATTATTGTTTTAACATTTTTTTCAAACCTTTATTTCGGTACCATCTGATCGGATGGCATTCAGAATATAGGAACATTCTCTAACTTTTTGTAGCTTAGGATATTTGGATCCATGTTAGCTTGTTATAGGCGTTGTCATTTTAATGAGCCCGTACGTGGCCGCCCTAGCCTCCGCCTGGAAATATATCGGTAGTGGCGTTAGGTTCAGTAGAGCTGCTGTCATGGCGCTCGTAGCACTTTGTCATTTTTGTCTTTATATGTTATTGAGGACCTGTGTAATGATCCCGACAGGACAGTAGTGTTAAAAGGACATTAGCATAGAAATAAGATTTAAATTAGGTTAATATTAATTACAATATTTAGCGAGCGTTGATCTAGGAAGGTCAATGTTAGATATGCGTGGAGCACGTTCTAATTAAAAATGTAAACATCACGCTCAACTAATAGACGAAAGTCAGGCATGCGGGCCACTGTCCGAAACGCGTCCTATAAATTAAAAGTGTAACGAACCAAGCATTCATTCATTTATTATTATTCTGAATATGTTAAATGGTATATGATATTATATTTGTGTAATTTTAAATATATTAAAGCCCAGTGATTTTTTAAAAGTGATGTCGTTTATTCAACCCCCGAAGAACGGTTACTAGGTAAGTGTTTTCCTCAAAGATATAATGGCTTCATGGTTATCGTAATTTATACGAGGGGCACCTACTGAGTAAAAACCACACGTGCTCTGTCTTTGGCCACCATACTACCGACCTGTAGGTTACCATGGGTCTTATAACTCGGGTGTACATACATAGAGTTATTTTTGGGGTAAGAATTTTTTCTACACATTCTCCTACATGTTTTAAATGAAAAATGTACATTTGTTTCCCACTATGCAAATAAATATTACAGTTATGGTAATTCAACATCACATTGTGATAATGTTCTTCCTTTTTTCCTCTTGTTTTCATCACATGCACATCTATACAACCGCTTATGCCCAGCTTGTGGCTGTTAACATTTGTTATGTTTTATTTTAACTTCTCAGCGATGTTAAGGCGCTGCCTTTTTACATTACTGTGATGTTACTAGAACTTCCTCAAAAGGAAGTCTTTATAACGAACTAAAAACAACATTTCTGGTACATTCTGAAATGGCGTTTAACATCTTGTCGATGTTAATGCAATGTCTAAAAAATAACATCTTATCAATGATCTAAATGCGACATTTCAAAAACAATACAGTGTATTCTCGTAGATGTTGTATGGACATTACATAAACCTCTAAATAATATACCTCAAACATTCTGGATGACATCCTATAGATGTTTCTGTGCCTAATCAGCAAATACAGGGTGAACAACTAAGAACGCCGGCTGTCGGCCATATTTAAAAAAATAGTCATAGTACAACTTTAAAAAAATACCTTCGGGAAAATGACCCTGAAAAATCGCTGGAAAATATTTTTGAGTTCCTAAAATATCTCCTATGGGGTGGAATGGACACTTAAAAACATAATACTGTGATTATCTCCAAAAAAGACATACTAAACGTATCCTAGAAATACAATGTTTGATATATTGTTGAGATTATGAAAAAATGTAGTTAGGGACTTTTTGTCTGTATTCTTCAAGTGAGGGGCGGGGGAAGGTTCAACCAAACAACAAATGTCGTAACACTTTTTTTTTAATCAACATCCATGTTTTTAGCTTCATTTGAAAGAGTTTTTCCTTTTTAATAAGAAATGCTTAACAAAAATAACAAAATTGGGCAATTTTGTCAACGCTTTGTGAAAAAGTCCACAATTTTCCCATTTTTCTCGGAAATTTCAAATGTAATGAGGTATTTTTTAAATCCTGATGAAAAGGGGTTAAAAAATAGGAATCTATTCCAAGATATAAGATTTACAATATCAAATATAAAAAAATGCTTCAATTTACATTTGAAATTTCCTAGTGGATACAAAATTATCTAATTTTGTTATCAATCTTATTAAACAGAAAAACTTTGAAATGCAGCTAAAATCATTAATATCGGTTAAAAAACGAAAAAGTTATACATTTGTTCATGTTTGAACCTTCCCCATTATTTGAAGAATAATGGCAAAAAATCTCCTTAAATAAATTTATTCATAATCTCATCAAGATTTCAAAAATTGTATTTTTAGGACACCTTTAGTATGTTTTTTGGAGTATTATGTTTTCGAGTGTTCATTCCACCCCTAGCGGATATTTTAGAGACTGCAAAATATTTTCCAGCAATTTTTCAGGATCCCTTACCTAAAGGTAATTTTTTTGAAAGTTGTACCATGATTCTCTCCTGAGATGTGGCCTACAGTCGTTCTTAGTTGTTCATCCTGTACATTTAAAATAAAATAGCAAAAAAATAATAAAGGATTTAAAACGTTTATTTACTATTAATGAACAGTGCAGTAAATTTGAAAAAAACAGGTACAAAATTAGAAAAATAAATATCTTGTCCAACAATTCAACCTAAAAAAAAATTGTGTAAGCATATTACATAACAAGTCTGGAAAGTGGAAACTATTGAACACATTCAGTTACCACAACGTAACATACTTTGAAACTGAATTAATAAAGTTTAACGGATACACATACATTACAGCTAGTTTACAGAAAATTTATTAGAATAGTTTTTTCATTATATTAAAACTAATAAAAATTTTACACCATAAATATTTAATGAAACATTACGTTACATCAACAGAAATCCAATCTGATTAATGAAAATTCTATCGTTTACTTATGGTTACTTTTTTCGAGTGCCTCAACCATTCCATAACGTATACTTCAAAATCCTTATCTGTGAAATATTTGAAGGTGTTCTGAACAACAGCTAATAAAACAATTAGGTACTTTAGATCAAATTGTGCCCATGGAGACCTTTGATCGATCACCATAAACTACATCAAACTTGATTTTCAGCCAATTGACTGGGACCCAATTTCCATAAGTTACATGCGGGGTTCTTCAAAGGAATGATAACATATTTTATTTCAAGAAGTGACTTTTCATGATTTATCTTCTATTCCTTGCCTCACTCCATTTGGCAGGTAAATTCAGGTGTGCTATGAAAATTCATACTTCTTTTCTTTATAAAATAATATACTATTCTCATTTTGTTATTTTCATCCTGGAACAAATTGTATATTAACATCGTGGAATTGTAACTTAATGAAAACTAAGCATTATTAATACACTGTTTACAAAAAAAACTACTTATGAAGAAGAGATATGAACACATTATCAAGTTAAATGAGTTTATAATTAATTGTATCCAATTGAGTATCCAATAGCTGTGCTTCTACAATAATAAATAATTGAATGCTGTTTGTTGACTGGAGCATTCAGTATCATAAGTTACATATTCTTCAACTAGATTAATATAGGTACCATTGTAAGGGACAAATGCAGCTTATTTATTGTGTTCAGTGAATTTTCAAATGGAAATGAGCTTTTTGACAAAAATTTCTGTTTTTAAAGTCTTAAACAGTCTCTAATTGTTCACAGGAATTGTTAGTAATAATGTTAAAATTTTCTAAACCTGCAAAACTATATTGATGGCTAAGACTACTACTACTAAAAAAACTAAAACTAGAGATACTTGATTCAATATTTTTTGTACTGTTTATTACAATGTTTGTATCAGACTATCTGAAATAATTACTCCCCTTTCATTACATAATTACCAACTATTTGTTTTTTATTTTATTTGTATAAGTAGCTTCGGAAACATCTTGAACATTGAAAATGTTTTCTTCTAGATTTAAATATCTGCGAACATATGAGCATGTTTTATTATTAATAATAATATCTACCCTATTGCAATATCAAGTTTTTTGTAGGGTATAATGCATATCTAGGATTTGAAATATTGTGAATTGTTTTCAAAATATACTTACTAGGTAACTAAAATATTTTAAAAATTGAAAAAAACCCTTATTTTGTGATATAATGTTAGTGTACAATTCCGCCACATGGAATTTCAATGTATAATAGACGACTAAAGTATTGAATGAGTATTAAGTTCTAATAATTATGATTTTGGAATAGGTACTTACCGATAACAATTGTTGTTCGTCCATTATAACTAAGTATATAATCTGTAGCTCAGTAGGAACTAACGAAAACGAAGACCACTTTATTCAAGTGCTACTTGCAAAATATGTGCTTCCTGCAAATAAAATATAACTATAACACATTACTGAAAACCATCCGCCATTTCATGCTTGTCATTTTTGTTTCCACAGATAACTACTGTATGTTTCGTTCATCAGTTCCTCTTCTGTTTTCTTCTTTTTTATGTTGCTGTGATGTTTAATATGAGATATTACAGAGCGTTTTATGAAGTAACGTCGTACAGACGTAATAAGTACGATGTTAATAAAAATTATTTCGAAAGATATAAAAGTAACTGCTACATGTGATCATCTTAGAAACATGTTAATTTGTAATATTACAGTAACGTTCTGTATGTGACATTAGTGAGAAGTATACAAATTAACACCGTATGAATGTTTCCTATAGGTGTTTTTAAATGAAACTCTTGGTCTCTAGTTAATTCCACAATATAATAAAATTTATAGAAAATTCTAAAAAATTGACAATTGTTTCGATAAATCAATATCATCGTCAGAATGACAGATGTTACATTTCATTTTATGCCTACCTGATGTTTAGTAGTTATTTTTGGCTAGACCAAGAAGTAACCTAACTTGTGATTGGCTTAATATATGTTTATAGAAAAAAGAAGAAGATGTGATATTACAAATATTGAAGCTTAGATATTATTAGCCCTATGGTGATATCCTGGATATCATTTTTCCAATTAAGATCAGTATAACTGTGCAATGATATAGATAACCAGGAAAACTATATCTGCTGATCTTTACTATAATCACTTAAGAAGACAGTTTATTAGTGGAGAACTCCCTAGATTTAACTGTTCATTGACAACTTCATATTGTGGGTTTCTTAAATGTCTTCTAATTTCCAGTTCTTCAAGGAAATCCAGTTCTTGTTTCTTTTCACAAATATGCAGCACTTCTAGTTCTGTGTTAGGTGTCAATGAATTATTGGTGTCAAGTAGATGTTTTGCGTAGTGGGATTTATCTGGTTGTTTTAACGTGTATGCTCGTAAGTGCTCACTGTATCGTATTTCAAAATTCCTTAGGGTCTGACCCAAATAGACAGCATTACATTCTGGACATTTGAGTTTATATATACCTGACTTCTTTAATAGTGGTATTTTTGTTTTTACATTTAACAATTTTGTAAAGAAGTCAGGTATATATAAACTCAAATGTCCAGAATGTAATGCTGTCTATTTGGGTCAGACCCTTAGGAATTTTGAAATACGATACAGTGAGCACTTACGAGCATACAGGTTAAAACAACCAGATACATCCCACTACGCAAAACATCTACTTGACACCAATCATTCATTGACACCTAACACAGAACTAGAAGTGCTGCATATTTGTGAAAAGAAACAAAAACTGGATTTCCTTGAAGAATTGGAAATTAGAAGACATTTAAGAAACCCACAATATGAAGTTGTCAATGAACAGTTAAATCTAGAGAGTTCTCCACTAATAAACTGTCTTCTTAAGTGATAATTGTAAAGATCAGCAGATATAGTTTTCCTGGTTTTCTATATCATTGCACAGTTATACTGATCTTAATTGGAAAAATGATATCCAGGATATCACCATAGGGCTAATAATATCTAAGCTTCAATATTTGTAATATCACATCTTCTTCTTTTTTCTATAAACATATATTAAGCCAATCACAAGTTAGGTTACTTCTTGTTCTAGCCAAAAATAACTACTAAACATCAGGTAGGCATAAAATGAAATGTAACTTCTGTCATTCTGACGATGATATTGATTTATCGAAACAATTGTCAATTTTCTAGAATTTTCAATAAATTTTATTATATTGTGGAATTAACTAGAGACCAAGAGTTTTGTTTAAAAACACTAATATGAGCATATTCCACGAAAAAAGGGTCGAGGCAGTTAATTTCATTTCCTATAGGTAGTTACTAAAAAGAGGTTCATAGGATGTGTATGTAACTACGAATTCAAGTATTACTGTGTACATCAAAAATATGTTTTATTTACATGACATGGATGTTAATAGAGTTGGTAATAAAATTAAGACATCTAAGAGATATCTTATTAACGTTTTAAATAAACATCACGAAAAGTCTCTAAAAAGAACATCACAAAAAAGACTTGTTATGTTTCTTGTTTAGTGGGTAGTTATATTCCGGAGAACGATGTGCCATGAGTATTTTTGGTCAAATATGACTTCTAGGTATATTTTTCCTCTTGGGCATACGGAATTTCCACCTTGTTCAGTATTAGTGGTCTTAGTCCATGTTGCAGTCTTTTCTTTGTAAGATTAACAACATTGATTTTTTGTGGATTTACTGCTAGACCCTCATTATTACATCACTTGTCCACAATATTTATAGCGCTTTTAGTCTGTTCCCTATTGATCCCCGTACATTTCCCTTTTATGACTATTACTAAATCATCAGCTTATCCTAGGCCGTATATGTCCTTGGCGTCTAAATCATGCAATAGGCTGTCCTTTAGACAGCCTAAATAAGTGGCGATAGTACCCTCTTTGAGGGCATCATTTACCCGATTTAGCTACCAGGGTAGCCTCGATTAGGGGTGATAACGTTTTCTCTAGGCAGGCTTTTATACATGTACAGCTTTGTGGCACTCCTCTGCTTTTTGTGCTCGAGTGATTGATAAGGATAATCCGTTATTGAATGCACCCTCTATATCAAGAAATACAGCTATTGCATTTTCCTTGTCATCCAAGGTCTTTGATAGTAGTCTGTTTAGGTCATCCAGTGCACTTCCGTTTACTTTCCTGGTTGGTATGCACATTAACGATTACTAAAGGGTTGTATTTTTAGTACTTCGTTTCTTATGTATTTATCTACCAGTCTTTCTAATGTTTTATATAAGAATGTTGATAGACTCATTGGTCTGTAGGCTTTGTGTGTGTTGTCTTTTCTCGATTTTGGGTAGATAAATGACTTTTACCCTTTGCCATAGATGTGGTATGTATCGACAAGATATGCAAGCCTTAAATATGCGGCATAAGTGTGGAGTAAATTAGTAATTCCAGTTTTTCTTGGAACAATAACCAGTATTATTCAGGGAACTTGTAAGGTTTTAATTTTTTTATGGCCCATCTAATCTTATTGTGTCTGGTTATGTTTGTTGCCAGTTTCCAGTCATTTGGAGATGGGGCTAATACCCTCGCCTCCCTTTGCTTACTATTGGTTACCGACTGGTTAAGAATTTCTGCTACCGGAAAGTGAACTTAAGTAAGCAGTATTAAGCTTTCCTACCTCATATATACACCTAGGCGACACCTACATATTACCATAGTGATATTTTATTGAAAAATTTGGTCTAATCTTTTTTTTGTACTATGATATCGATGCTCGTTGAAGATCGTTTAAATGTTTACTACTTTTTTGTACAAAGTCGATATTTCACTCTTTATATATGTATATAATAACTATCAGAAAGGATTACTGGAAGAAAATAATTAAAAGAACTAATTCATTAATGCTAAAAAATTAAATAATACAAATCTACAACTCTACACTTTAACCATAGTGTTACATTTAAGGAAAGTCCTAATATTTATACGTATTAAATATAAATAAAACCCAAATTACGAAAATGTTAAGAAACTTGAATAATCATTCATTGAATACCGTAAAACGGGGTTACATGGAACCCCCGGGTTACATTGAACAATTTTGCAATGAAGATTATATTTTTCTAGTTGGCCTGCATTTTTTTGGGACCGATATATTTTTTTGAGGGTTGCAAATATGTTTTTCTTGGACTTCCTGATAAAGTTTGTGGCATGTTCTCAAAATTAACGAAAAAAAAAATTGTTTCTGAAATAAAATGTTTAAAAAAAATCTCTCAAACTTTGGTGTGCAACCGGCGATATGCAAAAGATATCTTCTCATAACTAATTTTCCACGATACTAGTACCTATTTGAACCTTGATTAGGGTTCTGAAATATTTTTAATTGATTAATACAACAAATATGTCAATTTATTTGGGAACATGGGGTAACATTGAACAGCAAGATTCAATGTGCTCGGGCGGCGAGTTCTATGTAAATATTATTGTCTGGCGTTTCCTACCTAGTTTTGAATCAATTTCGATCAGTATAACATTGGTTGGCTTGGCGGTAGGACATTGTGAGTTTAGGAAATTCAGTTGTGGTGCAGTAGTGCAGTGCGACAATCTCATTCCAAAATCCGTGATTACGTTAGAAAGTTGGGTAGTCGATCATATAAAAATTACACCTCGGATACTGTGGAAC
The DNA here is from genome assembly GCA_963921935.1 of Galeruca laticollis. Lineage (NCBI taxonomy): Eukaryota > Metazoa > Arthropoda > Insecta > Coleoptera > Chrysomelidae > Galeruca > Galeruca laticollis. The sequence goes on from OY998178.1 coordinate 126,740,359, forward strand.
GAGCAATCCACGAAATGAAAACAAAAAAGTTGTCACTTTCAAAGGCGTCGAAAAAATATAAAATCCCAAAAGGAACATTAAGCCACAAACTAAACAACAAAAAAATAAAGGACGTCGGAAGGACCACAGTTTTAAACAACGACGAAGAAAAGACACTGGTCAAGATGTTCTTGAAAACCGCTGAATGGGGCTTTCCTTTGACTCACGACGATTTACGACATGTTATGAAAAGCCATTTGGATACAACGGGTAAGACAGTTAAGCAGTTTAAAAATAATTTGCCTGATATCGATTGGATTAAAGGTTTTCTGAAAAAAAAACAGAGAAATAAGTGCATGAAAATTTCAAAATATAAACCCAAATAGAGCATCTTTCACTAGAGAAGTTTTCATTGCATATTTTGATAACCTTGAGCAAAGTCTATACGGAGTTTCCCCCGATTGTATTTTCGATTTTCGATGAGACAAATTTAGCGGATGACCCTGGGTCTACAAGATGCTTTTTTAAAAGAGGGGTGAAATACCCAGAAGTTTATTGTCTCACTCAAAATCGAACATTTCTTTGATGTTTTGTGGAAGCGCTTCAGGAGCTCTGCTGCCTCTGTATGTAGTCTAAAATGCAGAAAACCTTTGGACAACTTGGACAGAAGGAGGATCTGATAAAACCATGGATGGTTCAATTCTGCAACATTTTAAAATTGGTTTACTTCTGTTTTCCTCTATTCCACGAGACATCAAGAAGGAGTCAAATTACTAATCGGGGATAACATGGCGAGCCATTTTTCTGAACAAGTTATCAGACTGTCGGTTGAAAATAATATTCGATTCATATGTTTACCGCCGAATACCACGCATATCGCTCAACCCCTGGATGTCGCGGTGTTCGCACCACTGAAGAAACAATGCCGTGCAATACTCAGCGATTATAAGTTAGCAACGGAATCAACTGGTCTTCCAAAGGAGATGTTTCCAAAACTTTTAAAGAAGCTGATGTTAAAATTCGCAGAAACCGGTGAACAAAACCTTCAAAGTGGCTTTCGGGCAATGGGTATATATCCTTTAGACAGAAATCAAATATTGAAGAAATTGCCTGGTACTGATGATACTGAATCAAATAAAAGTTTCGAAAACAGTTTAAACGACACAGTTATACAATTTCTATAGGGTATTAGGAACAAAAAGAGAACGAGAGCTCAAAAAGAAAAGAAAATTAACATCGCACCGTGAAGGACGTTGCTGTTCACAGTAACTAGTAAAAATTTAAACCATTTTCAACAAACGTCGATATCATAGTACAAATAAATTAAACCAAATTCTCCATTAAAATTTCATTATACCAATTAATATGTAGGAGTCGCCTAAGGTGTACCTTTATGAGACACTATTACTCTTTATGAGGCTAGACCTTGAAAAATGGGATAAAACATTTTTGTTTTGTAGGTAATTTCAAATCTAGTTATTGTTTATAATTCTATACAACTTTCCTGAATAAACTATTTTGATAATGTCTAATATAAGGGTCAAATAATGATCAAAATTCCTATTTTCAGTTCTCCCCTGTAAACCGCTTGTGAATTTAAAATTTATTCATCTCAAATGCAAGGTGTCTTCTATGCACCAATTTTTATCAATAATACAATTTTTTTTTATTGATGCCGCATATTACCTTTTTAAAGCACGCGTCAGCGTGTTTAAATCGAACTTTCAAACACGCGCGTTTTTTAAAGTCCCCATGGTAACAACAACAACTTGAGAAACGTAAGTATCAATGACAACTTTTTTTATTAGTTTTTAAATTGTATATTATCATTGGGAACCAATGTCTTATTTGGTTTTTTCTGCAAAATGTATTTATATATTCATATATACATTGTTTCCCTTTAAATATAAATAAAGAAACTTTTTGATTATTGATCTGACAGCCCGTAACGTCAACTAAAAATAGATACTATTTGACGTTCACGAAACTTGGCTGGGCATCGAGGATGGACTTCCATTTTTTTGTAGTAATAATACAATAATAATATTTTATGATTCCAAAGTGCACCAATAAAAAAAAATAGCGTAAAGTATTCGTGGATAACTGGTCTTTCAAACACTTGCTCTATTTCGAGCACTCGGCTGCGCCGTTGTGCTCGAAAAATCGCGCGTGTTTGAAAGACCTCTTTATCCACTTATACTTTAATATACTATTCTTGACAAATGGATAATAAAAATTATTTCCAAGTGGTGCAGACATTTTGAAAATCAGTGTACATTTTTTGTTTATACTAAAAACTTGTTTTTTTTACAAATACTGGTACACGTGGTGAAATTTCAAAGCTATTTTTGTTTTCTTACCCCAAAGAATTATAACTTCTATTTTTTCAAAAAAAAACAGAGCTGAACAGTATTTTTCTCAAGACGGAACTAATGCATATATTTAACTTCATCATTAGAATAATTTTGTAAAATTTGAAAACTACGTTTTCCTCAAACAGTGTCACAAAATAACCATTTCAGCATCGTTTTTGGTAACATTTTATACAGTTGGGGGCACTGTTTAATTTATGGCCGACAAACTGGCATTGGATACGTGATAAATTTTCTAAAAATTTTGAAGAATTTAAATAATTTAAATAAAACCTATAATATTAAATATTAACTATATATAATTATAACGTAAATCATGATTTATAATGTCAATCGTATGTATTTCAATTTCTAATTTTTCAGCATTGAAATTTTGTCACGTGCAGAACAAATGACAGAATTATGAACGTAAATTGAAGCAAGTCAAAACATAAATACCATATACATATTTTTGTTTAGGTTTTTCAAGTAGTAAATCATTAATTGCATTATCAGTAATATTGCGAAATTCCGGTGGAGTGCATGATAATTCGCTATTTAGTTCCATATTCATAAATTTCGAACTATGTATTAGTAAGTTAATGAACATTCAAATTTAAAACTTCTGTGAACTGTCACTTGTATATGTGAGGGTAACCAACATAAATAAAGAAGCACACAAATTCCTAGTATTGCAATTATATTTTCATGAAAAAAAATTTTGCACGTTCATTATAAAAAAAAGTATGTAAAACTGTTGCACAATGACATTTTGTAGTACTTGTGCTTTGCGTAACTCACCGCTTCGCGGTATCGTTACGCAAACTGCACTCGTACTACAAAATGACTCATTGTGACACTTGGTTTACAATATACTATATCAACAGCTTTTTACTTTTTACGTTTTTACTATCATTGCTTTTGTCCCTTTTTTGTAGCATTGGAAAAGCTGTCTAGTATTATTCACGTTCTCAGATTTTTATTAATTTTTTAGCTAGAATTGCTTTTATCTTTTCTTTAATTATTAACAATAATGTTTTGTTTATTGAATAAAAGTTTATAAATATTTATTATTGAATATGTTTACTGATATCTTAATACATTCTTGACAGTATAAAAATTGATGCTTATAATTTTAAAACTATGTAAACGGAATACAAAATCTAACTTGGGAGGTAGACTTTATTTAACAAATTTCGTCACTTTGATGTGTTTTTATAACAGTTTTTGGACTTTCTTAGAAGAAAATAAAAATTGTTTACTCAAATCTGAAGTTATTTTAATGAAAATATTTGTTTATAAAGATTATATGTATAAAAAGTGGGCTTTTTAAAATTTGTTATATATTTTAAGGGCACATTTCTTTGTTTGTTAATTTATTTTTAAGAAATCGGTAAGTGATAAAATTAATAGAAAAGAGTTGTAGTTATAACGTCAATCGTATAACTGGTGGATAGAATGAAATAATATCTATCTCATCAATTACGAGGTGCGTCTAATAACGTGTAGACGCGTTCTACTACCATCTCTATTTATTTCGAGAATAATAATTTAGAAATAACAGTCTTAGCATCCCTCGAATGAGTAAAAACTGTTTTGAGATACCGAGCGAGAAGGCATTACGACGTTCTGATGAGATCCAATAAGATCGAAACCGGTCAACAATTGCGAATCGTCTGAGATGTCTGTATCGACCAAAAGGTGGATGGACCTCACGTTCTTGTAAGGGGATGTAATTCAATATTTGTCGTTGCATTTACTAGGAAAGTAGTTGTTTTCTCCTCCGAGGAACAGTCAGACTGTTATTTCGCAATTATTATTTTCGAAATAAACAGAGGAGGTATAGTAGAAACCATTTACACGATATTGCTAACAGAATATTTTCGTCTTTAGGTATTATCTTAGGTTGCATTCTGGTGATATGTTGCTAACTCTGTCATATTTGCCTTAAGTCTAGATTTATTATTCTTTCCTATCCACCTTGTACCCACTTTCTTACCCTTGAAATATTGTTTCGATACATTTCTTCGCTAGACGCCCGATAGGCAATGGCGAGCTACAACAACTGGAGAGATCAACATAGATAGATGTGCATCAGATGACTGATATGGCATAAGAAGAAGAAGAATGCATGTGTTTTACCAACTTTTCCTATTATACTTGAACATTTCAACTGTGATTATGTCACTTTTGAGGTTCTTGACTACGTTCTGGATTTATCTCGTTATTTAGTCCTGTTTCCTCCTTTTCGTCTTCCGTCCCATAATTCAACAACTTGTCCAAATACTATCCCTTTAAGGTTATTGGATTTATCTTCTTACTTATTCCCTTCATCTCCTATCTCATAGTTGAACAAATTGTCCAAATACTATTTGTAATACTGACGTTTGTCCCACTAATATTTCGTCTTTTTATTTGTGAAATAATGGTTCTAGTTGGAAAGCTTTCTTTATTTTTTAAATCCTTTGAAGTTCGTGGATGTATCTCCTTACTTATCCCTCTTTTCATCTGTTCGTCTTCCATCTCATAGTTCAACAAATTGTCCAAATAATATTTGTTATAATGCTGTTTGACCCACTAATATTTCTTAGTCTTCTGTGAAATAATGGTTCTTGTTGGAAATATTTCTTTCTTTTTTCATCCCCTGGACAAGATTGTATTTCTTCAGGAAATAGAGAGATATTTCAATTCAATATTCTTTCCAATTTTACTATTATGTTCACTCATAACCGCACGATTTCAAATTAAAACAGTAATTTGAAAAGGAACTATTGATCAATTTTAACAAACAAAGAATTGAGATCAACATAGGAAATATAGATATTTTTACTCACTTAATGAAACAATATTTTTTTATAATTAAGTACGAAGGGCCTACGTGATGTAGATATAAAGAGATATTTTTTTATAATCGGAACATATCAAAGAATTTCATGTTGACTTTTATTAACAGTAGTAACATTTTTACTGCAATCCAATATTTTTATTTGAAAAAAATAAGGAGAACAGGTAGGTAATTTGAACATTTTAAAGATAAATATACAGGGTGTACAATTTTAATAAACATGTAACATGGATAGAAGACATGTAAATAAAAATATTATTCATGTTACATAACACAAAAGAAAAGTTAATTCTTTACAGACACGTGATTATTGTAAAAGTTTTAAATCAATATATACAGTTTGATACTTTGATTGAACAGAGCTGGGTAAAAAGTAATTGCACAATTACTTATTTTTTGTATAATTTGTTACTGTATTTAAGTATTTTTCCATCAAAGTAATTTGAGAATGGAATTGCTACAGAAATTGTGTTGGAAATGTAATTTGTAATTATATTATTTAAATTCTCTAATTACAATATTATTTCTTATAAGTACAATTTCTATTTAAATTACAATTCCAATTACAATTCAATTACAACGTACAATTACTTCTAATAGGTAAAAATTCTTTTACAATTACAATTCCTATTCCAATGCAGTTATAAATACTTTTCTAATTACATTTATATTTCATAGACATGCATACGTTATTATTGTAATTAGGAAATGTAATTGTATTTATAAATGTAATTATAATTAGAAAAGAATGTGTAATTGAATTGTAATTGGAAAATAAATTGTACTTACAACAAGTATTAAATTTAAATAATTACAATTTACAATTCCAACAAAGATTTTGGGGCAATTACAATTCCAAATTACTTTAATAAATAAAAGTACTAGAATACAACTACAATTTAAACGAAAAAAAAGTTTATTGTAATTATCAATTACATTTCACTAGAAATTACCCAGCTCGGTCGATAACAACGTACCAGATCAACATTGCATTTATTAAGAAACTAACTTCACCTTTCTATAGGAAAATATAAAGAAGCTGTAATATGTGATATACAAGGAGTTGGAAAAGTTATAACCAAATTTCAATTAAAATCATAACAGATTCAGAACTCTGTATAATTTAAAAGGTCCAGAAGTATCAAGATCTGTTACATTTTCTAAATGAATATCAAAACTTATAAAAATGATTGTTATCTGATATACATGGTAAGAGAAAATACGTTTTTTTTCTGTTTTTCAATGGATTCTGTATTTTTTGTGTTCAACTTTTCCTTTTCTAAATATATCGAGACCCAAATTATTAAGCCGTTACTTTACGTGGCTGATTACTATGCTGATTTAAAAAATCCTGTTTATATGAAAAAAATGTCTGTTTTTTACAAAAATGTTTTATTAAAAAATCGCCCACTCTGTATAAAATGCTAGTAATAAAATAGTTGCGTATTTTTGCACAAAACATTTGCTTATTTATAAGGTGATATTTTTGGTAACAAGAAGCAATATTACAATTATTATTTTGTATCATAATACTAAATTGTTGTTATAAAAGAAAATACTTAAAGTCTACACTTGATTTTCTCGTAAGCAATAAAAATTTAATATAAGAAATATAAAGGTATAAAATATATATAATAAATCACTAGATATGCTTAGTATAAGAGGAAATAGAAATTTATGGTTCATCTATATATGACGTATTATTTGACAGAACCTCACAAAATATAGACAAATCATGATTATAAGTACAAAGTAGTAATATTTAGTTTTGTATAAACTCTTTTCAATTACTTGTATAATTTTTTGAGGAGTCAATTTTTTTAAAAAAAAGGTCAAAAAATATGTTTTATCAATTAAAATATATTTCTGAACATACACCGAGAGGGTTGCCGTAAAAAATGTGCATGTTTATTGATTAAAGTTTTAAAAAATAACTATTTTTCCTAAATTCACTGGCGTCCTTGCCAAAAAAACTAAATTCCGAAGCAAAGCAAATAATAGACACAATATGCAACATCCAAGAAGAAAACAGTACAACGAATCAAATTATCAAATCAAATCACATTTATTATACAATAATTAAGTACAATAATACAAAAAGCAAAAAAATATACATATACCAAAATCTTCAGACCTCTGGCATCATAACCTAGGCAAGATCTGCCTGTTTTGTAATGTGCCAACTCTGGAAACTCCATCCATCTGTACATTTATTACTAATTACAGGTTGGCGCAATAAAGAAGTACATACATCCTGGCGACATCCGGGAAATAGTCGACAGAGAAACACAGTTATACCTTTAGTGTAGTGTAAGTAATTTTTTTTTCTGAGCAATGGTCATTATATCGAAGGCGAGCTTCAGTTGTTTACTCTTTCACTACTAAGTCTGTTTATGCTACAAAGTTGTTTGATTTTATGATATTATCTCTAAAAATGAATTTTGGTGTATCATTATGTAGTTTTTGATGTCTTCTTTGAAATTTCTAACTTTAGGTATTAGTTTGAGAGTCAACGGAATTAAGTTATAAATTTTTGGACTAAAGTAAAACAAAAATCGATGTGTTACTGACTTTTTAAAGGTTTGTACTGAAATGTCCAAATTAATTGTGGATCTAGTTACTCGGGTATCTTTAAATTAAATAATGTAGGGTTTGTTTAGATTTTCATTATACAGCTATAAACATAAAGTAGTTTTATATTGAAAACTTTTGTTTCATTATATAACTTTTCAGTAGAATAAACGAATTGTATAATTAAATCTATAAATAATTCCACTTGCAAAATTGTCTATCAAATAAATCGGAGTTTAAAATTTCAAAACAAAATAACAAAATGAACATTGTTTGCTTACAATTTACACAATTGTTTGATCATATATATGACAAAAGTGCTGAGTAAAACCGGCTGTGATCTGACCAATCAGGAATCTACAGAATTGCCAACTTAAATTCAGATCACTCCTCCGAGTTAATACGACTGAGTCGTCGTAGAATATGCTCATAAGGTTTTCATTATTTGCTGGTATAACTGCTGTGTATAACACAAAATAAAGAAACAATGGAAAATGGTTGATCATGTCAACATGAGATAGAGACATATGTACCAACATAACCGAAAAAAACACACATGCAATATAGGTTGTTCATAATAAAAATAGATACACGTTATTGTTTTTAAACTAGATACAAAGGATACTCAAAACAGAAGGAATGTATTCATAAAATACGCAATTTAGAATGAGTGAGTCTTTCAGAGCCTGACAATGTTGTTCAAATGTGACCTCATACTCGCTCTATGACGTGCCTCTCTTTTTATAGTATAAGACATATATGTTGTGATTTCGTCTATATTAATGATAATTGAAGAACGAAATCTATCTCTAATTTTAAAAAAGAATCAGATGAAACGATGCAAAGAAAAATTTTGGCCCCTCAATTTCTATAAATTTATCTAGCGTTTTCAAATCAATATAACGTTGAAATAACCCAATAAATGTGATATTAGCTCCACAATTTTAGATGTCTAAAATTAAAAAAATATAAAATTACGTCATACATAGATAAACTAACACGTATTACGAGTACCTGCAGAAAATCAGATTCTAAAAGACAATTTAAAATAAAAATAAACTTGAAATCAAATGACATTGATAAATCAATGCTCCCTTTAGGGTAAAGTCCAAGAAAAAAGACATATGCCAACCATTCCATCACAAATGAAAAGCTGTGACGCCACAAGGGTGGGCGGACGTTATCAACCTTTCCAAACAAATCGATAACACGCGCAAAATTGCTATAAGAGTTTCTATATTTCCGGTTTTTTCTACAATTTGTTACAAATAAGGGTGATCGTTTCTAGAATTAGAGAGTGAGTGTAGTTTAAAGGATTAATTAATAAAATCGCGAAGGTAACACTTTCCAAGATCTTTTAAAGAGGTTTAAATATATTGAGGTTATGACGCCATGTGTGATTGTCATCTGACAATAATGAATTCGTTGAAAATAATAATAAAATCATTAAGAGGGATTAAAATGTCCGTCTTGGACTAGCACACATTATATTCCCAATATCACCTGACCCGTTTTAGGTTATCTGTAATAACATGTTAATTTGAAAAGATATAGACTACAAAAAAGGTTGTTTACTTACCTCAAAATTGTATGATTTATCTTTTGTACTAGTATGAATTTCGCCCTTAATGACCATCAAATATTATTATTATTTTCAAGGAATTCATTAATGCTGGATATCTTCGGAACATGTGTTGGAGCCATGTTTATAATGAAATATATATTAAATATGACAATAACACATGACCACATAACCTGAATATATTTAAAACTGTTTAAAAATGCATGGAAATATTTACCTTTGCAATGTTTATGGATAAATCTTTTAAACTACACTCCAACTTTCTAATTTCAGCAACGATCACCCGTATGTAAGAAATTGAAGGAAAAACAGAAAATGATTTGTTTGAAAAGGTTCATAAGCTCCGCCCAGACCGGTGACGTCACAGCTTAGGCAGTCGATTGCAAAATACCTTGGAAATGACAAGAGTGATACTATTTTCACATAACGCCCTCTAGTTTCCATTTGGAATATTAAACGTATTATTGTTATCTGTCCTTGAAATCTACCTTTGCTCTTTAGATTGAGCTCAAGTTTATGGAAATTGGTTCACGCATACGGATGTTAAAATGTATTTTCTGTACAGGTAATATAGAAAAACAACTAAAATAAAAGTTGTAGAATAGAAATATTAGTTTCTTATATTCATATTTTTACTAACTTCAATTGGGGTATATTTTGTAATGATACTTCGCATCCGAATAAAAATTTGTCAAAGGTAAAAGCGGATAAAAAATAACTACTAGTTTGACACTTTTATTTTTTTGCCAACGTTTCGGTGCAATTCGTCAACTTCTTCAGGGCTACAAGAAACAATACCGAACAATAAAAATATAGTTTTACAATAAATTGAAACATACAGGCTAACAATTAAAATGCAAAACAAAGACAAATTGAACCAAAGTGTAACAAAAATTGAGGAAAAACTCACCTAAAAATACGAACCAAACCAGGTCACAAGGGTATAAAAATATATACACTACATTTGTGAAAACACAGACGTAGAAGTAAAAAACAATAAACAATCAAAAACTACACCCACTACTAATGGATTCAACAGCAATAATCGAACTAAGGATATAATTAATTTATCAGAAAACTGACTATCCGATTTTGAGGTGTCGACAGATTGTATTGAGAAATCAACGAATAAAATTATTCATTAGATGGTTATATATACGCCTTAATTTATCAGTATCTGTTTTCTTGTTAATAGAATTTTTGATTTTTTGGATCATAACATCTCACTTATTAGTCTCTTATAATTCTCCTCAAAATCAAAAATACTCACGTTTTCAAAATCGAAATCATGATTTCTTTCAAAATGGTGAATCTGCAAAGCTGTTTCATTTGAGTCAGTAAAATGTTTATTATTACATGAATTTTTGTGTTCTCGAACTCCATCTCGTAGGTGCCGTTTAGTTTGGCCAACTAAATTCGAATTATATAGTTTGTCCAACTCATCCTTCATCAAACTATGAAAATCGCTGAACTTTTTGTATAATAAAAAACTGATTTGTATCGTTAGATAAAATGTGAGGCAGTCCATTGACAAACGGAATTTCATAGTAATTTATTTCATTGCCTTGAGAAGTATTATTTTATTAATAATAGGTCAAGAATAATTATAAAGGCGTAATCTATTTTTATCTACAACTATCATGTAACAGGTACAATTTGACACTATTTTCAGTGTCATAATTACGTATATTACCGCACTAGTGCGTTTTTGAATAAGCACTAGTGTAATAAGTAATAAGAATCAAGAAAATATTAATACCAGAATTAAATATTTATTTTATAGGAGAGGCCGGGGCCACAATTAACAAAAATTGCATATTTATTTGTAATTCCGAAATTATTCAACATTAAGACCTGCTTTTTGCGTCAATTGATACTTCAAATGTTTAGATATCATGTTAATAACATAAATAAAAGATTGCATTATTGATGTCTTAAACAGACATTTTTATATCGAGAAAAGCGTTTGTTAATTCTTACCCCGTCCTTGGGGCTAAAACTAACAGCTCTGGGGCAAGTATTAACATGATGTTATACAAACTAATCCTATGAAAGAAAACGAACATGAGAATGACATAATACTTTATTATTGAAAAATATTTTATAAACTATAACTATAGACTAAGTATTATAGACTCTATTAAGAATAAGAAAAACTATTTGTACTCATCGTCATCTGAATCACAATTCAAGAAAATGAATAATGTGATATCACCCTTGATGCACCCAACATGGGCCCATTCTTTACAAGAGATACATTGTATCCAATCACCACCTTATAAAACATACCACAAACAATGCAAAAACATTCATCCTCTTCATCAGAATCATTGCTTTCGTTGAATATTCTTTTCTTTACCTTTTCTATTATCTCGTCTTTCTTCCCCTTCCCTTTTTCTTTTTTATTCTCTTTGTTCTGTTTTCTTTCTTCCATATTCTTCTTTTTCAGTTCTTTGATGTGTTGTTGCTCTTCCAACGCATTTTTTCCGGTGTATCGGTGAGAATGGCAGATTTTTTAGCCCGTTTACGGTTGGATGGAGCTCGTGGTGGAGCTTTTGGCAGAGGTCTTACAGTTTCAATTGAGAAATGACTAGAATCCCTCTGCAAACCTGATGGTCCAGCTACTGGCCCATTAAAAACGCGCGCAGTAACTACAGTTGAGCTGTCCAAATTGGGCATATCGTTCAGTAGTTCAGAATTAATTGAATTTGATGACAGATCTTAATTCGTTGGGTCCGGACGGTCCGTGACATATGATGGAGCAAAGTCCGAATCTTGGAAGACTTCGTCGTTTAATAATGGCCAGATACCAGATTTCCTAAATGCATTTATCACATTCCTCGGATTCAATGCCAGGTAATGCATCTTTCACTGTACCAGGGAGATCATATATGGTCATGGTTTTTCCGGGATTACTACTCATCCAAGAAGTTTTCGCTCTATTTAGATAATTTTTAAGTGGACCATAGACTCCAACATCAAGTTGTCTATGTTAATTACAAAGTTATTGTAGATTGTAAATTTCTCAATTTTGTTTGTGGCTTGCCGCATCTCTTGCAGGAGGTCTTGTAGGGCTCTAGCGAGTTCATCAAGGTTCACCAGCGACTTGAGTTCCCTGAACATGTTGTTGACCTCTGTGAACTGGTTCAGGTCGCTGTTTGCGAATTGGTTTGGTGTTTTCTTCGCCGGTGGAGGTGGGTGAGAATTTTGAGAGGTTGTAAGGGGGGTGTTTTTGGTAGGGAGGCTAGGAAAATCTGCCTTTTTGTTTATTTGTTTCGTCCAGGGATTTGATGTAGGTAAGGGAGCGGGGAATGTACTTTGTTAGGGTGGGTTTAGTGTTTTGGTTAGCAGATCTTCTCTCTTCTATCCATATTTTTCTTTTTATGAATTCCGCGCAGATTTCTGCGTTAGCCGGGTGGTCGCCGTGGCAATTAGCGCATCTCGCTGGGATGCTTCTTTCTTTTGTGCACTCTGGGGTGAGGGGCTGTCCGGCACATTTGAGGCATCTGGGAGCACGGCCACAGTTAGAAGTAGCGGGGCCCCACAGTTGGCAAATATGGCATTGAATAATTGGTTTACTTTGCCTCCTGTGCTCCCATTGCACTCTAGTGTGTTCGATGATTTTTACATTCTTGTTCAGGAAATTCAGCGTAATTTTAGAATTGGTGACAACTAGGTACAACGGACTACCCTTTGTTGTCATTTTAAAGATATCGCTTGTTTGTATTTTGTAGGTGTTTATTAATTCTTCTTTCATGTCTGCGATCTGGAGTCCCTCCGCGAGATCGCGGAGAAGAAAAGCATTAGACTTCTCCTCCCTTCTCGAGTAGGTGTGGAACTGCACCTTTTCCCTTCTAAGGGTTGTTTCAGCTTTTCGAAATCCTCGACGTCTTTCGTGAAGACGATCGAGGAATTATTCGTGGATTTATTTCAAAAGTTTTGCTAATTTCCCCCTTCAATTTTGTGACCATGTCTTTATGGGCTGAGACATTTCCCTCGATTACAATTGGGGGGCATGTAACGTTGTCTTTATTGGACGCTGTTGGCTTATTTCTTTTTAAGTTTGGTTTTTCAATAGTCTCTACTTCCGAGCTGAAGTCTGCCCCTTTTAATTTTCTGAATCGTATCTTTTTTCTTTTTTTCTGATTCTCTCTCATTATTTGGTGCTCGTCTTTAGAGAAATCGGAAAGTGATTTGAGTCTGTTTTGTACTTCTGTCGTTTGCGATATTCTTGTTCTGCTCAAAACTTTACTGAAAGTCGTGAATTTTTTAGGTTTTTCGAATCCCGGTGGAGTGATTTCACCGGTTTCCATGCGTACTGCTTGGGATGCAGTTTGTATAGCGTTAATATGGATTCCTTATTTTTGCTAGTCATGTCCATTTTTCGAGGAACACTTTTTTTGTTAGATATGCTCTCGTATTGAGAAACGAAGTTATCTGACGTAGTTTTAGTAGTTTGTTCATTCTCAACTTCTTGTGCCCAAGATTGACTGGGTTGGTTGTGTACGAGTGCTTTTATAATCGTAATTTTGTTTTGTTTTTTCAATGTGGTATTTGATGATGAGTTTGATTTATCTCCTATCGTGTCTTCTTCCATTTTTGTGTTTTTTTGATTTTTTTTGAAATTTAGGCTTCTATCTGGTGTTGACGTTCTATTTGTAGTTTTTCCCCTGTAGATGGGAATTGATCATTCTAAAGTTGGGTCTAGCGTAGAATTCTGTTCTATACACTTTTCTAGTGTATTTACGTTTTCAGTGTTTTAAATACACTTTTTCTTTTCGTCGTTTCCTATACACTTTTTGCTCTGTGGGCTTCCTATACACTTTTCTACTGACAAGTGTCCTATACACTAGTGGTGTGCTTTCTAGACAATTTTCTATTGGTTTTGCTAGTTCTATACATTCTTTTAACGTTGTGATATCTATGGTGTCAAGGCAATTTTTCGGTACATTTACAATGTTAGGATTTGATTTATGTTGAATTATGTCTTTTTCTTTATCATCCAGGAATACTAACTGGTGATAATTTAAATTTCGGTTTTAAGCTCAAGTGTTTTGTTTTTAATTATTTTTAACTCCTTGGAGTATTTTGAGTTAGGACTGTCAGAAGAATCGGTGATGGTGCGTGGTTCATCTTCTTCTTTTGCGTAATTGCCAGTAATTTTCCATTCACTTTTTTTGTGATTGTTTTTTTTTTAATTTACGTTTTTGTGTGTGTGAGTAAGCTTATGGCTTTTTATAGTTTTAGGTTTGAACGTACCTTTCTTTATTGTTTTTCTTGGGGAGGTTTTCACTGTAACTAACTGATTTGACTTATTTTTAACAATCACTGTTTTATCACTTTTTAAGTTATCGTTTATAAAAGTGTCTGGTTTCACACTATTTAATTTTTGGATTTTCTCCCTGAGTCTACGGGTGTACTCGGTGGGGTACGGTGGTACTTTGAGGAAGTCTAATCCTCTATTAATTGGTCGATTAAATTATTATTTTTGTTTCCAAATCTTGAAACCGACATTTTCTATAATTGTCAAATTGACAAGTTTACTTACCCATGGGGTTCTATCAGTGTACTTGTTTTCAAATTGGCTATTTTTGAACACGTGACTAAAAATACACAGTTTTAATATGTTTAAATGCCAAAAAAAATTATCAAGTAAAACTTTTAATTTTTTAATATTAGTCTTTTTATTATTTTGAAACTTGTATTTATAAGTCTTTTTCAACTTGTCTGAAAATTCTGCTACAATTTTTACAGGAATGTTATCACTTAGAATTAGATTACAATTTCTTAATATATCTTTAAATGCGGTATATTATGTAATTTGAATTTCAATAATTAAAACTTTTCTTAGAAAATCAAAAAGCCTCCCTGAAGAAGGTGACGAATTCCACCGAAACGCAAAAAATAAGAGTCAAACTAATAGTTATTTTTTACCCGCTTCCACGAAAACCTTTCACATATTTTGTTAGTTATAGATTACAGATTACACCATCTAGCGAAAGAGTACGAATAAATTTTGGGCCGAATTAGTTATACGAATTTTTTTCTCAAAGTTATATATAGGACATATGGTTTCCTAGATACGGCCGCTACCTTTTATAAATCATCCTGTATACTCAATTTTAAATATAACAAAGCTGAATAGCGAACAACACACACGTCTAGTCCAAACCCGTCCATACCAGAACGCAGCATTCAGAAAAACAATGCATTCCGGGAAGAACATTCCACCACCCCCCATCTTATTCGAAGAGTCTTCTTTGTTGTCAACTCTTTTATTCTACTTCCTTGAGCTTTTGTGAAAATGACTGGCTATCCTCTTTTTGTCTTCAGGGAGTGCGCTGCATTTTACTCCTTTTTTAGCTTCTTTTTCTCGTAATTTACGTTGGGTGTGTATGTTCTCGTCCGCTAGAAGTGGCCAATTCTTAGCCGACTTACTACATCTCAGAACAACCTTAAAGAGTGAATACACTTGATGAAGCTGTTCCTACTCGAGATCCTGCTTATCTTTCTGGGGATCAGCAGGCCCTCTAATAGATAATCATTCTTTTTTTTATTCTTTTCTTCTTGTTGTCCTCGTTACTAGACGCGGTCCAGCTATTTCATTCTCTGGTGTAGTTCGTCAGCTCCCTCATATTCTCCTGGCTATCTTCTCCATGATATCCTGGATCTTCTCCTGGTACAACTCTCGGCGATTCTGCTTGCCAACAACAGAGTTGACATAAATACTTTGTATCTGTATGGGGAAAAAATTCCCTTCTTCCTTTTTTATGCCTGACGACAGATTTGTACTGAAATTCATATTTTGTCTTTTAGAAAATGCGTTTCTACAGACTCGATGCAAAAACACTTTTATAAAGTGCTACAATTTTTAAAATAAATTTTATACGAAATAGATAAATATATATCTATAGCCGAAATAAACAGTTTTACAAAGTTCTGCGATTTGCAATCATTGTAAATGTATAATATGTATAAAGATAAGGTATAAGGTTGTTAGTGGATTTAGTATATTGTAAAAATTAGTATAATTGACCTCTCTTATAAATACCCCCACTTCTTTGTTGGTTCTAAAGGCAAGTAGTTGTTTGGTACTCATTAAAATGATTGTCACTTGAAATATATATTTATATATATTTTATTGCAATACGAATGATTTGAGCAATAAAAGTTTTGAAAGAAGAAATTGAGTTTTTAAATAACTTATTTATAAATTAAGCTTAAGGGAAGGACAAATACATACTGTGATGGTGAAGTATTGGGAATTGATCATTCCAAAATTGAGCTGAGGACAGTTGTGAGAGCTTAGGGACAATATCTCAAGACTTTCGATTTTTCCCTTACTGTACAATAAAATGAAGATTTACCTAAATTACCATCCTAAGGGCAAACTGGCATTTAGTTTATTTTAGCATTTAAAGAATTTATAGTTAAAAATGTTGAAATTCATTTAGGGGATAGAAAATAGTTAAAAAACTACAACAAAAATCACTTTTTAGAAAATATCTCAAATAATAAAGATATTTGTTTGGTTTTAGTTCCTATTTCCCTCGTTTTAATCCTGATTCTTTCCGTTCGCCAAATGTGTGTGGCAACCATGCGTACACCCTAACGTATAAGATGTGGCATACCTTCATCACCTGGATTTCCGTACAACCATATCAGGTCTCGGTTGCTTGCATCCACCTGTTGATGCCCGACGAACTATTCCAAGAATTGACAACTGAAGACCAGACCTAACTTTTTCATTCGATAAGGCACGAGTGATACCGCCATATAATTAAGCTCGAACTTCCGAAAAGCAATCTGATCGTATGTGTGTGACCACGAGGAAACTATGGAGAGTTTCTTATAATTTTTAATCCCTCTCTTCGCCACCAATTCCCAACAATATTAATCCGGGAGTTGACGACAGACGATTTGTGACATTTTGCAGCAAAATTGACAACCCCTTGATTTGATAAAATGTGTACTCTGGAAATTTTAGTTGCACTGGTATGGCTATTAGCGCTGCAAAGCTTATCTACAGGGCTGTAGGGATGACATAATAGTATAGAAAATATACTATCGCAGCTAAGCCAACTCTTGTGTAACTTATTATTTTAGACCTCAATTATTGAAAAATAATGGGTTTAACATCGATTCAACGGTGATTATATTTATCTCTAAAATATAACTTGAAAGAACTTCGTTTTTGTAAAAAAAATAATAATAACTGATTAATACACGAATCAATGTAATCTTTTATATTTATGTAAAATCGAAATGTAATGTTATTCACCTGGAGTATCGATGTACACCTGATGAAGGATACATTTCTCGTTGTCGACGCTTTGAGAATCCACCAAATTGAAGAATTGAGCCTAGTCCAGACCTACATACATTTGCCGGCATACAATTAAACATTTGTATAAAAGCTGTTTAAAATGTGTTTGCAAACATTTCTTTAAAAACATTTGAACAAAAGTTTAATGTTTTTTTGTTTCCCGTCAGAATGGGAAACACGTGTTTTTATACTAACCAAGAGAAAAGTCTGGACGCGATCACGACAAAGGTTTGTTTATTCTCTTGTTTGCATTGTATCAGTGGTCTACCTAGTAACACTCAAATTTCGTGGTTCATTATTGTGTTCAGGTATTGTTGTGTGTATAAGTACAATGAGGAATCAAGAAAAAACTATATGTTTAATTGAAGACCTGCACAGTACACCATGTTTATGGGAAGTAAGATGCTTGGACTATAAAAATCGGAATAAAAAAGTGGATGCATATGAAATGCTTGCAAACAAGTACAAAATAAGTGTATCGGACATTGAGAAAAAAATTCGGGCGCTAAAAAATCAATTTCGCCGAGAGCATAAAAAATTATTGGACTCTGAACGAAGTGGAGTATCTCCTACGAAAGACTATTATTTTTACTACAAGGATATGAGTCTAGGGGTAGTCGCTCAACTGATGTAGAAAAGGTAGAAAAAATTGTTGTAAGATTTTTATTTTCACCTTCCCATGTCTCAATTCTGAAGGAATACATTATAATTTATCTTCACTATCTGAATTCATCTCTTTTAGCACAATTATTAACTTGATTTAAATACGTCAAAATTGTTAAAAATGTGAACAAGGACAAAACCTGATGTTTTCACTAAAAATATTTATCACAACTATTTAATCATTCATTAATTTAAGCTGACAAATTTTGCCAAGGGACAGAGCCCTGCGGAGATACAAAATATTCTTTTAATTCATCTCTTATTTCTTGTGCAGCAACTGGTGCTTTTCTTGCAACAGTTTGTAATCCAGGAAATGGTTCTCTTTGGACATTTTGTTTCCACGAACCCGGGATAATTAAATTATTATCGAGATCTTCAATGTCAAAAGTTCCTGGTGGGAAATAAGTGTTGTTGCTTTCAACATTTCGTCGCAAAAAATTGTGGAGATAAAGACACGATAAACTAACAAGTTCTACTTTGTTTGGCTCTAACGCTATAGGCTTAAGCAAAACTCTGAACTTAGAAGATAAAATTCCGAAAACGTTTTCAACTCTTCTTCTTGCTCTAGAATGTCTATAATTATAAATTTGTTTGGAACTGTTAGAACCAGGTAACTGACCAGGATATGGTTTCATAATATTTGTGATTAAAGCAAATTCATCATCAGCGGCAAATATAAACGGCATTGGGTTACTTCTTGCAAGCAATGGTTGATTGGGTGGTAAGCGAAGCCTTCCTTCACTAAGTTTTTTATAAAAGCTGGTAAATTTCAAAACTCCTTCATCAGATATTCGCCCTTGACATCCAACATCAGCCTACAGAACATTATAATTTGCGTCCGCGATGACGAACATCACAATACTGTGTGTCTTCTTATAATTAAAATAAAGGCTTCCACTATGTGCCGGTGGAACAATTTGAACATGTTCACCGTCCATAGCGCCAACACAGTGGGGGAAATTCCATCGGTTAATAAATCCCTCGCTAATAACTATCAATTCCTCTTCTTTTGTCGGCATCTGAAAAATAAAACTAATTATGGATTTTTTACAGAACACATCCATTGATGTTATAGAAGAAAATTCACAAAGCCTCATTGAAGATGAAACTACTTCCACTGAAACTGATGATGATCATCACCAGGAAAACATCGTCAATCAGTCTCGTACATTACCAGTAAAAAGAAAGGAATTTGTTACTTCACTACCAAAGAAAAAACTAAAAGTCGATGATACAATTCTAGTGAAGCTTTGAAATGCATGAAAACGCTTGCCGACGCCGTTTCAAAACGTAACGAATTTACAGTTTATGGAGAACATATTTGTAATAAACTCAGAAACAGTGGTAGATCAAAGTTGGAAATTGCATCTGCTCAAAATGCAATTGATAATATCTGCTTTAAATTATTGATGCGTGAATTTTCTCAATACATTCCATGCCATCATCCTCTGCAGCAAGTTCAATCATTGTATTGGGTTCCCCACGAATTAGCATTTCGTCATCCCCAGCGACATTACCATCGCTCCAACTTGCCACAGTATCAGAGTCTACACGACCATCTCATCACACTACAGAGCTACAACAATCTAACCGTTTACTCTGTTCCTCGCAACAGACAGCAAACAGTAACTCTGTGGCAGATAATTGTCGTGCGTAGGCTAAACAGGTCTATGGAAATGAAGAAGATAGTATGCCAATAACATTTATCAACATCGATCCACAGATTCACAAGAATTCAATGAAGCAGAAAATATAAGAACGTATTATGATAATGCCAAGAACCTTGTAAATCTCTAGATGTCTACTTTATGAAATTAAGTCCGATAAATGTTTTTATTTTTTGAATAAAGTGTTGATCGGAATTACTTCTTTACCTCGTACGTCATAGTAGGTATGGTTAATGTAAATATATTATCTAGACAAATAGAATCAATTTATATGTCTACTTACTTTAATATAAGGTTTTAAAGCTGTTATAATAACATTGCACACAACGGGTACTATTTCTGATATTGACTGCTTTGAAATTCGAAATGTGTACATCAAACTAGTATATGAATCACCACTAGCCAGATATCTAAGAGTTATTGCTTACCGCAAAGAAACAGGGATGGCTGCTCTGTACTTTGTATCTGTTTACAAATATTTGGTCCAATCATTTGAATTAATACCTCGAAATCAATGGGAGTCATTCTTACAAAATTTTTCAATCCAGATCCATCATTTAATTTTAGGTCTCTTAGTAAGTTTGCAGAATGTTCTATTCCGTTTGCAGGAGTTCGCGTACCCACCATACCCACCAACGTTTTTGTTCCATTTTTTGTGAAGTGAAAGATATATATCCAGCACAAATGCCCACCACTGCTTCACTATTCAGCGACATGTTTTTGTGTTTTGATCTGGACGCAATTGTAACATTTGTATATATAAGTGATTGTCAAAAAAATATTTTTAAACAAATGTATAAGTATACTTTGTTTGCGGGCTAATGTTTTCAAAGACTTGTATGTTAGCAAATGTATGTAGGTCTGGACTAGGCTTTATACTTTGGAAATCGGCACTGGAAAAGGAAGCTGCGCAGGTGTGAATATCAACCTATTCTTGCACATAACCAATATTTAACGTAACGTGCCCAGAAATACAGTAAGAGCACGTGGGTACGCAGTTTTGTTCTAATTGGTGTTGTGTATAATTTGTTTACTGAAGTTTGCTCAAATTATTACAGTTTTTCAGTTTAAAATGCCCAAAGAAAGCTTCTGTTGCATCTTTTGCAAAAAAGCGGTCAGGCCGAATTGAAAAATTTCAACTAGAACAGTATGAAAACGTGCAAAACGATTCTTGTATGTAGGAAAAAATATAAGTTTTGAGAGACCAATAAAAAAGCAAAAAATTGTACATGCTTGCAAGTACAGAAGAAAGTGACTGTTGCTGGAAAAGTATCTCGCGGTCTCTAGAAGGGGCAAATTCTTAGCTCGCTTACTACGTCTAAGAACGACCTTAAAAAGTGGATCCAATTGCTAAAGCTGTCCCTACTCGGGATCGTGCTCATGTTTATGGAGATCAGCAAGCCCTCAAATAGGTGGTCCCTCGTCTTTTTTGTTCTATTCTTCTTGGTCTTCATTGCTGGACACGGTCCTTTTGTTTTCTCGGCCGTGGATGCTTGGCGTAGTCTTTAATGGTGTAGTTCACCAGCTCCCTCATCTGGATGTTGAGGTGGGTCTTCAGCTCTTCGAATCTTCTCCTGGCTGTCGCGTCCATGATGTCCTGGATCTTCTCTTGGTCCAACTCTCGGTAGATCTGCTTGGTCCCGATGTTCCAAGGGGCGTTCACTACTTGCCTGGCTGACGTTCTGATGGACGCTTCCTTCGGTAGCTCTCTGCAGTGTATCCCCACGCTGTACATACGTACAGCATGATGAGGATGGCTCTGATGAGTCGGAGCTTGGTCTCAACTTAAATCTTCTTCCGATGAGTCCTCTTGATTTTTTGTCTTGTCAACCAGGTTGTCGACGTAGTTGTTAAACGTCAGTATTGGTTTAGGATAAATCCCAGGTACTTCGCTTTGGTAGTCCAGCTGAATCCTTCTCCTGCTATGTCCACGTTGTCTCCTGGTCTCTCACTGGAAAACACGGCTTGGGTGTTCTTTGCGTTGAGGCTGATCTTCCACGTCGTACACCAGTCGCCGATTTGGTCCACGGCTTCTTGTAGTCTTCTCGTTACAATCGCTGGCAGCGTGCTTCTGGTTGCGATGGCAGTGTCGTCTACGTAGAGGGCCGTCATGGTGTTGCCTGTCTTGGGGATATCCGTCTTGTAGGTGTTGAAATTGTGCTACGCTGTTTTGGATGCCAGCAGGCAGCCATTAAAGCGCTGAGCTCTTCAGTAATCAGTTCTAAAATGGTTCGGGAATGCTTAGGCATACTCAATGAATTAGGCAGGAATAACTTAGTTACCCTGTTGTGGGTACCAGGGCATACTGGAGTAGAAGTAAATGAGATAGCTGATGAACCAGCAAAGAAAAAGGCACAAACACCCTTCTTGTGACCAGAGCCCTTTAGTAAAATCATCACCGATACAATATTGGAAGAAATAGAAAAAAGAAACAGAGAAATGATTAGACTAGTGGGGCAACATATTAGGAGAAGGACAAGCAAATATATTACTGGGAAATTATGACTAGAAGAAATCGGAAGAGTGCACCCACCAGAGCAAGTCTGCATTAAGAGTTTTAACAAGAGTTCTAGCAGGATATTGTCGCCTGAAAGGGCAGCTCAAAAAACTGAAACTGCTGAAAAGAGACGACCGCAGGTTGTGTGGGATAGGGGATGAAACATCCATCCACATACTTTCTAGATGCAAGGACTACAGAAGCTCAGGGCTGGACACCTAGGAGCACATTTAATGGAAAAAGAAGATTTACCCAAACTAAAACCGGCGGATGTCCTAAAATTTATCAAAGGATCAGGAATAAAACTACTACTAGTTTCAATCATCATCATCAGAAGCTGAGTGGAGTATGGAGCACAATAGATCTTTTAGGTAGCAGTGAATCTACACCCCATCAACCTACATACATACATCATTAAGCAAACGTTGAGAATAATGATATTAGAAGCTGAAGAGAAAGAAAATGGAAGAGGGGAGAAAGTATTTGTAGCCTGGAGTATTGAAATTAGACTATGCTGTTTTGTATGTCAGCTTCTTTGTAATAATTACATTAAAGATAGGTTTGGATATGATATAATTCTGATTATTTGGGGAATCGATAGAAATGACGACCGATATCCAGAATTTTCTTTTCTCAAATTGTCGCTGGCCACGGAAGTAATAGTTTTTCTATATCAAGTGTTCTATTCAAATGCGGTCGAGATATGTTGATAATTGTCCCCGCTCTGCCTAACTTCAACCTCGCTCCTTTTCAGTCGATAGAAGATACAAAAAAATTCGGGATGTCGATTCCAGAAAATACCTTTAAAAAAATGTAATAAATGGATTATTGATGGGCGCTAGTAACTAATTTCAGAAGAAATCTACTTTGAAGGCGATACATTTAATTTGGTATCAGTATCACGAGAAGATTCTTGTTCTATGGAATTGAAGTTCTTTCTTTTACAACGTTGTTTGCTATATCTTTCGCTACATAATTTGGCATATGAATAAATATTTTTACTTCTTTTTGACTGGTACTTTTAGGAATGTTAGAATGGTCAATTTATGCCCACCTATACTATTAAAAGGATTTGGTTATAACTATCCTTAGCACTGAAATTTTAATTTCTAGTTAAAATATAAATTTTGTTTCGACCATATAACCAATTATAGTACTGTAATTTACAGGTAGAAGTACTTTTTATTTTGTTTTAATTAAAAAATATTTTATAATTATTTCACGTTGACAATCAATTAAAAAGTACTTTGAATGGTATGGTGCCTTCATTATTTTATTAAGTTGAAAACAAGATACTAAAACAAGCCGAAGTATTGTAATAACATCTGTACAATAAGTGACATTCTCCAAATAAAATTTTAGACATTATACTTGTTATTTTTTATGTAGTTAATGCAGTCAATCACATTTCATAGCTGAAATTTTACCAGAAAAATTCTTAGGCCGGCGACTATCACATAATTTAGATGACGCAAGCGGGAAACAACATGAAATACATACTCTAACATGTAGAAAACCAGAAAAGAAGGATCTATATAGTAAATAGTACAAGGACTACAGATTAATACTGAAAGAAACCAAGAAGAATTTGCAGGCGAAATGAAAAGTTTTTTAAACAAGAAGAAAATACAAAGACTTATGAGGCTGTTAAATTCGGCGAGAAGATATGTTGAATAACATTAACTAGCTCAAATGACAAAAAAAAGGAATATGTAGAACAAAACTATATTAAGAAACAAAGTGAACCAAAGAAGTCAAATAATATGTCAGCAAAGGATGGAAAAATAAAAAAGATAATCAGTAGGTATAAGAGCGGATGAAGAAAAGAAAAAAGAAATATCGTCTAAAATAGGATACAGAAAAATACAGATTGCAGAAGAATAAAAATGTGGAAATAAGAAAATTAATCTAGTTAAAGTTGATTCTAGTAACTGAATAAAAAAATTAAGAAGAAAATGAAAGAGACAATAGAAATAGGGGAAAGTATCCTAAAATGACATAGCTGCTAAAATGACACACTTGCTCTATATTGGAAACTAGAAGCGACATCTCTTATTCAGTAACTGCACTAAGTAACAAACACTAAAATATACTATAAGTTTACAGATCTCTTCAGGTTTATTTAACGGTTTTATTGTGTAGGTTATGTTTCAGTGGCAAGAAAGTTTTGTATGCGTGGATTTTACATTGCTGTTTTTATATCATTCGTCGTGGTATTAAATATTGTGTTGGCAATAATTATTATATGTGAACAGTGAACAATTGATTGGTAAGTAGGTTTTTTAATAGCAAATTTAACATTATCAATAATAATCTTTATATTGAAAATGTAACGTTGCGTTTAAAATGACATATTGTGGTTATTGTTAAAGTGACATAGTATGTCATTTAATACGATGCACAGTACAATTTCCTAGTCTTTTAGGTACAATAATTGATATTAATTGTTATTCGATTTTTTTACAGATGACCATGGTTGGAAAAGGTACTTCAGAAAGACTAATAGACAGTCCTGGGATGAAGCGTCTATGCAGCAAGCTATGAAAGATTTACAAGAAAATAGAACGGGATGGATAAGAGCATATAAAGTGTATTACGCTCCCCAAGCAACTCTTAGACGTAGAGCTGCTAATAAGAACAGTTAAAGGTGTAGAGAAAAGTCTGGGCCGTTTTTCAATAACTGTCGATTCCCAAACAGTGAAAAAGTTGGTAAAACACCTAAAGTTTCTTCAATCTAGACTGTTTGGTGCAATCACAACAGAATATACATTGTAAATAGTTAATTTTAAATGTTCGTATCTTGAGCACTCCTAAAGTCACTGACAAACATTCGTTCCGTGTAGTGATTGTCTGAAGGTGTTTTCATTTGCGACCCTATTGTGTTGCTGAAGAACTGGCGTTAGCATTTGTCCTAAAACGCAAAGGACTGTTTAGATTTTTGACTTCTGTTATCGAATGTTTTTTTACATGTGACTGATCAAAACCTGCCAGACGAGGTTCCATTATTCATACTGAAGCCAGTCAAATTCGCTGGACAATATCAACGACAACGAATTGCCTGATCGCCTCAGAATACTATCGAGACGACAATTCTAAACAACTTCCCACGAACGTCAGATCCCACCAACGTCAGAGAGAAGAAAGAAGATCAATTTTATCAATACATATTTTCTGTGTATCCAGGAGTTTTCAATACATTGATCTTGTTTTAATCAACTTGTTTATGTTATTATCTTTTCCTATCTCTAAGGTGAAATGAGATGGAGTTTTCAAATGTGCACAAAAACTGAATTAAGATTAAAATTACTGAGATTTTCATTGGTGAAATTTCTCTCCTTAAATAAAATATCCTACCTAGAATTATAGCTAAAAATCATTTTTCCATAAAATTTAAAATATGTATTTGTCTTGCAAATTTTCTGGTATATCAAATTTTACGCCACACTTTTGAAACTCTCTTCTGTGGCCTGCGTGTTGTACCGTTTTTTCATTCTGTTGCTGGCAATTTGAAGAATCGTTCGAACCAATTCGTACACATCGTCCATCCTTCTTCTCAAATAGATCACGTAATCGTCTCCATCTAGATCTTCCGGTCGACAATCAATTCTAGGTCACAAGGTAGTCTCATTTCGCGTACAAACAGTATTTTCGCAGGCGTGTCACCCGTGGACCCATTGTTGGCAGCTCGTTAAGCCAATGCAAATAGGGAGAGATATTGGTCCCAGTCTTTCTAGTGGCTGGAAACTACTTTGGACAGGTATTTTCCAGTGGTCCTGCTAATTCTCTCGACAATTCCATCTGACTGTGGATGCAACGCTGTTGTCCTGGTTTTTTTAATTTCCAGCTCGTCACAAAGTTCTTGGAATACCTGGCACTTGAAATTTCTTCCTTGATCACTGTGGACTACAAATAGCACTCCATTTTCAGTAAATTAGTAGAAAATACCCAGATGTGTATTGGCAATTATGTCTGTTTAGATGAGATGAGAGTAGGATTTCGAGGTCAACGCAGTTTTGAATCTATATGCCCGATAAACTCAACAAGTATGGGTTGAAAGTGTGATACGTGGCTCTTGCCGCCTCAGCACGTCATTTTGGACACCCTCGTTGCAAAATCTTCGAAATTAATGCTCGGGCGCCAGATTTTTAATGTGGTTAACTCCACGGCCCCCTGACATCAATCGTCAGGAGTTCCAGGTAGCCTCAGATGGGGTACGGTCAGCTCCAGGGGTCTGATTGTATCTCATCCGGCAGGATTGTATCCAGAAACTTCCTCACTGGTTCTAAAATAAAAATTATTCTCCTGGCCCACACTACGGAGAAGCGAAATTCGTGCAGCAAAACAACTACTCTACCATAGGGTTATTCTAGTCTATAGTAGGTCAATAAAACACAGAGGTTCGGTTAGGTTAGGTATTATAACAATGTCTTCAGTCAACAACATATAAAGGATCTGTAGCTGCTCAAATCGTTATTTTAGTCGCGTCAACGGTCGCGGAAATGGATACCAATCTATCAATTTGGTGCCACAGGTCGAATCGGGATGCGGTTTTCTGCATTCTCTTCCAAAACGATTATCTCGGAATGTGTCTGGGTAGATTTTCCCCGGAGATCGAAAATTGCATCGCTGCAGGCCAAATTGCGCGCGAAAAATGCATTGTCTGGGAGGCCTTTTGGAGGATTTTCAAATCTGATAAATAAGGGTCAGAACTCGCCCGGATCGGGTACTCGGGGGTTTTCGAGGCCGCTGATCACGAATATAATGTTCAAATTGACCTCCGAACACCTGGTGCACCAGAACCTGACCCTAAACGTCATCTCCGGGAGTTTTCCTGACACAATCAAAGAAGGTCAACCAAAAATAATTTCGGGGGTTTTTTGGCCCGCTGAATCCAAATCTGGCATCGGCGAGCACCCCACTGGCACCTGGTGCACCGAAACCCGGGCTAGAACGTCGTCTCCGAGAGTTTTCTTGAGAAGACTGTTAAAACCTACCCGAAAATCATAAGAGGGCAGTTCTGTGGGGCGGTGGTCCCGAATTTCGCGCCGAAAACAACTCCCCGAATACCTGGTGCACCAGAACCTGACCCTATACGTCATCTCCGGGAGTTTTCCTGACACAATCAGAGAAGGTCAATCAAGAATCATTCTGGGGGGTTTTTTGGCCCGCTGAATCCAAATCTGGCATCGGCGAGCACCCCACTGGCACCTGGCGCACCGAAACCCGGGCTAGAACGTCGTCTCCGAGAGTTTCCTTGAGAAGACTGCCAAAACCTACCCGAAAATCATAAGAGGGCAGTTCTGTGAGGCGGTGGTCCCGAAGTTCACGCCGAAAACAACTCCCCGTATACCTGGTGCACCAGAACCTGACCCTAAACGTCATCTCCGAGAGTTGTACAGACACGACCCCAACAAACTCACCAAAAACCGTCTCATAATTTGACACATTTATTAATGTGTAACTCTAGCGTAGGGCCCTCGAAAGATAAAAATCCCAGCGCGGCAGGGGCCGAGAAGGTTGATTTGGACGTGAAAATTCCGAACCACCGCCACACAGAACTGCCCTCTTATGATTTTCGGGAGTGTTTTGGCAGTCATCTCAAGAAAACTCTCGGAGATGACGTTATAGCCCGGGTTTCGGTGCACCAGGTGCCAGTGAGGTGCTCGAAGATGCTAGATTTGGATTCAGCGGGCCAAAAAACCCCCCAGAATGATTCTTGATTGACCTTCTTTGATTGTGTCAGGAAAACTCCCGGAGATGACGTTTAGGGTCAGGTTCTGGTGCACCAGGTATTCGGGGAGTTGTTTTCGGCGTGAAATTCGGGACCACCGCCCCACAGAACTGCCCTCTTATGATTTTCGGGTAGGTTTTGGCAGTCTACTCAAGAAAACTCTCGGAGACGACGTTCTAGCCCGGGTTTCGGTGCACCAGGTGCCAGTGGGGTGCTCGCCGATGCCAGATTTAGATTCAGCGGGCCAAAAAACCCCCCAGAATGATTCTTGATTGACCTTCTCTGATTGTGTCAGGAAAACTCCCGGAGATGACGTTTAGGGTCAGGTTCTGGTGCACCAGGTGTTCGGGGAGTTGTTTTCGGCGCGGAATTCGGGACCACCGCCCCACAGAACTGCCCTCTTATGATTTTCGGGTAGGTTTTGGCAGTCTTCTCAAGAAAACTCTCGGAGACGACGTTCTAGCCCGGGTTTCGGTGCACCAGGTGCCAGTGGGGTGCTCGCCGATGCCAGATTTGGATTCAGCGGGCCAAAAAACCCCCCAGAATGATTCTTGATTGACCTTCTCTGATTGTGTCAGGAAAACTCCCGGAGATGACGTTTAGGGCCAGGTTCTGGTGCACCAGGTGTTCGGGGAGTTGTTTTCGGCGCGAAATTCGGGACCACCGCCCCACAGAACTGCCCTCTTATGATTTTCGGGTAGGTTTTGGCAGTCTTCTCAAGAAAACTCTCGGAGATGACGTTCTAGCCCGGGTTTCGGTGCACCAGGTGCCAGTGGGGTGCTCGCCGATGCCAGATTTGGATTCAGCGGGCCAAAAAACCCCCCAGAATGATTCTTGATTGACCTTCTCTGATTGTGTCAGGAAAACTCCCGGATTTGACGTTTAGGGTCAGGTTCTGGTGCACCAGGTGTTCGGGTCAATTTGAACATTATATTCGTGATCA
This sequence comes from Galeruca laticollis, assembly GCA_963921935.1. Taxonomy (NCBI): domain Eukaryota; kingdom Metazoa; phylum Arthropoda; class Insecta; order Coleoptera; family Chrysomelidae; genus Galeruca; species Galeruca laticollis. The sequence goes on from OY998178.1 coordinate 126,769,514, forward strand.
GCGGCCTCGAAAACCCCCGAGTACCCGATCCGGGCGAGTTCTGACCCTTATTTATCAGATTTGAAAATCCTCCAAAAGGCCTCCCAGATAATGCATTTTTCGCGCGCAATTTGGCCTGCAGCGATGCAATTTTCGATCTCCGGGGAAAATCTACCCAGACACATTCCGAGATAATCGTTTTGGAAGAGAATGCAGAAAACCGCATCCCGATCCGACCTGTGGCACCAAATTGATAGGTTTTCGCAGGCGTTGACGCGACTATTTATAAAAAACACTATCATACATAAAAGGAAACCATACCCTGGTAGCCACAGAAAAGCAGGGAAATATAAGCGAACTATCATCTATAGATGATAGTTCGTATATATACATTTAACATGCGTTCATTAGAGACGAAGCGAGATAGGTTTTATCAGCAAAAGCAATGTTTTAATATGAAAAAGAAGCGTTAAAAGCAAGTTCCTATTTCACGGGTCTTTTCAATATACAGGTTTATTAATTAAAATAACTAAAACGGATTCTACGTTGATGCTAGCAAAGTGTTCGATCACTTTCGACGCACCCGGTATGTAGAATAAACATGAATATTGAGTCCAAAATGTCCCTAGGGATCGGGAAAGGAAATACGAAAGGAGGGTTTCGGTTCTTGCAATAAACTATTGAAAAGCTCTGGTCAAGTCGCTGCGCACTTTCCGGAACGGGAGGAATTTTTATTCGGGAGTACTAGAGGAATTTTCGAATCCGTGAATCCAAATGTCAAGGAGCCCTGGCTAGGCGCCTGGAAGTCCTCAAGATTTCAATTCTAACGGAATTTATGTCCTCTAATTAAAATACCAAAGAGCCCTGGCTAGACGCATGAAAGTCTTCAATATTTTAACCGAAACGCAAATTTGGAAATAGGGAATGAATAATAACGGTTGGGATCCGGGAATTAAAATATCAAAGAGCCCTGGCTAGGCGCCTGGAAGTCCTCAAGATTTCAATTCGAACGGTATTTACGTCTTCTAATTAAAAATACCAAATATAATACAGACGCTAGCTACTGTTCTGTATTTTTTTTAGGTCCACGAGATAACTCATTTGCAGAGTCAATTTCAAGGTTTACGAAACAAGATTTTTCAGGTTACCACGCTTGAAAATGGCCAGTTTTTTTAAGCCCTTTTATATAGTAAATATAGGTCTAATTCAATCGTTTTTACCATTAACTGGAATTAAAATAAATTCTAAGCTATAAAACTGAAAATAAATGAAAATGCAATTTTGACTGAAGTTTAAACATGTCATACTAAATGTGGCAACATTGTTTGTCCCGGCACGTGATGCACGATCACGCACTATGGTCAATACGAACGAACGAACGAAATTTGTTAATGCTTGAACCGATTTATTTTGTTTTGTTTTGTCTAGTGGTGCAATATTAGTGATTAGCGTTTTGCAAATATGGAAACTATTGGACTTACTCTGCGGCGTAATGCAGCAGAATTTAATGTCAAATTGTGTATAATTTGTCAACAACATAATAAAACTGAATTACTGACAAGTGAAAGTCATGGATGTGCGCGGATTTGGTGGGTATCTAGTGAACGAAAAGACGTTGTTTTTGAAAGATTGAAAAGTGTATCCCAGGATGAACTATTTTCATATCACATGACCAACGCTTGTTACCGGAGTTATACGATGAAAACAAAAGTGGAAAGGGCGGCAAGGAAACTAATTGACGACAAACACAGTGAAAATATTTCGGACAAGCAGGACTTAGGTGAAGGAACTTCTTCAGCAAGGTACGATAAATTTACACGATCAAATTGTACAGCTAGACCTTCGACATCTGATATAAACAAAGCAGAAACAATAAATTGTATAATTTGTGGTAAAATTTGGCTAGGTAAAATTTGCAAAAAATTTCGAATTTGTGAGAAAAATAGGGCAGAAACATTGCTCGAAATTGCTCTCGAGTTTAAGGATCAGGTTTTTACTAGAATTGCGGATTTAAAAACTATCGAATCCATCTTTGCAGCTGATATTTATTATCATGCAAATTGTCTTCGCTCTTATGAACGAAAATATCAAAGAAATAAAACAAATCTAGTCTGAAAACTTACAGTTCAAAAACGTGAAGAAGGAAATTTTTTTACAAAAGCAAGAAATTATGTCAAATGTTGTAGACAAATTATTGCCACGTCTTAAGTTAGGAGAATCTTTTAAATTGAGTGAAATATGTAATGATGTAAATAGCCAATTACCATTGGAAATGGCGGTTAAAAACATTGACATTAAAAACTATTTAGTGGGCACGTTTAACAAAGAAATACAGTTTTCTGTACCACTGAAAGCCAACAAACCTACATTAGTTTTTCACTCAAGCGTGACTCTTGCCGAGGTTGTAGATTTAAAAAGATCGAAGGATGTTATCAAACAATCAGCAAGAATTCTAAGAAAATCCCTTTGTGGTGTTAATTTTGATTTAAATGATAAATTCTGTGATGAAACCAATTTGAGACATTCATGGGACGATATACTGATTCCTCAACCACTTTTAACTTTTTTCTCAGAACTTTTTAACTTTAACGAAAATCAGTTCTACGTTGATAGTGACATTGATTCTGAGAGTGATGAAGAATCAGACATTCCCAAGACATCCAAAAAAGGGGTATCTAAAGGGAAGCATTTTAAAATGAAAGAATTGTTTCAAACAATGTATTTTATTTTACATGGCGGGAAAAAAGGACTCCTCTGCAGACTATGACAGGGTTGGCAGTTCACAATACCTGTAAAAGTAGTGCCTTAATTAAGAGCTTAAATCGTACCGGTATGAGTATCTCCTATGATGAAGTTCAAAGATGTAGAACAAGCCTGGCATCTTTTACTGTTGAATATGGTAAAAACCATATATCACTTCCTTCACATTTTGACCATTCTAAATTTACCACTGCAGCGTTTGACAACTTTGACCACGACGAAGCGACTGAATCTGGTTTAAATGGAACACATGATACTGTTGCAGTTATATTTCAAGATAAATCTGACGTAGTGCATAGAAAACCAAATATTTCAGAAACTGATGTATGTCGTTCTACTCGATCATTTCAAGAAGAACTGAAATGTCAGGTATTGAAAGAATTCTATAAAGTACCTGGACCCATTTCAATTTCAAAAAACTGTTTATCAGAAACGAGTGATGACCGCGATCCAATAAAACCAGAAAAATATTTTCAATTAAGAGCTGACGATTTAGCATGGTTTTTGAGTAGAATGGATATATCAGAATCACCTCGACAATTGAACATAACAAAAATAGATCAGCAGATTCCATCATGGCCAGCCTTTAACGCATTCCTTTCTGAGGATAAACGTAAGGAACAAATTGTTGGATTTCTGCCAGTTTTGCCCTATCCTGTAACTGACTATTCGACAGTGTATACAGCTCTTTGCAATTTCAAAGATATGTTACAACAGCTAGATCAAAACAATCTTCCAGTATTTTGTGATGAAGGTGTCTACCGAATTGCCAGGCATATAATGTTGTTAAGAGAAAAAGAATTTGAAAATATAACATTAATGCTTGGAAGCTTTCATATGATCAAAGTATTGCTAGCGTGCATTGGGAAATATCTACGTGGTAGTGGTGCTGAAAGCATACTGATTGAAACGGGAGACTTTGGTGTAGGCACAACTGAACAAGTTTTCAATGGCACAAACTATGCCAGATCTGTTAGAGGATTTTTTCTACTGGGTGAAGTTCTGCAAAGATTGCAGTTGCAATCATTTTTTAAAGAGCAGGGTTTAACAAAATACGAACAAGAATTAACCTCACTTGAACTATTGCAAAATTTGTTTATTGAGGATAATGCAAAAGAAGGGCAGGCTATCTTTGATTACTTTAAAGGTGATTCACAAAATATTGTTACAATTTAACCAATTTGTAGCTAAGAGATGCAAAGAGTCTAGCCTTTTTTGTTATTGGAATAACGTCTTAGCACTCATTATTCTCTTAAGAAATTTAATACGAGCCGATCGTTCTGGAGATTGGAGCCTCCACGTACAAACTGTTGAACAACTGCAACCTATTTCACGTTATGAATCGTACCAATTACGCGCGTTGGCCTTCAATTTACCTCCATGACATGTTAATGCTGAAGAAGACGGCCCCCGAGGTATACAACGAATTCAAGAAGAGAAAATTCACCGTAAAGCAGAGTAAAACATCATTCACATCAGTTGGAACAGATCAAGTATTAGAGCAAACCATTAACCGGTCCAAGAAAAGTACTGCAGGAATCATTGGTTCGACTCGTAAAAAGGATTTTGTTGCTGCTTGGGAACTTATGTATCACGAAATTCTGGCAATATCTAACTTGTACAGAGAAAAAACATTTTTTAAAAATGACAACTATGAATTGAAGACCCATCATGAATATTACCCAGGGAAAACGGATCGAATAGAATCGATTATTGGAAAAATGATTCAATATATTTCTCAGCACGTAAATCCATTTATGGAAGAAAATCAACCAATCCGTAACATTGTTACGCAGGAGCAGACGCCACCCGATGTAACCAAAGCTCTTTTGAACATATTTGAAACTGGTTGTGAAGCATACAAACAATTTCACAAGGAAAGATTTGAGACTTTAACCAAACCCCTTTCTGACACCATTAGTAGAGTTAAGCTTCCACCGTTTATAACAGCAGCTGCAACTGTACCACAGAAGAAATCGAAAGTTTCAAAAGAAAATAGACAAACTCAGCGTATTATCGAGCTAGCAAAAGAACGGCGATATAGTCTAAAGTTACTGTTAAGGTACGAATTGGCACACGATAACTACCTTTTTGAAAAAGAAGGCGTTTTGAAAAAAGAAACTCAAAAGTCTAGCATTTTTGTTGAATTAAACAAGATGCTAGATAACCAGGACTATTCTACAACACCTGATACAGGCAAATTTTTTCTACTGGTTGATGTTATGATGGGTATTCGAAAAGTACAGTGGAAAAATTTGACAACTTTCCAAGATCTTGCTGTTGCATCCTGCAACATGATAAGTGTTTCACTGAAAGGACATTTAAATAGAATTGACTTTATATTTGATAGCTATTTAGAAATGTCATCTAAGTCTGGAGAGAGATTACGAAGATATGGCAAAGAGTATATCACAATCCATTCAATCACAGATAATGTACTATTACCTGTACAAGCTCAAAAATTTTGAGGTTGTGTAGAAAATAAAATTAAGCTTCAAACATTTATTCGGAAAAATCTGCTACAACATGCCCATCGGTTTTGGCAAGGGGTTGAAATAGTGTGCAGTGCAACAAATATCGAACCCTGTCAATCATGTGCATCATCACGTACTTCTAGCACCCTGGACGTGTTACAAAAAAATGACATTGAAGAAGCAGATATGCGAATGATGGTACATATTGCTCATGCAGTGGGAGAGGGTCATAAAAACATGTATATACTACCTTCCGACACCGACATATTAGTTATGGCTCTGTATCATTTCAGAACATATAAATCCAGAGGGTTACAGGTAACTTATTTAGTTATATTTTTGTTGTTTGCGGTATGGAGTGTTATATTATTTTAGGAACTTTGGTGTAGAACAGGAGTAGGAGCAACTAGGAAGGATGTTCCGTTGCACCCGATGGCTGAACGTCACGGTTCAGAATTGTGTTCTGTTCTTCCAGCTCTTTACCATTTGACTGGTGCAGATTATACAAGCAAAATTGGAACCCAGCGTAGTGCTCTTGGTGCTAGCCCAGTAAAATTTCTCAGTAATTTTGCTAAAGGTATGAATATTAGAATCATGTCTGAGAAACAATTTACTAGCATAATTTTTACAGGTACGTCTGAAAGAGTAATCGAAGAATCAGTGCAGAGTGCATAAGAGTACCTTATTCAGGTGCTTCGCCCAGGTAACTCTTCAAAAACATTTGATGAGTTAAGGTATTGGATGTATCACCATGGAAAAACTTTTTCTGTAAAAGAGTTACCTCCTACGAGCGCATCAATGAAACTACATATTTCGCGAGCATTTTTTATTGTTTACAACGAAATCAACTGTTTGGAAGAAAACATTACATCTTTAGATCCCCTTTTGTTTGGATACAAGATGGAAAATGATGATCTTATACCTAAATCCGTGGATAATATTTTTCCTTCATCCGAAGAATTAGTTCCGAATTGCAACTATGGTAAATGTTCACGTAAAAAGAGCTGTTGTTGTCGGGCAGCTGGAATAAATTGTTGTTCATTTTGTTGTTGCAACATAACACACGAGTGTACTAATCTTTATGATACATGATTCCATATTACTTCTTGTTAATTCCACCTACCTGAATTTTTCTTTTGTTACTGACATTGATATTTTGGACTACCCTGTATAATAACAATAACTTAAATATATTACATATATATTGTAAATTCCATTCCAAAATTACAATACTTACAAACCCACATCTTGAGTAAATAAAGAACATTTGTATACAAATATAATATTTTTTATTTCAATATATGACCACCCTGTATAAAAACCAAACTGGCCATTTTTGGGGCTGGTAACCAGATGATTCTGAATATGTACGTCTAAGACAATATTATCCCACAAAAATACAGGATGTTACCTAGCGTATAGACTAATAGCCCTGGAAGTATTGAATATTTCAACCGAAACGCAAATTTGGAAATCGGAATAAACACCCAAGAAAATATTTTCAAGATTTAAATGTACAATTTCTCGTTATATTATTGATATCCCACAAAACCACTAACGCTTGCAGTAAAAATGAAATATCTAATGACATTCAAATAAACTTATTAAAATACCTATTGAAAAGACCACCTTTCATTTATATTATAATTTCCAAAAATTCTTACCTTCGCAGTTATCGCTTCAACTTTTTTAAAAAACGGGAAAAAATTACTCAAAAAAATTACAAAAGAAACGGATAACAATTTGAAAAAATATTTATGAACGGAGCGTTGTCCTATTGCTGGCGGATACCACTGTCGACTAGTGTTGAGCGATATATCGTTACCGGTGATTCAATCGCCGTTATTGAAAAATCGCTGATAGCTACAGTTGACTAAAATCATAAATAACGGCGATTGACAGAAACAGCGATTTTTAAGAATGTGCGAAATTGCGTCAACTGACGTACAACACAACTACTCGCTTTCCATCGCGTTCAGTGAAATAGAGCGAAATGCAACGTATTTTATTCCAAGAGTTCTTGACTCTATTTTCACGCCCCTCACCCAATGAAGCCACCCACCCACGAAATTCTGATCCTCTAAAATGGTGGCAGGAAAATAAATTTCATTTTCCAAATCTATCTGCAGTTGCACAAAAAAACTATGTTCTCTAGTTTCTTCAGTTTCTTGTGAAATGTTGTTTTCTAAAGCTAGGTCCTGAATGAACGTAGAATACGCTTAAGTGGCAGTAAAACTCAAATGTCATTATTTTTAAAAGCAAATTACAAATAAAGCAAATAAATGTCTTTTATAGGTGGTCACTGTCAATGCCAAACATTTCTTTGTATCTGTTAATATATTATATTTTTGTTTTGTTTTTATAAAATTTATTATTAATATTTTGTTTTTATTTCATTTCATATTTTGATTGAAAAAAACATTCAGTAATTAAAATACGTGGTATTACTTCTTCGTGCCAATCTATATAGTTAACAAAGAGAAAGTGTATGTAAAGAAGCATTTTACTTTCTTTTTTCATAGTTTTCTAGACAGCAGCTCCAGATTTACAGTTTATGATCAGTACAATAGGAGGCAGGCAAGTGAAAATAATATGCATCAACATAATGAATCACGCGAGAGCTTAGTCGCGAAATTATTAAAACGTTTGGCCTAGTGCGAAAAATGGCGATCGCGATAACTCTTTTAAATCGCCGTTATTTAGAAGTCGCGATCGCCGATAACGGCGTTATACAAACATCTCTGTTTAGCTCATCACTACTGTCGACTCTCGTCGCTAGATCTAGATCCTACGAGGTTACAGACTGCTTTCCACCTATCTCGGTTAGTTCGACTTGCGCGCTTCTTACTCTGTATTCCGCGATAGTGGGGAAACATAAATTCTACAATCGCATCGCGGTCAAAATTTGAAATTTTAAACTAAAATTCGGAATGAATATTTTCTATCAAAATAAATTCTACGTATAATGGGTTATACGTAATATTAAATAAAAGTATAATCCGATAATTATTAACGAAAAAAAACCTCGTTACATGATACTAACTGATACTCGTACCTCATATATGTATAATGGATATATCTACAAAGGACGAAATTGCGACGGTACCCGGTTCTCATTAGAAGAAAGAAATTTGGCTGTTCCTAGTCAGTTAATACAACGATTAGCACAGACAATCTACGATTCAAACCGCAATATCAGAGCCGATAATTGGATTTCCTCAGTGGAAATTGTACATATGTTACAAAAGAAAAAGCTAACCTACGTGGGCACACTAAAGAAAAATAAAAGGCAAATCCTTACAGAATATTTACCACACAAAAGCAGATGTACTCAAGAAGAGAAAGGCGGCAGCGATGATTTCCTCTATGTTTGATACCATAGCAACCAATGCTGAAAGTGGAAAGCCTGGAATAATAGCGCTGTATAACCAAACCAACGGAAAAGTGGATTCTTTAGATAAAAAATGTGCGAATTACAGTACAAGTAGAGTAACTCTTCGGTGGCATATAGCAATTTTTTACAGCAATCTTAACATAGCTGGCGTAAATGCATTTGGTTCTTATACGGACAATGCTACTAGGCCAAGAATCGAATTTATCAATTGAAAATGTTGTCTTTTGAATTGGTTCAGAATCACAAGAATAGAAGACTTGTAAATGAGAGGGTGCCGAGAAGTATTAGGATGAATATTGTTACCATTCTAAGAAAACCGGTGCCAGTTCCGACAGATAATGTAGACAACAAAAGAAAATTATGTGGCATATTCTCACGGAACTAAAAAAGGAAAACTAACGTGCAATGTAAATTTTTGTCAGATATCAATATGTGCTGTCAAGTGAAAATTTACTAATCATGCTTTTCCACTGTATAAAAATAGTATATTTTGCAACAAGTGGGAAACGTTCACAAACCACATACCAGGGTATGTGGTCTGTGGAAAAGTTCAACTTTTCTCACGAGTGTCGAAGTTTGTGGCACGAGCCAAGGGCGAGTGTCGCAAACACACGAGTGAGAAAAGTAGTTTTCCCACATGTTGCACACTATACATTTTCAACAACTGCACAAATTTTAAGAATACAAGTAAATAGGTTTGTAGAAAAAGTCTACTCATCGAGGACCACCCACCGAAAACGGCTACTGGATTCTCCATAGTAGTGTGTGCAAAGTGCCGTGAGAAATGATATTTCTCACAGTGTGAGCAATATATGGTTTTGAAATTGGATAAAGTATGAGAAATACGCTACTTTTAATAGCAGTTGTAGAAAAAATCAATTGTGATTTTGCCCAAATAATAGGCATGATGATATATTTTGAAATCTCCTTCTACAATGTAGGTACACGTGCTATTTCCGAAAAATACACTATTTCAGCAATAAACTAAATTTTAACGAACATTATTGCATTTTTTTTGTCGACTTTGAATTATGCGCGAAAATGCATGTGACGTCACGCCTTGGTAGATATTGCATTGTGTTTATTTTTAGCGAAGAACGCCAACAATACATTTTTCGGGTATAAAAAATATGAATAGAAAGAAGAAGAAGATATGACATTACATATATTGTAATAGTGGCGTTCGATTTGCAGGCTGGAGCAGCCCACACTGCTCAGGCAGAGTACTCGATAGTGACACGACAAATTTAAATAGAACGCTTGCATGTGCACCATATAACCTCTAAAAAATAGTTTCTATGGTTAGTTTTTTGAAATTTGTTTTTTTAGTTTCTTGTTTCTTATGCCTCTGACATGAATGAAATTATTGAAAAAATGATAATCAATAGTGCTATACATAAATCACAAACGACGTTGAAACATGTCGCTGAGACATGTTCCTATTTTCATCAATTATTTTGGAGCGTTACTTATTCGTCGGCTACTCCCACCTCTAATTCCAAATCCTTTTATTTCAAATATTAGGAACATATAGGTGATCGTTTTTACCATCGTTAAATATCTACTTAAACTACGATTCAAGTCGAATTCGCTCTCTTTTGTTCATTCTTCGCTAATAGTCAACTTCAGCACTTAGTTTCCAAATAAATTTGTGGGTGATATTAATTCTTCTTGCTGGTAAGTTATCTATATCTTTTCAAATTGTAATTGTGTGCTTACAAATCATTCTATTTCGATTTTTCTATTTGGTTAAAATATTTCGTTTTTTAAAAACAATGTTTTTGTTATGGCGTTTCCAGTTTTTCTTTGCTGTTCCCTTTAAAAAAAATCTGGTGGTGTCCAAAGTTATTTTATGAAGCGAATTTATAACAGATTCTCTATATGGTTATTTTCTACCGATTTAAATTTATTTTTCTGATTATTTTGGGACAAGACGGATAAGAATGAACAGGTTCCTGTGGTTTTATTCTGTAAATTAAATTCAATTTTTATATGTATTAGAGTATAAGCTCCTCACCTGTTCATTTTATTCCTCCTTTCCAAATTTTCACTTTTCTACTGTTTCTCCTGTTTTTTATATCTTTACCTACAGCTCTGCAGCCTTTACCTGTACGGACCTTTACGGACCTTTCAACGATCCTCTCACTGCACTATATCTATCCAGAGTCCAGAAAGCGACGGCTCAAGAAACCGTGAATATTGCTGCGAAATGTTCGTTCCGAGTCTTCCCAAGATAAATCCCTAACTTATTTTTGGTAGATATAAAATATTGATTTGGACATTTTTATTGTAATAACTGATCCTTGGTCGTATTGTATTGAGAATATACGGGTTATCTAAATTTATTTGTGTGTCAAATAAATCCATTTGTCCCGAAATTTTGTTTGTTGATTCACCTTATCCCATATGAGGTAATAAAAAATTGTATAACTAAGGCCGAATTCACCACCTGAGGAGAGTCCCAAGGCCGGGTAAACTTAGGAAAGTGCAAATTGGCGCCCAACGTGGGGTGACAAAGTATAACGTCAAAGTGCATAAGTTCACGAAACACGGAGCTCGAGGGGAAAGAGGAGAAGAAAGTTTGTGTGTGTGGGCGCGCCTGTGGGCTTCAAGCAAAAGTAAAAAAGAACGCGAGAGTTATACTGGGGTTTGCTCGAGCGAGCAAATCGAACGCCACTAATATGTAAATAAACTGATAAGGTAACCTCAAAAATAACTCATGACATAAGTTTTAAAACGGCTTGTGTGAATTAAATTTTACTTAGCGCTAAAGAATAATAATAATGTACTTACAAGGAAGTTTTCACTTTTCGAAATTCAGTCGAGCAAAAGTCTTTATTTCATACAAGAAACTTTCTCAACATCTACAAATCAATTGTGGTCAAATTAGAGCATCAGAAATCGATATATTAGTTAGATATAAGTTACTTTTTGTACACACTGTATAATATAAATAATATCAAATAGTCATAGAAAAAGTAGTTTATACGAAAATCAAACGTCAATTACAAACGTCGGTATGTACAAAAGACAAAGAGAGTGAATATTGATATATAATAAATCAGAGTATCAAATGAACGCTGAAAATGAGAAAATGTTTCGGTTTATATATTATGTTGCCATAGTAACGTGGATGTTGTTTAGTCAATATTCAAAATTTACATCCGACTGTTGTCAGTTTTGTAACAAATTTCAAGTGAAAATAAAAAAATGTCTGTAATATCATTAACCAGCCACGATGAAAGTATATATAACATTAGTAAAGCACCGATGAGTGCACCCAAGAAACAATCTTACAAGTCAAAATTCCGAAAAGAAGGAGATGAGGGAAGATGACAGGAATTGGTGCAGAAAAAGGCATACGCCACTATGGGTGTACCCGAAACAGAACCACCCGATCCTCACAATTTTCTTAGCAAGCATACAGGTAACAATTTATAATATTATTAGTTTAATATGAAAATGGCGTCAAACTATACTCACAAATAGTTATTTACACTACAAAGGAGGGAGGTAAGTTTTATTTACCAGTCGAGGACTATTTTGGCAAATCAGTCCGAAACTGATCAAAATACTTAACTCCTCTGTTGGGTATATAGGGTATAACGTTTTATCTACTTCCATAGGTACAGTTTACGAAATAAAAAATCAGATTTTACATTTCTCAATTTATTTTGACAGTAACATTTACACATTTCTTGAATTCTGTGAATATGTCGCCGTAGTGGACGCTTTCAACTCATGCATCGATTTCAATAATTTGCTGTCATTTTTACGTCAACCCGTGCAACACGACCGATGCAAGCGACTCTCTTTAATTTTGTCATTGTTGTTACTAACACGTTATTTACAAATAAAAAAATATAGTTCAATGAGTTTTGCTGGCTCTGGAGTTAATATTTTTCAAATAAGTGATTTTCAAATATAAAATGCAGCAAAGGCTGCTTGCAACAGTTTATTTCCTGCAAAATCGAAAGGGCGATATAATAGAGCCTATATAGCATTTAAAGAATGGCGTCAGAGAAAAGAGGGATTAATGAACTTCACTCCCCAGATGCATATATTATTTTTCCACGGCCATTTGTTTCTATTTTCGAATCAATTCAATATTACAAAAATGTTAACAACAAACTGACACGAAGTTGAGAGTTTACATCGTCCGATTACGGTTTTGATATTTAAGTAAACGAACAATGAACTACACTAAACTTTACTCGGAAGTATACATTATTTCGCAGCAATTTAAAGAAGGTTTTAGTCAAAGTTTTCTATGATATATTCAATTAATCGTAATATTTATATTGTCAGGAAGAATGATATTGATATACGGTGTTTTTCCTTTTGGTAGAGTATTCGTAATATCAGTCATATGGATATAAACAATAATATATCTCTATGTTACTTGTTATTTACATGTCACGCATCTTGTATATATATATATATATATATATATATATATTATCATGGTATGAACCATCCAGCGAGTATAATGAGCGCCTTGAATATATTTGTTTGAATACATTGACGTTGTGACAAAACTAATAAGGCTGCTGATATTCGGATTTTAAACTATTTGGCTTTGGTTTTAAAATTAACAAAAACATGGGTCATAAGACGGGAGACCCAAAAATGTGCTTCCTCATATAATAAATATAATAGGGAACAAAATAACATGGGAAAATATGGTTTTATAAAGTAATATGTGATTAATCTATTCAAATAATAATAATCTACATTCCTTCGGTCTAATACTTCTTGTAATAGTTGTAACTCATTTTAATAAAATGAATATTTTTGCTACTGTCTTTATGGCCTGTATTTCAGTTTTATTTGGAATTATTTTAACTTTAAGTGTACAGTAGTATATTTTGTACGTTTACTTAAAAAAAAAGGAGCCCAATAGCAAAGCCATCATTTCAACGAATAATTATAAATTGTAAAAAGAAACATGTCTAAATCAATTATAGATGCCGATAGTAAAAACAGTGAACGAAATCCTCACAATTATACTGAATAAAAAATCACCAAAGATAGTGAAACAGACAATATACTGGTTGAACTGTCAAAATCGAAAATATTGAAATCCGATTCATTTTCAACAGAAATTAACACTAATAATTGAGTAGATGAGGTAATTTCAAAAGAAACACGACACATTTTATATAGTTAGTAAATATGTTGTTTTATGCAAGGGATTTCAGGAATTTTTAATAAATAGTAAATAAGTTATGTTAATATTTACATGTATAAAAATCCTCATCTATATACATTCTCATTTCTAATACTAAAATGTTATTTCATGCTTCATATACGGCTTTAAAATTTAATGGTTTATTGTAATATAAACAGCCAGTCATCGACAAAGAGACAATGTTTATATAACTCATAATGTATAGATAGATAAGTTTCCATAGCAACCGAACGCTGTTGATTGATGGATTGAAAATTGAAAACGTCAGTGATTTTGAAGACGTCAAAAGGGAATATAATATGATAATTTGACTCGTCTATGTGGAAAAATATAAGGAAGAACTTATAAAAGCAAAGTATGAACAGTGAAACAGATCTTTTGAAAGCTTTTGGTGGAAAATAAACGATTCATATTTTAATTCTGGAGTAATAAGTATATGTACCGAAAGACGTTCCTAATGAAAAACCTTCGTTAAAAGTAGTATCTACAATAGTGCATCCTTTGATGACGAGCGATGGTGATATTGCTTCAGCAATAGGTTTGCTTATTTGGATGGTACGACAACAAAGAAATTGAGAGTGAAGATTAGTTACAAGTGGATACAAACTTAGTGAATGAAAGGTACTTTTTTTTAAATATTATATTAGAGATCTCCAAATTAAAAAAGGGCTTTATTTAAATCAAAAAAGGAATGCATTCATAATTAGTAATTAATCTAACATTTTTATTGTTCCCAAAGTAATTTATGGTTTATTTTTTTGCAGTGTATACACATTTCCTGTTTATAAACTTCTATGTTTTAAAACATTTCTGAAATCATAAGTTTTGTTCATTTTAATTTGACAATTCAATAATTATAGTAAATTTGAATGGCGCAATTGAACCCTACCCTTTGATAGAGTTATACATGTTTAACGATTATTCAATAATAATAATATAGAAACCTATACAAATTTGGCACCAGCACAGTTGGGCAAATAAAATTTTAATTATTATATTCATATATTGATAGATATTTATATTCAGTACAAATTTGTCGGCCCAACATGAGGCGAATTAAAAATTTAATTTAAAAACATTAAATTTGAACAATTAAAATTCCACACATAATATATTCAGTACAATAAATACCAAAATTATTGAAATTATTTTTTTAAATTTAATTCATCAAATATCAACAATGGATTCTTATAGCAAGTGTTCGAAATGTGCTCCGTCTACTTCCTGACAGTAATACATCCTATTAGTAAAATCTTGTCATACTCGTTCGAATGTGTCAGCTGAAATAGCATTGCATTCTTCAGTAAGTCTTTCTTTCAAAACGCCAATGCTATCTGGTGCCGTAGTATAAACCTTGGAATTCAAGTACTCCCATAGAAAAAAATCTAATGGTGTCAGATCTGGTGACCGAGGTGGCCATTCTATAGGACCTCTCCGGCCGATGTATTACTGTCAGGAAGTAGACGGAGCACATCTCGAACACTTGCTATAAGAATCCATTGTTGATATTTGATTAATTAAATTTAAAAAAAATGTTTAATAATTTTGGTATTTATTTAATCCATTGTTGATATTTGATTAATTAAATTTAAAAAAAATTTTTAATAATTTTGGTATTTATTTAATTTATCCGTCAAAATTAATTTAAACCCAAACAAAATTAATATGGCTATGTAGCCAATGTCAATGCCTTTCAAACGAGATATCACTTGCCATAAGGTCCTATTTAAAATTATTGGCCAGAGTGGCACTGTGACGTCATCTATTACTATTACGTCACCTGTTACCATTCGTAGAGAAGTTTACAACACCTTATTTCCCCCCCCCCCCCAAATTCTATTAATGTAAGTGTAGCCGTTCAAAAGATACGAGGGGGAGGGGACTTTTGAATAGCACTGTATAGTGTAGAGCAGAGTCAGTCAGTATCATAACTAATCATAAAATCAAACTCCACCATAAAAAAAACTAAAGAAAATAAATTACAAAAAAATATACAAAAACGATTTATTAAAACAAAACAATTTATTAGAGATAATCCACAAATAACAATATTACAGCCTGATAAAAGCAATAAAACTGTCGTAATGGATACAGTTAACTATGATAAAAAAATGAGGGAAATGATGAATGACAAAAAAGTTTATAAACCACTAAAATCTGATCAAACAAAATCTTTTCAAGATAAAAACAATAAATTCATTATAAAATTACTAAGTAATAATTCAATTAATAAATCTGAGGCTAAAAAACTACAAATCAACAACGCTTTAGCACCGAAGATATATGGTTTACAAAAGCTTCACAAACCAAATGTACCCTTACGACCAATAGTTTCTTATATCCAATCCCCCTTTTACAATCTATCTAAATACCTCTCAGATTGTCTGTCAAATATAATAGGAAAAAATAATTATTACATTAAAGATTCATTCTACTCTAAACATTTTATAGATACTATAAATATACCTCATAATTATAAAATCATATCACTGAATGTTATCTCAATGTACACTAACATCCCAAATGAATTAATAACAACTATTCTAAAAACAAAATGGAACTTACTAAGAGAACACACAACTCTGTCATGCAATGAATTCATAGAAAGAATATTACTAATACAAAATAATAATTACTATCAATACCAAGACAATTTTTATCAACAATTGGATGGTTGTACAATGGGTTCTCCTATCTCCTCAACCTTAGCACAGTTAGTAGTGGAACATCTGGAGGAAGGCGTACTAGGGAATTTAGTTTTTAATGTATTGTTTTTTAAACGATTTGTTGACGATTGCATAGCGGCTATTCCGTCAGATAAAATTGATATGTTAAATTCTTTTAATAGTTTCCATCCAAAACTTCAATTTACAATCGAAACAGAGAACAATGCAATACATTTTATAGACCTAACATTAATTCGAACCAATGACAACAAAATAAAAACCAAAATATATCAAAAAGAGACATGGTCCGGCCGATATCTTAATTACTATTCTAATCATCCGAATGCACAAAAAAATAGTGTAATTGTTGGATTGACGGACCGAGCTATAGAACTTACTTCTCCAGAATACCGTCCGGAAGTTTTAAAACATATCAAAAACACTCTAAAAAACAATCACTACCCGATAAAAAACATAGAACGAATTTTTAAACAACGCACATACAAATTCTGCAACAATAATAAAAATAATCAAAAACAAACTCAAATAAATAATAACAGATACATATCAATACCATACACAAACCAACTGTCAGAAAAACTGAAATACGTTTTATCTAAACACATTGACGTATGTCATAGAACTCAAAATACCTTATCGCCATTGTTCACTAAACTGAAAAGCCAAATTAAAACCAAAAAAAAATCTAACGTAGTGTATTCTATACTGTAACGCTACCAGGGTCGTTTAACGACCCTTACGTTACTTGTAATAATAATTATGATTAACCCTTTGCCAATACGTGGATGTTCTAGTTACCTAGAGTTTCTTTCACTAACACAAGGAGAATCATTACTTCTGAGCGGACTAAGGCAGTTCTTCCTAAAAGAGCTTGAAATTCGACCTCGGTTTACAATACGAGGATTTATAAAAGAAAGGTTAAAAGTATTTAAAATAAAAGGTCGAGTTCACTTAATAAATATATTCCCTTATAAGTTAGTCGAAATTTATAATCAACACAGTCAGAAATTAATTAAAATTAGTCGCCAAATTAGAACAAAAGGTTTATAATTTTGAAAAGATGAGACGGACGATACTTATTACTTATAATTGACAACAAACAAAACAAAAGAAGAAATTACACAATATATGGAAAGTCGACAGTTTCACTTCTTAGCAAAGGGCTCATAAAATACAATTGAGAAAACGATCGAAGGAATTACAGTTTGATTTACCTTTTGTAAAATTGAACACAGTAAAATTTAAAGACGGAAATTGAGATAACACTTTAGATTAGATTTTTCCTTTTTTTAAAAAAATATACTTCTAATTACACCAGATAACAGGAACTCCTAAGGATTCGTTCCCCTCTCTCTATTCAAATAACTGTGATATAGGCTCAATTCCGCTTATAAATTAAATTAACATGAATTAACTTAAAACTGCCCAGATTGTCTGATCGACTGAATTTATTTAAAAATTTGCGTCCGATTTATTTGATATATTAATATACCAACCTAACAAACATTTGAAATAATTGGTATTTACTCCTTAGTTC
Source organism: Galeruca laticollis (assembly GCA_963921935.1). Lineage (NCBI taxonomy): Eukaryota > Metazoa > Arthropoda > Insecta > Coleoptera > Chrysomelidae > Galeruca > Galeruca laticollis. Next base: position 126,787,536 of record OY998178.1, read on the forward strand.
TTAATTAAAAAAATGCTATACAATTACTTCAGTAAACTAAATACCCCGACGATCTGATTGTTAGTTTATATATGTAGTCGATAGCGGGAAGTAATGTATAGAAAGATTGTTAGATTATACAATAAGACAACCCTTTGTCAATTTTTTATGTCCCGATTCTGCATGTACACTCCTGAAATAATGGTTAGTCTGTTAATTATAATGATCAATTTACTCACCGGAGACGAATCTCTTTCCTCAGACGTGAAGGCCCAAAATATATGCACACCACAAACAACGAAAAAAAGAATATCACTTATTTAGTGATTTTCGCAAAATTCACGGAAACTACCCGAGGTGCTCAAATCCCCGCGCCGGCTGAACAAGCTCTAGTATCTTTTAATTTTTTTTCCTTTCCCCCTTCATTAAATTTTTCAGTTACCTGTCGACTAACCTGCATATGTGGGTTGCTGAATTTGCGATTTCATACATGAGTTCAGGTATTTCCCAATTTTTTGTTTTAAACTATGCTTCTAAAATACAGTTAAAGTAGCTTACGCTATAAATTCCGAGATACCTAGTTTTACGGAATTATAAACAATTTTTGTTTAATATAATTTCGTAACGAACTAGCTGAAGGTATATTATTTCATTTTTTTATATGATACCGGTTGTCCCAATTCCAATTATTATTATTATATTAATAGTTATAATTTATTTATACCCATCATTACAATACCATGTTTAAACTGCCCGAAGAAATATGTAGGTATGACAATACAAACTCTAGAAAATCGCTTAAATGGTCACAAGTACACAAAAAATGCGTCCACCGCCCTACATAAACACGAAACCAGGGAACACCATGAATTTGACTTCAATAGCTCAAAAATACTAACCCAGGATTCTAATTACCATAAATTAGCAATCAAAGAAATGGTACATATAAAAAAAGAGAAGAATTCATTGAACGATAAACAAGACATAAAAAATCCAAGTCAAATTTATCATAATTTAATTGTGTGATGAATTTAGTAACCAAAATATATACATCCAATAACAAAATAAAAATACTACACACTTTTGATTTCACTCGTATATCGTAAATTTGGTCCTGAGGTGAACACCTTTATTATTTTATCAACAAACTTGTTTTTATATGTTTTTATATGTTCAGTGTCCTTTTTGTACACGTTCCAAAATTGTTTATCGATTAATTGTAAATATTTTATTCTGTCCAAATAAGACATAGCATCTTTTTGAGAAACGTCAAAGTATGTAGACGATATTTAGTTTTTTATTTATTTATGACCTAAACCCAAGAACACGAAATCAAAAATATTTTGAATGGTCAAAGAAAATTAAGAATTATTATATATATATATATATATATATATATATATATATATATATATATATGCACAGACTACAGTTTGGGTACGAAAACATCAACCCACACGACAGTTTGAGGACAAGTGGTCAGTTTCGGGACGGTCCCGAAACTTCTACCGTTCATCTTCCATACAGTTTGGGTACAATGTCCCCAAATTACAGTGTGGATAATTTAGAGATTAGTTATCGTACATTTTCAGCCCAAATGTAACAGTGAATTTTAAGAAAATATATATGAACCACTAGATGTTGGTTCCCATCAAATATATCATAAAAAATATAATGTTATAGTTGGAGTAGGGCTCTTGGGTCTAGCATACTTCCATATTTGATAAAAAAAATTTAAGGGCGGGAGTGGGGGTGACTTTGTGAAATACTTTGATTTGATATTTTTTCACGGGAATGTATTGATGGATGATTATCTTTCATTTTATCCTAAATCAGTCATCCCCCACCCAACCACTAAGGGCGGGGGTGGGGATGACTTTGTAAAATAGTAATAAAAATAAATTATTGAATTCGGAATCAAATTGTACGTAGTTTTTTACGTATACACCTGGAATTTCATTTTGATGGCTTTTTTTTATAAAGTTATGCAAAAAAAATGTTATCAAAAAATTGATTATTCAATGGTGTAGAGCTCTCGGGTCTAGCATACTTCCATTTCCAATTTCACAACAATGTATTGATGGATGATTATCTTCCATTTTAAACTGAATCAGTCATCCCCCACCCACCCCCTAAGGACGGGGGTGGGGGTGATTTTGTAAAATAGTCGTAAAAATAATTTTTGAATTTGGAATCAAATTCTACGTAACCTTTTACGTATACGCCTAAAATTTCATCTTGATAAATTTTTTTTATAAAGGTATTCAAAGAAATTGTTATCAAAAAATTGATTATTCAATGGTGTAGGGCTCTCGGGTCTAGCATACTTCCATATTTGATAAAAGAAAATGTTTTACGGGAATGTATTGATGGATGATTATCTTTCATTTTAACCTAAATCAGTCATCCCCCACCCACCCCCTAAGGGCGGGGGTGGAGGTGATTTCGTAAAATAATCGTAAAAATGCTTTTTTGAATTTGGAATCAAATTCTACGTAATGTTTTACGTATACACCTAAAATTTCATTTTGACAACTTTTGTTTATAAAGATATGCAAGAGAAATGTTACCAAAAAATTGATTATTCAATGGTGTAGAGCTCTCGGGTCTAGCATACTTCCATATTTGATAAAAAAAATTTCACAGCAATGTATTGATGGATGATTATCTTCCATTTTAAACTGAATCAGTCATCCCCCACCCACCCCCTAAGGGCGGGGGTGGGGGTGATTTTGTAAAATAGTCGTAAAAATAATTTTTGAATTTGGAATCAAATTCTATCTAACCTTTTACGTATACGCATAAAATTTCATCTTGATAAATTTTTTTTATAAAGGTATTCAAAAAAAATGTTATCAAAAAATTGATTATTCAATGGTGTAGGGCTCTCGGGTCTAGCATACTTCCATATTTGATAAAAGAAAATGTTTTACGGGAATGTATTGATGGATGATTATCTTCCATTTTAAACTGAATCAGTCATCCCCCACCCACCCCCTAAGGGCGGGGGTGGGGGTGATTTTGTGAAATAGTCTTAAAAATAATTTTTGAATTTGGAATCAAATTCTACGTAACCTTTTACGTATACGCCTAAAATTTCATCTTGATAAATTTTTTTTATAAAGGTATTCAAAAAAAATGTTACCAAAAAATTGATTATTCAATGGTGTAGAGCTCTCGGGTCTAGCATACTTCCATATTTGATAAAAGAAAATGTTTTACGGGAATGTATTGATGGATGATTATCTTTCATTTTAACCTAAATCAGTCATCCCCCACCCACCCCCTAAGGGCGGGGGTGGAGGTGATTTTGTAAAATAATCGTAAAAATGCTTTTTTGAATTTGGAATTAAATTCTACGTAATCTTTTACGTATACACCTAAAATTTAATTTCGACAACTTTTGTTTATAAAGATATGCAAGAAAAATGTTACCAAAAAATTGATTATTCAATGGTGTAGGGCTCTCGGGTCTAGCATACTTCCATATTTGATAAAAGAAAATGTTTTACGGGAATGTATTGATGGATGATTATCTTTCATTTTAACCTAAATCAGTCATCCCCCACCCACCCCCTAAGGGCGGGGGTGGAGGTGATTTTGTAAAATAATCGTAAAAATGCTTTTTTGAATTTGGAATTAAATTCTACGTAATCTTTTACGTATACACCTAAAATTTAATTTCGACAACTTTTGTTTATAAAGATATGCAAGAAAAATGTTACCAAAAAATTGATTATTCAATGGTGTAGGGCTCTCGGGTCTAGCATACTTCCATATTTTATAAAAGAAAATGTTTTACGGGAATGTATTGATGGATGATTATCTTTCATTTTAACCTAAATCAGTCATCCCCCACCCACCCCCTAAGGGCGGGGGTGGAGGTGATTTTGTAAAATAATCGTAAAAATGCTTTTTTGAATTTGGTTTCAAATTCTACGTAATCTTTTACGTATACACCTAAAATTTCATTTTGACAACTTTTGTTTATAAAGATATGCAAGAAAAATGTTATCAAAAAATTGATTATTCAATGGTGTAGAGCTCTCGGGTCTAGCATACGTCCATATTTGATAAAAAAAATTTCACGGAAATGTATTGTTGGATGATTATCTTCCATTTTAACCTAAATCAGTCATCCTCCACCCACCCCCTAAGGGCGGCGGTGGGGGTGACTTTGTAAATTAGTCGTAAAAATCGATTATTTTAAAAAAAAATGAAATCCCAACAACGTCATCGTTTTCATAGAATTTTTTTATATACGGTCCTAAATTTTCATAATTTGATCTTGAACTTGAATTTTTTCTCAGGTATTGACAAAATTTCAGAGAAAATGCGATGATTCTGGATATGAGGACACTCTGTGATATAAGAAACGGGAAGACATGAAGACATCATTTTCGGGATGCGTGAAATCTCAAAAAAACACATTCAAAAAAAAATTCTCCCTCAGGGGTGGTCTTTTTGGGTATTTTTGGCAAAATGAAATTCCAACGCCGTCATCGTTTTCCTTGAATTTTTTTATGTAGAAAAATTTCAAATTCAAGATAAGATTATGAAAATTCAGGACCGTACATAAAAAAATTCTATGAAAACGATGGCGTCGTTGGAATTTCATTTTTTCGAAAGATAATCAATTTTTACGACTATTTTACAAAGTCACCCCCACCCTCGCCCTTAGGGGGTGGGTCGAGGATAACTCATTTAGGAAGTTTGCTAGACCCGAGAGCTCTACACCATTGAATATTCAATTTTTTGATAAAATTTTTTTGCATAACTTTGCATAACAAGATGAAATTTTAGGTCTATACGTAAAAAATTTTTACGACTATTTTACATATTCACCCCCACCCCCGCCCTTAGGGATTGGGTGGGGGATGACTGATTTAGGTTAAAATGGAAGATAATCATCCATCAATACATTGCCGTGACTTTTTTTATCAAATATGGAAGTATGCTTGACCCAAGAGCCCTACTCCAACCTGCAAAGTTGTATATATAAGAGTTTATCTAAATGCTTTATGGGAAATTGCTGTTTAGAGTGCTAAGAATAAATTTTTCAAATGTCCCTGAATAAGATTTTCTAGAAACACTATTACAAAAATCAAAAAATCGCTAACTTCAAAAATAGTGAAATTAAACAAAATGTGTCATTTAACTTCTTAATTGTAATGCTTGTAAATAAAAATAAAATTAAGAAACAATATAGATTTAATATTATGATGTAACATTTAAAATATCAACAGGATAAACTAAAGAAAAAATGGAATACTATATAATTATTGTATACAATACAGCCAAGTCAAATTGTTTTGTATATCAATCAATAATGTAAACCCTTCTCACAGAAAACAATAATCGTAAAATTGCATAATCTTCGCTTCAATTCAAAGTTAAATTATATACGAAATTATATAGGTACATTAAGATATTATATTCATAGTAGGTATAAACCAACTACAAATTAGAATAAATCGTGGGATAAATTAAAAAATATTACCACAATTTTTTGTCCCTGACTTTATTTTTGTACGACTACAAAAATTTTAAGAAAGAAATCGGTGAAGTACCAGATTTGCTATGATATTTCTCGAATTTCCACACTCTGCATACTCATTTATTTCCTGACATTACACACACTTTATTAAACATTTTATACTTAAATTGGCTTATAAGGGACTGATTAACCAAATAAAAAACGGCCACTTGTCATGTTAAATTTTGGACTACAAAAAGTCGTGGCCTTGTTCTTGCGTCCAACCTTCTGCAGAATACACGGAAGCGCATTTCGCTTTTACTTCGATTTTCGAATGCATTGAGTCGCACTCCATTTCCGTTAGACCAGTTTTATAAAACTTATGATCTATTTGGCTTAGAGTAGGATAACTTGAGACAATTTGAAGGCACATAGCAGCGAAAATGGAATTTTTTGTTGGCCACCTCGCCCATCGGACATCATTCGAACCTCTTTAATATTTTGATGTGCTAGAATGTAACCGTGAATATAGGAAGATATTTCAACTGATCCTCTTTTTCCTTGAGTTTCCTCGCAAACAACAGAGAATATCTTGGTTTGCAAAGCTGTAAACTGAAAAATTGTAGATGGTTCATATGCTCAAATAAAGGTTTTAAACTGCTGGATCTTTGGGTGTTGTAACAACTGCCTGTAGATCGAAATTTGAAGATAAAACTTCCGTATTTTCCTTTACAATTTTTTTGTCGTCATCCTGGACTTTCGAGCTAATGGTTTTCTTTCTAAATATTCTCGACATTTTTTTTTCTCCTTTTATTATTTCAATTTCTATCATTGTTTTTTGCTCTAATCACAAGACAACACTGATCTTGCAACGTGGAATACAGGACAGTGCAATGTTTTCTGGCATTTATGAAATAATTTGCAGTTACAAAAGCGCGAAAATGTTACATTCACGATTATTTATAAAGTTCATCAAAAAAGATAATCGCGATACCGACAAATTCGCAAGCATCTAAATAATTGTTTGCAACGTCAGACACGCGAAAGTGGTACATTCAGATATTTTGAATAATTGTTCGCAAAGCCAATAACGCAAAATTGTGAGTTTGTCATGGATAATATGGTTCATTTTAAGACTTATGGTGCACTTAGGTCAAAACGGCCAATTTTGCACATTCATGGTTTTGGCATTGGACCGACGATATTTGAAAGATAAACATGTGTAAGAAATAAAACATTACTAATGTCTACCATTTATTTGTTTTAAGTTCTTCAAATATATTTAGTGTAACCCCTTTTGTTTATTTAATCCAGTATTAGCCCAATTGCGGTACATCAGTAAGGAACTGGCTTAAGCATTGGTGGTACTCAACGTGTTAAATCAGATATATTTTCACAAATTATTTATGTATCAAGCAGAGCTTTGTTAATATTTTTTGCTAAAGGAAATAAGGCATTTTATACAAAGCCGTTTTGATTCCCAGTAAGCAAAATAATTACTTGTTTTCCTCTCGAGCACAGCGCATTTATAAGACACAATTCAGTTAATTGTCGGCCTAACCGCATTAAACGACATCGTGAGTGTCGGACCACGGTTCATCTAAATAAACATATTTCTATTACTTTCCCTATAATTTAAAATCTGACTGAAACAATTATGACATGACGAAGTACCACAATACGGGGCGATTCCATAACACGCATTCGACTATCTAATTTTTTATACTTATCGTAAAACCACGCTCTATTAAAATTGGTCGAAGTGTTTCTAATGATGTATATTTAAAATATTCAAAACTCTTGCATTTTATTAAAAATAATTTTTAATGTTGAGACTTGATTTTCTTTGTACGTATTGTAAACCGTTCGTTGAATCACATCTTTAGATGAACTGTCTACCCGACGACTGACGATAAGCTTTCGTTTTATATCGTGTTCAGTCACAACACCTCGTTTAATTACTAAATAAATTGTGGAATAAGTAATTTTCGTTAACTTGCTTATTCTTTTAATTATTTCATCTTGAGTTGAATTGACATACTTAGCTTTTAAGCTTGATTACATATTTAAAATTACTTGTTGAAAATGAATATGCAAATCTCGATTTTCAAATTCCCGAAATTGTGTCTCATTGTTATTAATTAGAATTGCATTACTAAGATGTATTTCATCATTAACTTGGATAATATCATAACTTTGAATTACATTATTAGCAGGAATTTCATTGTTAATGTGAATTACCCCAAAAGGTCTCCAGAAAACCATTGCACAAAACAAATCAAAGACAACTGTATATAAAATAATTGAACCGCATTCAATAAAAATCTCCTGAAGAATATTGAGATATTAATCTGAAAACGGCGCGCGCTGTTGCTCTTTAAAAAAAATGTTATCTTCTTTTTCATAAAGTAATTACGACCTATACTCCAACACCTCTGCCGACGACCGGCGATTTGAAGAATGCTTTTTAGCTACGTTGATATTCAAAAGTAAGATGAGCTTTCCGTAGCTTGTAAAAACTGACCACCGATATGTATTGATAAATTTATCGGTATTACTTAGTATCTACTTAAAGCGCTTATTAACGAAATATCGCAGTGCCCTGGTAAAATGATATTTTTTATACTGACTTTGGAAGAGGTATAAGTATTTTTCTAAAAAAGTCAATTAAAATTTGTTGTTCAACTCCACGCCACATAAACATTATTTCTGAAGGTACAGATCATCCCACCCAATTATTTCTTGCCATCATCGATAGATTATGATTTTTGGTCGAGTTATAACAATGCCAAGCGAGTCAAAAATTTTAGAAATCAAACCTAATATTTGTGTTTTAGTGAAAATATCTTAATTATGTTTATCACGGGTAACTACATACTCAAGGTCTTCTCCTATTGTATTCCAGAATATTCTCAATGTTTTAGAACTATCATTTTCAATAAAAACGATCCCAGATTGATAGAAGAACTACCCTCCAAATTTTGTACCACACAATTCGAATTTCATTTTCTCAAATTAAAACTTAATGTTTGAGAAATTTTCTTTGCTAAAATAATCAGTTCAGATTCCGACCTATACTTTTACATCTGGTTTATCCCAATTATTACTCGATATTTCTTTTAAAACAACGGGTCGCTATGAATGAGGCCGGACCTGCTCGGTATGTTACTAAAATTCTCTTATCTGTACGATTCTCGACCTTCTAAAGTCTCGCAAAAAAGGGTGCTTTTTGTTAGAGAAAAAAAGTTTAGTTTTCAAGCATGAAGATGTTTCTAGTTATTAATGTATAATTCGTTTGTGTACACAAATACACTGTAGTTTTTAGTTTATTAATTCAGTATTTTTCCTATATTAAATCAAAAAGTAGTTAGTGCCCGACGTTGCGTTATATAAATGCTAAAAATTAGTCTCCAAACTATTTGGGATGTATAAGAATCAGCTGGAACTGTTATACAAAAACAGTGTACCTATAATAAAGCTACATAGCATGATAAGGAGTTTTGAAATAGGTGATATTTTATAATCGAGCACTGTTCCAACAGTTTCAACCCATACTTTCTGGAATCTATTCAAGCTGTTTTGAAATAACACTATTTATGGATTTCGATTAAAAATTGCTGAACAACTGTTTATTTTATAGAAAATTCGATCTCACATTTGAGAATGTTGACTTTACTGAATACTGTGCTTATCTATTATAAAAAAGTTCCTAGTATGTAGGTATGCATTTACTATAGATGAAGAGGGCCTTGCCAAAGTTTAAAATCGTGTTTGTTTACTATTTACGTTAACTAACTTAGAATTTTGAATACTATTGAAATTAATAATTAAATTCAATTAACTGTCTTGACTCTTACTTCGTGGAATCTACTCATATTACTGTTTTAAATGAAACTTCTGTTTCTAGATAATTCCACAATATATTGAAAAAATGTTAAAAATTCTAACAATTGTCAAATTTCTTAGAATTACGAATCTTCAGCTATATACAATAATAATATGACTTGGGTGTAGAATGTTAAAAGTTATAAATGATTAGATTGGAATCGCTCTATTCTAAAATTATCAATCGACTGTTGAAGCTCCTGTGAAAGTACTCTTGTTCTTATAGATAATGCTAGGATTATTTTAAATATTCCGCTAAGGAAACCAGCAGATCAGTATCGGTTTGTAATAATTATATCTGTGAGATAACTGGACGATCCCAATAATAGTATATTATTTTATATGGAGGAAAAGTGATACTTTTCATGACGCGCTCGTGTTCAACAGTCGAACGGAGTGAGGCTGGTAATAGAGAGCAACTCATGAAAAGTAGCTTTTCCCCCAAATAAAATATGCTGTTTTTTCTTCAAATGTCGACAAATTAATGCAAAAACGTCTCTTTTTGATAGTAATAATTTTTCAACATAATTGGGTTCGCAAGGCGGTTTAGACCGGTGTCGGTGAGTAGGAACAGGTTGTTGCTATAGTGATGTAACATAAAGCTGTCAGTGGACACTGTCAACAATATTAATTTATTTTTTACAATTATTGCGTCTACGGCTGCTTTTCTATCTATGTTGCTATGATAACACTTTTCCCTCCGCTGGCGGGAAAGTGAAAACTAAAGCTCCGGCCGAGGAAAAATGAAACGCCTACACAGTCGAAAACTGACAGATTTACTGACGTTTGAAGAAAAAATAAGTTTTCTCAGACTCTCTCAGAAAGTTTAACTACACATAGTTACTTAAAAGTGTCCTCTAAATGTAGATTTTTTTCATTTCTTGCAGCACTAAATAGACTGTTAAAGATTGTATATAACATGTGATCCTATTGTGGCCAACATTGAAGCGATCGTTTCTTATTAGATAACAGCAGCAATTTTCTTAAAATTGTCTTAAAAAACTTGAAATCATTAATGAAGAGTATAACAATTCCCCGCGAGGTTTTGGTCAGTATATAACTCGAAAACTATTTGAAGTAGAAAATTAAAATTAGGCAATTATAAACCGTAGTATTACACATTTCAAGCAAGCAGTTACTTTGCTGCAACGTCATGTTTCGGGTCACGTGGTATCATTTTTAAAAAACTTAATGAGACAACCTGAATATTGTTCCACTGCTGTAAAGGTATCTCTCATACTAATTCGGCGATACCTATTTTTGTGTGTCAGGTACTTAGAAACGAAAAACAAATTTTTATAAGGTTTTTTATTTGAAAAACAAAGAGAGCTGAGAAACAAAAAACATATTCTAGTAACAGCTATTCTAGTTGTCAAAAGCTGTCAGCGTCAGTGAACAATCGGTCACTGTATTATTGTTGTTAAAAGTTTTGTGACTTGAAACTTACCATGCCTTTACGTTTCACTTATGACGAGTATGTCGATATGCTGATGATCTATGAAGAATGTGGAAAAAATACCAGACGAGCTAGAGATTTATATAGAAATCGTTTCCCCGACCGAACAACTCCAGGAAAAAATAATTTTACTTATGTAGAACAAAAATTAAGACACGGTTCATTTCCAACCGGAAAACATCAAAATTCTCCACGTTAGCCTATTCTTACGGAAGATAATATTATTAACATTCTTGCTTATATCCAAGTTAATCTCCAAATTTCAACTCGATGTCTGCAATAAGAATTAGGAATAAGTAAATCTACTATTCAGAGGGTGTTCAAGCAATACAAATATCATCTTTTAAAAATACATTTAACGCAAGGTCTAACTACTGCAGATCCAGAAAGAAGTGTCAATTAAAATCGTAGAGGACCCTTTTTTCTTAAATAAAATATTGTGGAGCGACGAAAGCCGTTTTCACAATAACGGTGTAGGTATCGTTAATAGATATAATTGTCACTACTGGTCGGCTGAAAATCCCAGCTGGACGCGAGAAACGTATTTCCAAACTATTTTGGGAATAAATGTTTGGTGCGGTTTGTTTAATAGACGCTTGATTGGGCCGTATTTTTATGAGGTGAATTTGACAGGCGAAAGGTATTTAGATTTTCTCCAGAATATTCTTCAACATTTGCTTGAGAACAATCCACTAAAAGAGAGAGCGACTATGTGGTGGCAACAGGATGGTGCAACTCCTCATTTTGCTCAGCGAGTAACGTCACATCTGAATGTGTATTTCCAAGACAGCTTGATTGGGAGAAATGATACAATACATTGGCCGGCTCGTTCACCACATATAACCCTGTTAGATTTTTTCCTTTGGGGATATTTAAAAGGATTCATTTCTGTTACAGCTCCTACCGATGTAGATAATTTAAAAAACAGAATCAGAGCAGCTTGCCAATCGCTTACACCAGAAAGTATTGAAGCAGCATGCACAAGAAATTTACTTAGATTTGAATGCTGCATTAATGAAGGTGGACATAAATTTGAGCATAAACTGTAGTAAAAGTGTTATTGTTTTCCAATTCTTTTTGTTTTTCAAATAAAAAACTTTATGAACATTTGTTTGTCGTTTGTATATACCTAACACAAAAAAAATAGGTGTCGCCGAATTAGTATAAGAGAGACCTATACAGCAGTGGAACAATATACAGGGTGTGTCATTAACTTTTCTAAAAATTATACCACGTGACCCGAAACGTGACATTGTAGCAAAGTAGCTGATTGCTTAAAATGTGTAATACTACCCACAGTTTATAACTGCCAAATTTCAATATTGTAGTTCAAACAGTTTTCGAGATATATACTGGCCAGAACCTCGTGGGACACCCGTATATAAAAAAACTATGACAAGCGGTATTTGTTTAATTAAAAAAATTAAAAACGTAAAAAGTTCTTTTTTTAATAAATTAACACGTTGAGTGCCGTATGTATCCAACACGGATACACGAGATACGGTGCTTCCATCGCCGTATGTATCCGCGGCTGATACACAACTATTTCTGTTATTTCAGCCGCATGTATCGACGTTGGCTGCATGCCTTGCATATATCTCTATGGGGACTATCGCACTACGGCCTGGCATACCCAAAACCTTATTTGGCCTGTATATTTTATCCTTAGTTTTTTCAGGACACCATTTTTTCAGTTAGTGGGTTAGTGGGCCATACACATGAAAAATGGATTTGGCCTGATATACCCAATTTTCCGCTTCCACGGTAGCACTCAACGTGTTAAATATTAATTAATTAATATTTAATCTTAATAAATATAAGAAACGTCGTACATTTTAATCAGTCATCAGTAATCCAATTTCGAAGAAGTTTTTATTTTTCAGTGAATCTCAACCTTATTCAGTTATTGTTATTTATATTAAGATACACTTTTAATAGGTTAAGCACTCTTGGGAATGCCCTTAAAATTTATGGTTAGTAATGTTTATTGATAGAGGTAACAGTATTTACTCACGACAATTAAGAGATTTATATTTAATTTACGTTTCAGAAAAACAAGAGTACAAATCTTTATGACCGAAGATGATAATATAATATACAGTTTGAAATTTGATGGACGTGTTTTTGTGTGTCTTCTCGAAACTAGACTCGCGTTAAATTGTTATTTGTCAGTTTTTCCTAGTCTTCAGCATTCTGATTTTAAAATATTATTGAGTTTCCACTTTTAATAATAATGGCACAGTTTACTGAAAATACAACAAACAGTACTTTAAAGAATAATAAATTATTACTCTGAACAACTTGTTAGGACTGAATAATCCTGGAAACATTATTACTGATACCTAGTAATGTTCTTTTATTCCTGTAACTTATACCATATCTAAACGATTTTGTAAATATTATTTTCCACGGACCTTACATAGGTACTTCACCAAACGGGATCTCAAATTATGCCCTAATTTTCTAAGAATTGATAATTTTTTTTGTAATAGCTTCATATAGTGCAATGAACAAAAGCCGTACCAAAAAAGATACAATACACCGATGCCACATTATAACGGCTTGATGTAATCGCTTATTGATACCTATACTCTGTTTCATGTTTATCGTTGGTAATTTATTAGTATTACTTTGAAAGGTCTTCAAAAAGGCGTCCGTATTCTTAATTATCAATGACTAATTAAATATGAAATATGTAACGGGTGCCCCAATAAGAATGGCTTTCGGCCATATATCAGAAACCGTTCATGGTACAGCTGCGAGTACAAAAAATGTAACAAAAGAGATAAAAAACTTGAGAAGCCAAATTTTTCAAAAGGCGGCATAACAAAAGCAATCATTGCATTCTTCAAAAAATTCTGCGTATATGTACTTGATATTTAAAGTTTCAGTCTATCTACTTAAATAAGATGTGGGGGAGAATGGGAACTGTTATGAAAAAAAACACCCATAACTCCGGTTCTTAACCGATTATTGCAAACTTAGTCATCTTGAAAACAGCTCTTTTCCACTAACATAAGAGTGAAAATTTGGACATAACCTAATGAGTAACTTTCAAGTGAGGGGCGCTAATTTTTTTAAAATCTAGTTATCTTTGGAAAATATTAAATAGGAGCATGCAATTTTAATCGGGATTATAAAAGTAGGCTTAATTTGTAACATAATGGCGAATACCGCATGCCGATATCTTTTCCGGTCCCGACATATCTTAAAAATTTATGAGTCAGTTGACAACTAACAGCTTTAGAAGTGAAACTTATTATGTTACGCAAAAACTGTGAATGAGTGTACAAAAACTATTTACAATAAAAGACAAACAAAAGTAAATATTCTTTTTAAGAAATTATTTTATTAAATGTTCAAACAAACCACAATCTTGAGCCAAACTTTATTTTAATTCCATTGCTTCAAGTAAATGCATGAATATTTTAGAAATAATCAGATATACTTCTGTTCAACATTACCGACATTGTTGAATACATTATACTCGATAGTCGAAATTCTGTAAAGTGACTCATCGCTCTTACTGTCCATAAAATCAGTTGCAGAAGCGAACTTCATGAGCGCATCATTTTTGAAGGGTTCTTAATAGTCCTAAATAAAAAATAAATAGAAAATGTTCTTGTACGCTCTGGCGTTTGAATTTGAGAGAACAGAAATACGAAATTATTATGGTAGGTATCATTATGTATATACAGGGTGTTACCAAGAATAATACACATTTTTAAGGATGAGCTATAATAAGATGTATATAAAAAAGTCGATAGTCAAAATTCTGTAAAGTGACGTCATCGGTTATCTACCGATTTAAAGTGAACTCCATGAGCGTATCATAGTTTAAGGGTGCGAATACTGAAATATCTGGAATTTCAATTTTTAACATTTGAAATAATAACTTATCACAAGTTGTTCATAAGTAAGTTAAAACAAAATAAAAAAATGTTTAAAAGTCAATTCCAACTTACTACTACTAAAAGTAAAAAAAAGTTGTTTGTCAAGACCAAAATAAATTACCAATAAGTATAGGTATGTTGCGAGGTCACTTGTAAAATGTCTGACTAACTGGAAGCGGTATCACTCCCTGACGACTCCTCAGAATCATCGCTTACTCCTCCTATATCGATAATGAGTGGTTCCGTCATTACTTCTACACGTATGTCTAAATCCCAAAACTTTATTTCTTCTTTTAATACGTGTTGAATACATTTACGCCAACTCTCAGCAGTAACGGTATGCAGCGCCTCGTCAAACAGTTTCTCAACGTCAGCCATTTTGAATGTACTGTTTTTTCTCGCAACATAATTTTTCACTTGGGCCCAAACCAGCTCGATGGGGTTTAACTCACAGTGGTAGGGAGGAAGTCTAACAACTGAGACGTTGAAATCTTTCGCCATTTCATCGACAACGTACTTAATATAACTGCTTTCATGTTTCCGTACGAGAGATAATAATTCAACTTTTAGCATTGCCTCGTTGTGCGGAATGCTTTTACTCTCTAACCAATCAATTATAACCCTCTTGCGGCTAGCTGAAGTAGGTATTTGCTCCAGTCGACGAGAGTGGTATGAAGCATTATCCATAACTATCACTGAACCAGGAGTTACCTTTGTTAAAATTGATCTAAACCATGTTTCAAACCGGTTACCATCCATCTCTTCATGGTAATCGACAGTTTTTTTGGACTGAAAACTTAGTAATCCACCTTCTACAAATCCTTCCTCGCTGCCAATATGAGTGATAATCAGTCGACGTCATTTCCCAGAGGGAGCTTTTAAACCGGAAGAGAAACCCTCCATAAAGGCTTGTCGATTGCTTCGTATATTCATGTCTTGCCACACTTTTGACACAGTGTGGCCTTCATTTAACCATGTTTCGTCAAGATAATATATGTGCCTCTCTTCGTTACGAAACTGTCGTATCTGTTTTAAATAATTTCTCCTCCATTCCACAATGTCATTTCGTTCAATTAAGGCACTGTTTCTACTTCTTGTTTGGTAACGAAAATTCATTAATTTTGAAGTTCGTCTCAAAACTTTATCACTGATGTTTGGTAAAGTATCATCAGCTTCTATTACCTTGCTCAATTTAGCTACCGAGGGGATTTCATTCCTAAAATAAAAAGAATGTATTTCCCTACGTATAGCATTCCGTGTTTGGTCGTCCAAAACAATTTTCTTTCTTCCCCTACTTTCCGGTTTACAGTTTTCACCTCGTTCTCTTGTCAAAGATCCATCCCGCGATTTCTTTAGAATATTGTATATAGTACTCTCAGAAACTTTAGTTAAATAACTGCACTTAATCACAGCGTCACTAACACCCATCTGTTTGTCCATGGCACGCAGTCCTTCGTACACATTTAATATGAGGACTTTTTCTTCCCGAATTAAATTGTTACGACGCCGTTTTTTATCGCCAACACCGCTACACTCCGCCATTATTGTCACTAAATATACCGATATAAATATTACAATAAATACCAATAATAACCGATTTATCACACAAAACCACAACACAAATACTGATGTTACGCTCATGAAGAGAATAAACACCTCACATAACTGTTTACTATCACTGTCTCATTCGCGTAGCTCGATCTATCTATCTCGTTCTCAAAGCCGGAACATTGAAGCGACTCTCCAACATTGTCAAATCGGCGAGTTTTTCACAACAAACTTTGCGTTCAAGAAATATACATAAACACTTTATGTCACATTTCAAGTAAACTAATTATTATTAGTCTGCTTGAAATTTGAAATAAATATATTAAATTGGTATTGACTTAATTACATTGCATCTTTTGTACCTGAAATATTGACACAATGGATTTGAAGTGTATTTATAAAATACAGCATTTCTCTCTAAAATACATATGGCAACTGCGCTTTAACCAAAGTGTTGATTAGATAGCTCTGACTCACTTTACACAATTTCGACTATCGAGTATAGCAGAATGGATTTATAGATGAAAGAAAAATTAAATAGTTTACTGACGAAACCAGGTATCCAACCAACGACCTTTAAGTTTTCAGTCTAACGCTCTGCCGACGAGTCTATTTCGCTTAGTAATATCATGGAGTCTACTGATGTAACAGAAGGGGAGAACAGCATTGCGTCTCTCTCACTGAGCTTAATTAAATAATAATTAGATAAGGACAAGGAGTTTAACAAATTTGTTAGTTTTACGAGTTTACTTTTACGCCAAAAATCCTGTAGTGTCCCATAAATTGTTTCACTTCATAAAGCGTAAATTTTAAGCATTCACCTATGAATATAGATTACCTACTATGGGGTAGTACGGAAAGGATTTTAACAATTTTGAAATAGTTGCAATTGACATTCCTTGCCCTAATAATAATAATTTCAATATAACTTTTAATCTGACTGTGAAACGGCGTTAAGGAAGTTAAAGTAGAAATATATGTATGTTTTTTTCCATGGCCCACTACTTCTTTTTATATATTTCCACTTTAACTTCCTGATCGCCGTTTCCCAATAACATCGAAATATTAATTGAAATTACCATTAATCAACTTTAATTCGTTCCAAATTATTAAAATATGTTCGGAACCTATAGCCACAGTAGGTAATCTATATTTAAAGGAAAATAATTAAAATGTATACGTTTTTTACGATATGTCGGGATAGGAAAAAGATATCGACATGCGGTAATCGGTATTCTGTTACTAATTAAGTCTACTTTTATAATTCTCGATTAAAATTGTATACTCCTATTTAATATTTTCCAAAGATAACTAGATTTAAAAAACAAAGTCAATAGCGCCCTCTAGTGTGCATGCTACTCATTAGGTTATGTCGAAATTATTAAACTTATGTTGATGGGAAACAGATGTTTTCAAGAAGACTAAATTTGCAACAATCGGTTAAGTTGAACCCGAGTTAAGGGCGTTTTCTCATATCAATCTCCCCGTACACATTATTTGAGTAGATAGACTGAAAGTTTAATATCAAATATACGCAGAATTTTTTGAAGAATGCGATGATTGTTTTTGTTATGCCCTTTAATTGAGTTAATTTTATGAAAGTTGGCTTTTTAATGTTTTTATCCAATTACGCCCTCTCGCGGTATACCGAAACTTTTGTTATATTTTTTCCCGCAGTTGTACTATTAACGATTTCTGATATATGGTCTAGAGCCACTTTTATTGGGACGCCGGTTACGTATGTAGTTTTTTTAACGAAAAATTTTGAACGCGGAAATCAATCAAACTTTAACAATTCGGTAGGTAGTGGAATGAATGGCAAAAGGTCAAAGGGAGAGCTATCTGTTATTTTTTTTTAAATGAATTAAGGGTTATGATGTTGGTTGATTGAAATTTATATCCTCATGAAAAGTTTATTTGGATTAGACCGCAGGGCTGCCAGTTAGATTTTCATTTCATCAGTAAAAATCTTGTCAAAAATTGAGTAATTTCAATAGATTTATTTTATGCTATAGAAATTTCAAAAAAGTATAATGAACTAAACTTATGACCTCGAAAAAATATGTATTATTTGAAAACAAACTTTTCATTTAAAAACAAATAAAGTAAACATACAGTGTCCACCATGTTCGCTACATATGGGAACAATTTTTAGTTGTTGTATATAGGAAAATTTAATATATACGATCGATTCTGCATGGTCGATAATCAAAATTACATCTTGACATCAGTTACATGAACACTTCATGGCCACAAATTGGAAAAATTTGACGTGGAAATGCGAAAAGTGAGGTTAGATGCCAAAATACCGAAAATTGTTATTTAGAAAAAGTGAATAAAATGATATTTTAGGAGTACGTACAAAATTTGAAGCAAAAACAACAAAAAATAAGAATTTTCTTATTTTTCTCCATTACGGTCTTCTGAAATGATATTGCCTCAATTTCTTTTTTGAAAGAGTTCAATTAGCACCGTATGTAATTTATAAACGTAAAACTATTCAAAATTGGTCATTAAAATCATTCCTGGAGAATTAAATGGAAATATTAGTTGAGCATTTGAAACTTTCCTGTAACAATACCTTGTCCAATGTTGTCAGTTTGTGAAGTTTAAAATAATTTAGTACTGATACCACAATTGAAAAGAACCGTTTTTGATATTTTCAATAAATATTTCATTAAATTATTAAAACTCATTAACTAGTCATAATAATAATAATAAATTGAATTAGTTTACCAACGTATTACTATTAGTGTTTTAAATGAAACTGACGGTTTCTAGTTAATACCACAATATAATAAAAATTGTTGAAAATTCTAAAAAATTGTCAATTGTCAACAATTGTCAACCGTGAGTTTCATTTAAAACACTAATATGAGTAGATTCCGCGAAGTAAGGGTCGAGACAGTTAATTTCATTAAGTTATTACTATTTTTTGAAACAATATTCAACAGATTACCCACTAACTCATTACTAATAAATAACTTAGTATTTCAAAACACAAATTCAAAATGTCCTCCATCTCGTTCCATACATTTCACCGTCCCGGAATTCGTTTCTCTTTGAATATTTCGGTGCGTACCTTGGTTAATAGCATATACGCAATCCCATATGCATTGTTCTAAATGTGCGACGTCTCTGAAGGGTGTTACTCGATAAATTTTGTTATTTGAATAGCCCCATAATAAAATGTCCAGAGGGCATAGGTCCGGGGACCGTCTTGTTGGAAATGAAGATTGGCTCGCTTAGCCAGTGGGATACCATCCAAAAATTTGGTTAATTCATTTTCCAACAAAGTTGAATAACGCCTGGCATTCAGGTTTTCTCTAAAGAAAAATGAACCAATAATTTGACAATTCCAAATTCCGCACCATACATTAACCTTGAGTGGGAGTTTGTGTCTGCCCATCAACGACAGTTTTGTGAGCTTACTGTTCCATTTGATGTGAAAGTAGATTCGTCGGAAAATAAAACATTTTCTGTGAAATTTGGATTATCTTCTATAATTCAAAAACCAAACCGGACGTCAAAATATTTTTCTTCAGAACTTGAATAAATTTAGGCTTGCACGGGTGAAATTTGTTTGTCGCATTGTTTTGATTAAGATGCATATAGTTAATGTCGTATCAGTCATGTGATGGAAAAGACTTAGCGTTTCTACTTGTAGTTACCTTAAACTTCTTTAATAATTTTGCTACATTTCTAAAATGGACGTTTTTGCTAGGATATTTTTGGTTAAAAATATTAGCAGCTTCTCTTGAACATTGATAATTTTCTCCGCAAATTAGAACCAACTCTATTTTTTCTTCACGTGACAGTATAGAAGGCATTTTTAGTTATAGATAGATAGATAGATATAAAAATATCTTTGCAGAATGTGTAAATAGAAGTAAACTTAACGAAAACGGAGAACTACGGATCAAATGCAACAATGATGTTACACGAGTATTCGTTTATGATTTTAAAGCCCACTTAGTTAATTTGAAACTTTGTATTGCGGCAAAGTATTTGAGGAAAATGGGTTCTAGGATGATGAAAGTATAAAACTAGGAATCGTTGTGAAATGTATGCAGACCTTTCAAAGATAATAAATTATCTTGTATTCATATTATCGCATTGTTTTTTTATAAATATTGTCCAAACATGAATCATTACGCTTATTAAATAATAATTATTAATGTAAGTTGTCATGTTCTGAAAATTTGATGAAATATTACATAAAAAAAATTAATATCGGCCCTTTCCAATTGTAATATCACAATTAAATTGTTTGAAACTGCACAAACTGACAAGATACAAAAAAATTTCACGCGTTCAACGAATATTTTCATTTTATTATATATGAATGACCTCAATCAATATTTCTGAATTGTTTTACCCTCACACATTAAACATGGCGAGAAGTACGGATTTTTTTATTTTTTTTGCTCGAAATTTCATAAATGGCCCTAAAATATCATTCTAATCACTTTTTCCAAACAACTTTTTCGATATTTTGCCTCCATGACAGTGGCATCGTGAGTGACGTCAGAATGTCTTTTCAGATTAGCGACCATGCAGGATCGATGGCATACATTAAATTTTCCTATATCCTACAACTAAAAATGTTTGCCATATGTAGCGAACATTAAGGGGGATACGATATATTAAACCTACCTACTGCTTCATTTTAAAAATAGTAATCACAAAATAAAGTTACGTAGATACTCATCAGGTACGAGTATATAAAAAAATAGAACGAATAGTAATGAACAACAAAAATACAAAACAAATAAAAAAACAAATGTAAGAAAATAACTGTTATAGGTATATAAAAAATCGATTTAAATCTGAATCTGATAAAGTATTATCCTTTTTTGGTATATACATATCATTAGTATGTAAATGTATTACTTCTTTTGTAAAGTTAGCATTAGTACAATTTGCTTTTCTCGACTGCAAATACATAATTTTGTGTGTGTAGATGTCTCACATACTAGTTGTGGCTAGTTTGTTTCTTTCGTTAGTTTTCATTAGATAGGTAGGTAATAAGAGAAATCTCTTAAATTAATTTAAACAGAGCGTTTGGAAATATCATGCGAGATATGATTAATTAAAAATTAATAATAATAATAAACAAGTGTCATAATTTTTTTCATCAATATGCAAATCAGTAGATCTCCTGAAAATATAGTAAAACCGGCAACCATGTAAGACCGTTTCTATTTCAGATTTTATGAAAGACTAAAATATGTTATCTAAGTATGTTTTTATAATGTCTGCTGTGGAATCGCCGCCTTAATGTTTTTGCTAATAGCGGCGTTCTTATAGTTTTTTTTATTATTTCCAACATGTAGTTGTTGGGTTAAAAATATTTATACATATAGATTAGTTTCTATAGAAACCACATAAATGCAATATACCTTGAAAATAATATATTGAATTGAATTGTGATGGTGGAGCAAAATGTAAAAAATTCTTGTTTTTTACATTTTTCTCTTGGAATATTGAATTATATAGATACGTTTTTATAATCATTTAATGCAATAAAACGTATTTTAAAAAAATAGCAGATAGTGTACACTTTGCCATTTCACTACCGAATTTTCAGAGCACACTCTGATAGATTACAGAAATCATCAGAAATGTATTCTGGACTGAGAAAGATGTGTCATATTTGCTGTACCTATGTTTGTACAGGAGCAATATTAATATTATCTAATACCTATGCACTATTTAGAATCAGTTGTCTTAGCGACGGGCCTGGCTCAGTGGCGGATCTAGGGGCGAGTGGGCCTCAGGACATTTCTTACAGGTACACTGAGTAACACGTAAAAAGTAAGAAAATTAAAACGTTTTCCATTCAGGACAAAAACTAATACAAAACGAAAACTTAAATTTTTTTGTATCATAAAAAGTGTCAAAACAAAAATATGTTTTATTCAGCTACTTAATTCCAAACCAATATCTAGATTGGTATTTTCCGTATTACATTGAAAGGAAATAAATGAAATACTTTATATAAAATATAAAAACTAATAATAAACTAAAATCTAGAACTACGTTCTTTTTCTGACTTTAGTATTGGCAAAGTAATCTATGAGATCCTTTAAATCTAACTTCGCTGCGATATTATATTCTACATTTAAAATAGATTGATCACGATCATTGTTGACCTAATGCAATTTCTTAACATTTTCAATTTACTAAAGGATCTTTCCAATTGCGCAACAGTTACGCACAGGTAGGGTAAAAAATAGAAGAAACATAACATAAACTTCAGGAAAATCAAGTTTCATATATGAATACTATTTGGAAAAGTTTCCTCTTCATATCTTTTTTGAAGTCATCTCTTTAACTAGTTCAAGTAACATATCAATATTGATTGACAACACCGTTAGTAAAAATTTCCCGATGTTTTCGAAATTAGTATTGTTGCAACAAATAATATTCATTTGATTGATTGCATAGCAGAAAACCTCTATTCAATTTGATTGGTATTGGTATCAATTGAATAGTAATATACCCGGACTTTGAAGTAATCTTCTCTATTATCAAATTGCTATTCCAAAGCAAGCTCAACAATTTGTTTTGGTACTTTTCGTTGCCTTTTAAATTGAAATACTAGCTCTATATTGCATTTAATTGCAAGAGTTATTGGTTCAGATATTCAATCATTATACGCTTCTTGAGCTCTTAAAGCAGAAATGTAGGTCAATGTATTTCTTAAGACTGTTGCGCCGCCGATATAAATATCAATTCTTTGTAAAAATCTTGATACGTGGTTTACTTGAGATAAAGTTTTGAAGATAAAAATATTAATAAAAACAAATTCAAAGTTGGCCATTTTCTTTTCCAGATTTTTAGCTTCCATGGTTGCTTCCTTTTTCTGCGATTTCGATTCAATATCTGAAGAGCTTTTAGAATATCGAACAATCGAATTTTTATTGCCATAATTGATTGAATACTTCCTGACCAACATGTAGGGTTAAGTAATTTCTGATTCCCCAGTAAAAGAAGACGAAAGCTCCCATCGTTTGATAATAGATCCAAAAAACGACGATCGACGAAAATATGATAAATGAAATCCCCAATTTCCGCATATTTCATAAATTTGCAAAAAATGAATTTTTTGATTATATCGCAGTATTACATAGAAACATAATTGTTATTATATTTGGAATAAATTGTAGCAACATAAAAGTCAATGACATTCAATGATATATTTAAAAAAAATTCCAAAATGTTTCGTTTACGCAACGTTGGGGACTAATGGGTTAATTTGAAAATTTATTACAATAACATACCATTAAAGCCATTCTGATTACATGAATGCAAACATTCTTCCATGTTTCTGGTGTGACTCTAGCAAATGTGTCATCTGTCAACTTTAACACGTCACCTACCTTAAAAGTTGTATTACGCACTCCAACTTCATTTTATAATAGCCCACATCTTTTCTATTGGATTCAATTTTGGATCAGGTGGTGGCAAACGTAACACGGAAGGACCGTGTTCAGCTAACAACTTATAAACAACATAATTTTTAAATATTGGTTTATTTAGCTGTATTTTCCTGTAAAGTTCCGGCTTAATATCAGTATAATCAAAATGAATACTTCTTTCCCGTAACCATATTTGCATATCTGCCTTTTTCCAAGTAGACGTTGGGTTACGTTCCACAGATATATGATTCATTATTAATAACTATTACAAAGTATTTACTATCTCGACCCATACTTCGTGGAATCTACCCATATTACTGTTTTAAATGAAGCTTACTGTTTCTAGATAATTCCACAATATATTGAAAAAATGTTAGAAATTTTAAGAAATTTGACAATTGTTTCGATATTAAATATCATCGTCAGAATGACAGAATATACATTCCATTTGATGCCTACCTGATGATTAATAATTATGTTTGGCTAAACTTAATATACGTTAATAGAAAAAAGAAGAATATATGATATTACAATTATTAAAGCGTAGATATTATTAGCCCTATGGGGATATCCTGGATATCTTTTTTCCCAATTAAGATAAGTATAACTGTGCAATGATATAGAAAACCAGGAAAACTATATCTGCTGATTTTCAAAATTATCACTTAAGAAGACAGTTTAAAAGTGGAGAACTCCCTAGATTTATCTGTTCATTGACAACTTGATATTATGGGTTTCTTAAGTGTCTTCTAATTTCCAATTCTTCATGGAAATCCAGTTCTTGTGTCTTATTTGTGAATACAATTTCAAAAAAAATTACAATATTGTTTAACCTGAAATTGACAATATTGTTTAATCAATTTATTATTCTCGAGATTCTATATTCTACTCACATTACAGCTAGAACTTGCTATCAGAGCCTTTAAAAAGACATTTTTACGATAATGTTCAGAAATACAGCATAAAAGCAACTACAAAAATATAACAATATACGAAAAACGATGTTTTGTTGTTGTTCAATGCCGTCAGCCCTGTTATAAGAGGCGGATCGTTTTCATTTTCGTCGTTTGTGCATCGGATATTACGAGATAATCAATCCCCAAACTTATATTATTTGGGTTGCATACTTGGTCTAATGGTCTTGCATTCGGTACGTCAAACTTTATACCATGGAATAATTTCTTTGCTTCAAACAGCTGTGTTTATATCAAAATCAAACAAAATAACGTTAAGTTTAAAAGTTTTTTCAAAATGAATGAGAAATCAGTGTGTACTGAGTGCAAGTCATCTTTCAAGCGAATATATGGGTTGCGGAAACAAGTAAAAATATTTCAAGAGGGAAGACTTGATGATCTAGCTCCACTTAATAAGTGTATAAAGACTCACAACTTCAGTTGTGATATCTACAAGAAAAATTTCAACCACAAGAATCATCTCCATAAAAAGACTCATGGCATTTTATCAGTAAATTCCTCAGAATCATCTCCAAAAAATGCAAAGAAGTGCCCTCTCTGTAGTTTCAAAAATTCGGCTAAAATACAATTACACAGTCACTTTAAGGAGAACCACGACATTGAAACGTCTACTGAAAACTTTGTTTTTGCGACAAAGGACGATTTTGAATCAAGGAAAAATGAAATTGTATGATCTGATTTTAATAAACTTGCACATGCTTTTCTTATTCAAACTGTGAACCTGTTACTAATAAAAACTGTCTATGGTTTTTAAAATTAGTTTTAGAATATGATTATGATTGATTTTGAGTATTATACTTTTTTAAATTAAGTATTACGTTGTTCCCACTTTTTTCATATTCTACACATGGATGCATTTTTATTTTATTAACATCAAACTAACATACTTCCATATTTGATGAAAAAGAATTTTTCACGGGAATGTATTGATGAATGATTATTTTTCATTTTAATCTAAATCAGTCATCCCCCACCTACCCCTTAAGGGCGGGGGTGGGGGTGACTTTGTAAAATAATCGTAAAAATAAATTTTTAAATTTGGAATCAAATTCTACGTAATTTTTTACGTATACACCTAAAATTTCACTTTGAAATCTTTTTTTTATAATGTTATGCAAAAAATTGATTATACAATGGTGTAGGACTCTCGGGTCTAGCATACTTCCATATTTGATAGAAAACAATTTTTCACGGGAATGTATTGATGAATGATTATCCTTTATTTTAACTTAAATCAGTTATCCCCCACCCAACCCCCTAAAGGTGGGGTTGGGGGTGACTTTGTAAAATAGTTGTAAAAATAAATTAGAATTGGAATCAAATTCCACGTAATATATTACGTATACACCTAAAATTTCATATTGGTAACTATTTTTTATAAAGTTATGCAAATAAAATGTTATCAAAAAATTGATTATTCAATGGTGCAGGACTCTCGGGAAGTATATATTTGATAAAAACATTTTTTTCACGGGAATGTATTGATGAATGATTATTTTTCATTTTATCCCAAATCAGTCAAAATGTTTCACGGAAATGTATTGATGAATGATTATCCTTCATTTTAACGTAAATCAGTCATACCCCCCCCCCCAACCCCTAAGGGCCTGGGATGGTGACACGTTTTATTGAATATCTTTGGCAATAATGAAGAAAAAATATGAAAATTGGTATACATACTCAAAAAAGGGTTTATGATTCGATGACACACTCAAAATCACCCCAACCCTAATATTTCCCAAACACCCGCCCCCTCTACCCTTATGGTATGAAATAAGCGTGTAATCATTTTTTAATTTGAATTTTATTTTATTAAATATACATATGCCAAATAGTAAATTTTAATTCTTATTCGTAAAGCCGCAATAGCGATTTTTATTTTCATTAAAAAATCAATTTTTTTATTACATTTTTTTTGCATAACTTCATAAAAAAAAGTAATCGAAATGAAATTTTAGGTGTATACATAAAATATTACGTGAAATTTGATTCCAAATTCAAAAATTTATTTTTACCACCATTTAACAAAGTCACCCTCGTCCCCGCCCTTACGGGATGGGTGGGGGATGACTGATTTGGGATAAAATGAGAAATAATCATTCATTAACACATTCCCGTGAAAAATTTTGTTTAGTAAATATGGAAGTATGCTAGACCCGATAGTGGTGCACCATTGAATAATCAATTTTTTAATAACATATTATTTGCATAACTTTATAAAGAAAAGTTATAAAAATGATATTTTAGCTGTATACGTGAAACATTACGTATAATTTGATTCCAAATTTACAAAGTAATTTTTACGACTATTTTACACCCCCGCCATTTGCGGGTGGGTGGGGGATGACTGAGTTAGGTTAAAATGGAGGTAATTCATTCATCAAAACATTCCCGTGAATTTTTTTTATCAAATATGGAAGTATGCTAGACCCCATTTTTCTTGCATAACTTTATAAAAAAAATAGTTACAAAAATGAAATTTTAGGAGTATACGTAAAAAATTACGTGAAATTTGATTCCAAATTAAAAAAATTCATTTTTACGACTATTTTATGCCGCCTTATGGGGGTGGGTGGGAGATGACTGATTAAGGTTTAAATGAAAAATAATCATTCATCAATACATTCCCGTTAAATTTTGTTTTTACCAAATATGGAAGTATGCTATACCCGAGACTCCTACACCATTGAATAATCAATTTTTTGTGCATAAATTTATAAAAAAAAGTTATCAATATGAAATTTTAGGTGTATAAGTAAACAATTACGTGTAATTTGATTCCAAATTAAGACATTTATTTTTACGACTATTTCACAAAGTCACCCCCACCCCCGCCTTTAGGGGATGGGTGAGCTCTGACTGATTTAGGTTAAAATGAGAAATAATCATCCATCAATACTTTCCCGTGAAAAATTTTTTTCTATCAAATATGGAACTATGCTAGTCCCGGGAGTCCTACACCATTGAATAATCAATTTTTTTATAACATTTTTTTGCATAACTTTATAAAAAAGTTATCAAAATGAAATTTCAGTAGTATACTTAAAAAATTACATGTAATTTGATTCTAAATTAAAACATTTATTTTTACGACAATTTTACCAAGTCACCCCCACCCCCGCCTTTAGGGGATGGGTGAGCTCTGACTGATTTAGGTTAAAATGAGAAATAATCATCCATCAATACTTTCCCGTGAAAAACATTTTTTTATCAAATATGGAACTATGCTAGACCCGAGAGTCCTACACCATTGAATAATCAATTTTTTGATAACATTTTTTTTGCATTACTTTATAAAAAAAAGTTATCAAAATGAAATTTCAGTAGTATACGTAAACAATTACGTGTAAATTGATTCTAAATTAAAACATTTATTTTTACGACAATTTTACAAAGTAACCCCCACCCCCACCTTTACGGGGGGGGGGGGGTGAGGGATGACTGAATTAGGTTAATATGAAAAATAATCATTCATCAATACATTCCCGTGGAAAATTTTTTTCTATCAAACATGGAAGTATGCTAGATCCGAGAGTCCCACACCATTGAATAATCAATTTTTTGAAAACATTTTTTTGCATAACTTTATAAAAAAAAGTTATCAAAATGAAATTTCAGTAGTATACGTAAAAAATTACGTGTAATTTGATTCTAAATTAAAACATTTATTTTTACGACTATTTTACAAAGTCCCCCACCTTTACGGGGTGGGTGAGGGATGACTGAATTAGGTTAATATGAAAAATAATCATTCATCAATACATTCCCGTGAAAAATTTTTTTCTATCAAATATGGAAGTATGCTAGATCCGAGAGTCCCACACCATTGAATAATCAATTTTTTGATAACATTTTTTTTGCATAACTTTATAATTAAAAGTTATCAAAATGAAATTTCAGTAGTATACGTAAAAAATTACGTGTAATTTGATTCTAAATTAAAACATGTATTTTTACGACAATTTTACAAAGTAACCCCCACCCCCACCTTTACGGGGTGGGTGAGGGATGACTGAATTAGGTTAATATGAAAAATAATCATTCATCAATACATTCCCGTGAAAAATTTTTTTCTATCAAATATGGAAGTATGCTAGATCCGGGAGTCCCACACCATTGAATAATCAATTTTTTGATAACATTTTTTTTGCATAACTTTATAACAAAAAGTTATCAAAATGAAATTTCAGTAGTATACGTAAAAAATTACGTGTAATTTGATTCTAAATTAAAACATTTATTTTTACGACAATTTTACAAAGTAACCCCCACCCCCACCTTTACGGGGTGGGTGAGGGATGACTGAATTAGGTTAATATGAAAAATAATCATTCATCAATACATTCCCGTGAAAATTTTTTTTCTATCAAATATGGAAGTATGCTAGATCCGAGAGTCCCACACCATTGAATAATCAATTTTTTGATAACATTTTTTTTGTATAACTTTATAAAAAAAATTATGAAAATGAAATTTTAGTAGTATATGTAAAAAATTACGTGTAATTTGATTCTAAATTAAAACATTTATTTTTACGACTATTTTACAAAGTCACCCCCACCTCCGCCTTTAGGGGGTGGGTGTAAGGGATGACCTATTTAGGGTTAAATGAAAAATAATCATTCATCAATACATTCCCGTGAAAAATTTTTTTATCAAATATGTTAGTATGCTAGATCCGAGAGTACACTTCGAGGACAACTTATACAGTATAAGTTATACTCAGTATAAGATATACTCGTCCTCAAACTGAAGTCTGTGCATACATATATATATATATATATATATATATATATATATATACAGGGTGAATCACGACCAACGGGACGGAGGTTTATCGCGAAACAGTAAAAGTTATAGAATGTTTGTCAGTTTAGTAGTTTGTACGTTCATATAGGCTACATTTTAAAATTATTTTGAAATATACAGTATGTTCCAATAAAGTGTGGCGTATCAAAGTTATATTTTTTCTTATGGGACACCCTATATTTTATTGCATTTTCTGATTGCTCCTAAAAAATAAAATACTCCTTCATAATGGTTCTCTATACCTAAATACAGAGGGTTCCGAGTTATGCTGACTTTTTTAAAATGTGAATATTTCGACAAAAATTAATAACTCATTGATATAACAAATTGTAGCAAATTTTCTCTTGCATCTAAATAGTTGGACATTCGTTGAATGTATTCCACGATTGAGTACTAAACATCTCTTTACAGGGTGTTCAGAATTTTCAGTTTCATTATTAGATCATTCAATGTGTAATATCGGGATTATTTTAAATGGAATACCCTGTATTTTAATAATTCACCATATTCAAGAAAACTTCCTCTTTCGAATGGTATAGGGGTGTCCTGTACTTAGGTATTATACTTTTCGTGTAATTTACAATTTTCTTAAATTGTATGGTAAATCGATTTTAAAACATCTGCAATTCTCTCTAAATTTTAAACTAATCATCTTGGCATAGTTGTTCTTAAAAAACAACAGTGAAGTTGCTAATAAATATGCACACTTGTAGTTGCTGAGGTACAATAGCTCTATTTTACCGATAAGAATTTGAGTACATAATAAAACAAAAACATATTTTCAATAAAGCAAATACATAAATACTATAAAACGAACAACAAATTATTAAAATCAAAAATGAAAAATTACTATAATAGATGCTCCAAATGTGCAATGCAACTCGTGATTCTAGCTTCCAACGATTTACTTACATTATTCAACATATCGGGTGTTATAGACGCGAAAGCATTCGAAATTCTTCATTTCATATCGTCTGGAGTAGCATACACAATATTTTTAATATAACCCCATATGAAGAAATCCATCTTGGTCAATTCTGGTGACGTAGCTGGCCAATTATAAGGACCGCCTTTACCTATCCATTCATTTCTAAATTTTCTATCGAGGTAGTTCCTAACAGCACGTAAAAAGTGAGCAGGAGCTTCGTTTAATTGTACCCACATTTTCCTTCGGATTCTAAGTGATAGGTTTTCGAGAAGGATCCAGAAGACTTTTTTCAAAAAAACTCAAAAAATGTCTTCCATCCAGGTGTCCGTCAAAAAAATACGGTCCGATACCATACTCGCCTACAATCCCTCCCCAAACGTTAACACTCCATGGGTGTTGGCGATCAACAGTACGGAATAAATGTTTGTTTGCTGTATCGTAATAATAAAAAGTACATCTATTTACGAACCCATTATTGTGGAAATTAGATTCATCAATGAACAATACATAATTAAAAAAATCAGGATCTCCAACTTTATCGAAAGTCCATAAACAAGAATTTAAACGTTTATCATAATCCTGTTGTGTCAACTGCTGGTATAGTTGAGTATGATACGGATGGTAGCGATTTTTCTTGAGTATCCTACACACGCTCATTTGACTTATTCCTAATTCACTTGAAATTTTTCTAGAACTGGTATTAGGATTTTCCGTAATCGACAGCAATACATCAAATTCGTTGGCGTTGTCGCTAGTAACGGAATCTATTGAGCAGTCTTTCGAAAACTTCCCTCTTTTGGGTAAATTCTATCAGGGTACTTTAACTCTAGATGCTAGGAGACAATTTTCTAAACATTTTCCAATGCAAAGTATCATGTCGACTCTTTCGTTTAACGGGTACTGATTCATTTTTAGTAGTAATAAAATTTGAAACTAACACAAGATTGTTCAGAGAATTAACAGAGAAATATCATAAAATGACATTAAGTTAGTTACCGACTAGATTATGCATGCATTTAATGTTTCAAAATCAATTTACCATACAATTTGAGAGAATTGTAAATTGCACGAAAAGTATAATACCTAGATATAGGACACCCTTATACCATTCGAAAGAGGATATTTTTTTGAACATCGTGAATTATTAAAATATAGGGTGTTCCATTTAAAATAAGCCCGATATTACACATTGAGTGATCTAATAATGAAACTGAAAATTCTGAACACCCTGTAAAGAGATGTTTAGTACTCAATTGTGGAATACATTCAACTATTGTCCAGCTATTTGGATGTAAGAGGAAGTTTGCTAGAATTTGTTATATCAATGAGTTATAAATATTTTTCAAAATGTTCACATTTTAAAAAAGTCAGCATAACTCGGAACCCTCTGTATTTAGGTATAGGGAACCATTATGAAGGATTATTTTATTTTTAGGAGCAATCAGAAAATGCAATAAAATATAGGGTATCCCATAAGAAAAATTATAACTTTGATACGCCACACATTACTGGAACATCCTGTATATTTCAAAATAATTTTTAAATGTAGCCTATATGAACGTATAAACTACTAATGTGACAAATATTCTAAAACTTTTACCGTTTCGCTATAAACCGCCGCCCCGTTGGTCGTGATTCACCCTGTATATATATAAATATACATATATATGTATATATATATATATATATATATATATATATATTATATATAAATTGAAAAATATCTTTTTGGGGATTGCAGCAAAAGAGGAAAAATACACTCTATTAAATTCTCCAAGCTTTCGTTAATCTTTATTTACATCATCAGGGAACTACAATAAGGAAAGAAAAACATAAATTATAAAAAGTGTTCTTACAAACATTTCTACAACTTACATTGATCGAGATTGCATTATAGATCTTGAATACAGGAAATGTGTAAAACAGCAAGTCATTAGTGAAATAGGTCCAGTCAGCAATACATTTGCCTACTACTGGTTCAAGTTCAATTATTAAAAAGTAAAAGTTAAAACATTAAAAAACGAGAATCCACACACCCACGCGGACTTGTGAGAATAATGGCGGAAACTGAAAATGTCAGGTTAAGTACAACATTCATCATTACTAAATGAATGAAAAGAATCGATCTTTGCAATTATATGCAATATTATATATATATATATATATATATATATATATATATATTTAAATTTTCGTTTTAGTTTATTCCTGGAATGCGGCCAACATGGTTAATAGTTAAAAATAAAGAGATTTTTTGTATTGTTTACATTCTTTTCTAATTTATTTTATTTTCTCAAACGACGTACGTTTCGGTGTATTGCCGTTTTCAAGTATTTCTTTTTTAATCTCCTCTACAATGAATGATGTGTTACTTAATTAAAATACATTTAACAATACGAGATAAGACAAAATTAATTTAAAACAATGAGCTATTCATTATAAATCTGCTGTCGACTGTGGACATTGCGTTCTAAAATATTTTAAAATGAAATAAAGTTACTCGAACCTGTCTGATTTATAAAATCATCAACAAAACATACAAATAATATTCATAGGCGGATAAGATGCAAAACACCTAGAGCTACTCTATTGGTACATTAGAATTAAAATTTAGATATCTTCCAGACCATACATGTTTGGTAAACCAATTTGTCTCAATTTTACCGTTATTATCATATTTAACTGTTATATCCAAAAAGTTTATTAGTTTTTCGTTACCTTTCTCAAAAGTAACCAATGTACCAATCACATACAAATGAAGTGTTGTTAATAACCTTACAGACAGATCCCTAAAACTATCACATCCTAATAACAGATCTGATAATTTGAAGAAGATTAAAGAAGTTTTACAAAGTAATGAATATCCAGAAAGCTTTCACAATCATATAATAAAAAAACGAATACATAAAATTTATAACAATAATAATGCAAGGGACACAAACAATAGAAGTAGTATTAACTCTAGTAATAATATCTCAACCAAAACATATATCAGTTTACCATACGTACAAGCTGCATCAGAAAAAATTCAGGGGCTGTTGAGTAAAAATAATATAAATGTAGCGCACAAACCTGATAATTGTACCAAGACGTTTTTCACAAAACTTAAACCGAAAAATTGAAGCAAAGTAATGTAGTGTATAATGTCAAATGTAAAGATTGCCATGGTGAATACGTGGGTCAAACATCTCAATACCTACATAACAGAATTTACAATCACCAATACAACATAAAAACCAACAATGAACATTCCACATCACTTTCAAAACTCGCAATCGAAAACCACCATAGTTTTGATTTTGGAAACATTAAAATTCTAGACAATGAAAAAAACAGAATCAAACGTGAAATCGAAGAAATGATTTGTATCAAAAAGAACAAAAATTCAATTAACTATAAGACGCGCCTTAAAAGTTTCCCAAAAATAAACAACCATTTGATAGAGTAGCTGTAGGTGTTTTGCATCTTACCCGCCTATGAATATTATTTGTATG
Source organism: Galeruca laticollis (assembly GCA_963921935.1). Taxonomy (NCBI): domain Eukaryota; kingdom Metazoa; phylum Arthropoda; class Insecta; order Coleoptera; family Chrysomelidae; genus Galeruca; species Galeruca laticollis. Next base: position 126,821,402 of record OY998178.1, read on the forward strand.
TTTTGTTGATGATTTTATAAATCAGACAGGTTCGAATAACTTTATTTCATTTTAAAATATTTTAGAACGCAATGTCCACAGTCGACAGCAGATTTATAATGTGTACGTTTTAATAGCTCAATGTTTTAAATCAATTTTATCTTATTTTGTATTGTTAAATGTATTATAATTATGTAACACATTATTCACTGTAGAGGAGAAAAAAAAAGAAATACTTGAAAATGGTAATACGCCGAAACGCACGTGGTTTGAGATAATAAAATAAATGAGAAATGATTGGGGGCAATTTACCTATATACCAAGTTGTATCCCTGAGGAGTTATAGGGCCTCAAAGTAGAGCCCAAAATTTCTAAAAAAAGTAATTTCTTTGCAACACTTTAACTTAAAAATACCAAATTTGGCTGGATTTTTTTGGGTAGCCTATGTCATATATATAAAGAAATAAAAAAATAAAAAATAACGAGCCAGACTGTTGGTACTCAACTGTAATAATTACGGTACCCTATGCGCTACAGTAAATCATATAATGACAGTAGTAAGTTGAAGTCACAAGAACAAAATAGTAACTAATATAACTTTGGCGATAATGATGGTGGATATCCTGCACAAAAATTAAGGCAATAAATATGAATCAAACGAAACTTTATGAATTTAGAACAAATACAATATCCTGTAAACCATATATCTATATCGCCAAAATTTCTGGGATTGAAAAAAAGTAATTATGAATCTCGTGAAATCTAGGTAACCGGTACAATATAAAAAAAGAAAATCTATATCCCCCCCTTTGAATTCTAATTACGATTCTCGTAGAATTTGAATATGTAGAATAATATCTATATCAAAAAAATTCGGAAGATTAATTATGATGTCTCCGGTATGTGGATGTCCTGTAATATGACCGAAAAATTATCGGTTTAAACTTTAAAATAGGAATAATTATGATCCCCTGTACAATATAAATATCCGTGCACAATTTCAAATAATCAGATATATAGGGAGCTGGTCCCTGAACATAAGATATCTCCGTAAATACCTATAAATTTTTAGATTCTAATAGTAGATGAGGGGCGCAGATGTAAATGGTACACTAGATATGACCGAAAGAAAATGTGGGTTCCCTTACCTTTTTGGGACACCCGGTTAACTCAATGAACATATAATAAAGCAGATCAATACAATATATAAAAATTAATTGTACGTTAAAAACTTACGTTTTGAAATATCACTAGTCACAAACTGCCCAATATTACTGTTGAGGGTGAAGGGACCGTCCGTACTTAGACTGGCCACTTAGTTTTCTGTATCATTATTTTAGTTTGTAACGTATTGGTAAACAAAGCATGACACAATCGTCAGCTGTGATGTTTTATTAACCTTGCAATAACACACTTTGTTTGTATCAATTTCTTTCGTTGAGGTCAACAATTATTAATTACTTCGAATTAAGAAAAATTTGTCTATATAGGGTGTTCTTAAAATTTTCTATGTCATATCTCGTGTTTATTACAGTAGGTATGCAGTCAAGAGCATAAGGAAACGATATGACAAAAGTATTCAAATTGGGTTAGGTTTTTTTAATTGGTGTCTTTGAAGTTTCATAAAAAAATTTGTTTATTTTTTAATCCAAAATAAACGTATTTTGTCAAACATTTACAGAAATATTGCAGTTACTATTTTTGAAACACGGATTTTTGAAGTCCACTAAAGACGTACGCTACTGACACAAACCCAATATTCATAAGAGCAACCACTCAAGTAATTGTTTTTCACTGACCACCAAAATTTGGAGTTCATAAAACTTAACTAGTGTGTATACAGGGACGTTCAAAAACAAATGATTTTTGACGACGTACATCTCAGACACTGGTGAAGTTACATTATTCAAAATTTACTTTTAGGTGTCCAATAAAAAAATCGCTAATAATTTTTATTTGAAAAATCGACGTTTTGAAGCCTCCAAAAAATGCACATCACTGGCATATATCAAATGTTAATAAGTAAAAATAGTCCCTTTTCCGACTTTCAAGCCACCAAAGTTTAGAGTTTATCAAATATCAATTCAAAGCTATATCTGGGTGTTGCGATCTTTAGTGGGTCACATTGTATATGATTGTAGTTCGTGAAATGTATGAAATTTGCGAGACTATCCGGGAGAACTTTTTCTTCGTGAACAGGAGAAAATATCTTTTAATAAACTATTTTTTGAAATTCCAGAATTTTGTTTTACCACCGGAGTTGATTACCACTCCTCGATGCATAAATGTTGTACCGTGATGATCCTTTCATCAAATTTCATTCAATGTTGAAGCCAATTATTGCATGAAAAACTATTATTAAACCAACAATTCTACTACATTTTAGGAAAGCCTTGTTATAGTGTTAAAATCATCAAAAAACAACCAATGCCGAAAATTTGTCGGAAAATGGAAGTACCAAAAACGGCAGATTGTCTAAGGGCGGAAAATCCAAGACGGCCTCGTAAAAATTTTGTAGTACATAATGCAAAGACAGTTTGTGCAATGAAACCGAAAGAGCCAATACCTACAGTAGTCACAGATCAATACGGTGAGTATTATCAACATCGCACATCAACAGAATTCCTGGAAACGTATCGTGAAAATAAAAGCTAAGACACTGTTTCTATTATTATAATTCTACAGACTAATCAAAACATTTAACGTTTTATGTTATAACTACGACGAACTTCATGTTGAACAAACGTATATCGAAATTATTACTATCTCTTGTATTAGATAGTCTTATTTCCCGTTCTTCTTCTGTTTCTTCATTAAGAAATAAACGTTTCATATTCGTGGGATCAAGTTAATAATATCGAGTTCCTACAGAAAACGAGTAAAAGTCATACTTTGGCAAAATAATGAAAGAGCCCAGTCAATACCTACAACTCTTGCAACAGGATTTGGTGCTTCCAAATAATGATATGAACTGGAATCAACAAATACCTAAGTTAACCTCTCTTGACATCCAATTAATAAATTTTATATTTTATAAAAATATCGGCAGAAATAGTAGAAGAAAGAACCTCACATGTATCTAAGCTCTCGCTTAATAAGCCCAGTGTTTAAAACCCAATAACAACATTAAATGAAGAGCCAACATGTGAATACCAATAAAAATAATCAACACCGCCCCTCACAAATTAAAACAAGTTAGCTTAATTGGGTTTCTTTTTTAATTTGACTATATACCACATGACAGAGAAATTTTCATTTATTAAGTAGAAAAAGTTGGCAACAAAGCGGTCATCTGAGAATGTTTACATGAAAGTAAAAACACATCATCAAAATGTCAGATTACCTCAAAAAAAATGAGAAGAGGTTACGCAGTAGCCACTTTGAAATATTTATAATGATATAATATTTCATGGTGTGTTATTATGTTATAATAACCCACCGTGAAAAACTATTGAAAGCAATCAGCATCGAAATCAGTTGCATTGTTCTGGAGGAGTTGACCGATAACAGGCGGACGCAGGAAGTGACTTTGTTTTATACTGTGTTACTATTTTGATATCTAGGGTTAAATAAAGTAGAACAGATTGATCTTTACCCTGACGTCACTAGCAGTGAACAGTGGTAAACACAATCTTTTCATCCTTTTCTACTAAAAGTAGAAACACATCGTACAATGTGTACACTTTTCTTTCAAGCAATGACATACGTTCTTTGTGCCTCTAATCATGACCTTCAAATGTTGAAAAGAGATAGCGCTAAAAACGATTAATCGATTGTATTCATAAGAATTTATTTTGACATCTTATAACATCTGTCATCATTTTGGAACATCGAGTTTTGATCCAAGCGTTCTATCATTTGCATTCAGATATTTATATAAAATCGTTTTTTTTTAAAACCTGTAATCTGTTATTTTTATTATACGGTGAGTAGACAATTCTGTATTTTGCATTAAATAAATAGTTTTACCATAACCATACTTTTTCGACGGTGGCTAAACTTTTGTGTTAACGGGAACATTTGTGGTAGATTTATAAAGTCAATTTAAGTAAGAATAATATTAACAACCAAGAAGTTAGACAGATAATTGCATGTTAACACTTCTATAAAGAGAATTATAAAGGTAGTGGTGTTTACATAGTACATTCATCTTTCTTAATTCTGTGAACCAAATTGTTACAAACCTACCAGTCGACGATATTAATTTACCCTGATAATTATTACAATTGTGTATGTTTGTTAGCAAAGTAAACAATATTTTACTCTGTTTTAGAACATGCCAGGAAAAATGTTAAAATCACAAGCACAAAAATTTGTTTTAAATTTGTGTGAGTATTTTGAAATGGAAAATAGAATGGAGGGCCTAATATGTTCTTAAGGTAATTTTTTTGTAGAGAGTAGCAGCAGCATTAAAAATATCCAGGAAAACAGTTTTTGCTATAAGAAAGAAGAAGGCAACAAAAAAGTAAAACTCGCAGTAAAACAAAAACTACAGACTTACCTGAGAGCAGTAATATGGATATGCGCAATACATTATATCAGATGTACAAAGAACGTGAGTACAGATGATATTTAAACGATTTTGTAGAATACTTAACATTTTAGCAGCATGTAAAGAAAAGTTTTAATTTAATTAATAATGAAAGCTTGAAACATAAAATTCAGAAACTAACCTCCGATTGGTCACAGTGCGGGTAGTGGGGGGAGTAGCACGACATCTGTGCATTCACACGCTCAGCAGGTCAGTCGGCATCAAGCCGTAGTCGAGTGAACATCGTACCTGCGCTAGTTTAGTTTTTGTGGCAGTTTGAAATGTGTGCTGCAATAGAAAATCCCGCCAAATGTGAAGTGCGTGCTGTTATAAGGTTTTTTACAGCCAAAGGATACTCTGCAGCAGCTATTCATCGTGAGCTTTGTGCCGTGTACGGACCAAAAGTTATGAGTGAAGGAGTTGTCCGTGAATGGGTACGTTTATTTAAAAGTGGACAAGAAAACGTTCATGATGAAGAGAGGAGTGGTAGACCATCCTTGGTGACTGACGAACTCGTTCAGACAGTTGATGCAAAAGTTCGTGAAAATCGACGTTTCACAATGGCGGAGTTGTCTACTGATTTTCCACAGATTTCTAAGACTCTTTTGTACTAGATAGTGACAGCAAGATTGGGTTACCGTAAGTTCTGTGCACGATGGGTGCCCAAAATTCTTACCGACCACCACAAAAGTCAAAGAATGGCCTCTGCATTAGACTTTCTGTCACGTTATGAGGACGAAGGAGAACCATTGTTAAACAGAATCGTGACCGGTGACGAAACCTGGATTAAGTACGTGAACCCTGAGACAAAAGAACAATCAAAGATGTGGGCACATTCAGATTCGCCTACCAAACCAAAAAAAGCCCGGCAAGATTTTTCTGCCAGAAAACTGATGGCAACGGTGTTTTGGGATGCCAAAGGGGTGTTGTTGGTTGAATTCATGGAACGTGGGACGACCATTAATCAAGACGTGTACTGTGAAACACTAAAAACATTACGACGGGCTATACAGAACAAACGCCGTGGTATGCTGACTTCCGGTATCGTTTTTTTGCACGATAACGCCCGTCTTCACTCTGCTCGCAGAACAACAGCCCTTCTTGAGTCCTTCAAGTGGGACGTTTTCAACCATCCACCTTACAGCCCAGATCTGGCGCCAAGCGATTATCACCTCTTCATGCATATGAAAAAATGGCTCGGGTCCCAGCGGTTTGATGACGACGAAGAGCTCAAAGATGCGGTCACAGGCTGGCTCAAGGCACAAGCGGGTGATTTTTATGCATAAGGAATTTCAAAGCTTGTGAAGAGATACGATAAGTGCCTCAATCGTTATGGAGACTATGTCGAAAAATAGTGCAAAGATGTAGTTGTAAGATGTATATATTAAAATATTTTTACTTAACTTGGTGTATTTTTTTCAATCAACCGGAGGTTAGTTTCTGAATTGCCCTCGTAATATAATTATCAATATTTATAGATTTCTTATTTGAATTAATTTGTTAAAACCAATAAATAGGCTATTTTATTATTTATGTGAGTTTTAAGTAATTCTCATCTTATGATGAAATTTTTTTAATGATATACTAATTTTTTTTCTAATTATCTCAGAATTATTAGATAGTAAATAATAGTAATTATTTTTTTAGGAAAACCAGTAACTCTTCAAACATTAAATTTTGAAATAAAAACCAAGAAGATATATTAGTTACATTCGGCATAACATCATTAAGTACCTTATTAAAAGAAATACGGTTTAAAAAAGATGATAACCGAAGAGCACTGATTGAACGTAATCATATTGTTTCACACAGAGCTTGCTTCTTGAGAAAATATATGGAAAATTTAACGAGTGCTTATCCAAAAGAACTAATTTTCTTAGATGAAACATGGATCTACTCCAAAGGAAGTAAAATGAGGAGTTTGCAAGATGATAATGTTAAAAGTGTACGTAAACCTGAAGGCAGTGATAGAAAAAGATTTATTATAGTTCACGCAGGTTCTTCAAAAGGCTTTGTACCAGGAGCAAATTTGGTTTTCTGTTCAAAATCTTTAACTCTTGATTATCATGGAGAAATTAATAGTTTAATATTTACTAAGTGGATCAAGACACAGGTGCTGCCTGATTTAGAGGAGCCATCTCTTATAATAATGGACAATGCATCATACCACAGCGAAATGTTGAACAAACAGCCATCAACATCCACAAAAAAGCAGAAATTGCCAGTTGGCTGAAAGAAAATAATATTAATTTTGATCCAAAAATGACATGACCAGAATTATAGCAAATAGCAAAGATGCATAGAAAGGAAAATATTTATGTTATAGATGAAATAATAAGAGAACATGGACATGAATTATTTATTAAGGTTGCCACAATACCATTGCGATTTTAATGCCATTGAGCTAATTTGGGCTAACTGTAATTCATACTACAATAAACAGATTGGCAGAGAGGGATTCAGTGACGAGAAAGTATTAGGTATGTGGAATGAAGCCTTAGAGCAATGTACACCTAACATGTGGGCAAAATGTGTGAACCATACTGAAGAGTTTATTAAAAAGTGGTACAACAGAGAAAAAACTATTTGCGATATTAGCGTGGAATCACTAATTATTGATGTATATTGATTCCTCTTCCGAGTCTGATGATGATTTGTAAAATACTTATTGTAAATTTTAGAATGATGATAATAAATGTATGAATCATGTACATTCACAATATAAATTTTAATTAACAATGATTTGACATTTTTATTATGCTAGTTGATTGCTTTTGTTCACCTTAAATTATGTGCTGTTTTAAATTTAGATACATTTATTGAATTATTGTTAATAATTTTTGAGCATTACAGGACTTACACTATCTCTTATCTAAATTTTCGACTATTTTGAAACAGTAATATGAAATTATTATAATTGACTTTCCCAACAGCAATATGTACGAGTATTTAGTCATTTGTAACGCCTACAATTCTGAAAAGATAAACAAACAGTAAAAATATTTATGCACACGGCAAAGTAACAGTAGCCATTTTTGACTCGTTGATTCATTTCGCGAGGTTTGTAGGTATGACGTCAGGGTTAAGGTCAATTTGTTCTACTTTATATAATACTCATTATACTTAACAAAACCATGCACCTTCCAGTGTTTTAGGCGGTCATTTCTATTACCCTCTAAATACAGTGCAATATTATTCGTATTTTGTTGATATCTCAGTATTTATTCAGCATTGTATATGTATATAGGGCGAGCCTCGTGAATATCCCTTTTAATAGTTTGCTCAGCGCACGTGCGTCCACCATGTTTAAAAGGCAGCAATATGAAAGTTTCGGGCACTTTTTATAACTATGGCAGTGATGCCAACCTAGGCAATTTTTCCCTAGCCCTAGGGATTTTTTGATGCAATAGGGAAAAGGGAATTTCACCTAATATATAGGGAATTTTCAACTGCTTCGAATTAATCGACCTGCTACGCTCTCGTGATTTTGCCTGAACAGATCGAGTTAAATTACCTATATGAAAGTAAGTATGAGAAAACCACTGGAAAAAATATCCTGCTAGATCTGAACTCGCGTGGTATTTGATAAGACAATCCCATGAATGTATTTTCTGGAGTTGATTTTTCAATTTCCCTTACTATTTCGGCCTCGCCAATATTCTTAAATCTCGCCCAGCAAACATGAATGAGCGGTAAATAGACGGGCCATAGCTGTTAACTGCGGGTAGATGTCGGCAGCGGCACAGCGATGTCGGTAAATAATTGGAATGATATCAGTTTTGCCGCCTTGGCTGAACATACGCATATTTATGGTGGATGTTTGTAATTTAGCCACAAATTACCCGTTGAAAATTTGCGATAGCGATAGTCGCGCCGATGTCGTTTTGACACAGTATGCATGCCGGCATGCGACCTGTAATGAGAATAAAACATTGGCATTACTGAATTTCACCTTGGCAGTTGGCACTACTGCTGATTTGCTAGCCATTGTGTTGAACACGTGTTGAAAATCAACCTAACCTAGTTGTGTTGTGGTGTAATTAATAATTAATCACTGTAGCGACAATTTTATTAGATTTGTGTATTGTATCCAATCTATTCGGAGCAAAGGAACGAGCAGATATGTCCAGAAACACAGAAAAGTAAGTACATACATCATTTGTTGCATCATATACCATCATAATATATGTTTCCTCTAGAAAACCCCTGCATAATATCTCAAAGAACACACGTCAAAAACAGCGTCTTGCGAAAAATGCTGTTAAGGATATAGTCTCCACTGTAGAGGCTAAGGTTATAATAGACAATATATCTCATAGAAGTAATAATCATTGTGTTGATAGTGAGCCCGGACACAGTAAAGCGAAATGCATTAAAATTGATATTGTTGATGATAACTTCATGGACACTGAGTCTGATGTTGATTATATTTGTGACCTTTTTCATTATATTTCTTTGTTTTAGTCATCATTGGTGCGTTCTTTTTGACTGAGATCTCAGATCACTTCAGTTAAGGTGATCTGAGATAAAGTGATGTGAGTAAGCACCAAAAAGAACGACATCTCAATTGAAGCGCGCGATCTATCGATTGATTTAAACTATACGACAGATTCGTATCAGCATCTAATAATGTTGATTAATGTACCCATAATTTGTAACAAAAGAAAAATAGATTATGTGTGTTCATTATTTATATGTCAATGGTTAAAACCTTAGATAACCTTGGTTAAAACTACAAATAAACCAAGCAAATCCAATATTTCTTCATCCCCTCCACTTAATTTCCGACTCAAGTCCAACTTATACCCCCTTACAACACATTCAATATCGGTGAAGGGGGAGGAAAAATCTCAGCTCACTTAAAGTGAGTAAAACAAAGAGAACGCTCACATTACTGATGTGAGCGGAGATTAACTGAGACCTCAGTCAAAAAGAACGCACCTCATGTCTCATTGTTATACCTTACTATATATAGCTTATAAAACAATACTATTGGTGAACATATTTTTTCATATTTTTATATATTTTTTATATGGAATATTTTTTTATTTTTCATTATATTTCTTTGTGTTAGTCATCATGTTTCATTGTTAAAACTATAAGTGTATATATAGCCTGTAGATTTGCATAAATCATTGATTAAGCCCCAACAGTGGGATGTCGGCGGTTGATTAGTAGGATACCCGCAATCGCGCCATAATCTGTACAATGCAATATCAGTTCACCCTAACTTAGTCAATCCGCTAAAGTCCCGCTATATAACGAAGCGGGTGGTAGTCTGGAGGCCTACTGGTGGCCATCGCGACACGGGCTAGCCGGGCCGGCGACGTATCATGATTGTGGCCCACTTATGTTATCCGTCGGTTGTTTTTAAAGTGCCTCTAGAGGCCCACGTGTAACATGTTTGCTGGGCGACATACTTGCTGTTAAATCCTGCTTTGATGTTTACAATTGTCGAACAAACGGTAAATGCTAGCGTTGCTACGGTAACGTAATTTATCCGATATTTTTATCCACTTGCATTTCTATTCCTTCCTATTTAGCTGATAGCAAACTACGATTTTTGTACTCACGAATGGGAATTATTATACATGAGTGGGATTGTCAATGTAATTTTGATCTAGGGATTTTTCTACATAAAAATTGGGAATTTTCGACGAACTCCGTTGGCAACACTGAACTATGATCGGGCAATAAGCATTCCTACCTCTGTTGCCAGTAAAATTAAATGAGAAATTACATTAGTAGGTACATCCTTTGGTAGAAGTCCATAATTGTGTTTAATTACGACGATGTTTGAAGTGTCGTATACGTCCTCAACGGGGAAATAAAGCAGAATTAATTGAAAGGTTAGGAGGAAATTTCAATGTCAAGTAAACCAGCATTTTTATTTCAGTTTCAGTATTTCATTAAAGTTATTATTGACAATGAACATTTGTTCCTTTATATTTTTGATGCAGCGAGGTCCTTGCAATTTTTATTTATTATTTGAGGTTAAAGTAACTGTTACGTTAATAACTAAATGAATTTTAATAACCTCATTACAAAATTTATTTTTTACACAATTGGGTTTGGATATCCTGCGGTTGGGCCCATTCAACCTTCAAAATGAAGTGAACAAATTGATGTATTATTCTTTATTCTGTGGCGTAAAATACACCCCCGCATGCCCTGCAAAGCGGGGGGGCTGGTTGTCTCAGGGGCCCAGCAAGCCTTAATTTTTATGAATTCTAAAATAAAATGACAATTTTTTCAAAATAGGATGTAATATAACAGGGACATAATTATCATAGACGAAGATCTAGAAGAAGAGGTTGCTATCTTTGAAGAGGAATGAATACTGATGAATAAAGTGGCATGTAACATTTTTATTCAATATTATTATTGAATACATTTTATGAATTTCAGAAATTTTAATAAAACATGGTTGCGATATACAGCCAAATATGCCTATTTTCTTTAATGAAGAACCCCGGAAGATGCAGTTTTAGAAATATTATGATTCGAAATTCTTTTCTTTTGAACGGTGATACTTAGACTGATGAAATTTGAAGCGTGAAAATGAACTTTTGTAAGCTTCTCTATAAGAAGTAACAGATGACGTAATAGGCATCGGTGACGTCACCAGGCAACTGAAACTAATAATATTAAATGGGACCTTATGGCAAGTGACACCTGGTTTGAAAATTATTTAGAACACCTAATCAATCATACTATTTTTTATTGGCTTTACGATGTCTTTGATGGTTGAAATAAATAAACACTGAAATTTGAGTTTCGCTTTTAATTAATAAAGATTCAAGAGTCCGCTTATTGTTAGTTGTCAAAAAAGTTTTTTGATTGACTTTTTACATGTGATAATATCTTGAATTTTTAGTTTAATTATTGTTTAACGAGACGTTTAAGTATCTAACATAAACAAAATGGTACGTGCTTTGTATGACAAATTAACAGCTATCTTAATTATTGAAGAAAGTGGAAATAATTTTCATGCGGCGCTACTCATTTCTAATGAGAGATTCCCCGATCGCCCTATATGGAGGACTTATTTGAAAAGGCTTTTTCATAAATTTGAACAAACAGGTTGTGTTCATGATGCCAAACGATCGGATCGACCAAATATTGGTATTGATAAACAAATTAATATAGTTGCACAAATTGTAGTAAACCCTTCTTCTTCCACAGCCCAAATAGCGTCTACCTGTGGAGTCAGTCCGAGTACAGTACACAGGGTGTTGACCAAAAACAAATTTCATCTATCCATATTAAAAATGGTGCATCAACTTTCAGATGACGACTCCGACCAAAGACTGCGATTCTGTGAAAATATGTCCAGACTATGTAAGGACAATTTGTTTTAGTGAGGAAAGTACTTTCTTCCTTAATGGAAATGTTAATACTCAAAATGTGAGGTATTGGAGTGACATAAATCCTCACATATTCCGTGGTGTAAAACATATACAGTTCCCATTAAAATTAAATAACTGGGCAGGTATTTTGGGAACCCACATAGTCGGGCCTCTTTTTTTGAACTCTAATTTAACCGGTGAAATATATCTCGAGATGTTAGAAAACATTTAAACCGTTAATTCTTCAAATTCTGGAAGATAATCCAGATGAATTTGGTAACTTGGAAATAATGTTCAAACAAGATGGTGCTCCTGCGCACTATTACTTTGCAGTAAGACGTTATCTAGATGAGGAATATCGTGGTAGATGGATTGGACGACGCGGTACAATAGAATGACCAGCTCGGTCAACGGACCTAACACCTTTAGATTTTTTCTGTGGGGATACCTTAAATCTAAAGTTTACGCTACAGCTCCTGACAGTATTAACGTTTTAAAATAACGAATTGTTAAAGAATGAAGGGCAATTTCCCCTGACACATTTTATAGAGTCCGACAAAAGTTTAATAATAGGATGTTTTACTTCCAGGATTTAGATGGACCACATTTTGAGCAATTATTATATGAACTTGTTCTTAAATATTTATTAATAAAAAGCGAAACTCAAATTTTAGTGTTTATTTATATTAACCATCAAAAAAATTGTAGATCCAAAAAAAATTAGTATGATTGAATAGGTATTCTAAATACTTTTCAAACGAGGTATCACTTGCCATAAGGTCCTATTTAATATTATTGATTTCAATTGCCTGGTGACGTCACCGATGCCTATTACGTCACCTGTTACCACTAGTAGAGAAACTTTCAATAGTTCATTTTCACGCTCCAAATTTAATCAGTATGACCGTTCAAAATAAAATAGGGGGGGAGGGGTCTTTTGAGAAGCAATGTATATCATATATTATTATTATACAGATAATATTTTTATGATTAATAATAATTTTTGTTCTAAGGATATTCATACTTAATGCGGCATTCTCGAAAAAAATGGCCTAGTGTAGTGGTTATTAACCCCGAAGGTTAGAAACAATTCAAACGAACTAATATGAACTCAGATCACGTCGAGGTTGATAAAACTCAAACAATTGTTTAATTAAATATAATAATAAACACATGTTAGCAAGAGATATTGTAAATTACATAACTATACATATTAATTACTATAAGAAGAAGAATTGTAAACATATAAAAGGAATTAATATTCTGTTCTGTTTATCAATGACAACGAAAGTATGTTATTGGTACAAGTTGAACTTGACCGTCCCGGTAAATTATAGTTCATGTATAGTTAATTTAAGTGTTATTTAGTGTGTTAATAAATCCCAGTGCTACTGGTAGAGATGTTTACTTTCACCCTATAATCTAGGCTGGGGTAAGTCCACAATTACTTCAATCTATGGCGTATTCTTGAAATGTATGGTCGTTATCCGTCACATACACTATCGACAATTCACATAACACATGGCTATCCCGCCATTTCCTTCTCGACCCCAACACATGGAAATCCTACAAACTAAAGGTACTCATTGATCCTGCCAAATAAGGTATTTATCGATCTTGTGGATAACACATTCGCGCGGATGTTGATAATGACAAACCCAACCCAGAGCCGTCAGTGTGTAAAATTGCTGATGCACCAAACTAAAGTTATTTGTGTTATTATTGTATGTTTAGACTTGTTTTAGCCTATTTTTTCGTAATTTTTTTCTTGTACCATCCGTGGTACATGACGGCTACGGGAGTAATTTCCTTTTCATAGCCGTTATGTACTATTTATGATACAAGTGGTAATAATGACATATTCACAATGAATTCTTTGTTTCAGATTTTTAATACGTAATAAGTAGTAAATAAATAAATGATGACGTCGAGAGGTAAAAAAATCGTATGCTTGGTGCAGTCCGAATCTGCTAGTGATTTTACAGTGATAGTGAATAGACAAAGTGACTTTACCGGACGTAGTTCATCGCCAGTGCCGGAAAACGATTTGGCAAATGAGTGTATTGATTTGGTCGGTCCACCATCGACCATCACAGATGTGGCAGGTCCTTCATCGACCATAACTGATGTTGCCACTCCTTCATCCACAACAGACTATTTTTCATCTTCTGAAGAGGAAGAATCTGAACCATATTTAGACTCTGATGACGAATACATTCCTTCTGATGCGTCAGATTCTGAAGACGTTAATAGTGCCATTCAGACAAATTGTATCCGAAGACCCTGGACCATGTGTCTCTGATGAAGAAGGTAGCAGTGATAATAATGAGGATAATACTGTCAGAACCCCTCCTCATCGTCGCAACATTCATTCGTAATAAACCAATACCAGAAAAATGGGGACCATGTCATGACGCACAAGGCAATTTCGCATTCTCTGCTCAAGAGAAAGTCAACGTGGAAAATGTAGTATTATCCAATCCATACAGAATATACCGACAATTTATTACTGATGATTGTCGAAGAGACTAATAGATATGCTACTGAATACATCAGCACGCACCAACTTCGACCACAATCGATCGTTCGTAAGTGGCAGGAAACCAATCGCAACGAAATAAGAAGATTTGTAGGCGTTCTTATAATAATTATGGGTATATGTCCTTTACCAAAAATTCGTCTGTATTGGAGTAAGAGTGATATATTTGGCAACAAACTAATCCGGGAGACATTTAACCGAGATAGATTTGATTGTCTGCTGAAATTTATACATTTTTCAAATAAAGCTGATACAACAGCACATATAGGCACAATCTAGACCTAAAAATGAGAGCGAAGGTACATAAATTCCCATCAAGCTGAGATTCAGTAAGATTGTTAAAAATATGATTAAAAATAAAATTTGAAAGTTCTCCACCTTTCCCCTGTATGGAAATTTTTTTATTCAAGGTCAAAGGTCAAAAAAATGAGTTTTTAACGATTTTCTCTCTCAGACAAAAATTGTAGATCATAAAATAATCTACAAAAAATGTATTAATACTTTTTTTCCTACGAGCCACCGTTTTTGAGATATAACGTATTTAAAAAGTTGTTCAAATTATTATCGTGATAATATGCATGAGTGCGCCACGTATATACATCTCTTATCTAGAGTTGTTATATATGTTGAAATATTTTTCTATCGGTGATTGTAATTTATACTTAAAATATAAAATATACATAAGTTATAACTATAAGAATATCAGGTCAAATGAAACCCAGTCCCTTACTTCATACGCCAGTGTAACTTCGAGACAATAGCTTTGTTCGCGGGTCTGATTCCCAACCAGTTTAGGGACAGGCCGCATGCGCACATTCAAAATCGTCGTGTGCACATTCAGAACTGAGCGAACCGCGCACGACGATTTTGAATATGCGCATGCGGCCAGTCCCTAAACATCTGTCTCTTGTTCTATTGTGTGCGTGGCTAGGGTCTTATACCTGCTATAATAAATGAAATACCGTTAGTCTTGAGCGACACTCTGTAGTGAAATTACGTGTTTATACTAACCTATATCGTGCTGTTTTGACTTAACTTGACTTGAATTAACTTAACTAACAAAAATGTCTGAATATTGTTTTATTTGTGCTAAACTTTTAAGTGAAAGTGAAATTGTTACTGTTGAACGTGGTATGGAGTCATTAATTAATGCAAGTATCGAAAGATCAGATGAATTTTCGGAATATCTCAAAAATCAGAAATCGGTGATAATACATGACTTAACTTGACTTGACTTAACTTAACTAACAAAAATGTCTGAATATTGTTTTATTTGTGCTAAACTTTTAAGTGAAAGTGAAATTGTTACTGTTGAACGTGGTATGGAGTCATTAATTAATGCAAGTATCGAAAGATCAGATGAATTTTCGGAATATCTCAAAAATCAGAAATCGGTGATAATACATGAAAGTTGTCGTAAAAATTATACTCGAAAGTCTTCTATTGCTGCAGCTAATAAAAGACAACGCGAAGAACAAGCAGCCAGTACATCCACAGTAAGTTCTCCTCATACTAGATCACGTGTCAGTGAATCAGCTTTTTATTTTAAAGAACTATGCTTATTTTGTGGCCAGAAATTGAATGAAGAGTATGAAAGAAGAAAATCCTCAGATTTTCGCCGTCTAATTAGCCAAGTAAGTACACTTCAGTTTAAAGATTCAATTCTGGAAGTAGTTCGGACTCGTGACGATGCTATAGCAAAAGCTGTTCTTGCTCGAGTCGAATTTGAATATGATTTAGTTGCTGCTGAAGCTAAGTATCATCGTGATTGCTATACTTCTTTCGGAAAACCTTCCACTGGAGCTAAAGTTGGTCGTCCTAAAGACGAAGCTACGAATCTAGCAATGGAGGAAATATTCACTTACATTGAAAATAGCGATGACTGTCAGTTCACTTTGAATGAATTATCAAATGTTTGCAAAACTATGACAATAGATTACAGAACGATTAAGCTACGACTAAAACTAAAGTATGGTGAAAAACTTATTATCACTGAGAAATCGGGATCATTAACAACAACGAAAAGAGTTTGACGGTTACAATTCAGACGAATAAAATTCACCACTTTTTAAATTTACATCGCTTTTTATCTTTTCCAATATTTACAAATTTCCGTAATTTTGCAATAGTTTCGAATTAAACAGGATCACAACTGACCGGCGGAGTATGCCTACGGGGGAAACCACGTTAAAAAACGCGCTAAGTACACTACCTCATAGTTGGCGTGGAAACGTGTGCATATTATGACGATTGCAACTTGTACAATTTTTTTAATCGTTATATCCCAAAAACGGTGGCTCGTAGGAAAAAAAGTATTGATACATTTTTTGTAGAATATTTTATGATCTACAATTTTTGTCTGAGATATTTTTATGATAAAACTTACGGTTTCGCTGAAAATTGTGAAAAACTCAATTTTTTGACCTTTGACGTTGAATAAAATTTTTTCCATACAGGGGAAAGATGGGGAACTTTCAAATTTTATTTTTAATCATATTTTTAACAACCTTACTGATTTTCAGCTTGATGGGAATTTATGTAGCTTCGAATGACCGGACTAATACTGATAGATTATTCAAAGTTGAACATATTACTGAACTTATTTGTCAGCAAAATAAAAAAATCCTTGTTCCTGGTGAAAATATAGTAATTGACGGACCTGTGGTGCCTTGGAGGGGAAGATTAGTTTTTCGTCGATACCTTCCCAAGAAAACGCACACGTATGGAGTTAAGATGTATGATGGCTCTACTTATAACCTTCAGGTTTATGCCGGAAAAAATGACCCTCCTCCATCTTCCCATGGCCACACATACGATGTTTGTATGACCTTATTAAATGGACTCATAAATGAAGGCAGATCATTGTATGTGGATAACTATTATTCAAGCATCCAATTGTCCAAAGATCTCTTGGATATGAAAACTTATCCATGTGGTACTCTAAAACTTAAACGGCTGGGGAATCCTCCCAGTGTTATGAATAAGAAACTACGGAAAGCGGAACAAAGCGAAAGTGAGATTCGGGTGCTAAAATGGATGGATAAGAGACCAGTCTATAAGATTTCTTCTGTACCCTGTCACAAAGCAGAACTGGAAACGTTACAGACAAAGCGGGGCAAAGAAGTACGGAGGCCTTTGGCTGTTAATACATATAACAACGCCAAAGAAAAGGTTGATGTTTCAGAACAGATGTCTGGGTATTACATGGTACTTGGAGAAACTGTCAAATGGTATAAAAAGGTTAGTTATGCCGCTCGGGGCAAAGCCCCTCGTTAAATAATCATGGTGCTCGGTCAATAATAATATTCTTCACCACCTTGGTGTCTAATACTATTTTTGCACCTTTTTTACCGAAATTTTTTAGTTATAAGTATGTAATAATTAAAATTGCATCGCTTATAGCAGATAGGTGATTATAATTACTGTGTAAACACTCTGTAGATCATTGTTATAATTTCAATAGTTAGTTTATTTAACAATTCAATTAAAATACAATTAGATTATTTAATAACAATAGATACGAGTATTATTGGTACGTGATTTTATTAAAATCAGTAATAAGTTACTTATAGAATGTCTTTCGAAATAGAGGTTGATTTTTATTTAGACTTCGAGCTCAACTAGATGTTTATGTTATAATAAACAATTCAAGTTTGGCATTACATTTTTACTTGTAAAAGTGTAAATTTGCATTAACAGTTTTTACAAATAAATATCAAAACTACGAAAGGACTTTGAATCCACCATAACTGTTTTTTCAGCAAACTACATTGAAAACGTGGTATGTACTGCTTATTTATTTGTAATGTGCCCGAAAAACATGGCGGTAGTTGGGGCATACGCCCAAAAAATTTTCAACTATTAAAAAGGATATTGTACTACATATTCTTAGGTATAATGAGATTGATTGATGTCAATAAGTGCGTTTAGTTATGGTTTCAAATAACTAATCATAATTCTGGTTGTAGCAGTTTAATAATTTCATTAATCACGGTTCATTCATCCTTGCGATGGTAGATTGTATAGGAGAAAATAAATATGCATAAAATAGCTTTTAAACGCAGGTAACTCTCATAACTTAATTTGCAGGTACGAAGAAGACTCTAAAAGCCGGTCTAGTACCTATTTACGTCAAAATTAAAACATTCGGAAAAGTTCCACCTTATCTAAAGAAGTTCATGGATCTTAATGAGAAGAAATGCCATATGAAGTTAAATAACAGTGGAGTAAAACAACCTTTGTGTACAAACATCACACGCGATCAACGGAAAGCTTTACTTGAAGTAAGTAACTACTAGTAGTGTCATATATAATTTCATATTATACAATGTCCCTCTTGGAACCATAATGAGAGAAATTTTTACTTTTCCGCCCAACCTAACTAATATGCGAGAAAAGTATTGCGTAAACCAAAAAAAGTTGGGTTTTTGAAATTTTTTTTTGAGTTATTTTTACGTTTTTCATCAACAACACGAAAAAACGGTTTTTAGAAAAAAAATCCTGTGTGTATGTCGTCGTCGGCCACTTTTCCTTACATATCTTGTTAGCACGATACAGCCTCCAGGGTGCAATAAGTCACCAATTTTATGATGGAATATTGTTAATGACATGTCACAGATGAACCCTATTGATTTTCAGTTCACCAGAGTCAGTACAACGGGTGCTATGGTACTTGAAGCACTACATTTTTGTCATTTTTGGAGAAATATCAGTTTGTTAGCACGATACAGCCTCCGGAGTTCAACAAGTCACCAATTTTATGATTGAATATTATTCAGGACATCTCACTGATCAACCCTATTGATTTTCAGCTCACCAGAACCAATACAACAGGTGCTACAGTACTTTAAGTACGACATTTTTGTCATTTTTTGAGAAGTTTCAGTTTGTTAGCACGATACAGCCTCCGGAGTATATACAAGTGACCAATTTTGTGATTGGATATTATTCAGAGCATCTCAAAGATGAACCCTATTGATATTCAGCTCACTAAAGTCAGTACAACGGGTGCTATGGTACTTGAAGTACCAAACTTTTGTAATTTTTGGAGAATTTTCAGTTTGTTAGCACGATACAGCCTCCAGAGAGTATACGATTGATCAATTTTATGATTGAATATTGTTCAAGGTGTCTCACATATGTACCCTATTGATTTTAAGTTGACTAGAGCGAGTATAGCGGGTCCTATAAATCCAGATATACTAAATTTTTGGTTATTTTTGGAGAAATTTCGGTTTGTTAGCACGATACATCCCCCGAAGTGTATACAAGTAACAATTTTATGATAGAAGATTGTTCAGGGCCACAGATGAAGAAAAAATAGTTTTAATCTTTAAAACCGTTCATTTATTATTAATTTTAGGAATAAAGTTATTCTTGATAAAAAGATCTACATGTAAAATCTAGAACGCAATCATCAGAAGATGATTTATCCACATTTTTATTTTAAAGATCAATAATAATAATAATCACAATTTAGGCAACACACATTACATTATATAATTTGAATCTGCTAAGAAAGTTTGACACAAACATCATTCTATTTTGATAATTAAATTATAATACAACATATTTTAGTGGTAGGTATTAATAAATAATACAGTACAAATAAATCAATTTAGTCAATATATACTATAGAAAATATACTAACAAGGGTTTGAATGTAAAGACAAAACCAACTTACTTATATATGTAACTTGGGATGCCTAAAAACACAAATCGTACTCTTCAGCGCTTAAGTACTATTATAATGGCATAAAAAAAGTGAACTGATAAGGTGCATTCACGAATTTTGTATAAAATATCTCCTCGTTACCCGATAAATACGTATCGTTGCCGTCAGAAAGCTCTCCCGGGGCGGGAGGCGTGGGTGGACGGTCAAAGTCGTAAATTTATATTTAGAAAAAAATGATAAGGTGCAGTTCTGAAATTTAGTAGAGTTATAGTTTTTTACTGTAGGAATCGTGAAAAATTATTGTTAGAAGTCTAGGTCAGGGCTTAAAGACTGTCAGAAATCGACAAAGTTGTAAAAAAATTGTTGAAATTTAAACCACAAGGTGCAGTTCTGACAATTGCATTTTTATATTGTTTATGGCTTACTGAACCTGTATATAAATTGTCAGAAGTCTAAATAATGGCTAAGTACATGGAAATTGATAATATGGCCGGAAGTGGTTGAAGCGGCTATCGCGACGGAAAGCAATCTTTCGTAGCCTGTTTCAAATTTAAACCACAAGGTGCAGTTCTGACAATTGCATTTTTATATTGTTTATGGCTTACTGAACTTGTATATAAATTGTCAGAAGTCTATATAATGGCTAAGTACATGGAAATCGATAACATGGCCGGAAGTCGCTGAAGCGGCAATCGCAACGGAAAGCAATATTTCGAAGCTTTTGTTTCAAATTTAAATAACAAGGTGCAGATCTGGCTATTTCTTGTTTTAAATTTTTACGTAGTTGTTTAAGTAGGTATGCAATGACAGAAGGCTAAGGAAGAGAGATATTTGAAAAAACATAAAAATCGTTATGCCGAGCAAGCGCTAATTTATTAAAACCACTCACTGGCTATACAGACAATAACGGACTTTTTAATAATAATTTGTATTCAAACAATTATAGAAAGTAAATGAATAATACGAAAAATAAAATATAATCGACAAGTTTTGACGAGATTTTTGAAACGCTCGAAACCATATAAGATATAGACAGCAGCATTGGAGAAGAAGATGGGAGAGGAGCTTGTTGGACCCTCTTTTGTTAACACAGAGCCAGGTATACGGATTTCGGCGACAGATGTGTACCAGTAGTAGCGCTTACTCGGCATTTTACATCACGATTTTTATGTTTATTTAAATATCTTTCTTCCTTAGCCTTCTGTCATTGCATACTTAGTTAAATAACTACGAAAAAATTGAAAACAAGAAATAGCCAGATCTGCACCTTGTTATTTAAATTTGAAACAAAAGCTACGAAATATTGCTTTCCGTTGCGATAGCCGCTTCAGCGACTTCCGGCCATGTTATCGATTTTAATGTACTTAGCCATCATTTCGACTTTTGACAATTTAAATACAGGTTCAATAAGCCATAAATAATATAAAAATGCAATCGTCAGAGCTGGACCTTGTTATTTAAATTTGAAACAAGCTACGAAATATTGCTTTCCGTCGCGATAGCCGCTTCAACCACTTCCGGCCATATTATCAATTTCCATGTACTTGGCCATTATTTAGACTTCTGACAATTTATATACAGGTTCAGTAAGCCATAAACAATATAAAAATGCAATTGTCAGAACTGCACCTTGTGGTTTAAATTTCAACAATTTTTTTACAACTTTGTCGACTCCCGATTCCTACAGTAAAAAACTATAACTCTACTAAATTTCAGAACTGCACCTTATCATTTTTTTCTAAATATAAATTTACGACTTTGACCATCCACCCACGCCTCCCGCCCCGGGAGAGCGTTCTGACGGCAACGCTACGTATTTATCGGGTACCGAGGAGACATTTTATACAAAATTCGTGAATGCACCTTATCAGTTCACTTTTTCGTAGCCAGCTCTCCGACTATAATATTTTACCTGCACATTATTTTATACCATTAATTATCTCTGCGCCACATATAGAAGGCACCAGTAGCTTTTAATGTTTAACGGACTTATTAATGAGGGGCCGCTGTTTTAGCCTGGCTACTGTAAGTGGGTCTCCTCTACATTGTTCACGGAAGTGACATTAAAAATCAGTATTCATCACCATTCTATGATTGCAATAATTGATTGATAGTTTATGTATCTATAACTTATTTTTTAGGGTTTAAAACAAAACTGGAAAGATCTTCAGCGAGAGTATCAACGCCTTCCATTACTAACCGATACGATACCTAAAATACTACGGAAAACAAAAATAGAAGCCGATCTAAAGCAGTTAGAGGAGGACATCATTTTTTTAGAGAGACACCCTTATATCTATGTTTACGAAGATAACAAAATCCAGTAACATATTCGCTAACAACAATATCACTCAAACACTGACAGAGACTTTGTTCATAACTTTTGAAGGGTTTTTGAAAAAAATTGAAATTGATACTAAAATTTGTCGTTTAAACTTGCTCATATAATATGTCATAATTGTACCTCTCGTAATAAGTTTAATACGTGTTTCTTTACATCTAAGCTAAGACTCATCTGTTTAGGTTTCAATTTTCCATATTAATGAGCATAAAAAATACAGCGTCATTATCAGAACAGAAATCATTTCGTTGAGGTATTTTTAAGTTAACTCAAGGAATTTGTTACTTTTTATTATGACTATTGATGAGTGCCCCCGTCTATATATAGTAGTGAGGACCTAAAGTAATGGATAAATTCATTTTTTACGTAATTATGAATACAAATGAAAATCCCGAAACATGTCAGTTTTTGAAATATGAAACTACACTTTCTGGTAATAACTACTCCTATAAAAAATGTAGGGGGTAGCATGTGATACAGCGACTTATGTTTCATCCACGGGAAACTTAATTTGAAAATAAAGAATTTTACAAAAGATAAACAATTTTATATTAGCTAAAATTAACAAGAATCAGAAATCAAAATAACTAAAAAACGATTAACAAGTAGACATATACAGTTTCATAGTAAAACAATAAAACTGCTATTTAGCAGAATCAGCAATTACATCAATAGATAAGCAACGCTAGTTCTGGGACACATGACATATGGCAGACGTACGTGCAGCTAAACCTAACCCCACGAAAACTTCAGCGTCAACTGCCATGTGTCTTGTATCCCAGAGGTAGTGTTTCTAATTTACTAAGGTGTGGAAGATAAAAGATAGACAATTTGGTACCAATAAGATCAGTGTCTGACCAATTCTATCCAACGTCGTTCTTTACGGCATACTCCGCTATACGATGAGGAAGTATGTCACCATTGGCGAAATACTAGAGGTTTTTAGGGGACGTTGCCGATTTCGATAGTATATTACCTGCCTAACAATATAGGATCAAAATATATGCTCTTGTTCACTCCAGGACTTCCTATATGTGCATAACGTGGACATTTCTGCTTACCAAGAACCTAATGATGCTGCAAGTGTAGTTAAACATCTAATCAAAACCACTCGACTCAGTTAATGTTTCCTTAAAAAAATATGGTCCAATTATTCTGGTATTTATTAAGCGAACCCAAATGTTCACTTTAATAGGATGCTGAGTGGGACCTTCCCTTATCCAGTGACGATTTTGCGTAGTACAATACTGACAATTTTGCTTGTTAACATTTTCACATAGGGTAAACGTTGTTTCATTGAACAAAAAAATTTTTTGGCAAACTACAGATTCCATTGTCATCTATTCGAAAGTATTTTACAAAATTCTAATCTACGACCATTGTCATTCAGTTACTTAAGTATGGGCAACACGGGGTACTTAAGGTTTAAAGTGGATTTTAAAAAAATCTGTAACTTTCTAAGTCTAAAAAAAGGTAAATATCATTGGTGTAGTACCAACTATTTATTTATAAAATGAAGTTAAAAAAGTAAACGATTATTTTATTTCACAAAAAATATAATGCAAATTACCCAGTTATGCCCATCATATAGGGAAAAATGGGACGGAACTTAAACCAAGAAAAGCCTATTGACAAAGATTGCAAACAACTACTGTTTCGTGCATCTTCATAATCTATACCTGCACATGAATTGTGAGTCCACTTATGGCAACTAGAACAGCTTATCCATCTCTCTGTGGAACTTGATTAAAAGTCTCCGCGGCATAAGCAGTCAGTGTGACTATCCTCACCTTCTGAATCTGACAATATTTTAATTTTTTTCTAATTTCGATTTCTTAACTGTCTGTGGTTTGGTTTGATTAACGGCTATCTTTCTTTTCACTGATATCACATCGATAGCCGGCTTTTTTCTTGAGCCAATTCCAGCTCCGTTTGTAGGGTATAGACGTTAAAATGACAGTTTCACGCATTTTTTGTTATTCGTTTCTTGTATTGATTTACTTTATGCACTGCTAAGATCGCTTCGGGAGTTATACACTCAAAACTAGTCTAACTTCCTTTGGACGATGTTGGTTGAAACTCAGACATCTCCTTTCTACTAGACGGGCCTTTTTGAGGTTCGGGCGCTTCTCTCTAATAGACTACGATGGTTGAGACTCGGATGTCTTCTCTCTAATGGATGGCAAAACATTATCCATCTACTCCCAATGCGTGCCATCGCTTTGCTATTTTTTTATAGAATTAATTATTATTTAAATCGACCTGTACCCCCTCCTACGGCCCGACAATGACTTTTGACAGCTCACAATGATGATTCTATTGAATATGAATATTATCCATCGAGTCTGGATGCGTGCCATCGCTTTGTTATTTTTTTATAGAATTAATTAATATTAATATCGACCTGTATCCCCTCCTACGACCCGACAATGACTTTTGACAGCTCACAATGATGATTCTATTGAGTATGAACATTATCCATCGAGTCTGGATGCGTGCCATCGCTTTGTTATTTTTTTATAGAATTAATTAATATTTATATCGACCTGTACCCCCTCCTACGGCCCGACAATGACTTTTGACAGTTCACAACCATTATTCTATTGAATAAGAACATTATCCATCGAGTTATGAATGCGTGCCATCGCTCTGTTATTTTTTTATAGAATTAATTAATATTTGTATCGACCTGTACCCCCTCCTACGGCCCGACAATGACTTTTGACTGTTCACAACCATTACTCTATTGAATATGAACACTATCCATCGAGTCTGAATGCGTGCCATCGCTTTGTTAGTTTTTTATAGAATGAATTAATATTTAAATCGACCTGTACCCCCTCCTATGCGCCGACAATGACTTTTGACAGTTCACAATGATGATTCTATTGAATATGAATGCGTGCCATCGCATTGTTATTTTTTTATAGAATGGTAGGTACGTGTGTGCGGTGTTGCCACATCGAAACCGTGGCTGTTTTCACACCCGTTCACATATGCAGGTAATATTTCTAATAATATTTCAAAGATAATATCTTTTGCTACAAATACAACAATTTCTTTTAAAACAGAAAGTAATGTGAGTACAAAATTACAAAATTGTTAAATGTAAAAACAAAAATATCCCCATTAAAGAAGTCTGGTATATATAAACTTAAATGTCCAGAATATAATGCTGTCTATTTGGGTCAAACCCTTAGAAATTTTGAGATCAGATACAGTGAACATTTACAAGCATATAGATCAAAACAACCAGATAAGTCCCACTACGCAAAACATCTACTTGACACCAAACATTCATTGGCACCTAACACTGAACTAGAAGTACTACATATATTTGTGATAAGAAACAAGAACTGGATTTCCTTGGAGAATTAGAAATTAGAAGACACTTAAGAAACCCACAATATCAAGTTGTCAATGAACAGATAAATCTAGGGAGTTCTCCACTTTTAAACTGTCTTCTTAAGTGATAATTGTAAAAATCAGAAGATACAGTTTTCCTGGTTTTCAATATCATTCCACAGTTACACTGATCTTAATTGGAAAAAGATATCTAGGATATCTCCATAGGGCTAATAATATCTAAGCTTTAATATTTGTAATATCATTCTTCTTCTTTTTTCTATTAACATATATTAAGTCAATCACTAAGTAGGTCACTTCTTGGTCTAGCCAAAATGATTATTAAACATCAGAGAGGCATCAAATGATATGACGATGATATTTATATAGAAACAATTGTCAATTTTCTTAGTTTTTAATTTTTTTTTAAATATATTGTGGAATTACCTAGAACTTTACGAACGCCAGAGTTCAACATATACGTAATAAATAAATTTATATGTATATGGAGTTCAAGCAATGTGTCGATGTTTACAGAACTATGTGAGCAATTGGTACATACCGAACCAAACAAAGTCACGTTTAAAAATTCCGTGATACAACATTTATCTGCTGTAATAGATTCACTGAAGCAGTAATTTTCGGACTTGGATAATCGGCAGTCCAACTCTTGGATATTAAGACCGTTTTCTACTGATGATGACATTATTGGAGACGAAGAGGTGGCGGCGAAAGTGGAATTTCTTGGATTACGCGAGAATAGTATTTTAAAAGTAGAATTTCAGGATTACGATCTCAGAACATTTTGGCTCAAAGCGCGTGCCGAATACCCTGTTTTAGCTTTAAAAATGTTAAGTCCATTTGCCACCACGTACAGATGCGAGAGTGGTTTTTCTACTCTAGTATCTGTAACATATTTAATTGGTTGGTACATCCTGTATACCTAACGAAATAATATCAAACAGGTTTTTATTTCACCTTGAAGTTGAGCTTGTAGATATTGTGGAAAATAAATTCAGTTTCGAGTACAGCAGTTAAAGTATTAATACCTATAGTGATTATAAATTACCAAATAAATTAAATATTGAGATATTAAATAATTATAAATAATAATTATCAAATAACTAAGTAGAGTTATAACAGTATCAATGAAAACAAAGACCAGAAATCGTCTCAATGTGGAACATAACTTGAGATTCGCTTTAAGTGAAACTAAACCTAGCATTAAAAACTTGCAAATGAAAAACAATATCAACCGTCACACTGAAAGCTTCAGTATAATATGGTTGACTGGTGAATATTGGCATCAGTGACTGAAGATAACATTCAGTTTTTTTTATATTGGAAATTCTAATTAATACAGTAGTTTGTATTTGCTTTTATTTATTTAGAGAATCTCTTAAACAGTTCATGCTACGATCTTGCTTTTACTCCGTAAATGAATATCAGGAACACTTTAATTAAAATAAAATAACTTTCAATACATTAAAATTTATTGGCTAAGCACGGTGCCTTGCCTGACCAAGTAATGTATAGTTTGGAACACTCATTGCCTTACTACATGTTTTTTAATAACTGTAATTTTTATAAAAACTGTTTTGTCTATTAATATTATCTAGAAATTTTTTTAACAATTGTATTGTTTATAAATTTTTTTATGTTTTATATCTTTACTACCTATAACTATTATCTCTCGGTTTCTCACATGACTTGCTATAAACATATATTGTATATGTAATGTAGTTAAATAAATTTTACTTACTTTACTTTACCTACAGTTATTTCATCCGGTGCATAGGTACAGGGTATCTGTGACGTTATCATCGAAGCAGAGACGTCATCGCAATGAGAAAAATTCAATGGAATGGATAATTATACCAAATTTTCAATTTATTGTTTATTTGCAACAATAACCAGTGATCAATGTTGCAATTAGCATGTCCAGATTCACTTCAGATAGGCATATTTTTACTTTTTAACTAGTTTTTATAAAAGCTAAAGAAAACAGTTGGCGCTGAAATTCTACCTTAATTGTTTTTTGATTGATATTAGTAAAATCTAATGTCACATTAGGTTTGTTCCTACAAGAAATGTCCGACAAGTTAGCAACCGTTAGAAAACAGCATCTACTACGCATGTCAAAAATATTTGTTGTCTTGGATCGATTAGTAACTGCTTGTTGGAACCAGGCTAGGGACACTGCAGACCGTGCCATCTATAGAGTCTGTCGAGTAACTAAAATCGGTAGATATTTCAAAAAAAATAACGAAAACTGTAACGTCGTTGGTAATCAAATTTTATTGATTTTTATAACTGCGTACGCGCGATATCATATTGCTCGTCCCCATCCACACATGTTATACTGTTAGGGCGAGGCCCCATTAGTGCGTTGCGTCGGTTTCCATATATTTTTTACGACATGACCCATTAGACCGTAGCGTCGTCGCGCGCGACAATTCAACGGATCGACGGACGAGAGACGAAGCGAGAGGAAGGGCGATGCGCTGCGTTGTCGGAGCTCCGTTGCGACGACGGACAGTGATCCACTGCTAGAGGAGGAAGCTAGACGAGCGTAACATTTTTTAACATCATGAGTGAGCAGGAGATTGATATAGATTTTGTCATATCCTTGGTCCAAGAAAGACCCATTATATGGGATAAATCACACGAACACTACAGTGATAAATTTCGTAAAGCGAATGAATGGGCAGCTGTATGTAAAATAATATTTCATGATTACGAGGAATTTGAGGACCAAAAAAAGAACAAGATTGGTGAGTTGTTATTTATTATGATTAATAAGTTATTTTATATCTTTTATAAGTTAATTTTATATATTTTTCAACTGCCACGGTAAAGCCCCTTCCGGACTCATGAAATAATTAGCAAATTGATCTCTGATAAAATTTACAGCTAATGATTCTTCATTGACGTGGGGTCTCAATTGTGGGAACATACTTATTGCCATTTTGTCTTGTTGTCGTAAACCATCATGTTGTGTAACAAAATTATGTAAAACACAACATATGCTTTCACAATATTAATAGTTAAATCATATGCTGTATCAATTGGCCTATGTAAAATGCGCCATTTATTTCCATGATCCCAAATGCACATTCCACGTATCTACAAGCTCTGCTAAGGCGATAATTCACGTTGAGATTTTGTCCGCCGTATGGGCGCATAACATGCTTACTTGAACCAAAAGCTTCATCACCGACGAGTACGTATGGGATTGGTGGCTCGTTGTTACGATAATTTCTAAGTGGTTGAGAAACAGGCAATGGTAATTCATTTCTCATTAAAATCTTGTAAAGCGTCGAATTTCTAAAAATAGTAGAATCACTTTTCTTTCCATATGCTCCCACGTCGACAAAAACAAACTTATAATTTGAGTCAACGACCGCTAGCAAAACAATTGAAAAATAATTTTTGTAATTATAAAACAGAGAGCCACTTTTGTCCGGTTTTATTAAATGTATATGTTTCCCATCAATTGCCCCAAAGCAATGAGGAAAGTTGGCTTTGAGATCAAAATCTAATGCAATATTTTGTAGTTTTTCTACTGTGATCTCTTCTATGTACTGTGGTCGAAGATATTTCCATATAGCTTGACAAACTGACGAAATAGTTCTTGAAATTGTTGCTCTTCCACGTTTAAATTTGAAATGCAAGTCGTTTGTCGAATTTCCACTGCCCAAGTACCTACCTGAAATAGAAACACAAAAATTAAACAAGGTGGTTCATTTAGATCTGCTATCATAGATTAATATTAATTTTTTTTCTTTCTTTGCAGGTAACGAGGTCGTGAAAAAATAGAGAAGCGGAAGGGACAACTTTTTTCGATATTTAAAAAAATTCAAAGGAAACAGTTCGTCTGGATCAGGGGCAAAACAATTTAAAAAATATCATTATTACAATCAGTTGCAGTTTTTGTTGAAAATTGCCCAAAATAAAACTGACAGTAGCCTTGAAATGGTACCTGAAGAAACGGAACGAAACAAAAACACAACATCCTTTTCTCCATCTCATGCAAAACAAATGTCCTCGTTACCCCCAGGACCTTCACGCTACGTGCCTGCAAGACGCAAGAGATCAAACCAAGCAATAGATGATTTCGAGGCCCAAACGTTAGAAGCGTTGCATGAGAAAGAAAACCGCCAATTATCATTTTTTAAAGGAATTTTGCCTTCTTTGGACGGCTTTACGGAATTACAGACTTTGACATTCCAAAGCAAAGTTATAAATATCATTACCGAAATGCGGTTCGGGGAACAGACTCAATCAACATCATTGCAGTCACGCGGATATCAAACTGGACAACAGTATCAGTATGGATATCAAACTGCACAACATGCCCAAACACCATCGCCATCGGGGTATCGAACAGATGAATTCGACGCTACCTTCTCAGCCAACACTACAGTTAATAGTTTTACTGATGATAGTCAAGAAGAAGAATATAACTTTGCTTTGTTGACTTAGTAGTAATACTTAAATTAAACTGATTTTAAAGATAATAAATGAATAACTGATGAACATGAATATTATTATATTTGAAATTTCTTACCTCAATGTAATACCAATCATTTCAATTGGTTCTAAAGGGTTCCTGAATTTGGTATACTGCTTCTTTACATGTGGTTCTAAGATTTTAACCAAATTATTAAAGCTGGCCTCACTCATCCTAAAAAAATTGAAAAATTTCTTTTCATCTAACAACAACTCCCTATATTCCTGCATAAAAAACTGACCATCACTATTTCTTAATGCTATCGAAGGAGATATCCAGAATCTTCTATGGTTTCTACGTTTATTTCGGCGGTGGCGTAATAAAAGCAACAAAAGAACACGTATGTATCTATCCATTGCGAAGGCTGAACTGAGACGCAGCCAGTGTTGCTGCGACGCACTTGCGCTGCGACATCGTGCGTAGCCGCAACGCAGGTGTGGCATACAATGCGCTGTTCCGTTGCGACGACGCAACGCAGCGCAACGCACTAATAGGGCCTCGCTCTTATCATTTCTTAGTTCAAGTGTAGAGGTTATTTTAAGGTTACGGTATTTTGGTGTATTTTTTAATTGCTATAGTGTAATATTTATCTGTTGTTTCGTTGCTTTATGGTTATTAATTGAAAAGACAATGTCAAAGTCTATTCTGAAGGAGTCTAATAAGTGGTGTACTCGGTAAGTTTTATTAAAAAAAATTTGAGCATTTTTTCTTTCACAATTAACAACCAGTATCTTTATTTTTTTAGAACACAGAATTTTTACTAATTTAATTGACAATTTTAGAGATCATGGTTGTTCTTTACATTAGTTAAACTGAAAATTGCTGCATTAATAAAGTAAATATTTCTTTTTACACTTTTGTTCCTCCAACCCAGGAAGATGAAATTAATATGGCTGAAAAGCATTGGTAATAAATCATTAAATTTGTCGACGAGGAAACGATGGAAGATATGATCCCTTCATTTTCAAAAACAGTGTTTCTTTAGATTTGAGAAAGACGAAGAGAGGTGATTAGACAGTTTGATTTGCCTTCCCATATGAGTGGAAATTAACAGAAATTGATGGTAAGTTTTATTGTATTCAATATAGCATGCTATAATTTTGGACATTTTAAAACGTAAATTGAGTGAATGAAAAGACGAGTACTGAGTGTGTATGTAATTTTATTAAAATTCCAGGTAAGCCCTTTCAGCCATTAGACCATTCTGAAAGCGCTCACCAAGAAAAAAAATTACAGAAGGTGTCACAAAACATCACACCCTGTAACTGCTACATACAATGAAATAAAATGTTTGATGTTACATCATTATTTAACTAAAATTTGTTAAAATTACTCTATAAAGAGCGTGTACAATTGTAATTCACATAATGAAACGTCTAATTTGAAATTACCAACTAAATGATATGTGTGTACACCCTCTTTATAGGGTAGTTTTAACAAATTTTACTTAAATAATGATGTAACATCAAACATTTTATTTCATTGTATGTACATTGTACCTGTTGTATGTTTTTCACTTGTCGACAGCTTTGAGAATGACCTAATGGCTGAAAGCGCTTAGCTAGAATTTTAATCAAATGACACACTCAGTACTCATCTTTTCATTCACTCAATTTATATCTAGTGTGTACACCATACTCGGAAAATTCCATTTTAAAATGTATCCATTGAAAAAATAATAATCTGGGTTTTATTTTATGTTATAGCTATATTCCCTCTACCAACTATGGGATGGAAAGTATTGACCCCTTGCCGATTTTCATATATAGCCCATGGTGTGACAATTTATGGGAAATGAAAGTGTTCGATTTTTAGAATTTATGTTAGTTTTTAATTTTTATTGGTCGAGCTCTTGGCAATATTGCAATCATTCATTTCCTCAAAAATAAAAGTTCCCTCCGCCTATGTCCTAATTTTTTTACCTAGCACAAATAACCTGAACATTCGATACTCGAAGTAAAACACACTTGAATAAAGAGACTCGTCGTGGATAGTTTTTTTAATTCAGCTTATCGGTAACCGGAACCAAGTGAATTGTTATGTGCATAAAGCGAAGGTGCAGATCAACGTTTATCCCATCTCCCACATCCTAAGGTAGGTGATATTGTTTTAAACTCGACTATTTGTTATTTTTTCTAATACAATTATTAATATCATTAAACCCCAAACTACAGTCCATTCTCTCTCCTAAATTTATATGAGCAAATCGAACAGAAAGTGAGTATTAACTTTTGTTGAGGCATTACGTCTAAGTATTTGGTCTAGCGGTATCCAAAAATCCAAAATATCCAATAAAGACAAAAAATAGTTAAAAATCAAGAATTCCTAAAAAAATCGAAAGCTCCAAATAAGGAATTCAAAAAAACCAAAAAAATGTATACATTCAAACATTTTTTGATATTTTTTTGGCTTAGTACAAAAACATGTGTAAACTTATTATTTCGATAGTAAGCGCATTTTGTTTTCTTTTGTTGACATACATTTTCAAACATATTTTTGTGTTTACTTATTTATTGTTGTTATTTTGTGTGTTTACTTGTAGAACCTCAACCAGAAACGAGAAAGGACTTCCACGAGACGGTGGGATTTTTAAGAGCCTTTAAGAAACATTTTAACAATCATAAACTGCCAGGAGCTGCAGAGTAACTTAAACTGCTTTATGCAATGGTTTCATGAGAACGGAATGCTTTTAAATGTAGAAATATACAAATATGCAATATACTAGGTTTAAGCTTGTGATATAAACCTATTTAATACTTCCCGTAAAGAAATAAAGATGTGTTTTAAGTGGAAATGAAATGTTAGTTATATTATTTTAAACGTTGTACAGTCACAAGTGCTGTTTAGCACTCTTATATGTAATTACTTGGCACCTTGTATTTACAGAGCTGGGCAGTATTTAACAACTTATCCTATAAAAATATTTTAATTACTTTTGTTTTAACATTCACAGTAATTCTAATCAAATGTTTTCTTTCACAGAAAGTTGCCAAAAATAGTAGTTAACAACTCATTGCTAACACTTTCTTTGATTAAGTAAGTAGCAGTTATACTCCAGCAGTTTGACCCGCTCTGTGTGTTTATATGAGTGTAATAATAAATTAATATCAACTTATCATAAATAATTTTTTACATTTATCTTGATTTAACATCATTTAAAAATCTAATGATACTCCAATCTAGAATGTATGTTACTCAAATTATTTTTTAATTATTGCATTGTTTTTACATTATAGTTTATTTATTGTCATTCTGTTTGTTAAGAAAAGTACTTTGTGAAAGAAATTATTTGTTGTGTATTTTTATACCAAAATAAATAAGCTGATATTTATTTTTTCCAATTTAATTAACCATTTATGGTCCATCATTTGATATTTCATTTAATTTAACTCAACATCTAATCATTATAGAGTTAAATTGAATGAAATGTTAAATGATGGACTATAAATGAATATTTTGGAATAAAATAATTAAAATACAGTAAATTTGAATATACTGCCAAAGCCTTAAATTACAGAAATCTTTTCAACATCACTCAATTGTTTAGTCGACAGGCTCTTTAGATGGCGCCACAATCTGTGTCTCATCTATCTGTGGTTGGAACGCCAGACACATTAACAAATCTAACTTCATACGCTCTGCTTTTGCACAGAAGATAGAAAACATAATCTGCGTTGAATGTTCAAATTTATTTATTTTATGATTAGGTTGTTTTTTGTTGGGGCTTGAAAGTGCAGGATTTAGGTATTTAAAATGGAAGAATACACTATAGGTAAATGCGATTAGATAGGTATGCGAAAGCAATTTTTTATAGGCTTGAACGAAATTCTAGTGAACATATGATCCTATGAAATTAAATAAGAACAATTAAAACGCTCTGGGAAATAGTAGCTCAGAAATTAAACAAATTTTTAAACTCTATTTTAAGTACTGTTGCAGGGGCCTTGTTTACTTTTATATAAATCACTAGCAGCAAATTCCTCAGAAATTGAATTAACCAACTTCCTGGTAACTCTAAAATGTTCTAGAAACTACAGCCTGTTGAATTGTTTGGCAGTAACCTCAAAAAAGTCTTGGTTTATTAGTGGAACAAGCTCCTCTAATAAAATTCCTCAGGTCAGCGGCGTCCCAGTCAGAAAATGCGGACATTTCACTTATTTCAGAGTCTTCTAACAAGAAAAAAACATCCATGTTTTATTAGGTTTTGCACTACACTGATTAAAAGTTATTTGCTATTTTAATACAATTTAAATAAACTAGGAAATAATTATGGTTTATAATACAGATATAAAACCAAGCAACAAATCATTTTGATTATTTACAGTCAAATCACATGTAAATACTGAGGTAAAAATTTACTGCGCATGTTCCCGACAAGTTACTGGCAAATTATCCGCAAGCGGTTCTGATAGTTAGCCAACCATCCGAAAAAATTGTTGGAACAACTTACAAACTACTCGCTGACTATCAGATACCTCTGTAGGAACGCGTCGCGGTCAACTGCACAGAATCCGGGGTGTCGAGGACTGTTTCTGACTCGTGTAGGAACAAACCTACATTGATTGTTGTCACTTTCTAAATACTCATACCTACTGTTTTAAAACAATACATAGTGTGAAAACTCCAAAGTTAAAATGCCATTCCTATTCACATTGAAGGAATATGTAGATATGTTGCTAATCTATTGTGAGTGTAGGATGAATTTTCCAAATGCTCAGGCCATATACCAGGAGCGTTTTCCTGAAAGAAGATAACCTTCTCATATGTCTTTTGCTATGGTTGAAGAGAAGATGCGGCAAGGTTCATTTCAAAACTCAAAGCATAGTAATCATAACAAACCAATGCAGACCTAACAAAATGTGGTGAATGTTTTAGCATATGTAGCGGTTAATCCCCATGTGTCCATCTGAACCATTGCTGCAGAACTTGGTGTTTCTTCAAGTTCAGTTCATAGAATTTTAAAAACCCACCATTACCACCCATTTAAATTGTATTTGACTCATGAGTTGCAACCCACCGATCTGGATTGGAGATTAACCTTTATCACCATCATGCAAGTTATGATGCAAGACACTCCCAATGTGTTGAGTAAAATTTTGTGGAGTGATGAAGCCCATTTCCATAATAATGGCGTTGTGAATCGTTATAACTCTCATTATTGTTCAGTGGAAAGTGGGTAAGGGAAACTCGCTTTCAAACCAGATGGGGAGTTAATGTTTGGTGTAGATTATTCAATGGTCAGTTAGTAGGCCCATATTTTTTTGAAGGCTATCTCAATGGTCAGAGATATTTAAATTTTCTAGAAAAAGACCTACTTGCGTTACTGGAGAATATTCCTTTGAATTAAAGAAGAGATATGATATGGCAGCAAGATGACGCACCCCACATAATAGCAGTATTGTAGTAAATTATCTTAATGCTAGATTTCCAAACAAATGGATTGGAACTCATGGACCCTTTCAATGGCCTCCACGATCACCGGTGCTGTCACCCCTAGATTTTTTTGTATAGGGATACTTAAAAGAGCTTGTTTTTAATGAAAAACCCGTAGACACGAACGATTTAAAAAATAAAATTAGACAAGCTTGTAATAACCTTACGCAAGAGATGATACATGCGGCATGTACACATGAACTACTTAGACAGTTTCATGCTTGTTGCAGATGGAGGCCATTTTGAACATCTTTTATAAAATCATTATTTAACACCTATAAACTAAAAAAAGCTTCTGCTGTAAAATAGTTATTTACACAACTAGAGGGTATTATAATTATACCAGCGAGTGATGCAGTTACTGTAACTCCCACTAGTAGTATGATTAAATCCCATAACTCCATTTAAAAGGTGAAAAATTTCAGATGAAAGAAAAATTGTATGTTTACTATTTAACAATTAATGCATATTTAACAATATTTTATACAAAAAAATATGTCTTGTATTTATTAAAAAAAAGTTAATGTTCCCTCCTGTGAGTAACAAGGTTTGATAATTAAGCACATCTGGATACAAATTATATAATTGCAAAATTTTATTCTCCAGATCAAATATGAAATTCTGAACTTACAAAAGATCAATTTTCTACGTTAGTACTTAGAGGATGTTTTTACAGTTACCAAATAAACAATTATTTTCACTTTAAAAACTACACCAGTTTGTAACCAAACTAATAGTCATCTCTTCAAAATCATTCAAATATACAAAATAATATAGTTACCTTAAACATATTTAATAATGTCACACTGTTTTAGTCCTTATAATGTCCCTCTTTTCTGTGTTTTTTCAATCCACTTTTAGATATAAATGTTGCCACACAAGTTTTACATGAATAAGTTTTCAAATTAGCTTCTTCGGCATGGATAAACATCAAATGTCTGTCTAGTTGAGATTGTTTAGGGGATCGAAACGGACAAAAATTACACACAAACAAATTAATTCCGGGTATAACTTCATGGTATTTCCTATGTTCTTCCACTTTCCATTTTTTTGCAGCTGAAAAGAGGCATTTGTCACAAAAATATTTCCTTTTTAATGTTGTTTCTTCATGTTCATCTTTACAATGTCTTTGAAATCCGGGTTGAGATTCTTCTATGTCTTTGCAGGTATAATCTGTTTCTTTCATTTTGATATTTCCCTGAAAAATAAAGATGTTAAGAATATCTGTTACTGTGTGATTCTTAAAAGAAACTTACTTATATCTAGTTGAATAACTACAATCTGAATTAATTATATTTATCAACAATAATTTTACTCATAACCTCATATTTTCCTGTTTGGTTAGCAGCATAGAGAAATAAATATATTATTATATCTCTATTTGTCTATGGTTAGCAGCGCCTTCAGTTTCTAAATCTCCGCTGCTACCGGTGCGGGATCATACAATCCAGTGAAGTACTAAAAATAATAATATATCTTACTGGACGATTCTAAGAAATTATTACAAATATTGTTAAACATATGAAAATTGTATTCCACATTTTTTCAATTACAAAGGTTCAATAATAATTCTTGACTCAGCTCAAGCTCTGATACTCTCCTGTCACTCTGGAGTACCTACCGCACAGTTGTTCTGGGCCCGTACTTGTTTATTTTTCACATCAAAGATGCAAAAATAGTTTTTGTTCTCAAACACTACCCTCATCACTAACGGGGTAAAGCATCATATTTTAGAGGATCGACTCACTGCCAAAAGAAATAGACAAGAACTTACTTTAATTATTATAGAACCTATGTGCAATAAAAATAAACTGTTTTAAGGATTAAAACTAACTTTTCCGCATCTGTGGCCCTGAACAATATTCTATCACAAAATTGTTACTTATATACACTTCGGGGGATGTATCGTGCTAACAAACCGAAATTTCTCCAAAAATAACCAAAAATTCAGTATATCTGGATTTATAGGACCCGCTATACTCGCTCTAGTCAACTGAAAATCAATCGGGTACATCTGTGAGACACCTTGAACCTTGAACAATATTCAATCATAAAATTGATCAATGGTATACTCTCTGGAGGCTGTATCGTGCTAACAAACTGAAAATTCTCCAAAAATGACAAAAATTTGGTACTTCAAGTACCATAGCACCTATTGTACTGGCTTTAGTGAGCTGAATATCAATAGCGTTCATCTTTAAGACGCTCTAAATAATATCCAATCATAAAATTGGTCACTTGTATATACTCCGGAGGCTGTATCATGCTAACAAACTGAAACTTCTCCAAAAATGACAAAAATATTGTAGTTAAAGTACTGTATGTAGCACCTGTTGTATATTGGCTCTGCTGAGCTGAAAATCAATAGGGATCATCTGTGACATGTCCTTAACAATATTCAATCATAAAATTGCTGACTTACTGCACTCCGGAGGCTGCATCGTGCTAACAAGACATATAAGGAAAAGTGACCAACGACAACGACGACGACATACACACAGGATTTTACTTTTCCGCCCAACCTTTCTATATGCGAGAAAAGTATTGGTTTACCCCAAAAAGAGTTGGAATTTTGAAATTATTTTTTTTTAGTTATTTTTACGTTTTCATCAACAACAACACGAAAAAATGGTTTTTAGAAAAAAAATCCTTTGTGTATGTCGTCGTCGTCGTCGTCGTTGTCGTCGGCCACTTTTCCTTACATGTCTTGTTAGCACGATACAGCCTCCGGAGTGCAATAAGTCAGCAATTTTATAATTGGATATTGTTAAGGACATGTCACAGATGATCCCTATTGATTTTCAGTTTACCAGAGCCAGTACAACGGGAGCTATGGTACTTGAAGTCCGACATTTTGTAATTTTATGAGAAATTTCAGTTTGTTAGCACGATACAGCCTCCGGCGTTCAACAAGTCACCAATTTTATGATTGAATATTATTCAGGGCATCTCACTTATGAACCCTATTGATTTCCAGCTGACCGGGGCCAATGCAGCAGGTGCTACCAGTACTTTAAGTACGATATTTTTGTCATTTTTGGAGAAGTTTCAGTTTGTTAGCATGATACAGCCTCCAGAGAGTATACGATTGATCAATTTTATGATTGAATATTGTTCAAGGTGTCTCACAGATGTACCCTATTGATTTTCAGTTAACTAGAGCGAGTATAGCGGGTCCTATAAATCCAGATATACTGAATTTTTGGAGAAATTTCGGTTTGTTAGCACGATACATCCCCCGAAGTGTAGGTATACAAGTAACAGTTTTATGATAGAATATTGTTCAGGGCCAAGGATGCGGAAAAGTTAGTTTTAATCCTTAAAACCGTTTATTTTTTCTAAAAACCGTTTTTTCGTGTTGTTGTTGATGGAAAACGTAAAAATAACTCAAAATTTTTTTTTCA
The DNA here is from genome assembly GCA_963921935.1 of Galeruca laticollis. Classification (NCBI taxonomy): domain Eukaryota; kingdom Metazoa; phylum Arthropoda; class Insecta; order Coleoptera; family Chrysomelidae; genus Galeruca; species Galeruca laticollis. The sequence goes on from OY998178.1 coordinate 126,860,510, forward strand.
AAATTCCACTTTTTTTGTGGGTAAACCAATACGACTTTTCTCGCATATAGATAGGTTGGGCAAAAAGGTAATAATCCTTAGGAGTAAATTTTATATTTATAATACGTGCCTATAAAGACAATAAATATTTTATCAAATAATCTGGTGCTTCTGTATTGGATACCAGAAGAATTTGGGGAAAATATCTAAAAAGTTCGCCCATTTAATAAGTCATGAACGATGTCCTTATGTTAAGAATCCTCCAACAAAATTTTATTACCTGTACTCCATTGGAAGAAACGATCGGGTAACATCGAGTTTTACTGCAGCAATCTGCACGCCACTTTTAATTTTGACATTTTAGCAGTGCTCTGCATTTCCCTGATTAAAGTTTCTAATAATAGTAATAGATGGCACCCGATAAATTTATTTATTATTCGAAAAAATAACCACTTAATTTTAATAATAATTGTAGAAATTATGTATTTGAATTTTATTGACAAAATCTATTTATTATTCTGTTGTAATTCGAAAATTCTGTTTTCTGATTAATACTCTAAAAAACGCTTAGCCAACGAAAAGAATATATAGTACAATCATGGATCTCATTTTGAGTCTTAAATTATTTTATAGACGTTATAAAAGGGGCCACTATTTATGAATAAAAAAATGTTTAATTAATATTATTTATAAAAAATATATATAATAAACAATAGATTATAATTTTTATTTTGCTCTTTTCAAACAACTTCACAGAGTTCTTTTTGGTTTTAATAGTATATTACATTACGAGTGCGGAAAGTGACACTTTTCACACGGGTGGGAATAGCAGTTTGTATAACCAGTGCGCAAAGCGTTACTTTTCCCACGAGCGCCGAAGTTTGTTTACGTATTTTACATCCTTACCAGCAAGAGCTTCCATTGGATTCTCGAAGCTTATTAAAAACGCCTCGTATATATAAGATCAAGCATTTAGAAACTGGGTCATATAGGGTTAGTTTGTGGTCTTACTCGCTGTTTAAAAATACAAAATTCGCTAGATTATGAAAACAATATTTTGAAATTGAGCTTTAATATAGATGGAGTATGGAGTTCCTCTTTTTAAAAGTTCCAGTTTGCAGTATTGGCCAATTTTGTGTAAAATTTCTAATAGAAATAACTTTAGTCCATTTACAGTTGGAATTTTCTGTGGTGTTTCAAAACCATCCCCTTTACACTCTTATTTAGAAGATTTCTTAAATGATCTTACCATTTTGTTAAAGGAAGGATTTACTTATATTTAGAAATACCGTTTATTCTGTAGAAATTGAAAACTTCATTTGTGATGCCCCTGCAAGGGCTTACATTAAATGTATAAAATCCCACGGGGGATATTCCTCCTGTGATAAGTGTGAGGAAGAAGGAGATTATGATTATGTTGGCCGTACGGTTATTTTAAAAGGAGTTTCAGATCCTTTGAGGACAGACAGTTCTTTTAGAAGTAAAAGAGATCCAGATCACTATCTGGGAGAGTCGCCTTTATTAAAATTGCCACGTTTAGACGTAGTTTCTGATTTTCCCATAGACTATATATGCATAGTGTATGTCTGGGAGTAACTAGAAAACTGTTGCATTCTTGGACAAGTGGTTCTTTACATGTTCGGTTGAGTAGTCAACAGGTAAAATTATTGTCTGAACGTATCCTTTTACTAAGAGTCAGTATACCAACAGAAATTAATAGAAAATCTAGAGAGTTGTCTGAACTGGCTAGATGGAAAGCTACAGAATTTAGAACTTTTCTTTTATATATTGGTCCAGTAGTTCTAAAAGGTATAGTTGACATTGCAATTTACGAGCACTTTTTATTATTGAGTTGTGCTATTTCTATTTTAGTTTCTAATACTCGAATCACAAAATTTCACGACCTGGCCAATGAATATCTTAGTATGTTTGTAATTCATTGCGAGAAAATTTATGGACGACAATTTTATGTCTACAATGTTCACACATTATGTCATTTGTCTAATGATGTGAAACGATTTGGTGCACTAGATTCATACTCTGCTTTTCCATTTGAGAACTATTTGGGCAAATTGAAAAGCTTGATAAAATCTCCTCAACGTCCATTGGAACAAATAATCAGATTATTTGAAATTGACCGTATTGATAATGTTGATTCTACCACTATTGAAAATACTAAATGTTTGATGGAACATCACAATGGACCTCTAACATTTGGTATTTCAGTTTATTCACAGTTTAGAAAACTTTCATTAAAAAATTGTATCTTATCAATATTTTCATATAACTCATCAGATTTTTATTGTATAACTAAAGAAAATTATGTAGTTCAGATTCAAAATATATTAAAGGTCAATAACAAAATTTTAATTTTGGGAAAAAATATAATGAATATGATTCATTCTTTACATATCCTCAAAATTCTAAAGATTTAAATATTTATTGTTTAAATAAATTATCGACAACTCTAGAGCTTTGGAACATATATGCTATTGTAACAAAATGCTGGGTTTTTACAAGAACTGATGATATTGTTGTATCATATCTTCTACTACACACTGTGTAAACAAATATTGTCTCAAAAAAGGTGAACTAATTATATTTATATTTGTACCACGTCTATTGAAATGGCAGGTCAATCTCGGTTTCATACCATCATCAGTGCTCCATAGACCAGAGATTTACAAAAAAACTTGACTTCATATAGAAGGGCAATATTAAAATTTATATTAATGCAGTTTTCGTAAAATGACGTCAAAGTTTGTGAGAAGTCAGAAATTTTGTATCGGAAAGGGAAAACTTTATAGCTCCTGGAAAGTGTAGATATTGCATATGGTTAGGTTTCAGAACAATAATAACTGGAATAGTAATCCTATAAAATGGGAAACCGATTTTTAAACGTTTTGTAAATCTGGACATCTGAGGAAATTTGCTATTTTAATAAAAGTAATAACAATGCACATAGATTCGCACTTTATATACAATGGTACAGTGAAATGACTTGTTAATATTTTAATATTCTGATGGCAGTGTCAGTGCAGTAGATTTGAAAGTAGATACATTATATTTTCTGAAAATGTGTATACTTCATTTGTAATTCAGTTGAAAAATGTTGAATATTTTGTTGTTTAAAAATTCAAATAGTTACATGAACTTTATGAAGGCTACTATATTTTTAATGTCATATCTCAGATCCCTAGGAATATAAATTTATTTGGTATTTGAGCGTGCGTTATCACCCTAGAAACTTAAAATATATATGTATATAAAAAATGTATTTCTGTGTTCTAAACAAGAAATTGTGTATTTTTTTTCTGAATCACAAAAATTTTTGTATGTAGATACATTTATGTTACATATTCTTTAAATAAATATATTTGGAATGTATTAATTGCTATTTTTTATTTCCCCTAAAATTCGGTATTCAATGAATGGTCATATTTCCGTGAAAGGATGACGTCAGAATGACGTTAGAGAGTTACATAACAGTTACGACTCAAAATGACGTCACTGAGCTGTGACATAATCACGTGAGTAGGACGTTATTATCACGTCATAAACATGGTGATAAATGACGTAACGGATAAACAAATAATAACGTCATTATCACGTCATATGGCTACCTGGGGAGCCGTAAGGCGAGTGCCGAAAATCCAGCGAATGGGAAAAGTGCTTTGCGTACGACTTGTATACAATATTTTTTCTACAACTACGTTTATTAATTAAAGGAAAGAGTAACTTATATATGTATTTTATTTAACTGAAACAGAACGAATTTAAGAAATGAACACAGAATATAGAAAAATTAGTTAAAAGTTGATAGTAAAATTGGAACAATTTCGAATTGTTATGCCTGGTATATTATCTATTTTTGATGATAAGTTATCGTTAATGTTTGTCAACGAAGATGTTGATGCTTGCTGTTCATTAGGAATAATATAATATTATATGAAGTCGAAGCCCCAGGTATAATAGATTTTTCAATTTTGTTGGCAATATTAATTTTGTTTGATATCGAGTCGTCAATATATCCTTCCGCCACTGTATTTGAGCGCCATCCACCATGTCGCTTCAATGTTAATAAGTCTCCGCCTGAATTTGCTAAAATTGTAGCTGAAGATCGTCTAAAACAATGACCCGTGTACAATTTAGAGTTAGGTAATTTTAAATATTCTGCAATTTGTTTAGGCATATTTCAGAATTTATGTATGCCCACTACTTGCTGCGTGCATTTTTCGTGTTGGTAATTAAGAAATAACCTCTTCTCATTTGTATTTTGTGGACGCAGACGTGCATATTTTTTGTATAAATCATAGAATTTTCCAACTACAGTAAATGTACGTGGTATTTTTGTCTTAGTTATTGGAACAGTAACCAATAAGGCTTCTTGTAAATCTTTTACGTTATCAATAGTTAATTTCCATAATTCTTCCCTTCGACATGCTCCGGCTAATCCAAAAGCCATGACAACCTACAAGTAAATTTGTGATTGAAATTAAAATTTTAATTTAGTTCCAAAATTAGAGTAAAAAGATTAAATAAATTGCAAATACTCGTATATAAAAAAGTCGACAGGATTTGAACCCGGGCATCTCCGTTCCAATGCTGATGTGTTTTCCACTAATGAAATACTGTATATTTAGGTCTTTCCGCTGCTTTATTTTATTTAAAGTTTTTTATTTCGATTTTTCTATATTATGAAGTACATTGGGTTACTAAATAATAATAGATTGCATAACTAAATATAATCTTTAAAATTATGACTTACTTTGACGAGTAGATAGATATTGTCTGGCGCTTCTTCTAAAAATTTATGGATTTCAGCAGATGTCAATGTAAGGGATTTTTTTTGTCACAGCTTTTTTCGTTTTGCTTTTTTAAATATGCTCGAAGTTTTGTATACTTTGAGATATCTATGTTATGTTTGATACTTATGAGGCTCCTTATCATTGAATATATAGACCACAGTGTAGACGGTTTAAAGTTTGCAGACATTTCTTGAAAATAAGCCAACAAAACATTTTCTGGAAATGATTTAATATTGTTTATTTCCCCCCCGTTCAAAAATTTGCTGTATTGTTTTTGATATTTGTTTTTTGAAACTCCAGGTAACAAATTTTCGATAGCATTTTGAGCCTTTTCGATAATATCTGTAGGAGTATTCTCAATATCGGAATTCGAAAACTTGAAAGATAAATTATGATCTCGGTTCATAGTTCCTAAAATATTGGGTAATAAATGAATTTGTTTATAATCTATAATCAATAAACTGAAATACATAATCTAAAAAATAGTTTACTTACAGAATTTTTAGTTTAAATTTAAAATTTGAGCACCCAGAAATTCACTATAAAGTATTGTCAAAAAAAATTTGACATTGACATTTCCGTGGGCAAAGTGACATTTCCGTGCGGAAAAGTACCATAACGTGTACTTTTCCCACACTCTACATTATTACTTTTCTAACGGAAATCAAACTAATTAAGAAAAGGCTTGCTTTGCGCAAAAAAAATTGTGTAGAAAAGCGTGTTTTGCATAGTAGTTGTAGAAAAATATTGTAGCACGAGACGTAAGCCGATTGCGACAATCCCACGAGAGTGAAAAGTCACTTTCACACAAGAAATATACAATATTTTTCCTATGATCACCAATTTTATTAAACAATATGTACATATCAGATCGTGTATATTGAGTTGCCTGACAGTATATGTTTGAATATTGTTTCTATAAAAAGTGCACATGTATTTACAGTTACTTTCACAGTGAAATATAGAAATAACGATAATTAATGTTTACTTGAAAAAACGACAATAAGTAAGTAGGTACTTATTTGGTACAACTGGGGAACAAATTGAATTATATACTTTTCAGGGCGAGCATGCAAGTTTCAGGACGATGCTGAAGGCGAAGCCCTGAAAGCATGCGAGCTTTGTAAATACACTTTCCGAGTGTGGCGCGTACAATATTTTTTGTGCAGCCACCAATAATTTGACAATATAGGAACAGAATATTTATTGCCTAGCCAAGTTTCATAAATGCCCGTCCTCGATGCCTAGCCAAGCTTCATAAGTCCACACTCGATGCCCAGCCACTTTAAAAGTTCATCATCGATGCCTATCTGGTATATTGTCTTTAATGACCATTTTGACATAAGAGCTCGGGAAAGTAGGTACTTTGCCGATCAGTTCTGTCACTTTACCGAGCAGTTAAGTCAATTTTCCAATCTAGGCGGGCAACGACGCACTTTCCGAGTTAAAAAATGATCGGAAAATGCATGTTTTAAAATGCAGCATAAAAATTTACTTTCCGCACTAGTACGGAAAGCACTTTCCGCACGCGTGAGAATAAAGGTCACTTTCCATGGATATATGGCAAACCTGGTCTGAAGGCGGTCCAAAAGAACACACGATTTAATCGTAGTAAGAGCGGTTGGTTTGACGCAGTTATTTTTGCCGACTGGTTTTGCAATTTGTTTATACCTTTTCCAAAGAGTATTAAAGCACGAGTCGTACTTATAGGGGACAATCTCGTAAGCTATTTTTCTGAAGAAGTATTAAGAACTGTCAATTTCACACCGGTCCATGAAACCATATTTCATTTTGGTGTCTTCCTAAAAATTCTACACACCTTGCATAGCCACTCGATGTTGCATTTTATGGACCCTTAAAGCGAAAGTGGAGAGCCATACTGGATGCATGGAAACAGTCTTCAAAGAAAAAAGTCACAAACGTTGCCCAAAGAGAAATTTCCTCGTTAATTAAAAACATTATGTGATGTTATTACACCAAATAATAAGTTTGATAATTTAATATCAGGTTTCAAAAAGTGTGGGATATTCCCATCATGGAATCTAGATGAAGTGTTAAACCGGTTTCCAAAGGAGCCCGAACAACATAACGATAATTCTGAGGTGGGATCTGTGGTTTCTGATATTGTAATAAACATGAGGTATGGAGAAAAAGATAACGCGCCTCCAAAAAAAAGAACTAAAATTGACATAGCATCTGGTAAAATTATTACTTTTGAAGACCTTAAACATCACGACCGCTCATCAACCAGCAAAGCGATTGGCAAAGAAAATTTGAAAAACCAGAACACACCCAGAAAACTCGCAAAGGTTGCATCTGACGATAGCGATACCAGTGAATCAGATAACATAAGTTACATGGATTCGTCAGAAGACGATGATCATGCAGCAATTGTTGACAAGGAAAGGGAAGCCATGTGCCTAGCTCGGAGGAAGAAAGTATTTCTTCTGCACCTTCATCTACCAAATCACCAAATCCTGGTCGGGAATTAAGTGCTCCACAAGGTGATAATCCAATCCACATCGCTTCTATTCGCACAGAAACTGATGGTCCCGTTTATGAATATGTATTGGCAGAATTTACATACAATAAAGGAACAAATGAGGAAATGAAAAAACAATTTGTATCAAAAATTATTGCCAAAAATGAAAAAGGCTTTGAAGTAAGTTGTTTTAGCCTTTAGACGATATGGCCAGAAACCTTCAACTTTTATTTTCCCTCAAGTAGAAGATATACAATGATTGTTCGACTTTTGCAATTCATCACATTTATGACCTTATGTCCGTTTTTGGCTAGTTCTAATTTAATTTCTCCGATGTCTGCCGTAGGGTGCAGATGTATGATGACAATTCTGTAGACACAGTCTTATTTAGACTAGTAAGTGGGATGCATTACATTTTTGTCCCTTGAGCATTTTATTATTTTCCTATACGTGTCTGGTGTTGCGCAACTTTTGATACTGCAAGATTTTCTGTAAAAATGTTTAATAAATGTCCAAGTTCTTTTGTAGTTGCCTTTTGTAATCATGGGTCATTATTAATTTTCCTTTCTCTTTAGTAGTCTATTAGTTATTAATGTACCAAAGGCAGTAAAGTGATTCTTTATCGGACGAGTGTGAAAGTATGAGACGATGAGGGAGTGAGGCGAATAACAGGCGAGTCCGATAAAGACACTTTACTGACGTGGTTCATACAAAATCAAAGCAGTTATAAAACAAATTATATTTTTTTTATATTAAAAGTGAGTGGGAAGGTGTCCCATAAGAAATGTACAGGGAAGAATCGCGTTTGAGTATAACTTGAGTAAGGTGGGAGTTGAGTAAATTTCAATGATTGATGACATATCTGTGTCTAAATACCTTTCATTTAAAAAAAATGAAGGAAATCGGCCGGATAGAACGGCCAGATGGACTGACTTCAGTTTTCATAAATTTTTTTAATATATAAGATTTCAATGACCACAGCTGAAGCGGAACGAAGTTTTTCTACATTAAAGGAATAAAATAATTTTTGCGAAGTTCTATGAATGAAGGCAGAGTGACGGTCTTGACAATGTTATCTATCCAAAAGCAGTGTAATACAGTTTATAGATTAAGCGTGAAAAGTGACTATAATAAAGGATAGGTACCTTCGATTTTAGTTCAAAATGTGCATGTTCTTGATTTTGGGAGCTCCCTACGCTTCTGACCACGTGCCGCCACTGGCGTTAATGTGAAAACAATTTATTCGACCAATGATCAGCAGCGATCGATCATTAGCATTGATGATCGGTCTTTTGTGAAAGGGTCTTGGTGGTGCTCAGCATTTCCCTCTTTCCTTGTCTAAGAGTTCCCTAATTAATGTTTATAATAATAATAAAAGATGGCGCTAGAAAAGTTAATGTATATTATTTCAATAAACATCCACTTATTTTTTATTTTAATAATTGTAGACAAACAAATGGAAACTATGTCCTTGAATTTTACTGTCAAAATCTATTAATTATTTTGTTGTAATTCAAAAAATTATGTATAATGAATACTGGATGTTGAAAACTGTTGGTCAATGAAAGGAAGCGGGAATACAGTCATGGATTTGGAATAATTTTCTCTCAATTGAGTCTTGAATAACTTTATTCTTTTGATTATGTAGAGGTTATAAAACCGACCAATACTTTTTTATAAAAAAATATTTAATTAATATTATTTATAAAATAAGCATTAGATTATAATTTTTATTTTGTTCTTTTCAAACAAACATCTTCACAGTTCTTTTTGGTTTTAAATTTATTTTGATTGCCTCCACATCCGCTGTATATGAACGGTTGGCATTTCCAATTAGTGCTATTGTAGTACCATGATTCGTAACTATACTGACAAAATCCTCTTTCGGCTTGTGCTTGACAAATTCCTGAAACATTTGCGACGAAAGGTGAATTATTAATTATCAAAAATTAATTTACAGTAAATTGGCAATTCACTCATAGTTTTCGCCATAAACAAAAACATTTCCACTAACATTTTATTAGAGCTTAATAGACTTATTTTGAGTTTTACAATTTGCGGTTGTTTTATTGTCATTCGTAAAGGAATACCCTGTATAATCCAATCATAAATAATTCTTTTGAAACAATTCGTATTCTGCAATAAAGTCTTTAGATTTTAGGCGAATAAATTTTTGTGTGAAAAAATCTTAATTAGGTACTATTTTATCATCTAATAAATTTGTCAAGAAAAAATTCTCTCATAAGATGCTTAATTACAAAATATGAATAAACGGCTTTAAAGATTGAAACCAACTTCTCCGCATTTGTGAGATGCCCTGAACAATATTCGATGATAAAATTGTCACTTGTATACATTTCGGAGGCTGTATAGTGCTAACAACCCGAAATTTCACCAAAAAGGACCAAAATTATGGCACTTCAGGTACCATAGCACCCGTTGTACTAGGTTAGGTTAGGTTTAAAATGAGTGGGTCAATGAGGCTCTCCACTGCGACTCGCGAGAGTCTATTGTGGCTTCCCCGTTGTACTAGCTCTGGTGAGTTAAAAATCAAAAAGGTTAGTCTATAAGACGCACTGAACAATATTCAATTATAAAATTGGTCACTTGCATATACTCTGGAAGCTGTATCGTACTAACAAACTGAAAATTCTCCAAAAATTACAAAAATTCGGTACTTCAAGTACCATAGCACTCGTTGTACTGGCTTTAGTGAGCTGAATATCAATAGGGTTCACCTTTCAAACGCACTGAATAATACCCAATCATGAAATTGGTCACTTGTATATACTCCGGAGACTGTGTCATGCTAACAAACTGAAATTTCTCCAAAAGTAACAAAAATGTCGTACTTTAAGTACTATAGCACCAGTGTTACGGGCACTGGTGAGCTGGAAATCAATAGGGTTCATATGTGAGATCTATTGAATAATATTCATTAATAAAATTGGTGACTTGTTACACCCCGAGGCTGTATCGTGCTAACAAACTGAAATTTCTCAAAAAATGACAAAAATGTCGTACTTCAAGTACCATAGCACCCGTTCTACTGTCTTTGGTGAGCTGAAAATCAATAGGGTTCATCTGTGATATGTCCTGAACAATATTTAATCATAAAATTGGTGACTTGTTGTACTTCGGAAGCTGTATCGTGCTAACAAGACATGTAACGAAAAGTGGCCGACGACAACCACGACGACATACACGCAGGATTTTTTTTCTAAAAACCATTTTTTCGTGTTGTTCTTGATGAAAAACGTGAAAATGACTTTTATTTTTTTTTAAATTCCATCTTTTTTGGGGTAAACCAATACTTTTTTTGCATAGTAGATAGGGTTGGCGGAAAAGTAATAAAGCGACATCATTATAATATATGTATTTCACTTTTAGAACAAGACACCACCAGCTATATAGAAAATTGACGAAATGTTATTAAACATTAGCCACGTTCTGGGTGATTGAAAATAAAACACTAATAATAAAAATAAATAAATTTATCGTCCATTAAACAAAATTAATTTTGTATCTAAATGTCGAATTTTTTCTTCACGTTCATGATTTTTGCAAATGTAATTAATACGGCTAGTAGGTTAGTAAGATAAACATAACAAACACATTTCAGTAACAATATTTTGTAGCTTTCTACGGGTGAAATATCATGCTTAACCATGTTGGGAAATATATATTTTCCCATATAATGTCTTATGACTGACAGGATTACAAGAGTCTTATTAATTACTGCCGACTTATTACTTGCATCCTCTATAAAACTTTCTCACATTTTTATAAAAATAAATAAGAGAATTTTCGGTCACCTTATAACTGAGATAAACAATTTTCCCATTTTAATGTATTGCCCAATTTGAAACTAACAAATACTACAATATACTCAATTACCCCCAATTTAAATGGCAACCGATAATCAGTGTGTAATGCATACTCATGATATGCAGAATATTTTCAAAGTATACTAAATGGTACTGGTCCTGTTCTCTATGTACAACTGATTCATTAATAAATTGTATTGTCGACTTAGTACCGTAAACCGTAAATTTCAGTCATGAAATTCGTTTCTTTTGTTTCCATTCCATCTGTTGGAGATGTCTAATTTTTTAAACTATCTCTCAGTGAAAAATTCATCAGTATTCCTTTTTAAAGCCGCCTTACGAGGACTACCTCCAATTAACTGAGGAGGTACAATGTTTTGTGCTGGAGGTACTTACCTGTAACACAATAAATATTTTTGTCAATTTGGTAACAATAATTATGAATAACAATAGAAAAATAAACGGTTTTAAATATTAAAACTTACTGTTCCATATCTGTGAGATGCCCTGAACAATATTCTATCATAAAATTGGTCACTTGTATACACTTTGGGGGATGTATCGTGCTAACAAACCGAAATTTCCCCAAAAGTAAACAAAAATGTAGTATATCTGGATTCATAGGACCCGCTGTACTCGCTCTAGTCAGCTGAAAATCAATAGGGTACATCTGTGAGGCACCTTGAAAAATATCCAATTCTAGAATTGGTCACTTGTATACCCTCCGGAGGCTGTATCGTACTAGCAACCCGAAATTTCTCCAATAAGGACCAAAAATGTGGCACTTCAAGTACCATAACACCCGTTCTACGAGCTCTAGTGAGCTAAGAATCAATAAGCTTCATCTATCAGACGTCCTGAATAATATTCAATCATAAAAGTCAATTTTATACACTATGGAGGCTGTATCGTAGTAACAAAATTCTCCAAAAATGACAAAAATTTGGTACTTCAAGTACCATCGCACTTGTACTGGCTTTAGTGAGCTTTATATCACCACGGTTCATCTTCAATCCAATCATAAAATTGGTCACTTGTATATACTGCGGAGGCTGTATCGTGCTAACAAACTGAAATTTCTCAAAAAAAGGCAAAAATGTCGTACTTAAAGTACTATAGCACCTTTTGTACTGGCTCTGGCGAGCTGAAAATCAATAGGGTTAATCTGTAAGATGTTCTGAATCATAATAAATCATAAAATTGGTGACTTGTTGCCCTCCGGATGCTGTATCGCGCTAACAAGACCATGTTAAGAAAAGTGGCCGACGACAACGACGACGACGACGACATATACACAGGATTTTTTTTCTAAACGTTTTTTCGTATTTTTCTTGGTGGAAAAAGTAAAAATAACTCAAAAAAATTTCCAAAATTCCAACTTTTTTGGGGTAAACCAATACTTTTCTCGCATATTAGATAGGTTGGGCGGAAAAGTAAGAATGTGAAAAATTCTAAAAAATTGACAATTGTTTCGATATTACTTAAATATCATCGTATATGTATTCTTGTGAGATTTAATAATTGTACTTTTAATATGTTGTGATCTAAAAGTATATTTTTTGTAGATAGCCAGTTAATGATGTCGCCTTTTCGCCAAGCGGTTGTTGGTGATAGATCCAATGGTCGACTTTGATCAGACGCATTGTCCATAACGACGACAGAATTTCCTTCTAGGCTTCGTAAAATCCTTAGAGTAATAATGTACAATAGAGAGGGCTATTCATTCATAAACACGTTTATTTTTGTGGCCAACAATCCTAAACGCCAGTAGTGAAATAATGAATGAATTACCAAAAGTGGGGATGGCATTGTAGACACATGGCCATGGTAATTTCGGCTGTTTTTCTGACAAATTTGGCACCAACGGACCATTATAATCCAAAAACAATAAATTAATTAACTTACAAGTTTAATTTGTCACTAAAAGTCTTTGAGAAACTCATCAAAACTTTAGAACTAAATGTTTACTCTCTAGTCGTAAAGGCGCTCGTATAAACACACCACGTTTGATATTATTTACTACATTACTATGTCGTATTCGAAATTATCGTCGAGCACACTCTGACTTTTAAAAAAGAAAATAATGTACAAAATTGTTAAATGCAATAACGAAAAAATATCCCCCTTAAAGAAGTCTGGTATATATAAACTTAAATGTAATGCTGACTATTTGGGTCAAACCCTAAAAAATTTTGAAATTAGATACAATGAACACTTAAGAGCATACATATTAAAATAACCAGCGAAATCCCACTACGCAAAACATCTACTTGACACCGAACATTCATTGACACCTAACACAGAACTAGAAGTACTACATATTTGTGATTAGAAACAAGAATTGGATTTCCTTGAAGAGTTAGAAATTAGAAAATACTTAAGATACCCACAATATGAAGGCGTCAATGAACAAAAAAATCTTAAGTAATGACGGCAAAGATCAGCAGATATACTTTTCCTGGTTCTCTATATCATTGCACAGTTACCCTTATCTCAAATGGGAAAAATATATCCAGGAAATCCCCATGGGGCTAATAATAACATAGCTTTAATATTTGTTAGGGGTGAAGGTAGAGATAATAATAATACCAGCCCAAATGTCAATCTCACCTGCGCGTGGTCTTCCCTGCTAGGTTACCAACGAAGCTCTGACGACCGACCGATTGCCGGGATAAGCAACCCCATACTTACTGGCCAACAGCTTCCTTCGGGTGCAGGAGCTAGTAAGTGGAGTTGAGAAATCGGCTCCAAAGACGGAGGAATCAGAAAATGATCAACGGCATAATGATGTGGTAGGCAAATGGGAACCCAACACATTAAAGACTCATTAGAGTTTCCCCTAGTATTATCACAATGGCTATGGTCAAGTCAAAATTTAAAATGTCCGGATATAGTCCCTCATTGGGATCTCCGAGAGGGAATGTTTTGATTAATAGTAAGAAAGGATGGTACAGAAAGGTCAAGTTGGAGACCGTGATATTTGGTAGATGGAATGTGCGAACACTAGCACAGCCTGGAAAACTGCAAAACCCAATTCAAGAGATGAAACGACTTAGTGTGCAAATTTTAGGCATTAGTGAGATGAGATGGCCGGGTACGGGAGCTAATGGCAACGAGGAGAAATATTCTGTATATTACTCTGGAGCAGCAAACAACATTTTCCAACATGGAGTTGTATTTATACTGCACAAACAAATCACAACGTGTGTTACCAACTTTGTGCCAATGTATGCTCCTACTACAGACTAGAGCAACGAGGACGTAGATCTGTTCTACAAGCAAATATCAGATATAATCAAAACCTTGCCACAACATGATATAAACATCATTATGGGTGATTTCAATGCCAAGCTTGGGAAATGTAGAACGGGGAAGCACATTGGAGACTTTGGACTAGCCGAGAGAAACGAACGTGGCGACACTCTAAGTGCATTTGTAGCGGAACGTGATGTAATTATTACAAATACATTCTTCCAACACCATCCTAGAAGTTTGTACACGTGGAAATCGAATGATGGGAAAACTGGGAATCAGATAGACTTTGTACTCATTAATAAGAGATTTAGAAACAGCATCAAAGACATAAAAACCTACCCAGGAGCAGATGTACAGTTAGATCATAACCCGCTGATAGGAAGGATGGGAATCAGGTTGAAGAAAACGTGTAGGGAGATACGACTACAGAAAACTGAAAGACACAGCCACAAGCAATTTGGTAAAAAGCGAACTCTTGACAGAGACTGAAGAACAGCAGAACGATGGAGATGTAGAAAAGGATCTTAAGATGCTTCAAGAAAGTGTACATTAAGTCAAAGAAAAGCACTTAAAGTCTAACAAACAGATGAAGAAATCTTGGATGACGGATAAGATCTTAGAACTGATGGAAAAGAGGAGATTGTATAAAAATGATAAAAGAGAATACATGAACATACAAAAAGAAATAAGGGCAAAAATAAGAACAGCCAAAGAAGAAGAGAAATTGGAAAAATGTGTGGAAATCGAAGAATGTCAAGCTACATGTGATAACTTTAATATGCACATGAAGGTAAAGAAAATGACGGGAACAGTAAACAGAAGAACAGTTAATGTACTTAAGGATAACCAATGCCGAGTTATAGTAGAGAAGTCGGAAATTAAGCAGACCTGGGAAGAATACATTAAACAAATGTTTAATGACGTGAGAACGGTGCCACCCAATTTCGAAGAAACAGAGGGTCCCCCAATCTTAGAGGTAGAAGTGTAGGCAGCCTTGATGCAAAAGATCAAAAGACCTTGGGCCTCGATGGGATTCCTGCTGAAATATTAAATCTGTTCGAAGGGAACAATCTAAAGTGGCTTACAAAAGTGTTCAATGTGATCTATGATACGGGCGTCATACCCACGGAATGGCTGAGGTCTGAATTCATTACTCTTCCCATGAAGCCTAATTCTAGGAAATGTAGCGAGTTACGAACAATAAGCTTGATGATCATCTGCAAAAGATTTTCCTGAAGATAATTCACAATCAGATATTTAAACTGTGTGAGGAACAGATGTCTGAGACTCAATTCGGCTTTAGAAGTGCTGTGGGGACTCCATTTTCGGTCCAGGTGCTGTTTCAGCGATGCAGGGATGTCAACTGCGATGTCTACGCATGTTTCATAGACTATAGGAAGGTGTTTGATCAAGTACGGCACACGAAAATGATGGAAGTTCTGCAAAAAGCTGGTCTGGATGGAAATTACCTCAAAATCATCAGAAATCTCTATTAGAATCAGAGGGCTTGTTCCAGAGTAGACAAAGAGACAACAGAATAGATACAAATATTATGTGGTGTAAGACAGGGATGCATACTATCTCCTGTAATTTTCAACCTGTACTCGGAATAAATTATCAGGGAAGCCCTGCAAGAAAAATAAGGTATGCAGATGCGTTATTTTTGCGGACAACCTAGCTTCCTTACAACTCCTAATGGACAGTGTTACAACATGCAGCCGACAATATGGTTTGGAAATAAACACGAACAAGACAAAGTTCATGATAATCAGTAAGAACCAAAACACCCGCGGTATTTTGTTGGTAGACGAAACTCCTTTAGAAAGAGTCAACAAATACGCATACTAGGGGACGAACATAAATGATGACTGAGACCATTCTGTGGAGATCAGAACGTGTATTGAAAAAGCCAGAACATCATTCATCAGGATGAAGAAAGTCTTTACCAGTCACGACTTACAGCTGTCAACGAAAATTCTCCTACTGCGATGTTACTTGTTTTCGATCCTTTTCTATGAGGTCGAATCATGAACGCTTACGGAGGCCTCCACCAAAAAACTTGAGGCATTTGAAATGTGGCTGTACCGAAGAATCCAACGAATACCTTGGACGGAAAATAACCAACATGGAAGTAATGAGAAGGATGGGAAAGGAAAAAGAAGTCCTAAACACGGTCAAGACCCGAAAGCTACAATATCTTGGTTATATAATGCGTAATGAGAGCCGATATACCCTTTTACAGAAGATTCTTCAAGGCAAGGTATGGGGAGCTAGAGGAGTGGGTAGAAGGAGAATATCGTGATTAAAAAATTTAAGAACGTGGTTCAACAAATCAACCACTCAACTATTCCGAGCTGTTGTTAACAAAGTTCGAATAGCCAACACGATAGCCAACATCCGGAGCGGATAGGCACTTTAAGAAGAAGAATATTTGTTATATTATATCTTCTTCTGTTTCCTACTCATATATATTAACTCAATCACAAGGTAGGTCACTTCTTGGACTAGCCAAAGATAATTATTAAACATTAGGTAGGCATCATATGAAATGTAACTTCTGTCTTCTGACGATGATAAAAATAACGAAACAATTGTCAAATTTTTAAGAATTCTTACCATTTTTGCAATATATTGTGGAATTTTCTGGAAACATTTAAAAAAGTAATATGAGTAGATTTCACAGAGTTAGGGCCGAAACAGTAAATTTAATTCACAATAAGTCATAGCTGGGTGTTCAAAATGGACGTTTCCGTCACCTATTTTTGCAAATCGTTCTTATGCCATGTGTCCTTCCTTCTTGTTTTTTGTTCTATGGTCGAGTCCTAAATCTTCCCCCGCTAACCTTACTCTTTTATTCCTTAATATTACCAAAACTATCAAAATATTCATTCACGACTCATTTAGATTCATACTCAACAATCTAATGATTAAATTGGTGTAACAATAATTATATCTTTCTTTATTATTAAAAATAACTAACCTTTATTACCAGAATGAACACACAAATCTTCACATGCCTCCAGTGTAGTAAATCTATTGTCATTGCCGCCACAACCGTTAAACCAAAATTTTTTACATTGCCCTATAGATGGATCAAAATAGTAATTAATTCTAAATCTTTGACAACCTTCTCGTCCTACATCTAGTGGCTGAGCACAGGTACCTAAAATTTTAAATTAAAATTTATATTGGATGTACCGAATTCATTGGGATCTCGAAAACCGTGAGAGAGAGAGAGAGAAACTGTTATATTGTGGCACTCCTGCTGTAAACCAGCACTTGTGTTTTGTTGGATTATTTTGAGCTAGCAACTTCATTACAAAATTTCACACTACATAATCTTAGTCTACACTTGGTAGTTAGAGCTGATACGACGTTCCTGCATTAAATATTCTTCTCCAACGTAACATTCGGTTTCCATTATTCACACTTTTAAGGGTATTATGGCTGAAAATAATAAAAACAAGATTTTCTAATTAACTACCGAATTTTTGAGGATTATCGAATATTTTTTATGCTGACCACACCGTTCTATCTTACTTTAAGTTTATACCACAGGCGCCAATCTAAATATTTATATAAATTGTGCAAAGGAATCCCTACTATGATGAACTCAGTAAACTAATTTTTTTATTTATATTGCTAATCCGTCATGATGATGCAGTTAGTGCAGCAGCAGAAGCTGAGTGCCAACATCTTATCGAAAACCAATTGTCAAGAGAGGAGAAAAAACAGAAAAACAAGTGGTGTGGTGGTTGTTTATGATTTACAGGCAGTAATGCATCTTTCTAATGGAGATGTTTCTGTAATATATTATGTATCTAAATTAAATGTTTTCATTTTCACGATATATGACACGAAAAGTAATAGGAGAACCCACGGCAGTATGGGGTACTTAACTTTCTAATGCTATAGTTTTGTAAAACAAATTTTCCGTCGACCGTGTACTTATATCCGCTATTAACGTTCTCAAAATCAGTCAGAATCATACATTAATGACACCTATTAATGCAGTATTTTCTGTTAATGCACGATTTTTATGATTTCCATAGTAACCAAGGAAATCAACCAAATTAAAAAACGTCAAGCTAAAACATTGTTCGCGTCATTATTAGTGTTTTGTGATGGCTGTAGGATATATTGAGAATTCGTTACAAAATACAGTTATTACAGCTAAAAAATTCTTTGTGAAACTACAACACAGGCTTATCATACCACTCGTTCTACCTAAGCCTAAATAAATTCTGTGACAAATATCCAAAGTAGCGAGGTAAATTTACACTCACAAAACCATACACGTTCAAATGTGTCTTCATTTAGTCTTAATAATTGTAATATTTCGATTATGAACATATATAATTATAAATATAAAACTGATGATTAATAAATAAAATAAAAGTTGTAAATTCGAAAACTATACTATTGGCGTACCTTGATTAATTTGTGCGATACTTGTCTGACCAGCAAATACGACAGAAATTCTCCAAAAAACAAAATTCATGGTAACACCAACGCCATCGAAACCTTTGGATATAATTCATCTCGATACTTTCCAAGTAAATACTCAAAAGTTTCTGACAATCTTCGGTGAATTTTCCAAGTATGGACAAGCCTATCCGATAGAAGGATCTAATTCTATCAACGTTCTAAACGCTCTCCTCATCTATGTAACACATCATGGAATGCCACAGGCGATGGTAACTGACAGCGGTACCGAGTTCAGGAATGGACTTATCCAAGAGTTTGTAGATACTCATAAAATTATAATTCACTACACAACTGCGCATAGTCCACAGTCGACTATAATAGTTGGATGCTTCCACTCCACGAACTCGAACACCTCAGATTACTCAGAACAAAGAAGAAAACTTTACGCATTAAGAAAAAAATGCTATATGCCGTCTTGGGTTACAACAGTTCCGTTCACTCTGTAGCCAAACAAAAACCAATATATGTTCTGAATGGTCATTTTGGCGCTCAAAATCCTTTTGACATAGACATCGATAGACCTTGGTAAACAACTATACACAATGCCAAAGGGAAAAACCCAAGGGAATGTATAAAGAATTCAACAAGAGAATCCAAAACATCAAAGAAAAATCCATAGAGAAAAGGAATGAGAAACGATAAACTCCTATATCCTACAAACCTTCTACCAAATTTTTTGCCAAAAAGATGATCAAAAGAAATAAATTACTTACAAGATTTTCGCCTAAAATCGTTACAAAAGAGAACGAAGTCACTGTTGACACTCAACATACAACTTTACACAAGAAAAATGTCAAACACTAGCCAATCAAATCTAATGTGAATCCTATATTACAGATGTACATATATAATGGCTCAAGAATTTCTGATCCAGGATCTCAAGGACAACCCAGGAATTCTACCTCTCAAGCTGAGACTTGCAAGAATTAGAACTAATAAACACGACTTTATACACTATTTCCACCTGAGACCATTAGCTGAAGAAATAAATGCACTTGGGAAACAATATCGAACAGTTACATCAGAAATTCAAGAAGGACTAACGCAACCTTACTTCGATCAGCTTCAAAATTTCGACCAAAGTCTGCAATACCTACTAATCGCCGCTAAACAAAAACTTCACAGAATCTACCCAGAATATGAACTGAAGAGAGGATTAATTAATGGTTTAGGAAGCATAATCAAAGGAATAGCAGGTAATTTGGATAAAAAAATGCCGAAAGATACGACAAGGCTATAGTCTCACTTGAGAAAAAACAAAACAACATTATATCAGAAATTGGCAGGCATACGAGTTTAAACAACCTAATCATGGCAAACTATAATACCACAGTGACACTCATTATATACAACCAAGAAAATATTGTTTTTGCGATAAACAAAATCAGTACTGATATGAACAAATTTGTATTTGACTTCAATAACTACATGAAAGTACGAAACATATTAGACCAGCTCCACCTAACTCTTCTGCCAATTTTACAGCTTCTCACGGACTTAGAAACGGCCAATACATTTGCAAGATTAAATATCCTTCATAGCAGCCTAAGCAACCCAGAAGAATTGAAATGGGCAGTTCAGAAAATTCATGAACATCACTCGTCCGAAGAATTGCCATACGTTCAAGAAGATTTCACGAAATACTTTAAAATTCTAAGAGTTGACGGTTATCACACCAATCACACATTGGTATTTGTCGTCCACTTTCCAGTCTTCTACCCCGACCCGTTCTCATATTTTCATATGTTTTCAACACCCACACGTTACCAAACGATAATAATCACACTAGATCCTTGCCTAGCCTCTAATTAAAATCTGTACCAATATATGTAAACATCATGCGAACCAATAGGCATGGAACACCTATGTGAAGAGCGGCTACTTCAAGAAAGCTATGATTGTGTTAACGAAATCCTGAAGCTCACCAACGAAGAAGCCCGTTGCGAACATCTACCTATCTCAATTAACAATTAACACATTCATTCTAGAGATGTCAGAAGCCCATTATATATCTGTTTCCCCAGGCTACGAAGATTTCTACACAAAAATTATGGTACTTCAAGGAACATATCTCATTGAACTTCCTCCAGGATGTCGCTTCAGAACAAATACGGAAGCATTTGAAAACACAAAATCGGTAATACGAGAAGAAGCTCTAACCCTGCCAAGAATCAAAACCTCCCCACAGACTTAGTTAGCCAAGACCAAACCGTTAACGATTGAGAAAGTTCCGTTGGATCAACTCCACCTTCCTACCAGGGAAGAAGAGCGACTCCAATCAGCAAAAGACAGACCCCACATACTTCTGGATGACTCCAATCTACATAATCGTAACTATTTGTATAACACTGGGAGTATATAAACTTCAAGGACGTCAACGCAAAACTCCAGAGGAACCAAAGGTTCATCAGGATGTGCCATCATCACCATCAGTTTTGTTCGTCACTTACCAAACTTCTTCAGGGGATGGAGCAGTTACAGTTCGCTGACGAACGGTATTGAACTTTGAGCTTCCGTTATAATTCACATACGCTGATCCAGGTTTCAACAAATTTGTACAACAACTGATGATTCTGCAGAATTACATATTTTTACTCTATAGTTGCATTTAATTCAGTATATAAGTTCGATTAATTGAATATAGCGTATTTTGTGATTAAGTAGTGTAGTTATTGTTCATAAAGTATCCTTTTTAAAACGTGACTTTTCGTGCAGTCACCCTTAATTCGCGTCTGAGATTTGGCGGTTTGGATCGGATGGAATTCAACTAAAATGGCCGGACCCGGCTTTACCACAGTACCCCGTTTTGCGCTGGAGTCTCCTATAAGCGATTGTTTCGTTTGGGATGAAAGAAATGGTCACTATGGTGTATATGAATTGAGCCGTGCGTTCTTCGTTATCTGAATGAGTGTTGCCAAAAAACAAGATGCAGATGTTATATTCTATTGGAACAACTGTGCAGGGCAGCAAAAGAATAAATTTATGATTGCTCTGTACTTATGTGCCATACCTTATTTAGGCCTGAATACAATCTCGCATAAATTTTTAATCAAAGGTCACATAAAGAAGGTGATTCTGCTCATTCATTGATAGAGAGGATGGTTAAACGTATTATCAGTGCACCAATGTATACTCCGGATTTCTTCATCTCTGCTATACGATATGCGAAAAAAAATAGAGAAACCTCTCATGTCAGAGACTTGTGCTACAATGATTTCTATGATTTAAAATCTCCGGCCGGAGGCATAGACTCTCTGAAAATGACTTAATTTAAATTATCTGAGGTAAGTGTACTGAAAATGGTAAGAGATACTCCAAATTCAGTTTTTTATAAATACTCGTACGCTAATTACTTAAAAAAAGCAGAAATAATAAAAAAAGGAAGAAGAAAGAATCAGACAATATTATGTTAATCCCAGCATTCAATTCAAAACCTGGAAAATCCCTAAAGAAGAAGGAATATCTCACAATGCTAAACCAAGCTTTCATGAAGGTTTTTATGAAAATCTGGGAACTTGTGCAGCAAATTACGTAGATGAGTCAAGACTGAACTGTATTACCTGTATTGCAATAAAGTTCCTGAACTTGATAATTATTATCATGAGTGTTCATTATATAATGTCGAATGTTGATGTTTATAATAATTCTATAATCTGATTGAAATGAAAGATTTTGTAAAACAAAAGTAAACTTCTATGATGTTTACACTAGTATCAACTGGATTGGAAAATTATTTTGTTCAATGCAATTATAGTTAATTTTGTTCAACATTATTAGTTTGCCTTTTTTATGAAAGTTCTCGCTATTAATATCATTTTCAAACAATCTTTTCCGTGTTTTCTTAATGAAATTTTTGTTCCGTAGGTAATCCATGATCCTCATTGTTTGCTGATGTTATGAACTTGTGTCATAATTATAAACTGGAAAAACATTTACCATATTCTTACTTCTTTTACAAAAACGACGCATTTCATGTTATGGCATGATGCAAAAACAATAATGGCAGCAAGAATGTGAGGATGGTTTTGAGGAGTAACTGGTACTGATGAAGTGAGGGTATAGCTGATACTGTATATTTTCCATTCTTTCATATTATGTACTTTCAATAAAAGAAGCCAAAAGATATTTTCTAGGGAATGCATAGAGTTATGACTCCTGAAACATTTTAAATTGATCGTCCTGTAAAATTGAAGTGTTTTAGTTATGTCGCTGTTGCAGCAAATGATCGATATAGCATACCTATACTATAGGTTGGAGTGTTTGTTTCGTACCCAAACAGTAATCATCAAGCTCCATATATGAATATAATTATTTTCAATAGCACCCTGTAATTTTTTAAAGAATATTTGAAGATTTTTATTGTGATAGTCATCATAACATCATTTGGAAAGAAGTTGAATATTCGTTTCGTACGATACCAAAGAAAACTACTAAACACTAAAGGAGATAAGGAACACGTAAAAAACATTACAGAAAGTGCTTAAAAATGTATGGCCTCTCTTTAATGCAGCATCTTACCCGATTTTTTAACTTGTTGACAGCTTTTCAAGATGACTATGTGGAATGTCTATTTCTTGGGGTGTATCCTCATATATGACCGATTTTTTAAATACCCCCAAAGAAAGTAATCCATAGGATTCAAATCTGTACATTTGTATCTTACAAAACCTTTATTTCCAATCCACCGACGTCTAAAAATTCGGTGTAAATATCTTGGTATGTAATACATGTCCCAAAGGATCCAGAACATCATTTTGTACCAACTCTAAGCATTTTTTATGGATAAGACGACCATTATAGGTGGAAGGACCAATAATTTTATGCTGCCATATTTCTACACACACATTAAACCATTTCCTACCCTGGAATCGAGCTTTACGGTTTTGCCTTGGATTGTCTACTGATTGGTTCTAGATTAATACTTTTCTAAATATCACAAATAAGTAAATACGTAGTAAACGTTGGAAATGTTAAATAATAGCATAAGAAACGTTCCTATGACAGAAGCTGTCACAGCCACTGCAATTATATTAAAAAGATGCGTATGTATCTTGCAATTTATTATTAATTAAATCTCTTATAATCAGTTGTAAATATTCTGCATATCTTGGTCTCTACAAGGCGAGGCGATTACTTACGGATCAAGGTCACCTTTAGTCTTCAACAGGGATAATACGAATGCACATCGATATATTTAAGAAATATTGGACCCTCGTCTTATTCTTCAACTGAGGACACTTCAAAATTCAACTTTTCAGTAAGATTACACTTGACCACATATATCCAGACAAACCTTGAACTACTTCAACAAGATCAATATTTATTTACTACTTTTACCCCCAAGATTCCCGGATTTGTCCCCAATTGAACAAATGTGGAACATAATCGGTAGAAGGTTAGGAAATTTACATCGTACGACTAAAACTCTGATGGCTCGTCCACATGAGCTAGAGGTGGCATGGAATGAGATACCTCAGGTGGATTTTAATCACCTGATTGAGTATGTCTAGACGCATGTAGTCTCCAATAAAAATTACAAACTACTTCTCAAAATTTAACAGATCTAATAAAACTGTAAATTTCAACTCATACCTTCTAAAGTTTTTCGTAGCTCTGCTGGATTGCACATTTTTAAACATTCTGATTTGTTCACGAATCTGTTGGAATTTCCCCAGTAACCACCATACATATATTTCACGCATTCTCCACTGGTTTTGTAATAAAACCAATAAAGTGTTTTTTCGTAGCCGTATCCCAAATCAATAGGTAAGTCACATCTTTCTAAAAACAGAGATAAGCAAATAAAGAACATTGATAATCATATACAAATCTCATCAGATAGTCCAAGAAAAAAGTCGATCAAATCAAATTTTGAGCGAAGGTCTTAAATTTTTGACATAATTTATTTTGGAGTACCTACAAACGAAACATACAAGAGATTCTGCTTCAACCTCTCGGAAAGGGATTGAAAAAAAATAATATATTTTTTTTTCTACTACCGTGCGTAAAGTACGTATTTTAGACACACTTTCGAGTGCGTAAAACTGTACTTTACGCACTAGTGCGTAAAGAAAAAGTTCTAATTTGTATGTAGTTTTATCTAGTCTTATAAAAATATAGGTAGGTATAATAAACGGATATTAAATCTGAGTTTTCTTCAAATCAGAGATTGAAACATATAGAATTCAGTAAAGTACATACGTAATAATTATTAGGTACTGGAAAATAACAGAATAAGTTGGCTGTGAGTGACTGACATGTCTTTGTGCATTGAATCTGACATTTAAATTTGAAATTGAGATCTTCCGACTATACCTAGGGTAATCAAAAAAAAGTATTTATCTTTAAGTATTGAACATTTTTAGGAAACTATGATGTTATTTTAGATTCTTTTTTTAGAAAACGGAATAGGTAGGTACATATAATTATAAAGATGGATTCCTCTGATGATCTCTCAGGAGACTATTTCGAAAATACACCATCAAACATATTACACGTAGCACAGGATGCTTCTAATGATTTATTGCCACAAAAATCTGTGAATATTTACGAAACAAAATACAATTTGTTTAAAGAATGGTGTAGGAAAAATAAAATAACAAAATATTCCGAAAATGCCCGATTGCACAAATTGAACCTTTAATATTAGTATTGTTAATAATTGAATTCGACTGTTGTTTTGTTAATTTGTTGTAACTTTGATTAAAATGTTCAAAATATTAATTAATATATATTATATTTTATTAAGAATTAATAAAAGCGTTATAGTTTCTTCTAAAGAAGAATTAAACCTACTTTAGTGCGCAAAGAAAATTACTGTTAAGCTTCCGTATTTTGATAAAATTTTCGGTAGTAGAAAAAATTGTGTATGGAATTCGTGTGTAAAGGCCTTTTTTCGACTCATGTGACAATATTCACATTCGTCGAATGTGCTACTTTACACACTTGTTACATAAATAACTATTTTAATTACGCAGAAACACTTGGAGTTACACAAAAAAGTTTTTAACAAAAGTTGTAGAGCTGTAAATTTTCCAAAATGGTCAGGGATGATAATTTCAACTCTAAAAAATTATAAATAATAGAAAAATTAATATATTTGAAAACAAATTTTTCTATTACTCAGCGCATGGTGATCTTTAATTACAGAGATTTTTTTTTAATTTATAACAATTTAAACTACTTAATCGCATAAAATTATCTTCTTATTATTTTGTTCATTCTTTTATAAATTGATTATTTACATGTGAAATGTTTTTGCTTCATTTTTGCATAGCAGATTACCAAGGAAGAAGTTAATAGTGGTAATTGATGAAATTGCAGTCTCAAGAGAGTTCGATGCAGGAGGATACTATTTGTCACCATAATCAAATAGTTTTTCATTACGTAGGATTGTAGCAGCTACATTCAAAATAGTTCTCTCTTGTGTGTCATCCAGTGCATCACTATCATCAGTTAACCAATCACCACAAATTTTCGAGATATCAAAAGGTTTGTGGCAGATAATTGATTCTTTACATTGATTTTGTGATTTAAATATATGATCATTGTGTTTTTCTTTCATCATCCGAAATAAGTCGAAGTTATTTCTTTCAGCTCTCGTAAACTAAATTTATATTGACAACTTTCTTCAATTGTTTAGTCTGGCTACATGCGAGCAACATGCCTTGGTGCAAGCAATATTTGACCAGAAAAAGGTTCTAATGCTGACGGCAAAGAGAAAGCCCGACCGTCAGAAGGCGCACTGGATGCTATATACGTGAGCGGGCGATCAAACGTCACCGTATATGTTTTAGAGCACTTTTGATAATTAATATGAATATTCATAGAGGATTAAACGAACTATCATTAAAATCTCAGAAATCAATTATGAAGATATCCATGTTTATAAGTAATTGAAAAAATTAAATTTATTCATAAAAAATTAAATTTTGAAATGATAAATCGGTTTCATATTCAGTATCTTGAACATTCAGGATTAAATGTACTATCATTAAAAGGTCAGAAGTCAATTGAGAAGAATTCATAAATTTAATTAACTATAATTATCGTACCGTTAGCAACATTTTGAGTGATTCTTATATCTTTAATACAAGCATATTAGTTTACGAATGTAAATTCATAATTTTGTATAGAAAACTGTCGGCGATCTGTTTGAGAATATACATTCTTTTTGAATCCGCTTAATATTTTTGTAAATCGAAAGGTATAATTTCTTTTATACCTGTGACATTCTTATATGTTTAGAAAAATATCACATTTTATTATACCATTCTTATTTAGTGTTGTTAAAATTGCACCAACATTGGATAGGAATTGTTTTGAGTAAACGAAATATTTCATTGTAATGATTATAAGACTCTTTGTGTTTTTATATTTTGAGCTTCCACGGTTAATGGAGACGGAGTCTTTGAAGAAAATATCACTATCGGAATGCCTGTCATAAAACATTTTGCACCTTTGAATAAGCAATTTATGCTTTAAAATGTTTTCAATAGGACGGTTATACCATCGAAATATTTTTCAATGATGATTGAAAAATCTAATGGCTGTATTCAATTGTTGATTATTGTCAATGGTTCTGGCCGAGTTAACAGTAACCACCAATCGGTAAGGCGTATTTCACAAGTCCCACGAACATTCATGAAAACACATCCCCTTAAAGTTATTGCATTGCAGACGCCTTCCAGCGTGAAGAAAGTCAGGTATTAGTAAGTTACCAAGTTAGTTGAACATTGACCGGTTGCTCAGTTGTGCAACAAAGTCGGGAATATCGTCCCTCCAAGAGTTACATCTCACCTAGTCAAACATAATCCATTTGTAAATTTGTATATAATAAACTATTAATTTCAGATTTCATATTTCGATTACTAATATTGTTGAATGCGTCTGCTATAGTCGACAAAGTTCTATTAATTAATAAACAAAAACAATATTAAAATGTTGTAAGGTTCCGAATTCTCCAATGTGGGTTAGGTACAATCATAAAGTCACTGAAGATAACAGTGTAAAACAAAAAATCTCATATCTTACGTTAATCAAACTAGCAAATACGTCAGGAATCCACCAAAGCCATGGTAACACCAACGGCAACGAAACCTTTGGAAATAATTCATCTCGATACCTTTTAAGCAAACGGTCTAAAATGTCTGATAGTCGTCCATGCATTTCCCAAATATGGACAAGCCTAATTACATCAACGTCCTAAACGCCCTCCTCATCTTTGTAACACAGTATCGAATGGCACACATGATGGTAGCTGACAGCAGTACCGAGTTCAAGAATGGACTTATGCAGGAGGTTGTAGATACCCATAAGATTACAATTCACTACACAACTGCGGATAGCCCACAGTCGAATGAAATAGTTGAACGTTTCCACTTCACATTACTCGAACAAGACAGAATCCTCAGAACAAAGAATAATCTTCAAGCATTATTGAACAAATGCTATACACCACTTGGGTTATAACAGTTACTATGTAACCATCAAAAACTAATAGATGTTCTGAATGGTTTTTTTGGCGCTAAAGATACTTTTACCATAGACGTCGATAGAGTTTTTGCTAAACAACTATACACAAGGCCATAGGGCAAAAGTAAGAAAAGATATAAAGAAATAAACAGGAGAATCCAAGAGATCAAAGAAAAAGCCATAGAGAAAAGGAATGAGAAACGACAAACTCCTATATCCTACAAACCTTGTACCAAAATTTATACCAAAAAGATGGTCAAAAGAAATAAATTTCTTCAAAGATTTTCTCCCAAAATCGTTACAACAGTCAACGAAGTCACTGTTGACACTGAAAATAGAACTATACACAAGAAAAATTTCAAATACCAGTCAAGTAAATCTAATATGAATCCTATATTACAGATGTACCTATACAATTGCCTAAGAAGTAGTGATCCAGGATCTCAAGGAAAACCCAGGAATTCTACCCCTCAAGCTGGGACTGGCAAGAATTCGAACTGGTACACACGACTTTATCCATTATTTTCACCTGAAACCATTAGCTGAAGAAATAAATGCACTTGAAACACAATATCGAACCGTTTCATCAAAAATTCAAGAAGGACTACCGCAGCTCTACTTCGATCAGCTACAAAATTTCGAAAAAAGTTTACAATACCTACTATTCGCTGCTAAGAAGAATCTCCACAGTATCTACCGACAATATAAACTGAAGAGAGGTTCAATCAATGGTTTAGGATGAATAATAAAAGTAATATCAGGCAATTTGGATCAAGAATATGCCGAAAGATACGACAAGGCCATCGACTCACTTGAGGAAAACCAAAACAACATAATATCAGAAATTAACAGGCATACGAGTCTAAACAAACTAATTATGACAAGCCAGAACGCGACAGTGACACTTATTACACACAACCAAGAAAACATTGCTTTTGAGATAAACAAAATCAACACCGATCTGAACAAATTTATATTTGACTTCAATCACTATATGGAAGTACGGAACATATTAGACCAGCTTTGCCTATTTCTTCAAACTATCTTACAGCTTTTCAGGGACTTGGGAACAGCCATTACATTTTCAAGATTAAATATCATTCATAGCAGCCTAATTAAACCAGAAGAATTGGAATGGGCAGTCGAGAAAATGCATGCATATCACCCATCTGATCAATTGCCATACGTTCAAGTAGATTTCACAAAATACTTCAACATTTTAAGAGATGACGGTTATTACACCAATCACACATTGGTATTTGTAATCCATTTTCCAGTCTTCTACCCAGACCCGTTCTCGTATTTTCATCTGTTTTCAACCCCCACACATGATAACACTATAATAATTCCACCAAGCCTCTAACGAAAATCTGTACCAATATATGGAAACATCCTGTAAACCAATGGGGCTAGAACACCTATGTGTAGAACAGCTACTTCAAGAAAGCTATGATTGTGTTAACGAAATACCGAAGCTAGCCAACGAAAAAGCCCGTTACGAACATCTACCCCTGTCAATTAACTCCACATTCATACAAGAGGTATCAGAAGCCCATTATATGCCGCTTTTCCCCATACTACGTAAGTTTATACACAATGTTCTACATAAAAAATTATGGTACTTTAAGGAACTTCCTCCAGGATGTCCCTTCAGAACGAATACGGAAGCATTAGAAAACACAAAACGTATTAGACGTAAATTTGAGGAGAGGGACAGAAATCTACAGCGACCAATATCTACTAACAGCAAAAATAAAAAATAACAACGCAGTAATAGGAAAAATAACAAAAGAAACACAAGCAATAAAATAACACATTTCGATAAGAACATATAAACAGAAACATAAATACAGCAAAAAGATATCAACAGCAAACGGAAAAAAGCTGAAGGACAGAATAAACGACATAAAAGAGTCAAATACACAACAGGGATGGAATATCTTTAAAGACATAATTATTAACACAGCTACCGAAATATGTGGAGCTTGTAAAACAGATAATCGGAAAAAACAAACAGTATGGTGGACATATAAAATTAAAGAAGAAGTTAAAAATAAAATTAGAGAATGGAAAAAATATTCAACAAAAAATACTTTAGAGCAATATGAAATTCACAAAAACAGAGTAAAATAGTTAAAGATTTAGTAGCAGTGGAAAAAGAAAAGACGTGGTCCGATTTCGGAAATAAAATGGAAACAGGGAAACAGACAGTTCAAGCAATCAAAAACTATTCTACAAAGTTTTAAAATCAATTAGAAAAGAAATACCAGTAAGTGAATTTTATGTCAAAAACAAAAAGTAAGAAATTCTAGAAAACGAAACTGAAGTCATTAATAGATGGAAAAAGATTACTAGGACAACAAGCACAAGAAAGTGAGGAGAGCATGGAAGAACCCGAAAATACAAGAAATATCCACCAGGAGACCGAAATTGAAGAAATTAAAATGGACGAACTGAAGACGGTATTAAAAATATTAAAAAATGGAAAGGCACGAGGACATGATAAGATCACGGCCGAAATGATAAAAAACTTGGGAGAAGTAGGTACCCAAATTACACTTGACATTTTAAATAAAGCTTGGCTTAACGAAAAAATACCGGAAGAATGGGGGACAGTATTAATAACACATATACATAAGAAAGGAGACCAAAAGAACTGCAGTAATTATAGAGGAATAACACTGCTGAACGTTATAGTAAAGATTTATGAACAAATAATAAATAACAGATTAAAACCATTATTAGAAATACAATTTTCGGAGCCACAGAGTGGATTTGGACCTGGGAGAAGCACTCAAGATCATATTTTTACAATCATACAAATACTTTAAAGAAGACAACCACAAAATAAAAGTATATATCTAGATATATCTAGATCTGAAAAAAGCATTCGACACAATCCCAAGAACCAGGCTTGAAAGAAAGAGGCGTAAATAGCAAAACAATAAGAGTTATCCAAGATCTATATAAAACAAACACTAACTATGTAATAAAAAATCAGATGGATTCAACACAGAGACGGGATTAAGACAAGGTGGAGGACTAAGCCCAACCCTATTTAATGTAAAACCAAAGCCATGTTTGTGGGTTATAAAAAATTAGGAAGAGTTGTAATATCTGAAGGAGTCTTTGCTGATGATGTGGTATTAGTGGCAAGAAACGAGGAACAACTACAAGAAAACTTAATTATATGGAAAGAAGCAATGGATGAAGAAGGAATGAGAATAAATATACATAAAACAAAAATATTGATAATAGAAGATCAAAATATTGAAACTAAAATCAAAGTAGATAATATTCAAATAGCCCACCCACCAAAAAGTAAAATCCAAGCCGTTGAGATGAAGTACCTGAGGCGAATAATAGGACTAACTAGGAAAGACAGAATTCAAAATACACGTATAAAAGAGGAATTAGGGGTTGAACCAATCTTGAAATTTATTGAACAACGACAATTAAGTTGGTGGGGACATATACAACGAATGAGTAATAACAGACAAGTAAGAAGAATATACAAAGCAAAAGCACAGATAAAAAGACAAAGAGGAAGACCCAGACAAACATGGAATAAAGAGGTGGGTAACATAATATAACAAAGAGGGAAGACATGGAAAGAAGCAGCTACATTAGCAAAAGACAGAAGAGCATGGAAAAAGTTTATATATGAAAATTAAATGTAAACCCGACACCTAACAGTAAAAGGGTATATGATTATATGATATATGACAATTGGAAAAATAAATCCACAATACCTACTTTGATTATAGTTTAGGTAAGAATAATCTAAATGTCTTACTCTATACTCTATACAATAAGTAAGTAACTTTTGGTTCAAATAATTTCATTAACTTTAAGGAGATAATTTACCTTTGCCTTGCGGATCAACGCAAGTTTTTCGACATTCTTCTTTAGATGAAAATCGATTACCGTTGCCACCACATCCGCCATATTTAAACAGTTTGCATTGATGTTTGTCAGTACTGTAATACCATTTAAATGTAATATTGTTACATGGTCCTCGATCTTGAGGTAGGGAACAACTTTCTGTAATCAAAATGAATTTTGTAACAGATATAATTGGTTGAGACAGTTTTCGTTGCAAAAGTCACTTTTTGGAACACTAGTATTTTTTATATTTTAATTTTCAATATCCTTCTAAAACATCTAGTATGCCTTCGGTATATGTTAATACTGTTGATGACCAACAACGCAATAATAAATGTGTCATTTGTGCATCTTCTCATGCACTATATCGGTGTATGCATTTTTTCGAAAAAAATCCTAATGATAGACTAGCAGTCGTACAACAGCGTAAGTCATGTCGCAATTGCTTACGTCCTAACCATTTGGTGTGACAATGCCCTTCTTCTTCAAGGTGTAAAACATGTGAATTGCCCCATCATAGCATACTTAATTTAAAAAAAACTTAGATACAGCTTCTTCAAGTTTAAGTCGAGATAATCTGAATACTAATGTGCAGTTCTCAGCGATTGAAACTTTACCTCCTCCACCAAATGTATCTCAGTCGACTAATACACTTCATTGTTCTGCTTGCACAAATAGTTTTAGCAACTCTACGGTTATGCTGTCAACGGCCGTAGTAGAAATCAAAGATGCTTGGGGAAACTTTCAAAAGGTTAGAATTTTATTAGATACTGCTAGTATAGCTAACTTCTCATCTGAAAAATGTGTCAATCGTGTAGGTTTACGACGTCACCCCTTTTCTACACCTATTGAGGGTATATACGATATAACTTCCAGTTCAAATAAAGGTATCACCCAATGCCTGATCAAACCTTGTGGTAAACCTGAACCTACCTTCACTTTTGAAGCGATTGTTATGCCAAAGGTCTGCTCCGAATAGCCAAAACTAACTATTAGTACGCAAGGTTGGTAACATATTAAAAATCTACCCCTCGCAGATCATCAATGGCACATTCCTGGTCCTATTGACATTCTAGTTGGAGTAGAAATTGTACCATTTGTATTAGGTTCTTCTCGGATTTTCGGCCAAGAAGGTCAACCCGTTGCTCTTGAAACCGTTTTTGGGTGGATTTTATAGAGTAAAACCACATGTGTTACTCCAAATACATCATTACTTAGTTGCCATGCTTCTTTAGAACCTCAAATCGATTTTACACTAAGAAAATTCTGGGAGATAGAGCAACCTCCAGTCTCTAATATTATATACCCAGATGATTTAAAATGTGAAAATATATACAAACAATCTGTTTACCGAGAACAGTCTGGTAAGTTTGTTGTACTACTTCCTTTTAAACACTCAGATACTCAGTTTGGAGATACAAGAGGTCTGTTCAAACCGAAGTAAATACCGTTCTAGTACCGTACAATCTCAGTAACGCAGCAAATTTGATGTGAACTACATAGACTTATTATATTCACTAATCAGCACGTCAACTGGGTTTGTATCGTAATATTACGGTTTCTGTGTTGGTTGGAACAGGCCTATACACTCAAGCATACCGACGTTTCAATTCACTGGAAAATCGATTATATAGAATATCCGAACTTCAAACTCTTTATTCAGACTTTATAAATGAGTATCATCATTTCCTAAGTTCCGTCTTCAGATTATCAATCCTCTTCAGCCTATTATTCACCTCATCATTGTATTTTAAAGCCAGATAGCATCTCTACCAAGATTCGAGTAGTATTTGATGCTAGTGCCAAAGATACAAAGGGGATAAGCTTAAACGATACATTATATACTGGTCCTAACCTTCATCAAGACTTATCGACTATTTTACATACTTTTCGTACATATCCAGTTGTATTCAGCTGTGATATTAAACAAATATACTGTCAAATTTATATTAAGCCTGAACATAGAAAATATCAAAGGTTTCTCTGGCGCTTTTCAAACAAAGACGCAATTAAGGAGTATACCCTTAATATGATAACTTTCGGAGTCTCTTCAGCTCCATTTTTGGCTCTTAGAACGTTAAAAGAGTTAGCTACTCTTGAACAAAAAAATCATACCTTAGCCTCGGAAGTACTGAAGGAGTCAATTTATGTTGATGATATTGTAAGTGGCGCAGATTTCGTCGAATCAGCCATAAATATTCAATCAGACCTACTTAAGCTTCTTAAAAAGGGAGAATTTGAATTATGAAAATAGGCAAGTAATCATCATGCTCTATTATCAGCTGCTCCTTTAACAGATGCTCAAATACCTCTTACTTTCGATAATGAAGGTCCTATATTCGTAAAACTCCTCGGATTGCAATGGAATCCCAGTTCAGATGTTTTTTCTTATAAATTCACTTATATTTAATTAGAATGTACGAAGCGTAGTATTCTGTCACAAACAGCTAGAATATTCGACCCATTGGGGTACTTAGCACCCCTAGTGTTTATGGCCAAATATATCATTAAATTGCTTTGGTTATCGAAACTGGGCTGGGATGATGAACCCTCTGATGACATTGTTGCACTTTGGGATCATTTAAATATGAATTACTCAACATAACTCAAGTTCAGTTACCAAGAATGCTTATATCCAAGACAGTTATTCGACTAGAAATACATTGTTTCTGGGACGCTAGCACGAAGGGGTATGGTTGTGTAATTTATTTCAGATATATAACCTCTGATAATCAGATTCAAACTCGCTTAATTTCTGCAACATCTCGAGTAGCACCTCTTCGAGTAGTTTCCTTACCCCGCTTAGAACTTTGTGCAGCAAATCTTCTTACAGAGTTATTAAATTTTGTTAGGAATTCATATGCTAAAGGTTTAACTTTTAACTCTGTGTACGCTTGGTCAGATTCGCAAGTTACTCTTGCGTGGCTTTCTTCTTCACCTCATATAAGTATAGATTTCTCTGAAATGGATACTGTATTTGAAATCATAATTAAAGTCGTTCAAAAGGAATGTTTCAACAACATTATTCACAATTGCGAACAAGATACTACCCTACCTAAACATTTCAGAAAATTAGCACCTTTCATAGATAAGCGAGGTATCCTCAGGGTGGGTGGTGGGTTGAGACAATCATCTCTTTCTTTCGACGCTCAGCATCCTATTTTGTTGCCTAAAAACCATCGGTTTACTGATCTCCTCATAGAACAGATTCATCGGGAAAATCTACATGCTGGTTTTAAAACGTTACAAAATTTAATGCTACAACATTTTTGGATAATTTCTTCTCGTAATGCAATTTTTAAATGTATATCTAAATGTATAAAATGTTTTCGGTCTAAACCTCGATCTTACCTACCGTTTATGGCTGATCCTCCCTCGTTTCGGGTTTTCCAAATGAAAGCATTTTCTCAAGTTTCACTTGATTATGCTGAACCGTTTTCAATTACGATGAGAAGATATTGTGGTGCAACCAAGGCTATTCACCTAGAACTTTCGTCGGACTTGTCCACTGATACGTTTCTTGCAAGTTTTCGACGTTTCATAGCCCGTAGAGGCCGAGTGTACGACATTTATTCTGACCAAGGCACTAATTGGAAAGGCGCTTACAATGAATTAACTTTTTTCGCTCAACAAGCTTCTGAGAAGCTTTCAATCAAATGGCATTTTAACCCACCTGGAGCACCCCATTTCAATGGACCTAGTGAAGCAGGTGTAAAATCAGTAAAAACGCACTTGTATCGAGTCATAGGGGATCAACTTATGACTTTCGAAGAGCTTTCTATACTTTTAACTCAAATTGAAGCACTCTTAAATTCACGGCCCTTGACGGCCATTAGCGAAGATCCCAACGATCTTGCACCCTCAACTCCAGGACATTTTCTGATCATGGAGCCCCTTTCATCCTTTCCGGAACCAGATTTATCTCATGTTCCAATTAACCGTTTATTATGATGGCAAATGTAACAAAAAATGCATATCGATTTTTGGAAAAGCTGGAGCCAAGAATATTTGCATACGTTGCAGCAGCGTAGTAAGTGGACTAAATTAGTCCCAAATATAACATTAAATACATTGGTTCTAATAAAAGATGAACAAAGGTCCCCTCTAAATTGGTCTCTTGGACGTGTAGCGAAGTTACATCCCGGAAAAGATGGGATAATTAGAGTAGTAACGTTAAAGACGCAAAATGGTACATTACAACGCCCGGTTGTCAAGATTTGCCCATTGCCAGGGCCGGAACTTAATCATTTACATTTTTTTATATTTTTAATTTAGTAGAATTCTAAATAGTTTTTTTTATTATATACTTAATTTAATTACAGCCGAAAAAACAGGCTTGTTTTTGGTGGGTGGAATGTTCAATACTCGATAATAATTTTTAATTTCTGTTTCCCAAATTCAAAATGTATATGACATATTTGCAAGGACAGGCTGTATAGTCAATTTAGAACTACTGCTACGGCGACGAAGGAGTAAAACAGATGAATACCGACATCGATAGTGTATACGTCAATACAGAAATTTAGTTACGGGCTACGACCTATTAGTTTTAATGATAACACATTTACGGGGTTTTCGCGCTGTTCATCACTCATCTAGACGCAAACAGAAGAAGGGCGCCCTTTATAAGTAAAGACCAGGGTCCCTATACTGTAACTCAAGCGAGAGATCGTGCACGACTATTCATTGGTATGAGTACTCTCTCACTCCTCACTCACAATTCTTAAAACCGTATTCACGATGAATCGGCGACTCCACTACATTTGGCTCAGCGTTGCCAAATGAAACGGCCAGTTTTGACCTACAATTTAGTAGTTTAAATGTACTTTAGGTTATATGAGGATAAGAAACGAAGAAATATTTTTAGATTCTGTTGTTGTCCAGCGTTGTTATTAGTGGGTGATTTGAGTTGTGTGTATATTTCAGTTTTGTGTATTAGTTATTTACTATATTCAAAAAAGACGATAATAATGCTGTGTGAAGCACAAAAAACATTGTTAATAGAATTTCTGAACAATCATCCAGAATTGCGTAATGGAAAATTTACGCCAAATTAAAAACCACAAAAACTAAAGTGTTAACTCTTCTCTAAAAATAAATAACAACTAAAAACTAAGTCTGTACTGTGAACTAAACCACTTGTTCAATTAAAATTAAACCTGTTTACTGTTTTAATTACAACAATCCAACAACATACAACAAAGAAAACTCGTTGATTATGATTAATCTTTGATTTTTGAGGTTTAGTTAAAGAACAAAAATAAAACGGTCCTTGTCATCATTTTATTGGCCTCTTATTTATATTTATTCTGTGACTAAAGATATGCGCAAGTCCGTTCTCTTACTTCCCTGCTTTTACCCAGTAGAGTAGTCGCAAAGGAGTATGTGAGCACTCTCCTACCTTAGAGAATACGGATTTATGATATTTAGGAGAGTGGCATGCGCAGTAACGTTAAATTGTGAGAGAGAACTCGTGCACGAGCTCTCGCTTGAGTTACAGAATAGGGGGCCAGGAGAGTGGTAAGTGCTGCTATTTTTTCTATACATCTGTCTTTCTATATACAATCCATTTGTATACGTTTCCCAGGAACTCTGGTGTTTCATACGAAACACATACTATGAGAAAAATAAATAGTTTTAAAGATTAAAACTAACTTTTCTGCATCTGTGAGATGACCTGAACAATATTTTATCATAAAATTGTCACTTCTATACACTCCGGGGGATGTATCGTGCTAACAAACCGAAATTTCTCCAAAAATAGCCAAACATGTATTATATCTGGATTTATAGAACCCGCTGTACTCGCTCTAGTCAGCTGAAAATCAGTAGGGTACATCTGTGAGACACCTTGAAAAATTGGTCACTTCTATACACTCCGGAGGCTAACAACCCGAAATTTCTCCAAAAAGGACCAACAATGTGGCACCCGTTGGAGTAGTTCGGGTGAGCTAAAAATCAATAAGTCTCATCTATAAGACGCCCTGAACAATATTTAATCATAAAATTGGTCACTTGTATACACTCTAGAGGCTGCAACGTGCTAACAAACTGAAAATTCTTCAAAAATTACAAAAATATGGTACTTCTAGTACCATAGAATTCGTTGTACTGGCTTTGGTGAGCTGAATATCAATAGGGTTCATCTTTGAGAAGCCCTGAATAATATCCAATCATAAAATTGGTCACTTGTATATACTCCGGAGGCTGTATCGTGCTAATAAACTGAAATTTCTCCAAAAATGACAAAATTCTCGTACTTAAAGTTCTATAGCACCTGTTGTACGGGCTCTGGTGCGCTGAAAATCAATAGGGCTCATCTGTAAGATATCTTGAATAATATTCGATCATAAAATTGGTGACTTGTTTCCCTCCGGAGGCTGTATCATGGAAACAAGACATGTAACGAAAAGTGGCCGACGACAAAGACGACGACGACGACATACACACAGGATTTTTTTTTCTTAAAACTGTTTTTTCCTATTGCTCTTGATAAAAACGTAAAAATAACTCAAAAAAAATTCTAAATTTCAACTTTTTTTGAGGTAAACCAATACTTTTCTCGCATATTAGATAAGTTGGGCGGAAAAGTAATAGCTAACAATAGAATATATAAGTGAACCAAACAGTGGATCATAAAATGAATGCATCAAAGTCGATTCATGTCAATTTTATAAACAAAATCCTAAACGATCCTTCACTTATGCCCGATTTCACCAACCAGTTCCTAACATTAGGTAATACCTAAATTGGATTTTGGAATTGCAAAATCCCATTTACGTTTCACCACGTGCTAAGAAACTCTTAAGATTGATGGGAAATACCTAATATTATCACTCTTAGGTATTACTAAGCGCGTGGTGAAATGTAAATTGGATTTAGCAATTCCAAAATCTGATTTAGCTTTTACCTAACTTTAAGAAATGGTTGGTGAAATCGGGCATTAGAGTATTAATGGAACATCTACATTCTTATGAATGACATTCAACTCTAAGTGCAAGTGGAAAAAAACTCCTTTAATGCAACGTTATAAATAAAATCCCTTTATATATTCGAAAAACGAAGAAAGAATTAATATAAGATGAGAATAAATAGGAGAAAAAGCAATTAAGATGGCTGCTGTTTATTTTTTATAAATAAATTTTGTATTCTGACTTACCTGCTTTAGGAATCGGATCACATCCATCAGCATTTGGTCTCAAAGAAAAAGTAATGCCGTCATTACAGCACCCGTAGATAGATTCACGACATGTTAACTTACGTGTTGTTGTAGGCTCTGTTGTTGTCGTTGTTGTAGGCTCTGTTATTGTAGGTTGTGGAGTTGTAGTAGTAGTCATTCTTATAGGAGTTTCAGTAACACCATTGATTGCTTCTAATAGAGCGTCATCAGGTATGGTTGGTATTGGAGTAGTTGTAGGATCCTCGCGTTCAGTTGTACTAAGAACACCTACAACCAAAAACTGACAAATTATTCATGTTCCTCAAGAAATTATTAGTTAACTTGAACGTACTAGAAAGATCTTGGCACATCGGCAAATCGTTAGGCTCACTAGGAAATACCCCAAGAGAACCGTCTTCAATATCAGGAGAACCACCTTCAGTGTTTGGTTTAAGCACTACCAACGAAGTAAACTCTGTCACCAATGAATAATTCATAGCTATCTCAGTAGCAAATTTGAAAAGCGAATGATTATTTGTTTTCTTGTACTCTTCTGCAAGTTGTTTTACAGTTAAATATGCCCAAACTTTTTCTAACCTCGCTACAGGGACGCCAATTTTAGCCTCGAATTCTGTCTGACCTTGCTTCGCTATTGCTGATACTGATATAGGTTTTGTTTCATTGCGTAAAATACCTAAAACGGTTATACTACAGAAAATAGGTTTATGAAAAAAATTAGGAATAAAATAATTAGTCTAGAGTAGAGATCTAGATGTTACCTTTTCCTGCTACAATTATCTCTGATCCATTGAAAAAGAAGGAGAAATACGTTTTGGTTACGGCTGCTGAATCGGGTATGTTCTTAAATGATAAATCAGTCAATGTTAGTTGAGAAATCGTTTTATAAAAATCTTGTAGCCGAGAAGAAGAATCAGCTCCAACTGGAATCTTCCTAGCAGTTGCCCGATTATCACTGCTTAACTTATCCAAAAAATTCCAATCTGCGTCAGAACCAAAACTCAATGAAATAATAGGAACATTATAATTTGCTTTATTAATTTCCGTTATCTGTAAAAAATGTATTTAATAATTATTTTTGTCCACGACCACTTAATAATAAAACAATACTTTACCTCCTAACTAGAAGTATTTTGTAGGTACCGATATATCACTAGAGTGATATATGATAATTCACGTTTTTAGGCTTATTTCAGAATGAAATAGGGCTATTGTAGAGAGTAGCATGATGCGACTTCGGAAAAATTTCAATGCAGTTTTTCGTTTTGGTGTTCCTATTCCCGTTCCAAAGGTTATATATATATATATATATATATATATATACATATATATATATATATATGTATATATATATATGTATATATATATATATATATATATATATATATATATATATATATATATATATATATATATATATATATATATATATATATACATATA
The DNA here is from genome assembly GCA_963921935.1 of Galeruca laticollis. NCBI lineage: Eukaryota > Metazoa > Arthropoda > Insecta > Coleoptera > Chrysomelidae > Galeruca > Galeruca laticollis. Next base: position 126,901,328 of record OY998178.1, read on the forward strand.
TATATATATGTATATATATATGTATATATATATACATATATATATATATATATATATATATACATATATATATATATATATATATATATATATATATATATATGTATGTATGTGTTATAACGGAATTTGTAAGAACGATAGAGGGCGTATTTTTTGACGGATCCAAACCAAACTTGCTACAAAAATCGGTTAGGCCAAAATATTGGACGAGTTCGTTAATGAGCCAAATCGGCCCAGTAAAAACAAAATGGCGGGCTGTCAAAATGAAAAAAAATCGTATTTCCTTTGTTTTTCATTTGACGCAAAAAACTTACTGAGCTTTTTCATACACCTTAACACGTTCTACAACTTTTGTATTTAACATTTTTCTCTAAATCGTACATTAAAACATTTATTTAAGAAAATTCACAAATTTACCAGACATTTTTTTGTTTTTGATTTGTTGCCAAAATGTTACATTGGTTTTTTGTACATATCAAAACATTCTATTGCTTTTGTATCTAATTTTTTATTTTGGGTCTTGTGCAAAAATGTTACTGAAATAAGCCTGTCCAATTGGTCCTGTGCCATTGGGATTTTTGTATTTACATAGCATATGTTGCTATGACAACACAACACTCACAACATTCCCGATAGGTGACTAGAGATGGAAACGATATTTTCAATAAGTAAACCTTTAAGTCTGCGTATTTTGTTCAGGGAATTTATTTCTGGAATATATCGTATCGACAAAATATTGATATTTTTAGTATTGACACTTTTCATAACGATATTTTCTATTCATAACTGTACGGTGTATTGATACCTTGCTTAGTATCGCCCATACATATATGTCACACGAACTATTTGACGTAGGAGAGGAAGGGGTAATACCAGTCAGGTGGGTAATTCCAGTCACTTAAAATAATCGGTTAAAAATGGCGCTCGTAAGTAAAGACCGTGCTACCTTCTAGTATCCAACGTCTTTAACTAGATGCATTGAGAGCAGCTGCGAATTCTGCAGTGTAATTCGATTATCAGCAACGTCAATTTGATGTGTATTCTGCTTATAATATTCCAAAGAATTTAAAGCGATATAAGAACAAAATTGTATTATTAATTTGTAAATTATTGTATTGTGCTTCTTCGGGAGTATTTAGCCTTATATAACCTGCATTAGTGAAGCAGGCGAGGAAATAGCGGTCATACCTCACACGTATTTATATGTTTAGGTGACCGGAATTACCCCAAATGTATGTATATGTTAAGATTATCGGTATTAGCCCTGACGTATGTATATATTAAGATGACTGGTATTATTATTATTGTTATTATATGTTAAGACTTGTATACAATAATAATAGTATATTGATTATATTAATGATTATAATAATACCTAATATAATGTATACCTAACTATTGAAGATATATTTATTTCAGATGCCTAGAAAATATAACAAAATTGGAAAAAAAGGTCCAGTGGAGTGCCGGATAGCTTGAAAATGTTATACAATTTATTGAAGACGGGCACTCATTACAGGTGGCCAGCAAAAATACGAAATACCATTTAGCACTGCAGGAAAGGAAATAAAAAAAAAACGGTTTTAAAGATTAAAACTAACTTTTCCGCATCTGTGAGATGCCCTGATTAATATTCTATCATAAAAGTGTCACTTGTATACACTTCGGGGGATATATCGTGTTGACAAACGGAAATTTCTCCAAAAGTAACCAAAAATGCAGTATATCTGGATTTATAGGACACGCTGTGCTCGCTATAGTCAGCTAAAAATCAATAGGTTACACCTGTGAGACACCTTGAAAAATATCCAATTATAAAATTGGCCACTTGTATACACTCCTGAGGCTGTATTGTACTAAACCCGAAATTTATCCAAAAAAAGACAAAAATGTGGCACTTCAGGTACCATAGCACCCGTTATACTAGCTCTGGTGAGCTAAAAATCAATAAGGTTCTTCTATAAGAGGCGCTGAACAATCATAAAATGAGTTACTTGTATACACGCTGGAAACTGAAAATTCTTCAAAAATGACAAAAATTTGGTACCTCAAGTACCGTAGCACTCGTTGCACCGGCTTTAGTGAGCTGAATCTCAATTGGGTTCATCTGAATAATATCCAATCATAAAATTGGTCACTTATATATACTCCGGAGGCTGTATCGTGCTAACAAACTGAAATTTCTCCAAAAATGTCGTACTTAAAGTACTATATCACCTGTTGTACTGGCTGTGGTGAACTGAAAATCAATAGGATTCCTCTGTGAGATGTTCTGAATAATATTCAATCATGAAATTGGTGACTTTTTGCACTCCGGAGGCTGTATCGTCCTAACAAACTGAAATTTCTCAAAAAATTAGGTACTTCGAGTACCATAGCATCCGTTGTACTTGCTATTGTGAGCTGAAAATCAATAGGGTTCATCTGTGAGATAAACAAAATCATAAAATTGGTGATTTGTTGCATTCTGGAGGCTGTATCGTGCTAACAAGACATGTAACAAAAAGTGGCCGTCGACAACGACGACATACACACAGGATTTTTTTTCTAATAACCATTTTTTCTTGTTGTTCTTGATGAAAAACGTAAAAATGACTGAAAATTTGTTTTCAAAATTTCAACTTTTTTGTGGGTAAACCAATACTTTTCTTGCATATTAGATAGGTTGAGCGGAAAAGTATTAAAAAATCTGCACCACAGACACTACCTTATCCGTGGGAGAAGTCGTCCTAGCAGATGACATAAAATATATGACAGATTTATTTTATGACGTAACTCCTAAGGAAGTTAGGTGAATTGCTTATGAATATGCAACGACTAATGATATAAAGCATCGTTATCAACACACTTCAAAATGGCAGGAAAAGACTTGTTTTGTGCTTTTTACTTTTCCACCCAACCTATCTAAAATGCGAGAAAAGTATTGGTTTACCCCAAAAAAAGTTGGAATATGGAATTTTTTTTTGAGTTATTTTTACGTTTTCCACCAAGAACAACACGAAAAAACGGTTTTTAGAAAAAAAATCTTATGTATGTCGTCGTTGTCATTGTCGTCGGCCACTTTTCGTAACATGGTGTTGTTAGCACGATACAGCTTCCGGAGAGCAACAAGTCAGCAATTTTATGATTGAATATTGTTCAGGACATATCACAGATGAACCCTATTGATTTTCAGCTCACCAGAGCCAGTACAACGGGTGCTATGGTACTTGAAGCACTACATTTTTGTCATTTTTGGAGAAATATCAGTTTGTTAGCACGATACAGCCTCAGGACTGTATACAACTGACCAATTTTACGATAAATTATTGGTCACAGCGTCTCACAGATGAACCCTATTGATTTTCAGCTGACTAGGGCCAGTACAACGGGTGCTATGGTACTTGAAGTACCAAATTTTTGTCATTTTTGAAGAATTTTCAGTTTGTTAGCACAATAGAGTCTCTGGAGTGTTTACAAGTGACCATTTCTATGATTGGATATTGTTGAGGGTGTTATATAGATACAGATGAACCTTATTGATTGAACTGGAGATAGTACAACGGGTGCCATGGTACTGAACGGGTCACATTTTTGGTAATTTTTTGAGAAATTTCGAGTTGTTAGCACGATACAGCCTACGGAGTGTATACAAGTGACCAATATTATAATTGGATATTCTTAAGTGTGTGTCACAGATAAACCCTATTGTACAACGGGACCTATTATTCCAGATATGCTACATTTTTGGTTATTTTTTGAGAAATTTCGGTTTGTTAACACGATACAGCCTCCCAAGTGTATACAAGTGACAATTTTATGATAGGATAATGTTCAGGGTGTCTCACAAATGCGGAAAAGTTAGTTTTGATCTTTAAAACTGTTTATTTAAGAAGAAATCCCACCCTCCTCGTTGACTACTGTAGTTCTTGAAACTGCAACTTCCCTAGATTCCACCTTGTGACAGTGGGAGCAGTCTGTTGGGCACGGCCGTCTGGACAGGGAGTCGGCATTTCGGTGACTCACACCAGCTCGATGTTCGATGTTGAAATCGTACTCTGATGTCGAGGTTGCGGCCATTGCTGAATGGAAGCAATTTTCTCTGGATCCAGCGCCACTCCATCATTGCTCACTATATGACCTAGATAGTTGACTCCGTTTTGGAACAGCTGACATTTCTTCGGGTTTAACATGAGCTGGGCAGCTTGGAGTCGTTTGAATATGTCTTCTAAATTCTTCAGGTGTTCGTCAAATGTCTTCGCCAGTACTACGATGTTGTCCAAATAGACCAGGCATGTCTTCCAAGACAACCCACCCAAGACATTTTCCATGAGTCTTTCAACTGTCGCAGGCGCATTACAGAGCTCGAATGGCATGACGTTGAATTGCTATAATCCAGATCCGGTGGTAAAAGCAGTCTTCTCTTTGTCTTCTGGGTCCATTTCCACTTGCCAATAACCAGACTTCAGGTCCAAGGTGGAAAACAGTTTGCTGCCGGCCAAAGTATGTAGAGTATCGTCAATTCGCGGCAGAGGATAGCTGTCTTTATTCGTCACGTTGTTTAGCTGGCGATAATCCACGCAGAATCTCGTAGTTCCATCTTTTTTCTTGACGAGCACTACTGGAAACACCCATGGACTAGTAGATGGTTCTATTACTTTTTCTTCAGCCATCTCTCGAATTATTCTTTCAGCTTCCTCTCTCTTTGCTCGTGGAAGTCTTCGAGCTGATTGCCTAATTGGCTTGGCATTACCAGAATCAATTTTGTGTTTGACGGCTGATGTTTTACCAGTCTTTCCTGCTTTTGGTACGAATAAATCCCGATACTGCAAGAGAAAGTCTCTCATTCTCTTTTTTTCAGTTCCATCCAAAGATTGACCAGCTACTGATAACATTTGTTCGAATCTGGAATTAGAATTGTCAGTGGTCGTTGTTTCACGAACTATAGACGTCACTGGTACGCAGGTTCCAATCTTGGTTTCCTTATTGATGGTAATTGGGTAATCGTTCACGTTTATCACACGTACCGGTATCTCTTTCGCTGACGTAACCAATCCTTTTCCTATTAGTACTTCTTTGCCAGCTTCTTCGTCGTGGTTCCTTGGCCCCATCATAACCGGTGTACCTTCCTCCACGATACCCTGTAGCCGTGCTACTATCATGGTTTCGCTTCGTGCAGGTAGAACGGTATCTTCCTGTACAGCTGCCACACCACCCTGCCTTCATATGCATGAAGAAATACCTCCTCGGAATCCACTTTAATGGTTCTGTTTCTAAAGTCTAATTGGAAACCATGTACATTCATTACGTCCATTCCCAGAATCACGTCTTCTTCAATGTCAGCTACGATTACCGTATGCGTGAACTTTTCTGCGCCAATTCGATTTGCGTCTCACCATGAACGTTGGCACTCTCATCTAAGGCGGTCCGCAGTCGCAGTCTCGTTGGTAAAAGCTTCTTCTTGGAGTTTATTATTTCTGGTCGTATAATGGTTCTAGTTGCTCCAGTGTCTACTAGCAGAGTATATCTCTTGTCATTCACTTCGCCATCTACATATACACTGTTGTTGCGACATCTGAGCGAAGCTATTAGTATGAGAGGGTCTTTGGAACGATCATGGGTCGGTGCTGCCCCCTCGTAGCCGACCCCTTCTAGTTTTCCTGTGCCTGGGGTTCTTGATTTGCAGGAGTCCTGGGGCGCTTACACGAACTACGTACATGCCCTAGCTCGCCACAATTCCAGCATCTGATCTTTCTCGGCTTCTTGTCTATCATACTTTCTATTAAACTGACGAACTGGTCAAATCTGTCTTCGTCACCTTCTTCTTGAATGGTCCTTATTTTGTAATACCCCGAAGCCTTTAATGCTGCTCCATATTCAAGAGCAGCTGTCAATACGTCGACTAATGTTTTCGGATGGGCTAAACGAAGCGTCCTCTGCATATCGGGGTCATGTAAGCAATCAATAAAGGCCTGGATGCCCAGACATTCCATCATGTTCTCTGGTGCTGACGGATAAGCAAATCGACCTAGTCGAACAATGTCCACTTTATACTCTTGAAGGGATTCATCACGTTTCTGCCTTCGATTCTTCAGCTGGGATTGGTACAAGTACTCTCGATGTTCGTGGCCATATCGCATGTCCAACCTTTTCTTCCGCTGCTCGAAGTCATCCGTTTCTTCAAATGGTATCGTCTTTAGACATCTCTCCGAAGCACGATAGTTAAGTTCACTGCCTTCTCTCTATTGGACCAATTATTCACTCTAGCGGCGCTTCAAATTGTTTATCATAATTGGTCTACGATATTTTTCCATCGAACGTTGGGGCCTTGACTCGGGCAAAACTACCAATGTCTTCTAACTTAGGGTGTGTTTCTGGCTTGCAGATCTCGATCTTCTTTTGTTCTGCTGGCGTGTCTTGTGTTCTTATATCGGAAATTCTTGTCTCTAACTCCTCAATTTTCTCGTCCATCTGATTTTCCATCGTTGTCATCTATTCTCGATTTTAGATTTTAGGGACGAAATTTCATTTTCAACGTCAGAGGCAATGTCGTTTTTTCATTAATAAAATATCGGCAGATATATCGTTCTTCAAAGTAGAAATCTTGTCGTGAATATTAGCAGAAATGTCTTTCTTCGTAGCAGAAATATCGTTTTTCACATTCGTTGAAGTTTTCTCTTCCATGGCAGAAATATCGTTCTTCATAGCAGAAATCTTCTCGTCCATGTTAGCAGAAATATTAGCAAAAATGTTGTTCTTTATAGCAGAAATCTTCTCATCCATGTTCTCTTCCATGGCAGAAATCTTCTCGTCCATGTTAGCAGAAATTGACGAGATTAAGGTGGAAGCCTCGTCATTAAATAAAACTGTTTCTGGATCAAAGCCGTCATTTTCCAGTGGCACTTTAAGTCTTTCTACTAATTCACTTCTCTTACCGGACGTTTCCAACTCACGATCTTCCAATACTGCTCTTAATTCCGCCACTTTCAGTTCCCTTAATTTCTTGGCCATTTTTACGTAGATATTAATTTATATTATCCCACTTTTGACACCAACGTAGTGTTTTTCTTATTTATTAAAAGTTTTTATTACGGGTGAGATAAATTTTAAACACACGGTATTGCTACTTACGAAATTTATTCAAACACTAAACTACTCACTAACACTTAATTTATATGCACACAAACTTAATTATTAATTTATATCAACACTTCACTGTTCGCTATTTGGGTGTATTCTTGTTTATTTGTCGCGATCACTTTAACAACTAAGCTAACTCTTTCTGGTCGGTCCCTTATATATTAGTGCCTTTTTCACTAGATAATTCTAGATTGCGGCTTACTCAAAAACAATTGGCTTCCTGGCATTTTATAGATAAGACTGGTCACAAAAACAATGTTTAGATAAGATAGTCACAATCGTAAACAATTCTAAGAATATCTGCGCGTCCGCCATAATTTTAACTTTCATACCTGGCTTGACAGAGTCGGATTTAGGGACTATACCAGTGTGCTGTTTCGTAACAATACTATTTTGTATTTTCAGGATACAATTACATAAAAACTTGTCGTATTAACAAAATTATAGATAGAAAATTACTTCAAAAACGCTTTCCAGCTTTTCAAGAATAACTACCACCTCTTTTGTGAAGACCTGTGTAAGTATAGGCAAAACATTTCCCCAAAAAGGGGGGTTGATTGTCTTTTTCAAATAATTTGTTATATCGATTTATTTGAGGAAGCAATCATATGATAAAAAGGGTTGTCGTGATTATCCATGGCAAAAACTTACTAACCATGTCTTTCCGATAAGTATTACTTAACCTATTAACATAAAACTAATAAAAAAGCAATACAAATTGAACTTACTTTCTGTATAATAACTTGTACGTTAGTAATTCCTTCGGCTGGAATTCCATCTGTTAAAAATACTAAAACTGATTTGTATTTTTTCGGATATTGCTGCTCTACTTTGGATACCGCCAATAATCCAATTTCTAAAGCTCCAATGCTATTTGTCAACTCACTTGCTTCCATTTTGTCAATAATTGAATTCAACCTCTCAACATTAGCTCTGGTTGCTGGAAAAGCAGCCGGAGTAATTGTCTAAAAACATTACATTATTAGTAAATATTTAGAGATGGAATTCAAATTGTTGGCTATTTAGGATCGGGCAAAAAATTTCAACTGTTTTATACTGAAATTCATATTTAAGTTTGCAGATTTATTTAACAAATATTCAGTATATTCAGCGTGATTTTTCCGGATTCAAAAAGCGTTATTAGTTAAGTAAACAAGTAATATTGGCGGCGAAAAAAATAATTTCGATCTCAGAGGTTCCTTTTTGTGCGACCTTTGGAGATTATGAGAAAGTGTTTGATTCTGTATCATCATGCATTGAGTAATTCTGATATTGATTTATTGATACAGGATATATCCATCTCATTAGAAATATTATTTGTGAGATGCAACAGCTAAATTAAAATTCCACACAACAAGTAATGCATTTAAAATCAAAGAAAGTTTTAGTCAAGGCGATATAATTTCACCGAAATTGTACAACGTAGTTCTTCAAGGAATAGTCAAGAAACTAAATTGAGAAGAGAAGAGCAAGTTATGTGAAGCCAATTTGCATATATAATAATATCATATCGTATATCATATTGTCAGCATTTAATTATAAACTAACTTTGTATCGATCTCACATTTATAATTCATTCTAAATGAGTGAATGAGTGAAGTGGTTTCTTTTCGATAATAATTCATTCTGTTTGTAACTCTGAAACAATCAAGTTGTATTTTCTAATTAAAATAAAACTTTTTAAAAAGATATTTCGAGAACAAAATATCTTAACTGGCGCAGTCAGTAGGATATAGTCGTAGTTCGGGATTTTCGGGAAGTCACGGCATCGAGACCGGTTCTGTGAAAAGACTAAACGTGAGTTTCAGCTTTTAGACGACAACCTACACCATCCAGGGGCAAACAGGATCACGTAGGGAGAACTCCAAGAAGTACCTGTAAGTACCGAGTTTTCCTATTACACCTTCCTAATTTTAAGATAGGTAAAATATTTCCCGGATGGAAATATACTTTACTTTTAATTATAGTACATTAGTTAATAGAAAATATATACATATATATTTGTGAATTTATTAATGAACGATAGTGATGCAAATATTGAAGAATTGATTTCAAGTTTCAATAATTCATTAAATTTAGAAGAGAACGTTAATTGTAATAATATTAGTCCAAACAATATGGCTAATAATAATGAACAAATTAACATTCAAATGTTGAAACTAACAGTAGATTTGATTTTACCTTATGACGGCAATAACTCAACTCTCGTACAATTTATAGAGAATTGCCAATTTCTTATAGATACATATATTAATGTAGGTAATGTAGTTATTAATAATTATATTTTACGAGCAATTCGTTCTTAATTAGTAGGAAGAGCTAATCTTTTAGTTGGTTGTAGAACTGAACTAGATAATTGGAATTTATTGAAAGACGCATTAGAACAATGTTTTGGCGATAAGAGATCTCTAGAATGTTTGGAGCAGGACCTCTTAATGGCCCATCCTTTTAAAAACGAATCAACATTAGATTTTGCTAGAAGACTACAAGTGTTAAAAAGCCATCTGGTTCAAAGAATTAATAGTTTTTCACTAACAGAAATGCCTGTTAATACTGAAGAAATATATCGTAGACAATACGACCAAATGGCTTTGAAAACGCTTATTAGAAATTTAATCGGTTTGCTACAACATACAATTACAATTAAGAATCCAGCTTCAATCGAAACCACTATTACATTTATTATAGAAGAAGACAGTTTCTATAACTCTACAAGTAATTTTAATTTTAAATTTAAAAATAATTCGAAAACTAACATAAATTCAGAATTGACAAGTACCAAATAATCATAACCATCATTCGAGTTATACTGTCAATCCAAATCAATTGCCCGGACAACAATTCCAACAAACACCTCATACTAATTTTAACTACCGAAATCAAAATCCAATACAAAACTCAAATAATCGGACCAAATTAATAATTACAAAAACCATAACCAATTTCCTAGTCAACCAATTCCAATTCAACTTCGACAAATGACTAGAAATTATCCAACCATTAGACAAGTATTTGGACAACCAAAAAATGTTTTTGCATCTACTGGTAAAGCTCCAGAAAATAGACCAGAACCAATGTCAATAAACTCGAGAAACACTTTTAAGCCTAATCAACCAAATAACTATTTTAGATCCACTAATCCTAGAAATTTTATTTCGCAAGAATTGCACCAAATTCAAACCGAAACAGACCCACTTAATTCGAACATTAATTACCCAGACTTTGAGTTAAATCCTTACGACGACGAAAACCAAACTCATAACATTGATCCCGATTACATAGATCCCGTTATGTATAATGACGACTCTGTAAATAATAATAATCCAAATTTTCGGATAATGAGCCAGGAAGCTAATTTAACGTAAACGAAATATTTTCTGATTGCAATAGCACTGAATTACCGTATATAAAAATCAATAATCCTCCAATTAAACTCCTAGTAGATACTGGTAGTATGCAATCTATATTAGATCCAATGATCGCAGAAAAATTCTTCCCTAATACTATTTTTCAAGAAACAACGAGAACTACAACAGCAGTAGGTCATAAAGATGCAAAATTCAAAGCAGAAATTCCAGCTTTCTCTGAATTTAAATCACGCTGTACAATACCATTTATTTTTTTTAAATTTCACAATTACTTTGACGGCCTCATTGGCTTGAACGTAATTAGAAAACTTAAATTATGTGTTGATTTTGAAAATAATATCCTAAAAAATAATAATAGTCAAATTCCGTAGTACCCAGTCAAGAAATAGATAAGGTTTATTTCCCGGAAACTTTTACTATTGCAGAAAACGGTTCTGCTAAAACTGTAATAATGAACCGCAGTAATAAACGTGTTGAAATTGTAATAAAAGACCGACTGAAAGTAATACCTTTTACTAATACATTGAAACAAAATTTTAACTTTTATTATACAGAACATATTTTAGTTTTTAGAACATAGCTATTCACAAAATTCTGATGAAAATATTCAAAACTTTATTAGAACTGAACATTTGAACGCAGAAGAAAAACAAGCTATCCTTGAATTATGCAATGACATGTTTCACAAAGACAAACTAACTTTTACGAACGAAGTAAAACACGGAATAAAAACATTTGCCATCTACACCAAATCTTACCGCTATCCTTTTATACACAAAGACGAGGTTCAACGACAAATAATGAAAATGTTTTTGGGTCATATCATCACACCCGAAGGCGTTAAACCCAACCCAAAGAAAATAGAAGCTATGAAGCGATTTCCTCTACCAAAAACTTCTAAAGAAATAAAATCATTTCTCGGTCTATTAGGCTATTATAGGAAATTTATTAAGAACTTTGCGAAAATAAAACCTTTTACTAAATGCCTGAAAAAAGGAGAGAAAATTATACATTCTCCCGAATTTATTGAAACGTTCGAACTTTGTAAAAATTTATTAACAAATGATCCTATCCTACAATTTACTGACTTCAAAAAACCATTTAATGTTACCACCGATGCTTCCAATTTTGCTTTAGGCGCCGTGCTAAGCCAAGGACCAATCAGTAACGATCTACCAATTGCCTACGCGTCGGGTACACTCAAGTCCGCCGAAATTAATTATAGTACGATAGAGAAAGAACTTTTAGTGATAACTTGGGTCGTAAAACATTTTCGACTATACATTTATGGACGCAAAATCAAATTAATTACTGATCACAAACCCCTCAGATGGCTTTTCAAACAAAAAGATCCCAACTCGAAACTCATAAGATGGCGACTTCTACTAGAAGAATATGATTTCGACATCCACTACAAGTCCGGAACACAAAACTCCAATGCTGATGCCTTGAGCCGAAATCTATCCCTTGAAGATGCACTTAGGGCGAAAGAAGGTAACAACTAATAATGTTGGAATATTAGCCATTATACAAATCTTAAGTTAAAGAACTATTCGAAACTAAAAATAACAAAATCAAGCGTGGTTATCAGAGATATCGAGATAGGCTATGTAGTTTTGTTTCTTATTCAAGTATGCATCGACAGATCGCGCGCTTCAATTGAGATGTCGTTCTTTTTGGTGCTTACGCAGATCACCTTAACTGAAGTGATCTGAGATCTAAGTCAAAAAGAACGCACCTATTGTGATAAAAATTTAATTATACTTATTACGATTTTTTATACTATAAACCCGAATTTACTTAAGACCACGCTGTGAGTATATTGTTAAATACCTACAAAATGAATACATAATTATACTAATAGCTATTGCTCTCACCACTTCTTATTACGAAAATTTGAGGTAAATATCGAGGGCTAAAACGCAGGACCTCGTAACTAAGATTTTTAACAAAATTGGTATTTAGATATGGCTGCGTTTATTTTTGTGAGCGCCATCTATTTCCGAAAGGAAAATTTTCACCGAAATGATTTACTAGTCCAAATGAAAGAAGACAGTAACTCGTAACCCATAGATAAAGGATAGGTTAGGTTAGGTCGTAACCTATTGCGGTTGACTTCCTAAAGCATTACCTCGTAACTACAAGAGTGTTCAGTTTGACGCCATTTAAAATAGTCAAGTAAGTGGTTCTGAAAATAAAATGTAAATAATTAGGAAATAACTAATGTGCAGGGTTAAATTTTGTTATTAACTTTTTAGTTAAACAATAATCTTAACACTCACATATTGAATTGCCTGAATTTTTAATGATTTTAAGTGAAATCAAACGTTAATTCTCGATACGATATTCTGCTCGACATTGCTCTAGAGAAGATACGAGGTACTACTGCCTAAAAATGTCCAGTCGAACGAAGAAAATGTTGGAATTGACCAAAATAATATTGCCCTGTAGCGATAATATTAATTGAAGAAAATGATTATTCTTTTCAAGAAAATAATCAAATTGACCTATCAGGCAATATTCTTCTAAATGAAGCCTTATTTCCAGAATATATTTCTATTATGATCAAAGAAGCCGAGCTTGTCTTTGATATGAACGATGAACATAATAAACGTAATGTGTTGTCAGAAATAACAAACGTAAGGTTAAATAAAATTGAAACACGGCAATATGAGGACGGCATTATTGTTACGAATATTATTAACATTGAATCTGAAGAGGAAAATGCAGTGAAAAAAGTTGTTTTAGAAGAGAGTTAACATCTGAAGCTCATAGTCGAGAACAAACTGACGTCCATGACGAAGACTACATTCCCGATAGTGGAACAGAAAGCGAAGGAAGCATGGAAGTGGATAAAATACAGCAACAGGAAACTATCAGTGTAATGGAAAATGAAACAGAGAATAAAGAGGATACAGTGAAGAGAGTTGATAAGAAGCAAAATAAAAGAATGATTAATAAACAATTGAGAATGTTTGGAAAACAGAGTACTCAGGGCTTAGAAAGCCACGGGATCAAAGCAATACGTTCCACGATACTGCAAGAACCGAGAGAAAATTAGGTGCAAGGTGCAGCTGCAAACAAAAACGCAAAGATCCGACAAGTAAATACTTCAAGGTGACGTAAGGAATGTGCGAAGATTTTTTTAAAAATTTTTGTTCTAACATGACGTGGGATCACCGAAAAGTGTACGTTAGTAATACTGTTAAAGTAACTTAAAAGGTCAGACCAAAAGCAGCAGTAAATTCCCGACGAAATATAACTCTAAAATATTTTTTAATTTGTGGAAAAAATGCAGAAGTACCCGTGTGTAAAAGCATATACTCACACACTCTCTCTTTAGGAGAATGGACCTTAAGATCATGGGCAGTGAGAAGCGAAAATAGGATGAATAAAAGTACTCAAATAGAACTGATTCGAAAAAATGTCAAAATCTGGTACGAAAAATAGTTACTTTCAGATTTGTACACTGGTAACGCGATCTCTATATGTACACAAACTATTTGATATTTTTTTCAAAAGAAGTTCTGTTGACTCTTTATCTCTGCTTTGTATTGAGATGATAAGAAGATATCGCCAAATCACTAGGATCTGGGTCAGCTAGTCGGCAAGATTTGCAGCAAGTTTAAACTTTCCATTTTCAATTTCGCTATTTCTTCATTAATAAAATGATTATTCTAAAAGCATGAAATGTTTTCTCCTATTTTTATTTCTGTACAGCTTACCGCGTCAAAAAAAACGGAACCGCCACGAATTATTAACCTTATTATTGCTTCATAATTTCTCCCAAAATAATTTGAATATTATCTAATACCTTGAATTTTTCGGCTAAGGACCCATAGGGCAGATTTTCAGGATTATAATTTCGAAAAATATTTATCTTGCCTTGATACAGATCCCATACATACACAGAAGTATCGAATTCTATTATGGTGATTAGATCGTCCTCACTGATTTGTGGAAGGATATTTGACATTGCGTCTTTAAGTTGAGTGAGCTTTTCTCCATTCATACTTCCACTTGTATCTAGTAGAAAAACCAAATACTTTGGAATAGGATCTTGTTTAACGGGAGCAAAAAAATTCACGAAGTAACCATCTTGATACATAGTCTGGAAAATATATATAATTTAGGAAATGTTCATATACTAATAATATTACCAATTTTAAAAACAAACTCAAAATTATTGAATGATGAAACAGATGTACTTCAAGCGTTGTTAGACTTCACTAACGTTGTTTGAAAAAACCTAAATTTCACCAAGAAGCTGCAATTTATGTAATCGAAATCATATGATTTACGTTTGTGAAATATTTCTGAATTATCCAGTGTCCCAGTGCATGGATCAAGTTACGAGTAAAGTGTTTATGCTGCAATTTATTTTTATTTTAAAATGTATTTATTTACAATCGTTAGTCAACATTATATACATGGGTGTTTAGAATATATACAAAGAATACATAAGCCGGTAGTCTGGCCATTCCTGGCACCCTTGTGTGGGTATGATGCTCAACATGGTTCCATGCCGAATGCATTATCCAATTATTGTCATTAGTAGTAGTAACCCCTAGTATAAAAATATGTCTCCCTAGCATTTTCGACTGGAACCTCGATGAAAACATGGTTTGAAAATCGTGTAGGTGTTAGTTTATGAGAGGCAGCAACATGACAGATGGTGTTTGTAACATAGTAAGTTTTGACTATAATATTTTATGAGTGAAATAGGGGTTACCCCCTAATTCGATGGTATTGGTTTTAGGAATTTAACAACTAGTTATGTGAATATATTAGCATACAGAAGCCTACACCCACTATCATGGATGTCTCCTACGCGATTAGCGCCTCTGAGTGTATTTCGAAGGTTTGATGGCAGACTGTTGTTGTAAAAGCTATTGTTTATTTTTATTATGAATTCTTTTATAGTGGGGGTGTCGGCTTGTTTATGTAACCATGAAGTTTTTGGGAATTTGGAATAAACAGTTTTGTATTCGATTGCCATGCAAAAAACCAAAAACAGCTGCAACGGTAACCGGGCAAGCCACTGCTCACGCAGCAGCTGTCAAAACAGAGAAGGCTTTTAGGGTGGGAATAATACCTAAGGATTATCCTGGGGTCAACCTGAAAGCAGAACAGCTCTCCACCCTGGAAGACACTCTTGTGGAAGAGCTGTGCCAGAGCAAAGAGAATTAAATCCACTTCTCAGGTATCCATTTCCGTTGTGGAATGATAATGGTGGACTGTGGGTCCCAAGAATCGGCAGACTGGCTCATGAGGTCAGCACCGAAATTAAACTCTTGGGAAGGACTGGAATTGGTGGCTCGAAGTGGAGACGATATCCTAAAGCCGATAACCATAACGGTGTTCTTCCCAAGAAGCCACAACATGAAATTGGAGAAGATCCTCCAACTTGTCGAGGTTCAGAACTTCAACCTCACTACTGGGGCTTGAAAGATCCTGTACTCTAAAAAAGTGGGACAGGGAACTATCCTCACGAGTGAGGTCTATCACCAATCTGGGGAGCCTCTGAAGGCAGAAGGTTACGCGCCAAACTTCCGTTTTGGGCGTATCCTTGTCTCGGGGCTGGGAAAGAAAAAGAACCCCGCGGAGGATGCAAAGGACATGGAGATACCCTCCACATCCAGAACCTCCGGAAAAAGAGAAAAAGGCGAAAGCTTGAGCTTGGGTCAGCCCGAGATCTCCTCCGGCTCTGCTGGGGTGACTGGGGATGCGGAGATCGCTTCTGCATCCCGGTAAACTAGGCGGAGCAGTCTGGGGGTCGAGAGTCGGAATCGAGATCAAGAAACCTGCTCGAACTCCGAGGGAGATATTCCCATGGTGGGCGAGGAGGGTCAGGGAGAGATAAAGGAGGGGGATGAATGGAGGCTGAGAAACTCAGATTAACCTGCATCACGCGAAGGGAGCTTCAGCCGTGATTGCAAGGTTGTTCACTAGACTACAACTGAATACTGTACTGATCCAAGAACATTGGATAAAAAAAGAAGGCCAAATGAAAGGTTTGGCATGCTTTATGATCAAAGGCAAGTATCTCCGCGTGCCTGTGTAATCATAAGAAATAACATAAACTATATTTGTGTTTCAGAGTACGTGTCACGGGACCTTGTTCCAATCACGGTTCACCTCAACATTGAGGATATAGACCGAGACATCGTCATTGCCTCTGCCTACTTCGCTGGAGAAGGGCCGATGACACCGTCAGAAGAAGTACAAGAGTTAGTGAGACACTGCAATAGCAGACGGCTGCCAATTATAATTGGTTGTGATGCCAAAACACACAATACACTGTGGAAAAGCACTAATAACAACGCAAAAGGTGAGTATTTATTAGAATATCTCTTAGCAAATAACCTTGAGACCTTTAACGTGGGGACAACCCCCACTTTTGTTACGAGAGCAGGAGAAGAGGTCCTGGGCGTAACAATTGTTAATGTCGCTGCTAGGAGAAATGTGAAAGATTGGAGGGTGATAAGCGAGCCATCACTTTCCGACCATGGGATCATCGAATTTAGGATAGAGGGAGATACTACCTCGATTCCTAGAATCCGAAATACTGGAAATACTGATTGGTCTCTTTATAAGACCAGTCTGAAAGACAATTTGGAACACGTCGAAGTGAATGGGGTAAATCACTCGCACTAAGACTACGAGTTGAACAGATCAGTGAGGCAATAATGGAAGCTTTTCATTCCAGTTGCTCACTGTCAATAGCTCGTTCAGAAAAGGATGCTCCTTGGTGGAAAGAGAACCTGTCAAACCTCAGAAAACTGGTCCGTCGGCTCTTTAATAGGGCCAAACATGACGGTAATTGGCAGGGGTACACTGAGAAGCTTACTCAGAACAATACAGAGAGTAGGAAGGCCAAAAGGCTTGATTTTCATGCCTTTTGCGAAAAGGTCAGTTCCACTCACAGAGCAGCCAGACTACAAAAGGTCATGGCAAATGGGGGAACTAACCCCACAATTTCGCTGAAAAAGCCAAACGGATCATACACGGATGTGAAGAGGAACGATCGATTATTCTTCTCAGAACCCATTTTCCAGGTAGTGAACCAGCGACAAGCACTGAAATAACAATGAATTACACTAAAAAATCCCGCAAGGAAGATTGGGACATTGCTAAGAAAATATTTACCAAACAACGGTTGGAATGCGCTATAAGTACCTTTCAACCATATAAATCACCAGGAGTGTATGGAATATTTCCAGCACTCCTGCAGCAAGGGATAGAGGAGATTCTTCTCCACCTGCTGAATATTACAAGAATCAGTCTAGCAGTGGGTCTAATACCTAGAAAATGGAGAAGGGCAAGGGTAACCTTCATACCAAAAATAGCGAAGAAAGATGGGACTGATCTCCGATCTTTAAGACCATCTGTCTAACATCGTTTCTACTCAAAACGATGGAAAAGTATGGATAACTACATAAGAACAGAGAACCTGGAGAATATACCACTTCATAAATGTCAGCATGCCTACAGAGCGGGTCGATTTTTGGTGTTGTACAGTACTTCGTTTTTCTATATAGCGCAAAAAAAGTTCTAATTAGGTCAATAGATCACTTTTGACTCTTTTTAACGGAATCCATATAAACAACCACCGAAGAAATTTACAGCTTGTGTACGATCCGATTATACTTCGATAGTTCCTATTAGGAGAGTTAAGTTTTAGGACTGTACAATTTACCCCAAAATAATGCTTGAAACCGTGTATAAATGAATAAGATGCCAAATTAATGAGACTACAAAATGACCGGTAACGAATAGAAATTTACTTACGTCAACTTGGAAATTATCGTCAGAGAGCTCTCCCCAACACAGCTTCGTGTACCATAACCAGAAATCAGTTTTATAACTAATAAATTAAAAAAAAAACATGAATACACGCATAAGGAATTACTTTAACCTCCTCAGAAATTACCAGCGGAATTCTATATTGGCTCTCGATCGAATAATTGTCAACAGCTAATTAAGGCGAGCATAAAGACAACCAAGATTACAAGAGCTTGCTGTTTGGGTGGTCTACCTCGCAGGAAAATAATTGTAGTCTAACAAAAATAAAGCATACACCCCCACCAAAATGCAACTTAAAATGGGTCATTTTGACACACAAAAAAACATATAACAGAAATTAAATCCAATTCTTTTGGCATTATTGAATAAGTTCCACGAAATACCTATTATAGCAATAAATATATACAAAAAATAATAATTACATAATTTAGGTAGGTAACGGACACTTTGTGGTAGTTACATCCGCAACTCTTATAATTCCGTCCTGTCCCAGAAATAATTCAGATATGCGGCCTAAACGCCACTGCGAGGGAGGGAGATTATTTTCTCTTATCAGAATCATCGTTCCTACTTAGACGGGTTTCAAATTATCCGAAGAAGTCAATTTACTGCTTTAGTGCAAGGAATGCAAATATTCCTTGCTCCACCGTTCCCAAAATCATTTATGCAATTTGGTAATCAGCCTACATCCTATGAGATGATAGTTAGAAATAGAACTCCCTCGAAACGACTCAAATACAGCCGAAAGCGGCTCAAGGTTTAAAAAAAACCCTATGTTGAAACTGACAAATCGTTAGGGTGTGAACTCATAGGAGTCAGCGGTCAAGAATTAAAATAATATTCGATCTGAATTATAAGGATATTAAGTTCCTCATATGATTAAATCTCATCACCTATAATCCGAGCTAAATGCGTCTTTACAGATTTAATGCCAGATTCCCACAATCCTCCAAAGTGTGGTGCAGAGACAGCATTAAAATAGAACGAAATATTTTCATTTAACGCAGCATTTTTCACACGTTTAAGGTATGCACCAATAAAATTACTCCCGCACTCTGAGTATAAGTTCTCAAATTAGTGTTTTTAAATGAAACTCACGGTCTCTAGTTAATTCCACAATATAATAAAAGTTATTGAAAATTCTAAAAAAATTGACAATTGTTTCGATAAATCAATTGTTAATTTTTTAGAATTTTATTATATTGTGGAATTAACTAGAGACCGTGAGTTTCATTTAAAAACACTAATATGAGCATATTCCAGGAAGTAAGGGTCGAGGCAGTTAATTTCATAAGTTCTCAACTTCACCACGACGAGCTATAAAACGTTGAAAAGCTAATAGGAAAGTTTAGCTGGGCAAATCAGAATCTATCTCTAAGTGAAGAGCTTTGGTGGCCATACAAACAAAGAGGCACACATACACCTTACAAGATTTAGCTCCTCGATAGTTAAAGAAGGGCTTGTGAATTCTGGTTAAGGGTAATGCCTAGGATTTTGCTTGATTTAGACAAAACTAACATAGAAGACAAAATCCAAAAATATTGAGCAAGTAAAAAATTGACTGTTCGTAACCCGGCATGAAAATATCTCGATTTTCGCGAGGTGTTATACAGGGCAATTTATTATCAACAGAAACAGGAAAATATCGAAGCTGACTGCCAACCCGTAGTACCTTTCGATCATCGATAAAACAACCCAACTTTCGAAAGGGTTTAGAAATTCCATTTCCCTCCAACTCGTTCACGAAATATCGACTATGAGTATATTTAATTAAAATCATCAGCGTCTCATAAAATTCGTTGGAACATAAAATACCCGCTTTTTTCTCTAGTGGAAACTTGGAATTGTAAACAAACCTCAAAATCCAAGCTAAAAGACGTTGAATAAACGGAAAATCAGAATTGTTGTTTAGCAACGTGTCAATAAAATTACCTTCGCAAAACAAACCAAGGTTAATTTTCGCGCCTCATCAAACATACCGGCACAGTCAGAACAAGGAAGGGTCGCATCTGCAAAAGGAGGGGAATAGCAAAGGAACTTGGGACAAGCGAATCAATGAGACTGTTCCAGCATCTACGCCGGTAAATCACCTCTGGAAGCCAAATCAGCGGGATTCTGAACAGAAGTAACATGAAACCAACTATCAGGAGACATGCGTTCCTGTATTTAAGCCACTCGATTGTGAACGAAAGTCTTCCATCGATAAGGAGAAGATTTTATCCAATCGAGGGCAATCTCAGAGTCGGACCAGGCCACCAACTTCTCGATTGTAAGCTTAACTACCAGAATTGTAATTACAAAAGGCAAGAGTTTAGCCAGTAACTTAACGGCAGACAACTCCAAACGGGAGATACTAACAGTCCAAATGGGAGCCACTTTTGACTTCGCGAATACAAAAAAGACTAGAATCTGACCATCTGGTAACACAAAGCGCTAATAAATGACCGCAGAATCACCCTTTTCACTACTGTCACAAAATATATGCATCTCACAACTAGCATAACTGAACACGAACATAAAACGAGGTACTTGAAGATGCACAAGTGATGAAAGATGCTCCTTATATTGGTTCCAAGAATCATAAATTACTTTTGAAGGAGGGTCATTCTAATTTATTCCATATAACCAAATACATTCCAGATAACAACAAACGTTGAATAAGATGCTTAGTAAACAATGCCATGGGAGCTAGAAAACCTACCGGATCAAATACTCTGGCCAATTCTAACAACATACTTCGTTTAGTACGAGACTTGTCCAGATCAATTACCTGAAAGGAAAAATAATCTGTTTGTCGATTCCACAAGACCAAGGATTTTAAAAAAGACCAACAGCTTTCATTATCAAAAGAAATGGGTTTTCTGCTTATATGAGACATTTCCACACTATCAGCACTACCAATTATATCATCAGCATAAGTGCTGCTACTTAATACCTCAGCTGCAAGAGGAAACTCTCTTCCTTCATCTTCACTCAACTGCAACAAGGTCCTTAAAGCCAGAAAAGGAGCTGAAGAAACACTATAAGTTACTGTTAATAACCGGAACTCCTGCATCAGGAGAAAATCTAAATATGATCCTTCGATAATCATAATGAGTTTCATCAACTCTTGTTTGCCTATACAAATGTTTGATATCAGTGGATAAGACATATCTAGGAAGTCGAAAAACTATCAAAATAGTTAAAATATCCTGCTGTATCTTTTCACAGTAAAGAAATACTGATTCAGAGAATTCTGATAGGCAACCTGCGCAGAAGCGTTAAACACCACTATCAGTTTGGTAGCAAAACTATTAGGTCTAGCTACGGCATGAGGAGGATTATAGAAACAAAACATAAGACGAGAGGTTTCAGACACAGCTTTCATGTGATTAAAAATCAAATATTCTTTCATAACGGAATAATATTCTTCATACACAGAGGGCTTTCTCAAAAGTCTTTTTCCTAGAGACACAAACCAATTGACAGCAAATTCATACATCCCTTGTGAAACAGGAGACGCTCACGAAAAGGCAAAGCGACGGTATAACAACCAGTGTCATCTCGACAGACATTAACAACAAAGCTTTGTTCACAAAGATCATCATCAGAGGAAAAAAATCTCAGATTCTAAACTCCAGAACTGGTGAACAGACTCCTCCAACGAAATCGTTTGATCCATGTGACAAAACAATGATGTAGCTGATGTCATAGGAGCAGAGCTGCAACTACCCATAAGGACAAATCCAAAAACGGTATTAACAGCGTCCTGTATCCTAGCAGGAGCCTAAACTTTGCCATCCAACAAAATTTGAGAGAACATGTCAGCTCCAAGCAGTACCTCAATCTAACCAGGAAGTTGAAAACGAGGATCGGCCAACTTCAAATTAGCTAGGTGAGACCACTGCTCATGATACAAACTAGCAACAGGGTTATTCCTCACAAATTTTTGGCAAAACAAACGCCTCACAATTTAAAACAGGAACATTTTGAACCACAGCCTTTATCATCATTTCAAGTCGACCAACCACCGTATTTCGAACGGCACCAATACCTTATACGTACAAAGTAGCAGAAGAGTGTTTATACATAGACGACGTATAAAAGACTGGGATACAAAAGATGCCATGCTACCTCCATCAATTAAAGCTCGAACAGGTTGATACAGTCCATAACTATCCATAATTTCTACCACAGATGAGGTTTTAAAGACAACACTGCCTAATGATGCAGCATGCGACCTAAAGGCTTCATTAGCGGCCTGAGGATCGAGAGAAGCAGTAGGCGGGACCCCACTATTACCAGCGTGAGTACCCCATTATCACCCTTAAAATGTAAAAGAATATGATGAGGCAAATTACATTAGCCACAATGAACTGTGGCAGCGCAAGCGCGCGATTCATGCTTTTCTTAACATTTAAAACAAAGACGCGTTTTTTTACAAAAGTTATAACGGTCATAAGGAGATTTATTTAAAAATGAAGAATACGTTTTCAAGTTATGACTTGCGTTGCATAAAGAACAAGTCACTGTATTAGGTTTCAAAAAAAAACTATAGCGATTACTAAATTTGGGAACAATTTCACTCAAATTTTGGTTTAGAAGCCAAGGATTTATTTTTCACCAAAGTATGAGTAGAGCATGGCGAATATGAGTTGAAAGTTCATTTTCTAGAAAATAGATAAATCAGTAAAAGTGGGCATTTCACCCGACACATGTAATAATTAAAAACATTGCTGAGTCTCGTCATCAAGAATTTTATAAGCTAACATGAAATCCGAAATGTGATAACCTAAATTTACCAAAGCAGATAGATTTACTGACCAATGTCAATTGAATTACTGCAGCTCTCAGAATGTTTGAACGTAGTAAATGGAGCTTCTTCAATTTTGAACCAATGTGCCATTGCACGTAAACGTTTATTGAAATATCTATTTTTCAATTTATCATAAATTCTAACATAATTGTCCCTAGCTAACGGCTAAAATTTAGCTAACCTAAAAGGAGCACTTACTAAACTTTGAATTAAGTAACTTAACTTTTTAGTGCCATCAATATTATTTCGATTGTGCACGAGCGCATTAAATAAATCGAAAAAGGTAATCGCCGAAGTAGAATCTCCTGAACACTTAATAAGCTCCAATTAGGGTAACCGAGCATTACTAACTTGTTGTACCGCTTAACATTACTCTGAGCGTCTTCGTTTACAAAAATGTTCGGAAAATTAGCTTTGATTTGATAATATTCATTTATAAATGGTCCCTAATTGGGATTCAGCAGCATCAGCGCCTAACAGAGAGGAAAAAATATTTAAATGACGTTTATTAAAGCTTTCTAAAACATTATCTAACTCTGAATACCAAATACGAAAGAGCGATTGCTTATTTAAATCAGCAACAGCAGCATTCGACAAGCGCAACAAAACATGTAAATCGTTAAGAAAGGTTCTCCTTTGTTAATTTATCAGCCACTGTAGACAAAAATCAAAAATGGCAATATTTAACAGGACATTTTTTAAATTTTACTACAAACTTGTAAAGCGTACCCAGATAAAAGTTCTGTAACAAATAAACGCACGTCCCCTTGTCAAGCTGCCACTGTGATTAGAGAAAATAACGTTATTTATAATCCTGTAAATAATGGTAAATAAATTAAAGCTCGATGACCCTTATTTAAAATAAAGAAACTCAAGCAAAAATGGTCCTTATCAAGCTGCCTACGGCAAGGACAATAGCTAGATTTTAAATTCAAAATTTATTTATTCGTAGGTATTCTGAAACTGGTTAAATTCAAGATCACCAAACTGAACAAAATATACAACAAAAGGAAAAACGGTAGGGGAGAGTGCCCTACAGTGGCCATGCTCTTACAGTGGACACTTTTAAATTTCTGCGAATCTATATCCTGTTGCGTGCTCCACCCAAGTTGTTAGGTGCGCATTAGCATCAGTCACGTTGCACTGTGTCGATGCGTCTGTCAGTCGCGTGCAGTTCGAGCAGTGAGAAGGTGTGTGTTTCGCGACGCAAAAAGTTACGTTTTCATCAAAATTGTGAGCACAATTGTACATTATCATTTATATTTTATTCCAAGTAACATCCATAGCATTAATTGTGTATCTAGGCCACATATTTCTCCTACATTCATCTGCTGAAAATCGTATAGATTATCATAGCTACCATTTTTTTGAAAAAAGTGACAATTCCTACAGTGGCCATGGTAGATGTAGCCAACAGTGGCTATGGTAGATGTAGCCAACCGTGGCCATGGTAGATGTAGCCAACAGTGGCCATGGTAGATGTAGCCAACAGTGGCAATGGTAGATGTAGCCAACATTGGCCATGGTAGAGGTAGCCAACAGTGGCCATGGTAGATGTAGCCAACAGTGGCCATGGTAGATGTAACCAACAGTGGCCACTGCTTTTTGGAGTCATTGAGGGGGATGAGTTCGGTTTTAATGCTTTAATTTTTTTATATATGCCGAAAGATGAGAAACTGACAATTACTCCAGAGCATGTAATGCGGGAAGCAGTGCAAAAAGTACTAGAGGGCGGCTGGTCTACACAAAGAGCGGCAAAATACTTTATTATTCCCCGTACGACATTGAGAAGATATGTCAATAAATGCAGGGGACAAATGGAGAACATAGACTTTAATGAGGCCAAGCATCCCAGATTGACTCCAAAGTATGCCTGTCATCAGATCTTCACTTCTGCAGAAGAAAAATAATTGAGCTCGTACATCAAACATTTGTCAAATCTCCATCATGACTTCACGCCAACTCAAGTAAAAAGTTTTGCATATAAGCTGGCCACTTTGTACAAAAATATGCACCCAAATGCTGGGAAGCAAACAAATCTGCTGGCTTCAAAGGGTTCAACGGGCTTATGAAGAGAAACCCTAGTGTATCATTAAGGGTCTCTGAAGCAACGTCACTAGCTCGAGACATGGGATTCAATAAACCTGTAGTTGACAAATTCTTCAAAATTTTTAGTGATATTTATTTCTTTCGTAAACTTGGCCCTGATCAGACGTACAAAGTAGATGAAACGGCTTTAACTACGGTGCAGAGTACAAATAAGGTTGTTGCTACTTTAGGCCAAAAGCAAATCGACCAGATTACTTCGGCAGACGGAGGAATCCTAGTCATCATGATAGAAGCAATAAATGCAATTGGAAACTCAGTTTCCCCTCTGTTGGTATTTCCAAGGAAATTCTTCAAACAGCATATGTTAGTTGGAGCCCAACCTGGAAGTGTAGGAGCCGCAAATCCTTCAGGATGGAGCTCGAAAGAGATTTTTTACAGTGGTTAAACCACTTTATCAAACATGCAGGTTCTA
Source organism: Galeruca laticollis (assembly GCA_963921935.1). Lineage (NCBI taxonomy): Eukaryota > Metazoa > Arthropoda > Insecta > Coleoptera > Chrysomelidae > Galeruca > Galeruca laticollis. The sequence goes on from OY998178.1 coordinate 126,926,937, forward strand.
CTGAAAATCGACCAGTTCTGCTCATCATGGATAACCATGACTCACATATTAGTTTGGAGGTAATAGAGACCGCTAAGTCCAATAATGTGATCTTGCTTACTTTGCCACCCCACATAAGCCATAAGCTCCAGCCATTGTATGTTTGTGATTTTGGCCCATTTAAAAAATACTACAATAAGGAGTGTGGAGTCTGGATTTCCAATCATCCGGGAAAACGAATTGATATCTATAACATAGCCGAGATTTTGGGCCAAAGTTATGGCCAGACCTTTTGCACACAAAATATAGTTTCCGCATTCAAAAGTACTGGTACATATCCACTTAATAAGAATTGTTTCAAGGAACATGAATTTATGTCAGCATCAGTGACCGATACACCACTTGAGCCCCAGCCAGCACCCATCGATATACCATTTGAGCCTCAGCTTCACAATCAACCAACGAAACAAATCCGGTTGCCTCTACTGAAATATTTCCAACGTTTGTTCAAGGTGATGAGATCTCAACCCAAGAGGATCCAATTATCAATCAAGGTAATGAAGAGGGTGCTCTATACTTTTCACCAGAATTGGTGAGAGCTTTCTCGAAAGCAGAAAGATAAATCCAATCTAAGCGTGGACGGAAGAAGAGGGCAACCGAAATTTTAACAAGTACCCCCAATATTTAGAAGCTTAAATATGAACTTGATGAAAAGCCGAAGTCCAAGGTTACGAAAAAGCTTCCATTAGCAGAAATTTCTTCCCCTAGCTCATCAGAAAATGAAGATCAGAGTGAGCAGAACATTTCGTTTGCCTCGTCCACACTTACTGAGAATTTCGATGAGGATGACGATAGACCTTTGGAAGTGAGCAGATTTGTTCTTGTGAGGTTTGCTACAAAAAAACGATAAAATATTTTGTTGGACAAATCAAAGAGGTGCTGCCTGATGAAGAATATAATGTGTCGTTTTTAAGAAAATACAGGGATAAGAAATTCGTTTTTCCAAATTTTGATGATGTTTCTGTGATACAAAGAGCAGACATTGTTCTGCATCTACCTGAACCGAGAAATAATGGAGGGACATTAAGAACAGCTAGATGCTTCTCCTTCGATATTCGTCTGGACCCTTATAACATCAACTAATCGACCAAACTGAAGACTGAATATTTTATTTTTATACTTTTTTAATATTTATCTTCTTTAAAATATCACTTTCATGTTTTCTTGGAAGTTTGTTCCTCAAAACTCGTTATGCATGAATATTTTATTCTTTTGATAAATAGTGGCCACTGTTAGACGTTTTGGTGGCCACTGAAGGCCCTATCTCCCTACAGTGGCCACATTTTTGATAAAAAGTAAGTTGTTTTGAAATAGGTTGTATTTTGATTTTTTGCAAAGTTAGCTATGGTAATTTGTAGCCAAATAATGAAAGTTTTGTGTGGTTTAATTATTTTTTCAAAATTTCTAATGGGAAAAAAGTTATCTCCGACAAAGTAAAAAGGTGGCCACTGTAGGGCGTTCTCCCCTAAGCAATATATTTTGTGTTGGGTTTTATTCAAACTGCAAATTTCACTAAATATATCAATTGTTAACAAGTAATATGTATTCCAAAGAGGATAAGAAACCGTCCCAACAGATATTGAACAATTAAATATTAAAGTTTGATTTCTTTAAAACCAAAGATCAAACAGATATTTAAAAAATGAATCAGACGAACCCAGACTCGCACAACCAAATGTACGATTCGGAATTATGGATCTATTCTTCTAGCTCCTATGATCAGAGTTAAGCTTTAGGACTGTACATTTTACCCCAAAATAATGTTTGAAATCGTGTTTTATTGAATATTAAGATGACAAATTAAAGATACCACAAAATGACCGGTAACGAATAGAGATTTACTTACCTCAGGTTTTATCCAGTCCACACAAACGCTTGGAAATTATCTCCAGAGAGCTCTCTCCAACACAGCTTCGTATACCATAATCAGCAGTATTTTTTATAACTCATAAACTTAGAAAGACATGAATACACGCACGTGGAGTTATCTTAACATCCTCACAAATTACCAGCCGAATTCTATATTGGTTCTTGGTCAAATAATTAAGTGTAAATCTCTAATTATAACTAGTCTAACGGAAATCCATCAGCTTGTGCTACAACACGTAGAACCAAACAAACTGTTTGTTTGTAAAATCAGCTTCCAAAAAAGCCGCTGTTTTGTTGTTTACATTCGCCTTTATGCGATCGGTCTTGTAAAAAAAGCATCTTACCGCATGTAATACAAGCTAGTGAAAATGGCCAAAATTGTTAAGTTTTTCTTTCAAATCAAATATCATTCTTTGTCATACGGAACGCTTGTTGTTCCAGTAAGATGGCGCCAAAATAAAAAGTTACATAACAAACAGTTAGGTACATATTAAAATTCGTTATATAATTACGTTTCAAATGATGTGCCACACTTCATACTTAGTAATTTCCCTATTCAAATTTTATTCGTAATAGTGACAGAGCGGAATAAAATGTACGGTAGTTCAGGATGTGATTGAAAGATGTCCGTCCCTCTTCTAATAAAAAGCGACCTTTTGTTGTATTTTGTTCAAAAAAATGTTCAAGATATTCAATCTGTTTCGTTTTTGTTAACGCACCTTGTATATAAAGAAATATTTACCTCTCCGCCTTCATTATTTCGTACTACATCATATATGACAACAAATTGTCCAACAAAACCATCATATAGTTTATTTCCGAATCCCTCGCAGGCGAATTCTAGCTGTCTCTGGATATTTGGCTGGAAGACGACTTTTACAGAGTTGTTGCCACGAGTTACTTGTGCATTTGGATCTACTTGATTATTGTAGTTACTTCCTGAACGAAGGTACGGAGTCCTTACGAATGCTATTGGTTGACTTTCCTTAATTTTAATCTAAAAGTCCAGATACATTTTTTAAACAATTTAATAATTTGAATTTCGTAATACATACAAGTTTACTCCAGAAAATAATACTATACTCTACCGCAACATCTAGTGAAATTAAATTATATAATTTTATGAATCATCATTTTGAAAAAAATTACAGGATGTATTTTATTTCTGACAATTTAAGACAAAAACTTTGAGAATTTAAATAATATTAAATTCGACAATAAATGTGTAGCTTTTATCATTTATTTTCTATACACACATATTCTTACGAAATAACACACTAGTGTAGTTCCTGAATCCGACTTTGTCTAAGCCATGTACAAAAGTTAAAAGTTTGGCGTATGCGCAGATATTTCTTAGAACTGTTTACGATTTTTCCTTATCTAGACATTGTTATTGTCACCAGTCGTATCTAGAAAATTCCAGGGAGCCGATTGTTTTTGTGTAAGCCGCAATCTAGAATTATCTAGTAAAAAAGAGACTAATATATAAAAGACCGACCAGCGAAAGAAGTCAGTTTATAAAGTGATCTCGTTATATGAACAGTGAATAAGTAAATAGTCTAACTAGTGAAGTGTTTATATAAATTAATGTAAGTGAATATACTGTGTACCAAATATAAATTAGTAAATAGTGTAGTGAATAAATAAATTAAGTTAGTAGACATAACATGTGTGTATAAATTTATCCCACCCGTAATAAAAACGTTTAAATAAATAAGAAAAACATTACATTGGTGTCAGAAGTGGGATAATATAAATAAATAGTTACGTAAAAATGGCCAAGAGACTAAGTAACCTGAAAGTGACAGAGCTAGAGGCAGAATTGGAAAATCGCGAGTTGGAAACGTCCGGTAAGAAGAGTGAGTTAGTATATAGACTCAAAGTGGCACTGGTAAGTGACGGCTTGGATCCAGAAACATTTTTATTCAATAACGAGGCTTCCACCTTAATCTCATAAATTTCTGCTAACATGAAAAACGATAGAAGAAAAGATTTCAACTAATGTGAAAAACGATATTTCTGCTATAAAGAACGATTTTTCTGATATGAAGAACGATATTTCTGCTAACATGGACAAACTTTCTCCCGATATCTTATTAATGAAAAATGACATTGCCGCTGACGTGTAAAATAAAATTTCATCTCTTAAATTGGATATTGAGGATAAAATCACAACGGTGGACGAGAAAATGGAGAATAAAATGACAATGATGGACGTAAAAATCAAGGAGGAGGGGAAGAGAAAGATGACAGATTCAAGAACATAAGACACGCCAACAGAAGAAAAGAAGATCGAACAAATAAAACCCTACAAGCCAGAAACACAACCCAAGATAGAATATATTGGCAGTTTAGCCCGAGTCAAGGCTCCAACGTTCGACGGAAAGATGTTATGGACCAATGATGTAAAACAGTTTTAAGCAGCCGCTAGAGTGAATAATTGGTCCGACAAGGAGAAAGCAGTGAACTTAACTATCGCGCTTCGGGGAGATGCCTTAGATGTACTACAGACGATACCACTTAAAGAAACGGATCACTTCGAGCAGCTGAAGAAGAGGTTGGACATGCGATATGGCCACGAACATCCAGAGCACTTGTACCAATCCCAGCTGAAGAACCGAAGGCAGAAACGTCATGAAGCCCTTCAAGAGTACAAAGTGGACATTGCCCGATTAGTTCGATTCGCTTATCCATCAGCACCAGAGAACATGATGGAATGTCTGGGCATCCAGGCCTTTATCGATGGCTTACGTGACCCCGATATGCAGAGGACGCTTCGTTTAGCCCATCCCAAAACATTGGTCGACGCTTTGACTGCTGCTCTTGAATATGAAGCAGCAACGATGGCTTCGGGATATAATCAATTTAGGAACACCCAAGAAGAAGGTGACGAAGACATATTTGACCAGTTCGTCAGTTTATTAAAAAATATGATGGACAAGAAGCCGAGAAAGATCAGATGTTGGAATTGTGGCGAGCTAGGACATGTACGTAGCTCATGCAAGCGCCCCAGGACTCCTGCAAATCAAGAATCCTAGTCACAGGAAAACTAGAACAGGTTGGCTACCAGGGGGCAGCACCGACCCATGACCGTTCCAAAGACACTCTCATACTGATAGCTTCGCTCAGATGTCGCAACGATATACTCTGATATACTCTGCTGGTAGACACTGGAGCAACTAGAACCATTATACGACCAGAAATAATAAACTTCAAGAAAAAGCTTTTACCAACGAGACTGCGATTGCGGACCGCCAAAGGTGAGAGTGCCAATATTCACGGTGAGACAAACGTGATCCTGGGAATGGACGTAATGAACGTAATGAACGTACATGGTTTCCAATTAGACTTTAGAAACAGAACCATTAAAATGGGTTCCGAGGAGGTATTCCTTCATCCATATTAAGGCGGCGTGGTGTTGGCAGCTGTACAGGAAAAAACCGTTCTACATGCACGAAGCGAAACCATGATAGTAGCACGGCTACAGGGAATCATGGAGGAAGGTACATCGGTTATGATGGAGCTAAAGAACCGCGACGAAGAGTTGGGCAAAGGAGTACTAATTGAAAAAGGATTGGTTACGGCGGCGAAAGAGATCCCAGTACGTGTGATAAACGTTACTTCATTGTACCTTAATTTCCTATTGGAAGACCGTATTTTTTACAAGTTCTCGTGACTTGGTGAACGATATTTGCTTTTGTATTTTGTTGATCATTAGCGCAATTTCAATTTAGATTTCAACAATGTTCATTTGTTTCATGTCGAATATTCTTCTTATCTTAGTATTTAGTAATATTTAGAGAGTACTAACCGATTTTATATAATAATTTATACTTACACAAGTTATTCTTCTACTTTCTGTTAATTATAGTTTATTACTTTTCTCACAATTTCATTATATCACTCCCTCGATTTAACTGCATACTGTCCACATTTGATGCAGGACCGAACCAATAGTTCCTCCACTAACGCGAGGAAATCGAACAGCCCACTTAGTGTGGAATTCATCCAGGCTCGAGACGAGTACGTGTTTGGAGAGCACCAAGCCGAATAAACCAATTACAATTTGCCTAGGAAGTCAATTCTTACCAACGCGGAAAAAAATTAATCAGCTTACCAACCAACTCAGAGTGCTTTGGGTTTTGGTGACAAATCAGCAGAGCACGCTTCCTACTTTGCTTTGAAAGGGTTTAGAAACAAAAAATACATTAAGGAATAAGATTGTCACTGTTTTCTGTGCCCGACTTTACAATAAAACCATACTGTAAGTAGCTTTCGTCGTATTTACGAATATCCTGCGCTTTAGGTTTTCTAACACTATCGTTGAAAGTCCCAGGGTTCACCAGAAACCGCTCCATAGTTTATTATGGTAGCACAAAAGAAACACACACAACAGTTAGTTATGCTGAACACAACATGAAAACGTTGCGTTCTCGTTGATGTAAACGCTTGCACTGCTTGATCAATCTAATGATCGCGGAGTCAGTGTAGGGGAACAATTGGTAAAGAGCGCCAGAGGAGGGGATAGTCGGTGCCCGGTAGCTGGCGAGACGAGACCACGTGACGCGTACTACCTGAAATTCTCCCGCGTACCACCAGCGGTAAGCGTACCACCGGTTGGGAACCTCTGATCTAGCCAAATCGCTTGTTTCCTTTCATCGTTCTATTTGTCTGTCGAATGTCACGAGCCACAGTTATCAGTTTAGTCAGGACCACATTCACTTTTGTTTGAATCCGATTTGTTTTATGGATATTTTCTATGGTTTTGGGCTGTAAAGGAGTTGTACAACATGTCCTAATAGCTTACAGTGGAACGTCTTTTCTTGCCTGTTGTAAAGCAGAAGCATACGTCTCCCAATTGCATACAATCGAATGCATTTTCCAACTCAATAAAACATGTATGCTGGTCTGTCTTATGACAAAATCCTCATTCATGCATGATCTATCCGATCTAAATCATTGCCGTTCACCTGCTAAGGTTGTTGTTTAGATTAGATTAAAAATGGTCTTTATTATAAGTTTATCGTTCCCTTTTTACAATATACTGAAAATAAAACAAAATACAAAGTGCCGATGGTCTGGCGATTTTTAGTATAGTATGTCGTCCCGTCTGTTATGGCTCGTTGCTCCAAGAGCATTATCCATATCTTTTGATGTTCTAATAACTTTGTCCCTAACATGTATTTATGACTCCTAGCATCATTCGGATGAGGTACCGCTGAAAAGTAGCTGAAAAACAAGGTTTCAAAATTGAAACGGGGGAATTAGATTTCGAGAAGGCAACATGACTGACGTTGTTTTTGAGTTTGTAGTTTGTTAAGAGTATAGTTTATTTTGTATAAGAGGTATTACAGCACAATTATTTATTTGTGCTGATATTACCCCCTATGATGAAAATGGGTTCGGATTTTTTTAAAACAAACAAGTTATGTGATTAGCGATCCGTGCAGAATCTTACACCCACTATCGCGGATGCCTTCTGCGCGATTTGCGTCTTTGAGATTTCTACGAATATCTTGTGACAGACAGTATTTGTAAAAGTTTGCCGAAATTTTGTTTATGAAGTCTTTGATAGTCGGTATGTTGGCGTTTTCATGTAACCAGGAGGTTTTTGGGAGTTTTGGATAAATTGTGTTGTGTTTAATTGCCATTCTGAGACACTTATTTTGTATTACCTGCAGAGAGTGGAAATTATGTTGTGTACCAGTGTAACATATGGCGGCTGCGTAGGTAAGTATGGAGCGGATGATCTGTTTGTATATGAGTCTTTTGTTTCGTATTGTGAGTTTACTGTGATTGCAGATGAGTGGGTAGAGTCTACCCATTGTAGTCTTAGCTTTTTGTATTTGTTGCGCAGTATGTGCATTCGTTGATTTGTATCGTATATCCCAATTATTTCATGTTAATACTTGGTGCAATGAGTTGTCCGTCTACACAAAGCTGCGATTGCAATGGGGAGGCCCTTCTAGCTATTCCCCGGAGTGAAAAATAATCTGTTTTGGAGGCAATAATAGCTAGTTTGTGTTTTTTGAAATAGGGGATGATTTCTGTATTAATGTGTGTTTGTATAGTGTCGAGTGCTTGTTCGGGGTTCTTTGCAGATGAAACAAAACACGTGTCGTCAGCGTACATTGCGGTTAATATTTGAGGTGTGGTTGGAAGATCGTGGACGAAGATGGAGTATAGCAGAGGATAGAGTATAGCAGAGGTGATAATACCGACCCTTGGGACTCCAGGTTGAATGGAGTATGGACCCGCAGTGTGGTCATAAATTTTAGTGAATAATTTCCTATTGTTTAGATAAGAGTTAATTATTTTAATCAAATAGTTAGGTGAAATTAACTGTCTCGACCCTTACTTCGTGGAATCTGCTCATATTAGTGTTTTAAATGAAACTCACGGTTTCTAGTTAATTCCACAATATAATAAAAATTATTGAAAATTCTAAAAAATTCACAATTGTTTCGATAAATCAATATCATCGTCAGAATGACAGAAGTTACATTTCATGTGATGCCTACCTGATGTTTAGTAGTTATTTTTGGCTAGACCAAGAAGTGACCTAACTTGTGATTGACAATAATGTTAATAGAAAAAAGAAGAAGATGTGATATTACAAATATTGAAGTTTAGATATTATTAGCCCTATGGTGATATCCTGGATATCATTTTTCCAATTAAGATCAGTATAACTGTGCAATGATATAGGAAACCAGGAAAACTATATCTGCTGATCTTATCTTTACAATTATCACTTAAGAAGACAGTTTATTAGTGGAGAACTCCCTGGATTTATTTGTTAATTGACAACTTCATATTGTGGGTTTCTTAAATGTCTTCTAATTTCCAATTCTTCAAGGAAATCTAGTTCTTGTTTCTTTTCACAAATATGCAGCACTTCTAGTTTTGTGCTAGGTGTCAATGAATGATTGGTGTCAAGTAGATGTTTTGCGTAGTGGGATTTATCTGGTTGTTTCAATCTGTACGCTCGTAAGTGTTCACTGTATCGGATTTCAAAATTCCTAAGGGTCGGACCCAAATAGACAGCAATACATTCTGGACATTTGAGTTTATATATACCTGACTTCTTTAATGGTGGTATTTTTGTTTTTACATTTAACAATTTTGTACTAACGTTACTTTCTGTTTTAAAAGAAATTCTTGTATTCGTTGCTGAAGATATTATCTTTGAAATATTATTAGAAATATTTCCTGCATATGTGATGGTTTTAAAAGTTTTCATTTTATCAGTTTGTTCAGGAAATATTAGTTGTAATGCCACTTTTTCCTCTTTTTTACTAATTAGCTTATTTATCATATCTAGTGGATAACCGTTGGATGTTGCTATTAGTCTAATTGTATTAATCTCTCTATCAAAATTACATTTGTTCATAGGAACTGAAAAAGCTCTATGTATCATTGAATTATATGCCGCCAGTCTGTGTGACATGGGGTGACTGGAATTAAATGGAATTGTCACATCAGTCTGTGTTGGTTTTCGGTAAATTGAATAATCAAGTACATTATTAACTCTTTGAATTTTTAAATCAAGAAAATTGATTGAGCTATTTTCTTCAATTTCTAATGTAAATTATTGATGTGGTTGAAAAATACATCTAATTATCGTTCACTACCCATAAAACAAGCTAATATGTCATCTACATATCTATACCAAAATAAAACATTTTTCGAAATATTACTTTCAAAGATCTTTCTTTCTAAATTGTCCATAAAAATGTTTGCTAAAATAGGTGATATAGGGCTTCCCATTGGTAAACCTTCATTTTGAATATATAACTTATTGTCAAAAGTGAAATAATTCTGATTAATACATACATCAAATAAATTAAGTATATCTGATATTATTCCTGGATTAATATTTTTATCTTCTAGTAATTTTCTTACAAGTATTAGACATTCTTTAGGAGGAATTTTAGTGAACATATTAGTTACATCGAACGATATAAGTTTATAGTTATCTTGCAAGTTGATTGCTTAAAACTTTTTGATTAGTTCTATTGAATTTCTAATTGAGTACTGAGATTCATATCCCTAACTATTGAGTATATTGTTGAGCCTCTTTGCCAATATATTATTAGGAGCATTAACATAAGAAACTACAGGTCTAATTGGTTTTGTTATTCTATGTAATTTAACGGTTCCATATAATTGTGGACAATGAGGATTCTTATGTATGATAGACCTCTTTTCGTAATCACTTAAAAGATAATTTGAATTTTTAACAATATCCCTTGCATTATTAGAAAACTTTTTGGTTGGATCTGCTTTTAGAACTTCTACATCGCTAGATTCTATAAAGTTATATATTTTTGAATTATAATTTTCAGTTGTCAATATGACAGTTGTGTTCCCCTTATCAGATTTTGTAACTGTTAGGTTATTATCTTCTACTTTATTTTTGATTGCATTTAAAAATGTAATGTCATTTTTTGTTTGACGTTTAAATTTTGGAGGTTCAATATTTTTGATTAAATTGGCAATTTTTAATTTCTCATAAAGAAAATTATTTAAATTAGATTTTAAAGCTATTTCTGACTCTGTAGCTATAATTTGTTTAATATTATTCGTAAATTTTGGTGATAGTGAAATAGAATTTTTAAATAAAGGTTTAAAGTACAGCATACCACCAAAATTTACGAATAATATTAAACAAATTATAGCTACAGAGTCAGAAATAGCTTTAAAATCTAATTCAAATAATTTTCTTTATGAGAAATTAAAAATCACAAGTTAGGTCACTTCTTGGTCTAGCCAAAAATAACTACTAAACATCAGGTAGGCATCACATGAAATGTAACTTCTGATATTGATTTATCGAAACAATTGTCAATTTTTTAGAATTTTCAATAATTTTTATTATGTCGTGGAATTAACTAGAAACCGTGAGTTTCATTTAAAACACTAAATAGTTAGGTATTTGTATATTAATAAATTTATATATTAGTCCCTCGAGCCATACGCAATCAAAAGCCTTTTGTATATCTATCGTAGTCATAATGGACTTATCTTTCCTCTGGAAGCCTTCCCGGATGTAGCTGATTACTCTTATTATTTGCGAGACCGTGCTATGGCCACTTCTGAAACCGTACTGCTCGGGGGGGATAATATTATTTTTGTCAATAAACGATTGCAGTCTTTTTTAGTATATTAAAGTATAAGTGGATAAAGAGATCTTTCAAACACGCGCGATTTTTCGAGCACGACGGCACAGCCGGAGTGCTCGAAATAGAGCAAGTGTTTGAAAGACCAGTTATCCACGAATACTTTACGCCATTTTTTTTATTGGTGCACTTTGAAATCATAAAATATTATTACTACAGAAAAATGGAAGTCCGTCCTCAATGCCCAGCCAAGTTTCATTTCATAAAAGTCCGCCCTCGATACCCAGCCAAGCTTCGTGAAAGTCCATCCTAAATAGTATTTATTTTTATTTGACGTTACGAGGTACTGCTGTCAGACCAATAATCAAAAAGTTGTCACTGATTCCCACGTTTCTCGAGTTGTTGTTACCATGGTAACTTTAAAAAGCGCGTGTGTTTGAAAGTTCGATTTAAACACGCTGAGGTGTGCTTTAAATAGGTAAAATGAGGCACCGATAAAAAAATATTATTTTATCTATCACCTTTGCTATGTTTTCCAGGAGGGATATTGGTCTATAACTATCCACATTACAAGGTTCTTTATTTGCTTTGATAATAGGTATGATGTTGGATATCTTGAGCATATCTGGGTATTGACCGGTCTTAATTATGTAATTCATTTTTTTTTATTGATGCCGCATATTACCTTTTTAAAGCACGCGTCAGCGTGTTTAAATCGAACTTTCAAACACGCGCGTTTTTTAAAGTCCCCATGGTAACAACAACAACTTGAGAAACGTAAGTATCAATGACAACTTTTTTTATTAGTTTTTAAATTGTATATTATCATTGGGAACCAATGTCTTATTTGGTTTTTTCTGCAAAATGTATTTATATATTCATATATACATTGTTTCCCTTTAAATATAAATAAAGAAACTTTTTGATTATTGATCTGACAGCCCGTAACGTCAACTAAAAATAAATACTATTTGACGTTCACGAAACTTGGCTGGGCATCGAGGATGGACTTCCATTTTTTTGTAGTAATAATATAATAATAATATTTTTTTATTGATGCCGCGTTTTACCTTTTTAAAGCACGCGTCAGCGTGTTTAAATCGAACTTTCAAACACGCGCGTTTTTTAAAGTCCCCATTGTAACAACAACAACTTGAGAAACGTAAGTATCAATGACAACTTTTTTTATTAGTTTTTAAATTGTATATTATCATTGGGAACCAATGTCTTATTTGGTTTTTTCTGCAAAATGTATTTATATATTCATATATACATTGTTTCCCTTTAAATATAAATAAAGAAACTTTTTGATTATTGATCTGACAGCCCGTAACGTCAAATAAAAATAAATACTATTTGACGTTCACGAAACTTGGCTGGGCATCGAGGAAGGACTTCCATTTTTTTGTAGTAATAATATAATAATAATATTTTATGATTCCAAAGTGCACCAATAAAAAAAATAGCGTAAAGTATTCGTGGATAACTGGTCTTTCAAACACTTGCTCTATTTCGAGCACTCGGCTGCGCCGTCGTGCTCGAAAAATCGCGTGTTTGAAAGACCTATTTATCCACTTATACTTTAATATACTAATAAGTATAAGTAAGCTGGACAATGGCTTTTTTAGGGATGGTTTTAAGTAAAATGTTTTGAATGCCATCTAACCCTGGAGTTTTTTTTGGTTTTTAATTGTTGAATTGTGTTGTACGTTTCTGTGCATGTTGCCAAATTATGTGTGTTTACAGTGTTTAATTGGCGTATGTGTTGTTGAACTATTTGTGTTATGTTGTGGTGATGCTGTGTATGTTTTAAATAGATAATGAAGTTGGTTTGAAAATACTCTCCGAACTTTTCTTCGATAATTTTCATGTCAGTTATTGATTGACCACTGTCGACAATTTTAGTTATTGTTTTGATCTCTGAGACGGCGAGATATTTTCCAAAGTGAATTATCCTCGGGCTTTAAGTTAATTAAAAAAAATTCCCATTCATCATTTTTGTAGGCTTTTATTGTTTCATCACTAGTTTCTTTATATATTATTTTTTTTCGGTTGGAACGTTCAGACCCACGTCATTTTTTTCACCATCACGAACAGCGATAACTTCCATTGGTTGTGTCAACACACCTTTTCCAATGTCACGAATACTGTGGCCCATGTCATCATCGCTTCATGCATCATCCACGTCACTTTCGTTGCCATCTGCTGGTGGAAATATTACCAAATCTAATCTTTGACAACTATTTACTCGTTCATGATCTTCTTCGTCCAAATTGAACTATTCTAGGTAATTTAAAAGCTCTTCCGCATCTGATGGATCATAAAATTTCTTTCTGCAATAAAAATACATTCATTTGCCTACCGCATGATATAGCATACGCATTTTTTTTTCAGTGTAGCGTAAAGTACAGGCCACAGCCAAACTTTCTGTTGAATCGTAAGTATTCCTTAGTGTATAATAGTCATATTTTGATGGCTTTACTCCTGATAAAATTACAGACAAACCAGATAAAATAACATAACCCCACCTGTTACTCATTTCGTCGAACTGGGAAATACATTGCTACGTAAAACTGATTCCGAATGTAACAATCTTTGATGGGAACCGTATTAACAATTATTATTGTATTAACAAGTGATTATTTGTATATATGACGTAATTAACAACTGTTTTTATCACATGAGATGCACACGCCGTGAATTCAAACTGGATTCTAACCTCCCTATGATAAATCATACACCATAGGCATTAATGGGTTAATGTGTTTTAAATGTTTACAATCCTTATTATATAGTAAATATATTTGTATATTGTTTTTAAGTACGTTTTTCCGAATAGTAAAATTATATCTTATAATGTGTTATGTTTATGTATAATATTATAAAAGTTGAGCAAATGTTCGAGGTCTGAGTTCATATTAATAATCATCACATTCTGTATGTATGTCAACTATTTATGATTGCTGCACATCTACCTTAAGGAGTTGAGATATTATTTTGAAATTTTTAATTTAAAAGTTCATGGCCATAATTCAGACCCCAATTACTTTTGGTTTTCATCCGTCAACTGAAATTGGTGATTTAGTTGAAGCATTAAACAGTTTTTGTTACTTTTATGCATCCAAATTATAAAATTATGGAAAAGTTTACAAATAAAAGTTGAAGATGCTAAAATTTTGAACAAGTTTTGTTTGAAACATTTTTTCAAAAAATGTAATTTTTTCTGCTTTAGAGCTTAACCCCAACTACGTGCATTGGTCCAGCCCTAGAGCATAAAAATCCTTAAATATGTAGTGTTGTGAGATATATTTAACTATTTCAAAACAAATCAATAGTTTCTATTTAGTGTATGGCATTATTGTCAAAAACTTGATATGTATCATGTGCGAGGAAGTCTTGTGCTGGCCACAACGCATTTTTTCTTATCTGATTTTAATGCTTCTGATCCTGTTATTTAAGTGAAAATGACAAATCTAGTATAACATTTTGGTCAAACACACTATCAAAAAATCAACCGTTATATATATTGAAATATAGAATTAGAGAAACAGTTAACAAACAGATCCTATACTTACTTCTACTTTCAGTTTTTTAATAAGTTGACCGGGCTGGATGTTGGTAAGAATCTCATACTGTCCCTTTTCTCTTTCCAATAGTTCTTCATAAGTTAAACAAAAAAGGACCTTATCAAAAGCTTCCACGTTTAACTTTACGGTGAATCGGTTTGAAAATCTTGTACTTACAGCAACATGAGCAGCAGTTTGACCACTGCTTATTCACTTAAAAATAAATTATATCAGTGGATATAAAATAATGCCCAAATATTTTAGGAATTTTAGGGGATGTTAGAGTGAAATGCTTCTATCTACAAATTAGTATATAGAAATTTAGAAAGTGTAGCTCGCTTACTCAAACTTTGCAAGCTTCCTTATGTCTTTCTGCTAAATTATAAGTTCTGCTGTTAGATACTAGACCCAGCATTTATAGTAAAAAATGAATTTTGCCTAGTTAAGGAAAAAAAGTCTCCCGTATATCGGCCTTGAGACAAAAAGATAGTTAAGTCGTATAAATAATTTTGAGTAAACCATACTGTCTAAAAATGTTAAGGAGCATCGTCTTGACATTTGAGTATAGAAATTTTGGTTCTTGTGGATATAACATAAAAATAAACGGTTTTAAAGATTAAAACTAACTTTTCCGCATCTGTGGCCCTGAACAATATTCTATCAAAAAACTGTTACTTGTATACACTTCGGGGGATGTATCGTGCTAATAAACCGAAATTTCTCCAAAAATAACCAAATTTAGTATATCTGGATTTATAGGACCCGCTGTACTCGCTCTAGTCAATTGAAAATCAATAGGGTACATCTGTGAGACACCTTGAACAATATTCAATCATCAAATTGATCAATCGTATACTGGGGGGTATCGGCTAACAAAATGAAAATTCTCAAAAAATGACAAAAATTTGGTACTCCAAATACCATAGCACCCCTTGTACTGGCTATAGTGAACTGAATATTAATAGGGTTCATCTTTGAGACACTCTAAATAATATCCAATCATAAAATTGGTCACTTGTATATACTCCGGAGGCCGTATGAAATTTCTCAAAAAATGATAAAATGTCGTACTTCAAGTACCATAGCACCCGTTGTACTGGCTCTGGTGAGCTGAAAATCAATAGGGTTGACCTGTGACATATCCTTAACTATATTTCATCATAACATTGGTGACTTATCGCACTCCTGAGGCTGTATCGTGCTAACAAGACATGTAAGGAAAAGTGGCCGACGACAACGACGACGACGACGACGACATACACACAGGATTTTTTGTCTAAAAACCGTTTTTTCGTGTTGTTGATGGAAAACGTAAAAATAACTCAAACATTTTTTTCAAAATTCCAACTTTTTTTGGGATAAACCAATACTTTTCTCGCATATTAGG
The DNA here is from genome assembly GCA_963921935.1 of Galeruca laticollis. Classification (NCBI taxonomy): domain Eukaryota; kingdom Metazoa; phylum Arthropoda; class Insecta; order Coleoptera; family Chrysomelidae; genus Galeruca; species Galeruca laticollis. The sequence continues at coordinate 126,942,920 of OY998178.1, forward strand.
TTGGGCGGAAAAGTAAAACACCTAAAGTTTAAAGCGCAGTCGATCTATGTATAAAAAAATGTAAAGTTTTGTTTTTCAAGTTGTTGATTTTGAATCTCAAACTGAGTTGTCATTATGTATATCGTTTGAATCAATAAAAATGTTACGTTACAGTAATTTAGATCGTTTTATCACATGGTAAATAGTAGCCTATATTTTTCTAATCCTACTAACCGGACCTTTATTTAACCTTTTAAGGTCACTCGAAAACCAACGTTTAGCCCTCGCAGAGGACGTCTGATGTTCAAAGAAGTATTTTGAATAGCAAGGACTACGTGTTTGTATTGCATTTCCCTCGCCGAGGCCGTTTCGAAGTTGTATATATAAATATTTTAACATTATCATTATGCGTTAAAATGGAACAATTTTAACTACGTTTGCTTCGATGATAACAAATTAATAATGTACAAACATTTAAAAACATTTTTAGTTCAGTTGAAATCAAAGCGGAAAATCATTCCTCTTACAGAGCAATAGTTGATACAATAACAAATTACTTGAATTGTCTAGAAAACTTCCAAGTACACCTAGTTCTTGGGATTCTTTGATAATTTTTTATGTTCCATATAAGTTAGATCTTGCAACACTTCGTGACTGGGGGCAGTTCAAAATACACCATTGCCAGTTGTGAATTTAAAGAATCAACTTACGACAGAAGACTCTGACAACTCCAGTAAACGATATTCATTTCAAAATTCACAAATTTTCTCAGGTTCAAGCTCAGTAAATAGTTCCAGTTAAGTGTTTCTGGCAACAGCGCAAGTGACAGTTTTTAACATCCGTGGTAAAAAACACACACGTAAACCTTTACTGGACAATGGTTCTGAGTCAAAATCTGTTTCGAAAAGTTTGACGGATAAATTAGACCTTCCACAGTGTCCCACAAATTTCACAGTAGTGGGTATTGGTTATAATTCGTCAGATTTAAGTAAATCCTGCGATATCCAAATAAAATTTTTGCATTCTCATTTTCAAGCTAAGCTTCACTGCTCACTGGTTTCAAAAATTACTGACAAACTTTCAAATTTTGGCTTTGTCCCAACATTCTTGACATTCCATCTTATCAGTTACCACATTTTTTAAGGCGAGCACAATAGAGCTTTTGATCGGAGCTGACACCTATTGGTCTCTTCTCTTAAGTGGCAACATACAGCTTGGTCACACCAAACCTATCTCGCAAAAAGCAAGCTAGGTTGGATAGTACCAGTCCCTTCAGGTTGCCTTCGTGAAGTTATCACGTCTCATAATTTTTCTAAATCCATTCATGTTCAATCTCAACTCCTAATCGTTTTGTTAGTTAGAAGAATTACCAATTGAACGTATCTTTTTCATGTGATGAACCACTAGCTGAAGAATATTTTTGTGACACTTTCAAGAGAAGATCTCAAGGAGAATTCGTTGTTTCAATTCCTTTGAAGGAACACATTTCGAAGCTCAGTAATTCTCAAGAAAGAGCGAAAAATCTATTTTTTTATTTTGAAAAAAAATTGGGAAATATCATACCCTATTGTGACTTTCCCACAGATGTCGTATTTCAATGTCTTATCACATGCCTAAATCACCTACTTCTCTCCTCATCATGGCGTCTTACGAGAAGACAGTGTGACCACCAAATTGAGCCTGGTCTTCAACTGCTCAGCAGAATCATCTACTGGATATTGTAACAACTCAATTCAGTTGGTAGGACCTACCATTCAGGAGGAACGTTGATCAATTCTAGTTCAATTCAGACAACATAAGATTGTCGCATCAACTGACATAAGCGAAATGTACTGCCACGGATGAACCCTATTGATTTACAGCTCACCAGAGCCAGAACAACAGGTGCTATAGTACTTTAAGTAGGACATTTTTGTCATTTTTGCAGAAATTTCAGTTTGTTAGCACGATACAGACTCCGGAGTATATACAAGTGATTAATTTTATGATTGGATATTATTCAGGGCGTCTCAAAGGTGACCCCTATTGAGATTCAGCTCAATAGAGCCAGTACAACGAGTGCTATGGTACTTGAGGTACCAAATTTTGATAATTTTTCGAGAATTTTCAGTTTGTTAGCACGATACAGCCTCCAGTGTGTATACAAGTGACACATTTTATGATTGAATATTGTTCAGGGCGTCTTATAGATGAACCTTATTAATTTTTAGCTCACCAGAGATAGTACAACGGGTGCTATGGTACCTGAAGTGCCACATTTTTGTCCTTTTTGGAGAAATTTCGGGTTTAGTACGATACAGCCTCCGGAGTGTATACAATTGGCCAATTTTATAATTGGATATTTTTCAAGGTGTCTCATTCAAGGTGTCTCATAGATGTACCCTATTGATTTTCGCTGACTATAGCGAGTAAAGCGGGTCCTATAAATCCAGATATACTGCATTTTTGGTTACTTTTGGAGACATTTCGGTTTGTTAACACGATACATCCCCCGACGTGTATACAAGTGACAATTTTATGATAGAATATTTATCAGGGCATATCACAGATGCGGAACAGTTAGTTTTAATATTTGAAACCGTTTATTATTTTTCCGCCCAACCTATGTAATATGCGAGAAAAGTATTGGTTTACCCCAAAAAAAGTTGGAATTTTGAAATTATGTTATTTTCACGTTTTTCATCAACTTCAACACGAAAAAACGCTTTTTAGAAAAAAATCCTGTGTGTATGTCGTCGTCGTCGTTGTCATCGGCCACTTTTCCTTACATGTCTTGTTAGCACGATACAGCCTCCGAAGTGCAATAATTCAACAACTGTATGATGGAATATTGTTAAGGACATGTCACAGATGAACACTATTGATCTTCAGCTCACCAGAGCCAGTACAACGGGTGCTATGGTACTTTAAGTATGACTATGCCACCTTATATTTCAAGAAAGGGGCTTCATATGGAACTTTAAATAGTTATAGATCCGCGATTGCGCAAATAGCCGGTCCTAACTTGGGACAAGACTTCCGAATTAAAAGGTTTTTCAAAGGAGTTTTTTGGGAAAAGACAACCTTTGCCCAGACATGAAAATTCATGGTACCCAGGTATAATACTTGATTATTTAAAATCGTTCAATACTGAAGAAATTAATTTGGAAATTCTTACTAAAAAATTAGTAGCTTTAATGGCACTGGCAACGGGACAACGGATACAAACTGTACATTAAATTGGCATTGATACTTTTACTGTTATAAATGAAACTTACTGTTTCTAGATAATTCCACAATATATTGAAAACTTTTTTAGTTTATAGCATCGATAACTTAACTATTCAACGTAATAAAATGGAAATATAAATACCAGGCAGAATAACAACTTCAGGCATTAATAGAAGTCAACCACTTATTGTATTACCTTTCTTTGATGCAAATCCTAACATTTGCGTTGCTAGGACTCTTTGGAAATACTTACTTAAAACAAAACATTTACGGGGTACCTGTAGATTTCTAACATATAAGAAACCCTTTCATAGAGCAACCTCACAAACCATAGGGAGGTGGATAAAGCAGGTTTTAGGCAAAAGCGATCTGGATATAACTCATTTTAAGGCGCATAGCCGACATTTTGCCTATATTTGAGAAATTTCAGTTTTATGATTGAATATTATTCAGAACATCTCAATGATGAACCCTATTGATTTTCAGGTCACCAGAGCAAATACAACAGGTGCTACAGTACTTTAAGTACGATATTTTTGTGATTTTGTTTGTTAACACGATACAGCCTCCGGAGTATATACAAGTGACCAATTTTATAATTAGATATTATTTAGAGCGTCTCAAAAATGAACCCTATTGATATTTAGCTCACTGAAGCCAGCACAACGGGTGATATGGTACTAGGAGAATTTTCAGTTTGTTAGCACGATACAGCCTCCAGAGGGTATACTATTTATCAATTTTATGATTGAATATGGTTCAAGGTGTCTCACAGATGTACCCTTTTGATTTTCAGTTGACTAGAGCCAGTACAGCGGGTCCTATAAATCCAGATATACTAAATTTTTGGTTATTTTTGGAGAAATTTCGGTTTGTTAGCACGATACATCCCCCGAAGTGTATACAAGTAACAATTTTATGATAGAATATTGTTCAGGGCCACAGATACGGAAAAGTTAGTTTTAATCTTTAAAACCGTTTATTTACGTATGAATTATACTCACTTGATCATAAATTGAACGAGCTTTCTCATTTTCCTTTACGAAAGCTTTGTAGCGTTTCCCCTCAGTTTCCATGTAAAATCCAGAAATAAAAGCCATAACTGGTATCACCACAGAAAATGCAGTTTGTTTGGAATGATTATCTGAGTTTTCTACTTTACTAATTACACTTGTCTCCGCGAATCGATTTGCTACGTTTGTAGTTACTAAAAATTCCTTAATTTTTGGTACATCTGTTTGAGCGTTCTGAAAATAATCGCCAAATTATTAAATACAATCAGTTGCAATGATATAACAAACATTCATAAACGCGATTTGAGTTTACGACCAACGACTGCAGTGTGTTTCCATTTATTTACATATTTTCTTCTGCTATGCACAATTCAGTATTTACCTTGGAAAAACTGATCCAAACGCAGAAGTGCTTAGTTTCAAGATACACATACAACGTATACTTCTGATCATATCCGGATAATTTTTAGGTTCTTTGCATTATTTATTTTTCGAAGAACTTTCCTCTGCTAACATATTGAATGATTTTAACAAAATCAATATACACGGTGTTGTTTTTGAGAAAGACGAGCTTGGAAATTTTTTGTTGATCCGAATCTGGATTATCTTTTTAATAAGGTAGTAAGAACAGGTAATAATTATCACGTGTACGAAATACAAACTAATATAAGAGTAATTCATAAGAGATGAGATCCAAAAGATCTAGACTAAATTGTAGATGACACATTGAATGTTGGTTTTTTGAAACCATCTACATATAAAACTAGGCCATTTTCCATTGATAACTGGTAGAGTTACGAAATCGCACTCCGTAGTAGTCCCTGAAGCCGACTCTGTTCTACTCCGATATCTAGAGTTTAAATTTTGGCGGTATCGCACGAATTTCTGGGAAGGACTTTATTTTCATTGTAATTGCGTTTATAGATATTCTAAGGAAGTCGATTGTTTGTTAGGAGCTGCAATCGAGAAAGTTAAGTTAAGGTTCCAGAAGAGGTTTTAATATATAAGCAACTACCTGCGAACCAGGAGTCAGTCTACAATTAAATTTCATAGTAAATACATATGAATATAAATATTAGTGAAGTATTTATATAAATTAGTAATTAAATTGTACATAAATTAAGTTATAAATTCTAGTTAAGTGTATAATGAATTAAGTAAGGTAGACATATAGAATGAATAAATTTATTCCACCCGATATAAAAACTATTTAGATAAATGAGAAAAACATTATATTGGTGTCAGTTGTGGGGTAATATAAATAGTTACGTAAACATGGCCAAAAGACTAAGTGCCCTGAAAGTGACAGGACCAGAATTGGAAAATCGCGAGTTGGAAACGTTCCGGAAAAAGAGTGAATTAGTAGAAAGGCTTAAAATGGCACTGGAAAATGACGGCTTGTATCCAGAAACATTTTTATTCAAAGACGAGGCTTCCACCTTAATCTCGTCAATTTCTGCTAATAAGGACGAGAAGATTATCACTATCAAAAATGATATTTTGGTTAACATGGACAAAATTTCTGCTAATATGGACGAAAATATTTCAACTATGAAGAACGATATATCTGCTATGAAGAATGATATTTCTGCTAACACTTCTACCGATATCTTATCAATGAAAAATATCATTGCTGCAGACGTTGAAAATAAAATTTCGTTTCTAAAATCTGATATTGAGTACAACATGAAAACGATTGAAAATCAGATTGACTAAAAAATCAAGGAGTTAGAATGAAATACGACAGATTCAAGAACACAAGGCACGCCAGCGGAAGAAAAGAAACCTTGCAAGCCAGAAACACACCCCAAGGTAGAAGATATTGGCAGTTTTCCCCGAGTCAAGACCTCAACGTTCGACGGAAGACATCGTGGACCAATTATGTGAAACAGTTTGAAGCAGCCTCTAGAGTGAATAATTGGTCCAATAGGGAGAACGCAATGAACTTAACCATCGGGCTTCAGTTAGATGATTTAGATGTAGTTCAGACGATACCAGTTGAAGAAACGAATGACTTTGAGCAGTTGAAGAAGAGGTTGGACATGCGATATGATCACGAACATCTAGAATATTTGTACTAATCTCAGCTGAAGAACCGAGGAAAGGAACATGATGACATATTTAAGAGTATGAAGTGGATATTGCTCGACTAGTTCGATTTGCTTATCCATCAGCTCCAGAAAACATGATGGAATGTCTGGGCATCCATGTCTTTATTGATGGCTTGATGGCTTACGTGACCCCGATAGCCAGAGGACGATTCGTTTAGCTCATCCCAAAACATTGGTCGACGCATTGACTGCTGCTCTTGAATATGAAGCACCCACGAAGGCTTCGGGATATAACAAAGTTAGGACCATTCAAGAAGAAGGTGACGAAGACAGACTTGACCTGATCGACAGATTGATAGAAAGTATGATGAACAAGAAGCCGATAAAGATTATACGCCGGAATTGTGGTGGGCTAGGGGATGTATGCAGTTCGTGTAAGTACCCTAGGACTCCTGCAAACCAAGAATCCCAGTCACTATAACGGGTCAGCTACGAGGGGGCAGCACCGACTCAGGATCCGTTCAAAGACCCTCTTATACTGATAGCCTCTCTCAGATGTCGCAACGACAGTGTATATGTGGATGGGGAAGATAAGGACAAGAAATATACTTTGCTGGTAGATAATGGAGCAACTAGACCCTCTGTATGGCCCGAGATGATAAACTCCAAGAACAATCTTCTACCAACGAGACTTCGACTGCGGACGGTCACAGGTGAGAGTGCCAACGTTCACGGAGACACAAATACAATTGGGAATTGGTGCAGAAAATTTCACGCATACGGTGATCGTAGCTGACATTGAAGAAAACGTTAATCTGGGATTGCACGTAATGAATCTACAGCGTTTCCAGCTGGCCTCTAGAAACAGAACCATTAAAGTTGGTTCCGAGGAAGTATTCTTTTATCCATATGAAGGCAGCACGGTGTTGGCAGTTGTACAGGAAGATACCGTCCTACTTGCATGAAGCAAAATCATTATAGTACCATAACTACCGGGAATCATGAAAGGAGGTACACCGGTTGAGATGGAGCCAAGGAACCACGATGAACAGTTACATACGTACAGAAAATATTCTTCAATTTCCTTAATACTAAAAATTTCATAAAACTGAACAAAAAATGGATTCCTCGTAATAAAATACATGGTACTGCATACTTTTTTCCATACATTCATTGTAAACCAAAATTTACAATTTTTTGTTCAGGATCGAAAAATTTTTCTTATTTTTTAACATGCTTCAATAAAAACTTCTATAATTACGAAACTATGCTATATACCGATTCTTTTCTTACGCCATTTCAATAAAAAAGAAAAACATTCCAATATCATAATATACGTACTATTGGGATCTATTGCTAGGAGATACGCCACCGCCCAGCGTTAAAGTGAACTTCTCTAGCTGTGTGATTAGATTGGATTACATGCTTGTTCACCACTTGCCATTATTTGTTTCGTGTGCTTTAGACATTGTTGTTCGTATTTTATATGGGATGTTTAAGTGTTAGGTTTAATTTAAGAAATGATTTATATGTTTGTTAATAAAAATGTGCGACATAAGTCGTCAATACTGGTCAGTACCACAACGCAAATCTATAAGAGTACAACTAGAAAATAAAAATGGATAATTCGAAATAGTAGACACAAGAAAAGTTTGGGAAAGTAAATTAATAATTGGAAAACTTATATCGAAATATATATTTGTGTGTTCACTTCATTTAAGCAATCAGATTACATTCCAAGAAGTATATTATTGTCATTGAATTCCATATGTTTATTTGTAATTAACTATTCATTTAATTATAGGCACACATTTTCAGGTACGACGCCAGAAATTATGAATTTAAAAAAGAACGTCTGACTTGTACGTTTAACAACACTAATCAAATTGAATTTAGTAAGAATACTGTCTAAGAAAAGATGCTCATAATTATTTTTAAAGGGAAATATAATGCAACACTATTTACACCACATAAACAGACAATTTTACCACATCTAGAGTAGTTTGGACTTGCCAGTTAGGTAGCGCGGCGATCTTAATCTCGGATGCCAATGGTATGTGTAGAAATTCACAAAATTCCTACAATAGTTCGAATATCAACCCTGCTCAATCGTCGATCTTCGTTCATTCTCGTAAGCCTGCTATGCCTTATTTAAGGGCAGTTCGCGCTCATCTCATTCTCGGTAGCGCCAGTCCATCGCCTGAGGAAGGTGATACAGCAAGAATTGGTCACTGATTCAAACCAATTCACCGCGACTTCGCCGGCACCGTGGACGCCTCCAGAAGACAACCAACCCCATGTTCTGCCAAACTTTTCAGTTTGACAGTTCATTCAACACACTTGGAAGTGTAAATTGTTTCTTTTGAAACAACTTCTATTTATGAAAATAATAAACACTGTTTAACCTTGTTTTATTTTCAGCCAACACACAATAAGCCATACCATCCAAAGAGGGAAGGACATTCAGCTTCCAGGTAAATATAATACTCCTGAAAGCTAATAAGTCAGGAAACCTTTAACTGGGGAGGAAACTCCCTCCGGCAGTGAGTCCGCTGTCGGTATTAGCTTTCGATACCACTCCTTAACATACTTCATCCCAAAATGTCCCCCAGACACCGTCGCAGCAGGAGAACTGCAAAAACACCCTCAACACCAACCAGAACCGAATCACTTGAAAAATTCCTAGAAGAAACCAGACAACTCCTTAACGAATCCCTGACTCGTCACCAACAATCCCCTCCTTCTCTCACCCGTCACATCCAGAACCTCCTCTACACACACTTCCAACAAAACACACCACTCCTCAACACCCTCCCATCAAGCTACACCACTCCACATACAAAACATAACTCACGATAACACTCTACAACACACACAAACCCCAAACACATCCTCAAGAAGGTCTTACGCTTCCTCCGTAAGATCCCAATCCTCTACACCAACGCTCACACGACAACCACCTGTCCCCGACGAGGATGGCTTCACCCTCGTCGGTAACACCAAATCCCGTCCTACAACACCTACACCTATCAACAATCCCACATCAACCCACACCATCAATAATACTCCGACACAAACACTTAACCTCCGAAATCTACCTCTCCAATATTCCACACAAAAAGCCCTCTACACACTCCTAAACACCCTCGAGCTCCTCAACGGTCACATCACCTACCTAAAAGTCAACTTCAACAGAACCGCGCTTCTGAAAACCACCTCCACCATGTCAGTCTCAACACTTCTGAGACGAATCCATAACTCCACTGGGGACAAAAACATCACCATCAACATTCTAAATTCCACTGAACGCCCACCACGCCAAGTTAATAGAACCCTAATACCCACCTACTCTTTCGTCTGCAGGAATGTAGACACCACCATTAGCCCAGAAGAATTTGAAGAAATTCTTCGCAACAAGCAAGTTCCGTTCCTCAAAACTTGGCGAATCGTGGCCAAAGCCACTAACAAACCCACTTCGATGTTTCGCATCGTTACCACCTCCGAAACTCACTACCACCAAGCCCTAACCTCCGGCCTCTCATTTCACGGCCTTCCACACCGATGCGAGCCATCAAACACCAATCCACTTCCCCCAGTGCCCAAGTATTGCAGTCGATGCACTCAAACCGGACACTCCTCCGAATCTTGTCGGTCTAAACCGATATGGCCCTCTTGCGGCCAAACAGGCCACAAAACCGAAAATTGTCCCAAGTCCGACACTCCGAAATGCACAAACTGCGGTGGTCCTCACCTCGCCTTCAGCCCTCGCTGCCCCCACCGGCTATCGACTCCCAAAACCCCTCAAGAGACCGCCCCAGTCACTCTTGAAAAACCACCAGCCCCCTACGATTTACCAACTGACACCAAAATTCTCATAGAAATCATCACCGTCACGCTCATGAACGCCATCCCCAACTCCAGGGACGTCATAGCCGAATCTCTTCGTCACTTAATACCTTCCTTTTATCGACACAACTGCTCTATAACAAATATAGGCAGGCGTGCTCACTTTGCTTTCACTCCCATCAGGAGCGAAAGCGATTCAACTTGATCCGCGAGCCCCAACCACCCCGTCGGTGCTGCAGGTTTTTCACGTTTTTTCCTGTAGCATAGTGAATTTATTCGCTAGCCAAATGGGCCGACGTACGACGTAGTTTTTGGATTTAAAGATTGTTATTCGTACCAGCCCACTCATTACAATATTAAACAACCATCTCAAAATCTTAAATTTCAATATTTTATTAAACAAACAGAAAATTCACTCGATATACAAAAACTTTTGATTTTTTCAGAATTTCATATTCAAGGTTCCACACCACACATAAACACACCTTTTAACAATTCCTCACCTCGAACTCGAGAAAAGCCAGTCGCCACCGCCCGACTTTATCCACACATCTTTCAACGTCTCCTAGTCACTTTTACAACAAATTTCAACAAACTCAAATCCCAAAAAATTCTCATAACTCCAATATCTCCCCACGCTTCTATTAACTCTCATGACGCAGGAGACACAAAATCCCCAAAAATTATATTTTCACTTTCCAACAACACCATCACCCAGCCCGCTTCTATTAACTATCCGCAACGCAACGTGGTTCGTCTTATTCATTTTCGACCTTTTCCAGACACTATTAAAATCCCCGTTCCCTCTCTCAAAACCACGTTCGCTAAAAAATCACCCAATTTCGACGCTGATTGTTTTCGCTTCTCCCTCCGGTTGATTTCTGGCAAACACACACAACCCACCCACAAAAACAAACACAACTTCAATTTTCTATACACCTTTTTTCTCAAACTTCCTAGACACTTTTTCTAAAACTGAATTTTCAGCCCTACCCAAATCTCAAGCCAAGTCAATACGCGCACACAAACCACCCACAAAAACACCCCCAACCAGCCCTGAAGAGGAAACGAATCCTATAACAGGGCCTACCCCCCCCCCAACAAAAATACACCCAAATAAAAACACTACAAGTCCAAACTTCAAAAATCCACGAACATCTCTCTCTCTCTCTCATCTCATTCTCATTCCTCAACAATCACCGACCTGACAGACGAAAAAGGTTTAGTGTACAGTTCTTTCAAATTTACACCCGATAAAATGGGTATTTTGCAAACTAACAATTTAGTGGAAAGTAACCATCCTAAATTCAGTACTATTTAAACTGTGAGAACATTATTTATTGTATAAAAATTCAACCATCTCCGAAGTTAGACTAACTGGGGAGATATTTCTACATCCACGTGCTGAATCAACTTCAATATCACCATCAGCCTCATTAATTGCAGGGTTGCCGCTTTTATTTGTTCTACAAGTTTGAATTTAATTTACCTATTTGTAATTATTTAGCTGAATGTATATTGTGTATATATATTTACATTGTTGTCCAAGAACCACTGTATGTGAACGTTTCAGATTACATGTGTTTGTTACGGTACCCAATAAACACACAAACGTGTAATATACGTTTATATGTGGTAGCTGACGTTGATTAAACGTTACTGGTTGAATTTTGCAACGTGACTTTCGGAACCCATATTCAACCAAACGTTGATTCTACCTATAATCAACGTATATAACTCAACTCATCACTATCCACTACCGTTCTGATACGTGTCCACACCGTGCTTTCTCAACGTATATTCAATCAGAAGTGAAAACATTACATAAACGTTGAATATGAGACTATTCAATAACTCTAACCTTTAAGCAACGTATATTCTACATTCAAATAACTCTTTTTTTCTACGTTTAAAAAACATCATGGAAATTACGTTATTGATTCGTTGAATGAAGAACTTAATAACAACTAAATCACTTACGTTACCTTAAGACAACGTTTCTTATTACTTATTATTCAACGTTGTGATTACCATTCTCCAGTACTATCATGAAACGTGTCCTCATCGTGCTTTCTCAACGTATATTAAATCAGAAGTTAGAAACAATACATAAACGTTGAATATATCACTACTCAATATCTCGAAGCTTTCAACAACCTATATTCTACGTTTAAATAACCCTTCTTTTCTACGTTCATTAAACTTTATGAAAATTGTCTTTTTGATCCGTTGAATGAAGAACTTAATAACAACTGAATCATATACTTCACCTTAAGACAACGTTTCTCATTACTTATTATTCAACGTTGTTGACTACCATTCTTCACTACTATCATGAAACGTGTCCTCATCATGCTTTCTCAACGTATATTCAATTAGAAGAGAAAAACATCACATAAACGTTGAATATAACGCTACTCAGTAACTCGAAGCTTCGAGCAACCAATATTCGACGTTTCTATATCCCTTTTTATCTACATTCATTAAACGTTATGAAAATTACGGCAATAATCCGTTGAATAGAGAACTAGATAACAACTATATTATGCACGTAACTGTGAAACAACGTTTCTGACTCCATATTATTCAAAATTGTTGACTGCCTCTCTTCACTACCATTGTGAAACGTGTCCTCATCATAATTTCTCAATTAATATTCAATCAGAAGTTACATAAACGTTGAATATGCCTTCACAATAACTCGAAACTTTGGGCAACTTATATTCTTCATTTGAATAACTCATTTTTTCTAAGTTCATTAAATTTTATGAGAATTACGTTTTTGGTCCGTTGAATAAAGAAATTAATAACAACTACATCATTCACGTTATCTTACGACCACGTCTTATATTGCTTATTATTCAACGTTGATTCAACTGATAGAAATGTATTGGTGCGTTGAAAACCGATTGCTTCAGCAACTTGACTTCTGCAGTGATAGGTAGTTTTCATTGGACATTTTCAACTTTAATTCAATCGAATACATACATCGTGCCACATAAATTTAATGTGAAATTTTTCATAATATGTGATTCGTATTCTACGTTTTAGCACACCATGGAAACTATCTATCTACTGAAAATGTGAAAACGCCTTATCAACATTATATTCGGTAAATTTGTGATGAGTTATATATCTTCAACATAAATTCATCCAGATCGAAGCAACGTGCAGACCACCCCACTTCAACGTTTTCTCTTAGTGGTGTACTAACGTTGATTTTTTCTTCAACGTTCTTTATACGTTTATACATAATTTATAAAATTCATGTTTCTATTGCTTTTTTACTGGATTAATGAAAGTAATAGGTATGTCATGTAATTATCAATCAACCTTGTTAAATCCAACTTCTTCGTCACATCTAAAGATAATTTAGTTTCATGAAAATTGAATATGTTGAAAAGAAATGGAACGTTTTCGCAACTTGATTGCCAAGTGTATTTCGTTGCATCAAACATAACGATTTAAAAAAAATCTATAATAACTAATATTTTATATTTATTCTCTATTTTCTTGTCATCATTGTATGAGTATTTATCGTTAAACATATGGGGCCTATGATTATAACTCTACAGCATACCTGTATCAATCATTCATGGAGGGACTTAATGGATATTCTGAATATATTCATAATTTACCACTCCGTGGCAATATGCACGGTCAGTATAGTGGGAGAATCTCGTTGAACCAACACTCGAAATAGTCGCCATTTTGCATTTCCCGAAGCTTGTGTGTGCACGTGCTTGTTCGAGTGATTATAATTTGGTAAGTACCTTGTAAAGATTTTCTATGTAACTGAATTCGGTATTGCACAAACTAAAAATATTTCCTAGTTGAAACTCTTATTCATTCTCAATTTACGGGTAATTCAGGTAGGTAAGTGTTAATCTGTAATATTTAGTACAGTTGACTTCAATAATCTTGTCGGGGTTGTAAGGTATAAACGCTTTTTACAGTGATGCTGAGTAGTTATTATCACAGTCCCTCTTCGGTAGGTACTCTCACACAATACTATGTTTTACAAAGTCATTATTTCCAGTCGAACAATGTATATCCAATTTTAATAAGTTGATATAATCAATCACGTTGAAAATGGGTAGATGACAAACGTTGAAAACTGGTAGAAAATATGATTAAGTGAAATAGATAGATTTATGAGGATCGAGTATCAGAAGTTTTCCAACTAAGTAGTTTGAATAAAAACTTTTTTCATTCATTTTATACCTATAAGCTTAAACTTATTTTTTATAATTCGCGTATAGTACTTTTCATCACATGACAAGCGCAAGCGCAGCTGCCATGTTGGAAAAGCGGTAGTTCAAAAGTTTCGAACTGTTTTGTGCGATAATGGCTGGAAATGCTATATTATCTCCACAAAAAATCCATTATTGAAACAAATTATTGTTGGGCTGTATTGGTTGACAAATTCAGTTGAAAGCATAGTTGTGAGAAATTAAAATGTGGTTAAAGTGTCATGAACGTTCTCAACAAGGCAAAATAAGTGGTCTATTTGAAAGGTTAGCTGTCATTACAATCTATTATTTAAATAAAATTAGGCGAATAATAATAATAAGTTCACCCTTAATATACATAATTAATTATTGTTAGCACATGTAGAAATTAACATCTAGGTTGATAATTAAAATTATTAATAATATCTATTAAAAGTAAAAAAAATGTATGTTCATGACTTTGAATGTATGAGCTAGTAACGGAAACACGAAGTATGAGACACGTTCCAAGAAATCGATAATCGATTACCTCCAAAGATACTGGATATGACTTTGCGTTTCTCTGCACACATTTAAATGTTATTTCGAATATGAATACTATATTTACACTCAACATTATAAATTTTCAGGTAACATGATTGGAATCAATTGGCGGAATCTCTCCGGAAGATCACATCAGGAGGATTTTGAGATTTTTGTTAACCAACTACTCTTCATAATTGGTAGGGCACCGATAAAACCGCTTCTAGGGATACCCGTGTAATCCAATTAATTTATGGTATGGTGCAGATATTTTGTTTGTCATAAAATTATCATACAATGCATTCCATTTAAAACGAGCCACACTGAATAACTTTGGATACAATGATTTTCAGATAAAATAAAAAAACACGTCCACAATGATACACAGAGGGACACATTTTGTCATATTCAAACTGATGTAACTTTCACTATAGCACCCCCAGAGTACGTAATCACACTCTTTCAAATGAATCACACTACAATTGTTTGCATCAAATTCTCCTTGATGAGCAGTTTTTTAAAAAGTACAATACGTATGGTCTGAAGCTTTTCATCCCAAATAAGTTGTAGATGTAAGCTTCAGGGCATACGTATTGTACATTTTTGAAATCTGCACATCAAGGAGAATCTGATAATATAAATGAATATAGAGTGATCCATTTGAAACAATGTGGTGACATGCTCTGGAAGTGCGATATTGAAAGTTACATTGAGTGTCAATATGTCAAAATGTGTCCCCCTGTGGTTAAAGTGTTTTAATTTTTCCTAAAAGTTATTGACGGTGGCTCTTGTTTCGAATGCAATGCACTGTATCAATTATTTTTTGCAGTTGCCGTAAAAAAAGAATTTGGAGCTGCAATGGACATAGATATAGCTGATGCCACTAAAGATTGGCTAAAGTTTGCAAAAAGAGGATGAACGATGCCAACAAATCGAAAAGAAGAAATCCTTGAATGGAACATTCATATTTGTTCAAATTTGAACAAAATATTTTTAAGTTTAAAGGAATATAAGTTTAGTTATTTCTATAAATTTTTATGTTTTGGATGGAACATTCATATTTATTCAATTTTCAACAAATAATTTTCAAGTTTAAAGGAATATTAGTTTAGTTTATTTTTATAATTTTCTATTATTTTTATGTTTTCAATTCAACATTCATATTTATTCTATTTTCTACAAATGATTTTTAAGTTTAAAGGAATATTAGTTTAGTTTATTTTTATAAATTTTTGATATTATTTTTATGTTTTGTTATTATATTATATTTCTTTAAAAATATTGACATTGTTTTTATTTTAAGGGCTGGTACAAAATTCAGGAACAGCGAAATATCTCGAGAAATACACATTCTGACTAAAATTGGAAAAAGGCATTTTCGATTATTTTTCAAAATAATCACCAATGACACCAAACTCGTTTCCTCTTTCACTTCCACTGGGAATACATTGATATAATGTGCCATAATCGACTCCCCTTTTCCTTGGGGAAGGGGGAATCAAATTTAAAACTTGACTTTAGCCCATTTTTTTGGAAGAATTGGTTGCTATGGTACAAAATACACAGATTTTGTCCCTAATTTTGAAATAATAATAAATTTTGCATCGGTTATACTGTTTTTTAATGGATAAATTACTGTTTGGTTACTTACTTTCAGATGTAGAATACAACTGAACCGAACAATAACCGATTTGAAATTTATTATATCATAATTTCAGACAGTACCTTCGTATTTTGTACCGTAGAAACTGAGAATGCCAAAAAATAGATCTAATCAAATTTTTCAATTTATTTCTTTCTTCTCTAGGTGTATGGAAACGTGATTATGGCAAATTATCTCAATGTAATTTTTTCTGGAGAATCTAATCTAAATCAATACAAATAGGGTTTCTATTTATGAATTCAAACTTGCCCCCTACCCCACTCCTAGGAGATAGAGGAGGTGGGTCGAGTTTTGAGTCATTGGATAGCTTTTGAAAAATAATTGATCGATAAATTTTTGCTTCGGTGTTTATTTCTCGTGATATTTCACCTTTTCAAGACTTTGTACTAACTTTCTATGATCTTCATTTGTACAGGAAATAAGTTACGTTGTGAACTTATCGTATTTGTGTTTTTAAAACGTTTATAGAACATTTCAGTGCAGAAAGTTAAATTTTACTATTATAGAAACATGTAAAGATCGTTCAATAGGGAATATCGATATTATAATATTACCTGGATACTAGAATTCTTCGTTTAATTTCGGTGTTATTTTAGTATCTATTGGGGTCGCTACAAATAGAACGTCAACGTTGAAAAACATATTCCTGCAACGTTACATCGAAACCAAAAGGTATCGTTTTAGTAAAGTAGATTTTCAATGAATAAATAACGTTGAAAAACCGTTATTTGGTAGAGTTACGTTGAAACTAAAAATATAACGTTATATTTCAGTAGAATTCACATAACAATAAGAATGTTTGCAACGAGAAAACAAATCAATCATCAACGTTGAGAATTCGTATATCTGCAACGTTACATCGAAACCAAAAGGTATCGTTTTAGTAAAGTAGATTTTCAATGGATAAATAACGTTGAAAAACCGTGACTTGGTAGAGTTACGTTGAAACCAAAATACAACGTTATATTTCAGTAGAATTCACATTACAATAAGTATGTTTGCAACGGCGGAGCAAATCGAATATCAACGTTGGATATTCGTATATCTGCAACGTTACATCGAAACCAAAAGGTATCGTTTTAGTGAAGTAGATTTTCAATGGATAAATAACGTTGAAATACCGTGAATAGGTAGAGTTACGTTGAAACCAAACCACAACGTTATATTCCAGTAGAGTTTACATTATAATAATTATGTTTGCAACGAGGAAAGAACCTTGAATCAACGTAATAAAGTAACGTTACCGTAAAACCAGAATGAAACGTATTGCCTAACGACATTTTGCCGTTTTTTCAACGATGAATGCTGGTGGCGTTACTTGAAAAATTCAACGTTTTTTTCACGTATATGTGTTTATTGGGTAGTTTATAGTTGCAATTCCCGCCTGCTCCACGTGTTCCATTAAATTAAAGTATTTCTAAAGGAAAGGTTCTTTCATTATTTGTATCTTACTCCACAGTTTCGTGACATGAGTCACTGGTCCTTCGAAGCCTTCATTACACATTTAATAATTTATTTTAAGAGTTCTCACTAGATACTTCTAGTCGCTACCAAATGTAGATAGGTGATAATTTGACAACACATTACTTTCATAAAACCAGCCCAATAAACACAGATACGTGAATAAAACGTTGAATTTTTCAAGTAACGCCACCAGCATTCATCGTTGAAAAAACGGCAAAATGTCGTTAGGCAATACGTTTCATTCTGGTTTTACGGTAACGTTACTTTATTACGTTGATTCAAGGTTCTTTCTTGGTTGCAAATATAGTTATTATATTGTAAATTCTACTGAAATATAACGTTGTGGTTTGGTTTCAACGTAACTCTACCTATTCACGGTATTTAAACGTTATTTATCCATTGAAAATATACTTCACTAAAACGATACCGTTTGGTTTCGATGTAACGTTGCAGATATACGAATATCCAACGTTGATGCTCGATTTGTTTTCACGTTGCAAACATACTTATTGTAATGTGAATTCTACTGAAATATAACGTTGTATTTTGGTTTCAACGTAACTCTACCAAGTCACGGTTTTTCAACGTTATTTATCCATTGAAAATCTACTTTACTAAAACGATACCTTTTGGTTTCGATGTAACGTTGCAGATATACGAATTCTCAACGTTGATGATTGATTTGTTTTCTCGTTGCAAACATTCTTATTGTTATGTGAATTCTACTGAAATATAACGTTGTATTTTGGTTTCAACGTAACTCTACCAAGTCACGGTTTTTCAACGTTATTTATCCATTGAAAATCTACTTTACTAAAACGTTACCTTTTGGTTTCGATCTAACGTTGCAGATATACGAATTCTCAACGTTGATGATTGATTTGTTTTCTCGTTGCAAACATACTTATTGTAATGTGAATTCTACTGAAATATAACGTTGTATTTTGGTTTCAACGTAACTCTACCAAATCACGGTTTTTCAACGTTATTTATTCATTGAAAATCTACTTCACTACAACGATACCTTTTGGTTTCGATGTAACGTTGCATTAATATGTTTTTCAACGTTGACGATCGATTTGTAGCGACCCCAATAGATACTAGAATAACATCGAAATTAAACGAAGAATTCTAGTATCCAGGTAATATTATAATATTGATATTCCCTGTTGAACGATGTTTACATGTTTCTATAATAGTATAATTCAACTTTCTACCCTGAAATGTTCTATAAACGTTTAAAAAACACAAATACGATAAGTTCACAACGTTACTTATTTCCTGTACGAATGAAGATCATTGAGGGTTAGCACAAAGTCTTGAAAAGGTGAAATATCACGAGAAATAACCACCGAAACAAAAATTTATCGATCAATTATTTTTCAAAAGCTATCCAATTACTCAAAACTCGACCCACCTCCTCTATATCCTGGGAGTGGGGTAGAGGTCAAGTTTGAATTCATAAATAGAAACCCTATTTGTATTGATGTAGATTAGATTCTCCAGAAAAAATTACATTGAGATAATGTGCCATAATCACTTTTCCATACACCTAGAGAAGAGAGAAATAAATTGAAAATTTTGATCAGATCTATTTTTCTGGCATTCTCAGTTTCTACGGTACAAAATACGAAGGTACTGTCTGCAATTTTGATATGATAAATTTCAAATCGGTTATTATTCGGTTCAGTTGTATTCTGCATCTGAAAGTAAGTAACCAAACAGTAATATATCCATTAAAAACAGTATATTGTACAATAACCGATGCAAAATTTATTATTATTCCAAAATTAGAGAAAAAATCTGCGTATTTTTAACCATAGCAACCAATTCTTCCAAAAAAATGGGCTTAAGCCAAGTTTTAAATTTGATTCCCCCTTTCCCAAGGGAACCCTTTCCGATTATGGCACATGAAATCAATGTATTCCCAGTGGAAGTGAAAGGGGAAACGACTTTGGTGTCATTGGATAACTTTTGAAAAAGAATCGAAAATGCCTTTTTCCAATATTAGTCAGAATGTGTATTTTTCGAGATATTTCGCTGTTCCTGGATTTTGTACCAACCCTGAAAATAAAAACAATGTCAATATTTTTAAAGAAATATAATATAATAACAAAACATAAAAATAGACTAAACTAATATTTCTTTAAACTTAAAAATCATTTGTAGAAAATAGAATAAATATGAATGTTCAATTCAAAACATAAAAATAATAGAAAAATTATAAAAATAAACTAAACTAATATTCCTTTAAACTTGAATATGTTTTGTTGAAAATTGAATAAATATGACTGTTCCATTCAAAACATAAACATAAAAAATTTATAAAAATAAACTAAACTAATATTCCTTTAAACTTAAAAAATTTGTTGAAAATTGAATAAATATGAATGTTCCATCCAAAACATAAAAATAATGAAAAATTTATAGAAATAAACTAAACTTATATTCCTTTAAACTTGAAAATATTTTGTTCAATATTGAACAAATATTAATGTTCCATCCAAGGATTTCTTCTTTTCGATTTGTTGGCATCGTTCATCCTCTTTTTTGCAATTTTTAGCCAAACTTTAGTGGCATCGGCTATCTCTATGTCTGTTGCAGCTCCAAATTCTTTTTTCTACGGCAACTGCAAAAAATAATTGATACAGTGCATTGCATTCGAAACAAGAGCCACGCTCAATAACTTTTAGGAGAAATTAAAACACTTTAACCACAGGGGGACACATTTTGACATATTCACACTCAATTTAACTTTCAGTATCGCACTCCCAGAGCATGCCACCACATT
Source organism: Galeruca laticollis (assembly GCA_963921935.1). Lineage (NCBI taxonomy): Eukaryota > Metazoa > Arthropoda > Insecta > Coleoptera > Chrysomelidae > Galeruca > Galeruca laticollis. The sequence continues at coordinate 126,963,691 of OY998178.1, forward strand.
GTTTCAAATAGATCACTCTATATTCATTTATATTATCAGTTTCTCCTTGGTGTGCAGATTTCAAAAATGTACAATACGTATGCCCTGAAGCTTACATCTACAACTTATTTGGGATGATAAGCTTCAGACCATATGTATTGTACTTTTTAAAAATCTGCTCATCAAGGAGAATCTGATGCAAAAAAATGTAGTGTGATTCATTTGAAAGAATGTGATTACGTACTCTGGGGGTGCTATAGTGAAAGTTACATCAGTTTGAATATAACAAAATGTGTCCCTCTGTGTATCATTGTGGACGTGTTTTTTTATTTTATCTGAAAATCATTGTATCCAAAGTTATTCAGTGTGGCTCGTTTTAAACGGAATGCATTGTATAATAGTTTTATGACAAACACAATATATGCACTATACCATAAATTAGTTGGATTACACGGGTATCCCTAGAAGCTGTTTTATTAGTGCCCTACCAATAATAAAGGGTAGCCTGCTCGTTGGTTAACAAAAATCTCAAAATCCTTCTGATGTGATCTTCCGAAGAGATTCCGCCAATTGATTCCAATCGTGTTACCTGCAAATTTATAATGTTGAGTGGAAATATAGTATTCACATTCGAAAAAACATTTAAATGTGTGCAGAAAAACGCAAAGTCATATCCAGAATCTTTGAAGGCAATCGATTATCGATTTCTTGGAACGTGTCTCATACTTCGTGTCTCCGTTACTAGTTCATACATTCAAAGTCATGGACATACATTTTTTTTTAATTTTAATAGATATTATTAATAATTTTAATTATCAACCATGTCAATTTCTACATGTGCTAACAATAATTAATTATGGTTAATAAGGGTAAACTTGTTCAATAATTATTATTCGCCTTATTTAATTTAAATAGTATATTGTCATGACAGCTAACCTCTCAAATAGCACACTTATTTTGCATTGTTGAGAACGTTCATGACACTTTAACCACATTTTCATCTCTCACAACTATGCTTTTAACTGAATTTGTCAACAAATACAGCCCATCAATAATTTATTTCAATAATGGACTTTTTGTGGAGATAATATTGCATTTCCAGCCATCATTGCACAAAACAGTTGGAAACTTTTAAACTACCGAAAAGTACTATACGCGAATTATATAAAATAAGTTTAAGTTTATAGGTATAAAATGAACGAAAAAAGATCTTATTCAAACTACTTAGTTGGAAAACTTCTGATACTCGATCTTCATAAATCTATCTATTTCACTTAATCATATTTTCTACTATATTTGTACCTACCAGTTTTCAGCGTTTGTCATCTACCCATTTTCAACGTGATTGATTATATCAACCTATTAAAATTGGATAGACATTGTTCGACTGGAAATTATGACTTTGTAAAACATAGTATTGTGTGAGTGTACCTACCGATCAGGGACTGTGATAATAAGTACTCAGCATCACTGTGAAAAGCGTTTATACCTTAAAACCCCGACAAGATTATTGGAGTCAACTGTACTAAATATTACAGATTAACACTTACCTACCTTAGTTACCCGTAACTTGAGAATGAATAAGAGTTTCAACAAGGAATTATTTTTAGTTTATGCAATACCGAATTCAGTTATATAGAAAATCTTCACAAGGTACTTACCAAATTATAATCACTCGAACAAGCACGTGCACACACAAACTTCGGGAAATGCAAAATGGCGACTATTTCGAGTGTTGGTTCAACGAGATCCCCCCACTATACTGACCGTGCATGTTGCCACGAAGTGGTAAATTATGAATATATTAAGAATATCCATAAAGTCCCTCCATGAATGATTGATACAGGTATGCTGTAGAGTTATAATCATAGGCCCCATATGTTTAACGATAAATATTCAAACAATGATGACAAGAAAATGAAGAATAAATATAAAATATTAGTTAATATAGATTTTTTAAATCATTATGTTTGATGCAACGAAATACACTTGGCAATCAAGTTGCGAAAACGTTCCATTTCTATTCAACATATTCAATTTTCATGGAACTAAATTATCTTTAGATGTGACGAAGAAGTTGGATTTAACAAGGTTGATTAATAATTACATGACATGCCTATTACTTTCATTAATCGAGTAAAAAAGCAATAGAAACATGAATTTTATAAATTATGTATCAACGTATAAACAACGTTGAAGGAAAAACATTGAAACAACCTAATATTTTTATAATTGAATCAACGTTAGTACACCACTAAGAGAAAACGTTGAAGGGGGGTGGTCTGCACGTTGCTTTGATCTGGATGAATTTATGTTGAAGATATACGAGTATAACCCATCACAAATTTACCGAATATAATGTTGATCAGGCTTTTTCACATTCTCAGTAGATAATTTCCATTGTGTGCTCAAACGTAAAACACGAATCACATATTATGAAAAATTTCACATTAAATTTATTTGGCACTATGTATGTATTCAATTGAATTAAAGTTGAAAATGTTCAATGAAAACTACCTATCACTGCAGAAGTCAAGTTGCTGAAGCAATCGGTTTTCAACGTACCTACCTATCCAATACATTTCTATCAGTTGAATCAACGTTGAATAATAAGCAATATAAGACGTGGTCGTAAGATAACGTGAATGATGTAGTTGTTATTAACTTCTTTATTCAACGGACTCAAAACGTAATTCTCATAAAATTTAATGAACTTAGAAAAAAAGAGTTATTCAAACGTAGAATATAAGTTGCTCAAAGTTTCGAGTTATTGTGAAGGTATATTCAACGTTTATGTAACTTCTGATTGAATATTAATTGAGAAATTATTATGAGGACACAATTCACAATGGTAGTGAAGAGAGGTAGTCAACAACTTTGAATAATATGGAGTCAGAAACGTTGTCTCAAAGTTACGTGAATAATGTAGTTGTTATCTAGTTATCCATTCAACGGATTAATGACGTAATTTTCATAAAATTTAATCAACGTAGATAAAAAGGGATATAGAACCGTCGAATACTGGTTGCTCGAAGCTTCGAGTTACTGAGTAGCGTTATATTCAACGATTATGTGATGTTTTTCTCTTCTAATTGAATATACGTTGAGAAAGTACGATGAAGACACGTTTCATGATAGTAGTGAAGAATGGTAGTCAACAACGTTGAATAATAAGTAATAAGAAACGTTGTCTCAAGGTGAAGTAAATGCTTTTGTTGTTATTAAGTTCTTCATTCAACGGATCAAAAAGACAATTTTCATAAAGTTTAATGAACGTAGAACAGAAGGGTTATTTAAACGTAGAATATAGGTTGTTCAAAGCTTCGAGTTATTGAGTAGTGATATATTCAACGTTTATGTATTGTTTCTAACTTCTGATTTAATATACGTTGAGAAAGCACGATGAGGACACGTTTCATGAAAGTAGTGAAGAATGGTAGTCAACAACGTTGAATAATAAGTAATAAGAAACGTTGTCTTAAGGTAACGTAAATGATTCAGTTCTTATTAAGTTCTTCATTCAACGGATCAATAACGTAATCTCCACGATGGTTTTTAAACGTAGAAAAAAAGAGTTATTTAAACGTAGAATATACGTTGCTCAAAGGTTAGAGTCAGTGAGTAGTGTCATATTCAACGTTTATGTAATGTTTTCACATCTGATTGAATATACGTTGAGAAAGCACGGTGTGGACACGTAACATAACGGTAGTAGATAGTGATGAGTTGAGACATATACGTTGATTATAGGTAGAAACAGCGTTTGGTTGAATATGGGTCTCGAAAGTCACGTTGCAAAATTCAACCAGTAACGTTTAATCAACGTCAGCTACCACATATAAACGTATATTACACGTGTGTGTGTGTTTATTGGGAGCGATCCTACCCTACACCTTCTCCTACAGTATGTATTCCTAGAAAATTTATAAAAACGATGCGAGGCAAAAATGCTATTTTTACTGCCGCCGGGATATTGCTTTAGACAAAACAATTTTGAATTTAGTGCCGACACTTTTTGCATACCAAATTGAAGAATATCAATATATACCAAACCTTATAACGTATAAAATACACATTTTTTGTTGAAAAATTGTATTAATACGTGGCAGCCTTTGCCGCCGCCATTTTAAGCTTGCCGCCTGTGTTGTGCACCCATTGCATACGTGGTTGGCATGGCCCTGATGGTAATCTTCTACAAAACAAATGATATTTTCTAACCTGTAATATTCGATTCATCAATCAATCTCTCTCCCTGGTCGTCCTCTTATTACTGAGTATCATGATTGTTGACAACTTGGGCCGTTATATCTCTCCACTGACTTCGATTCTGAGCTCCTCTGATTCTGATCAGTTCATCGATCCCTCTAGGCGTTCGCCCCTCTGTCCCCGAAACTAACAACCTCTCCAGATTGTTATCATCTCTTCGTGTTACGTGTCCAAAAAATCTCAATATGCTGGCAACAAAAGTAGAAGATATTCTATTGTGCATGTTCAATAATTCACTCCTAAATATGTTCCTATTCTACTTTTTACAGCAACACATTGAATATTGTCGGATTTTCGCAGTATTCGTTCCAATTTTATGAATACTTTCTAGAATGGCGACCTCTGTCAGAAAATTAGTCATTGTATAGTTACAATAAATATGTTTGAAATCAATTTGACAGATGCATAAACTAAAAAGTTAACAATAAAATAACAGTAGCAATAAAGAGTGAATTAATTTAAACATTAGAGGACCCGTGCGTATGAGAGGGTGTAATTATTATTATAATCTGGGGCGAAGTCAGACAGTAGGGGCTAAGGCGGACAGAAGGACGTTTTTCCATAATTTTTTTCAAGGACATCTCGCCGGTGTTCCAAATCGCGCTGGACCTATCTAGATACGTTAGTAGACATCAAAACACATTGGTGGATTGTCGTGGCGACTGTAATTTCCCCCGGTCGCGTACAAATCGGCTTTTATTTCGTATTGCGTTTTGTGTTGTTTTTTTAACTAGTAAAAACAAACTATTGCCCACAGGTAAGGTTTACATATACAACATTTATTTTACCACTCAAATGTTAACTAATTTATTGATAATATTTGGCGATAAAATGATAATAATGCCACCTCTCGTTTTTTGAAAAATAATTAAAATATAAAATATTGTCCATAGGTGGGGTAAAGGCGGACACCATGGTGAGGAATTACAAAAAGAAGATAGGCCTAAGTTTCATGAATTATGATGAAATACATTTACAGAGAGCACTACACGATGTGAGAAAAGGCAAGAAAAGTTTGAGACAAGCATCAGAATATTATAAAATTCCTAAATCTCTACACTCCTTGACAAAATTAAGAAAAAAAGGAGGAAAACATGGCGGTCAAACTGTATTTTCGGCAGAAGACGAAAGGTTGTTAGTAGAAGGCATAATCAAATTTGGTGAGTGGGGCTTTCCATTGACTCGCAGAGATATAAGATGCTTAGTAAAAAATTACCTTGATAGAAAAGGAATGAAAATAAAAACTTTTAAAGAGAATTCACCTAAAGTTCAATGGTTTTATAAGTTTTTTAAAAGATATATCATATTAACCGAACGATTAGCTCAAAACATTAGAAGAAGCAGGGCTAATATTACCAAAGACACTATAAGAGAGTTTTTTGAAAATTTAGAATCGACATTGGAAAATGTTGAGTCTACCCATATAGTAAACTATGAAGAGACAAATCTCACGGACGACCCAGGAAGGCAAAAAGTTCTATGCCGCGTGGGTCTAAAAGGGTAGAAGTTATACAGGATTCCAGCAAATCAAGCACCTCAATTATCGTGGTAATTACTGCATCCGGACATCTACTGCCCCCATATATGTCATACAAAGCTGTCCACTCATATCCAACCTGGATAGAAGGTGGACCACAGGGGACAATATACAACTGAACTAAAAGCGGTTGGTTGGATGGCCCAACCTTTGAAGATTGGTTTGACAAAATTCTCCTTCCTTATTTCAAAAATCTTTCCGGAAGAAAGATGCTCATTGGAGACAACCGCGCCAGCCATGTTTCAATGCATGTTCTGGAATGCTGCGAACAATATAACATCGAATTTGTGTTGCGTCCACCTAACGCCACCCATCTTCTGCAACCTCTAGATGTTGCCTTTTTCGCCTCTATGAAAAAAGTATAGCGTGCCATATTGCTACAATGGAAAATAAAGAATAGAGGAACTATCCTGAAGTCGGAGTTTCCACGGCTTCTTGATGAAACTATTGAGAAGATTGAAAATTTAGAAGACAATATAAGATCCGGGTTCAGAGCCTGCGGGATTGCCCCATTTAATAGTGACGTTGTGTTAAAAAAAATACCAGATGTGGATGAAGGCGAAGAAGCGGCGCGAACCATTGGACCGAAACTTTACTACAAGAATTTTTAAAAGTGACTATGTCAGTTACAACTGAAGAAACACGACCAAAGCGAGGAAAGAAATTAAAAGTATCGTCCGGCAAAGGAGTTAGAAAAGAAGATCTGGAACCTTCAACTAGCCGTCCTCTTTAGGATGAAAATAGTGACGTTCAAAGCAGTAGTAATAAAGGGAACAAGACTGATTCAGATGATAATAATCTACAGCTTGAAGATGTGACTGAAGAATCTCACCAAGATAATTTTGAGACAGTTGACTGTGATACTAATGATACTATACAAACGGGTACTTTTTCATTAGTTAAATTTCCATGCCCGAACAAGACCCATAAACATTTTGTTGGATGCGTCTCTGAGGTCATTGAGAATGAGTCGACTAATAATTTGTATTATGTCAATTTTCTAAAGAAGCAAAACACTGATAAAATGGGGCTCTATTTTATTTATCCAAATATTAAAGATATATCTTTAGTAGATCAGACTCAAATTTTTAAAATTCTTAGAAATGTAAAATTTTTGAGGCGCAATAGATTCCAATTCCCCATTTTGAAAAAATATGAAAATATTCGAATTGAATAATTCAACAACAGTTCAGTACCTAGTATAAGGTTTATATTTTGTTTTGTGTTATATGTAGGTAGTTTTATTTTCCTAGAAGGCAGTGCCATTCGAATTGAATAAGTTCAGAATAAGTATAAGGTTTATGTTTGGTTTTTACTTGTGTTATTTTCCTAAAATAGATCAGTTTCTTATATAAAAATGCGTTTTTCTTTTTTGTGGATTCCTATAAATTATTATTTTTCACTTTTTGTGTCCGCTTACGCCCCAATTCAGGGGTAAATATGATTTCTGATGCAAAATAAATAGGTGTCCATGTTCACCCCATACATACGGGCAAAGGTGCACAGCACTTAATAAAAAAAAAGTAGTGATGGTAATATGTTTTGCGTATTATTGTATCGTATCATATTCTGGGGATTTAGGGCTTCCTTCATTATTTTTTTCAAATTTTTTGCCCGAAAGGGGTACGAGTTATTGGCAAAAAAGACCAAAAATTGTCAGACTTCACCCCAGATTACATAAAATCATTTTACAGTACATCCTTCCGGACAATATTAGCTGTGCGTCGGCCGCAGTATTTGGAAAAAATTGAAAGTAAAGTTGATTGTGCACACATAACTTTCCTCAAACTCAACAAATTTGAACAGTTAATAGTTCAAAAAAAAGGGCTTGATCCACTGAGTGTTCTTAGACTTGTGTCAATAGCCTACGTTAATTAGAACTCTAGTTATAGAGGTTTGAGTGAAGGAAATTTTTGAAAAAATTGAATGTAAAGTTGATTGTGTACGCATAACTTTCCTCAAACTCATCGAATTTAAGCAGTTAATAGCTCAACAGAAAGAGATTGATCCATTGAGTGTTGTGAGAGTAAAACGATCAAGGTCCGTTCATTAGAAGAGGAGCTATGAGAATTCGAATTGCTTGAGTGAATGTGTCCCATAAGAAATGTACAGGGAAGAATCGCGTTTGAGAATAACTTAAGTAAGGTGGGAGTTGAGTAAATTTCAATTATTGAAGACATATCTGTGTCTAAATATCTCTCATTTATAAAAAAATGAAGGAAATCGGCCGGATAGAACGGCCATAATTTTTTATAATATACAGGGTGTTTTCAAATGATACAACGTTTGCATGTAGATACCTCTCGACAAATTGGACAAGATGATATAGGGATTGGGGGACTTTTCGAAATACAGGGTGTTAAATTTATGAAAAATATAATGTTTTAATTTGATAACTTTAAAATGGATGAATATATTGATCTGACATTTGGCAGGTTGTTTTTAAATGTAAAAGGGCATATTTTGATGGAAAAAAATATGTTTCAATTCTTGATCCAGTGGTGTACATTTGGAAGAATATGTCACCTTTCCCCTCCCATTTTTTACGCCACTGGCATTTGAAGCTATTTTCATTTGATTTTGTATTCCTCAATATTTTTCACGTGAAAAATGCCTAACCTTTACATGTCAAAAAATTTGTAGTTTTCAAGATATTTAATGTTTTTATGAAGTCTGCAAGATCATTTTTAAATAAAAAAATATTTTTCTTGAATGTTTTTTAATAACTACCAAACTACTAATGGTTAGAATATGTTCAGGAACTAATTTGTGAAACAGCAATACATAATAAAACATTGAGAGAGGATTGTTGAAAATACTTTTCCAAACTTGTGATTTTATTAACAAAAGAATTAATGACAATAAAAAATAAGACAATTACAAAGTTAAATACTATCCCATTCTCAAACATAATTTTTAACTAAGCAGCCAACAAATTACAAAAGATGTTAAAAATTTTGTCCATTTACATTTACACATAATCTGCAACGTATTCTCATTGAAAATCGCAAACCTTGGAAAGATTGCCGGAAATAATTTCTGTAACTGCATGGATTCTTGCTATCAGTGCCTCATCCGCATAGTAGGCTATGGATGTCAATAAATGAAATGGTAAATGTCATTTTGTTTAACGTCAAAATGAAAATTAATTAGTTGTAATTGAATTGGCTTGAGCAACTTTCACACTTTTTGTTATGATGGATTATACTTTTGAAGAAATGGCTGATATGCAACTAATATACGGAGAAGCCAAAAAGAATGGTAGACGTTCCAAGCGCTTGTATAGAGAAAGATATCAAAATCGTCCTAGATTTCCATGTCACACAACATTTTTTCAAATTGACAGGAGATTGCGAGAATTTGGACAATTCAATTCAAAATTACAAGGTAGCGGTAGAAAACGAACTGTACGAACTGTGTAATTAGAGGAGGCTGTTCTAGACCGTATTGAAAATATACCTGATTTAAGCACTCGCACCATTGGCAAATCTTTAAATGTAAGTAACTCAACTGTGTGGAATATTTTAAATGAACAGCAGTTGTATCCTTATAAGTATACCCAAGTTCAGGCCCCAAAACCAACAGATTGTCCTCAAAGAGCGGAGTTTTCCAATTGGTACACCCAAAAATGTTTAGAAAATAGGAATTTTACCGAATTTGCTCTATTTACTGATGAAGCCAAATTCACTCGTGAATGAATTTTTAATACAAGGAATAGCCACGTGTGGGATGACGAAAATCCATATGTTATTCGACAACGTGGATTTCAGGAAAAATTCTCGCTTAACGTGTGGGCAGGCATTTCTTGGAGATTGTATAGTGTGTCCATATTTATTACCTAATAAACTCAATCGTAATATTTATTGTAATTTTTTGAGAGAAACCCTGCCTGATTTATTAAACGACGTTGTACCATTAAATATTAGGGCGAATATGGATAATGTATGGTTTCAGCACGATGGGGCATCTGTACATTATTCTCTAGCGGCCAGACAACTTATAACCCAACAATACGGAAACAACTGGATGGCCGAGGTGGACCCAATATGTGGCCTTCGAGGTCACCGGATTTAAAAACAATCGATTTCTTTCTGTGGGGTTACATGAAGTCCCTAGTCTACGATACAATAGTAGAAACGGAGGAGGAACTGATAGCAAGAATCCATGCAGGTACAGAAATGATTTCCGCCAATCGCCAGTATTTCTAAGGTATACGATTTTCAATGAGAAAACGTTGCAGATTATGTGTAAATGTGAATGGACAACATTTTGAACATCTTTTGTAATTTGTCGGCTGCTTAGTTAAAAATTATGTTTGAATGGGATGTTATTTAACTTTGTAATTATCTTATTGTTACTGTCATTAATTCTTTTGTTAATAAAATCACAAGTTTGGAAAAGTATTTCCAACAATCCTCTCTCAATGTTTTATATGCATTGCTGTTTCACAAATTAGTTCCTGTTACATATTCTAACCATTATTAGTTTGGTAGTTATTAAATGCCAGTGGCGTAAAAAATGGGAGGGGAAAGGTGACATATTCTTCCAAATGTACACCACTGGATCAAGAATTGAAACATATTTTTTCCCATCAAAATATGCCCTTTTACATTTAAAAACCACCTGCCAAATGTCAGATCAATATATTCATCCATTTTAAAGTTATCAAATGAAAACATTATATTTTTCATAAATTTAACTCCCTATATTTCGAAAAGTAAATGGGTTGGACCCCCTGAATTTTACATGCAAACGTTGTAAGTCTCATTTGAAAACACCCTGTATAAGATTTTTTTAATATATAAGATGTTGTAAGTTTCTGATAGTAGTAATCTTTGTTTACTTCCAATACTTGCTTGTTATTAAAATGTAATGGATTTTAAACGTCCTGCCTGAACAGGTTGTGTTCCGTATTTTGACCATTTTCGATTAATCATTTTAAATTTTCATGTGCACAATTGTTACCGATAAACGGTCTCTAGTTCGCGTAGTTTTGTTTTTTATTTTATCATCAGAATTTCATCCCACAGGCGTCCATTGTTTGATACATGTAGGCCAATGACTTCAAAGTGGTGGCAAGCAGCCATATCCGGTCGGTAATATTTTCCCAATCCAGCAATATTCACTTACAGTTAAAAGAATCTGGCAACCCCATCGCTAACACATGTGTTTCGCTTTCTATTTCTACGGGTGAATTTTTAATCTGTTATTTTCATACAAATTTCATCCTTTTCCCTTACTCCAAATATCTTTTGCAGGATTTTCGTCTCCCATATAACAATTCAGTTTTGATCATCTTCTGTGAATGTTCTCTGAGATATCACAATTTCTTGTGAGTACAGTCCCCAAACTTCCGCACATCTTGAAATTCGTAAAATTATTTCATTTCAGAGTAAAGTTCCTTCAAAAATAATATTAAGTGTAAGATGATTTTGAATAAACAAGTTATATCAAAGTACATCGCATTTATTTGTTAATAAACCTAAAATTTGCTTAACTATGAGTTCTACACAAGAATATTACAATTTTTGTAAAGCTCCAATACTTACCCTTTTAAATAATCTAGGTCCAAATAGTTCTTTTTCTTTTACCACAACATATTCAAATTGGATCGACTGTTTCACAAAAATAATTAACAAAAATCCCAAGCAAATTGAATTGCTGACTTTTAACATTGTAAACATTGTAACCGAATGGTTGACTGCATTTATTTAGAATTTAAACCTGGAAATTTCAATAACAATTTTGTTTTATTGGGGGAATTTTATTATATCTAAATTGATTTATCTGGTCATAGGTTATCATTATATACCTACTTGTTTGTATGATACAAATTAAGCGAAATAAGAACATTTTGTATTTTTATAAATAGCAGAGTGTCTCAAAATTGTAAAATCTGTGAACTTTATTAACCCTTTCACCGCTATAACAAAATGTGTATTGCGGGCAACGCATATTTCCAACGGCATTGTTTGGGGTTAGATGCGAGAGTAGAATAAAAGTTGAATATCTCCTAGATGCGCTATAGACAACAGAATACACAAGTATGTATTATTGGTTGCCGGGATTTGAGTTTTAATATTTATTGAACGGATATAACCCTTCTCCCGCACTGTATGAGAGTAATATTTTTTCAGTCACAAGAGGGAAGATCACATGCCATTCTCTCAACCCATTACCCTGAGATTGGGTCAAATGAAGCTAGATTGATCTCCAATTCCTTCCGGAATGCTTCTCAATCTGTGTACTTATAATTTCTAAAAGTCTCTTAGTCGACTTAATAGTGAAGGAGATATAGTTGTGATCCGATATCGAAGCATCGTCCAGTACCTCCCAGGCCTTAATTTTGCTAGCCGCAAAGTAGCTAGATAAAGTAATGTCCAAAACCTCTTCCCTAAGCAAATTTCTCCTTCTTTGTTGAAAAGTTGGCTTACGGCCTTGATTCAATAAATTTCGATTTAACTATATTAGATAATTCATAAGGTACTCACCCCGGTTGCTGGGGTTGGAGCTCCCTCAGGCCAAATGGTGGGCATTATGAGGTGATTCTCCGACGTTGCCCCATGTTCCACAATACTCGTCATTTCTGTGGAGTCATAAGGCAGGTACAATAACCCAAACAGAATTCTGATGCAACCATCACCTGCCTGCAGGTGTAACTAAGTCTTGTATTCTAAATTTTATCAATTTTAAATATTTATAGTATATCAAGTTATTTCAAAAAAAATTATATGATCCTAAGTGTAAATAAAAAATTAATACAAAGTCATGTTATAACCATAACAAAATTATTAATAAAATAACTCAACGCAATACGTAACATGAGACATACAGGTCTATTCTGTGCAAGTCTGTAAGATAATCTGTAACTCTACAGGGTAATTGCTATTCTGCGTACAACTGTATCTTACAGGAACCTGTTAAATGGTTAGATTTGGTAAATATTCACGTGTGTGTTGACTGGTGTCGTATGTCATTACAGTAATCAATTTATTTATTTTTTTTATAAAAATATAACAAAATGGACAATGAAATGGCAATATTCATTGGAATTCTAATAGAAGAAGACTATAATTGGTAAAATATATTCCCCTTATTATAACAAGTTGGTAATTGGGTACTATTTATAGATATCATTTTTAGAAACTTTATGAGAATTCAAAGAAAACGTCTGAGAGATCAAATGGATCCCTTTGATATGCCAAATACAGCATTTATTCAAATGTTTAGGCTTAATAAAGAATGTGCAATAAATTTAATAAATAGTTTACAACCACACATTAGAATTAGAAATAATAACTCTATTTCACTTGTGAAAAAAGTAAGTACGTATTTACATATATATGTGAATTATTATTGGTTACTTTAAAATTTTATTTTAACAGGTGCTTCTTACCCTCCATTTTTTAAGTGTAGGGTCTTATCAAGATTCAATAGGAACAAGTGCTTGGTTGTCTGCGAGTCAACCTACTGTTAGCAGATCAATTAGCGAGATTTGTTCAGAAATTGTTCAAGAATTATTACCAATCTGGGTAAAATTTCCTACTCAAAATGAGGAAATGTTGAATGTCAAACAAGGGTAGCCAATAATCAGATAGTTTTAATATATTAATTAAAAAAATGTTTTTAGATTTTTTAGAAATTATGGTTTGCGAGGTGTGTTGGGGGCTATTGATGGTACTCATGTAGAAATTCTTGTTCCATCTGTAACTGATATAAATCATTCACCTTTTGTATATATAAATAGAAACGAAAAACATTCTATAAATGTAATGCTGGTATCAGATGCTCACAATAAAATTGTAGGATGTAATGCAAGATTTCCTGGTTCCGTGCATGATGCCGCAGTGTGGCAAGTTAGTGCTATAAGAAATCATTTGCAAATTAGGTATCCCAATGGCGATCATACTAGTCATTTAATAGGATATAGTGGTTATCCTTCTGCATCTGCATGTAATGTTATTTAAAGAACCAATGGCATTTTGAAACGAAGATTTCGCTGTTTGTTCAGACATCGAACACTTGTATACCATCCTGTGAGGGCAGCCAATATTATTTATACATGCTGTGTGTTGCACAATATGGCCCTAACTGCAGGTTTGAATCTGGATGAAAGAGAAACTGAATATCCACAAGAAAATGATTACATTGACAATCCAGCTGCAAATAGAAATCTTTTGCAATTGGGAAGAGAAACAAGGCGGCATATGTACAACAAAATAAATCATTCAAATAAATTAAAAAAATCAGTATTATTCAACAATATTCCCATTGTTAAATTATAATAAAAAATACATAAAGTAATAGAACATAAAACTTTCAAATAAATAAAAAAACATTATTACTAAATACTTACAATAATAAACTAATAAAAACAAAAATTAAAAAATAAACACATAAACAATCCTTACAAAAATAATATAATTTCCAAATTCCTAGCCTATGTCCAATTTATTATATTACAGTGAAAAGGCAGGTTGTAAAAATTTGAACTTTTTAACTTCAAAATCTAGTTGTTGTTTACGAATTTCAATATTTTCTTTTTCTACATTAATAAATGCATCGGTAAATTCCTTAATATGCTTACAAAAATTTTCTGTTAAGGTGGCATTAGCTTTTGTTGCATTAATTAAATTTTCAGCCAGCTCGGATAAGGGCTTAGGTCTTACTCGCTTATGAGGAGTTGTTGTTGGGGTGTTACATTTTCAACATTTATTATTACAGTTTCTGTTGAAATATCTTCTTGTTCTGGTACTTCTTCATAAAATATTTCATTTTCATTATTTGTTACATCGCCAGCAGTTACTGGAATGCCCTCATATGTGGTAACATGTTCATTTCCAGTAACTGTTACCATACCCCAAGCACTCAATACCCTTTCTTCTAATGGAGTTAATATTGCTTCTGAAACAGGACCCCCACCAGTTTGAATTCTATGATGATTAATTTTCGCTTTGGTACCATATCTCCAATCTGCAAATCCCTAGAATGCAAAATGTAATACTGGCAACTCGTTTATATAATTTTAAAAACCTTTTTCCACTCTTCAATGGACAATGCAGGGCCTTGTCCTACTGCATTTAATTTGCACACTAACTCTTCCCACTTCTTATGTATATAATTTTGGTCCATAGTGGGATTAATTGTATTGCTTCTGAATGCATAGTCATTTTCAATTGCTTCTAAATACATTTCGTACTGTTCTGAGGTTGTATTTTCCAGTCTCTTCTTTTTTATTTCCTTAATCAGATAAACAGACATACTTTACAGGATTATGTGACATAGTATCGCCACAGATTAGAGAAAGAACAGATACGAAAGCTTGACAGAGAACAGTAAAAAGAGAGAGAGAGATGGGTAGACATACCCATTTAAATGTCCATCGTCGTATGTCGACTCCGTTCGGGCCGCTGCGCGAAATTTTTCAACAGGGTTGTCAATTTGCATAATATTTCCTTCAATTTACGATCATTGGTCAAATATTTTATAAGCATTATTGTTAAGTGTGATAGTTATACAGATACAAATATTCGACAATCACTTGTTTTAAATCAATTTTATTAACATCAAAAGAATTATACAATTTAAAAAATTAAAATGTATAAAAATCATACCATAAATATATACTTTTTTTCACAAATCATATCTTTGGCAACCATGCACAATAACGGTGACGGCTTCAGATACAGTCACACTTATTTCACATGCTGACAAATTGTTTGATATTTTCAATTCTTCTTCATTGAACAATGTCAAACTATATAACAGAAAATTTTCCGGGGAAATACACCAAATTGATTTTTTAAATGATTGAATTAAAATATTAAATAACATGAGTGTTATGAGCATTGCAGGGAGAAATATTACAAACCATTGCAAATTTATTGAAGGGTGGAAAATTACAATTAATTCCTTGTTAGAAATATGGGCATATTTAAAATCAAAAAATTTTAAATTTATTTTAACAAGACGTCTAAATCAAGACTGTCTTGAAAACTTTTTTGGTAGTATTAGACAACAAAGTGGAAATGCTACCAACCCTACCCCCATTCAGTTTTCACGTGCATTTAAAAAATTATTTTTTATCAACTTTTTCAATTCATCTTTCATGAATTGTGAAGATCAGTTTGAAAATTTATTATGTTGTTTGGCGCAGACCAACACTAATACATCTATGATTATTAAAACTCCTATTGCCATTAACCAATTTTCCGCAAATTTCAGAGTCACTAATTGTGATTATCATCGAAATCCATTGCCAGAACAAAACGCATTTAAATATGTGGTTGGATATCTTATTGGTAAGTGTCTAAAAATTCATTCATGTGATGTTTGTCAACAATTTTCTACAAATACGCAAGTTTTGGACTCCACCAATATGTTTATTCATTATAAAGCATATGACAAGAACTTAGTATTTGGAAAGCTCAAAACACCCGAGGACTCGTTTTGTCAATATATTTATAATTTAGAATGCCTTTTTTTCACAAACATAGAGAAATATTTGCCGAACCCTTCAGTTGGAAATAATTTATATATGATATCAACAACTACAGAATTTACACATCCTTGTGAACGCTTCCCTCACGAATATTTAAAAAAATTGTTCATCCGATTAAGGATTTTTTATTTGCTGAAATTTAGCAATAGAGATTTTAAGTTCCAGCCAAAGGAAAATAGGAAACTGTCTATTTTACTCAATTTATAATCAATAAATCAATTTTTATGTAAAATTGTTAATAATCTTTTTGATTCCAACGAGATTGCCTGCCTCGTTAAATTTAATATTTTTAAAGTTTTTGATATTAACTTTAGTGCTACAAATTATTATCAAAATTCTCCCTTGCGTAGGTGTTGTAAATCCTTCTACTCAGTCTATAACCATGTTGATATTGATATATTCCATGACAAATTCATTACATTTTGTAATAAGCTAAAAAAGCTGTATCTTAATAACAAAATTATGTTTTAATTTCGTACTATTTAGTTTCAATAATTACAAAATTACCAATTTATACTGTATAATTGATATGTTATTGAATACCGTAATTGGCTCATTCCGTTTGTATTTCCTTGATAAATGATAAATTGAGAATTATTTGGAATTTGATGAATTTTTGTAGTGATTTGTGTTATCTAAAAATGTATTTATTAATTAATCTCCCAAGAGTAATGACTATTTATAACAAATCATAAGAATGTACACATAGGTATTAAATAAATACATGAATATATATTCGGTTATGGTTATTGTTTTAATTCATGGCCCAATTTTAAAGATTTAGTGGAAATTTCCAAAAAAAACTAGATCCGGCACTGGAAATTGTTATTGTCCCCGAGTCAACATTGCAATTTGGTTAGAAATTCAGAACATATTTTAAACTGGCAACATCGCGGCCATACCGAGTTAAAGGTCCGAGGTCATTGAAGACGGAGTTGAAAATCGTTTGATGTTTTACCGGGATTCGTATCTGTTCTTTCTCTAATCTGTGGTATAGCTTTATTCAAATGGCATATTTTTGTAGTTGGATTTTGTTTAAGTTATAGGTTAGAAAAATCGAAATTTGACGTACAGTAGTTCAAATGTCTGTCTGTAATTCAGCGAGTTACAGACAACATCACAGCATCGCGAAGTTACAGATTCTGTAAAATCCCATTTACAGAACCTCGTAAGCTACAGATTCGTAGATGATTACGAAAAACACAGAATCGACCTAAAAATCATACTAAGAAACGAAACTCAATAAATATAACTTAACGCAATGCGCAACTTTAGCCATGTAAATTTTTTTTATCCGAAAGAGAAGGCAAAATAATAAGCTAAGATATCAACAAAGCTGTAATATGATATATAAATAATTTAGATTTGAATTAAGGAAAACATATGACCGTAATAAAGTAACATTTGATTATTTACCCCTTAAATAACATAAATTTAAAGAGATATATATTCTGTATATGAATGTCAATGAAAACGAAAATCGTGGTATGATGACATGAGTACCAACTAATAATAAAAGAGTAAACTAAAAATTGAAACTATTGCGATATTATGTTTAATAGTGTAATAAATAACAAACAAGGATAAAAAGAAATGAATACAAATATAACACAATATTATTCATGTAAAATTTGTGAAAGTAATAAATAAGTTGCGACCAATCAGAAAACTCTGATTATGTGAAATACTTATGAAGACAATTATAAATGATAATAGTGGACAATTTATTAACAATTATCAACATAAAGTGTGAAAAACAGCGAAATACAGTATGTTGATGTCAGAAATATAGTGATTTTGAATATTAATAAAATGACAATCAGACTCTATAAATATAGAAAATTCTAGAAGTTTACGAACTTTCGCTTATAAAAAAAGCTTAGGGACGCGAAAAAACAAAAGGAGAAGGAAGCCGAAGCTGAATGGGTTAACAGTTCCATGTCGAACTGTATAAAAAGTTTTAAGTAAAAGTGGTTAAATTAAATATAATTAATTATTGAACACATTAAATTCGTTAACAGAAGACCCAGTAACAAGTGTAGATAATTTTTCCCGAACGAGATAAATTTTTTATGGAGATATCCAGGAGTTACGAGTTCATCGCCAGTGTTCAGTGACGCGTTAGTGCGGACGTTTTTCGAGAGAAAGAATTTATCAAACAGGTCAGTGAAATATTTTTTAATCTTTTGGATCCAAAGAAATAAACAGATAAATAAAAATGATCATTTTCATAAACAATGAAAATAATAAAAGGCCATACATATATGAAACACAAGGAATAAAAATTATATAGTAATATCATATAACTGTATCATAATCATTATAACGACTTACCTTTCCGAGTTCCAATGTATATTTTGCATGTATTTAGTTTATAGGAATTTTTAACACCATACAATTCATCTGAATGATGCTAATGATTTAATTTTAACCTGGTAGATATGTTTCACTTTAATATATATATGTATATGTATATATATATATATATATATATATATATATATATATATATGTATATATATAATGGATATTTTTGTGGGGATGTGGCAATAAGACTCGAGAGTAAATTCTTTCAGATATTTATTCCTGAGCTTTCGAATAATTTTTATTCATTATCAAGGGATAAAATCTATAGCGAATTTTGAAAAAGTTGTAAATTTTTATCTTCTAATATTACTGACACAAATGTTGTGTTTGACTATCCTGCTACATATATATATATATATATATATATATATATATATATATATACATATATATATATATATATATATATATATATATATATATATATATAAGAATATGTAGGAATATCGCGTGATATGTTAACAACAACAATAAAGAGAATCTTGGGTAATTCACGCAAAAAGAAAAAGGGCTACTGAAACAGAGTGGTAACCGCGGACATGCATGTTTCTAGCGGGGGGCTATATGCGCCTCCGTGTCGATCTTGGTTGTTGTCAAGTATCAAAACAAGAATTGACATTGTAATATCGAAATATAACCATGAATTTCACTTTTGTTAAAAGACTTATTGTATTGAAATTCGTTTGAATTAAAGAAAAAACAGACTTCTTTAAGTGAAATTCACAATCATATTGGTTTTCAAAACTTTCATAAAGTGTTATAAATGTGAATAGAACTCTACAGCTCAAGAAAGAATATCATTGGTGTAATATGACAGGACAAATTTGTTAAATTATAAAGAAACAAAACTTTGTTTAAAAACAGTGAGCTGAGAAACAATAGTTTATTTATTTATTAAAAAATTGACGATCGAGGGGAAGCGTTGGTAGATTGGGTTTGGCATCGAAGCAGAGAGGAGGAGAAGAAAAATTTTACAACAAATTTCAAGTTAAATCGCAACAAATAAGTATAAAAGCTAAAGATTCATCGTATATATAAAACTACATGTGTGTATATCCAGTTTTTGTCTGAGAATACCTCAGATTCTTCAGAAAATATGCAGCGTGGACTTCAATAGGCGTATTCCTGTTACCAGACGTGTTAGAATCCAGACTCCAGACTTCAGGTCAGTGTTTTTTAAATATTATTGGCCAATAATAATAATAACGAACTAATTTAAATTCAGTGACTGTTTCCATGTGTATAATAATTCTTACGTCTATATGATCGATATAACTAAGAAGGAAAAAGTCTTTATGTAGTTTATTCATAAGATAAAATTTTGAGATTATTAAAAAATGCCTACATGCATGTTTTCCATTTTGTAATAAATAATGGTGGTACTTACGTCATTTCCAATCGTATAAAGAATGTGCATTTAAATCAATAGATATAATATTTTCAAATGTATGTATAGTTTGTAACCCATTTCTTCTGAAAATTTTAATTATCTGTATATATGTAATTTTCACACATAAATCCTTTCATGCTATGTCCATCACCAGCATTACAAAGAAACGAATTTTTTGTTTATAATACACATATAACTGGTAAGCGTCTCTAAGAAACGTTCACATGCGCATAGGATGGTGGATGTTCTCAATTGTGACTGTGGTTTGATAATGTCATAGGCGTATCTGTTATATATATATATATATATATATATATATATATATATATATATATATATACAAGATCAAAAATGGATCATGCGTGAATTTAACAAAAACAAAGAGCAAACAACAAGTGTTATCATGGGAAAGCACGCAAAAATAAAGAGGTTACTGAAGAGGAGTGGTAACCGTAAACATGCATGTTTCTAGCTCATTAGCCTTCATCAGTACGGTATAACCAAGTATGGATGTGAAACTTGGGAGCAACGATGTTGAATGAAACATGGAAGAACACAAATAACGAAAATAACAGGACAACCAAACGCACATTTGTGCCATCAATTGGAAGATTCCGATTTTGGAAAAACAACCAATATCAACACGGAGGCGCATAAAGCCCTCCTGTCTGGAAAAAACCAACCCAAGGTATAGAAACAAGATCAAAAATGGATCATGCGTGAATTTAACAAAAACAAAGAGCAAACAACAAGTGTTATCATGGGAAAGCACGCAAAAATAAAGAGGTTACTGAAGAGGAGTGGTAACCGTAAACATGCATGTTTCTAGCTCATTAGCCTTCATCAGTACGGTATAACCGAGTATGGATGTGAAACTTGGGAGCAACGATGTTGAATGAAACATGGAAGAACACAAAGAACGAAAATAACAGGACAACCAAACGCACATTTGTGCCATCAATTGGAAGATTCCGATTTTGGAAAAACAACCAATATCAACACGGAGGCGCATAAAGCCCTCCTGTCTGGAAAAAACCAACCCAAGGTATAGAAACAAGATCAAAAATGGATCATGCGTGAATTTAACAAAAACAAAGAGCAAACAACAAGTGTTATCATGGGAAAGCACGCAAAAATAAAGAGGTTACTGAAGAGGAGTGGTAACCGTAAACATGCATGTTTCTAGCGCATTAGCCTTCATCAGTACGGTATAACCAAGTATGGATGTGAAACTTGGGAGCAACGATGTTGAATGAAACATGGAAGAACACAAAGAACGAAAATAACAGGACAACCAAACGCACATTTGTGTCATCAATTGGAAAATTCCGATTTTGGAAAAACAACCAATATCAACACGGAGGCGCATAAAGCCCTCCTGTCTGGAAAAAAACAAGCCAAGGTATAGAAACAAGATCAAAAATGGATCATGCGTGAATTTAACAAAAACAAAGAGCAAACAACAAGTGTTATCATGGGAAAGCACGCAAAAATAAAGAGGTTACTGAATAGGAGTGGTAACCGTAGACATGCATGTTTCTAGCTCATTAGCCTTCATCAGTACGGTATAACCAAGTATGGATGTGAAACTTGGGAGCAACGATGTTGAATGAAACATGGAAGAACACAAAGAACGAAAATAACAGGACAACCAAACGCACATTTGTGCCATCAATTGGAAGATTCCGATTTTGGAAAAACAACCAATATCAACACGGAGGCGCATAAAGCCCTCCTGTCTGGAAAAAACCAACCCAAGGTATAGAAATAAGATCAAAAATGGATCATGCGTGAATTTAACAAAAACAAAGAGCAAACAACAAGTATTATCATGGGAAAGCACGCAAAAATAAAGAGGTTACTGAAGAGGAGTGGTAACCGTAAACATGCATGTTTCTAGCTCATTAGCCTTCATCAGTACGGTATAACCAAGTATGGATGTGAAACTTGGGAGCAACGATGTTGAATGAAACATGGAAGAACACAAAGAACGAAAATAACAGGACAACCAAACGCACATTTGTGCCATCAATTGAAAGATTCCGATTTTGGAAAAACAACCAATATCAACACGGAGGCGCATAAAGCTCTCCTGTCTGGAAAAAACCAACCCAAGGTATAGAAACAAGTTCAAAAATGGATCATGCGTGAATTTAACAAAAACAAAGAGCAAACAACAAGTGTTATCATGGGAAAGCACGCAAAAATAAAGAGGTTACTGAAGAGGAGTGGTAACCGTAAACATGCATGTTTCTAGCTCATTAGCCTTCATCAGTAAGGTATAACCAAGTATGGATGTGAAACTTGGGAGCAACGATGTTGAATGAAACATGGAAGAACACAAAGAACGAAAATAACAGGACAACCAAACGCACATTTGTGCCATCAATTGGAAGATTCCGATTTTGGAAAAACAACCAATATCAACACGGAGGCGCATAAAGCCCTCCTGTCTGGAAAAAACCAACCCAAGGTATAGATACAAGATCAAAAATGGATCATGCGTGAATTTAACAAAAACAAAGAGCAAACAACAAGTGTTATCATGGGAAAGCACGCAAAAATAAAGAGGTTACTGAAGAGGAGTGGTAACCGTAAACATGCATGTTTCTAGCTCATTAGCCTTCATCAGTACGGTATAACCAAGTATGGATGTGAAACTTGGGAGCAACGATGTTGAATGAAACATGGAAGAACACAAAGAACGAAAATAACAGGACAACCAAACGCACATTTGTGCCATCAATTGGAAGATTCCGATTTTGGAAAAACAACCAATATTAACACGGACGCGCATAAAGCCCTCCTGTAAGGAAAAAACCAACCCAAGGTATAGAAACAAGATCAAAAATGGATCAAGCGTGAATTTAACAAAAACAAAGAGCAAACAACAAGTGTTATCATGGGAAAGCACGCAAAAATAAAGAGGTTACTGAAGAGGAGTGGTAACCGTAAACATGCATGTTTCTAGCTCATTAGCCTTCATCAGTACGGTATAACCAAGTATGGATGTGAAACTTGGGAGCAACGATGTTGAATGAAACATGGAAGAACACAAATAACGAAAATAACAGGACAACCAAACGCACATTTGTGCCATCAATTGGAAGATTCCGATTTTGGAAAAACAACCAATATCAACACGGAGGCGCATAAAGCCCTCCTGTCTGGAAAAAAACAACCCAAGGTATAGAAACAAGATCAAAAATGGATCATGCGTGAATTTAACAAAAACAAAGAGCAAACAACAAGTGTTATCATGGGAAAGCACGCAAAAATAAAGAGGTTACTGAAGAGGAGTGGTAACCGTGAACATGCATGTTTCTAGCTCATTAGCCTTCATCAGTACGGTATAACCAAGTATGGATGTGAAACTTGGGAGCAACGATGTTGAATGAAACATGGAAGAACACAAATAACGAAAATAACAGGACAACCAAACGCACATTTGTGCCATCAATTGGAAGATTCCGATTTTGGAAAAACAACCAATATCAACACGGAGGCGCATAAAGCCCTCCTGTCTGGAAAAAAACAACCCAAGGTATAGAAACAAGATCAAAAATGGATCATGCGTGAATTTAACAAAAACAAAGAGCAAACAACAAGTGTTATCATGGGAAAGCACGCAAAAATAAAGAGGTTACTGAAGAGGAGTGGTAACCGTGAACATGCATGTTTCTAGCTCATTAGCCTTCATCAGTACGGTATAACCAAGTATGGATGTGAAACTTGGGAGCAACGATGTTGAATGAAACATGGAAGAACACAAAGAACGAAAATAACAGGACAACCAAACGCACATTTGTGCCATCAATTGGAAGATTCCGATTTTGGAAAAACAACCAATATCAACACGGAGGCGCATAAAGCCCTCCTGTCTGGAAAAAAACAACCCAAGGTATAGAAACAAGATCAAAAATGGATCATGCGTGAATTTAACAAAAACAAAGAGCAAACAACAAGTGTTATCATGGGAAAGCACGCAAAAATAAAGAGGTTACTGAAGAGGAGTGGTAACCGTGAACATGCATGTTTCTAGCTCATTAGCCTTCATCAGTACGGTATAACCAAGTATGGATGTGAAACTTGGGAGCAACGATGTTGAATGAAACATGGAAGAACACAAAGAACGAAAATAACAGGACAACCAAACGCACATTTGTGCCATCAATTGGAAGATTCCGATTTTGGAAAAACAACCAATATCAACACGGACGCGCATAAAGCCCTCCTGTCTGGATATATATATATATATATATATATATATATATATATATTAAAATAAAATTTTCTTTAAAAAAATTGAATCATTGGAATTAATGTGTTTCATTTTATTTACTCAAGCAAAATATATCAATCAATGCCAAGGGTAGAACGAGTCTCATGCTCCCGAATATCATAATAATAATTAAATAACTGAGCTAGCCACAGAAATGAAAACAAATATAAATAAAAAAAAATCTATTTAACCTATAAATATAAATTATCTAAATAAACAAAAATAATTAATAAATAATTAAAACCTAGTATAATATATATATATATATATATATATATATATATATAACTTAACTTTTAATTAACTGAAACCGTGTTTAACTTTATTTCTAACACAAAATTCTAACAACAATTTCAAGTACCAGACTAATATTTTTATTACACACATGAATTTAAATAACTTTTTAACAAACGCAAACTAAGCTTCTCTTGTAAGCTGGATCCCATCTTCCGTTGACTGCTGATGACTCTTACTTGTCCTTCCTGAATGTTTCCTCTTATACATGATCCACAGGAAGGCCACTATCAATGCTGTATAAAGAAGAATAGTCCAAATACTGGGAATGTGAAAATTATGGTTTTCCGTGAATATTGGCGTTACTAGTTGATTTGGAATATCCTTTACTTTTAAACTTTTTAAATGAATCTTCATTGGAGAAACATGTAATTGATTTAATTTCAAATTTAATTCATTTATTACAAAAGGTTGTCCAAAACTTTTTGTTGAAATATTAACTTTTGGTTTCTAAATATTATTTTACATGCTGAATTTTCTATTAAATAAATGCCTTTAAGTGTTTTTACTTCAGTTTCTTGCTTACATTTTTTGATTAGCTTTTTTTCTATTGGAAATATTGCCAAAAATTGATTTTTATTTCCGCAATAATTTCAATGTGATTTCAATTTTTGTATATTGAGAATATGTAGAATTTCCTGCTAGCAATATGTTTTTTTCGCACCCATAATTATTATTGTCTTGCAAATGGTTAAGACATTGAAAAATATTGCCGCGAGTGCAAAAGTCATTTAGAGGTTTAATGACATTATTTGATTTTAGTAAAAATTTTGGATTAGGTATTAATGTTACGTATTCTGATTCAATTTCTGTTGCCACAGGTAAAAAGATCAAATAAAATATCATAATTAATACGTATCGATAAAAAATATTGTACTGGATTATTTTCTACTTTACAGACTACGTCTATGACGGCTTCAAATTCTAAAATATTTTTATGTTTTAATTCGATAGGTAATTCCGCTTGATAGTAATAATGTACTTTTTGCAACGTCAGATTTTATAATACTCGGCTGTAATGTTGTAAGTTTACAGGAGGTTAAGGAATTTTCAACAACGTCTAAAATTACATTGAATGTGATAAGAAGTTCGTTGAATAGCTGTTTCAAATATCTAAATAATATTTTCTGCATTTGCTTGAAAATCTAAAATATCTCTTATCTCAAATATTTTTTCATTATACTGGATGTCCTGAATTGTCTTATTAAAATTATCTATTATTTGGTTACTAACAGAATATTGCATTTTAATTTGATTTTGCAAGTTTTCTTGGTTTTGTTTTAAATGTTCCATGATTGAGTTAATTCTTTCTCCATATTCAGAGTCCAAGTTTCCCGTAATTGTTTTTACTATTGATACAAGACCGTTAATTAACCCTCTCTTTGGTCTATCTAAGGTTGAATGAATATTAATGTTATCAAATTTTTCTTCTATACTGTGTAGGTACTCTATTATATTTACAATATTTTCTGTTTCAGTTAGAAACAATGTATTAGTAGACATATTATATTTAGCGTGATTATATTGTATACTTAACTTATTATATTCTACTAGTAGTGGACTTAAATTATAAAAATGAACGAAAGTATGACTGGATTTCTACAGCTTGGCATATTCAAGATTTATGGGGAGTATTCCCAAGTTATGGGTAACATCTTTTATTTTGACTGTTGCGTCTCCAACGGTGACGAACCTGAAATAAATTTATAGGGAGTCTTTTTAGGACGTTTTATGTTTGATATATGAATATTTTCTGAAGTATTTTTGTGTCTAGTAGCGATTTTTGCTGTTTTTAGTCGGATATTTTTACTTTTAATTTATTCACTTTTATTTTTGGTTTTACCTTGTGCTTGTTTATTACGTACATACACTTTAGTGGGTATTGTATCTGGTAATTCTTCACGGCTTTTATTGGCTTCAAAGATTACTTGTGATTTGTTTTCCTGTAATTCTTGATTTAGGTTCGAGTATAAAATTTTCATTTTATCTTTATGATTTTGTATATAATTATTAACTACTTGTTGATCAATTTCTATATCGAAAGGTGTATTACTATTTATATGTCCGGTAATTATTTCGTTAGGTTTCAATTTTGTTGCAGAATGAACGCTATTATTATAGGCTAATAATGCATAAAGTATTTTATTTTCAATACTCTCATTTTTAACATATTTTTGATTATTCTAAAGTCTGATATGTTCAATAATCGTAGAGTGGAATATTTCGGCAATTCCATTCGATTCTGGATGTTGAGAACTTATGAAATTAATTTTAATCTTATGCATTTCTAATAATTCCTTTACAACAGAATTTTTTAACTCATTTCCATTATCCGAAATTATTTGTTCTGGTATACAATGGTGTGTAAAATATTTAATTAGACTATGAGCTACTTCTATTCCTTGTCTAGATTTTGATTCATACCATATTTGGAAAATGAATCTATTATCGTAAGAAATTTACTATTTTCTAAGGTTATCGTGTTTAAACGCAAAATTTGGAAAGGTTTGGTAGCTGTGGGAGAGTAGGAGTAATATTTAAAAATGGTTTTATTGGTTTTCTATTATATTTGCTTAACTGGCAAACTTCGCATTCGTTTATATAAGTTTGTATAAATGCTCTTTGATTAGGCCAATAATACAAAGCTTTTAATTGATTTTCAGTTTCATCTAGACCTCTATGATTAGACTTACCCTCGTGGTAATTATTAATTACTTCTTCAACTCCATTTAACAAAGTCAATTTGATTTTATAGAATGACACTGAATTTTTCATAATTTGGGTCTTCGAAATAAATAAAATATTTAGTTTTAGGTACTATATATTCTTTCACGAAATTAATGACATCTTGCTCAAAATCTTTTTTATATAATTGTACAATAATTCTTTGTTTATTTTCATACAGTTTTATAATAGTGAGTACGTCTGGTTCGAAATTTACTTTTGAAAATATTAATTGACATTTATCGCTGAATCTGAAATTGGTATACCAATTACAGAACTTTCTTCATTGGTATGAACTGTGATGTCTTCGTCATCATCCTCATTATTTTTACTTTCATTATATGTTTCAACTATTAGAGATATATTATCATCGGGAGATGATGAGAGTTTTTTATTAAATTTGTCCGTATAAACTAATAAATTTTTAGAACAATGGGTTTCTTGTAATTCAGTTTCATTATTATTTATTTGAATTCGGGACAAACAATCGCTATTGGTATTTAAAGCACCCTTTTTTTATACGATATCATAATCATATTTTTCAAATTTCAAGCGCCATCTGACAAGCTTTGAACTTGGATCTTTAAGTGAGAATAACCATTGGACTCGTTTATGGTCGGTAACTATTGTAAATTTTCTGCCAAAAAGATAAGGGCGGAAGTATTTGGCTGCCCAAACTGTAGCTAGAAGTTCTTTCTCGATTTACAGAGTAATTGCATTCTGAATCATTTAGGGTTCTGCTGGCGTAAGCCACAGGTAAATCGGAGCCTATTTTGCCTTGACTTAAAACAGCACCTAAAGCATAATTGATGGCGTCCGTGGTAAGGTTAAAGGGTTTTGTAAAATCTGGATATTGAAGTATTGGCTCATTTATAAACAGATTTTTACACATTTCAAAACATTCGACGTAATCTGATACATTGATAATTGCATCATTTTTCAATCTGATAGTTTATGGTTTAGTTCATTTTGAAAAATCTTTTATAAATTTTCGGTAATATCCTAGGAGTCCAAGGAATCCTTTTAATTGTTTTGAATTTTTTGGTATCGAAAATTTTTGAATTGCTAAAATTTTATCTGGGTTATGCTTCACACCTTTTGGCGTGACAATATGGCCCAGATATGCAACTTCTTTTCGCAAGAATTCGCATTTATCAATTTGTAATTTAAAATTAGAATCTCTTAATCTATTGAATACTTCTTTTAAATTTGTGATGTGTTCTTGTAAGCTGGTACTGAACACAATTATATCATCCAGGTACACCAAACATTTCTAGTTCTGTATACCTCTTAGGATATTGTCCATGACCCTTTGAAAGGTTGTAGGAGCCCCTTTCACACCCATGCGCATGCGCACATATTCATAGTGCCCCTTTTCAATATTAAAGGCTGTTTCCGAATATCCTCCTCAGTCATCTCGATCTGATGGAAACCAGAATAGCGATCTAATCTTGTAAAATATTGACATCGTCCAAGCTTATCTAGTAACGTTGTAATATCTGGCAATGGATATCGATCTCCAATTGTGATCTCATTCAGTTTTCGATAGTCAACAACGAGTCGATACTTTGGCTTTTGAGAAGCATCCAGCGTCTTTGGGACTATCCAGATATTAATCGACCACGTAAAACTAGACGGTCTAATACTATTATCATTTAACATTTTTTAATTTGTTTTTGAATTTCTGTTCGGTGAATCTGATGATATCTGTATGATTATGAATAAATAGGTATTTCGTTAGAAGTTTTAATGTGATGTTTTATTTTACTTGTGATGGTAAGCTGATTTCCTTCAACATGAAAAATATCACTATACTCTTGAACTAATTTTAATACAGATTGTTTCTCTTCGGAATTCATATGTTCGGTTCTAACTTTCGAAACATCAAATTTAACATTTTCAGAATAAATGTTATTAAAAGGTGAGTTGAGGGTTTGTTCGTGTTCATCGAATGTCTCAACACTAATAGAAGGGCTTAAATATACTCGAACGTTGGACTCTGAAGGATTTAAAATTGTACATAAAGCTATAATTATTTTCAACTTTTGTTAAACATTTCGGGATTTCTAATTTACCAATTCGCGTATATGGTATAATTACATAACCATTTTTTACATTTTCAATATTTAATTTAATTACTTGTTCATAACGTGGAGGCACTACTATACAATTCATGGATCCAGTTTTAATGTCAAAGTAATTCATTTTAATTTAACTATAAGGAGTCATAATTAATAATCGCATTAAGTTTCTTTAAATTATCTAATCCTAACAAACAATCAAAATGATAGTGAAATTTGAAAACGCAATATTCTAAATTAAGCAGTTTCCTATAATTAAACATTTTGGGGATTGGAATGAAAGTGCAGAAATTTTGTTGGCTGCTACCAGAGGCAGATTTTACATGGAATGGATTTTTGCAATATTTTTCAGCTACAGCTTGTGTCACAAAGGATTTTGTGCTACCAGTATCGATTACAATTTTTAGATTTTGTTCTGGGAAAATTATATAGGGTAACACACTTTCTGATTTATTTAAGTTTAACAATTCGATAATGTTTGGTTTGGTTCCGAGGCTGGTGCCCCTAAAAAATTTTCGGATTCATCATTAGTGCAATCGGAATCGTCTATATTATGAAGTTCTTCCGAAATAAAATTTCTAGGTTGATTAGGGTTATGTTGGAACCTATTTTGATAATTTTGGTGTTGGGGTCTAGGTGTGTTTCTGGCCGACATACTCATTGGAGTTGGATTTCAAAATGTTAGGTTTGGATTAGGTTTAAAAACATTATGACCATTATTAGAAAAACTTGTATTATTCCTATTAGAAGGATTATAAGAAGTTGATGGACGATTTTGTGGGTTTGATGCGGGATTTCGATTAGTGTGTTCATAATTCTGCATAAAATTTGGCTTAGGAGGTGGTCTATGTGCCACATTACTATGGAAATTGGTTTTATTTTTATGTGGATAATTTTGCGTATTTAAATTTGAAAAAATATTTTTCGGATGATTATTCTTGCTCATTTAAACTTGAAAATCATGTGTAAGAACATTTAAAGCAATATTTAAATTTTCTGGATTTTTCTTACGTAGTAATGTGCCTAAAGGTTCTTTTAACCCGTGTAGCAATACTCTGAGTGCCAAATTTTTAAAGTAATTTCCTTAAATTAAATGTCCATTCACATTAGAATGTGTAATAAGATAAGAAATTTGAAGATTTAATGAATCTATTATAAAATTTGAAAGGCGTTTCATTACCTTGTTTCATTTCTGAAAGTTCTATACGAGTATTTAATGCGTTATTATCTCTTTTATCAGCGTATGTATTAAAAAGTGCATCTTTTAGATTTTCCCAAGTTCTTATCGCACAAGAAGAAATGTTTATAGCTGCTTCAACTTTTATTTTTGCTAAGATGCTGGACATCAAATATTCATTTTGAAAATCCCCTACATCTACAGTATTATAAAACTTACTGACTAATTTCACTGAAATTTCAATAAACCTAGGAAGTAATGCATTGTGTCCATCAAATAATTGTGGAGTATGGGTGGGTGGAGAAGATGTTTCCAGGTTGATGGCACTCTCTGGATGTCGTCCCTGGTATTTAAGTACTTTGGACGTTTTTCTATTTCGATAGCTTCTCGAATTATTCTGGACATGAAGGAGCGAGTTGGGACGATAGTTATGGTTGTATCGAAATTGATTGTGTACCCTGTCCGGACAAGATGCTGGGCCACGATGGAAGAAGGATCGGAATTTCTGACAGACAATGAGTGTTCTTTTGCAATAATAGAGATACGTCTGTTGGTTTGACATATGTCCATGCGGAGACAATCTAAGCAAGGGATTTCGTATACTCCATGCTGTATAATTTTATTCTTAACGGATCTGATTAGGTGGGAGATTTACTGTTAGGGTTTGAAGATTGTTTGATTACCGTGGGGTTTGAAGATTTTTCAGATTTTGTCTGTCACTCCTTCCATGTAAGGAAGGGACATTGTTAATTGACTGTCTAAGGCGGTGGTGGAAGGTGATGGAGTGGGAGTTGAAAATTTCTGAATGCTCCTGTTGATTTGGGATTCTTTGTAACAATGTTTTTGAATTAGAGTTTGTTTTAGAAAATTCATTTCTGATGGTCGATTGGATTCGTCAGACAGATAGATGGATCGGAATACGAGTGTGTTGATGACAGAATTAAGTTGGGCCGGATGGTGATGGGCATTGAGAAAACGGTTGATGTGAGTGAGTTTGCGATAGATGGAGTGTGAGAAACTATTTGGTGAAAGTTTTTTAATCATGACATCAAGAAATGGTAGAGATGAGTTATCTTCTACTTCCATCGTGAATTGGATACAGGGATGTACGATGTTCATATGGAGTATGAAGGAATTCAAAGTATCTATTCCATGGGGCCAAATGACGAAAGTGTCATCAACATATCGTAACCAATAGCTTGGTCGAAGGGGAGAGGAAGATAGTGCTGAATTTTCGAAATGTTCCATGAAAATGGTGGCCATAACCGGAGAGATAAGGGATCCTATAGGGGCACCTTTCAGTCGTCAATAGAAGTTACCTTGGAATACGAAGTAGGTGATGGACGAACAGTGTTTGATTAGGGAAAAAATCTGAGGTGCTATGGTGTTTAGTATCTAAGGTAGACGAAGTTTCATCGATAGGGATGTTGGTAAATAAGGGACAATGTCAAAGGTGACAAGGATATCTGTGTAAGAAATATCAAATCCTTTGAGTAGGTAAATGGAATGACGAAAATTTTTGATATAGGATTGGGACCGCTCAGCAATTGGTTGAAGGGTTTCAGCTAGATGTTTAGCTAAGAGTTGGGTGGTTAAATGCACTGACAATGGATTGTAGGGGGATCTCGGGTTTGTGGATTTTTTGAAGACCGTATATTCGAGGAATGCGGGATGATTTTTCTCGTGGAATGAGCTTAGCTTTTATATCGGAAGGAAGTTGGTACTTATTGATGCAAGTTTTTGTTGCCTTTTCCACATATGTGGTAGGGTCATTAGGAACGATTTTATAGTCAAAAGTGTTGAGAAAATTATTCATTTTATTCATAAATATCATCAGTTTTCTTCAAATTGATAGTTCAGAGTTTTTACCTATAGCCAGTATAATTTTCTATATTTTAGATTCAGTTTTTCTCTTTTCTTCTTAACGTGGTCCCCCTACTTTATTGCGAACATTTACACGATTTATTATTGAACCATGAAGACTATGAAGCATGTTTTGGTATCTCAACAATACCTATATCTTTTCATTCAAGAATCTAGTCTAGAAGGCCATAGAACTAGTCCATATCTTCCAATCCAACAGTCGGGGAATTTTTGATTCAATGAAATTCTCACTTGCACACCATAACCCAGATAGCACTAAATATTCAATGGACGTACTAAAAATAATCGTTTTCGGATATTGTATTATTCTATAGACCCACTTTAAATATAAATATATATATATATATATATATATATATATATAATAATATTATTACTAAACATAGGTTTATTGGGGAAGCGGCAAATTAAAACGAGTACCCTTTATACTTTTTATGTCCAAGCTTTCAGAATTTATTTATTCCATTATCAAGGATAAAGTATATGAGAATGTATATTATAATATATGTAAATGGTAAATTGTATACAGCATCAAAAGAAATATTTGAATTTTTTAAAAATAATTGTCAAATTGAAAGTAAATAAAATCGTTCTAAATTGTTATTCTTTTTTTATATTGGAACATAGAAATAATTAAAGAAATTAAGGTTATGTTTAAATTAAACATAGATCTATATACAGTTAATGTATTTGTGGTTATCTTCTCTCTTTTTTGATTATAGAAATGTCATTTTAATAACCTACAAAATGTTTATTTAAACAGAAGAAGAATTTGAAATTGAAAGACATTTATGGTTTTTATCAATAGACAATAAGTAATAATAAATATCACTTAAATTCTTATGATCACTTTTCTTATTAATGATATTAGTTTCTTGAGAAATGTGAGCCATTTCTAAGAAAAGTCTTATTTGAATATTTGATTGAATATCTAAAATACTTACAGAATCAAAGTCCATAATATGATCTTTATCAATCACATGTTTTGCCAAAGCACATCTATCGGGATATAATCTACAATCGCTTTTATGTAGGGATATACGATTCTTTAATTTTTGACCAGTGTGACCTACATATTTTTCTTCACAATTTTTACAAGGAATACAATATACTACATTTGATAGGTTCAGAATATTAGTTTTATCTTTGACTTTTGTGAAAATTGATTTAATTGTTAAACATGTTCTATTTGCAATTTTTATGTTATCTAATGGTTTAAACGTTCTAATCAATTTGGGAGTTATTTCCTTAATATATGGAAGAGAAATATAATATTTTTGGATTTCAGAATTTTCTAGAGTAATGTTTAAATTTGAAGAAAAATTATATAATATGTATTTTACTAAGTTATTTGGATATCCATTATCTAAAAATAATTGATGAAGAATTTTAAAGTTCTTTTCGTGGAACATAGGGTCTGATATATTAGATATTCTATTTTTCATTTGTTTAATTAAATTAGTTTTCATAGAATATTTATGATAAGACCAAAAGTTCATTAATCTCCCAGAACTTATTGGTTTTCTATACCAGTCAATCGATAATGTGTTATTATCATTTCTTATTAATTTAGTATCCAAAAATGGTATACTTTGTGATTCGTCTTCTTTTTCCATTGTGAATTGTATATGTGGATCATAGTTGTTAAATATGGAAAGAACATAATCTAATGTATTTTCTGGTAAAGATAAAATAATATCATCAACATATTTTTTTATGAATATTAAATTGAATGGTAGAGTTGGTATAACTGTGTCTAACAAATTATCCATAACATAACATGCTATAATTGGTGAAATTGTAGCTCCCATTGGAGTACCAAAAGTTTGTTTATAAATTTGATTATTGAAAGTGAAATAGGTACTTTCAAATAGAAATGTTATGATTTCTTCAAAATATTTTTTAGATATTTTGCAATGTTGATTTATTTTATTCCAATTTTTATCTATTGCTTTCAATAGATGATATTATTTTATCTTTACCAGAAAATACATTAGATGATGTTCTTTCCATATTTAACAACTATGATCCACATATACAATTCACAATGGAAAAAGAAGACGAATCACAAAGTATACCATTTTTGGATACTAAATTAATAAGAAATGATAATAACACATTATCGATTGACTGGTATAGAAAACCAATAAGTTCTGGGAGATTAATGAACTTTTGGTCTTATCATAAATATTCTATGAAAACTAATTTAATTAAACAAATGAAAAATAGAATATCTAATATATCAGACCCTATGTTCCACGAAAAGAACTTTAAAATTCTTCATCAATTATTTTTAGATAATGGATATCCAAATAATTTAGTAAAATACATATTATATAATTTTTCTTCAAATTTAAACATTACTCTAGAAAATTCTGAAATCCAAAAATATTATATTTCTCTTCCATATATTAAGGAAATAACTCCCAAATTGATTAGAACGTTTAAACCATTAGATAACATAAAAATTGCAAATAGAACATGTTTAACAATTAAATCAATTTTCACAAAAGTCAAAGATAAAACTAATATTCTGAACCTATCAAATGTAGTATATTGTATTCCTTGTAAAAATTGTGAAGAAAAATATGTAGGTCACACTGGTCAAAAATTAAAGAATCGTATATCCCTACATAAAAGCGATTGTAGATTATATCCCGATAGATGTACTTTGGCAAAACATGTGATTGATAAAGATCATATTATGGACTTTGATTCTGTAAGTATTTTAGATATTCAATCAAATATTCAAAAAAGACTTTTCTTAGAAATGGCTCACATTTCTCAAGAAACTAATATCATTAATAAGAAAAGTGATCATAAGAATTTATGTGATATATATTATTACTTATTGTCTATTGATAAAAACCATAAATGTCTTTCAATTTCAAATTCTTCTTCTGTTTAAATAAACATTTTGTAGGTTATTAAAATGACATTTCTATAATCAAAAAAGAAAGAAGATAACCACAAATACATTAACTGTATATAGATCTATGTTTAATTTAAACATAACCTTAATTTCTTTAATTATTTCTATGTTCCAATATAAAAAAAGAATAACAATTTAGAACGATTTTATTTACTTTCAATTTGACAATTATTTTTAAAAAATTCAAATATTTCTTTTGATGCTGTATACAATTTACCATTTACATCTATTATAATATACATTCTCATATACTTTATCCTTGATAATGGAATAAATAAATTCTGAATGCTTGGACATAAAAAGTATAAAGGGTACTCGTTTTAATTTGCCGCTTCCCCAATAAACCTATGTTTAGTATATATATATATATATATATATATATATATATATATATATATATATATATATATATATATATATATCCTTTCTCGAATATTCTATGGACCATGAAATGGGAAATTTTCTGAATATTCCATGAATATTCTATAAATATTTCCAAGGAATATTCAAGAATATTCTGAGGATATCTGCTGAATGTATATAGCAAGATAATCCAGAATATTCATAGAACATTCTAATAGGCATATTCTACAAACATCCAAGTAATATTAGGAATATTATAAGGATATCTGTGGTACGTATGTCCCAAATTTAAATAAAAATTCTCTGAAACTAAAGGAGAAAAGGGAGAGTACAATGATCCAGTGTTCTCTGGTATATATCTTACAAAATTTCGAATTGTATATATAGGAAAAAATATTTTTAATCGAAAAAATTAAAGCACGGGAAACATTGAGTTCAATTTAATTTATTTATACATAAATACAAGATGTACCTCATAAGATAACTGAAACTAACATAATTTTCAAATCCGAGATTACAAAATTGACTGACTTCCTCCATACTCAAGGACATTTTTGAAACAGATTTCTGCCGTTCCTTACATTTGGATAAGAAAATTCCTGTTTTCAATTCAACTTCTCTATTTGTTATGTTCTTGACCAACTTTTGGACGGCGTCTGAAACAATAAAATAATTATATTTTTTGTTAATAAGCAATTTCTATTCTACTGTGATTTTGGTGTATGTATGTATAACAATCAAAATATAATCCCAAAAACTGAAACTTAAAAGATGAAGTTAAACATCAAATATGTAATTTAAAAAATAAGTCTTGTAGGAGACAAGTAAAAAGCAAAATATTCCAAACAAAAAAGTGATTAGAAGTTCTTGTTTCTTGTACATGATATATTAAATTAATTTACATGTACATTCCAAAAAAAAATAACATGATTATACCTACTATTGCTTCAAAGAGCTTTGTTTTTCCAAAGCATTTTTCCATTTGTATCCATGCATACTGTATCCCTCCATTAAATACTCTATCAGGATTTTTTGCAACAATCTTTTAGTATATTGTTGCAAATAAGAACCTTCCAATCTTGCCAGAGGTACAACCTGGAATTATATTAATTTGGAAGTTAATCTCATAAGTTTTAAAAATTGAACAATTACAGTTTATAAGAAAAGTTATAACAAACGAACAAAAATATAAGACCGTTTTCATCTGTGTGAACAGTATACATATGCCTGAAACTAGACACTTGTACAATTGACCAGCAATAACTTTTATTTACCAAATGTCAGAACTAATTTAACTTTGAATTATCAGATTATCAGTTGTGTAGAGCTTTCTAGCCAATGCCAATTAATAAAAGTAATAGAGGCAACTATAGGTTATTTGATTGAGCAACTCATGGCATACATTTCGGTAACATAATTACGTGAAACTACCTAAGAAAATAAAATTTTGTTGTACCTTTAGCAACGAGGTGAATTTCTACTCTACTTACAATTGAAAACATTTATCCATTAATTTTGTTGCAAAAATTTATGAAATCAACAATTATTTTAATATTTTCATGCACTAAAATATAAAAGTAACACATAAATACTCCAATATGTCGAGGCAGTTTCATATTTTGATTTGGATATAATATTGAATGTTCAACTTACAAAATATTCATAGAATTCTTCAGCAAAGCTGACTCAACTTCTTCAAACTTTGCCTATTCATTTATTGGGAGTTTTAGCAGCAAATCGATAATTTTCTAAAAAATGTATTGATAAATCAACAGGCATTAAAAAAATACAATAAAACGTACCTATTTTGATGCGTGAGATCGTATGTATTAGTTCCACCCGTAGCATAGAATATACCGTAGAAACATATTTAAACCACATCACAGTGGCAAAAAATTGACTAATTAATTAACGATCAAAAATAATTAATTATACACTACTGTTTCACCAATAAAAATAATCTATATTATACTCGATAGTCGAAATTGTGTAAAGTGACGTCATCGGTTATCTACCGATTTAAAGTGAACTCCATGAGCGTATCATAGTTTAAGGGTGCGAATACTGAAATATCTGGAATTTCAATTTTTAACATTTGAAATAATAACTTATCACAAGTTGTTCATAAGTAAGTTAAAACAAAATAAAAAAATGTTTAAAAGTCAATTCCAACTTACTACTACTAAAACTAAAAAAAAGTTGTTTGTCAAGACCAAAATAAATTACCAATAAGTATAGGTATGTTGCGAGGTCACTTGTAAAATGTCTGACTAACTGGAAGCGGTATCACTCCCTGACGACTCCTCAGAATCATCGCTTTCTCCTCCTATATCGATAATGAGTGGTTCCGTCATTACTTCTACACGTATGTCTAAATCCCAAAACTTTATTTCTTCTTTTAATACGTGTTGAATACATTTACGCCAACTCTCAGCAGTAACGGTATGCAGCGCCTCGTCAAACAGTTTCTCAACGTCAGCCATTTTGAATGTACTGTTTTTTCTCGCAACATAATTTTTCACTTGGGCCCAAACCAGCTCGATGGGGTTTAACTCACAGTGGTAGGGAGGAAGTCTAACAACTGAGACGTTGAAATCTTTCGCCATTTCATCGACAACGTACTTAATATAACTGCTTTTATGTTTCCGTACGAGAGATAATAATTCAACTTTTAGCATTGCCTCGTTGTGCGGAATGCTTTTACTCTCTAACCAATCAATTATAACCCTCTTGCGGCTAGCTGAAGTAGGTATTTGCTCCAGTCGACGAGAGTGGTATGAAGCATTATCCATAACTATCACTGAACCAGGAGTTACCTTTGTTAAAATTGATCTAAACCATGTTTCAAACCGGTTACCATCCATCTCTTCATGGTAATCGACAGTTTTTTTGGACTGAAAACTTAGTAATCCACCTTCTACAAATCCTTCCTCGCTGCCAATGTGAGTGATAATCAGTCGACGTCTTTTCCCAGAGGGAGCTTTTAACCCGGAAGAGAAACCCTCCATAAAGGCTTGTCGATTGCTTCGTATATTCATGTCTTGCCACACTTTTGACACAGTGTGGCCTTCATTTAACCATGTTTCGTCAAGATAATATATGTGCCGTCCTTCGTTACGAAACTGTCGTATCTGTTTTAAATAATTTCTCCTCCATTCCACAATGTCATTTCGTTCAATTAAGGCACTGTTTCTACTTCTTGTTTGGTAACGAAAATTCATTAATTTTAAAGTTCGTCTCAAAACTTTATCACTGATGTTTGGTAAAGTATCATCAGCTTCTATTACCTTGCTCAATTTAGCTACCGAGGGGATTTCATTCCTAAAATAAAAAGAATGTATTTCCCTACGTATAGCATTCCGTGTTTGGTCGTCCAAAACAATTTTCTTTCTTCCCCTACTTTCCGGTTTACAGTTTTCACCTCGTTCTCTTGTCAAAGATCCGTCCCGCGATTTCTTTAGAATATTGTATTAGTACTCTCAGAAACTTTAGTTAAATAACTGCACTTAATCACAGCGTCACTAATACCCAACTGTTTGTCCATGGCACGCAGTCCTTCGTACACATTTAATATGAGGACTTTTTCTTCCCGAATTAAATTGTTACGACGCCGTTTTTTATCGCCAACACCGCTACACTCCGCCATTATTG
Organism: Galeruca laticollis; assembly: GCA_963921935.1. NCBI lineage: Eukaryota > Metazoa > Arthropoda > Insecta > Coleoptera > Chrysomelidae > Galeruca > Galeruca laticollis. Next base: position 127,003,119 of record OY998178.1, read on the forward strand.
TCACTAAATATACCGATATAAATATTACAATAAATACCAATAATAACCGATTTATCACACAAAACCACAACACAAATACTGATGTTACGTTCATGAAGAGAATAAACACCTCACATAACTGTTTACTATCACTGTCTCATTCGCGTAGCTCGATCTATCTATCTCGTTCTCAAAGCCGGAACATTGAAGCGACTCTCCAACATTGTCAAATCGGCGAGTTTTTCACAACAAACTTTGCGTTCAAGAAATATACATAAACACTTTATTTCACATTTCAAGTAAACTAATTATTTTTAGTCTGCTTGAAATTTGAAATAAATATATTAAATTAGTATTGACTTAATTACATTGCATCTTTTGTACCTGAAATATTGACACAATGGATTTGAAGTGTATTTATAAAATACAGCATTTCTCTCTAGAATACATATGGCAACTGCGCTTTAACCAAAGTGTTGATTAGATAGCTCTGACTCACTTTACACAATTTCGACTATCGAGTATAGATGGTCGAACCGCCATTTTTCACTGGTCGTTACCGTTAAATGTCAACTGCAACTACTGACGCATTCCCATGTAACAGAAAGAGCGTTTGAACAAAAGTCAATAATCATAGAATATTCTTAGAACTATTTAATTCGAATATTCTAAAAAGAATAATCTGATGATATTCCAACTGGACTTACATTGAATATTCGATTTAGGTATACCTACAGATATTCTAGATATCCCCAGAATAACCCTATAATATTTGGATATATATCTTCCAAATCGAAGGCTGTCGAACATCCCATGGATATCTGGTGTTATCTGGGAATATGCAAGAGCCTCGTTATGCTGGAATCAATCAACTTAATCTAGTTGTTAATGGCAGTGGGGTAAAACAACCAGTAATTGGCCTTTTCCCATTTTGCTTCCAGTTATTGGCCGTTCCACTAAAATACAAATTATTAGGAATTTATCGAAATTTATCTCGTATCTGTGACAATCCGCACAATCCGGCAACACTCTACTTACATCTGGTGTCAAACGGTCTAAGAATTCTCCCGCCAGTTTCACCTCTCACACCGCTATACCTACGCTGTGAGAGGTTGTATCAGCAAGCTGTGTTTTCTCGAAATATTGTGTGTTCCGACAAGAGTCTGTTGCCACTGGTAAGTTATTTTTTTAAATATTTACAAGTTTATTATTGGGGAAATGAATTTGGTACCTTTCTAATACTATATTTGATGATATTCCGATATAATTTTCCATCATAACCTAAAATTCTCCATAAAATCTGAACAGTATGTTGAACTTTTTATTTAGTGATTGGCCGCATGCCCAATCTCTGAATATTTTAACTGAACGGACTAAATTAATTTTATAGTTTGCGTACTATCGCCTAATGTTGAATAATGCTATTTGTTAAAAAAACTGGTAAATAAGTGCCTCGGATTTAGTGACTGGCCGGGGCCAATAACTAAATTTCAATACAGACAATCACTAAAACTTACGTATTTTTAGGTGGAGACAATGCCAAAAACTGTTCAGGGTGAAAAATATTATAAGAAATACACAGAAAATTAGATACAAAAAGCTCTTAAAGAAATTAAAATCTGAAGTCGGAAGCAGTGACATCAGCAAGTGCAAACGTATCAGTGTAAAATATTAAAAAATGGTTTGCGGAAATAGAAATTACTTAACATCAAAAGGATTTGGAGAAATTTTGGACGATCCAACTAGAGTAATGAACGCGGATGAAATGTGTTTCCATCTATGCCCTAAGAACAATAAAATACTCGCTCCAAGAGGAGTACGAAATGTTTATGAGGTGGAGCATGCTTCTTCCAAGGCCTCATTAACAGTAATGTTCACTTTTACGGCTTCTGGCCAGGTAACGCCCACCAATGATCCATATAAAAGGCTCCCCACAAATATCGCAAAGTCCGTGCCTCCAGGATGGGGAATCGGTCTTTCAGATACAGGCTGGATGAAAATGGACGTTATGAGTGAATATATAGAAAATGTCTTACGTCCTTATTTAGAGAATATAGGTACGATTTTCTCTATAATTCTCTTCCTTGACGGTCACTGTACACATCTCTCATACAAATTTAGTTCTTTATGTGTAAAGCTTCAGATAATTGTAGTTTGTCTATACCCCAATACCACGCGAATCATGCAATCCTCGGATGTTGCAGCATTCAAGCCGTTACAAAAAGGGTGGAAAAAGCGGTTATCGAGTGGAGAAGAACTCATCCGCTGGAAACTTTGACCAAGGAGCATTTCGCTCCTCTTCTCAAACTGGCTGTAGAAAGCTCTGCTAAAATTGAAACAATTAAAAATGGATTTCGAGCTTCTGGACTTCACCCTTGGAATCCAGACGCCTTAGATTTTTCTAAATGTCTCGGTGGTCAAAATAAAGCGCCCCATTCAACTAGTAAATACCGCGATAGTACATACTTGAGCTACAAAGATTTCGCAAATATTGTTGGATCTGAGTTAATGGATGAATTTACTTTGCGTGAACAGGAGTATGAGAATAATCCAGAGGAGCAATATCTTCTTTATAAGCTTTGGAAAAATTTTGTCCTACTAAAATAAAAAAGGAACATAATGAGGTTGTTAAATATTTGAACTCAACCGTTAACAGAAAATGTTATAATTGAAGAGTTAAAAGAAGTTGCAACTAACGAAGAAAGTAACTGCAATTTGATTAATATAAACGATATTCCCATTCTGTTTCTGACAGATTAAACTCCTGTAAATCAGCCTGATACTCTAGACCCTCCAATAAGTCAAACCGATACAAAAGTCACGATATCGAGAGCAGAAAATCAAGAAAGTTTAAAAAAGGATTCTGAAACAGTTGTAACAGCAAACGAAACAGACCAAGATTGTTCAATTTCTCTAGACAAAACATTATGGTACGCTAAAACACCTATTAGAAAAGGTAAAAGGGCAAGTGAAAAAATGCCTTTTGCGATTACGTCTACCCAATGGCTTAAGAGAAAAGCAGAAGGAGAGGAAACAAAAAAACGGAAACAGCTTGAAAAGGAAGAGAGAAAAATGTTGAGACTTGAAAAACAAAATGAGAAAAAGAAGGCTGAACATACTAAAAATACCAAGAAAATCAAAAAGAAGGCAACTTCTAATGTCTGCCCACAAAAACTTAAAATACAGACAGAGGTCTCCAAATACACATGTGAAAAAACGCTGGAACAAAAGAGTACTGAGAAAATAAGAAAAGAAAACGTTGAAGCGGAAATTATTCAAAACAATTTAGACAAGAGTTTGACGGACTGCGTGATATATGATAATCAAAACGATGTGTCAAACGTCTGTGAAGAAAATAACAGAGTAGAAGGTAAGATGAGGATCGTAGCAGAGGTTGATGATCAAATGTCGGAGGAAAATTCTGTACATTGTGAAAAAGAAAATCAAAATAACTTCCCAGACTACACGAACAATTATGAATAAAAAGTGAGATTTTATCAGAAGCTGACAGGTCATCTGAAAAGATTGTGGGCAATTATGAAAAAGAAGCACACCAAAATGGGCTAGACGGTGAAGAAAAAAAATATTGAAAAGGGGAAGAAATGGCTCTTCTGCGAGAACAATAATTCAGAAGTCAAATCTGCTTTCAGTTTCACAAACCAGAAATTATTCGGCGGGTTTTGTTTCTCTGGCACTAGAAATTTGAGTAATCAAAACTTTGGAGTAAAATGTAATTTATGCAGGCGTGTTTAACATGGCTCATGCATTGAACGGTTAATCTTGCACAAATCGAATTGTATTATATTTACGTGTCAAACTTGTTTAAAAAGTCAAAAATGTAGGTAGGTACGTACTTACGTTCAAATATTATGAATGAAAAAAGCTTTGTTTCTAAACTATACAGGTATTATAGAAAATTTTGTTGCGTTTTATTTGGAAATACCTAATATATTATATACATACCTACCTACCCATATGTTATTTTTGTATTTTAGTAAAATACTGTTCATTCTAAATAAAAAACAACACCAATTTAGTTTTCCTCGCTTGCATTCTGTGGCGAATAATTGGAATTGCGGAGCCCAATCGTTGAGTAAGTGTGGCCAATGACAAGCTTGTGGTATCCACAGAACTGATTAATTAATTTAGCACAATTTACTAACAAATGAGTGAAAGTAACATATTTTCAAACATTTTGGATCCATTACCTATCAAAAGCCTAAGGTGCCGTTTATATTATGTGGGATGATGAAATAAAATGGGCTTTTAAATCTACTTAATAGAATGGGAGGCCAATCACTGGGTGGTTTACCCTGGTTAGTATTCCTACGATTTAATATGATTTACTTACGACCACCCCTGTAAGTAGTCAAAAACACACAGTCGGCAATCAATGTAAGACGTCTATTACGCACGGTAAAACAAAACGCACGGCTGTAAAGTAAATCGCACGGCTTCCATAGCAACCACTTAGCAACTGTCAATAGACGTAGCCATTTTATTCAAAATGTATTACTTAGATATTTGACGTTGAATTTTATTATATATATATATAAATGGTAGATAACATTTATTAGATATGAGATTGCATTTAATACTAAGAGTTATTTGGAATTAAATGATCATTGGTTCCGTTTCATTCAATCCCCATCTTTTAGCTGTCTGGATGTATCTCATATTAGTAAACAATAGTATATTATACACCAAGCGACTAGAGTGGCACATTTAATCCCGCGGGTGGTGTTTGATTCCTGAGGGAAGTAATCCACCTAAGGGATTAATGTCGCTTTAGTCGAGAGGTGTATACGCTATTTTATGCAATTCCGGTAATTCTACATACATTTTTAATAAAAATAAATACTACTTAGGACGGACTTTTACGAAACTTGGCTGGGCATCGAGGGTGAACTTCTAAGATGCTTGGCTGGGCATCGAGGAGCGACTTTTATAAAACTTGGCTGGGCATCAAAGATGTACGTTTTTACTTGTACTTTAAATACCTTACAAGTACAAGTGGGTCGCACGTAAAGTATAGTACGTAACTCGTGTTGTAATGCATTTTACCTACGACCACCCCTGTAAGTAGTCAAAAACACACAGTCGGCAATCAATGTAAGACGTCTATTACGCACGGTAAAACAAAACGCACGGCTGTAAAGTAAATCGCACGGCTTCCATCGCAACCACTTAGCAACTGTCAATAGACGTAGCCATTTTATTCAAAATGTATTACTTAGATATTTGACGTTGAATTTTATTATATATATATATAAATGGTAGATAACATTTATTAGATATGAGATTGCATTTAATGCTAAGTGTTATTTGGAATTATATGATAATTAGTTCCGTTTCATTCAATCCGCATTTTTTAGCTGTATGAATGTATCTCATATTAGTAAACAATAGTATATTATACACCAAGCGACTAAAGTGGCCCATTTAATCCCGCGGGTGGTGTTTGATTCCTGAGGGAAGTAATCCACCTAAGGGATTAATATCACTTTAGTCGAGATGTGTTGTTCGAATTTGATTTGAATACCAAATTCTCCTGTGATTTTATTTTCAGCTTCCCCTGTATTACAAAATTCCATTTCAACGATCACACCACTTGAAGAGATATATCATATTTCTCCAACATCTAAGTTCCCACATATCAACAAAATTCCATTTCAACGATCACACCACTTGCAGAAATATATCATATTTCTAAAACATCCAATTTCCCACACATCGACAAAATTCCATTTCAGCGATTACTACCACATACAAAATACAGACGATTATTGTTCTAGGAATTTTCCATTTCAAATCTCAAACCTTCTCTTACACCATCAAAGAATCAACCCACACGTGTACTTCCCACTCACTTTAAACTATCTATAAATAGGAATAATATTATATTTTCGCTCGCTTCCCAGCCGTCATTCGTCATTCACAGACTTCAGAATCAGCATTCATCTCTTCATTATTTTTAATCGTCGTACATATTGGTACTCAAGTTTTAAGAGCACCCGGTTTTTGTTCCGGTAAAAGTGAGTTTCTTAATTGTCTATGCAAAATAAACAGTTATAAATTCCTACAATATATAAAAATGAACGTGAAATAAGTGTTTAATTTCTTCATCCATTTCATCATACATTCTACAACATATTGAATACAATAAAGTGGTCCTTCGAGAGCATCAGCTAACAATAAAGAACTTTCCATTCCATCTATTAGCCCACGTAAAAAAGGGTTAATAGAACAGGTGTATACGCTATTATATGCAATTCCGGTAATTCTACATACATTTTTAATAAAAATAAATACTACAGTAGGATCTCGCTAATCCGGCCCTATATTTTGATCGGTAGTGCCGGATTGCCGAAATTGCCGGATTAGTGGAGATATGGTAAAAAAAAGCTAAATAGACCATAAAAACATCGTATAATTACTACAAAACAAGTTAAAATATAGGTACAGTATGTATTGTAAAAAAAATATGATTTTATTATCAATGGTTATTAGAATGGCTATTAATTAACCAGTTATTTGTTAAGTACAGTATAAAAATCATTACATAATATTATGTATAAATCGATAAAAATATTATAAGCAAAACACAGTTAAGGTCAATGTAAAAAAACGGTTTGTTCAAAACTAGATTTAACACAATTACGAAGAGCTTAAATATGTAAGTGGGAAAAAGTGTTTAATAGTTTTTTTGTTTTTTGGCATTTAAAGAAATCCTCAAAGCATTTTCCTGTAGTCGCTTTAACATTAGAATGTCAGATGCTTCAGCGCCATTTTCCTCAGCCCATGTGATAGCAGTAGCAAGAGCATTCACAGCCTTCTCGTTGTTCACTGTGTGTGGATGGGTAAGAATTTCTATAGAACCCCCCTCCGTCTCGTCCTCGTCACTGTTGTCCAGTACGTCTGCGATGATCTCGTCATCTGTCATGATCTGATGTTGTTCTTCATTGTCTCCAGCTATCCAGCTGTTCCCATCAGCTGTTGTCAGGTCGTCTGCATCATCCAAAAGCTGCTCAGAAATTGCCTCTCTTAAGTTATTTAGCTCAATATCGGTTTCTTTGTTTAGCTGAGTATCAGAGTCATTTTTCCTCTTAATTTTGTATGCATCTAATAAAGTAAGAGAAGGCCACAGCTTCACCCATGAATAAACAAGTGTTTTTGTTGAAAGGTTTTTCCAAGCACCTGCTAGGTTAAAAACAACATCTTTGAGATTAGTGCTTTTCAAGGATTGAACAACACTTTCCTCTTTTGACAAAACACTGTACAACAGGCTTTTTTTGTAACTTGTTTTTACAGTCTGAATTACGTTCTGGTCCATTGGTTGAAGTAGCGGAGTTACATTTGGGGGCAAAAATAACGTGCATATTAGACCATCTTCAGATTTTAAGTCCTCTGCATCAGGATGTTCAGGACAGTTGTCAAGAACCAATATGGCTTTCTGGGGCAAGTTCTGTTTTTTCAAAAACTTTCTTACTGAAGAAACAAAGTTTATATGGAACCATTCGCTGAAAAGTGTTTTGGTCATCCATCCCTTAGTTTGGTTTTTGTATAAAACAGGCAAATTTACATTTTTAAAAACCCTGGGGTTTTTTGATTTCCCAATGACAAGCATATCTAGCTTATGAGTGCCGCTAGCATTAGCGCACGGCATAAAAGTAATTCGGTCTTTAGCCAATTTGCGGCCAGGAGCACTAGCTTCAGCCCTATGAACGAATGTTTTTTTTGGCAAAAGGCGCCTAAACAAACCACTCTCGTCTGCGTTATAGACTTGATCTGGGCCTAGGTCCATTTGGTCAACGATTTTTTTAAATTTTTCAACAAAGGGCCCAACAGATTCTACATCACATGAAAGCTTCTCACCGGTTAAAGTTAACAATCGAATTCCAAAACGCCTTTTGAATTTGTCAAGCCAACCCACACTTGCACAAAAGTCATCCTTTTTCATAATTTTATGATAAAAAAACTTAGCCTTTTCCATAAGAATTTCACCTGAAATAGGCGTGTGCCTGTTTCTTTCTTGCATGAACCAAGCATAAAGTGCATCTTCTACTTGTGGAAACTCACCTGTTTTCAAAGTTTTTCTTACACTGGAAGATGATTCTTTACTCTGGAAAAACGACTCAATTCGGTCCTTCTTCTGTTTTATGTCGTGTATTGTCGCACGGCCAATGTTGTACTCCTTAGACAAATGAGCTAACTTTTCACCTTTTTCCAAACGTTTTAAAATTTCGTACTTTTTATCTAAAGTTAAGGTGACATGTTTCCGTTTGTACGACATGGCGTATTTTCAAAATACCAAATCCGTAGGCACAGACACTAATAGTCATTCACGGCAGGTGTAATGCGACTGACTTGTTTACTTCGAGGCGCTCTACCCTAGACATGCAGAAACATGAAAACAGCTGACCCGTCCTCCGACGCTGAGTGCCGGATTACTGGACGTGCCGGAGTGGCGCACGGCCGGATTATAGAGACTGTACTGTACTTAGGACGGACTTTTACGAAACTTGGCTGGGCATCGAGGGTGATCTTCTAAGATGCTTGGCTGGGCATCGATGAGCGACTTTTATAAAACTTGGCTGGGCATCGAGGATGTACGTTTTTACTTGTACTTTAAATACCTTAATAAGATTATAAACACAAGTACAAGTGGGTCGTGGGTAAAGTATAGTACGTAACTCGTGTTGTAACGCATTTCACGCACTCACGGAGTTACGCACGAAGCCGCGTGTGTAAAATGCTTCTTACAACACACGTTACGTAATATACTATTAGACATTCATATTCAAATAGAACTGCAGTTTATCTTGAGAGTATATGTCATATATTTGTCATTTTCGAAATTTTTGTTACTTTCGGATTTTTTAAGTCGTAATTAATAATTCATTGCTTTAATGAAAATAAAGCTTTTGTTGTTTAAAAGTTCATTGACAGTAATGAAAATGGAAAAAGTATAATTTGACATGCAAATGAATCAAACAATTTCTCATTGCTATGGTTTTCAATGGAAATAATGAAGTTTCAGAGAATTCAGTAATGAGCATTCTCCCCTCTGGCAGCTTACAAAAGGTATGGAAAATTTAATAAATCATATAAAACAGGACGGCAGAAAAATGACTACTTCGAATTTTTGTACCCGTGAGTTATTACTAATGAAAATGTAAAAAAATAGGTCAGAGGGAAATATTAGCTTTGTTTGGCTCTTGTACCTCATAATAATTATATATTACCACCATGTAATTGTTAGTTCTTGATACCTCCCTCAGAAATACACTTTCCAAGAAACTTATTTAAATATTTACTCTAATTTACATTAATAGAACATAGACATTTAGACCAGTTGTATTTTTTTGGATTTCAAAAGTGGCGTTAGAATAAATATTTCATCCAAATAACCACTGAGAAGCTGGCTTCGGCCAGTGGAAAAAGGATGGTGGCAAGAAGGCCTTTATCAAGGTTGAGTGCCAGCGATCGGAGATGAGGTTCCAGTTTTGCATACAGGAAACTTATCTATGGCGGCTACGTTCGAAATTACCAATGTGAGAAATTCGTCACGTACACTTGGAGTAAAAGATTATTGGAGGTGATCAAAGTAATGTCGTAGGTTGTCAAAAATGTAACTCATAAGTGGCGTTCTATTTGCACGCTCGAGCAAACTCGAGCGTAACGCTTGCGTTATTTTTGACTTTTGCCTATAGCCAGGCGCGCCCAGGTTCACAAACTTTCTTCTCCTCTTTGCCCTGGAGCATCATCAATTTTATTCGTGTTTCATGCACAGGTTTTACTTCGTTTGTAATTTGTATTGTTTTGAGGTTATATGGTGCACACGCGCAAGCGTTCCATTTAAATTTGGCTTGTAACTATCGAGTACTCACCCTAAGAACTGTAGACGTATTCTTAGAATTGCGCATATTTATAACGTTTGATTCGAAATGCTTTCGTTTAACGGACACTCGACCTCAGATTAATAATATAAATAAATACCGCATTGTCATTTTTATATATGGGGTTATAAGGCCTTGGTTTTGGCCCAAAATATACAAACAAGTGCGTGGAGGGCAAAAGAGAGAATGTTCACATGTCAGTGGCGTACAGAAAATAAATTAGAAAACTTTATCAATCGTTTCGAGAAAATTAAGTATAAAGGTTAAATGATGGGCATAAAAAACATTTTCCTGACTGGTAATTAGCTGCATAGGATCGACAATATATCAGTTAAATAAGAAAGATGAGATACTAAACCAATCAAATTTTAATCTATCTTTGAATTGTGTTGTATCGATGTAGATAGTTGTTAAGACGGATAACGACCATAACTTTCATGATGATTCCATAAATTAATGTAAATGCGGACTCACCCCAATCTGGATTAGAGAGTGGAAATGAAACATCTAGACAAATATCACTGGGTTTTATTTACACACTTAAAATATACTAAATATACTGATACATGGTCTATAAATTACTAGAAACGGTCAAGTTCAACTCGTACCAATATGATTCATTCATTACCATAAAGGATATAGAATATAATGTTGATGTCGTCTAGATGTATACAATCTTTATTTTATAGAAAATATATTTGTATACGGTTTTTAAGTACGGTTTTACGAGTAGTTGAATTACATCGTGAATGTGTTATGTTTATGAATAATATTATACAAGGTAAACAAATGTTCGAGGTGTATCAACGTTGACAAGGTCAGTTCGTAAGAATAATTTCTTACCTAAGAGGTTAATAACCATTAAACATCAGGTAGGTATCAAATGGAATGTAACTTCTGTCATTCTGACAATGATATTTATGTAATATCGAAACAATTGTCAATTTTTTAATATTTTTTCAATATATTGTGGAGTTAGCTAGAAACAGTAAGTTTAATTTAAAACACGAATATGAGTAGATTCCACAAAGTAAGGGTCGAAACAGTTAATTTCAATCTATGAAACTTCGGCTTCTCGATATTCTGGATTTGTAATGCAATTTTTGCTACAGCAATGTCATATGTTACTTATATGTATTGCATTTGACATTCATCGGCTACGTTGACAGATTATTTGACAGTAATATTGATAGCTGAAACTTCTCAATGCAATTAGCATCCAGTAAAACAGGAAGTTAAAAGGTATAACTAACTGATAAATGTGCGGTGCGGAGCCCAGTATATGGATAATTAGTCCAATTAAAAACAACGAAAGTGAAGTGATTTTTGCTGAGGCGATGTGATGTATGAATTACTATAGCTTCTTATCTCAGGAATTCAGATCTGAACAAATTTTTGAGATTCACCCCCGGGAAGGGGTTGAAAATCATTATATAATAATAAAAATCGCAATATATTGAGAATTAAAAGAATTCTGATGAAAAGTTCTAGATAAAAGTTGTAGAGAAAAAAATTCTGCTTCTGAAACGTTAAATCAATTTTCTTCTATCAATAATAGGAATGTCGTTAAATATTATTAAAGTTTCTAACAATTTTCAACCCTCTAATCGATCGCTGGTGGTTACGCTTCCAGCCTTGACATATGCCTCGCAGAAATGATGTGATAAGCGGTGTTGGGAGTGTGCATGAAAAAGTAATACAGACATAATATCAGGAGTTGGTTATTATTCATATTTTCGACATGTATTATTTCATTATGAAGTGTATAATGAGTAGAAAGAATTGATAATAAATATCTACTACTAATATTTGATAGTAATGCAAAATTAAATAAAGTAATAGTACAAACATGTGTACTATTGTTTTTAATTGTTATTTCTTTTAACATGACAATATTACCTATATTTTAGAAGAATTTTTATGATAAACCACTTTTTTGGTCTTTGTTCAATAAACAGTTAAATATTTATATATACAAAGATATTTGTTAATATACCACAATCGTAATAACGTGTTTCAGTGAAAAGTGCTGATTTACAAAACATAAAAATATAAAGAGTACATTTTTTTAATATAAGTTAAACTCATCACAATAAACATTTGACACATTATGTGAAGGTTAAGTACAATTTAAAGATAAATGTGATGCATTTTATCTATTTAATTGTAAATCGCTTTTGTTCTGTGGATAAGTTCCAGTGGTATTTTTAATTATAAATGTTTTAAAATTTTTTCGCCATTTACATTATCACTCTGTGTCCTCTTGATTTTCTTGAAAATCTCGCTCATCGTAGCTGTCGACGTCATTATCGTCTAAGGAATCTATTCTCACTTGTTGGAGATTTGTACAGCTAAGACCGCTGCAATTTCACCATATCGTGAACATGAGATGCCAGTTTTCTTTCATTTGCAGCGACTGTTGCTACAGTTGGTTGTGCAGCCACAGGAAACCTATACAAATACAACCATAAAAAATCTACTATAAATTCAGAAGAGGTACTACCTTGCAATATTATGGTGGAATAACATCAAAATTTTTGAAGTAAGATGGTTTTTGACAACGTAAAATCATCCACGTGCAAACTTTATTAAATTTTACTGTTTTAAATGAAATTTACTGTTTCTAGATAATTCCACAATATATTAAAAACTTTTAAAAACTCTAAGAAAATTGACAATTGTTTCGATATAAAATATCATCGTCAGAATGACAGAAGTTACATTTCATTCGATGCCTATCTGATGTTTAATAATTATTTTGGCTAGACCAAGAAGTGGCATTCTTAGTGATTGACTTAATATATGTTAATAATAGAAAACAGAAGAAGATATGATATTACAAATATTAAAGCTTAGATATTATTATCCATAGAGATGTCGAGGCCATCCATTACATATCCTATAGCGCCAAGATAAGACATCAAACAATGAAACCCACCAAGCCGCACCACTACATTAGTTAATTTTCCATGCTCTTGAGACTCTGCGACAATGGTACGTGCTTTGCGGTACAATGGCTGAACAAATGTAACAAAACACATTTTTTGTTTCAGTTTCTCAGCAATTTACATGCATTGTCAGGCGTGTAAATTGCAATACCACCCAGGCAGTGGAACGTGTCATGGCCATCTAGAGTATTAACGTTATGGTCTGTATTGTCAAACACATGCTGAACGTGGACCCCTTCTTCAATTTTAATTTTTGGTGGATTTAAGACAATAGACATTTCAAATTGCACCAAATGATAATGAAACACAGATGCCCATCCTATTCAGAAGATCAATAACTTGTTTTGAGCCTGTCTTCCTGTAGATATAAGTACCAACTGCTAGCTGAAGCGTGGATATAAATGTCTGCCTACGAACAGATGATATTATAGCGTGAGCGAAGGTGGAACGTCTCATTTTGAAGTTATCTGTATGTTCTTTGTGTTCGCCTTCTAATAAATTTCCCAAAAAAGTTAAAATTGATTCAGGGATATCATTTTCTACATCTTCGAGAATGTCGATTCCTGGTGGGTAGCTGTCATTCGAATAGTCATGGTTTTTAATATCTTTTTTCAACAATTCCACTGCGACGTTTAACACTGTCTGTTTCTCTGGTTCTAGAAGCCGTAGAGAGCGATGCGATATTAAGTTTGCTGTTGAAACTCAGTATGCACATAATTGTTTTCAGTAAGACAACTCACATATTGCAGGTCGAGCTATGGAGTTTCTCCAAAAAGCTGGTGTTAATCTTTGGCCGTAGCCACCCTGGTCACTATATTTAAATCCAATTGAACATGTGTGAGATATGATGGGAGTAGTCTATCAAATTTGCACCACCCACCACAGACTCTTGCGCAGTTAAACCACGAAGTTCAAGTTGCTCGGAACGAGGTGCCACAAGCATACATCGACCATCTCGTTTTGTAGATGCATAGACGTGTTCAAAAGTTTATTCTGTTACGTATGATACTTCTCAATGTCATGTCTAGCTTGGATGATCTGTGGTCGCGTGACAGGTGACAGTTGTGGGAAAAGGGTTTGGGCAGTAGGAGAAGAAGAAAGTATAAACCTATTCACAAATTGATCTTGTTTTATTTAATTAACATTAATATTTAAGCCAACTTGAAACATATTCAGCCAAATACACTAATAATTTTTTTCTGAGTACATGTTATAGTATATTACATTACGAGTGTGGAAAGTGACATTTTTCAAACGAGTGTGAAAAATATGTACAATATTTTTCCTACGACCACTTATTTTATTAAACGATATGTAAATATCAGATCGTGTATATTGAGTTGCCTGACTAATTTTTCTTTGTGAGAGTATATGTTTGAATATTGTGTCTATAAAAAGTGCACATGCATTTACAATTACTTTTGTGGTGAAATAAAGAAATAATGATACTTAATGTTTATTTGAAAAAAATACAATAAATACTTATTAAATACAACAGGGGAACAAATTGAATTATTTGAAACCATAAAAATTGAAAGTGAATTGATTATTGTTACAATTTGTAAATTGTAACGGTGTTGTCGAAAGATTCGTTTCAATATTTTCTCGGATGCTGCTTGTAATTATTGTGCTCTTCGAAGAAGTTGAGGGTTTTAAATTTATGTTTTCTAATATGGCTGATTGAGCATCAGTGTCTTCCGAAGTTCCACGCACAGCGCTTACAATTTTAGTGGCGGTGCTCACTCGGTTGGTATGAGAATCATCTATATACCCCTCAGCGACAGTAGAGGATTTCCATCCTCTGTGTCTCTTGAGAGTGGTAATATCTCCTCCTGCATCTACTAGGATCGTAGCTGAGGATCTTCGGAAACAATGACTGGTGTAAGTTTCTGGATTCTCAAGTTTTAAAAATTTCGATACTAATGTAGGTACAGCTATATTGTTAATACTCACCACTTGCTTGGTGCATTTTTGTTGTTGATAGTTAAGAAGAAACCTCTTTTCGTGGGTTGCTGGTCTGGATTTAGCATATTTTTTATATTTTTCATAAAATTCATCCGTAATATTGAATTTTCTGTCTATGTTATTTTTTGTATTTTTAATCTTAACTATTGCTGCTGAACCTAGATCTTCAAAATCGTCTACAGTAATTTTTATTAATGCTTGCTTGCGTCATGCTCCTGATATACCGAAAATTAATGCAACCTGTAAGTTAACATAATTGTATTAGTAAACTAAAATGAAGATCACATTGCTTAATAAGTAGAAATTGATCATCAGGAGCTGTTGTAATAAACCGATTTATCTCCTGGGTTGTCAAGATCATTGATATTTTTGGTTTATAACCATCATTTTTCCTTTTTAAGATATTTTGAGATATCTACGTCATGATTAATGTATAAAGTAGTGCGTAGCATAGAGTACAGAGACCACAGTGTATTTGGTCGTACTTTCTTAGATAATTCATCTATATATGCTAGGATAACATTTTCAGAGAAAGAACTTTTGATTTCTTTTATTCTTCTCCAGTTGAGAAATTCATTATAAGCTCGTTCATATCTATATCTGGACTTTTCTGGTAGAATTTGTAAAGAGGTTATTTTTGCTGCCTCTATGATTCCTGGTGAAGTGCAATCCATTTCATTTTCAGACTCCATAATTATTTACGAAGGTATTTAATATGCGTGGGATAGGTAATAAACTAAACTAAAACTTTTGTACAACTTTGAGATTTAACAAGGTTTTACTTTCGATCATGTACCTACTAGCACGAAATGTCTATTTTTTGTGGTATTGTGTCGTTAAATTATTTCAAAGCCTACTTAAATTTTTAAAATTTCAAATAATATGCCTTGTTATATACTGTACAATATAGGCACTTTTAGCTTGTCTCAAATTTCTCACGTATCCGTATTCGTAACTAATCGCGCATGTGTAGACCCGTTACGGCTCAGCCGACACGATGCGTTAAACGGATTGTTACGTCCCCTACTCCGTATACGTATCCCTATCCCGAACAAAATCAGTATTGTGTGTTATAAGTGCTATTTTATAGGTCTTCTTTGATATTGGTTTGGTTTGATTATAACCACAAAATTCATTGTTAGTTTTAAGAATACAAACCAGTGACAACCTAAAAAAGTTTTGAGGTTGTACAATTGAAAACAAAAGGAAACGATACGTTATCTGTTAAAAAGGTTTTCTTGACAACTTTTCTACGTCAACGTAACTCCAAAACGGGGATACGGATACGTCTAAAAACTTATGACAAGCTAAAAGTGTCTATTGTTCAAAAAATAGTTCGTGATTCTTCGCAGCACATCGTTTTTCTCACGTTATAATCAGAATCGTCTATGTTGAAGGATAAATGTAATGTTCTATGATTCTAGTGAAATGTCAAAAATAAAACAACAAACAACCTAAAATTTTTGGACTTTGGTTAAATCCGTTTGGTGTGTGAATTGTGGATTAATTTTGATGAATTTATTGTTATAAATAAAACTAACACATAAACGTGAAACTGTAGCTAATCAACTATGTTAGCTAACAGAGTGTTATAATATATCACAACTGCGCATGCCCTTGGCCTAGAAATTGTGTAGAAATAGAACATGTTCTATTTTCAGACACAATTTTCGGTTCAATTTACGTTTTGTAAACCATACGCTGTATGATACTAACGTCCAAGAAATTGGACCAAATCTTGTACAAGAAATTGTGTAGTCTAAAAGAGCTTTTAGATACAGGTAGTTTGTGATGTATGTTTACGGTCCGTAGCTGTAGTTTTAAGTTATTATATACATACGACTGCGAGTCTTTAGCCACGACAGTTAAATGTCAACTGTCGAACGATTTGTCATTGTGAGTTAGTTGTCATTTATAGCCCTTTGTAATAACTTCTACAATGAAGTGTTTGTTATAATAGATACTTATTTCTCTGCAAATATCCCTAATAATATACATAACAAATTCATATTAAAACCAAATCTTGAAATTATTATAATTTAACAGTGTTAAGTTTTCGTTGCTATCCTTTAATTACTTGAACTTTAAAAATAGCTGCCTTCTTGCAAATCCCATTAGACTATGAGAGTTCTCTTCTATGGACAATTATAACTCCTTTTGGAAGGTATAGATACCTTCGTGTTCCTTATGGACTAAAATCAGCTCCTGAAGTCTTTGAACGATTTATACAACAAACACTAGAAGGCATTCCTGGTGTCATTTCTTATTTTGACGATATCCTAGTCTTTGAAAAAGACAAATATGAACACAACAAAAACCTTGACATGGTCCTGAAAAAAATTAAAGCCAGTGGTCTTACTCTTAACATGAAAAAATCAAAATTTTGTCAAACTCAATTAAAATTCTTGGGACACTTAATCTGTTCAACTGGAGTTGCTCCAGATTCAGCCAAAACTGAGGCAATTGTACGTATGTCATCACCTACCAATAAAAAAGATTTCTTGGTATGATAGTTTATTTATCCAAATTTATTCCAAGCTTGTCCCATGAGACAACATTATTAAGAAAATTACTAAGTGAAAAAGTAGAATGGGTTTGGACAGCTACTGAAGAGGCTTGTTTTAACCGCCTCAAAAACTGCGTTGCTTCAGCTACAACACTTTCTTTTTTTAACCCTAGAAAAAAAGTGATTATTGCTGTTGACGCTAGTCCTTCTGGTTTAGGCGCTGTTATTTCTCAGGGAAACAAATCCATTGAATTTGCATCTGTATCTCTAACACCCACCCAGCAGAAATATAATCATATCGAAAAAGAGCTACTGGCATTGGTGTTCGGTTGCGAACGATTTCATTATTATTTATATGGATCTTGTTTTGAACTGCACACAGATCATAAGCCGCTCTTGGGTATTTTAAAGAAGCCGTTAGATGACATGTCCCCAAGAATACAGAGACTTGCTATTAGACTGCTTATATATCAGTTTAATCTTGTATATGTGCCGGGTAAACAATCAAGTATTCCAGATGCCCTTAGCAGAGATCCATTGTCCCGCAATATATACACTAATTATTTAGATAACAACATATATGTCTTTTCAGTAATTTCCACCTCCAAGGAAAATCAATATGGGTTACAAAAAGCAATAGATCAAGATCCTGTCCTGCAGCAGGTGAAAGTCTTCACACTTAACGGGTGGCCAAAATATAAAAGCAGTGTTCCTTCAAATGTTAAGCCATTTTGGAATTTCAAAAATGACATTTATTTACACAAAAACGTGTTGTTTTTTCAAAAACTGCTACCAGAATCTTTAAAAGTCGGGTTTCTTAACATAATACATCAAACACATCAAGGCGTTGTTTCTTGTAAAGCAAAAGCCAGAGAAGCTGTCTTTTACCCTGGAGTAATGTCTGATATCGAAAATATGGTTCTTTCCTGTCTTACCTATCAAATGTATTATAAAAGTAATTAAAAGGAGCCATTGACACCCCATATACCCCCCGAGCTACCGTGGCAAAAAATAGGAGTCGACTTCATGGCAATCAAAAATCAAGATTTTGTGGTGATAGTAGATTACTTTAGTAAATTTGTTGTGGTTAATAAGTTAGTGTCCAAAACAGCACAAAGCGTCATAAGTTGCCTTAAAAACATATTCTTACTAAATGGGGTAGCTCAAGAAATTTTTTGTGTTAATGGCCCTCCGTTTAACTCTCAGGAATTTGCATCATTTGCCAGAAAATACAAAATTGACTCGAATATCTCCAGTCCTTTGTATCCTAAAAGTAATGGCATGGTCGAACGTACAATTCAGACTATCAAAGGTTTATTTTTAAAAGCAGTGCAAAATGATGAAGACCCATTTTTGGCAATATTAAATTACAATACGACACCAAAACCCAATGTACCTGCCCCCAGTGTATTACTAATGGATAGAAGGCCAAAAACCGTACTTCCGGTTCCAAAAACAATTTTGAAACCATTTTTTCCTGGTGTTAAGGAAGCACATAAAAAACTACTAGTAGAATGTCAAATAAAACAAAAATCTGCCAAATATCTCTCTAATTTAGCTCCTGGACAGCCAATTATATTACAGCAAAAAATACGCGAATGGAAACCAGGTGTTATTGTGGGAAAATTACCCCATAATGACTATATGGTTAATTTAAATAATGCTAATTATCGTCGCAACCGACATAGTCTAAGACCTTGTATCACAGACCCTAAGTCAGTCCCAAATGAGTCCGACCTTTTTCATCAATCTTCTCTTTCTCCTAAAAGTTATGATAAAGAGAATATTGCTGAAGGTGGGGCAGAGATATGCGCTAACACTCCACAAGGCGATCTAGCTGTGAATAGTTCTTCCCCACTAAAAGTGGCCGCATAGTTAAACCACCACAAAGATTAGATATTTAAAAAATGTTAATAATGAAAATGTTAAATTAGTATATTATTATTGTATTACTTTATATTTTTGCTTTGTTTAATTTCAATTCCTTTCTATTTTTTAACAAGGGGCGTGTGATGTATGCTTACGTTCAGTAGCTGTAGTTTTAAGTAATTATATACATACGACTGCGAGTCTTCAGCCACGACAGTCAAATGTCAACTGTCGAACGATTTGTCATTGTGAGTTAGTTGTCATTTCTAGCCCTTTGTAATAATTTCTACAATAAAGTGTTTGTTATAATAGATACTTATTTCTCTGCAAATATCCCTAATAATATACATAACAAGTTCATATTAAAGCCAAATCTTGAAATTATTATAATTTAACAGTTTTAAGTTTTCGTTGCTATCCTTTAATTACTTGAACTTTAAAAATAGCTGAATTTTGTTTTAATAAATGCAAATATTATCATAATTAGATTAATAACGTCTTACGAGATATAAGTATATATCTTTGATAACGTTATTCCTAGTCTGAATTAGCTCAGTTGGAAAAGTATCTGGTATAATGACCGCAAGTTTGTGAGTTGAATTCTAGGCGTGAACATTTTTTTTCTTTTCTTTATTTTTTATAAATAACTAGTTTTTATATAAATAATATCAATGATGAAGAGCAATTAATAATTACATTTGTAAATTTAACAGGATTCACGGGTTTAACGGCTTATTGACAGCCGTGCGGAAAATACTTTCCGCACGCGTGAGAATAAAAGTCACTTTCCATAGGAGGAGAGAGTACGTACGATATGTGTTACTTTCCTATGTTGTCGTAGGAAAATAAAATTTCTTCATTCTCGATGTAAGGCTACCAACAATTCATTGTGGATTAATTATTTCTGACACTACTAATGTCGCTGAGTATAAACTGGAAAATAGTATTGCCCTGTCGAAACTACAATCTGATATATCTTGACAATCCAAAGATATTGGCACTTTGTTTTCAATTTTGATTAGTGTTGACTCACCTTGTTTCAATTATTTAGATAATTAATAAATAACTAGTCTAAGAAAGCAACAAAAACATATAATAACATAAACAATGGGTCATGATGAAACAAAATTTACTAACAGATAAAATACATAACGCAAAAAAATCACTTATTACTTTATTATTTCATATAATCAGATTGCTTAACAAACTAACAAATGGAGCCAATAAATTAAAAATATTATACTACACAATAAATAAAACGATTCTAGGCTACAAACAGATAGATATTGAACCAAAAAAAGAATTCATAATACCGGGTGATTTATTGGGAAATGCGCATACAGTAAGGGTAGATGGAGGACACCGAGGTGATTCTAAATAACATATATTTTATGGGTCTATCATTCTTTATAAACAAGATACAGGGTGATTTATTGATTTTTCCCATTTTATCAATTAATTATAACTTATGAACCACCATACACATTTTTGAAATATTTGGTCCGTATGTTCTTATTCCAGGTCCGATCTTAAAAAAATTATTAAGTAAGTTACAGGTCATTGAAAATCATTACGCTAACTTCCTGTATATGAAGACATTACGCCCG
Organism: Galeruca laticollis; assembly: GCA_963921935.1. Taxonomy (NCBI): domain Eukaryota; kingdom Metazoa; phylum Arthropoda; class Insecta; order Coleoptera; family Chrysomelidae; genus Galeruca; species Galeruca laticollis. The sequence goes on from OY998178.1 coordinate 127,023,892, forward strand.
GACGCTGACTTTGCTTAAATCCAAAGAACATTCGATGAAACATCCGATGGCGACTTAGCAGTACTTTTTGCATAAACTCATCGATGGATTTGTATTATATTCTGTCTGATTTTAGTTATATTGTTTTTATCAGTTATATTGTGTAGTTTTGATTGTAACGGTTATTAATAGTAAATAAAACTATTTTTAAAAAGTGAGTTTTGAAGTGGCATTTGGTATTTGGCGCAGTCAGTACGAAAGTGGAAGAGTCCTTAACTGATCCTCGTCTTATTTACTATATTCGAAGGAACAAGCTCCAGGGGTAACCATCAAGATAGGTCATCCTGAGGCATAATAAGGATTCCAGGAATGCACCGTAGCAATATCTGTATCTTGTAAACAAATTTATTTATGTCAGACTTCTCTGTCTCACAATATTCTGACTCAGAGTTTAGCATAGACGATACGCTACCAAGTATAATAGATTTTAATATAAGTAGAGACAACTTAGAACTGACAAATTATCTGAGCAACCTACGTATTGACGATTCACGCCTTAATAATACATTAGAAATTTGAAATAATATTACAATGGCTCAACTCGACGTTAAAAATGTATGCATTATTCCTAAATTTGATGGAAATCCAAACAAATTATTAGAATTTATCAAGATTTCAACTTTATTATTAAATCATTGTTATAACCAAAATTATCCAGAACCAGATCATTCTCCATGGCATTATATTTAACTGGTAGATTCAAAGAAGTATTTTCTATTTATGGATGCGAAACATGGGACGCTGTGAAAGAAGTCTTAATTCATAACTTTTGAGATAAATGAAACGAAAATTCTCTCACTAGAGATTTAGTCAACCTTCGACAGGAAACAACTATGCAGTTTTATGAGAAAACAATGTGACTTCTGAACTGTATTACTAATTACATCGAAGTTCATAGGCAAAATCCGGAAATAAAAAGAAGAAAAATGGGATCCTTTAGATAGCAAGTATTAGGGTAATACTTGCCTCAATCTTCAACTCCAGGATGATGCACAGACAACTTTTCGACCCAGAAACAACCGATATATTCTCAACGACCTCTAGTTTTTCTACAATTGATGGTCCACCAACAACCGACGCTCTTCAATCCTCAATGGCAACCAACGAGACAAATGAGTAATCAATTTCCGCCAAGACAACCATTCCAAAACTTCCAAAGGCCCCACGTTCAATCAATCAAGACCCGAAATAAGACAACAATTTAGGGCACCTAGCCGAACGAATTTCCAGTCTTACGGCCCAGGAACATCACAGGAACCAAGATCAACCCCTATGAGTATATCGCCAGCGGCCACAAATAGGAACCGGCCGTCCAACCAACATGAAGAACCTTAACAATCAGCCAGAACAACCACCAGAAGATGAATCATTCGCCGAGGTAAAAGACCTTCCACATGAAGAATATGGAAATATTCCTATAGAACCAATGACAGAAGCAAAAACCTAATAGAGCTGCATTCCTTTTCCGAAAAACAGGAACTGTCGTACATCGAAATTTATGACCCTCCTTTAAAACTCCTAATCGATACAAGCTCTACAAAATCATTCCTTAAACCCAAAATAGCTTCTATGTATGTCCAAAATTTAATAAACATGATCCTTTCACTGCCACTTCCATTTTTCAAAATTATTCGCAAAAGCATAGTGTCACGATCCCTTCGAATTAATGAGAATCATGTATGAAGCGTAAAATAACATGGGAAATCGCTAAGGTTCGTTCTGACCTTTTTGACCAAACCAAGCTCAAAGGTCACATGTGCCATCGGTCACATCAGCAATCATGAGTCACGATGGCAAAATGGCACTAACATGTATGTCTCTTATTATTGATCGTATTGAAGTAGGGTAAACGACATTATGAAGGAGAGGAGACCAATAATAACAGAGATATACGTTAGTGCCCTTAAGGCTTCACTTTTTTACTTCCTGTCACGGCTCCTTCATAATTCCGCTTGTTAGATGTCCAGCCGACCAATAATAACGAAGATAGGTGCTAGTGCCCTTATGGCTTTACCTATTTACTTCTTGTCACGTCTCCTTTATAATGTCGTTTACCCTACTTCAATACGATCAATAATAATAGAGACACATGTTAGTGTCATTTTGCCATCGTGACTCATGATTACTGACGTGACCGATGATGCATGTGACCTTTGAGTTTGGTTTGGTCAAAAAAGTCCAGAATGAACCTTAGCGATTTCCCATGTTATTTTACAGAAGGGATGCGCTAGAAACAGTGCTGCATATCTACTATGACTGCATGAGCTACTGAGGAATAAATATACCAGGAAAAAAGGTAAATTCAATTATTGAAGTAACACAATGTGGGCTTAGAAGCGGACGAGATACCAAGGACCGAATGAAAATGTATTTGACAAAAAAATAATACGTCAATCAAATCGATCTTTGAAAACAATTAGAGAGACTAAAGAGAGTGAATATACGGCAATATTCAGAGAATAAGTTAGTAAATGATACATCAAAACAGGAGAGATGAAATCATGGTATAACAAATAATGAAATACGGTGAGAAGAATTATGAACAATCTGAAGAAATAATAAGGGAAAAAGATGTGATAGATAACACAATGAAGAAGATGAAGCAGCAAAAAAAAATAAAGAAACTGAACCCATCATACTGCGGGATGGAACAAATTGAACTCAGAGATCCCGTGTTTGAGGATGAGACGGCTATTTCGACAGTATATAATAACTCCCGAAAAATTCGTTTTATTTATTCAAATTCCATGAAACCTTTGATGGCCTCATTGGTATCGATAACTTAAAACTTTTCCTTTGCCAATTACATATCCCTAAATTAATCCTTATTACGAAACATTCAACCGTCCCTATAAAATATTATGAAACGAAGAAAACGCAATTCTACTCGATCCAACTCGAAGCAAACTCCATTAGTCAAGTCACGTTACCAGTTAAAGAAAATAAAGGAACCGTTTTTATACCAAGACAACAAATCCAAGGTGCAGTGATAAAAGAAAGCCTTTCCAATACACAAAACCAACTAGCCTGGAGGGAAATTACAAATTTTACCTCAGAGCCAATAGAATTCGTTATTACCGAACCGATAGATAGCAAGAAGATAAATCTAGATTAATCACGATGATAAAAACACCAGCACAAAGCACGAAGAATAGCATATACCATCCGATCCAAACGAACCCCCTTAATATGGAAGGATAAGAACACATTCTCTGCCTCTGCAGAAAATATTCAGATATCTTCCATAAACCAGATACACATGTTAGTTTTACGAATCAAGTTAAACACCACATAAGAATGACGGATGAAATACCGGTATATACTAAATCATACCGCTATCCATACATCCACAAAGAAGAAGAGAGAAGTTAAATATGCTCGATGCTTGATCAAGGTATAATTAGACCTAGCCAATCTCCATGATCCTCACCTATATGCAGAGTCGCAAAAAAAACGATGTCTCAGACAAAAATTAAATGGCGCATCGTTGTTGACTACCGCAAAGTAAATGAAAAAACCATCGGCGACCAGTATCCAACACCCAACATAATATACATATTAGATAAACTTGGCCGATGCCAATATTTCACCACCCTAGATTTGGCGAGCGGTTTCGACCAGATTGAAATGTCCGAGGAAGATACTCCTAAAACTGCTTTTAGTGTCGAGAACGGACACTACGAGTATGTAAAAATGCCGTTCGGGCTTAAAAACGCACCCGTACCATTCCAACAAGTGATGGATAATGTCTTGGAAAGACTCCAAGGCGAAATATGTTTGGTTTATATGGACGATATTATCGTGTTTTCCACATCTCTACAGGAATACATAGTTTATCTCACCAAAATATTCTAACGTCTCCGAGATACCAAATTGAAAATCCAACTAGACAAATGTGCGCTCCTAAGAAAAGAAGTTAGTTTCTTGGTACATATCGTCACTTCAGAGGGTATAAAATCGAACCCGACCAAAATGACAGCCATCGCCAACTATCCAACACCTAAAACAGCTAAAGATATCAGAGGATTCCCAAGACTTTCACGATAGTACAGGAAATTTAAAAAATAACGAAACCTCTAACAGCTTGTCTAAAGAAGGATGCCAAGATCAAACATACTCCAGAATTTTAAGTACCTTTTAATACATGCAAAACCCTTTTAATGAACGAATATCTTCTACAGTACCCGGACTTTACAAGACCCTTCAATCTAACCACCAACGCTAGCGACTATGCTATAGGAGCAGTGCTTTCGTAAACTAGATTCTAGAGTCACCAATTCTATTTTGGCTTTCGAGCTTCCGAATAGTTCCAAATGCGCAGTGACAACGGTTGGGTTGAGAAACCGTGGTTTGGTTAGGTATTCATTTGTTTTTTTCCAGTTTATGGTTCTGTGTTAAGGTTGAGTCCAGTTAAGTTTATGTTATTATCGAATCTTGGAGAGAATCTTAGTTATATATCGTATATACACTGATTTTTATAATTTATTTTTTTACGATAAAGTTTTTAATGAATTTTTTGCGCTAATTTATTTTGTAGCATACCTATTTTGATATATAAAGGGTGAGATTTGTACTTAAATCAAAAATTAAGATTTAAGCAATTTCAAGTAAAAAAACTTAAAATGTCTGCAGAAACCAACTATATTATATTGAAACTTATCATCATAACACGCATAATAAAGAATCTACTTTTATACCTAACTCGCTCCACTTTCTCTAACATTATTGATGGTATAACTATAGATTCATTTCATCATGATTCACTGTAAAATAAAGAATATGCCTGAGAATTTCATTCGCCTGTCAAACTTCATATTTTAACAATTAAATACCATAATTTTTATTGTGTGTTACCATGGTTATTCTATTGCAGAAAAAATTATAATAATTTTTTGACATATTGTTTTTAATAACAAAATAAACTTAACAATGTTATACTAGCTGCTTTTCTGGGACAATGATAAAAAACGTTCACCTATACGGAGTAAAGCAAAATCAGTTCATGAAAATCTCCTTCGAATGTCACGCGGGCATTGATAATGATCGGTAATTTTAGGCAAATGTGCCTTCATGCAATTTGGAGCAAGCAAGCAGTGGACGTATTCTTTTGAGGAGTTGGAAATATAGCTTCCTTGCTACCGATTAAAGATGATCTACACCTATACCAAACTTAACGGTTTTGGAGATATTTCAGTTTCAATTTTAATTTTCGAGAAATTCACTACTTTGAGAATCAAATATTTAAAATTAACGAACGTAATAAGAGCTCCTTTAAATGTCGCTTATCAAATTATAATCTGACACACTTGCACAATTAAAACAGTTAAAATTATATCAAGTATTTATTTTAACCATAAACAGTTAAGTTTGGTATAGATGTAATCATGTAACTCATGTTTAATCGGTAGCAAGGAAGCAATACTTTCACCTCCTCAAAATAATACGTCTACTTACCATACCTATTTCGAATTAACGCGGCAATACACTGCGCATGCGTAAGCCCGAAAGCCAAAGTAGAATTGATGTCTGTAGAATCTAGTCTTTCCTAAGGAGCAGTGGGCAGCGATAAACCCATAGCATTCGCTCCCCGAACGCTAAACGAGACAGAAACTCAGTATTCGACAATTGAGAAAGAGATGTTAGCTATAGTATGGGCCACTAAATACTTCCGCCTCTATTTATTTGGCAGAAAGTCTCTCAGACCACCGCCCGCTTCAGTATCTCTTTTCTTTGAGAGAACCAAACTACAAACTAGTAAGATGGAGATTAAAATTGGAGGAGTACGATTACGAAGTTGTGTATAAGAAAGGAACATTTAATACCAACGCCGATGTCCTTCAAGTGGAAATACACACCAAAGAATTATTTGACCTATCAAAATACGTTGATGAGAGGAAATCAAAATAAGAGATTCGAAACAAAATCCAGGAGTACTTCCCCTCAACCTGGAACAAGCAAAAATATGTTCTAACACGTACGACTTTATACACTTTTTCGAATTACAACATATAATGGAAGGAATCAAAACTATCGATAATCAATACCAAGCAGTGACTAAAGCCATAGAAGACGGCGTCAGCTACCCTTATTTTACCAGCCTACAAAATTTCGATCGAGCCCTTCACTTTCAACTAAAATTTGCCAAAGAGGAAATACTATCATTCAACTTATTAACACATCAGACTATTGACTGACAGTTAATTAAATTTATCCAACCTTAAAAATGAAACGAGGAATTGTTAACGGCTTAGCAAGTATTATCAAGCCTATTTCCGGAAACCTAGACCAGGAAGACGCCGAAATTTGCAATACAGCCATACAAACGCTTCAAACAAATCAAGAGATTATTATAAAAAACGTAAATCATCACATGAGCTTAAATTTAAGGATTTTGGAAGAGTTTAATGTAACTGTGACTGTTCTAACATACAACCAAGAATTTATTTTCGAAGAAATACATCAAATCACTAAAAACCTGAACAAATTTGTATTCGATTTTAACCACTGTCTTCAAGCCAGAAATATACCGTACGAACTAAACCTATCCCTCCAAATTATCCTTCAACTCCTGAACGATCTAGATGAGGCAATCACTTTTCCAGATTAAACACCCTTCATCATAGTGTCTTGAAGAAATATGAATTAGAATGATTAGTGACAAAAATGCTAGAGCACCACAGCGAAGATCATTTCTTATATACAAAAGACGAAGACATCCTTAATTATTATGATGTAATAAGTGTAGACGCTTACTACACGAACCACACTATCGTATTTATCCTACACTTTCCAATTTTATATCCTGAAACCTCCATATACTACCAGTGCTGAATATTTATGCAACGAAAAAGCGATGGAAACAACAACGAAAACCGAAGACTGCATCAACCAGATTCTTCAACTGAAAAATACAGAAGCCTCTTGCAACTATATTCCATCACATTTACATGTAAGGAGAATTGCTCTGCAAAATGCCTGTAGGTTAACACAGGCAATCTATGATGATGCCTAGGGACATAATGCCTGCTAAACAAGATTTCGAAGTTACTCTAGATGTTATTATTAACGATCGTGAGTTAACACAAAACGAAATCTCAGAAATAACAAAGGGTGCCCTCACATTTTATACTGATGGGTCAAAAACAAACGAAGGAGTAGAAATAGGGGCTACAGGACCTAATCTTAGGTTATAAGTAGCCCTAGGTAACACTTCCACAATATTCCAAGCGGAAATACTAGCGATAGACTTCTGTGCTCAAGAGTGCCTTAAAAAGCGCCTCAACGCAACCAGAATATTTATTGCCTCCGACAACCAGGCTGCTTTGAAAGCTCTAAAGTCTATAACTTATGAGTCCAAAACAGTCTGGAGCTGCAAACAATATCTTACGCTACTGGCTAGACATAACAAACTATCTCTGTTGTGGGTGCCCGGGCACAAGGGAATTGCTGGAAATGAGACTGCCGATGGTCTTGCAAAGGGAGGAAGCACTCTTTTCATCGGACCCGAACCGATTTGTGGCATTACTAAAAGCCACATTGTGAAAGGATTCCGGAAATGGGAAAAGGAACTTAGTGCAGCCTACTGGAAAAATGTTCCAGGCCAAAGACAAGCAAAAAAGTTGCTACAACCTTCTGCTCGCTATGCTAAATCGCTCTTAGAGCTTCAGAAGTCTGATCTCAGAGCAATCACAGGACTCCTTACGGGACACGGCCCACTCAGATATCACCTCTGCAAAATGGGAAAAGTGGACAGAGGAACATGTAGATTCTGCGATAGTGCAGATGAAACGGCTGAACATATATAATGCCATTGCGGAGTACTTGTTCGCCAACGCCATAGGTACCTGGAACGGTTGTTCTTGAGACCTGACCAGGTAACAAAAATAGCTCCCAATCGGATAATAGGCTTCCTTAGAAGCCTTGATCTCTGGGACAAAAAATAGATGGAGGGTATACACAAAAGATCTTTTGAGGTCGCAGTGTGGAAAGGCCAGCTATAGGCCAATCGACCCCTTTGTAATCTACAATCTACAACTAAATTCCAGTGCAAATACAGAACACAATCACCCAAAGTCTAATATTTATTGGACCCACAAAAATAACAACTAAATGTTCCACAACGAAACCAATGGTTCTGAAAGGAGTGTACCTGGTCGAACTTCCACCAAACTGCGAGCTCAGAACACTAGAACAAAGGTTTATTAATTCCAAAACCACTATCCAGGGCGAACCATTAACGTCACCACAAATTAAAACAAGCAATATACAAAAATCAACAAAATTTAAACCACTGAAGATAGACCAAGTGCTCCTAGACGACCCCCAGGAACTCATTAAGCAAGCAAACCAAATGGAACCAATAGAGGCTGAAAAATGGAACCACATCCACAACTATTTCTGGATGACTTCCATCTATTGAAGCGTTACAATCCTCCAAGTTTTTCTTTGTTATAGGCTGAAGAACAAACGATGCAAGAAAAGGGACCAAATAAAATCCAAACCAACGGAAGACGAAGAGAACACCAAAGTTTTGTTCGTCCCTTACAAAAATTCCCCAGGGGATGGAGAAGTTACAGTATATTGAACTTCAATACGCTAACTTCCTGTATATGAAGACATTACACCTTGACGAAACATCCGATGTCGACTTAGCAATATTTTTTGTATAAATTAATCGATAGATTTGTATTATATTCAATCTCATTTTAGTTATAGTGTATTTACCATGAAATTAACTGCCTCGACCCTTCCTTCGTGGAATCTACTCATATTAGTGTTTTTTAATGAAACTCACTGTTTCTAGCTAATTCAACAATGTAATGAAAATTGTTGAGAATTCTAAAAAATTGACAATTGTTTCGATAAATTAATATCATCGTCAGAATGACAGAAGTTACATTTCATTTGATGCCTACCTGATGTTTAGTAGTTATTTTTGGCTAGACCAAGAAGTGACTTGTGATTGACTTAATATATGATATTACAAATATTGAAGCTTAGATATTATTAGCCCTATGGTGATATCCTGGATATCATTTTTCCAATTAAGATCAGTATAACTGTGCAATGATATAGAAAACCAGGAAAACTATATCTGCTGATCTTTACAATTATCACTTAAGAAGACAGTTTATTAGTGGAGAACTCCCTAGATTTATCTGTTCATTGACGACTTCATATTGTGGGTTTCTTAAATGTCTTCTAATTTCCAATTCTTTAGGGAAAACCAGTTCTTGTTTCTTTTCATAAATATGCAGCACTTCTAGTTCTGTGTTAGGTGTCAATGAATGATTGGTGTCAAGTAGATGTTTTGCGTAGTGGGATTTACCCGGTTGTTTTAATCTGTATGCTCGTAAGTGTTCACTGTATCGGATTTCAAAATTTCTAAGGGTCTGACCCAAATAGACAGCATTACATTCTGGATATTTGTTAAATATAAAAACAAAAATACCACCATTAAAGAAATCAGGTATATATCAACTCAAATGTCCAGAGTGTAATGCTGTCTATTTGGGTCAGACCCTTAGAAATTTTGAAATCCGATACAGTGAATCCTTACGAGCATACAGATTAAAACAACCAAATAAGTCCCACTACGCAAAACATCTACTTGACACCAATCATTCATTGACACCTAACACAGAACTAGAAGTGCTGCATATTTGTGAAAAGAAAGAAGAACTGGATTTCCTTGAAGAATTGGAAATTAGAAGACATTTAAGTAACCCCTAGTATGAAGTCGTCAATGAACAGATAAATCTAGGGAGTTCTCCACTAATAAACTGTCTTCTTAAGTGATAATTGCAAAGATCAGCAGACACAGTTTTCCTGGTTTTCTATATCATTGCACAGTTATACTGATCTTAATTGGAAAAATGATATCCAGGATATCACCATAGGGCTAATAATATCTAAGCTTCAGTATTTGTAATATCACATCTTTTCTATTAACATATATTAAGTCAATCACAAGCTAGGTTACTTCTTGGTCTAGCCAAAAATAACTACTAAACATCAGGTAGGCATAAAATGAAATGTAACTTCTGTCATTCTGACGATGATATTGATTTATCGAAATAGTTGTCAATTTCTTAGAATTTTCAACAATTTTCATTATATTGTGGAATTAGCTAGAAACAGTGAGTTTCATTTAAAACACTAATAGTGTATTTACCAGTTCTATTGTGTAGTTTTGATTGTAACAGTTGTTAACAGTCAATAAAAGTGTTTTTTAAAAGTGAGTTTTGAAGTGACAATTCGTATTTAGTAGGTTTCGAGTCGAAACAACACCCTGTATTAATAATATTTGAATATTTTATTTATAAATTTGGAAAGACCAGACAAAAATGAGTACATAAAATACTACTCAGAATTGCACAAGACTTCTATGAGAAAATGGTACCTTGAGAGAAAGAAGGTATACAAACATCAAGCTATTGTTCTTCAATTAACTCGAACTCACTGGCCCTATATCCTCGCCTTTTGAAATAAATATACGACTTGAAGAAGATTATACCTAAAAGTGCCATCCCAAGAACAATAATGAGTCCTAAAATAATATAAAAAAAAGTATGTTGTTCAGGCTTAATACCTTTTTCAATAATGATGTCGTTACTACAATATATACCCCCGATGTTAACTTTATCTGAAGCAATAACTTCATGTAGTGTATAAGAAACTCCTTTCGTTTTGAAATAAGCAATTATTTTAGTCAACAGTCCACAAGATAAATTGTTGAATCTAATATTAAAAAACGATAAAGTGGGTAAGTTGGAGATGATAGTATCATAATCGATATGATGTATATCGTTATGTGATATGTCTAAAACAGTAAGACTGTCCAGATGTTGGAGAAGATCGAAATTCAATTTAGTTAAGCTGTTTCTTGAAAGATTCAATGTATCTAAATTGTGCAAGGAATTAAACGTTCCATTATCCACTATATCATAAAGTTTGTTTTGCGACAAATCTAATAATCGTAAATTTTTATGGTCTTTAAATAATTTCGTTGGTATATTTTTAATATTGTTGTTACTTAAGTAAAGGTAAGTCAAGTTTATCAAACCATTAAAGGATCCATCGAATAATAAAACATTATTATCAGATAAATCTAAAGTTTGCAATGATTTTAATTTTTGAAATATATTTGGTTTTATATCAGTTATTTTATTATTACCTAATAACATTATATTTAATCTATTCATTATATTAAAAGTTAAAAGAGACTCTAGATTTAGTGAGTTATTGAGTAAATTTAAATATTTAACGGAATCTAAGTATCGAAAATTAATAGTCGTTATATTGTTGTTTGACATATCTATTTTTTCAAGATACCTTTTATTTTTGAAAACGTTATCATCTACAACACTTATAATATTATTACTAATTTGCAGATCTTCTAAATATTCTAAATAAGTAAAATGATTAGTATTGATTCTACTCAATAAATTTCCTTGTAAATTAAGCAGTTTTAACGAGTTTAATAAAGCAAATGACACACTCAAATCTTCAATAATATTAAAACTGAGATCAATTTGATACAATTTTGTTGAACTAATTCTAGGGGCTACAAAATTTGAGTGTTGACTCTTGAAATCGTTGATGTAAAATACCGTATCATTTTCGATGATTTCGCAATAGAACGCTTCATCTAAACGTTCGATACGATTTCTGGACAAATTCAAAGTTCTTAAATTATTCAATTCGCATAATGGTAAGTTTGTTAAATCTGATAATTTATTTTCAGTTATGTGAAGTGCGGATAACTTTTCCAAATCTTTAAATGATCCATTGTCTACACTCGTTATCTGATTATTATTCAAAATTAATATTTTTAAATTGAATAATTTAGATAGAGAACTTTTGGTTAGTTTATATTTAGTATTTATAACAGTTAACTCTTCTAATTTACTGACGATTTCGAAGATGGCTTCCGATTGAGAAAAAGTGAACGTTGAATTTTCCAAATATAAGCGCTTTATGTTGGCGACGTTTTGAAAAAGTTGTGGTGTGACGTCTGTCAATGTACAGTTTTCTATTTTGAGACTGAGTTCGTTAATGATGCTGATGTTTTGAAGGATGCTGGTGTGCTTGTTGCTGAGGCCTTGGCATATTATGTTATATCCATTTTCGTATTCTAAATCTACGAAGTTGAATTCTATATCACAGTGACGGGCTTCTGAAGAAGATATTATTAACATCAAAAGCAGTAGCCTCATCGTAACTGAAATAAACAATATTTATATTATATCCATTTTCTACTAGTTAATGTGAGCTTTTGTTTCATTACTTAATCATTTTCAACCAAAGAATACACTTGAACTATTTTTCAAATACATGCGATACTTTATGCCAATACAGCTAAATATCTAGGTATTACACTAGATGCCGGGTTACGCTGGAATAGGGATGCGCAATTTTCGAAAAACATCGATGTTAAATCAAATGATACATCGGAAATAGCCAATCGATATTCTAAAAAAAGCGGACGGGAAATATCGATATTTATAAACATCGATGTTTTATTGGTCAATAATGCTAATAATGCCATTAAAAAAATATGTAAGCTCAAGTTTATTACAATATACTTTAATATACTAAAACACAACGTATATATGAAAAATAAACATGCGTATGTTCATGTATACTTAAATTATACATTTGAGATCAAAGAACGTAAAGAAAACAGTAAACATTAAATATAAAAAAATACTAACAAACAAAAATAGCATAAATCCTAAAATATGCTTAAATCGCAATGATTTAAAAATAGCAGTTTTGACAATTTTTGCCCTAAGAGTCTATTACGTTGTTGTGTTAAAATGTGCCCTGCATTTGAAAAGAGTCTTTCAGATGGGACTGAAGTTGCAACAGCGCTCAAGTATTTGGAAGCTATTTTTGAAAGTCGGGAATACACATTCTTCATCTCCTCCCAAACTTTCAATGGATTGTCATGAAATTTTGCTAAGGAACTCTGAAGGTAGTGGGTTAACTCAATTGATTTATCATCATCGGAGACATAATTTTCCAAACTTCTTTTTACCGCTTCGTGGTGATGGCTCCAAATGCTGAATGATTGTTCTGAAAAAATAAATAAGATATAATAATTACTATAAATATTAGTATTTCTAATAAGCAATACTCTAATGAAAATTCAATTGACCCCCCCCCCTTCTACACTTATTTACCTTCTTCTATCGTTTTTTCTCCGTTCCGGGTTTCTTCTGCTTCATTCTCCATTTCTTGCAGCATTGTTCTTAAATATGATAGGGCTCGGGAACAGGCTAATGGATTTTGAATATGGATTCGCTTAAATCTTGGGTCGAGTAAAGTAGCTACTGTTAGTAAGCGTACTTCCTCCATGTGGCCAAATCGTTTTTGTAATTCGGTCTGTAATACTTGTTTCAAGTTAGGCCTATTTCTAGATTGCAATCGATACTTTGAATTTTATTTTTAAGGCAATAAATCATAGGAATAATTTTGCTTGCCGTGACGTATTTTTCACCGCATAACTCTTTAGTAGCTGCTTCCAAGGTTCGTAGTAGTTTCAAAATTTCTCCTATTTGTTGAATTTCTAGGGCGCTGACCATCGCTGGTGCTGTAGTGTGTCGGATTATAATATTGTTAATCTCAACTCGTAGTTCTATAAAACGTTCTAACATATAATATTTGGAGTTCCAACGTGTTTGGACTTCTTGGATTAATTTTTTAGATGTTTGTTTTCTCAATTCATCACTGGCTACTACACTCTGCTTGAACCAAGTGACGATGCTCTTTACTTTACTGATAATGTCCAACAAATTTGGTACAGAGCTGATTGATTGTTCGGCTACTAAATTCAATGTGTGAGCGCAACATGGTATGTGTAAATTTTTTCCAAAAGATAAATCCACTGCTTTTACAATATTCGCGCCACTATCCGTTACAACAGCTGTAATTTTTTCCTTAGGTATGTGCCATAGGTCGCAAATTTCTAACAACTTTTCAGATAAATAAGCCGATGTATGCCTCTCGTTTAAGTCGAATACTCCTAGTGTAAATGAACAAACTTTCATTTGGTCTGCATAATGCACTGTGACGCCTAAGAAACTTCGTTTCTGCATTGTATCGCTCCAGATATCAGTCGTGATGGTAAGCGAGTCAATAAGTGATAATTTTTCTTTGATTTTTCGTGATATTACTTCATATTTGGTATCCAGTCTACGGCTGAAGGTGTCTCTGCTCGGTAACTTATATTGAGGTACAACGATTTTCATAAGGTGTCGAAACCCTTCATTTTCAACTATGTTTAACGGCTGCATATCTTTGCAAATCATAAATAGAATTGCGTTAGTAATATCCTCAAATTTTCTACCTCCTTCTCCGTAAGATGTTATATTTTGAAATATTTTTTTACCGATGGCTGGAATGTACTTAAAGCTGAATTACTTCTACTTACTGAGCCTGATGCAGTCGTTAGAGTCACGGCCTCGCTAAAAACTGTACTTGAAGTACTTAAACTTGCAATACTTGCATTTTCAGCGACAGTGTCTGTATCGTCATCAGTATCCGGATCCGATATCTGTGTTATCTCCGAAGCTGGGCTTAACATCTCACTTTCTTGTTCTTGTGACGGTCTAGCAGTCTCGGAACTTTTGGCACAGGTTTTTTCATGTAACTTTATTTTTGCCGAACTTTTTTGAGCTACTAACAACTTATGCAATCGCACAATGTGTCCCATTAAATTCGTAGTATTTCCAGAAGTTTTTAGTTTTTTGATACAATACCGACACGTAGCTGTCCCATCATTATTTTTTAAAAAATGTTTCCACACATCACTTTTTGGAGGAGCCATTTTAGAATACTACTAACAGTACAGACAAATTCATTTAAAAATAAATTAAAAATTGAAACGCGCACTGGACGTAAAACAATGCAACCCATGCAACCACCAACTCCACTTGGCTGACTACACACACTTCACTGAACCACAGTTTAAAGCTTAACAGAAGCAGTTAGCTCACTCTACCGATTTTTGTGTTACAATTTTTATCTCACTCATACACACTCATGGGAATCAATTTCCCGTTGCGCAGAAAGTTTGTTATTTTTTACACACACTTGTCAGATATTTTATTGTATCAATTGGATACGCCCCTAAGCGCGTGTGTTACAATTTTCGGTTGCGCAGTGGAAAATTTGAGCCATGCACATCAGAGACGCCGACATCGAGTGAGCCAACTGCTTCTGTTAAGCTTTAAACTGTGTCTGAACACGAAAACTATTATCTTTTATATAGAAACGCCAAAATAGTTTCTAGGAAATAAATTCCAGAAGATTTAGCCGACATGAGCGGCGTCGGCGACGGCCGCCTGATCAAAGTCAAAGGTTAAAGGCGGCCGTTTTTACCTTTAAACCGATTCCGTGTACCGCTTGCCGAGGTAGGAATAGGCCGCGGCCGCACATATAAAAGAACACACAAGAAAGTTAGATATAATATGATTAATTCTAAAAATGTTTAGTTTATTATATCACTAATTTTATGTATAGTATATATTGTAGAAATTCTTGATAGGTCAATTTTATTTTTAATATTAGCTTTGTTCGCGGTAAAATCCCGAACTATTTTGAAGCAAAATATTTGGTTTGTAAAATCCTGAACTGGTTTAGAACTAAATTTATTTTGTTTAATTTGCTAAACCCGTTCGGAATTGATTCGGGATTCGGGATTGACCCGCGAACAAAGCTATTATTTTTCGTTTAATTCAAAAAAACATGGAAAAAACATCGAAAAAACATCGCAAAAAATATCGATGTTAACTAATAAAATCGAATGGAAAAACATCGATATAAACATCGAAAATCGAAACATAAAAATCGATATTTTCAAAACATCGATACATCGTGCGAATCCCTACGCTGGAAACCCTATGTCAAAAAGAAAAGAGAAAAATTAGAATTCAAATTTATCAAAATGTAATGTGAATGGATATTGGGATGCAATTCCACTCTACACATAATAAATTGGTACTATATAATCAAATATTGTAACTAGTATGGACCTACGGCATCCAACTATAGGGATGTACCTAAACTGAGGTCAACAACCTACCTTTTTGATTCAACACAAAATTATAATTTTGTAGAAGCTTTTCAAGAAGCTAAAAAGGAAGGTGAGTACCAAATGGCCTTGAGCAACAAATTCGAATTACTAAGACACGAGGAAGATAATAAAGAACTAGAGGAAACATGGCAACAAGTGGCAACAATCATAGAAGAAGCAGCGACAGAAACCATTGGAGAAAAGAAGAAGCGCCCCAAAAGAAGGTGATTTGACAGAGAATGTAAAGAAGCGCTGGAATTGAAAACAAATAAGAGACTGACAAAGCAAATAAACCCTATGAATGAGAACAAAGTAGAATTTCACAGAACAAGAGCACAGACAAGGAGATTACTCAGAACTAAAAAGAAGAACTACCTAGAACACCAAATACGGGAAATAGACAGGGATAGAGGCATGAATCAGATAAGTAAGTTCTTTAGGGAAGTGAAACGAGTGAGGAGGAATGGGAGTGTAAGACGAACGAAAGGCATGATAAATGAAAGTGGAGAACTGATAATGACGGAAACGGAAATTGTTGAACGATGGAAGTAGTACTTTAAACAATTACTAAATATTAAAAGGGAGACAGAGGAAGACATTACCTTCCACTCAGCGGATATAATAACACCACCACCAACACTCGAAGAAGTAAAAAATGCGATAACATATCTCAATGATCATAAAGCACCAGGCAATGATGGTATAAATGCAGACTTGTTAAAAAAGGGAGGAAATGTTTTACACCAAAAAATATATGAAATGATCCTGAATATATGGGTCCAACAGAAAATGCCTAAAGATTGGAGCGGAAATATCATAATACCTATACATAAGAAAGGGAACAAAAAAGAATTTAGAAATTATAGAGGAATATCACTTATCAATACAACATACAAAGTATTGGCAACCATACTAATGAGAAGGTTGACCCCTTATGCGGAAGACGTTATCGGCGACTCTATCAATGCGGGTTTCGTGATGGAAGGTCAACGATAGATCAAATATTCACGATCAGACAAATATAAGAAAAGAACTGGGAATTCAACAGGGATGTTCACCAAAACTTTGTTTATTTCCAGCAAGCATATAAAAATAAGCAGGTTGTGGGTGGCAATGCTAGAAATGGGCATCACAAGGAAATTGGTGGAGCTAATACAAATGTGTGGGGTAAACTCATATGCACAGGTGAGGATAGGAAGCAGAACATCAACTCCGTTTGGGGTAACATCAGGACTCAGACAAGGAGATCCCCTCTCACCGTTGCTATTCAATTTGGCCTTGGAGTATGCGGTTGGTAAAATAACATCGGAACTAACTGAAGGTTTTGCTAAACACGGTTCAAAACTATTGTTGGTTTTTGCTGATGATATAGATACGGTTGCTCATTCAACAGGAGATATGAGAGAAATGTTCTCCCAACTCGAGGAGGAAGCAGGTAACCTAGGTAACCAAGAGCCCAAGACCTAGAATCAGACAGAATATTTCCATTAATGAGTACAACTTTGAAGTGATTAAGGAGTTTAAGTACCTAGAGAGAGATGTCTCAGCAAGAATAATGTCGGAAAATAGGGCGCTATATTCTCTTACAACACTCTTGATATCTAAACTGTTAAGAAGACAATCCAAATTAACAATATACAAGTCAATTATTCGTCCGGTTGTTACATATGGCAGCGAAACCTGGACCCTTAATCAACGGGAAATAAATTAGCTTCTTGTCTTTGAAAGGAAGGTTCTTATAATTATATTTGGACCGCAACAAGATGAGGCAACAGGGCACTGGAAAAGACACGGCAATGTTGAGTTGTCAGCGCTGTATGGTAGTGAGAACATAGTCAGACACATGAAGGATAATCGAATAAGATGGGCAGGGCATGTATTGAGATCAGAGAACCACAGATTGTTAAAAACAGTATTCCTTGAGAGATCCGACCCAGGAAAAGATGCTGTCGCAGCAGATGTGACTACAATGAGAGTCCAGCAGTGGGAAACGGAAGCACAAGATCGAGTAAGATGGAGGGCGATAGTGGATGCGGCCAAGACTCACCCAGAGTTGTAAGGCCAGGAAAAGAAGAAGATTAAAAAAAGGGCAAAAAATTATTAACAACTTGTGATTTGGAGTTATCTCCAATATTTAAAGTGGGGATGTTGAAGTCCCCACAAATCATAAAGTTAGCGTTCCCAAAACGGCATTGACAGTCTCAAACAAGTCCATAAAGGATTCAAACTCACCCAGGAATATAGCATGGGGAAAATAAATTGAAAACAACACAATCAAATATTTTCCTGTTATTATCTTACATCCTTCTACATCTACACGGAAAAGGTTTTATTTTAAGATATCAGCATTAATTTCAGAAAAACTGTTACACACTGCTATTAACCAAAATTTCTCCATAAATGACAAAAAGGTGGTACTCCAAGTACCATAGCACGCGTTGTACTAGCTATGGTGAGCTGAAAATCAATAGGGTTGGTTCATCTGTGAGATGACCTGAACAATATTCAATCGTAAAATTGGTGACTTGTTGCACTCCGGTGGCTGAGTCGTGCTAACAAGGCATGTTACGTAAAATGGCCAACGACAACGACGACGACATACAAAGATTTTTTTAAGAAACCGTTTTTTCGAGTATTTATTGCAGAAAGACGAGAAAATAACTCTTAAGAATCCAAAATTCCACATTTTTTTGGGGTGAACCTATTCTTTTCTCGGGGCTTGGCGGACATAGTAGTTTGTACAAGGGCGCAAAGCGTCACTTTTCCTACGAGCACAGTATTTTTTCTACAACCATAGTTATTACTTCTCCAACGGATATCTATGAAAAGACCTGCTTTGCGTATAAATATTTGTGTAGAAAAGCCTGTATTACATGGTGGTTGTAGAAATTAGTAGTTGGTACAACAAGTGCGCAAACCGTCACTTTTCCCACGAGTGCAAATCCAGCGAGTGGGAAAAGTGTTTTGCGTACGAGTTGTACACAATATTTTTTCTAGAACCACGGTCATTAATGAGACAACAAAAAGTAACTCATATTTTATTAAAACTTTGAACAGAAAGAATATAAAAAATGAATATTGATTATGAAAATCAGGTAAACGTGATCAATTTTGAATTTTTATGCCTGATGTATCTTTTTTTGATAATAAGTGTTCATTACTTGTAATATTAGAGTCTGTCAACGGAATTCACTATAAAGATAATGTTAGATTGTCAAAAGTAATTTGACACTGATATTTCTGTGAGGAAAAGTGGGGTAGCGTGTACTTTTCATACACTGAATTCTTACTTTTCAAACGGATAACAAAGAAATTAAGAAAATATCTGCTTTGCGTATAACAATTTGTGTAGAAAAGCATGTTTTGCATTGTAGTTATAGGAATAGTAATATATGCAACAGAGAAGTGGATAATTTAGAGAAAGCACGAAACTAAAATGGAGGCTAATTGTCTCCACCCTTACTTCGTGGAATGTACTCATATTAGTATTTTAAATGAAACTTACTGTTTCTAGCTAAATCCACAATATATTGACAAAATTTTGAAAATTCTAAAAAAATTACAATTGTTTCGATAATAAATACCATCGTCAGAATGACAGAAGTTATATTTAATTTGATGCCTACCTGATGTTTAATAGTTATTTTTGGCTAGACCAAGAAGTGACATACGTTGTGATTGACTTAATATGTGTTAATAGAAAAAAGAAGAAGATATGATATTACAGAGATTAAAGCTTAGATATTATTAGCCCTATGGGGATATCCTGGATATCATTTTTCCCAATAAGATCAGTATAACTGTGCAATGATATAGGAAACCAGGAAAACTATATCTGCTGATCTTTACAATTATCACTTAAGACACAGTTTAAAACTTTACAACTCCCTGGATTTATCTGTTCATTGGCAACTTCATATTGTGGGTTTCTTAAGTGTCTTCTAATTTCCAATTCTTCAAGGAAATCCAGTTCTTGTTTCTTATCACAAAAATGTAGTACTTCTAGTTCTGTGTTAGGTGTCAATTAATGATTGGTGTCAAGTAGATGTTTTGCGTAATGGGATTTGTCTGGTTGTTTTAATCTGTATACTCGTAAGTGTTGAATGTATCGGATTTCAACATTTCTAAGGGTCTGACCGAAATAGACAGCATTACATTCTGGACATTTAAGTTTATATATATCTGAATTCTTCAATGGTGATATTTTTGTATTCACATTTAAAAAATTTCTACTTACGTTACTGTCTGTTTTAAAAGAAAGTGTTGTATTCGTTGCTTAAGATACTATCTTTGAAATATTATTAGAAATAATTCCTGCATATGTGATGGTTTTATTTTTTTAGTTTGCTTAGGGAATATTAGTTGAAATGCCACTTTTTCCTCTTTTCAATTAATTAGTTTATTTATCATATGTAATGGATAACCGTTGGATGTTGCTATTTGTTTAATTGTAATAATTTCTCTATCAAAATTACATTTGTTCATAGGAACTAAAAATGCTCCATGTATCATTGAATTATATGCCGCTAGTTTATGTGACATGGGGTGATTGGAAATATATGGAACAGTCACATCAGTGTGTGTTGGTTTTCGGCAAATTGAATAATCAAGTACATTGTTAATTCTTTGTATTTTTAAATGAAGAAAATTGATTGAGCTATTTTCTTCAACGTCTAATGTAAATTTATTTTTTGGGTATAAATTATTAATGTAGTTGAAAATGATATCTAATTGTCGTTCACTACCTATCAAACAAGCTAATATGTCATCTACATATCTATACCCAAATAAAACATTTTTTGAAATATTACTCTCAAATATCTTTCTTTCTAAACTGTCCATAAATATATTTGCCAAAATTGGTGATATAGGGCTTCCCATTGGTAGACCTTCATTTTGAACATATATCTTATTCTCAAAAGTGGAATAATTCTGATTAGTACATACATCAAAAGAATTAAGTATATCTGATATTATTCCTGGATCAATATTTATATCTTCTAGTAATTTTCTTACAAGTATTAGACATTCTTTAGGAGGAATTATAGGGAACATATTAGTAACATCAAATGAAATGAGCTTAGAGTTATCTTGCAAGTTGAATGCTTTTAATTTTTTGATTAGTTCTATTGAATTTCTAATTGAGTATTTAGATGTATATCCGTAACTATTAAGTATATTGTTAAGTCTCTTTGCCAATATATTATTAGGAGTATTAATATAAGAAACTACAGGTCTAATTGGTTTCGTTATTTTATGTAATTTAACGGTTCCATATAATTGTGGTGAATGATGGCCTCTTTTCGTAATCACTTGAAAGATAATTAGAATTATTAACAATATCTCTCACATTATTAGATAACTATTTGAATTAGATTTTAAAGCTATTTATGACTCTGTAGCTATAATTTGTTTAAAATTATTCGTTTATTTTGGTGGTATGCTATACATTAAACCTTTATTTAAAAATCCTATTTCACTCTCTGTAAAATTAGTATCTGAAAGGTTTTCAAATCGTGGTGCTAAGTGTGTTGGTATGTAAATACTTACAGTTTCATGATGTTTAGAGTATTGAATTCTATGTTGTGTGTGTTCAAGTTTCTGTAGCTTTTGTTCTTGTTTCTTAAATTTCTTGGGCTTCATCATGCTGACACTTTCTCTGATTTTGTCATCTAAACAGTCAAATTCTACTGGATGTAGTTGGATCGTGAGTTCAGAATGTACAACTTTTATGTAGTTGTCTAAGGAGTCCCTTATTTTAAACCATTTTTTACATTCATCTTTAAGACAAACTCGTTGAGCACATTATATAGCTTTTTGTGCTTGAGGTGTTTTAGTATGGCATTTTATATTCGCATAATTTGGTATTACCTCTTTTCTAAGGCATTCTTGGTTAAACCAAATATGTTGTGATGCTTTGTAACGTTTTTGGTACAGTCGGGTCAAATCTTTTCCCGAAGATATTCTAATGAAATTAACTGTCTCGACCCTTACTTCGAGGAATCTACTCATATTAGTGTTTTAAATGAAACTTACTGTTTCCAGCTATATCCACAATATATTGAAAAAATGTTGCAAACTCTGAAAAATTGACAATGTTTCGATATCAAATATCATCATCAGACACAAGTTACATTTCATTTGATGCCTACCTAATGTTTGATAGTTATTTTTGGCTACACCAAGAAATTACCTACCTTGTGACTGACTTAATATATGTTAATAGAAAAAAGAAGAAGATATGATATTACAAATATTAAAGTTTAGATATTATTAGCCCTATGGGGTCATCCTGGATATAATTTTCCCTAATTAAGATCAGTATAACTGTGCAATGTTATAGACTGCCAGGAAAACTATATCTACTAATCTTTACAATTATCACTTAAGAAGACCGTTTAAAAGTGGAGAGCTCCCTAGATTCATCTGTTCATTGACGACTTCATATTGTGGGTTTCTTAAGTGTCTTCTAATTTCCAATTTTTCAAGGAAGTCCAGTTCTTGTTTCTTGTCACAAATATGTAGCACTTCTAGTTCTGTGTTAGGTGTCAATTAATGATTGGTGTCAAGTAGATGTTTTGCGTATTGGGATTTATCTGGTTGTTTTAATCTGTATGCTCGTAAGTATTGACTGTATCGGATTTCAAAATTTCTAAGGGTCTGACCCAAATAGACATCATTACATTCTGAACATTTAAGTTTATATATACCTGATTTCTTCAATGGTGATATCTTTGTTTTTACATTTAACAATTTTGTACAGTATCCGCCAAAATAAACAGTACCGAAAATAAAAATAAAAATTAATTTTTAATTTCTGTAGTGTAAGTGTTCAAAATGTTCACCATTTCGACGCAAACAAGCTTCATATCGATTTTGTAAGTCAATAAACATATTTATGAAAAGTGGTTGATGTAACTGCCGAAAAATATTTTGTATTCTTTCCCGTAGTTCGGCAATATTCGCCGGCGGATTTTCCGAGTGAAATATTTTGTCCTTCATTATGCCCCAAATGTATGCGTCAGGTGGCGTCAGATCAGGTGAATGAGAAGGATATTCGAAGTCTGTTCCCCGAGAAATTATTCTATTATCGAAATGCTGACGGTGTAAGTCTAAGGTGCGCACAGCTGTATGGCTCGTTGCACCATCTTGTGAACCATTGTGTGCGAAACTGTAGATTTCGTGCACGGCAAAAGTTATTTAGATCTCTCACAAAAGGTATAGTAATTTTCTCTCTATAACGCTCTTGGTTGACAGTAAGTGGATTCTGATTATCATCTTCAACGAAATAAGGACCAATCATTCCATGACCAGATACCGCGCACCAAACGGTAATTCGAAGACTATGGAGTGGTTTCTCTACAATGACATCAGGACGTTCAAATCCAAGGAATCTGGTTGTTTGTCGATTAATATAGACGCTTAGATGAACGTGACTCTCGTCTGATAACCATATGTTTTTCAAAAATTCTCAACATACGACCACGTTTGTCCGCAGCATTTAGTCGTTGTCCAACTTGAATACGGTATGGATAACCACCAATTGATTTGAACATGCGACGTAAAGACGTTTCACTAATATTGAGTTCACATGCAGTTCTTACAAGACTTCTTTGAGGTGATTGCACAACTTGGTTAAAACACGTCCTTCATTTTTGTTAGTGCATACTGTTTTTCGACGACCTGAAGAACCTTTACGTTGACACAATACACTACCAGTGCGACGAAATTTTTCAACAACAGCTAACATCACACTTTTACTAGGAGCTGCTTTATTAAATTTTTGTTGATATTTTATTGACACCTGTTCTAAGCTTGGACCATCATTACGACCTTTTCCGTATGAACGAAAATAATGCTCTACCAAAAAAACTTTTTTTTCCGTTGTTAGATCCATTTTTAAATCAAATTTAACTGCAGCGTACTATTAATATATCAACTAATGACAATTAAGTCAAATATGACAAATCCATATTATATAAACAACTCCACAGCACTCTCTGTTTCGGTACTGTTTATTTTGGCAGATACCGTACTTCCGTTACTTTCTGTTTCAGAAGAAATTGTTGTATTCGTTGCTAAAGATATTATCAATTTGCTTGATTTAAAAATTCAAATAGTTAATAATGTACTTGATTATTCAATTTACCGAAAACCAACAAAAACTGATGTGACTATTCCATATAGTTCCAATCACCCCATGTCACAAAAACTAGCGGCATTTAATTCAATGATACATAGAGCATTTCCAGTTTCTATGAATAAAAGTAATTTTGATAGAGAGATTAATACAATTAAACAAATAGCAACATCCAACGGTTATCCATTACATATGATAAATAAACTAATTAATAAAAAAGAAGAAAAATTGGCATTACAGTTAATATTTCCTATACAAACTAAAGAAATAAAAACTTGTAAAACCATCACATATGCAGGAAATATTTCTAATAATATTTCAAAGAATGTATCTTTAGCAGCAAATACAACAATTTCTTTCAAAACAGAAAGTAACGTAAGTACAAAATTGTTAAATCTGAAAATAAAGTTTCATAATACAGATGTACTTACCTAACTCCGTTTGTTTCGTTGTTTGTTATATATAAATTATAATTATTTGTTATTCACGTATTATTTTCACTCATTCATCAACAAAACCCGTTTTTGATATGGAATGGTCATTACAACTATACCTCGTATAATTTACCTATTCAACATCTTCGTATAATGAAAGATATTTAACCAATAATAATCTAGTTAATGCCTTTTTAACATGACTTCATTATGACTAATATCCTGTATGAATTTAAGAAAAGCAGATTTCCTTACATATACATGAAAATCGAACAAAATTTAACTAGAAATAATATGTTGATCGTTTCGGGAATCGTGTAAATAATAAAAATAAATAGAAGCTCAAAACTTTGGTAATTATTTTTTATAATGAAAAAATCCATGATGTCTTAGCTATTATGGTAATATCAGTTCAAACATGTTGGGGCATTGGACAATAGAATCCAACTTGACACCATGTATACATGGATTTAAAAAAAGCATTTGACCAACTTTTTGTCAATTTAATTAATTGTACGAAAGCGCTGCTTACGTCACACACACAAGAGATACGTGAAACAAAATAAACGTTTACATAGAAAACAAGATAGACGACACGGAAATGAGAGAAGACGCACAGAAGACAAGTGGATGATATGGACAGATGACGGATGACATTAAAGCACCGCGAGAGCGCTGTCTACCACGAGCTCACAATCTAGCGAGCATTTGACGAAGTAGTGCTTCAGAACCGGTCTGGTATATCTACAATTCACTCTCTTCAACCCGCTCTGCTTCATCAGTCCAGTATTCTTCCGTCTGTGGGAAGGCATCTTTTCAGTATTTTTAACGATGTTAGATTGAGTGCCTAGCTGCTTGATTTTGGTTTCAAGGTTATTTATATGTGATTGCGCAATCATTTTTTTAACTTAATTATTTCATTAGTGGATTTGACAGATTCTTTATATAATGCTTCTTCACTTTGAGTGCGTCGTTAAGTTTCTTGGAATACATTTTTATTTTGTTGCATTAATAATGCTTCATTCATTGTAACCGGTTGCATTCCTTCTGTGGCCATAATTTAGGTATATCCTCATTCAAATAAGGTCGCCCTATATTTATTTGAAATTAAATTTTTATCAACATTCCGACTACACTTTTCTAGGCACTCAAAAACTTGTCTTTATTATGGTTTCAATTCCCTCGAATGCGTAGCACTTAGATTGGGTTAAAACATTTTTTGTTACGTAGGTGACTGTGATTTAAATCTAATTGTAAACATCTATTCTGAATAAACTTTTTTGATAAGGTCGATAATAATGGTGGTTTATTCTTGATAATAATTCCTATTTTTTGTTTTCCCCTGTACACCGTTCAAAAATTTAGAATTTTGGTAACTCAAATGCCAATTCTCCGCAATACACCAATTTTATTAATAATAAAATTTTCTGACAAATGGATAATAAAAAAGTTTTCCATATGATGCAAAATTTTTTAAACTCAGTTCATATGATGGCTTTTTCTAAACCCCCGAAATTTCTCGATCTAGATGGAACCATCAAGCCTCCAGACAATAATAATTAGACATTTAAATTTTTAATGTGGGCTCGTTAATACCAAAAATGGTGTACGTCATTTAAACTTAAAGCATCAGCCAAAATATTATGAAAACATAAGAAAACAAATAATACTTGCCTTATAATAAATAGTCCCACGAATTAATCTCAATACAAATAAGCTTTGAAAATAAAGCGTTCCGCTTATTGATTACACGTAAACACTAATTATACTCATTAGAATGTATTTTTAACTCATTTGTTGTTTATAAATATGTTTATTACCTAGAACAATTTGAAGTAAATGGTTTCCTTCGAATATTCGATTATTCTATTCATTGGGCAAATATTCTCTTCGTCGCAAGATTTCTTAAAAGAGCACTTGTTACAAGTACAATAATCCTCTATAAATATTCCCAATGCCGATTCTTGCTTGGTTTACTGCGTTTACGCCTAAGATTGGATAATGCCAATGATTTAGTGGAACAGAAAGTCTCAACGGATGAAGACGAGCGAATTCGAGTGGTTGAAATGGCAGCTCAAATAATTTTTCAAGATATTAGGACTAAGCATTATGACACAAATACTTGCTACGCAGCAAGTTTATTTTTAGCCCAGGGAAAGAACACTCATTCTCGCCCTTGGTATGGAATGAATACTTATGGCACCCTTTCTCAATGTCACGATTAATTTGACAGAATGAGAAAATAGGCGTGCTCCGTATTCTATTCTATCAGATGCACTACGTAGATTAGAAGTAGTGCAGAAATATCGAAATGGAGAAAAAAATCCTCTAAAGTGAACGTATAATGACTAATATGATCATGGAGTATTAATTGTTAGAGCCAGAAGTGCACCATAAGTGTATTTTAAGAAAAAAGAAGAACAACAATTGTCAATTGTCAAAATTGTTAAATTATTTATTTTTTTAAATTAAAATTGATTATTACTTCATAAAAAGTGAGTGAATTTATATAATTTTATCTAAATAATAGTTATTACATGGCTTCATTCCTTTTTAGTAGCAGACGCGTTCGCTTGATGCTTCCCCCACTTCGCCGATAATTTACGCCAGTTTCTCGCGCTTCTCTTTAACACTCAATTCATCAATAAAATTTTTCCTAGTATTTTTTTATTGAAAATATAGATGTTTATTAGTAACCTACATGAAGTATATCGCTAGAAAATAATAATTGCGCCCACTGCAATTATTTCACTAAAAATCCCGGTTCCAGAAGGTAGTAGAGAAACTTTTTTTAAATTCCTGGAAAAATTATCAGTCAAAAGATTTTAGTTAAATGAAAATTGAAAAAGTTAATTAAGAAAAACATGTAAAAAC
This sequence comes from Galeruca laticollis, assembly GCA_963921935.1. Lineage (NCBI taxonomy): Eukaryota > Metazoa > Arthropoda > Insecta > Coleoptera > Chrysomelidae > Galeruca > Galeruca laticollis. The sequence goes on from OY998178.1 coordinate 127,051,460, forward strand.
ATTTTTTTAAATCTTTTTTGGATTATTAAAATTAATGAATTCCATCATATGTTTTGCATTAACATTATAGTACAACCCGTTAGGAAAAAATTAGTTTTATTATGTTACTCTACGTCTACAATGATCCCCCGAAAACAGCAAGACGACTTTCAATGGCGCCTTTTGTCATAAAAATCCCAATGACACAAGACCAATTGGACGGCTTATTTCAGTAAAGTCTTTGCATCAGATTCAAAACAAAATTTTATATTTTCTTAAATAAAAGTTTTCATTTACGTTTTAGAAAAAAATGTTTAATGCTAAAGTTGTAGAACGCGTTAGGTTCTAAAAAAATCTCAGTAACTTTTTGCATCAGATCGAGAACAAAAGAAATACGATTTTTTTTCAATTTTGACAGGCCGCCATTTTGTTTCTACTGGGCCGATTTGGCCGAACCAATTTTTGTAGCGAGTTTGGTTTCGATCCGTCAAAAAATACGCCCTCTATCGTGCTTACCAATTCCGTTACAATATATACATATATACATATATACATATATACATATATATATATATATATATATATATATATATATATATATATATATATATATATATATATATATATAAATTGAATACAATTTCATACAATACGAGGTGTCTATATGAAACATAAATTTCTATTTTCTAATACACCTGCCTTCATCCGAAATTTCAATAATTTCGACGTATTGGCCTGACCGTTCTTCGAAGGAAAAGACAACTACATTCCTGGCAAATACCACGCAGAATATTGAATTACATCCCCTTCGAAAAGGTCGCATTCATCTGAGGTGTTGGTTCGCAACTGAAAGTGAAGATGGCGCCAGCTGACTGCTTCTCGCTTGTGTGTAACTACACGAGCCAAGTGAAGTTGTCGAAGGGCGGCATCTTCAGTTCGGATTAGAGATTCTGAACTGGAAGGCATTACGGCACTCTTGAAGAGACCCAAGAAGGTCGAAACGCGTCAGTGTACTATGCCATTCCGCTATCAGTTGCGAATCACCGCAGATGTCCGTATCGGCAAAATGGCTGATCTACGTCACGGTTTTCGAAGGGGATGTAATTCAATATTCTGGGTGGTATTTGCCAGGAATGTAGTTGTTTTTTCCTTTGAAGAACGGTCAGGCCAATACGTCGAAATTATTGAAATTTCGACTGAAGGCAGGTGTATATATATATATATATATATATATATATATATATATATATATATATGTATATATATAAAATGTACAAATAGTGCGTGACATATGAACAATAAGCAAGGAATATATTAGTGAGTATTGCACGCAAATAGAAGAAGGGGCTACTGAAAAGAGTGGTAACCGCAGACATGCATGTTTCTGGCTCATTTGCCGTCATCGTTACGCTACAACCAAGAAAAGATGTGAAACATGGGAGGCGAAGGTGTTGTTTCATTTTGAAATAAGCCTAAAAGGTTTTATCGTTGAATGAGACATTTATATTCTTCAACTAAACTAAAACTCTCACAGAACACTCTCTAAAAAAAAGAAGTATACATATTTGACATATAACAATGGCCTGCTCTGATAGCACAGCAAGCCATCACTTTAACCAGAAATTATTTGAATTGTAAATTAACTTTCACAACATCCTCCCTCAATTTACACTTCTATTCCAAATACAAAAGATGTTAACATAAACTGAAACAAAACAATACTGACATAAAATGTTAAATGATTCCAATTTCCTGGCATAAGTAGTCAAACTGTTGAGTTCCTAAGGACTTGGTAAAAATGTCTACTTTTAAAGTTCCTAAATTATTACCATGCTCTATAGTGGAGTAATAATCTTTTTCAAATAAATTCATTTCAGAAAATAATGATCTGAAATATATGGTAAATAAACATGTATTAGCCAATGTAACATTCTCAGCTTCTGCTGAACTCAAAGTTAATATACCTTATTTTAGGCTTATTTCAGAATGAAATAGGGTTATTGTAGAGAGTAGCATGACGCGACTTTGGAAATATTTCAATGCAGTTTTTCGTTTTTGTGTTCCCTGATGCCAAAATAACCCCCTATATATATATATATATATATATATATATATAGTTTCTTTTTTTTGGTTCTTGGTCTTTTTATTTAATTATATATTGTTTATTTTGTATTCTTGGGATTGAAGACCATTTTTTGAGACATATAACTAGTAGTTAATACATTTTTATTCAACGTTTCGGTCTTTCCATGACCTTCATCAGAAATAAAATTTTTGTTTAAATTGAAAGAAATGGTACAAGATACAAAAAGAATCTTAATAGCAAAACAAATTAATCTTACCTTCGACAGAACGTTCATCTAATTATTCAATATATTTTATAGCTGTTTAGGACGTATCACATAACAGAATCTAACTCACACACAAACAAAACGAACATTTTAAAAATATGACAGTCATTGATGAAAATTTGTATTGGAATACGAGTATTTATTCTATACAATAAAAGCAGGCTTAACGAGGTTTTAATTTGTTTGTCGTTTTTGTGTTGACTGGTATTGCAAAGGATTTTATATTTATATAGGGTGTGGTAATAAATTTATTATATTTGGAATGTGCCACGTGTTTCTCAATATTTCTAAGATTTTATAATGTCATTATAAATTTTACTAAGGTTTTTTGTGTCAGTCTTTAAATTTACGGAACTGGTTTTTCTTTGTATTTCTATCATTTCTAGAACTTCGCGTTTTTTTGTGTGGTTTTCACTTCGAAGAATTTTTGTATTTTCGAAATCAAATTCGTGTTGGTTCTCTGAAACATGGATAGTGAGTGCCGTTTTGTTTCGTTTGTCATATTTGTGACTATTTACTCTGTTTTTCAAATACTGACTTGTTTGTCCGATGTAGACCCCTACCTATGAGTGACTTCTTAGAAGCTATAGAACTCACTCTGAATTCCACCTATTTTTTGTATGAAGAGACATTTTACCAACAAATTGAAGGGTGTGCCATGGGGACCTCGATTTCTAGCGTCATTGCCCAATTAGTTATGGAAGATCTTGAAGAAACAATACTGACCAAAAACCCAATTCAAACACTATTTTTTTACAGGTATGTTGACGATTGCATATTAGCAATTCCAAAAAATACAGAACATATGGTCTTACAAAATGTCAACAGTTACCATGACAGACTACAGTTTACCATTGAACTAGAAAAAAATAATCAAATTAGTTTTTGGACCTTACCCTCCATCATACAACTAACACCATAAAAACGGAATGGCACACAAAAGATACCTGGTCTTCCCGATATTTAAACTTTAAATCACAACACCCTCTAACACAAAAAAAATCTGTTATTATAGGACTCGCAGATCGATCAATAAATCTGTCCGACCCCGAATTCAGAGAGATTGCAATAATAAAAGCTAAAGATGCCCTTATACTCAACAACTATCCTACTAATTTGATAAATAAGATATTTAAAGAACGTTTACATATATTTTATAACCATAATAATACAAAAACTAAAATAGACAATAAAACAAACCAATTCCTCACTTTGCCATATATACCAAATTTATCAGAAAACCTAAAAAAGACATTTTCGCACCACAACATACATGTAGCTCATAAAGGGTACAACCTACTGAAAACCAATTACACTTATCTAAAAAGTTCAATCTCAAAAGAAAAAAAGAGCAACATAGTCTATGAAATACCATGTAAAAACTGTGAAGGGGTCTACATCGGACAAACAAGTCAGTATTTGAAAAACAGAGTAAATATTCACAAATATGACAAACGAAACAAAACGGCACTCACTATCCATGTTTCAGAGAACCAACACGAATTTGATTTCGAAAATACAAAAATTCTTCGAAGTGAAAACCACACAAAAAAACGCGAAGTTCTAGAAATGATAGAAATACAAAGAAAAACCAGTTCCGTAAATTTAAAGACTGACACAAAAAACCTTAGTAAAATTTATAATAACATTATAAAATATTAGAAATATTGAGAAACACGTGGCACATTCCAAATATAATAAATTTATTACCACACCCTATATAAATATAAAATCCTTTGCAATACCAGTCAACACAAAAACGACAAACAAATTAAAACCTCGTTAAGCCTGCTTTTATTGTATAGAATAAATACTCGTATTCCAATACAAATTTTCATCAATGACTGTCATATTTTTAAAATGTTCGTTTTGTTTGTGTGTGAGTTATATTCTGTTATGTGATACGTCCTAAACAGCTATAAAATATATTGAATAATTAGATGAACGTTCTGTCGAAGGTAAGATTTATTTGTTTTGCTATTAAGATTCTTTTTGTAACTTGTACCATTTCTTTTAATTTTAACAAAAATTGTATTTCTGATGAAGGTCATGGAAAGACCGAAACGTTAAATAAAAATGTATTAACTACTAGTTATATGTCTTAAAAAATGGTCTTCAATCCCAAGAATACAAAATAAACTATATATATATATATATTCATATATATATATATATATATATATATATATATATATATATATATATATATATATATATATTGTTGTAGATAGAACATAACATTATAACATTCATAGAATCCCGATAAAGGATAAAGTAATAATATCTATCAATAAGAAAATAACTTGTAAATAAAGTACCAAAATTAATAAAATATCTATATAACAACATAATCAATTACAATCAATGGGCATAATCATAGAGAAAAATAAATAAATATAAAAAGAATTCATAAACAATTATTCCTAAAACAGTTTTAAAATGATTCTGTATTTTAAAAAAACAACCTTAGACAGAACCTAACAAGCATACGAAGATCAATAAAATAACGTAACGCTACACGGAATTTTAGACACCCAAAGCATCTGCTTATATTTAAAGAATAAATGGGATGGCAATAATAAAATCAAAAATGCTACGATGATTGATCAATAAATGACATTTAGAATTAGTAAAAACATATATAAGATATGTTAGTTGATATTTAATCATACAAGTATATAGGAAATATAATAATATAAGTAGAAAACTGTAATTACATGAAATATCAAAACCTATACGAAATATAACAGTGGAAGACAAGTATACCAACATAAAATGTATTTCAATATGAAATATAAGAATAAAAATAAATGATTACCGACCTAATTTATATGTATAAATGTAATAATATCAAACAAAATAAGAAATGAATTGTATCCATGTATATTATGTAAATATTTAGGTTGTAGGAAATATAAAAATGATATATTTGCATTGACCAATCGGAAGATTTCAAATAATCAATAACATCAAAAAACAATAATAATAAGATGTTAGTGAATTCAATCAATGACGATAAGGTTATAGTGAATAAAAAACAATATTTTATAGCAAGTTTAAGTTAGAAAAACAATAAAAACATTAATAAAGAAAGTGACAGGTGAACAATAATCAAAGATCTTTCTAGAACATTGCCAGCTTCCGGTTATTAACAATAGAAAGGGTTTTGGCGGATAAAAGACCCGCGATAGTCAGTTAGGCGTTGGTTACTGAAGAAGCATGAAGTAAATTGAATGTGATCCAGTTATTTGCTATAAAAGTTTAAGTAATAAGTGTGAATATGTATAAATCAGAAATATAAAAAGTAACTAATAATTAAAATAAGTGCAAAGACAAATCTGTTGAAACAAAGTCAAGCCAAATAATAATTATCATCCGATAGTTATAAGAAGGAAGATTGCCACCATATTTTTTTTCAAAGAAATATAATGTTTACAAACGTTTACACAAGTTTATGCAAATGAGTCTGCAAAAGCCATCTCAAAAAGAATGGATAGTTTTTTTTATAATATACAGAAAGTTTGTTTTGATGTGGAAATTTGGATGTATATAGAAAAATCCATTATTTTATTTTATAGTATAAGAATTTTAATAAGTAAGAAAGGATAATCATTTATTTTTATACATAATAGGTATATGACTCCAACAATAAAATAAAGCGCCAACTATATTTTATATATAAGTAATATTTCAATGTTTTCAAAATTTTTTATCTTCATAAATAACATAAAATAAATTCCATTGATGAGTAATGTTAATTTTATGATGATATGCCCAAAACCCTACTGAGTTATAGAGTAGTGTATAAATAAGAGCAGCCGAGGTAATAAAATTTTAGGAATTAAATGAAACCACATGCTAATAAATAGCATAATGAATATGAGGAATTAAAGGTAAAATATATATAAATTAGCTAGCCCAAGAGTGTAATATTTCAATTGTAATAAAACATTAATACATTAAATATTCAAGTTAAATTCACAACTAAAATAATAATTCTCATATATATAAATTTCATATACAATTTATCTCCCAAACGTGGGGCATTATATAGAATAAAGTAGTATACATATGTAATATATATATATATATGTATATATATATATATATATATATACATATATTATTGTCGATTGGTACTCCTGTGGTACCTTTATTATTTTTATTTTTGTTTAGTTAATATGAATTTTTAGGTTTGGTTTGCCCGGTATATTAGAAAAATTTAAAATATGTCATAAAATAATTATACTTTACATGGAAACTCTATGATCTCAGGATTGGGTTCATATGGTAAAATGAAACTATTTTAATTTTAATTATAAGCGCCAGAAAATAGAATCTTTGTATTTAAATAAAAAAAAATTTCGATAAAAAAAATACTAGCTTCTAATTCCTTTATGAAATCCTATAGAACGGTCCTGTATATTTGACTTCAAAACCCCTCTCTAATTGAGAACCGTCTGGTCAATAATGCCAACTGTTAAATAATAGATGAAGCAATCATCGAGAAATGAAATTTTTCAACAATGCATTTTTAAGTCTTTCAAATGAAAAACGTTATTTAATATGAATTTAAGAAAAACGAATACATTATTCATTTACAAAATCTTCATAAAGAACAACCTATCTACGATGATCATTCATTCAAAGACACATACACTCAAATGAATTATTACTATATATAAGTACAAACTATGCAACATTATATACACATTTAAAATCGGACGATGTTAACAAAATTCTGTATGATATAAGATGGCGGATATAACAATGAACAGAGTGTATGAAATATCAAAGTTCAAATATTTGCACAACACAAGTGAGTTTATTTAACCTTTTTTTATTTAAATGAAATAGTTCTAAATACCTTTTCTTCAATTCACCTCGTTGATTGTTTTTTAGATTACTTCTTGGGACACCACACAGTCCGTCGTGTTTGGGCAGAAATCAAAATTGATGTTATATTTCATCTACATCAATATATTTTAGATGGAATTCCATAGTCCAGCTCTTTCTGAAATGTATCGTGGAGATACCATTCCCACGATACAAAACTTTACTTGCTTATACAGATAAAATTTTACGGATAGTATTCTACAATTTTTCCCAATTTCTTGTTAAATCTATGTTTATCAGTTTGATTTATAAATTTGTTTAGTTATATTTAAGAATAATGTATTTCTTTTATATTTACCACTCCAAAGGGCTGCTTTTCTAATAGTTTTTGAATTATCTTCTAAAAAGTTTGCTTTTCACCCATTCATTCTACCAAAAAAGATTCTACCTAGTGAATAGTGTACATTATCAACAACTTTTTTTATTCAATTTTTTCAGTTATTAATCCGCTTGCCGCTGATCAAAATATTTCAAATCTGATTCACCAATCAACATTGGCTATAAAAATTCTTGTTGACAAATCCCATCTCAAGTTTCAAATTGCTCATTTATCCATCTAGGACATTCTGTTTAATATTTTCAAATGATCAAATTTGATATATTACTTCCTTTAAAATAGATTCCAAAATATTTAGAAATGACAGCTCGTTTTATTTCAATTTGATCTATTCAGAATGACAATTCATTTCACAAACGTCATACATTTATAACCATTAATGTTATTATTATTTTGACTTTTTACCTTGACATATACTAAATAATTATCTAATGTTACCAGAGAATTTCTTTCAATATCTAATTAGTATTTTTGAAAACCAATCATAATGTTTTTACTCTTACTGTGTGAGAAATAGATTGTTATAATTTATATGATGTAACGTTCAAAATACTCTCTCTCAATGGCTAGAAATCATGTTATATGCAACATATGTACGTTTACAAAATGTTATGGAAATTATGGAAATTTCCTTTATGATTCTTCGGTTTGATTCATGTTTATTTTCTCTCTTGAATGATGAATGATACAGATTGTCTCTATTTCGGACGATTTAAAAAGTAATTTAAATTCTAAAATTTTGTATTTGCATATAGTGTGTAGTATTTCATTCCATATTATAGTATACAGACTGTTGCAGGTTCCTTTCTATGTTAACATCCCCTAAATTTTGCGTTTATCAAATTTTTATATAAGGAAAAATTTTATGAACGCAAATTTTACTTCAAATATTTCCTTTTTTGAAATTTCTCCATTAATTATTGTATTTGTATAATTTTTTTATGTTGAAGACACCTCTTATTTCTCCACCTTCCATATATCTTAGAACATAGCTATTTACTCCATTCTCATTTTCTATCACATATGGTCCCTCAAAAGGTGGTTTCAATTTTGCACATATTTGTTTATATTTGTCTGATGCCCTTAGAGCACGGACGATTACTAAATCTCCTCTATTAAATGTCGTTTTAACTTTTCCCCTTTTTATCATTCTTCGTAGATATTTATTTGCATTGTTTTGCAAATTTTTATTTACTCTGTCCAATACTTTTCCAAATTCTTCTGTAGTATTTATTTCCCATTTTCTTTGAGGTCTCAATTGTTTCATCAAATAAATTGGACTTTCCATTGTAACTGTGTTTAGGTAATTATTTAAATAATTTAGAATTTCTTCTATGTGATCTTCCCAATTGTTATGATTTTGATTCCACAACGTTATTCTCAGAAACTTTATCACTTCTCTTATGTACCTTTCAGATGGATTTGAAGATGGATGCCGAATACTAATTGTCTTTAAATTTATTTGATTTTCACCACAAAATTTTATAAATCTTTCATTTGTGAAATAGGTAGCATTATCTATTATACAATTTTCAGGTCTTATAATTTCTTGCATATATTCTGATAGTTTTTCCATGATGACTTTATTTTTTGTTGTTTTTGTAGGGTACAGTTTTACGAATTTGGAAAATAGATCAACCACTATTAAAATATGGCAATTTCCTTGTTTACTAGGTATTAAATTGCTTAGGAAATCTATAGCAATTATTTCCCCACATCTTGTTGTCAATATAGATTTTGCTATGTTCTCATTTCTTCTATGTTTGCTTTTTCCCAATTGACAAATATGGCATGTACTGGTGATCAATTTTGCGATACTTTGGTCTCCTTTACTAATGTAATTTTCTCTAAATAGTAACCATAATTTCCTAGTTCCTATATGTCCATTTCTTTTATGTAAATGCTCCTAAATTTTCTTAGCTAAATTTTCTGTTATTATGAATAAATCATTTTTCTTTATTCATGTATCTTCTTTCAAATGTCCTCTTCGTTTCTGTTTTCCAGTTAATCCCATTTGGTCTTCGATAATGCTGTTTAAAGAAAATATCCCATCTGAATCTTTCATGATATTTACCCCAATTTTCACAATTCTTTTATTTTTATTATTATCCCCCTTACTTTCTCTGCTTAAAGCGTCTGCCACTACATTTGTTTTACCTGGAATGAATTTAATTTCAAAGTCATATTCCTGTAATATTAAACCCCATCTATGAACTCTACTGTTGCCAAATCTGTTTTTTAAAATTGTTGTTAGTGAAGAATGATCGGTTTCTATTGTAAATTTTGCTCCTAATGAATAAAATCTAAATTTTGTCACACAGAAAATTACACTTGCCAATTCTAGTTCTGATACCCCATAATTCCTCTCATAATTTTTCGTTACCCTTGATACAAAACATATGGGTACTTCTATGCCATCCTATATCTGTAATAGTACTCCTGCAAACCTCTATTTGGATGCGTCCGTCCGTAATATGAATGGTAGATCATAATTAGGATGATAAACCTTCAATTGTTTTAAAAATGCTTCCTTTAAATCATTAAAAGCCATATCTGTTTTATCAGTGCACTTCCATTTAATATCATTCTTTAAAAGCCTTATTAGGAGTATTTGTTTCATGCTCAAATCAGGTATCAGATGTTTAAAATAGTTCATCATCCCTAAAAATCCTCTCAGAGATTTCAGGTTTGATGGTCTCTTATACTCTATTATCGCTTGTATCCTCTCTTCATCCATGGACATCGTCGATATAAGTATTCAAATTTATTCAATATTTGGTGTAATGCTCTAACCAAGGCAGAACAAGCACTTTGTATACCATATGGAGCTACACAAAATCTGTACAACACACCATCAATAGAGAAACCTGTGTAATCTATACTATCTTCATCCAAAGGAATTAGCCAAAAACTGTGCTTTAAGTCAATTTTAGAAAATATTTTTGTATTCGTAATGCGCCCAAAAATTGCTTCCACATTCATCGGAGCCTCGTATTGTGGTACGGTGTATTGATTGATGTTTCTTGCATCTAGGCATAATTTCAATTCACCATTTGCCTTCTTCACGACCACAATAGGGTTTACATATATTGTGTTACATCTCTCTATAATACCGTCCTTTAACATATTTTGTATCTCTGAATCAACTTCTTTCCTATATTTATAAGGTATGGGATATTTTCTTATTCTGAAATTTTCTATTCCCCTAATTTCTATCTTATGTACATATTTATGGGCCATTCTCATCTCTTTTTTAATCAATCCTTCAAACTTCATTATCAAATTCTTTACTTTCTCTTCATATTCCTTATTTCCACACACTAATTCCAATTCTTTCATAATTCCACTCCTTTCTATATTCCATAACCTCTTATTATCCTCTTCAAATGCCAATTCTTCCATATTCTCTTCCTCAAATTCAATTCTATTACCATTTAATTCTATCTCCATCTTTTCAAAATCAATTCTTGCCTTATATTTTGGTAATTCATCTATTCCTATAACTATGTCTGTTTCTAAATTATCTACTAACAATAATTGCATCTCAACTTCTTTTCCATCCTTTAATTCAATACTTTGTATTATAGATCTGCTAACTTCACACAATTTCTTTCCATTTGCTCCTATTAATGTAGTTTTCGGTATTTTGATTAGCTTATTTTCATAATTTTCAATATTTTCTTCTATTAGTTTTCTTTTAATTATGGACGCTTCCGAAACTGTATCTATTAATATTTTGACTTGTTTCCCATTTAATTTTCCTTTGATTTTTATTAATCCCATTATTTCTTCTAATTCCAAATCTCCCCCAAATTTAATATATTTCCTTGGATGTTCATATGTACAGATGATATTTCTTACATTTAGTATGTGCTCGATCCAAAATTTTGGTCGGGCTCTTGTTCAGTGATTATTTCCGGTTCTACCGATATCACTCTCTCCTCTCTTCTTTGGATATTATTCACTCTTCTCTGTCCTCCATTTCCTCTTTCTTCCTCCCTATAGTCTTTTCTTTGTTCTCTATTTACTTCTCTTTGTCGGTTTTCATATTTTCCACTCCTATTATTTTGTTCTCTGTAGTTTTGTTCTCTATAATTGTTATAGTTGTTATTATTATATCTTAAGTTTCTGTTATTGTTGTTTTGATTGTTAAAATTTCTGTTATAATTATTGTTATTTCCTGAATTATTTTTATAATTATTGTTTCTGTTGTAATATCCATTGTTATAATTTCTATTGTTTATGTTATTTGTTCTATTATAACTTTGTTCATAATCATCTCTTCTGCTATTTTGATTATTTGTATTATTCTCATAATTATTGTTATTGTATTGATTATTTCTATTAAAATTGTTACTGTTATTATTATATTGATTATTTCGGTTAACATTGTTACTATTATTATTTTTATTCCTGTTATAGTTATTATTATCCACTCTATTTCTCTCTAGTCTTTGTAAATAGCTACTTAGTTGTTCAATGTTTTTAACATTCTGAATGGTAATCGTTTCAGTTATCTCGCATTTAAAATGTCTGGATATAAACATGATTATTTCCTCCTCTGGTATGGGTGGATCTATGAATTTAGCAATCATGAATACTTTCACAGCATAATCATTCATGCTATTTTCTCTGCCTGCCTCATATTTTCCTGAGTAAAGTTTCTTTCTTACTCTTGCTTGAGAACTATTTCCCCAGAAATATTTTATTAATTGTTCTTCAAAATCTTCAAAGTTATTAAAATCTTCCTCCTTACTTGTGTACCATACTAACGCATGATTATCCAAGTTTTCTCTTATCATTTCTTTTATGTCTTCTTTATTTTGTATATTTTTTATTTTATTCTTTAGAATTTTTATAAACACCTTTGGGTGTATTTTCCTGTTATCCCCTTCAAATTTATGTTCCCCTCTGTTTCCTATATAATTGTTTATTGTCTTCGTCTCTATCACTCCATTTCTTACTTCTTGGAAATTTCTATCTCCTTTTTGGTCATGTTTTTCCTGTAAGTGAAATAGCCTTTCTTCCATGTCTTCCAATTTTCTTTTCATTTCTAGTGTTTCTTTTGATTGTTCTTCCTTGTGTTCTTCCAGTTTGCTCAATTTTTCCTTTCAGAACTCCTATCTCCTTCTGCATTTCCCTAATCTTCTTTTCTGTTTTCATTTCTTCTTGCTTTTGCTTCTCTTTACATGCTTCTTCAACATTTTGTTGAAATTCAATCAAAGTTCGGTCCCATTTTCCCTCTAGATTTCCCATTCTTTCTTGGGTGTCCTGAACTCCCATTTTAATTTCCTTAACTTCTCTCTGAATTTCTCCTTTAAAATCCTTTTCTTTCTCCTCTATTTCCTTGATTCTGTTGATCTGTAAATTTTCTATTTCCGTGATCCTTCCAATCACCTCTCCTCTTATTTCTTGTTTGGTGAATTCTATTTTGTTTTCCATGTATGCGTTTGATTCTTCCAATTTCTTCTCAACATGTCCCAATTTTTCTTCAATTGATTTTATTATTAGTTCCTTAGTTTGTTTTATTTCTTCCTTGTTCTGGTCCACATTAATATTCATTTCTTGTTTTATTTCTTCCTTATTCTGGTCCATCTTTACATTCATTTCATTCTTATTTTGATCCATTTTTATATTCATTTCTTTCAATTCTTCTTTACTTTGGTCCATTTTTGTATTCATTTCTTCCCTCATTCTAATCAAAATTTCCATTAATGGATCATTTCTACTTGCTCTTCCCCGCTCTTCCTGTCTTCTATCCTCCTGTTCTTCTGACAATGGTGCCTCTTCTTCTTCCTGTCCTTGTTCTGCAATATCTCCCTCTGAATGTTCTCTCCCCTGTTCCAAGTATTGCACCTGAAAATCACCTCTACCATTACTCCTTTCTTTTCTTTCTTCTGTAACGAAGTTACATTTTCAAGGACCGGGCAAAAGCACAATATTCCGTATAATATGAAATAAAGCATTCGAACACTGTATTTCTCCGTCCGTATCGGTACAAAGTAATATAAACATCGGTACAATATAATATAATTTATCTAACCTGCACCGCCAGTCGGCGAAACTTACGTCTTCGCACCGTATCCCCAACAAGCCATACCGTAAAGCAGAACGATTCTCAGAGTCGTCAGTCTATCCGTAGACTGACGACGTTGACAGGTTATCAGTTTTTCGCGGAAAAGACCATTTTTATAGTGTACCGAGGCCGCTGATCTCCGTAACTTGACTAAAACCCGTTTTGAGGTAGTGAAATTGATTCCGTCACTTTAGAGGTCCGAAACACACCGCATACACTTCAGGGCACCGTATTATACCCGAATCCGACGGAATCCGCTGACCTGTCATTTTGACAGATTGCCAGCTTCGGCTTAACCGAGGACCGACCCCCTGTGCGACCCCTCGTTTAATAGGTTATCGAGTACGTAGAACCGATTGGCATCGTCCGTTTATTGCTTAGAGTCACCCGTCTAGAGATACGAGCAATTGGTAAGGGAAAAGTAGGTTTCTGACCGTTGAGCAAGGAAGCAATACCGATTCCGATTATGAGTAAAATGGCTACTAAGAATTTAGTTCCCGCAAACACTCCGGACGAAGCTACCGCCGCCCAGAACCCGTTTCCGAGAGAAGAACCGACTGACACCCGTGTTGGATGGGTATACCTCCTAAGAAAGGAGGAATTAGACGTAGAACTAGCCAAATTTAGGTTAGAAGTCACCAGAACCGTAGATGATAAGAGACGCCGCCTTTCCAAGTTCATCCGTGAAGGCCGCGCCTCCCCCGCACCGACCGCCGCGCCTCCCCCGCACCGACCGCCGCAATGCCGAGGCAACCACAGTTACCGCCGCATTACCGACCGTCACCGTAACCATGGCAGAAGAACCAGCAACGACAAACGTGTTCAATGGTACACTGGCAGGAATCCAGCCCACACCAAGGCCAAGCTCAGGACCAATAATGCCGCCATTAAGAACCAAGGATTGGAGGATAAGCTTCAATGGATCAGGAGACCCCGCTGCTTTCCTCGAGAGGCTTGAGGAGATTTGTGAGTCACAAGCCATCTCTCTCGACCGGTTACTGCAAGCTATGCCCGAGCTCTTACATGGAATGCCAGCACTTTGGTTCCGGAACAACCGCAAATACTGGTCTAACTGGCAAGAGTTCTGTACCGCCTTCCGATATTTTTTCTTTCCGGTCAATTATTACGTCGACTTAGAGGTAGCCATCAGTAGGAAGACTCACCGGCTTCAAGAGAGTACCGCCACATATATTACAGATATGCAAACACTCATCCGTCGCCATGGAAGTATCACCCCGGAGCAGGAATTGAATTGGCTGTACCGGAATCTCCACCCGGAGTTTCGCCGTCAGATTCGTAGAACGGACTTCTAGAATCCGCAGGAATTTGCCAAAGCCGCCCGGGATTACGAACTGCTACGCTCCGAGATCGAGCAGGCTCGTGGACAAACCGATCGAACCAATTCGTATCCAGACAGGCAACCAACCGGCAGAAACCAAGAATGTTGGCGATGCGGCCAGACCAGACATTTCCGCAGTCAATGTCGAGAAACTCCCAGGATCTTCTGCTCCAGATGTAAGAAGAATGGAGTTATGTCCCGAGACTGTCCATGTCCACGGCCAGGACGCTGCAGCAACCCGAGGCCCGCGGATCAGAGCCTTCACAATGCCTCTCATGCTGCTACGTCATCTGAACTAGGGAACCACCCAGATAGAACACAGGATAGCGTCCTCCACGAAGTTCGAGCTACTATACCACCGCCGAGAAGTCTTCCCCAAGAAATCGTACGCACCGTCAATCCGCCGGACGACCCCTGCCATGGAGTCTCATCTTGGTTGGATCGTCGCCCTCTTATTTCGGTTGCAGTGCCTGGAGGCACCGCAGAAGCCTTGATAGATACCGGAGCTGTGATCTCTTATATAGGAGACAGACTAGCTAGACTATGGAATGCGCTAGGAGTACCAAAAGCTCCGATCCCGACGAGTTCCGCCCGTATGGCTAATGGAGAAACCGTCATCGTATCCGACGCATATCTCGTGGAGATACAGATTGGAGAGGAGCATTTTACCGAAACTTTTGGACATCTTTATGGACTATCATCCGACATGGTACTAGGAATGGATATATTACGGAACCGACGATTTAGTCTGGACTTAGGAAGTGGACAAATTATGGTGAACCACCGTCCCGTCACAAGGGAGACTCGGCCCGTACCGTGCTTTCCCATTGGGCTCACCGAAGTAAGACCACCGCTGACTTCCACCGAAGACGAAGAAGATCGTCTACAAAGATTTCTACAGAGGGAACTACCGTTAGTTGAGGATATTCGAAGAGTAACACCGTTGGCCGGGCACATGATCCGTTTAACAAATCCTGACCCTATAAAACAACGTTATCGCCCTCAGAACCCCCGAAGAGAACTAGAAGTTCCTAAGGCCATATACCGCACTGCATCTCCCGTTGAAAAGGGAAACGTAAATACCAGTCAAGAGGATGCCACTCAGCACACCGACAGATTGTCCCGTCTAAAGGATACATTCGAGATGGTACGGGTAAATCTGGCCAGGGCATTCACCGTTCAGAGTCATCATTACAACCTCCGGCGCCGGGATTGGCGTTGCAATGTAGGCGATTAAGTCATGAAACGCGAGCACCACCTGTCATCAGCGGACCGAGGATTCGCCGCGAAACTTGCTCCCAAATATTCCGGCCCCTATACCGTTACCCATGTCTTCTCGCCGGTAGTATACAACCTCAAAAGCAGAACAGGCAAACGACTCTATCGGATTCATGGCAAAGATCTACGACCGGCACATACTTCCGATAAACACTAGGTAAGAGATAACCGTTTTCCTTTCAGAGATGACAAGCCGATGTCCAGGAGAGCCCCCAAGAGGAGCCGCCGAGGGGTTACTAAAGAGGACTGTAGTATAGTTGTTCTTATTTTTCGAATCTTAGTCTTCCGTTGGTTTATTTGATTTCATTTTTATAGATATATACTAGAGTTGTTAAGGTTTTTTTTTTATTTTGGACCCCTATCCGTTAGTTAAAAATTACGTCCGAACTTCATCTATGACAATCCGTTGTAATAGTCATTTGTTTGATACCTCTCCGCCGGACCGTTTGTTTGGTTGGAATACTGATATGCGTTGACTTTCAGGAAGGAAGTCATAGAAGGAGAGTGCTAGGATGGATCCGACTCCCGAAACAAGTCAACCGTAGACAAAGTCGTCGCTGACATTCTGGAGGCCATGGAGGAAAGCCAAGACACACCTAGTCACCGTGAGGCCGACAACCCCGGAGTTTCAGTGTCCAAAGCACCTTCCAGCGCTGCCATGCGCCGTGCCCCGCCTGCGGATGTCAGCATCTCTTCAAGACGCGTCTTCACTAGAAGTCGGAAGCCCCACCCCGGTCCGACATCAACCGAAGAACCGAGAAGTGGAACTTTATTTTCTTTTGAGTTTCATCTTTTCATTTCCGAAAGTTTGTGATAGGTGTACCTACCCCCAATAAAAGGGTTCGGCCGCAAAAGGGGTATGCGCCTAGTCGGTTTTTTTTGTTTTGGGATCTTTTCCGTAATAGATAGTTCAGGGGAAGTTTTTGAAAAAAAATATATAGTCATACATTTTTTTTCTCCGAAGTGGGAAGGGTGTGTAACGAAGTTACATTTTCAAGGACCGGGCAAAAGCACAATATTCCGTATAATATGAAATAAAGCATTCGAACACTGTATTTCTCCGTCCGTATCGGTACAAAGTAATATAAACATCGGTACAATATAATATAATTTATCTAACCTGCACCGCCAGTCGGCGACACTTACGTCTTCGCACCGTATCCCCAACAAGCCATACCGTAAAGCAGAACGATTCTCAAAGTCGTCAGTCTATCCGTAGACTCAGCTCCTCACCCGCATACGCAGGTGAGAATTAAATCTAAGAGCCTTCATTGTGCTCATAAAACCGTTCTCTTTCAGAAAACCGATTCCGCTAGAGCAACCGTACCGTTTACCGAGGTGAGTGATATTCCAATTTATACCTTAGGGTATATGGTTCTCGCCGTACAATCCGATCAGGGGAAGTAAAGGGAAACCGTGTCCGCTACTAGAAAGTTGAGTTCTCACATCCTAGTAGCGGCCGTGTTTGGGCTTTCATCCATCAGATCGAGGGGAACCGTGTCCGCTACTAGAAAGTTGAGTTCTCACATCCTAGTAGTGGCCGCCGCGACTCCGAGATTTCGATACCGCGAAAAACCGAGAGCCGTATCCCCCGAAAGTAGAACTTTGATTAACTTAGAGGGTCGCTTGCAATCCGTAGTAGTTCTGCCCACTTCCGCTAACCGTCCACCGCACCACCAGGCTTCCGCTACCCGTCCACCGCAACCCCGCCCATTTTTTTGTTGCTTCCGCTTGCATAGCTTTGTTTTATTTACCGTAGTAGAGACCGTTTTGAACCTGTAGGATAGTAGTTAGTACTAGTGCTTTTGCCCCGCCTACCCGAATTAGAGGACATTTAGTTTAGTTTTCCGTTTAATAAAGACTCTTTGTAGATACGTAACTTTTGGTTACTCTTCTCTCCAAATCCAACTACCAGTAAACCTCCGTAAATAGGTAAGAACGTTAAGCAGCTAATACCCAGGTTACGAACCCGGGGAGGCAAGTAAAATCTGCCCGACCGGCCGCAACACTTTCGTCACCAACATAAAGTGACCCCTGGAGTATTTTAATTCTTCACTGACGCTGCCCGGTGCGAGTGGAGCATACCACTTTAATAAACTGGCGCCCGAGGCAACCCGTCACCTGTAGTTAAGGCGCCAACCCGTCAAGTAACGACGCAAGAGCGTTACACTTCATCAGATCTACTTTCAACTCCTACCTGTTTTCCGTCTCTTAATGTCATTTTCCTTTCCATTTTATTTATTTAATTTTTTTATACAGTCAAAAATTTATTATTTCAATCCTTTTTAATTATTATTTACAAAATTTTTATATTTGCCCCACGTTGCGTGCGTCAAATTATTGTGGATTGGTACTCCCGTGGTACCTTTATTATTTTTATTTTTGTTTAGTTAATATGAATTTTTAGTTTTGGTTTGCCCGGTATATTAGAAAAATTTAAAATATGTCATAAAATAATTATACTTTAACGAAAACTCTATGATCTCAGGATTGGGTTCATATGGTATAATGAAACTATTTTAATTTTAATTATAAGCGCCAAAAAATAGAATCCTTGTATTTAAATAAAAAAAAATTTCAATCAAAAAAAATACTTTAATTCCTTTATAAAATCCTATAGAACGGTCCTGTATATTTGACTTCAAAACCCCTCTCTAATTGAGAACCGTCTGGTCAATAATGCCAACTGTTAAATAATAGATAGCAATCATCGAGAAATGAAATTTTTCAACAATGCATTTTTAAGTCTTTCAAATGAAAAACGTTATTTAATATGAAGTTAAGAAAAACAAATACATTATTCATTTACAAAATCTTCATAAAGAACAGCCTATCTACGATGATCATTCATTCAAAGACACATACACTCAAATGAATTATTACTATATGTAAGTACAAACTATGCAACATTATATACACATTTAAAATCGGACGATGTTAACAAAATTCTCTATGATATAAGATGGCGGATATAACAATGAACAGAGTGTATGAAATATCAAAGTTCAAATATTTGCACAACACAAGTGAGTTTATTTATCCTTTTTTAATTTAAATGAAATAGTTCTAAATACCTGTTCACTTTTTCTTCAATTCACCTCGTTGATTGTTTTTTAGATTACATCTTGGGACACCACACAGTCCGTCGTGTTTGGGCAGAAATCAAAATTGATGTTATATTCCATCTACATCAATATATTTTAGATGGAATTTCATAGTCCAGCTCTTTCTGAAATGTATCGTGGAGATACCATTCCCACGATACAAAACTTTACTTGCTTATACAGATAAAATTTTACGGTTAGTATTCTACAATTTTTCCCAATTTCTTGTTAAATCTATGTTTATCAGTTTGATTTATAAATTTGTTTAGTTATATTTAAGAATAATGTATTTCTTTTATATTTACCACTCCAAAGGGCTGCTTTTCTGATAGTTTTTGAATTCTCTTCTAAAAAGTTTGCTTTTCACCCATTCATTCTACCAAAAAAGATTCTACCTAGTGAATAGTGTACATTATCAACAACTTTTTTTATTCAATTTTTTCAGTTATTAATCCGCTTGCCACTGATCAAAATATTTCAAATCTGATTCACCAATCAACATTGGCTATAAAAATTCTTGTTGACAAATCCCATCTCAAGTTTCAAATTGCTCATTTATCCATCTAGGACATTCTGTTTAATATTTTCAAATGATCAAATTTGATATATTACTTCCTTTAAAATAGATTCCATAATATTTAGAAATGACAGCTCGTTTTATTTCAATTTGATCTATTCAGAATGACAATTCATTTCACAAACGTCATACATTTATAACCATTAATGTTATTATTATTTTGACTTTTTACCTTGACATATACTAAATAATTATCTAATGTTACCAGAGAATTTCTTTCAATATCTAATTAGTATTTTTGAAAACCAATCCTAATGTTTTTACTCTTACTGTGTGAGAAATAGATTGTTATAATTTATATAATGTAACGTTCAAAATACTCTCTCTCAATGGCTAGAAATCATGTTATATGCAACATATGTGCGTTTACAAAATGTATTGAAAATTTCCCTTATGATTCCTCGGTTTGATTCATGTTTATTTTCTCCCTTGAATGAGGAATGATACAGATTTTCTCTATTTCGTACGATTTAAAAAGTAATTTAAATTCTAAAATTTTGTATTTGCATATAGTGTGTAGTATTTCATTCCATATTATAGTATACAGAGTGTTGCAGGTTCCTTTCTATGTTAATATATATATATATATATATATATATATATATATATATATTTATATATATATATATATATATATTATATATATATAGTTATATATATATATATATATATATATATATATATATATATATCACAAACTTCTAATTCTGAATGTTATAAAGATATATTGTATAAAAAATTGTAAGGATTCAATCACAATTTTTGTCCTTTATTCAAAATTAACTTGCAAAAAACATTAAATGTAAATTTTTCAAAGCTTGTATACCAATACCTGTACTGTGATAACTAAATTATTCTATGCAGAGTCTGAAAATTTCATAAAATTTGACTTATCTTCACGCTACTGGTTTACTAGGCACCACTTATTCACCAAGAATACATATCAAAATATATATGTCAATATTTTATGAAATTTCAGTTCGATATTATGTATATAACAAGCACTATTTATATGTGTGACGTGATTATATTGGAATAACCTAATAACTAAATTATGGACTATATAAAGTTTTTATTGTGCTTATATAATCACTGAGTTTGTAGAATTGAAAGTGGAAGTATATCTTACAAGATTGATAGTTCAGTAGTTTCCATTGGTTTAAATTTTCTTTTAAAAGTATTTGGTTGTTGTGAACGACTTTCCAAACTATATAATACACTTTTAAATGTTTTTGTATAAATACCTTTTGATATGCGTCTGCTCCAGTAAGATTCTCTTCAAGGTTTTTTATAGTTTTTGCATACAACCACTTCTGAAATGTTGTATTCTCAGCTTCGTTTTCTTTTAATTTTCATGTTTTCTTATATCGTTTAAAAAAATGGCCAGTCTTAAATTTTTTGATTCAATCTGTGACGTCTTTCAAAAAAAATCTATCAACCACTTCCTCTATCCATTGCAACACTTGCGATGCACACGCGATATTTCGTTACTCACTTTGACTGATTGCCTTATTCTACTTTTGTACATTGTATGTACCTTATCTGTTAATTATTATTTATCAATTTAAATTCATATATACATATTCATATTTCACAATTGTTCCAACTCAAACCTTTTATATGCTTTTTGCAATGAATTTGATAGTTTTCTTTTGACATTACCTTCTCTCTGATACTCATGTTTGGCGTTGTTGAATTTTGATTTATTTACTGAACGTTTCTTTTTAACTGAGCTTTTTACGTTTGTTCTAATTGTATTCCTAAATTATTTTGATTGTCATTTTTCAAAATTGTTTTCTGTTTTATGTAGAATAAACTATTTACTATTGATATTTTTGTGGAACGTAGGATATGCTCGTAATGATCTATTTTGATCTAGAACTTGCTTTTATTGCCTTTTTGAAAGGTTTATGTCAATGACTTTTGATTCAGATGTTCTGATAAGACATATCAAAGTCAGGTAAAGTATTCGCATGGTTTTTATAGCTTTTATTATTCATATATATATATATATATATATATATATATATATGGATATTTTAAAACAATAATATTGAGAGATAGTTGATCTATAGAAATTTTGGAATGATATCATTGGCAGATGCTCTATGAAAAATGATGATAGGAGATGACAGAAAGAATTTTGAGAAAAGTCAAGTAGGAATTTGATTATTGAAACCATTTTTATAAGAATATAATATAGAAGAATATAAGAATAATAATATAAGAAGCAGCATTTGAATATATTGAATTGGAATGAAAAGTTAGAGAGATCAATATTTGAAGAAAAGTAAAAAAGTATTCGCAAGGTAGGAGCCGAGAGCAGCAATTGAAATATAGTTAGATTCAAACGATAAGCAAATTCATAAGTATAAGAATTTCAACTTATTAAACTGGAATAACAGAGTATTCGTAAGGTAGGAGCCGAGAGCAGGTAGTGAAATATAGTTAGATTCAAACCAGAAACAAATTCATAAGGAGATTTATAAGTTGAGAAGAATTCAGGAGCAGAAACCAACAAGTTGGACATAGATTAAACAAAAAGGGGTCAATAAAGAAGTGATTTGAGAACGTAGTTGCAGGAGGGGATAAGAAAATTTATTTTTATAGAATTATAAAAAAGTGGTAAACCAAAGATCTTTGGGGTAAGTTTTTATTATTGTTCAATTAGTTAGAAATATATCAAAATTTGTAAAGATTTGGAAATAATAAATTGTTCATTTAGTAATCATATACATAAAAGAAAAGGAATTAACCACAACAATATATATATATATATATATATATATATATATATATATATATATATATATATATATATATATATATATTCTATCACCATTCCCATATATTCGTTTTCATTTCTGTAACTTCTATTTTCATTTCCATAATTCATATCAACATGTCTATCATTTCTTATATTATCAAACCCTGTTTATATAATTTCTATTTACATATGTTTTCAAATATTATTTGTTAATCATAAACTTTTTATTAACACATCCCTTCCTTATCATGTACAATTCCTTTTTTTTATTAGATTTCATTCCTATAATCCTGTCATATAATTCAATTTTATTTTATTTTCCTAAACTTCGTCTTATTCTCTTCTCTTATTGTTTGATTCTCTTTCGGTTTCCTAAATTTGATTATTTTAATAAATACTTTTGGGTCAATTACATTTATATGTCCATCAAATTTCACCCCAAAATCTATATTTCCATTATACATCATTCCACCTCCTTTCCGTTTTAGATTATATTCTATTTCTTCTACAGTTTTATTTTCTTTTCCTAAACTTCGTCTTATTCTCCTCTCTTATTGTTTGATTCTCTATCGGTTTCCTAAATTTGATTAAAATTTCCACTATATCCTTTTTAAATTCATTGCCCCATATCTCATTATCTTCATCATATATTCTTGTTTCTGTACTTTCTTCCCAAAAATGGATTAGAATTTGCATCTCAAATTCTTCCGTATCATTGAAATTATTATCCACCATAATCTCAATTCCTATTATTTCATTTCCAATTATATTAATAAAAACTCTTGAATCGATTATTTTCATATTTCTATCAAGTTTCACTCCTATTTCGATATTTTCTGTATAAATTATTCGTTCTTCAATTTGTCTTGCGGTTTCTTCTATCTCTTCCATAGTTTCTTGTAATATTTTGTTAATTTTCATTAATTCCCAATTAAATTGTTTCC
This sequence comes from Galeruca laticollis, assembly GCA_963921935.1. Taxonomy (NCBI): domain Eukaryota; kingdom Metazoa; phylum Arthropoda; class Insecta; order Coleoptera; family Chrysomelidae; genus Galeruca; species Galeruca laticollis. Next base: position 127,075,108 of record OY998178.1, read on the forward strand.
CCCTATTATAACTATTATTTATTTTGCCATATGTCATGATTTGGTTTACTATATTATCATCTAATTCTTTTATTTTCCAATAAATATTTTTTTCATAAAATTTCATAACTTCTTCACCTCGTAGATTCTGAAAATTAATGTCTACCATTTCATCTTTGGTTTGTCTTTGTACTTTTATAGACTGTATTTCTTCAGTTTCCTTCTCAACTTCTTTAATCTCCATTAAACTTTGTATTTTCATAAATCGTATTTCTTCAGTTATATTCTTATTTTGTTTGTTTAGTTCTGTTTGATTTGATCTAGATAAATTTTCTTCAAGGCATCTATCAAATTCTTGTACCTCTTCTACCACATGCTTGTTTATATCTTCCCTGGTTTTAATGCCGTTTTCTTGAATTTTCATCCGCAAATTTTCATTCTGGCCCTTCATGTCCTCTTTCACCTTTTCCATTTTCTTTCTAAATTCTACATTCTCTTCATCTCCTTCAAATTTTTAATTTTTCCTTCTTCTATTTTCTTTTCTAGCCTGTCCATGTTTTCAGTGATATTATTAAAATCTCCCTTAATCTCTTCCTTCATTGTATCAATCTTGTCATTTAAATATCCACTCATATTATTCATATCTTCACGCATACTAATCATATTCTCATTTTGTCTGTCCATTTTTCCATTTAAATCTCCACTCATGTTATTCATATCTCCCCGCATACTAATCATATCTCTCCTCATACTATTCATATTCTCATTCAGTTTATTCATGTCCGCCTTCCTATTCTTCTCCATTTTCATAAAAAAATGTTGCATCCACTGATCATTGCTATTTGCTCCTCCTTGTGGTTACCATCTTCTATCCTCCTGTTCTTCTGCTTCATCTCCCGTCAAAACTTCTTCTGATTATTCCCTTCCTTGTTCCAAGTACTGCACCTGAAAATCTCCTCCTCCATGACTCCTTTCTTCCCTTTCTTCGTCAGATCCACTTTCAACTCCTATCTGTTTACCATCCCTTAACGTCATTCTTCTTTCCATCGTAGATATTTGAATTTTTTATAATAATGTCAATAAATTTCAATATTTTTATGATGATGTGCTAATTTTTAATCGCCCCACGTTGCTGCGTCAAATTTGTATATATTTCTATGCCTTTAATTGTAATTGCCCCACGTTGGGAGCCAAATTTGTAATATATTATTAATCCTTTATATGTAGTATTATTTATTATTATTAGAATTGTTATAAATTGTTATAAAATTGTCGCAGCGACAATTATTGTACATGCAACTTTAAAAAAGCATGTAAGAAATTTCAACTTTGACAGTAGTTGTCAAAAAATATGCCCGGCTCTGATAAATATCAATTTATCGTTTCTAAAGATGAATTTATATATAATCGTCCTATTACCCTTCTCTCAGGGTGGGATCAAAAAATTAATTATTCAAAATTTATTTATTTTTAACGTATCTCCAAATTAACTGTTTCGCTATTGCTCAGAATCTCTAGTAACTGTATGTTTGATATTATAAAAGGTACTTCAAATATCTGATGACATTTACAATACTTCTGTCACTGGAAATTATCAACTGTCACTGATTTGATCGACAGTTTTATTTACTGCAAAATGTTTAATTTTCTGAAATTATTTGTCATGAAAATAATACGGTGAGTTGGAATGTAAAATTCTGTATTATACCACCAGATCACAAATTATCAAATTAATATTCCCAAATTATTATAAAGGAACATCAGTCGTAATTTCTACGAAACTTAAAATTAGAACAACCTAGATACTATAAATTAATGTAATGAAAAAAACGTTTAATAAAAGTTCCAATCGTTGATTTGAATCTTGACGTGTATGAATGTCAAATACAATCTTCAATCAAATTTGTCTAATTCAAAAATTTTCTTCTTTGATGTTAATTTCCAGACATGTAAGAAAAAGTGGCCGACGACAACGACGAAGACGACGACGTACACACAGGATTTTTTTCTAAAAACCGTTTTTTCGTGTTGTTGTTGTTGAAAAACGTAAAAATAACCCAAAAAAAATTTCAAAATTCCGACTTTGTTTGGGGTAAACCAATACTTTTCTCGCATATAGATATGTTGGGCGGAAAAGTAAAAAATTATTGGTAGCCGGTAATTATTTTGACTGTCAGTGGTGAAGAATATAAAATACGTGTGGTTAAGCCGCATGTACAATACATGTATGTGCTATAACACAATTTGTAAACACGATAGAGGGCGTATTTTTGAACGGATCAAAACCAAACTTGCTACAAAAATCGGTTGGGCCTAAATCTGGGACGGCCCAGTAGAAACAAAATGGCGGTCTGCCAAAGTTGAAAAAAATCCTATATCCTTTTTTTTGATCTGACGCAAAAAATTACTTAGATTTTCTATAGACCTTAACAGTTTCTACAACTTTTGTAGTTAACACTTTTTTCTAAAACGTACATGAAAATAATAATTTTGGAAAATTCAAAAGTTGAATTTTTTTGTTTTGGATTTGATGCAAAAATGTTACTGAAATAAGCCTATCCAATTGGTCCTATATCATTGGGATTTTTAAGATGGCCAGAATACAGAGTTACCGTACACTTCAATTAAGCAACCAGAAGTTGATTTACGATTCATTTCATTTGCAAAGTCAACATCACTATATGAATATATAATATCAACCATCAGGTATAAGTCGTGATTCATAAATCAACTTCCGATCATGAGTACACTTTAAATAGATAAGACATCTCTTCTAGTATTTTAGGTGTTCTTTAGAAGCATCACTTTGAAGAAGAGCTAAGTAGCTTATAGCATAGTTTATATCTGGCATATTCCCTAACATAATATACATTGATTATCCTAACAATGAATTATATTTTTCCTGAATAAATTCAGAGTTTTATGACGATTGCGATTTTAACATTACTACTATACGATTTGATATCTTTAATATCGTACTTAATCAGTAATTTATCAATTGCATCTATAGTAAGCACAGCCTTTGTTATATCATAATTTATGTTTAAACCAAGAAATTGTTTAACATTAGTGAGATGTTTCATTTCAAATTTCAGGAAATTCAACCATTCATCATTACATCATCTACATAAATAATTAAAATAACAATATCATCCTATTTATGATAAACCTACACACAATAGTCAGATTTGCAACTGACCAATCCAATGTTATCCAGTAATCTATGAAACAACGATTCCATTCCACAGGAGATTGTTTTAACTCATACATGGCTTTGTTTAGTTCCAATATTTTATTAGTTGCATCAAAATAACTGTCATGAAATTTAGAAAATCCTACTGGAATATAAATATTAACATTTTCTGTCGTAATGCACTCCTAATGCGCCAGTATGCTCCATGAATGATTTTTTTTGCACCACATTCTCCGAGAGACTACAGCAATTTGCTTATGGGTGGAGGGGTCAAATAAATGCTAGCCTCCCAATCGGAATTTTGAAATTTTGTACTTTACACCATCAAGCGCTTGTAATGCACCATTATGATCCATCAAAGAAATCCTTTGCACCCCCCCCCCTTCAGTTAGTAGAATCGCATTGTACAGAGTAAAGTTGCCCCCTATCCCCCCCCCATAGACAATTTGGAAAATAGATAGACTGTAGGCGATTCCACTTCTAATGTACTCACGTGCGCCACCTACAAGAACACAATCCCCCTCCCCCTACTTAGTTAAACCTCAATATATAAATTAAAGTTGCCCCCCTCCCTATGATAATGTTCAAAATAATAAATCGCATCGGAATCCACTTTAAATGCACTCGTATAAACCATCAACAAAAACAAAATCCTGTCTCCTCTAATTAGTTAAACCTTATCATACATAGTAAAGTTGCAAAATCTCTTCCCTTACTTAGATAAACCTCATAATTTAAACTAAAGTTGTACCCTTCTCCTCCTGCCCTCACAATGATAATTTGGGAAAAAATATATGACAGCGGCATTCACTTCTTATGCACTATTATGCACCACCAACAGAAGCAGAATCACTAGTTATTCAAACCTCATTAAATAAAGTTGGCTCAGTTAATTACAATTTCCGAAAAAAGTATGGGTTAGTGAAGTCCACTCCTATTGCATTCTTATGCACCAACAACAAAAACAAAATATTCTTAGTATATACAAGAAATATTGATTACCTTTTTATTGAAATAAATTCTCCAAAAAATAACGAAAACAAAATCCCTACTTTCCCTAGTTAGTTAAAGCTCATCATTTAAAGTAAAGTTGCCCCCCTCCCAATAGCGATAGAAAATTCGAAAAATATGGCATCTAAGAAGAGAAAAAGGACAAGTTGCTTGGAACCAGTAGCAGAGGCAGAGAGACGGACTTTTCGAACATAAAAGTGCTAGGGGTTGAACTAATGCGAAATGGCAACCTAGAAGGCATCAAACCTATAAATACCAATAGAAGCTATATTACAGTATCCAACATTTGTATATTTGATCAGATAGTTGAAATACTCGCCAGCCGTTTCTGCGATAGTCAATCTTTTTAAGATTTGTTAACCTCATTTGCCATAAATAAAAGCGAACTGGCAGCAATTATCTGTAGGTACTATTGTGAACGAGAGTGTAAATACAAAAATTTACAGGCTTCGAGATGAGTTATGTTATAAAGTTTTTATGTATAATAAAAACCCAAAAGATATTATCTCATTTGTGTACAAATTCAGATGTCAAATCTTTTGATTAAAATAGTGGACTTTTATTCAGGACTAAAACAGCTACTGTTACGAATGTGCATCTGAAAAGATTGAACCTGCTCCATTTTAAGCCGAATTACTTTTTCCAATGTCGCAATGATGAGGGGTGCGGGGGATACTTTGAAAAAGTTTCTACTTAAATCCAGTTTTCTTTTTTGTGGAACTGATATGAAGCACTAAAATGTGTGAGGTCGAGTGCAAATTGGAGGAAATACTAAAAAAGACTCACGTGGGTGACGTTCAATACAATTTGAAGGATTGTGTTGCATACAGAGGACCCGATTTAGTCCTTGGTCACTTCGTTGCTTTCGCACATAGGACTAACAATACGCGGGAAATGAATAATAATAGATAGATAGTCATCAAAAAAATGGAAAATGTTCAAGAAGTCAGAATACCAAAAATTCTATATAGCATTTAAATTTAGTCGCATATCAAGTTAAATCACTACCTGTTATATTATTTTTCAGAAAGTTGCAAATGTAAAATTTTAAGAAGCCTATTATTCAAATGTATGTAGTTCAATCTTCAAAAATTAAAGTTTTGTAGAAAGTTCTGAAATAAGATGTAGAATCTAGAGAGTTTGTTATATTCTGTGCTTTAGTTTATGAGAACCAAATCGTGCCCTTTATTGTGCGTAGCAAATTTAGAGACCACTAGCTAACGTGTAAAATTTCTTAAATGAAATTTCACTGGGGTTATTGTCCTGTTAATACTTTTTACTGCTTATAATAATTTCGTTTATACTTATTTAGTTTTAGAGATATTCAATTTTTTCTTCTTTCATAGTCAACAGCCACATTTTATCGTAGAGCATTGTTTCTCATGCGTTAATTCTTTGAAGGCTTCAAAGAAAATTTATCATCAAGGTCAAGATCTTTAGTAGTGCTTTTTACTGCTTCTCATTATGTCTACTTTATTGCTTTTTTTAAATTATCGCCATTTCTTTATGCTCGTTAACTGAACGTGAAGCTCTCTAAAATTAAGAAATTTTACATATCAACCGCTGACTTCATGGACCGCAAAATTTAATCTGTTCGCTAAATTATTTTTGAACTATCGGATCAGCGATTTACCCTCCGACTGATATAGATAATCTGTAGTAGCCATGCAAACAAATAGCTCGATATAGCATTTTGAGATGGGGGCCTTCCTTAGCTTGGCCTACCTTTTGGAAACGGCGAGATATGAAGAAGCGTTTTTTCGGCATATTAGCCATTATTTGTTGAGAAGGTTGCTGTTAGAACCTGAAGCAATTATTGCAATTTCGAATTATGACCGGAGGGTTATGCTCGTGTGCGAGAATCTCACAATAATCCATATTTATTTAGAAAGGGTTTTAAGGAGATGAGATTTTTGTTTAAAATTGTTTTTCCTGCATTCATCTCAGATAACTCAGTGAAGAACTATGTGAACTGTATATTTTTAATGATTGGGGCTTTCGCGAAATGTTTTTCATTCACATTCAAAAGTCCGACTAATTTGTCGTGGGGGGATTTAGAATTACTAAACCATCAGAGATAATATGCCACAGTGTTGTGCAGGCGAGAAAATTTCGAAAATTTTGAAAAAAGTTCTTCCCAACGATTACTGTTGGGTCCAGGGCTGGGCATGTAACCTTGAGGTTCATTCCTTTTTGTTCGGATAGATCAACCATTTCGTATATCTTATCAAGGTTTGAGAATAATAGCGAAAGGTCCAAAGAGATGGTCCGTGCCACCAAAGTTTGGAGGATATGATATCCTTGCCCAATAGGGTACGTGACAATGGGTCAGCGGCATTGTCTGCTGATGATATATGACACCATTTCCAAATTTTTGTGAGTTCCCGTATTTGGGAAACTCTGTTGGCCACGAGCACTGACCAACTAGTAGGGTAAAAGTTGATCCAACATAGAGAGATCTGTGAATCTGACCACAGATTAACCGGCGAGAATACAACACCTTCGTAGACGAGGGCAATTTTTTGAGTTTGCCTTGATAACAAGAACATAACTTGCAGTTCAAGATAAATTATAGTGAGGTTGGGACGAAGAAACGCGATTCGAGATTTAGAGGCAATTAAATTGCAAGTGATAGTATTGTCAGAATGAACAGTTCAAACTTAAATGAAGGTAGCGTATGCCTTGCTGCTGCTATCTGCAAATCCATGAAGCTCAACATGGTAGATTGTCTTTTTGAGTAAAATGTGTCGATCTTAAATCTTGAAATCTTAAAATTATTTGGAGCTGGGATGATTGCAATAAGAATTTGCCTTCCAAAGGGACTGCATGAAGATTTTTCCAATAAATAAGACTGGTGTGATGATACCAAGAGACATTATCATAAAAAGAGCATTATCAAAAGAAAAGGCATTGTTAATTTATATATAATTAATGTGGTCAGCGGGCAGTGATCTATCGAGGACCATCAAACACATCAAAAGCACGTTCATAGGAAAATGTAAATATCACATTCGTTTTGAATCCGGAAGGTCATGGATAAGGGTAATTGATATTTTTAATTGCACGCTTCCTATAAGTAGAGAGCGTCGACCAATTCACGGTGATTCATTATTATTATTCTGAATAGTTTAAACGTATGTACAGTGTGATTATAATCTGTGTTAATATTTCTCAAATATATTTTATCCCAGTGAGTTTTTAAATGATGTTATTCATTCAACACCTTCATGCGAAGAAGCTTCTATCAGTATAACACCAATATCAATATCTTCGACAAAAGATACTCCGATTTCTATTTCAGCGTGTAAAGAATCTCCTATTGAATCGTCTTCTCACAGAGAATCTCCTATATCAATATCAGCATATAAAGAAGTACCTTTCGTACATACTGCTAACAAAGAAACATCTGTATACACACCTTCATGTGTGGATTTATCCCATTGTGATGGTACGAGTCTCTCATGCAAAGAGTCTCCTATCAATATATCATTCCATAAAGAAACTCCTATATCTATAGATGCCATGAAAGAAGAACCAATATCAATTTCTCCAGAGAAAGAAAGTCCTTTTTCCATAGAACCGTCTTTGTGTAAAGAAAGTTCTGAATCATTACATTAAGAATTACCTTTTTCTAATAATGTTTACAAGGAATCCATATACCTACCTTTATGTGAAGATTTATCACCATGTGATAATTATATACCTTCATGCGAAGAATCTATCAGTATACCGTCTCGCAAAGAAGCTCCTATTTCTTTATCTGCCAGAAAAGAATCGTCAAATTCTATAAGTGGAAAAAAAGAAGCTCCTATTTCGGAAAATCATCACTTAGCCAATCTTAGAAAAGTGTTTGACGCATGTCGTAAATTCAATTTAAAGTTAAATCCACAAAAGTGCCAATTCTTCAGGCGAGAAGTCACATATTTAGGTCATAATTTATCAAGGGATGGTTTCACCACACGAAGCAAAATATTCAGTCATTCAGCATTATCCAGTACTTAAGAACGCTAGCGAAGTCAAAAGATTCGTTGCATTCTGCAATTATTATAGACGGTTCATTCAGAATTTTGCCGCAATATGTATCACTATAAATAGGTAAGCTAGGAAAAACGTGAAATTTGAATGGTCAAAAGAATGCGAAAACTCATTTCAGGTCTTAAAAATGCATTAATCAATCCACCAATTTTAAAACACCCAGATTTCAATAAACAATTCATCTTAACTACAGACGCTTCAAATAGCGCATGTTCAGCAATATTAAGTCATAACTACGAAGGGATTGACCTATTGATCTATCGAGGTCAATCAAACACATCGAAAGCACGTTCATAGGAAAATGTAAATATCACATTCGTTTTGAATCCGGAAGGTCATGGATAAGGGTAATTGACATTTTTAATCGCAGGCTTCCTATAAGTAGAGAGCGTCGACCAATTCACAGTGATTCATTATTATTATTCTGAATAGTTTAAATGTATGTACAGTGTAATTATAATCTGTGTTAATATTTCTCAAATATATTTTATCCCAGTGAGTTTTTAAATGATGTTATTTATTCAACCCTTGAAGAATGGTTACGAGGTAAGTGTTTCTCCAAGATAAATGGTTTCATGGTTAAAGTAGTCTATACCAGGAACACTTGCTAAGTAACCACCACACTGGGCCACTTCACCCAGGTGGGTGAAACTTTCGGGATATGATCGAGAGAGCCTTTCGTTTTGTGACAGGTTCGTAATGAGTTGATTTTGAGAGAGAAATGACAAACACATCTTGACAAGGTTGTCATGGAAGGCCCAAAACCTTGTGGCAAACATTCTCAATTTGCACATCGTAAGATCTAGATCGAGAGGATTCAGTAATTAGTTCTAAAAATTCGAGGAAGTTCGAGCACCATTTGTGCAATCGAAAACCAGAGATATTCAAGGGAGTATTGAGTTCGTGAAATGATTTAAATGTTACTATATCATTAGAGCCATAGAGAATGTCGTCGACAAAAATTTGAGTAGGCAAAGCTTGAAATACGAGAATAATTTTTTTTTCCATAGACCAATACAATAAAATGAAAAGATTATTAAAAGCAGATATACACACAGAGGTGACAGAAATTAGTAACTAGTACAATAATGTTTACAAATAATAAAATGAAATTATCTGCCTTAGAAACAACGTCTCACCATATACAAGGGACATTCACGAAGTCGATATTATTATTATAATAATTATTATTATAATAAATTTTGAAATCCGATACAGTGAACACTTACGAGCATACAGATTAAAACAATCAGATAAATCCCACTACGCAAAACATCTACTTGACACCAATCACTCATTGACACCTAACACAAAACTAGAAGTGCTGCATATTTGTGAAAGGAAACAAGAACTGGATTTCCTTGAAGAATTGGAAATTAGAAGACATTTAAGAAACCCACAATATGAAGTTGTCAGTGAACAGTTAAATCTAGGGAGTTTTCCACTAATAAACTGTCTGTCCTGGTTTTCTATATCATTGCACAGTTATACTGATCTTATTGGGAAAAATGATATCCAGGATATCACCATAGTGCTAATAATATCTAAGCTTCAATATTTGTGATATCACATCTTCTTCTTTTTTCTATTAACATATATTAAGTCAATCACAAGTTAGGTCACTTCTTGGTCTAGCCAAAAATAACTACTAAACATCAGGTAGGCATCAAATGAAATGTAACTTCTGTCATTCTGACGATGATATTAATTTATCGAAACAATTGTCATTTTTTTAGAATTTTGAACAATTTTTATTATATTGAGGTATTAACTAGAAACCGTGAGTTTCATTTAAAACACTAATTATAGTATATTTTGCTTTGATTTTTAATATGTTGTGCGTCGTTAACTGTATTGTTCTGAGAGAGAGAGAGATAGAGAGGGAGAGAGAGATAGAGAGAGAGAGAGAGAATGTTGGTTTATTATTTTAGGATTATTAAAGTAAAATTTATGTTTTCAATTTTTCTCAGGTTTATGAAGCGCTGTGGATATATTTATGGCCATCAAGTTTATTTACATGCCATACCTAAAAATTTTTTGGGACAGTCTAAATATGATATTGAATATATGATGTTTGATTTTTTTGAAGCTTTTATTTGACTTTTTAACTTGGGAGAACAATGGCGATAAAGATTTGTGTGCCCTATTACAAATTACGATGTATGTAAGAGGAGCTAGTGTATTGATTTGTGTTGATTGGATTTGTCAATTGTAAAACTCTTTAAACACTAGTGTTTAAAATGCGAAAAGTCCCATCTCGTTTATCTTTTGTGTTTTAAACGTCACATTAAGTGTATCTTTTGTATGTTAAATTTCGTGTTCCGTTATAATTTCGTTGTTCTGTGTCATTTGATTAGTCAGTCAGACGTCAGCCATCGTCCGTCATGTAATAAATATAATATAATTTTTTCTTTCCTGCGGGCGAAGAAAAAGTATAGTAAGCACCTCATGTTAAAAACGTCTTTAATCACTCGTTTCACAACTCTTGACTGAAGTAACCTTTATGACACTTGGTACTTAATATACTATTAATTTATTTGATTAAGTACATTTTCTTTAAGGCATTCTATTACAATTTGTACGAGAGTTGATGAAATTGGTGAAACCATAAAAAATAGTTTTGATATTGAAAAAATTTATTGTTTTGGATTAGCATTATTCCTACTATAAATTCTTCATATGTGGCAGTTGTGTGCTCTTTTAATGATTTCCATTTATGCTTTAATATATGGGTTATTAGTTGGTTTGTAATGTTGGTAGAAAAAAATGTATATACAGGGAGGGCCACCACATTCGGCACAAAATCTGGTGCCCAAACCATAACAATTCTAAAAAATATTTTGATATGCATATGCTTATCTTAAATAGAGCACCCGATATTTCTTTATCCTATCCGATACAGAAAACGATTCTCTTTCGAATGGTATTAGGGTTCCCTTTGGCAAAGTTTAGTATTTTTCACGTAATCAATAGAAAACATATTTAAAGTTAGCTCTGTGTCTTTCTCTTATGTTATAAAGGAGTAGTAGGCAGTGTATTATTCCAAGCAATACCTGAAATGTCAAAGTTAAAGTCAATGTTATGTCTAGTTGTTGATATTTTCCATGAAGCGTCGCCAGTTTAAATACTACATTTAGTTATTCACAATTAATTCATTATAATATTCAGAATGAAAACACATTAAATGTATGAGATAACTGACATGATTGTAGTATTGGATCAGTGTCTAGAAATTTGCCCATTAGCTTCACGTGTATATGCGCAAAAATACCCCGACAACAACCATCCGAAAAAGGAAAGTTTTCAGAAGTTACTCAACACATTACGATAGTTGGAAATGAGGATATTGAATCCCAAGTAATCGGTTCACTTGTAGAAGATCCTCATACAAACCAAAGAAAAATTAGTTAAGCAATAGGAATAAGTAGAAGAAGCGTATCCAGGATAATAAAGAATTACATCTTCATCAGTACAACACGAACTTTACGATACAGATTTTGATCAACGGATGGATTGTTGTTTATCGGTAATGGAACAGGTCGCGGTAGCTGAAAACTTGTTTGACTTTGTAATGTTTACTGATGAAGCCACATTCCATACGAATGGTGTAGTGAACAGACATAATTTTTTTTACTATAGCCATAAAATCCCCACTATTTCCGGACACTCGACCATAAAAACGATGGTCATTGAATGTATGGGCTGAATAGCCGGATTGAAGCTGATAGGTCCTTACTTTTTCAATGGAAATTTGGATGCTGCAAAATTTCGTAGATTGTGGCAGCGTCAACTTCCTGAACTTTTGGGAGACGTTCCGTTAGTAGTAAGACGAAGAATGGCGATCTAGCTAGATGGTGCTTCAGTCCATTTTAGTTTAAGAGTAAGAAATTATTTCAATAGGTTATTTCTACAAAAATAGATTGGTAAAGGTGGACCGCATAAATGGCCATCAAGATCCCCGGATTTAACGCCTATCCATTTTATGGGGCTACACTAAATCTATTATTTATAATATCAAGCCGAACACTCCAGATGACATGAAAGTAAGAATAAGAGCTACATTTGCAACAGTGTCACATCAAATGTTGGAAACAATTCTTTAAAAAGAATTCAATCATATATTGAACAAGATTGCCATCATTTTGAGCACCCTCTTTAGTTGTTAGTTGGAGTTTGTTTGAAAGTGTTTTGTCTTCTTGTTTATTGAATTCTGTTCATGTTGGTCTTTTGCTGTAACAAGTAATTAAAATAGTGTTTTGAATGAAACTCACTGTTTCTAGCTAATTCCACAATATAATGAAAATTGTTGAAAATTCTAAAAAATTGACAATTGTTTCGATAAATCAATATCATCGTCAGAATGACAGAAGTTACATTTCATATGATGCCTACCTGATGTTTAGTAGTTATTTTTGGCTAAACCAAGAAGTGACCTAACTTGTGATTGACTTAATATATGTTAATAGAAAAAAGAAGGAGATGTGATATTACAAATATTGAAGCTTATATATTATTAGCCCTATGGTGATAACATGGATATCATTTTTCCAATTAAGATCAGTATAACTGTGCAAAGATATAGAAAACCAGGAAAACTATATCTGCTGATCTTTACAATTATCACTTAAGAAGGCAGTTTATTAGTGGAGAACTCCCTAGATTTATCTGTTCATTGACAACTTCATATTGTGGGTTTCTTAAATGTCTTCTAATTTCCAATTCTTCAAGAAAATCCAGTTCTTGTTTCTTTTCACAAATATGCAGCACTTCTAGTTATGTATTAGGTGTCAAGTAGATGTTTTGTGTAGTGGGATTTATCTGGTTGTTTAAATCTGTATGCTCGTAAGTGTTCACTGTATCGGATTTCAAAATTTCCAAGGGACTGACTCAAATAGACAGCATTACATTCTGGACATTTGAGTTCATATATACCTGATTTCATTAATGGTGGTATTTTTGTTTTTACATTTAACAATTTTGTACTAACGTTACTTTCTCTTTTAAAAGAAATTGTTGTATTCGTTGCTAAAGATATTATCTTTGAAATATTATTAGAAATATTTCCTGCATATGTGATGGTTTTAGAAGTTTTTATTTCATCAGTTTGTTTAGGAAATATTAGTTGTAATGCCACTTTTCCCTCTTTTTTATTAATTAGCTTATTTATCATATTTAATGGATAACCGTTGGATGTTGCTATTTGTCTAATTGTATCAAAATTACATTTGTTCATAGTAACTGAAAAAGCTCTATGTATCATTGAATTATATGCCGCTAGTTTATGTGACATAGGGTAATTGGAACTATATGGAATTGCCACATCAGTGTGTGTTGGTTTTCGGTAAATTGAATAATCAAGTACAATATTGACTCTTTGAATTTTTAAATCAAGAAAATTGATTGAGTTATTTTCTTCAATTTCTAATGTAAATTTAATTTTTGGGTGTAAATTATTAATGTGGTTGAAAAATACATATAATTGTCGTTCACTACCCATAAAACAAGCTAATATGTTATCTACATATCTATACCAAAATAAAACATTTTTCGAAATGTTTCTTTCAAAGATCTTTCTTTCTAAACTGTCCATAAAAATGTTTGCCAAAATAGGTGATATAGGGCTTCCCATTGGTAAACCTTCATTTTTACTATATATCTTATTGTTAAAAGTGAAATAATTCTGATTAATACATACATCAAATAAATTAAGTATATCTGATATTATTCCTTTCCATTCATATTTTTATCTTCTAGTAATTTTCTTGCAAGTATTAGACATTCTTTAGGAGGCATGTTAGTGAACATATTAGTAACATCAAAAGAAATAAGTTTATAGTTATCTTGCAAGTTGATTGCTTTTAATTTTTTGATTAGTACTATTGAATTTCTAATTGAGTACTGAGATGCATATCCGTAACTATTAAGTATATTGAAATCAACTGTCTCGACCCTTATTTCGTGGAATATACTCATATTATTTTTTAGAATTTTTAATATTTTTCTTTATATTGTGGAATTAGTTAGAAACGTTGAGTTTCATTTAAAACACTAATTAAGTATATTGTTAAGCCTCTTTTCCAATATATTATTAGGAGTATTAACATAAGAAACTACAGGTATAATTGGTTTCGTTATTTTATGCAATTTAACGGTTCCATATAATTGTGGACAATGAGGATTCTTATGTATGATAGATCTCTTTTCGGAATCACTTAAAAGATAATTTGAATTATTAACAATATCCCTTACATTATTAGAAAACTTTTTTGTTGGGTCTGCTTTAAGAACTTTCACATCGCTAGATTCTATAAAGTTATATATTTTTGAATTATAATTTTCAGTTGTCAATATGACAGTTGTGTTCCCCTTATCAGATTTTGTAACTGTTAGGTTATTATTTTCTACTTTCTTTCTGATTGCATTTAAAACTGTAATCCGATGCAGTGAACACTTACGAGCATACAGATTAAAACAACCAGATAAATCTCACTACACAAAACATCTACTTGACACCAATAATTCATTGACACCTATCACAGAACTAGAAGTGCTGCATATTTGTGAAAAGAAACAAGAACTGGATTTCCTTGAAGAATTGGAAATTAGAAGACATTTAAGAAACCCACAATATGAAGTTGTCAATGAACAGATAAATCTAGGGAGTTCTCCACTCCTGGTTTTCTATATCATTGTACAGTTATACTGATCTTAATTGGAAAAATGATATCCAGGATATCAACATAGGGCTAATAATATCTAAGCTTCAATATTTGTAATATCACATCTTCTTCTTTTTTCTATTAACATATATTAAGTCAATCACAAGTTAGGTCACTTCTTGGTCTAGCCAAAAATAACTTCTAAACATCAGGTAGGCATCATTTGAAATGTAACTTCTGTCATTCTGACGATGATATTGATTTATCGAAACAATTGTCAAATTTTTTAGAATTTTCAACAATTTTCATTATATTGTGGAATTAGCTAGAAACAGTGAGTTTCATTTAAAACACTAATATTCCACGAAGTAAGGGTCGAGACAGTTGATGTAATTAAAATGATTTTGTCATATTGTCTATTATTTGAATCACGTAATGAAATTGAATAATTTAGTTTCAATCATTTCAATATACTGATATTTAATATTTCAAGTATTGCTTGGAATAATACACAGCAGAGCTGACTTTAAATAGGTTTTCTATTGATTACGTGAAAAATGCCAAAATTAAATTGGTAGTTTATGAAAACTACTTTTTAAAAATAACTTTTATTTTTTCAATCTAAAATGAGACTTTACAACTAGGAAGCTATATAAAATCTGAATGCGATCATAAAAAACGTTATGAAGAAAACAATCCGTGGGATTGCAATTCAGCAGTCTAGCGGTATCCTATTACCATATGCGTTCCCACAACTCCAAAGTTGGCTATAGGGAACCTTAATACCGTTTGAAAGAGAATTGTTTCCTGTATCGAATGTTTTATCGTTATTATTTTTTTGTGACATACTGTATTTCGAGAAAACCCGAGATATTTCGAAAACCATAAAATATAGATATAGAGAATCCTTAAGAAACAGAGTTTATTTCTTTTTCGTTAAATTAGAAAATGTGGTAATATACATGATATTCCATTTAAAAAAGTATTACTTTCATACGCCAAATCAGATAAACAATTTATTGCCGATAGTGGACTTTTAGCTCTTTTGAAGCAAAAACTAGAAAATGAGCAGTTAAATAACGAGATAAAATACTCGCAGATAAAGGATTTGAAATTAAAAAAAAACGTGGGAATAAACATTAATATTCCAAAGTTTAAAATCACTGGATAACTGTTCCAGCTACAAGATGTAGAATACATAAGAAAAATAGCCAATGAACGAATTCATGTAGAGAAAGCCTTAAGAGGTATGAAAACTTTTAAAATATTATCAAATAGAATACCTATTTATTCGTAATGCTGAGTAAATCAATTATATATTGTTTGTGCCTTACCTTCAAATTTAATGTCTTCACTAAGAAAATAAACACATAAGTAAATTTTAAAGTAATTTTTATTCATTAAAAACAACACATTATACATATCTGTTAACTTATTAAACATTTATTTCCTAAATTCTCATTAAAATGTACCCTATCAATACAAAGTTCATTCGATTTTTAAAATATGTGCATAAATCGCACCACTTCAGTCCAATTAGTAATAGTTGCCCTTGGATCTGATAGTAATTATAATTATATTTTTTTTAACTACTGTTAAGTATGATTCTAAATAACTATTAGTTCCTAGACTGTACATTCTAAGTGTTTATTAAATTTGGATGGAAAAAATCACTAACACTAATTATCTAGGTGAAAAAAGGGAACCCAGTTCCGGTTGTCATGTCCAGGTTTTTGCCAAATTAGACTAGGAATTAAGTTAAGGGTAAATAGGGCAAATTAATAAAATTGACAAATTCGTATTTGAATCAATTATATAATCCTGAACTCACTAATATTACGATTAAATGATATGGTATTGTAGGCCAGGCGACAGGTAGTTCAATAAGGAAATAATTAGTGGAACGCTGTAAATTACTTTCATCGTTTCATTTGGACCTATATATTACTCTCCCAAGATTCCCCCTCGAGCGAAGTCGGTGTTGGCTGTTCTGACGCTAAGAAGGTACCATTTTTTAGTTTTTTACAAATTTCTCCCAAACCATCAGCGTTATCAAAAAAATACCTATTTTAAGAAATAATCTAGAGCAAACTTGCTACAACGTTCTATACCGTTTGGTACGTCCCAGGGATGTACCAAATCCCGACGAAGGACATCAAAGGTCCACCTTAAGGATTATCCCAGGGAAGTACATCCCCTGGACGTCCTCGAATGTCCTTTTATTCATTTATTTAATTTGAAATATTTCAAAGAAAATATGAAGAAGTACATAAAATCCAAAGATTTTCAACACAAAACCACTTTAATGAAAAATAACAAGTAACACATAATGAAATAAAATCTTTGAAAAAAATCGGCAAACAAAAACTCATTCTGTACATAAATTTATATGATAATAAACTGAACAAAAACATATACTGATATGGTGATAAACAAAACAAAAATTGACGAAAGAATTAAAAATTGTACAGATAAGTGTTGCATTTGTTGTAAGCATTGCCTCATCTTTTTCTCTGAGGATTCTTTCCTTTGCTCTCTTGAAGAACTTCTGTAAAGCCTCCTCAATTTGTTTTTGGTTAGCAATGGCTTCAGAAGATCCTGTAACAAAAATATTATTACAGGTGCAACTGAATGATGAAGTTTACTAAAATAATGTACAGTAAAAATAGATAAAAATACTCACGAAGTACCATTTGTGACATCTTTGTCTCCTTAAAACATAATTTTTCTTTCGTCCCATACCAGGTGAAAGATGTAGCTGTTTGGTATGTCATGACTTGTAACATGACTCATTTTACAAAATCAAATGGGGAATTCCCCTCTATTTCCGATATTTCTTGAACCTGAAATAAAATAAGATACAACGATTTATTTGGTAATGAACTCTTGAAACAGGAAATCTGAATGAAATGAGTGAATTTTATAATAATAAGCTACTGATCCTTAAACTTCACAGAAGCTTCACTTGAAAAACAATGCAATTTTCTATAAAACTAGTTTAGCATCAATGAGAACTAACTTATGCTTAATGTAAAAAGTGATTTTTTGAATGTTATTTTTCAGAAAAAGTTTATAGTACCACATTTGTGAATTGGTCTTGGGGGTGTAAATAATTCTCTATGTCTTGAAATTCGTCGTGTCCTAGCTGGTAGTTTTACTTTCTCGAATACACTTTCTGTCCCAATATTTGAAGTATCTGATATTCTGAGAGCATGCATTTCAGTAATGCTGTTCTTCAAAGATTTAACTTCTGATAATAAATCTGTCAACATACTAGTGAGCATATCGTGTTTCCTTAAATTCTGCACACAAAAACTGGCAAAATCTGCAGCAAGCTTCTTCAAAAGAAAAAAATATTCCAAATTATTATAAAATGTTCACAGTTTATTATTCAAATAATAAAAGTCTCTTGATTACCAAGGATATTGAAAATATATATGATAATTGACAGTAAATATACCTGAGCCATGTTCAGCATTCATGAAAAATAGTACTCACCATCACCAGAGCTTGAAGAAGAAATGCCATTAGGACCAGGCTGCTCTTCATTTTTCTTTTTTTCAATATTTCCTGCGGAAAGAATCAGTGTTAGCATTATTATCAATGATCATCTTATAGTATAATGAATCATGTAATTTATATTTCTACAATTTGGTGATTCGTGGTTTTTTTATAGCTATCATCATTTTTTGTTGAGTTAGCGGATGCCAATAACATCGATTGCCAAAAATCCATGTGGTGGGTACCGCTTCCACAGTATTTTAAGCAGTAAACTTCAGAACTCTCCATATTCTATCCATTTGATCTGAACATTAAAACTCTCAGTTTTCTGAATGTAGCTCAAATAACATCAACATATGCAATGAAGACATTCAGATTAGTTTCTGAAAAATAAAGATTTTGTTTATGCAAATATTTATTAAGCTGTATCAGAGATACAATTTCAAAACTAATTTCAACAGGTTGAAATCTAAATCCAAAATGGATTTGACTCTGTACTCGCTATAGAAATGATGTGGCTTTTTGAAAATTTGAAGCCACCTGAATGAGCAACATTTACCACTTTTTTCATCATAATATTCTTCCTCATTTTTTATGTGCACATATATAATAATTAAAATTAAAAAATGAATGGCGAAGTTCATCTTGATTAGATACAGGTATATTATCAACATGATCTTCCACTTAACCATGTTTGTATATAGATAAGTAGTAGTATATCAGTATATCTAAGAGTATAACTTCTTATTAAGCAAGAATCTGCAATAGTTTCCATGACATCCAATTTTTTCCATGTACTTCATTAAAAACTAGATTCATGTATATTATTTAGAAATGGTGCGTTTAAACCAGCGAGATTTAAAAAAATTGTTATATTTATTATTTCAAATGTAATCGTGGAAAAATCACGTTCACATCGCCAAAATCTAACTTGAAGCATTTATATGAAATTTTGTCTGCAAAACATGACAGCAGTGGGCTCAAATTATTAACTAAATATATGCCATTGTCCGAAGATCTAGGTGTACCGTAAAAGTTACTTCGATTATGGAATGTCTGTCCAATAATGATTATTTTATCTTCCTTGTTTATTATTATATTTTTTATCAATATTAGTTAATCTTCAATTGGGCAACAATTATCTGGTTCGAATATGCATAACATGAAATTTTTACATACCAATTTTTTGTATTCTTTTTCAAACAACAAACCAAGTATAGGGCCACCAAAATGTTCTTCTGAAGGAAGTGGGAAATTTTTCATTTCACGCTTATTGATATTTGATATGTCTTGCTCATTAATTCGTTTCACTATTTGTTCAAAAGGCTTTTCACCTCCCCTAACAAATTTTTTTAAGTACTGCATGTGATTCTCAAAAGAAAATGTACTGAATGAGTCAAGAGGGCCAAAATGTGTTTGTATTTATTTTCATCAACATTATATTTCAATACAACAGGACCAATATGAAATAAGAACATTGTGAATTCAGTTGCTTTCCATCTCTGCTTTCTCTAAAGAGCGAGGCTTGCGGCTCGCAGGGAATATTTTTTGTCTGAGCAAAGAGAGAATCTGATATAGAATTTATTTTAAAATGTGATAGTTTACCTGGTGGTTCCCCATCCAACAATAAATTCACAATTCGTTTTTTAACTACACCTAAATACACCAAATGCATGTAATCTAATGGGAATTGTTTAACCATATCAAAATGTGGCGATCATTCGAAAATTGAAGTGCATTTGAGATGTTATGTTTGAACCTTTGATCTGAATTCAGTGTCATTCCTTGGAATCAAATTGTGAAATTGAGGAAAACATATTTTGAAATCCCCTTCTACTTGACATTTCGAACATGACATATATCCAGTATGACCTACTGTATACTTGATAAAAGATTTAGCAGGAAGGTCAGAGACAAAACCCTTAATTTCAACCTGGTACATAGTTTCTCCGAAGACAATTCCATTGTTCAATAATACCAAAGCATCTTTAACAAACATTTTCAAAAAGTCATTCGCCTCTTTGGGTTTTTCATAATCGTAATAAATACCTATTACTACAATATTATTTATTGATAGTTTGCACAGGATTGGGTAGAGCTAACCACCAGAACTCTTTGATAATGGCAATCCACCAATGTTGATGAAAACCTCTATTTTTGAATTCAGAAACAAGCTTTCCCAACGACTTAGTAATTTTATCAACTTTCAACTTTATGTATAGTCAATTCCCTTGGAGTATGCAAGGAATTTGTAGGTAAACTAGGTTTCAATATATGAAGTAAATCTGTTATCGCTGCATGTGTTAGGTTGTGTTTCAAGGCCCATTCAGTTAACTCTGAATTAATGTTCACATCATTTGGATTTTCGCAATTATCACAAAAGTTTTCAACATAATAATTTTGAACTAGGTCTTCTCCTGCTGTAGGGCTCAATTCTCCAAGGGACAAATTTTCAGAACTTGATCAACTTCAGGAATTTGATATGAATTTGTGGAAGGTGATGTTATATGATCGTCATCATTTACAGCCCTCAATGAACTTCTAGAAGGCCTACTAAGAGATTCTGGTTCTTAATTTTCTGTTCTAAGTTTTCTTGCCCTTTTATAATATTTACTTAGTGTACTTTTTCGTTCATGCCTTGACGATACTTTCCTCATAGGATGTATTGTATTGATATGTACCTAATTGATCAATCAATATACTATAAAGAAACATCACTATAAACATAGTATTATAGAATCGAATAAGCCAAGTATCATTTTGGAACAATTCAAGAGAGTATATTCGGTATTATGATGATTATTGTTATACCAACCTTTAAACTCAACTTATTATAACTCCTCAACTAGAAAATATTCTACTTTGACTTTACAATTTTTACAAAACAAAAATACACATCACATTCATAACAAAACTTTTTACTGCTTTTTACATCCAATCAAACAAAGAAAAGTTAGGTCAGAAACGTGCGTATATAACTGGCATTTAGACAAACAATTCCCCAAGTGCACATGTTGCATGAACAGATTTGAATTTGATTGGTAGTAGGAAATTTAAATGACAAGACAGCTGCATGCAAGTTGAAAATGCATGATTTAGTTTTTCGTTTGCGATTTACACACAAACCTAACCTGAGCAAGCTAACCTAGCTTGAAATTTGAAAATGCCTGAATTTTTAGCCAACCCTAACTTGACCTGACTTACCTTACGTAGACAGAATAATCATACAAAATTGTTAGCGATACCGATACTGAGTTGGAAAAAATCTGTTCATGTGACATGCGCATTTCGAGAATAAAATTCCTATATATCCATTATTTTCCAGAAGGAAAACAAAAATTTTCAAATGAAGGTAATATCAACTTTGAATTTTCAATGGACATTTTGATAAGTTTCAATGATTCTTATGTAAATTGATATTAGAAATACCAGGGACTTAAATGGGACAACCTATCGATATACCAGATGGGATGTCCTCTGGACAATCTCTGCAGGACATCCCCCGGGTGTCCCAATCATGTCCTTGTACCGCGGTACATAAAAGGGACATACCTAGGACATCCCTGTGTTATTAGGGACCTATTTTCCCTTGCCTTTACACTTTTGACGATTCAAACAAACGTATGGATATACCTACTATGAGCTCCAACTTATATTACAATATTTAAAATGAACGGGGAAAGGTAAATACTATTTTAAACACAAATAGATAAAACATGTAATACTTTTGGTATGTAAAATATGAGATTATCATGTTCAAAATCGTTTTAGGAATGGGAAGCCTCTGTTGTAAGATCGATGGAAACGGCTGGTATGGAAGAAAAAGAGAGGGCTACAGAAAATGGACAACTTTGTTTAGATGGCACACCTTGGATGCGGATGGTTCTTGCAAAAACTATAATGCACTATCTGGTATGGTAGCTATAAGTGGAAAATATGCGGGCCAAGTACTATTTAATATTTTATTTTCATTTGCTTTTAAATAAGTAATTTGTTATGAATTTTTACGCAATATTTTTTTAAATATTACATATCCGCGCGCCTTTGATTTGGTAAATACACACATTTTGTTGCTCCATTAAAATATCAATTTGCTGTTAGTATTAAATACATGAATATTTTGAAAATTTTGTACGTAATTGTTAAAGTGTTAGTATTGCTGTTGTGACAATAATTATATACATCAGTGAATTAAAAAGTGCATTTTGAATGAACTACTGTAAGTACCCATTATCAGTTGAACTTTTTTCTTTACATTCGTCAAATTTTGTGAAGGTCAGCGATGCCTAATAACTGCGGTCACTGTTTTAAGTCTGTTTGCGATCGAGAATCAGTACTTCAGTGTGACGGCTGCAAGCGATCACTGCACATGGGATGTACAGGGATATCTGCGTCTGATCGCGTAACGCCTCAGAAAGTTCAAGGTTTGAGTATTCTGTGTAACTCTTGCGTGACCAACTTGGGAAATTTTCTCGACTTTAAAAAACTCTTTACTGATCTGCAGACAAAGATAGACACTGATATTACTACTCTTACAGCACATATGTATATCAAATTTGGAATATGGCTTCCAAAATAAAATGGATTATTTGTATACTTTTGCTGAATTGGGGGTTAGGAAAATAATTTTGTAAGTAAAAATATTATTTATTTGATGAAAGTATTTAAATAATATTTTTTCAGTATTTATAACTACGCGGATCAAGACTTCAATATGTGGATGAGGGTCACCACCCCTTTGTGAGTATAGAATCGTAAAAAATGGATATTTTTATAAACTTTTTCTTTTCTTTTTATTATGAGGAGGAATGGTAGAGGAAAATGGAAGATGAACTTCAGTTGCCATGTATTGATAAATATGAAGACAAATACATTAAATAATAATAATTTTTTTAATATTTTTATAAAATATTTTTTATTTGTTTCTTTTCAATAAAAACATACACCAATTTTTGCTGTAATTTTGTTGAATAATTAATAAAGGCCAATGAAAAAGCTGACATGTCTGTTTATTGCTATAATAAACTTTTTTATAGTTTAACTAATTAATTAGCATTTCTTGGCTACAATTCATTTGAATGATTAAGAGGGGCCAGAGGAGAATCAGATATTCTATATTATAATAAATATAACAACTACCTACTTACTTACTTCCGTACTTCAAATTTGTAATACACCATTAAACAAACATATTGCCTAAATGATTTGATTTTGTTTTCAATAAAAGAAAACACTTTTGCAATGGAAAAACAGGCATGTCCATTTATTACAAACTGGAGGAAATTGCAAAAAGTGTAATGAAACCCAACATACATTGTTCTCATACATTTATATTTATATTGGCAATGACTTGTGGTTGAAATCAAGCTGTGTTAGTCCTAGCTGTCATACGTCATTATTTATTTTATTGTTATAATTTCTTAAAATTCTATGTATATTTTAAAATCAAGAGTAGAGTCGATGGAAAAATTTTGTAACGAACTCGTGAATTAAAATAGCTATTAACAATCTCGAGCATTAACGCACTTTATTCAATCGCTCGTTAAATTATCTCGATTGTTAATCGCCCTTAATAATACACTTGTTCGTTAAATAACTATTATGCCTCTGTCAAAATATGACTACCATTTGTACTTATCCAGCGTAGACCTGTGGTTCATTTTCTTCTGCAATATTCTGCAAAAATCCAGTTGTCAAACAGCACAGATAATTATTTGTTTACTGTTCACTAGTCAATTTTTTTATTTCAATACCCACTGCCTTGCCGTTTTGTAGTTTAAATCCGGTACGTTCCATTAATCGGTTCGGAGCGGTCATTTCGGATTTGTACTAAAAGCACAGACTCAGAGACAGAGAGGGGTGGAAGGGGTGAAGGTAGAGATAATAATACCAATCAACCTCACCTGGGCGTGGTCGACCCTACTAGATAACCAACGAAGCTCTGACGACCGAACGATTGCCGGGATAAGCAATCCCACATTCTCTGGCCAACAGATTCGGATGGAGGAGCTAGTGAGTGGCAGGGCACTCTTTTGTCCTGTCCAAGCACAGGCTGGAAAGCTGCAAAACACAATTCAAGAGATGAAACGACTTAAAGTGCAGATTTTAGGTATTAGTGAGATGAGATGGCCGGGTACGGGAGCTAATGGCAACGGGAGGAATATTCTGTATATTACTCTGGAACAGCAAACAACATTTTTCAACATGGAGTTGGATTTATACTGCACAAACAAATTGCAACGTATGTTACCAACTTTGCGCCAATATCAGAGAGGATAGCTCTTCTACAAATAATTGCAAGGCCCGTGAATGTTAATCTCATCCAAATTTATGCTCCTACTACAGACTACAGCAACGAGGACGTAGACCAGTTCTACAAGCAAATATCAGATATAATGAAAACCTTGCCACAGCACGATATAAACATCATTATGGGTGATTTCAATGAAAGGTAGAGCTGGGAACACATTGGAGACGTTGGACTAGGCGAGAGAAACGAACGTAGCGACACTCTAAGTGCATTCGTAGCGGAACATGATCTGATTGTTACCAATACATTCTTCCAACACCATCCTAGAAGACTGTACACGTGGAAATCGAATGATGGGGAAACTAGGAATCAGATAGACTTTGTACTCATTAATAAGAGATTTAGAAACAGCATCAAAAACATAAAAACCTACCCAGGAGCAGATGTACAGTCGGATCATAACCCGCTGATAGGAAGGATAAGAATCAAGTTGAAGAAGGTAGAGAAAAAACGTTTAGGGAGATACGACTACAGAAAACTGAAAGACACAGCCACAAGCAACTTGGTAAAAGGCGAACTCTTGACAGAGACGGAAGAACAGGAAAACGATGGAGATGTAGAAAAAGACCTTAAAATGCTTCAAGAAAGTGTACATAAAGTCAAAGAAAAGTACTTAAAGCCTAACAAACAGATGAAGAAATCTTGGATGACGGATGAGATCTTAGAACTGATGGAAAAGAGGAAATGTTATAAAAATGATAAAAGAGAATACATGAACATACAAAAAGAAATAAGGGCTAAAATAAGAACAACCAAAGAAGAAGAGAAATTGGAAAAATATATGGAAATCGAAGAATGTCAAGCAAAATGTGATAACTTTAATGTGCACAAAAAGGTAAAGAAAATGGCGGGGACAGTGAAGAGAAGAACATTAATATACTTAAGGATCACCAAAGCCGAGTTATAGTAGAGAAGTCGGAAATTAAGCGAACCTGGGAAGAATACATTAAACAACTGTTTGATGACGTGAGAACAGTGCCACCCAATATCGAAGAAACAGATGGTCCCCCAATCTTAGAGGTAGAAGTGCAGGCAGCCTTGAAAAATGCAAAAGATCAAAAGGCCTTGGGCCTCGACGGGATTCCTGCTGAAATATTGAAGCTGATCGAAGAGAAGAATCTAAAGTGGTTTACAAAAGTGTTCAATGTGATCTATGATACGGGCGTCATACCCACGGAATGGCTCAGGATTGAATTCATTACTCTCCCCAAGAAGCCTAATGCTAGGAAATGTAGCGAGTTTCGAACAATAAGCTTGATGAGTTATCTGCAAAAGATAATTCACAACAGGACATTTAAACTGTGTGAGGAGGAGATGTCTGAGACTGAATTCGGCTTTAGAAGTGCTGTGAGGACTAGGGAAGCCCTATTTTCGGTCCAGGTGCTGTTTCGGTGATGCGGGGATGTCAACTGCGATGTCTACGCATGTTTTATAGACTATAGGAAGGCGTTTGATCAAGTACGGCACACGAAAATGATGGAAGTTCTGCAAAAAGCTGGCCTGGACAGGAAGGACCTCAAAATCATCAGAAATATCTATTGGAATCAGAGGGTTGTGTCAGAGTACACAAAGAGACAACAGAAGAGATACAATAAATACTACGTGGTGTAAGACAAGTATGCATACGATCTCCTGTAATTTTCAACCTGTACTCAGAATGCATTTTCAGGGAAGCCCAGTAAGACATTGAAGCTGGAATCCTGTTAAACAGAGAACGACTGAATAATATAAGGTATGCAGATGATAACGTTATTTTTGCGGACAACCTAGCTTCCTTACAACGCCTAATGGACAGTGTTACAACATAGAGCCGACAATATGGTTTGGAAATAAACACCAACAAGACAAAGTTCATGATAATCAATAAGAACCAAAATACCCGCGGTATTTTGTTGGTGGACGAAACTCCTTTAGAAAGAGTCAACAAATACGCATACTTGGGCACGAACATAAATGATGACTGGGACTATCTGTTTAGATCAGAACGCGTATTGAAAAAGCCGGAACAGAGCATTCAGCAGGATGAAGAAAGTCTCTACCAGTCACGACTTACAGCTGTAAACGAAAATTCGCCTACTGCGATGTTACGTGTTTTCGATTCTTTTCTATGGGGTCGAATCATAGACGCTTACGGAGGCCTCCTCCAAAAAACTTGAGGCATTTGAAATGTGGCTGTATCGAAGAATCCAACGAATACCTTGGACAGAGAAAATAACCAGCATGGAAGTAATAAGAAGGATGGGAAAGGAAAAAGAAGCCCTAAACATAGTCAAGACCCGAAAGCTACAATATCTTGGACATATAATGCGTAATGGGAGCCGATATACCCTTTTATAGAAGATTCTCCAAGGCAATGTAACGCGAAAATTCGCCGAGCCGTCGGAGACTTAATATTGGCTAACCTGTCGACTGGGAGAAGTCACAGCGCTCTCGGTACGAAGTTAAAAATTTCAGTCCTCCATTTGCCGTCAAGGTGTAAACACACCGCTTCAACTTAAAATTTTCGCATGTGCTCTGGGAGCCATAAGTGTTTTATTGGAAAACCCGACAATTCCGACATAGGGGAAGAGAAATACGACTAGAACCAACAATTGGCAGCTCCGACCCGATAGGTTTCTGGTCCAAAAACGGTCGATGACTGTGGGTTCCATAAGAATTTAGAGGAATTGCGTTTTGAGATAAATTTCCGTAGACGGCATTAGCTAGAAGGATTCGTTAACAAGGTAAATGGTTGAAAATACTTTCGGAATTAACAGTTTTATAGGTATTTTAACGTAGAAATTTTAGCTTTGATTCGTAGTTTATTGGAGTATGTAATCTGGATTTCACGAGATAGTTTCGATGCATTTCATAAATTCTTATTAGTTCATATTCTTCATTGCTTCTTATTTTGTTGAAATAAGAATATATCACGGGGGTTGTATAAATATTCAGGGATGTGTCCAACGACATAGTTTTTTCTATTATGAGTTTTTTTTGGTATCGTAGTTTTTTTTGCTAAGCGGAAAAAACCAGTCATATAGTTTTTATCCTCAATGTAGGGGGCTTTTATACAGTTAAAAGTCATGATGTATGATTATTTACGAATTTCTGGTGTTTTTAATATAGTCAGTATGATGGGATATTACGGGGGTACGTCGAAAATTTGACCGGGGTAAAATGTAAACCCTATGTAGAGGCTAATTCGTTTCTCTATTTTAGGGGGTTTTTTGTACGTGGACATTAATGATTGGAATTTAATGGGTCAGTGAGACCAGTTCCAGGAGAGCTGGAATATTCTGGAGCAACTTCAGTTCCTGTTCTGGTGCCGGAAAAGGATAAGTGAACAGTTTTCCTTTTCTTCATCCTTCAACTTCATGAGTAAACTCACATTTATGCTTCACATATAAAGTTTTTTATTTCTTTTTTTGCGGCAATTACTATAATTTCGCTTACACTTGTACTTGGTATTTGTAAAATTTGAAATCTTTGCTCATAGTTTAAGATACGCTAAGACACTACGGTACGTACCTGGTATTGCGTTATTTAGTGGTTTTTTTTCCTATTTCTGATGATTTTATGTATATAACTTGCGCCGTACATAATTTTGAGTTGTATTTTCTCTAGCAACGCTAAACTCGTTACTATTTAAATTTTTGGCTTATGCAATTATTTATATTTATATTGATACTGGTTTAAATTGCGGAAGTGTGAACCCTTGTAACTGTACATTGTTGATTTTGATATATATATTATCGTTGTATTTTTGAGGTATTGTACATGAACAATTTGGTCAATTCTCTAGAATTTTAGAATTGAGACATCGGTGTAGTTTGGGCCCTCAGCTCCTCTGCACCCTGAGTTTGAAGCCTTCAGCTCTGCTCAGAGTTTATAGAATCTGCTTGAGTTGTAACTGATAAATTAGTGTTTTTAAATGAAACTCAAGGTCTCTAGTTAATTCCACAATATAATACTTGTATTATATTGTGGAATTAACTAGAGACCTTGAGTTTCATTTAAAAACACTAATATGAGCATATTCCACGAAGTAAGGGTCGAGACAGTCAATTTCACTGATAAATTAGTTAGAAATTTCTGGATTTATGTAGATTTCGGCCTTCAGTCCATCTACGTTCTGAGATTACAGCCTTCCGCTGAGCTCAGACGTTATTTGTAACAATTTTGGTAGTGACATTGTGATAAATATTTTGAAAAGAGACCTTTGGTCCACAAGACTAATTAAATCTTCAATCAGGGGATACTTGCTGACTTGTATTTACTTATGATAATTTACCTATCAGTTTAACCTTTGGAGTGTGTAGTGAGTGTTGTTAACCCACTGAGGAGGTGTGGGTTAACTTAGGAAGTCTTGGGTGCTTGCCAAAACTTCTCTGGCGCCCTTTTGTAAACTTAATAATTTTTTTTGAAGAATCCACCCCTTTTTCGACTCGAAGCTAGTCGACTGGCGAGCACAGGTTGTACCACGTGAGACAACCCGCATACCTATAACGAGCACTGAGAGGGTTAGTAGGTTTTTCTCGTTATATGTTTTTGGTACCCATAACGTGGGGCCGTTAGTAATTTTTTGTTGTTGTCAGCAATACATATCCCGTAATTTAAACTTAAACTTCAAAAATCAAAATTTTATTTGTAGCCATTTGATTAAACTTGAACTTTTGATAAGTTAGATTTGCAGATATATTTTCAGTTTGTTTTTTTTGCTTTTTTTAGCTATTGGCTGCACCAGATTTAAGTGGGTTTTGTAGGAAATCTGGGGCTTGCTTCAATTTTGTGGGTAATTGTTTTATTGGGGCGTACCTTGAAAATAATTTCCCTTAATATGTTTTGATTGTGCCAGATTCAAGTGTTTTTAGTAAATCGGGGGTTGTGTTCAATTCGAAGGGAATTGTTTTATTGGACGTAATTTGTAAACAACTTACCTTATTCTGTGAGACTATAATAGATATCAAACTGAAAATTTTATGGTAGAAATCGGACAAAAGTTCATTGGCTCGTGGTCAACCGTTATTTTCTTTTCATACTGATTGATGATTGGAATTTTGAAAAATTCAATATTGTAAATTTTATCTTTTTTTAAACTTTGATAAATTTTCAACTTTTTCTTAGAAACTTACAGTCATTGTAGATTTAACTTCAGTTATTGTGTCATTTGTAATTTATTGCACCGGATTTAATTGGGTTTTCATAGTAAATCTGGGGTTTGCTTAACTTTGAAGGTAATTGTTTCAATTGTGGGCGCAACCTGGAAATAATTTCTCTTAATTAGTTATTGATTCTGCCAGATTTAAGCGTTTGTAGTAAATCTGGGGTTTGAGGTCTTGAAGGGAATTGTTTTATGGGGCGTAAGTGGTAAACAATTTACCGAATTTTGTTGAGCAGTGTTAAATATTAAATTGAAGTTTTAATACAGGAAACGGACAAATGGTTCATTGTTTGATGTGCTTTGTTTTTTTTTTCTTCTTTTTCAGGTAGCAAGTGAATAAGAATATTCCTGATATTGATATTATTGTTTCAATAAAAATTGTAATTTTGAAAATTTTATTTGATTATCTATTGTAAAATATTTGTAATTTATAGATATCGTAAATTTAAAAGGTGAGTTACATATTGGGTCACACTGTGTATAAATTTTAGTATCAGAACAGTAACTGAATTCGTAAATACTTTGCTTTGTGGTAAGTTTATTTGACTTTCGACGATTGTAGGCTGCTTTGTGGGTTCGAACCTTAGCGGATCGGTGTTTTGGAAGTGGTGCCTTGGGCTCGTGGACTCCTGTATTTTGGAATCTCTTTTGAGGAAGGAACGTTGCGTTGGTTCGAGAAGTACACTTCGTGGAAACTCTGTGGGTTGGAGATATTGGGTGGACAAATAGGGACTTTTGGACATTCGGTATCTGGATTTGGGTTTTAAATTCCTTATTAGGTTTTAGTTGGAGGGAGGCCGCTTGAGGTACAGGTGTGTCTGTGAAGAATTATTGTTCCGCTGGGTTGGAAGTTGGTTTGCTGTTTGGATTGCTTGTCAGGTGAACTTAGAAAATGTCTCGTAGGTTCGTAGTTAATCGATTGGTTCAGGATGAGCTTGTGTATGAGTTGACAATACGCGGTATTGCAAGTGGCACGGTGTCTGAGATGCGGCGTAGTTTAGCATTAGCGTTGCAGGTAGAGAAGGAAGATGATAGTATAGATCGCGCTGTGAATGATGAACGTCCTTATGCTGGGGAAAACTTGTTAGGTCTTTTGGATTCGGGCGCTTCAAGAACTGTTTTAGGAGGTAAGGGTTATGAGTTAATTTCTTGTTTAGGGTTGGAATGGTAATGTGTTACAGAGTATTGGAACCGTAGTATTACCCGTGGTTTTGAGGGGTCGTATGCGGTTGATTGAGGCTCTGGTTGTCCCTGAATTAACTCACATTTTGATTATTGGTGTAGATTTTTGGAATTTAATGAGCGTCGTCCCAGATCTTCGTCCTGACGAGTGGCATTTTTCGGCAGACCCCGTGTTGTTAAATATTGTGAAACATGTGTCGTCTAGAACTGTACTCTCTGGAGCTACGGAAGGAGTATGGCACTGCAAGGACTTGAAACCATACTCTACGCAACCGCCTGACGATGAAAATTAACCCTTCCGGGTTAATTTTCTTTGACGAAAGGGGGGGGGGGGGGAATCTGTAACGCGAAAATACGCCGAGCCGTCGGAGACTTAATATTGGCTAACCTGTCGACTGGGAGAAGTCACAGCGCTCTCGGTACGAAGTTAAAAATTTCAGTCCTCCATTTGCCGTCAAGGTGTAAACACACCGCTTCAACTTAAAATTTTCGCATGTGCTCTGGGAGCCATAAGTGTTTTATTGGAAAACCCGACAATTCCGACATAGGGGAAGAGAAATACGGCTGGAACCAACAATTGGCAGCTCCGACCCGATGGGTTTCTGGTCCAAAAACGGTCGATGACTGTGGGTTCCATAAGAATTTAGAGGAATTGCGTTTTGAGATAAATTTCCGTAGACGGCATTAGTTAGAAGGATTCGTTAACAAGGTAAATGGTTGAAAATACTTTCTCGGAATTAACAGTTTCATAGGTATTTTAACGTAGAAATTTTAGCTTTGATTCGTAGTTTATTGGAGTATGTAATCTGGATTTCACGAGATAGTTTCGATGCATTTCATAAATTCTTATTAGTTCATATTCTTCATTGCTTATTATTTTGTTGAAATAAGAATATATCACGGGGGTTGTATAAATATTCAGGGATGTGTCCAACGACATAGTTTTTTATTATGGGTTTTTTTGGTATCGTAGTTTTTTTTGCTAAGAGGAAAAAAACCAGTCATATAGTTTTTATCCTCAATGTTAAAAGTCTGATGTATGATTATTTACGAATTTCGGGTGTTTTTAATATAGTCAGTATGATGGGATATTACGGGGGTACGTCGAAAATTTGACCGGGGTAAAATGTAAACCCTATGTAGAGGCTAATTCGTTTCTCTATTTTAGGGGGGTATTTGTACGTGGACATTAATGATTGGAATTTAATGGGTCAGTGAGACCAGTTCCAGGAGAGCTGGAATATTCTGGAGCAACTTCAGTTCCTGTTCTGGTGCCGGAAAAGGATAAGTGAACAGTTTTCCTTTTCTTCATTCTTCAACTTCATGAGTAAACTCACATTTATGCTTCACATATAAAGTTTTTTATTTCTTTTTTTGCGGCAATTACTATAATTTCGCTTACACTTGTACTCGATATTTGTAAAATTTGAAATCTTTGCTCATAGTTTAAGATACGCTAAGACACTACGGTACGTACCTGGTATTGCGTTATTTAGTGTTTTTTTTCACCTATTTCTGATGATTTTATGTATATAACTTGCGCCGTACATAATTTTGAGTTGTATTTTCTCTAGCAACGCTAAACTCGTTACTATTTAAATTTTTGGCTTATGCAATTATTTATATTTATATTGATACTGGTTTAAATTGCGGAAGTGTGAACCCTTGTAACTGTACATTGTTGATTTTGATATATATATATATATATATATATATATATATATATATTATCGTTGTATTTTTGAGGTATTGTACATGAACAGTTTGGTCAATTCTCTAGAATTTTAAAATTGAGACGTCGGTGTAGTTTGGGGCCCTCAGCTCCTCTGCACCCTGAGTTTGAAGCCTTCAGCTCTGCTCAGAGTTTATAGAATCTGCTTGACAGTTATTTACTTGAGTTGTAACTGATAAATTAGTTAGAAATTTTTGGATTTATGTAGATTTCGGCCTTCAGCCCTTCTACGTTCTGAGATTACAGCCTTCAGCTGAGCTCAGAC
The DNA here is from genome assembly GCA_963921935.1 of Galeruca laticollis. Classification (NCBI taxonomy): domain Eukaryota; kingdom Metazoa; phylum Arthropoda; class Insecta; order Coleoptera; family Chrysomelidae; genus Galeruca; species Galeruca laticollis. The sequence goes on from OY998178.1 coordinate 127,108,118, forward strand.
GTTATTTGTAACATTTTTGGTAGTGACATTGTAATAAATATTTTGAAAAGAGACCTTTGGTCTACAAGACTAATTAAATCTTCAATCAGGGGATACTTGCTGACTTTTATTTACTTATGATAATTTACCTATCAGTTTAACCTTTGGAGTGTGTAGTGAGTGTTGTTAACCCACTGAGGAGTTGTGGGCTAACTTAGGAAGTCTTGGGTGCTTGCCAAAACTTCTCTGGCGCCCTTTTGTAAACTTAATAATTTTTTAATTAAGAATCCACCCCTTCTTCGACTCGAAGCTAGTCGACTGGCGAGCACGGGTTGTTCCACGTGAGACAACCCGCATACCTATAACGAGTACTGAGAGGGTTAGTAGGTTTTTCTCGTTATAGCAAGGTATGGGGAGCCAGAGGAGTGGGAAGAAGGAGAATATCGTGGTTGAAAAAATTAAGAACGTGGTTCAACAAATCAACCACTCAACTATTCCTAGCTGCTGTTAACAAAGTTCGAGTAGCCAACATGATAGCCAACATACGAAGCGGATAGGCACTTTAAGAAGAAGAAGAGACAAATTGCGGATTCGTTTATGTAGTCGATATTATGTTTGAATGAAAAAGATCACATTCTAGGCTACATAAAAATAATTCAAAATTCTGACTACATAGAACAAAATAACCAAACGTACGCAAAGTGAATATACCAATGTTGGTATATTCGAATATACCAAGGTTCGTATATTCGTTCACTATGATTACATAATAACCGATGTAATACATGGTAACTAAGGAAAATCTGGCATTCTCATGGGGCTATAACTTATGGATGATATAGTCCATGGTGGTTAGAGAGAAGAAGGAGAACGATCGCTACGTGTTAAAGCATTAGCACGCATGTCCCTGAAAATTTGTAGAATTAATCAATTCATTTTTTAGCCGCCAGTAAGTAGTATAGGCGAAGTTGGTTGTTTATGAGTACCAGTAGATTAAGTTAGTTGGATAATGTACACATTTTGAAATTTTCTTCCTGGCATTGGTGAAAAAATGATCGTATTGTGCATGGATGTACAAGTGGTTTAGAATCTAATTGAAAGAATAGACAAAAAAACAATTTGCGTCAACCATCGGTATTTAAAGCAACCGTATCTGATATGCAAGAAAAGTATTGGTTTACCCCAAAAAAAGTTGGAATTTTGGATTTTTATTTTCGTTTTTCAGGAAGAACAACACGAAAAAACGGAGTTTAGAAAAAAATCCTGTGTGTATGTCGTCGTCGTCGTTGTCGTCGGCCACTTTTCGTAACATGTCTTGTTAACACGATACAGCCTCCGGAATGCAACAAGTCACCAATTTTATGAGTATTGTTCAGGATCTCTCAGATGAACCCTATTGATTTCCAGCTTAGCCAGTACAACGGGTGCTATGGTCCTTGACGTGCAACATTTTTGTTATGTTTGGAAAAATTCCAGTTTGTTAGCACGATAGAGCCTCCGAAGTGTATACAAATGACCAATTTCATTATTAGATATTGTTCAGGGCATCTTGCAGATGAATCATATGTATGTTGAGCTCACCAGTGCCGATATAACGTGTGCTTTGGTGTTTAAAGTACCGCATATTTGACATTTTTCGGGTTGTTCCTCACGATATAGTGTCCGTAGTGTATGCAAATATCTAATTCTATAGTTGGATGTGTTTCAGGGTGTCTCACAGATGAACCCTACTGATTATCAGCTCACGAGAGCAAGTCCAACGAGTCCTATAAATCCAGATATACTACATTTTTGGTCATTTTTAGAGAACTTTTGATTCGTTAGCCTCCGAAGTGAATAGAAGTGATAATTTTATGATAGGATATTGTTCGGGGCGACTCATAGATGCGGAAAAGTTAGTTTTAATCTTTATAACCGTTTATCTTTATACGTTATCGTTTCATAGCTACACATTGTAATATTGAATAGGAATCTTTTTGATTGCTTAAGAACAAAAGCATTATCTATGAATGCAGAAAATCGCCGTGAAATTCTACTTGTTGACGAAATGCAGCTGGTATCAGCAACTTCATTTTATAGACTGAGAATGGAAATAATGGAATTCAAGCACATCGTATTTCTAACCTCAAATCAAAACACAACGGCATATATAACCTTTATATACTGCGCAATAGACCGAAAAAGCTATGACGTCATAAACATAGCCGCTGACAGTTACTGAGGGAAAACAAATATTTATTCACGTTCATTTTACGTTTGTAATATGCTTAAACATGGCTATTGCTAATTTGTCCAGCATTGCGGAGCAGTTTTGTAATGAAATGAAGTATTAAAGAAATGTGGAGACAGTTTAAACAGTGGATATGTCGTAGATATAGAGCAGTGGTTCCCAACCTTTTCTGAACCACCGCCCCCTATAGAAGAGAACAAAAATTTCACCAGACCCCCTTCCCCTCCCCCCAGTCGCTGGTTAGTCCAAAGTAGTTAATTTTATTTGAATAGCATCTGTACCATCCCAATTGATCTGTATTTAGCTTTAATTTCAGTTAATGTCTAAATTTTATTTTAGAGGAATGATGAAGTAGAAATTTATTAAACGACTAGCAAATGTACAATAAAATTGTTTTTCTACACCCGTGTTATAACAATGCACTTATATGCCCATAATCCGTTTCATAATGATATCCATTACGATACAGATTTTTCATTAGGATACAGATTTTTAAATCAATAGAAACCCATAATTTTTCAATCAAACATGCTGTGCATTTGAATACTACGAAATTAGTAAAAAATATATGAATCTACGGCCTAAAATTTGGCCCACTCCTTCTTTTTTCGATAATTATTTAAATGGAAAATGCACAATTTAAAACTCATTCATAAATTTGGAGATATAGGGAAGAAAATAGCAACATATTTAAATCTGCCTGATCCGAATTTATATACAGGGCATTGTTTTCGTAGGACATCTGCAATCGTATTAGTAGATGCCGATGGTGATATTACTACATTAAAATGCCATGGTGGCTGGAAATCCAATTCAGTGGCAGAAGGCTACATTGAAAATTCGGTTCAGAATAAAATAGCATTTCCAATACAATATTGAACTCTATTGAGACTAGCAATAATGAAATAAATGTAAATATTCCTTCCACTTCCAGATCAGTAGGACCTGGAATAAACTTTTTAAACTGCACAATAAATAATCTTAATATTTTTTAGAAATCGGATTAATTACAATTATTATATGTTGAATATAAATACAAATAAAATGTTTATAGTTTTCTTGTATCTATGGCAATACCAATACCCGAGGTATTAATTACAATTTTGTAGATTTTTTTTATAGAAATACTAATAATTACTGTTACCTATTGTGTTCAATAAAAATATAAAATTTATGGTTTTTGATTATTTATCGGGTGTAGTAAAAATAGCGTATGCAACTCTCATGTAATAGTTATTAATACACTCGCATATACCATACGAAACTCGCCTTTGGCTCGTTTCGTATCCCGGTAAATGCTCGTGTATTAATAACCATCATTACATGATCGTTGAATAATATACTATTGTTAAACTTTTAAATAAAAACGCAGAATCAATAAGAAATACAATCACAATAGAAATAAGAAATGCAATACAGTAAGAAATACAAAATTAATAATAAAGAAAAAATCAATGAGACGGTTGAGGCTGGTGGAGTGTTACCAGTTTGTTAATATTGGGTTCCAATTTCGTTAACATCAATCGCAGATCGCCACGTTCAGTGATGCGTAGTCTGTTCCTCTTCTTTGACAGCAAATCAGTTACTGCACTGAATGCACGCTCAGCCATATAGGACGAAGGAAATGCAATTAACAACTTCTGTACTATTGTCCACAATCCAGGATAGAGAACTGGTATTGGTTTTTGAAGCCAGAACTCTTGATATCCACGTTTGAATTTTACTTTCAGTTCTTCGTTAGTTGTGAGGTATAATAGCTCCTCTTCCAAATTTAATGAGCATTCAGTATCTGTGTTTGCGAGAGGATCTATAACCCAACTTGGTATTTCCATGTTTAAAATATCTTGGAAACGCTCTGTAAAATCAACATCAAATGTGCTATAAAACCCTTATGACGCCCGGTCATTGCTGGAGCACCATCAGTAGCAGCAGACAAAATATTGCTAATAGGAATTTCTTTCTCTTGAAAAAATTCTTGCATGATATTAAATATAGAATGTCCCTTTGTATCAGATTCCAAATTCTTAGCAAATAATAGCTCTTGATGAATTTTTTCTTCTTTTATAAATCGTACGTATGATAAGAGTATAGCTTCGTTACTTGGTAGAGTTGATTCATCGAGTTGAATGGAAAATTTGCAAGTCTTTAGGTAATCGCATGATGATATTTCAACGGCATTTGCCATTTCATCTAATCTTCTTTGCACTGAATTATTACTGCGAGGAATTTTTTTAATGATATCAAATGGTGTCTTATGATGGAGAACAGTTTTTAATATCTCTTCGACTGCCGGCAAAATTAATTCCTCGCCAATGAAACGTTATATGATGCTCGTAGCCAGGGTTGGAAAAAACCTATGAACTAAAGATATGTATTTGGGTTTTTAGGTTTTTCAGCTTTTCAAAGGTTTTTTATGATTTTTAAGGTTTTTTAGGTTTAAAAAAATCACATTTTAAGCAAAAGAGTGATATTATTTCTGTAAATCAACATGAATTGGTAAATCCCCGGCCCTGCAGCATCCTCTAACTGTCTGTGTCTGTACCTTTAATATCTATGATTTTAATGAAATTTAAACTAGGAAGAAAAGCTTTCTTTTTGGGTGGGTAATTTAGGCTTTTAGTGAAAGATGGCTGTAACAGGAAGCTTCTATTCAGTATCTTAAAAGAAAATAGAGAAAAACCTAAAAACCTACAATGGCCATATTTTAATAAGTAGGTTTGTTAAAAAAACCTAAAAAACCTAGGTTCTAAAAAACCTGTAGTTGCCAACCCTGCTCGTAGCCCATCATCGTCTTGTTTAGAAGACGATGCAAAAAGGTTTGATATAGTTGGCTGTTTCAAATATTGTTTTTCGAGTTTTTGAAAATAGAATATATCTTTGTTCTTCTTATCAGGATGTATTTTATGTAAATGCTCTTGTAGCCTAGAAGGTTTCATAGCTTCATTTGAAAAAACTTTTCGGCCAATTAAACGCAGGTAATGATTTGTTTGTAGAAGATTCCGCAAATCCATATTTTAAATATTCAATACTGTATTGCCGGCATTTCTTTTTTAATTTAGAAGTAGATTCAGCCATTTTCATACAAAAATTAGATTCTCAATATATTTATAGATGTAATGTTTATAAAATAACACACCACTCACGATTATTTACTACGACAGAGCTTATGATTCACGACTATATATCGCGGCCAAGCACATACAACTAAATAACAAAAAATTCGTAGAGCTGTTGCTTTTATACGTTTCATTCCATGCATGATTCAACTTGTCTGTGTGCGAACATGTCGAAACATGTTATTTTGTATGAACATCGCGAGTTCGCTTATCAACGTGCGAGGACAAGTCGAATACTTCTATTCTGAACTAAAAGAAATTATTACAATTATTAGTATTATTATTAATGCTAATTTAAAACTGCTTATTAACCATTATTAAATCATTTTTATTTCACCATTCCTCTTGACTGGTTATTATTTGCTTCTGAATCCGCTACCGCCCCCCTAAAAGGCTGCAGCGCCCACAGGGGGGCGGTACCGCCCCCGTTGGGAACCAATAGAGTATATGATGGAAATTTAGGAGCGAAGCAATAAGGCAGAATTACTTGATAGTCACTTCATTGTCACTTTACAAATGAAGAAACGGATAAACTTTTAAAATATTACAACGGTCAAGACAAGACATAAGTTAAATAATTGATTTGTTTTCCCTCAGCGGCCATTTTCTGACGTCATACTTTTTCGGTCTATAGCGTCATTTTATCTAATCGGATTGCTATAATTTTCATGGAATCTGACAGGAGTTTTGATTGGCTGAGCTCGAGACAACTTAGCGATCGCAGCGCCTCACTTATTTTGACCATATTTCTGGGACACTTGTTTCTAAAGCGATTGTTCTACATCTCTCTAACCTCCATGATATAGTCTTAGAAAAAGGACGTGTGACTGTAGTATATAATTGCATTTACTACCTAATTTCGTGGAGTTTTCATATCATAAAAAAATGCTAACAAATTGTTGGTGAATAGAAATTATAATGTAAATAGTCCCTTGTACTATATCAGGCATGTTAAACATAGTTTTAATATTTACATTTGTGAAATCACATCAATCCTACACGCCGAAATCAATGGTCTAAATTGAAGGAATCGATTGCGACATTCGTCTTTACGGACTGGAAATCTAAAGAAAAAAAAGGAGTAAGGCATTACTTGAAATACTCCATTTATTATTCATGATATCGTGAGGAGCTCTACATCAACGTATTATTAGTTTCATATTTCAAATCAGAATTATTAGGGGCATGTATAATAAGGAGTCAGTCAATGTCATACTTTACAAATATGAAGTGGTTGATGATAACGATGTTATTTGTTCTCTGCCAAACTGAGGACAGTAATATAATAAAAGTCCGTAAGTTTAGTTCATATATAAATATTTGTTCCACTTCAAAATTTCCAAAAAAAAAATTATTTACAAAATTACACAAGTACAACACATAAAATAAGTTTTTATGAAATAAAATTTTATGTAAAATAACTGCGATTCTATTTATTTTCAGTCGTGTTAGTTACATTTTTAACATCTTCTGCGTAGATTCGTCATGACATCATAATTTCAATGAAATCCAGAAAATTAAATAAAACACGCTAAAAATACCAACATTAAATAGAGTCCACCTATAATGAAAGTTAGTTTCATAGTAAAGGTCAAAATATAATTTTAATACACAATCTGACTTCGATTTGTAAAAAAATTCAGTTTATCTAAGGTATTCTTGATATCCAGTTTACCTCGAGTCTATTTAAATGTCTGCAGTTATTCGAAAGTAACCCACTATGCAAATAAATAGTACAGTTATGTTAATTCAACATCACATTGTGATAATATTCTTCCTTTTTTCCTCTTGTTTTCATCACATGCACATCTATACAACCGCTTATGCCCAGCTTGCGGCTGTTAACTTTTTTGATGTTTCAACTTAACTTCTCAGCGATGTTAAAGCGCTGCATTTTTACATTACTGAGATGTTACTAGAACTTCCTCATAAGGAAGTCTTAATAACGAACTAAAAACAACATTTCTGTTACATTCTGAAATGCCTTTTAACATCTTGTAGACGTTAATGCAATTTCTAAAAAATAACATCTTATGAATGATCTAAATGCGACATTTCAAAAACAATACAGAGTATTCTCGTAGGTGTTGTATGGACATTACATAAACCTCTAAATAATATACCTCAAACATTTTAGATGACATCCTATATATGTTCCTGTGCCTAATCAGCAAATACAGGGTGAACAACTAAGAACGCCGGCTGTCGGCCATATTTCAAAAAATAGTTATGGTACAACTTTAAAAAATACCTTTAGGAAAATGACCCTAAAAAATCTGCTATGGGGGGGAATGAACACTTAAAAACATAATATTGTGATTATCTCCAAAAAAGACATACTAAAGGTATCCTAGAAATACAATTTTTGATATATTGTTGAGATTATGAAAAAATGTAGTAAGGGACTTTGTGTCCTTAATATTCTTAAGTAAGGGGTGGGGGAAGGTTCAACCCAAAAAACAAATGTCGTAACACTTTATGTTTTTAAAACGATATCCATGTTTTTGGCGTCATTTAAAAGAGTTTTTCCTCTTTAATAAGCTATGCTTGATAAAAATAACAAAATTGAACACTTCTGTCAACGCTATGCGAGAAAGTCGACAATTTTCCCATTTTTCTCGGAAATTTCAAATGTAATGAGGCATTTTTTAAATTCTGATGAAAAGGGGTTAAAAAATAGGAATCTATTCTAAGATATAAGATTTATAATATCAGATATAAAAATTAAAAACATGCTTCAATTTACATTTCAAGTTTCCGAGTGGATACAAAATTATTTAATTTTGTTATTAATCTTATTAAACAGAAAAACTCTTTTAAATGCAGCTAAAATCATTAATATCGGTTAAATAACGAAAAAGTTATACATTTGTTCATAAGTTTGAACCTTCCCCACCCATTATTTGAAGAATAATGGCAAAAAATCTCCTTAATTAAATTTTTTCATAATCTCATCAAGATTTCAAAAATTGTATTTTCAGGACACCTTTAGTATGTTTTTTGGGGTATTATGTTTTCGAGTGTTCATTCCACCCCTAGCGGATATTTTAGAGACTTCAAAATAGTTTCCATTAATTTTTCAGGATCACTAACCTAAAGGTAATTTTTTTGAAAGAATCCTGGTTTCTCTTCTGAGATGTGGCCTACAGACGTTCTTAGTTGTTCATCCTGTACATTTAAAATAAAATATCAAAAAAAGCAATAAAGTATTTAAAATGTTTATTCACTATTAAAAGTACAGTAAATTTGAAAAAAAACAGGTACAAAATTAGAAAAAAAATATCTTGTCCAGGAATCCACCTAAAAAAAAAAATTGTGTAAGCATATTACATAACAATAGTGGAAAGTGGAGACTATTGAACGCATTCAGTGATATAAAAAATAAAAAAGGGTATATTAATCTGTAGTTACCATAACGTAACATACTTTGAAACTGAATTAATAAAGTTTAACGGATACACATACATTACAGCTAGTTTACAGAAAATTTATTAGAATAGTTTTTCAATTATATTAAAACTAATAAAAAGTTTACACAATAAAAAGATTTAATGAAACGATACGTTACATCAACAGAAATCCAATCTGTTTAAAGAAAATTCTATCGTTTACTTACGGTTACTTTTTCTCACGCAAGTGGCTGTTTCGAGTGCCTCAACCATTCCATAACGTACACTTCATAATCTTTATTTGTGAAAAATTTAAAAGTGTTCTGAGCAGCAGCTAATAAAACAATTACTTTAGATCAAATTGTGTCCATGGAGACCTTTGATCGATCATCATAAACTACATCAAACTTGATTTTCAGCCAATTGACTAGGACCCATTTTCCATAAGATACATGCGGAGTTCTTCAAAGGAATAATAACATATTTTATTTCAAGAAGAGACTATTCATGATTTACCTTCTATAACATGCCTCACTCCATTTGGCAGGTAAATTCAGGTGTGCTATGAAAATTCATACTTCTTTTCTGTATAAAATAATATACTATTCTCATCTTGTTATTTTCATCCTGGAACATATTGTACATTAACATCGTGGTATTGTAACTTGTTGACTGGAGCATTCAGTATCATAAGTTACATATTCTTCAACTAGATTAATATAGGTACCATTCTAAGGGACAACTACAGGTTATTTATTGTATTCAGTGTATTTTCAAATGGAAATGAGCTTTTTAACAGAAATTTCTGTTTTTAAAGTCTTAAACAGTCTCTAATTGTTCACAAGAATTGTTAGTAATAATGTTAAAATTTTCTAAACCTGCAAAACTATATTGATGGCTATGACTACTACTACAAAAACTAGAACTAGAGATACTTGATTCAATATTTTTTGTACTGTTTGATACAATGTCTGTGTCAGACTATCTGAAATAGTTACTCCCCTTTCATTACATAATTACCAACTATTTGTTTTTTATTTTATTTGTGTAAGTAGCTTCTGAAACATCTTGAACATTGAAAATATTTTCTTCTAGATTCAAACATCTGCCAACAAATGAGCATGTTCTATTATTAATAATAATATCTACCCTATTGCAATATTAAGTTTTTTGTAGGGTATAATGCATATCTAGGATTTGGAATATTGTTAATTATTTTTAAAATATACTTACTAACTAAAATATTCTAAAAGTTGAAAAAAACCCTTATTTTGTAAACTCTATTATATAATGTTAGTGTACAATTCCGCCACCTGGAATTTAAATGTACAATAGCCGATTAAAGTATTGAATGAGTTTTAATAATTATGATTTTGGAATATTTACTTACCAATAACAACATTTGTTCGGCCATTATAACAAGAATTATAACTAAGTATATTTCTTCAAGTACTACTTGCAAAATATGTGCTTCCTGCCAATGAAATATAACACAAAACTGAAAACCATCCGCCATATCATGCTTGTCATTTGTTTCCACAGATAACTACTGTTTGTTTCGTTCGTCAGTTCCTCTTCTGTTTTCTTTTTTTTTATGTTACTGTGATGTTTAAAATGAGATATTACTGAGAGTTTTATGAACTAATATCGTACAGACGTAATAGTAGGATGTTACTAAAAATTATTTCGAAACATGTAAAAGTAACTGCAACATGTGGTCATCTCAGAAACATGTTAATTTGTAATATTACAGTAACGTTCTGTATGTGACATTAGTGAGAAGTATACAAATTAACATCATATGAATGAAGTTACTAAAAAGAACTTCTTAGGATGTGTATGTAACTGCGAATTCAAGTATTACTGTGTACATCAAAAATAAGTTTTATTTACATGACATGGATATTAATAGAGTTGGTAATAAAATTAAGACATCCAGGAGATATATTATTAACGTTTTAAATAAACATCACGAAAAGTCTCTAAAAAGAACATCACAAAAAAGACTTGTTATGTTTCCTGTTTAGTGGGAAGTTTTGGAAAAAAACACTGGAATTATTAATATTTCATTGATTATTTTTAAATTTACATAAAAAAATAATACATATTTTATTTGAATCCGAGTTATAACAAACTTTCATAAGTACAATCGGCGCAACCCAAATTTGAACATTCATTGGCGTAACTCAAAACTCGAGTTATAGTGTTACTGAAAGTAAAAATTGATTTTGAGTGGAACGCATGCGGCTTTGAATATCGCTAATCTTATATCATCAACTAAGTTACTGAAAAAATCATTCCAATAACTTATATTTCTCACTTTAGTATTTCTGAAAAAATACTCTCCTTCTTTCTCACTTCCTTCCTTTTTTTCTTTCTTTCTTTCTTTCTTTCTTTCTTTCTTTCTTTCTTTCTTTCTTTCTTTCTTTCTTTCTTTCTGTCTTTCGTTCTTTCATTCCTTCTTCCTTTCTATCTATCTTTCTTTTTCTCACTCATTATTTTTTTCACTCTCTTTCCGAATTTTCGTTCTTCTCTCCTGTTCACAAACACGACACGCATATTCTTCAATATATAATATCTATATTAACGAAGCAAGCAAGAGCTCTTACCTTCATTATTTTTGTGTGCTCTAATTCTCGGACTGCCTTTTACTTTAAAATGGAAAACCATTCACAAAGGTACCTACTACTTGACTCAAAGTTTTCGACACGTTGTTTCTCATACAATTTTTTAATTACCTATACTATTTGCCACGTGGCACGTGGCACTTTCTCCTTGAAAAAGGCCAGAGAACTGCTTATACTCTATTGACGTTCAATCGCCGCGAAATTTGAAATGTAAACAAATAAATCATGAAGTGTGTACAGCTCCTTTCATTCTTAAAGTTATCATTAAATTCATTAGTATGCACTCTGAGTCAAGCCACCACAAAGCAAGAACCCGTGGAGCATTCCTATGGGGAGGAGCTCTGTCACCGTTAATTTGGTCAACCTTAGCTGACGATGTTGTCATAGAATTATCCATGGCGGATTTTTACTGCCTAGGATACGTAGACGACATCGTAATTGTTTTCAGAGGAAAGTTTGCAGGGGTGGTGTCTGAAGGCAGCCTAAATATCATTTACAACTGGTGTAAACAAGAAGGACTTACTCAGAAAACACCAGTGCTAGGCGTAACAGAGATCGCATTTGCCAAAGAAATAAAATACCTTGGGGTTCATTTCGATTGTAGATTTACATGGAACACTCACATCGTTAGGCGGATTCAGAAGAATGTGTAGTAAGACCTGGGGACCTAATTCAAAAATGATTATATGGTTATGCACAAGTATGGTTAGGCCAATGGTAATCTATGGTGGACAAAGACGTAGGAAAGAGAGGCTATAAGGCTATTAAGTAACACACAAAGGCTACCTTGCATGTATGAGACGAATGTCATAAGAACTACTCCCACAGCTGATATGGGAGTTTTGCTGATTCTACCGCCCCCTTCACATTTTCATACAATTAGCACATAATCAACAGTACATAAGACATACAAGCTAATTAGATTGGATTGACAGATGAGTTCTGGGCAAGGATTCGATGGTTTAGGAAGGAGTTATTTTATTTAGAGTGGACTGTAGAATTGTTATTTCCGTCCTTCACTCTCAGGTACCTCGCAGAAGACCTTCGTTTTCTTGATTAGGAAGCTGAAGACATATCTTCTATTGGCATTCAAACGCTTTACTTATGATCGGCACTTAATTTATTATTTCCTATTTGTATAATGTTTATTAATTATGAACTGGAACTTCTTCTCGAAGGACAAAAATATATAAATATTTATTTGACTTCTTTCTCCATCAATACAATGACATAACTCTGTTATTTATTTTTCGATGACAGTTGTCAACACAATACCTACTTTTGTTTACAATTTTATGCGTCATGATGACTTATAACTATAACATTTAAAGAATATGAACCCTACATAGCAAGTAATACATTTTATTTTTATGTATAGAGAAGCTTTCAGATTTTACTGATTTTGATATAATATTTAGAGTTTACAGATAGAATATGACAAGTAATTATTTGAATTTTAATAACTCACTGCGAAGAATTCTCATAAATTCTGAACAAGTTCTTTGTAGATTCTGTCGATCGGAACACATTCTATGTTACTGCGACAGTTTAACGATCGTGCAGCTCTCGGTATTAGACATGTTTAAACCAGTGGAAAGGAACTACATGGGACATTCAGTCTCTAAGCTGATAGACTTCATAAAAAGAATAAGGCTGGAGATTGTAATCTAGATTCGGAAGACCACAATAGATTTGAAATGGTCGCAGTGGAATAGGCCACACACCATCTTTGTGAAATCTATCGATCTATCTTATATTTCTTTCTACTTATCTCTCATTCTTCATTTTGCTCTCTTTCCCAATTTTTGCACTTCTCTCCTTTCATTCTTAGTCTTGCGTCATTTAAAAAAATTTCATTTTTGTCTATCTCGTGCTAATTTAATCCACTGATTTCAAGGACTTTATTTGATGCCATCCCATAATGTTTTTCGTAATAAAATAGTTCATCAAATCCATAACCTCTTTGGCAGTTTTATTTTATTTTAATTTAAAAATAAACGGTTTTAAATATTAAAACTACCTTTTCCGCATCTCTGAAATGCCCTGAACAATATCTTATCATAAAATTGTCACTTGTTTGCACTTCGGAGGCTGTATCGTGCTAACAAATGAAATTTTCTCCAAAAATATGGTATATCTGGATTTATAGAACCCTTTATACTGGCTCTAGTGAGCTGAAAATAAATCAATAGGGTTCATCTGTGAGACAACCTGAAAAATTTCCAATTATAAAATTGGTCACCGAAGGATTTAACTAAACAGCTGTAATAAAAATTTAATATATTTAATATTCGACCCTCTACTTATATTCTATTTAAAAAAGGCAGAGGGCCTTCTAAAATGACCAATCCAAGGACGTACCTGCTTGTGATTCTAAAAATCTCAATAATTGTGAATTTTTTATTTAACACGTTGGCTACCATATGATTCACCGGTGATACACAAAACGTAGTTGCTTGTATCAGGCTAGGGACACTGCCGACCATGCCATCTATAGAGCCTGTGGAGTAACTAAAATCGGTAGATAATTCCAACAAATTAACGAAAACTGTTACGTCGCTAGTAATCAAATTTTGATTTTTATTACTGCGTTGCGCGATATCATATTGCTCGTCCACACATGTTATACTGTTATCATTTCTTAGTTCAAATGTAGAGGTTATTAGAACGTTACGGTATTTTGGTGTATTTTTTAATCACTATAGTGTAATATTTATCTGTTGTTTCGTTGCTTTATTGTTATTAATTGAAAAGACAATGTCAAAGTGCATTCTGGAGGAGCCTAATAAGTGGTGTACCCGAGTAAGTTTTATTAAAAAAAATTGAGCATTTTTTCTTTCACAATTAACAACCATTATACTTATTTTTATAGAACACAGAATTTTTACTAATTTAATCGACAACTTTAGAGATCATGGTTGTGTTTTACAATAGCTAAACTGAAAATTGCTTCATTAATAAAGTAAATATTTATTTTTACAGGTTTGTTCCTCCAACCCAAGAAGATAAAATTAATATGGCTGAAAAGCAGTGGCAATAAATCATTAAATTTGTTGAGGAGGATACGATGGAGGATATGATCCCTTCATTTTCAAAAACAGTGTTTCTTTAGATTTGAGAAAGACGAAGAGAAGTTTGATTTGCCTTCACATATGAGTGGAAATTAACAAAAACTGATGTTAAGTTTTATTGTATTCAATATAGCATGCTATAATTTTGGACATTTTAAAATGTAAATACAGTGAATGAAAAGACGAGTACTGAGTGTTTAATTTTATTAAAATTCCAGTTAAGCGCTTTCAGCCATTAGGCCATTCTGAAAGCTCTCGTCAAGAAAAAAACATACAGAAGGTGTCAAAAAACATCAAACCCTGTAACTGTAACTTTAAGTAAAATTTATTAAAATTACTCTATAAAGAGCGTGTACAATTGTAATTCACATAACGAAACGTCTAATTTGAAATTATCAACTAAATTATATGTGTGTACACCCTCTTTATAGGGTAATTTTAACAAATTTTACTTAAACAATGATGTAACATCAAACATTTTATTTCATTGTATGTACATTGTACCTATTGTATGTTTTTCTCTTGTCGACAGCTTTGAGAATGACCTAATGGCTGAAAGCGCTTAGCTTGAATTTTAATAATATGACACACTCAGTACTCCTCTTTTCATACACTGAATTTTTATCTAGTGTGTACACCATACTCAGACAATTTTCGAATGTACCTATTGAAGAAATAATAATCTGGGTTTTATTTTATGTTATAGCTATTCCCTCCACCAGCTATGGGATGGAACGTATTGACCCCTTGCCGATTTTTATATATAGCCCATGGTATGACAATTTATGGGAAATGAAAGTGAGTGTTAACCTTTGTTGAGGCATTACATCTAAGTATTTCGTCTAGCGGTAAACGAAAATCCAAAATATCCAATAAAGTCAAAAAATAAAAAAAATCAATAAATCAAAAAATAGTTAAAAACCAAAAAAAAATTAAGAATTCCTAAAAAAATTAAAAGCTCAAAAAAAAAAGAATTCAAAAAAACCAAGAAAATTTAAACATTCAAACGTTTTTTGATATTTTTTTCGGCTTAGTACAAAAACATGTGTAAACTTATTATTTCAATTGTAAGCGCATTTTCTTTTCTTTTGTTGACATAAATTTTCAAACATATTTGTGTGTTTACTTATTTATTGTTGTTATTTTGTGTGTTTACTTGTAGAACCTCAACCAGAAACGAGAAAGGACTTCCACGAGACGGTGGGATTTTTAAGAGCCCTTAAGAAACATTTTAACAATCATAGACTGCCAGGAGTTACAGAGTAACTTAAACTGCCTCATGCGATGGTTCCATAAGAACTGAATGCTTTTAAATGTAGAAATATACAAATATGCAATATACTAGGTTTAAGGTTGTGATATAAACCTATTTAATACTTCCAGTAAAGAAATAAAGATGTATTTTAAGTGGAAATGAAATGTTAGATATATTATTTTAAATGTTTTTCAGTCACAACTGCTGTTTAGCACTCTTATATGTAATTACTTGGCACCTTGAATTTATAGAGCTGGGCAGTAGTTAACAACTTTTCCTTTAAAAGTGTTTTAATTACTTTTGTTCTAGCATTCACAGTATTTATACTCAAATGTTTTCTTTTACAAAAAGTTGCCAAAAATAGTAGGTAACTACTCATTACTAACACTTCTTTTGATTAAGTAAGTAGCAGTGCGTAATAATAAATAAATAAATTAATATAAACTTATCATTTAAAAATCTAATGATACTCCAATCAAGAATGTATGTTACTCAAATTATTTTTTAATTATTGCATCGTTTTTACATTATAGTTTATTTATTCTCATTCTGTTTGTTAAGAAAAGTACTTTGTGAAAGAAATTATTTGTTGTGTATTTTTATACCAAAATAAATAAACTGTTTATATGATTACTGTTTTATTTTTTCCAATTTAATTAACCATTTATCGTCCATCATTGGATATTTCATTTAATTTAACTCAATCATTATTGAGTTAAGTTGAATGAAATGTTAAATGATTGACTATAAATGGTTATTTTGAAATAAAATAATTAAAATATAGTAAATTTGAATATACCGCCAAAACCTAAAATTACAGAAATCTTTTCAACATCACTCAATTGTTTAGTCGACAGGCTCTTTAGATGGCGCCACAGTCAGTGTCTCATCTATATGTGGGTTATCTGTGGCTTGTATACCGATATAAATGCCATACAGGTTCCGTTGGGGACCAAGCACGATCCTGAGTCAAAAATAGAAACTTTGGAACAGATGTCGCTGTGCACTTCAAATACGTTATTAGGGGCGTTTTGTTATTTGATCACCGGTGATAAACATGGTTCATAGGTGATCCCTAATATTATATTACAAGTGTTTGCAAGTCATTTCTTCAGTTTTTTAGATTGTTTTTTGGTAAAAGTGTATTTACATGGTGAAATATGGATTCAAAGGAAGAAGCGAAATTACTTCAATGGTACAATGTGGTGGAATTTGAAGGTAAAAAAGTCGATGCGCCGAGACAATAAAAAATAAAATAGGTTAGTTATAAGGAATTTTTTCTTCTAGAAACAGACACAGAAAGCAGTAAGAATGACAATGTAGTTCAAGGCAATGAGTTTGAAGACAGTAGTGAACAAACATCTGGAGGTAACGAATTTTGATGTTATCTACTTTAAGCAACAGGTTCGTAAAGTATGTTATTATCTCTAATTTTAAATCTTCGAAGCATTAAGAATAAGAGGGCAGCGCAGGAGAACAAGGACAATAAGGCCGAAGAAAGTACTGGGGGAGAAGTGAAAATAATCGTGACTACCTAGGCTTTCAAAGTGATGACGAGAAACCATTCCCTCCTTCGGAATCAGAGTACGAGACTAGCTCTGAGTCAGAAACAGAGTCTGAAGCAGACTCCGTAATTATTAATAACGATGAAGATATCGATCAACCGACAATTATTCCAGGGAATGAGGTGGATAGAACGTCTTTACAGCAGTTTGCTTTTGTTGATTTAGGCAAAATAAATGTCCCATCTGACTTAAAACCTGTTGATATTTTTAGACTCATTGTGGATTCAGATATTGTTGATTTGATGGTTTTGGAAACCAATAAAAATGCCAGAATAAATTGGAAAGATGTTTCCGCTGACGAAATGGAAAGGTTTTTTGCTATTTTGTTATATATGGGACTATCCAAATTGCCACAAAAATCAGATTACTGGTCACGTAAATTTCTTTATCGTCATTGTTTTGTTCGACAAGAAATAGATTCCAGGATCTTTTAAGGTTTCTCCATTTTGCTGATAATGAAACAGCGGATAAGGAAGATTGATTGTATAAAATTAAACTCCTTACAGACGCACTAACTAAGAAATTTAAACAATTGAAAATTCCGGCAGAGGTAGTATCCACTGATGAATCAATGGTGCCATTCAGAGGTCGGTTACTGTTTAGGCAGCATCTTCCAGGGAAATCATCAAAATATGGAATTAAAATCTTTAAGTTATGTGACGAAAGTGGACATTCCTACGAAACAGAAATTTATAAAGGGAAAAGTAATACGGCAACTGTAGGACGAAGAAGCAACACAGTTGTTTTAAATTTAATGAAGGAGTATCTTGATAGCGGACGGACTCGTAGCAGACAACTACTATAACAACCTCGAACTGACAGATATACTATTGCAAAGAACAACGCACAACGTTGGTACGTTGTGAAAATTTGCAAAGGGAGTACCAAAGAAATTTCCGATAAAAAAATGAAAAAAGGCGATATCAAGGGAAAAGAAAGTAATGGCAAGGTTGTCGGCAACTGGAAACAGAAAAGAGCGGTTAGGTTCATTAGTACGAGACATACACTAAACATGGTCTACACAGAGAAAACAATCGCCAAGGGGAAGTCATTTATAAGCCAGAAGCTATTGTGTTTTATAACAGATTTAAAATGGGTATTGACCTGTCGGATCAAATGGCTTCTTATTTTACGACTCTTCGCCGATCCATAAGATGGACCATAAGGTGGCATTTGAATATTTATTTGGTACGTCCGTTATATCAAATCTCAGATAAAAAAAAATTCAAGAAGCAGATTTTAGAGAAGCTCTCGTTACAGGCTTGCTTGGGTAAATTGTAGATAATGAAAAAAAAGTAACAAACAAACGAAACACGTATTGAAACAGGTAGATGGAAAAACTAAAGATAATCGAAAAAAGAGAAAACGTTGTATTGGATGCTATAACATAGAGTATTCACTTCATAAATAATCGAAGGTAACAGCAAAGAAAGCTAAACTGGTTTCCACTATCTGCAACGAGTGTCCAGATTCGCTGGCGTTATGTCTAGAATGTTTCCAAAAAAGACATTAAATTCATACAAATTTAAACTTATTACTTATGTATTATTTCTTTTTTAAACTGGAACGTATTTTCTTTTTTATTTTTAAACGGTAACAAAAATAAATATTATTTGACAGCAAATTTTACTATAGTTTGAATTAGCACATATAACTCGACCATTATGAATCACCGGTGATACCCATTTAACCTACAAATTAGTTGGTGCATTTATATACCACTCACAAAACTATTTGCCTGCTTTTATATACCGGGACTTTTAAAGTCCAATTAAACATTTTAGTGCGTGATATCACATGTGATACATTTGGTCCACGGATGAACTACGCGGTTTGTGCACCGGTGATTCACATGGTACAATGGGGCAGACATCTCGCTATAGCATTGGTAGCCAACGTGTTAAGTAATATTCTAGAATCATGTGATGCTCTTTTCATGAAAAATGGTTCTGACTTAATAATAGCTTATTTGGATTTCTCTATTAGAGAGTCGTTGCTTATCATCTTTTTAGATCTATTTATACCTAGAAACTTTTATTTTAGTCAACCATTTATCTTGACAACCACTTTACCTGATAATATAATTACCGATCCCTATATTTGTGACGTAAAATATCTTTTAATATAATTTTATGTACATTGAGAGAAGTTAAAACTATTTCTGAAATTGGAAGAGATAAATTGTGAAAAATAGGAAGAGACATTAATTTTAGATGGGAAAAAGTAAACAGAAAGTCGCTCTTAATCGAAAAATATGAAATTGTATGTTGGAGGCGGAATTATTTGAGATCCATAACGAATTTTCGTAACCAAAATAGAAAAATCTATTATTTGGACGAGACATTGGCTAAACGAAGGTTACACCGTCTGAAAAATATGGCAAGATAAAAATGTAACCTCTTCCCGTCAAGCGTTTTGGGATGGTTTATCTGTAGTAATAAAAGCCACTTGTGGAAAAGGAAAACTACTGATAAATACGCATATTGGAAGTACAGACCGGTTTCTGAAAGATGTATTGACAAAATGGCTAAAAACCGGAATATTATAATACTTCGACTTCCGCCTTGCCATTGCGAGCTTAACCCTATACAGTAAATATGGGCTCAGGTACCGCAGCCTCTACGAAGGTTCTTTTCATTTGGTCCCACCTGCACTTCCAGAGAAGCGAATATGTTTTGTAGCTCTAGACTAAATCTGAGTTATTTATTTCTCTTTAAGTTTGTCTGAATCAAAACGTTTCCGCCTCTTCTCTAGTTGTACCTTTGTTGATGCTACCTTTAATCTTATGTTGGTAGTTACCAGGTGGTAGTAGCTACCACAATCAGCTCCACTTTCAACTCGCACATCCAAGAGAAATTTCATCCCTTTCTCACTAATCGTTACATGATCAATTTGGTTAGTTGTTATTCCACTCGCTAAGGTCGACGCAATCTTGTGACATTTTTTGTGCAGAAACAGAATTCATCAAACTACCAGCTCCCTGCCTTCACAAAAATCAACTAGCCTGCTCCCATTGTTGTTCATAGTTCCAAGAACAAGAGTTTCAAATCCGCTATTATCTTCACCCACTTTGACGTTAAAGTCTCCTGTGATGGTTTTTAACAACGGAAAAAGAATTTCTCCATATGAATGATTATAGTAGTCATATGAATTCCAGAAAATCATTATCTAAACAATCTGACGAAAGTCTTCAAAACGTGTCATAAATTCCTAAATTCAAACATAACATTAAACCCACAAAAATGCCAATTCTTCAGGCGAGAAGTCACTTATTTAGAACACAATTTGACGAGCGAAGGTGTTTTACCCGATAAAGTAAAATATTCAGTCATTCAATAGTATCCAGTTCCGAAAAATGTTAATGAAGTTAAAATATTTGTTGCATTCTGTAACTATTACAGACAATTTATTCCTAATTTCGCTGAAATATGCTTATCACTAAATAAGCGATCGAGAAAAAACGTAAAATTCGATTGGTCGAAATAATGTGAAAATTCTTTTCAAATACTTAGAAGGGCATTAATTTCCCCACCAATTCTTAAATATCCAAACTTCATCAATCAATTCAACTTGACCACAGACGCTTCAAACTATGCCTGTTCGGCAATACTTAGTCGGAACTACGATGGTATTGATCTACCCTCGAATATTCATCACAAGGATTTAAGAAAAGTGAAGTTAACAAACCTACAATACTAAAAGAATGAATAGCAATACATTGGGCTATTAATAATTTTGAATGTTACTCATATGGCACTTCACAACTTACTGAAAATGGAGCAGTTAACAACAATTTTATACTCTAAGAATAAGCAATAAACATACAACAGCTGGAGTAGCGGTACTTAAATTCATTTGAAAACAGACCATAAACCGTTAACGCATTTATTTTCAATGAAAGACCCCACATCGCAACTCACTAGAATAAGACTTAATCTCGAGAAATATAATTTCGAAATACAGTACGTGACAGGAACTTCAAATTATACTGACAGTATTTCAAGAATATCGATAGAACAGCCCAAATACTTATTATACATAGATAACTCGCACATCTTAACAATCACTAGAGTTCAGACTCGTAAGGAAAGCACTCAAAAAATAAAGGAATGTACACAGGAATATAAGGCAAAGGAATTGCCAATAGAAAAATCTTCTGTAGTAGTGTAACTATGCGGGTTCTAAACCACTACTTCGAAAAACGTCCGCTAGTCGACGGTGGCGCTGGTGTCGCTGTCGGCGATTACAGATTTCATAGATGTCGTCCATTTTTCAGTCGGCAGATTTCTTTTTTTAAATTTTTATTCCAGTAGATTACAGATTTCTATTTTGGGGCAGCAGACACACATCACAGGGTTAGCACACATACACCACAGAGGCACCAGACATTCACCACGTTATACGTTTAACATTTTTGGCATCAAACAGTACTCTTTAAAAAAAAATATCAGGAATCTTGTATTTCCGAATTTCATTATGGATCACCCCAAATATTTAAAGGGACGTATGATACTGATGGCGATATTGATAATTTTCATAGACATTATAGCTATTTATAA
Source organism: Galeruca laticollis (assembly GCA_963921935.1). Lineage (NCBI taxonomy): Eukaryota > Metazoa > Arthropoda > Insecta > Coleoptera > Chrysomelidae > Galeruca > Galeruca laticollis. The sequence goes on from OY998178.1 coordinate 127,129,909, forward strand.
TTTAATCACTTAATATAATTAAGCCGCTCTTCAAAAAGAATGCAATGCAAATAGAAAAATCTTGAAGCGATAATTACACAACTTAGAGGTACAGTTTTATTGAATATTACTTTTCATTAAAATAGCTATTCTGAGATATTGGTATAATTTGAAACGTTAATAATAAACCACCGATTATTATACCAAAATGTGATAAACAAACAATGCACGCTTCTTGAATGAGGAATAATCCAACAGAGGACGCTTCTGTGTCGAATTCATATAGCTAGGATAAAATTCAGTATAGTTGAAATATGCCCCATTGTAATCATTCTTGGTAAAATCCAACTGCATTCTTTCATTGGGATACAGGTAGGGAACGCATTGAAATATTTGAATGACAATATTCTGTATAGTGGTTGATTTGAGAAGCCGACAAGACGTTTAGCTTAGACCATAAAGATTATTAATGTTTCTATATTAAATAGTCCTCTGTATGATACATAAATTAGGTTCATTACAGTATACGAATATTTTTTCAATACAGGGTGTTAAAAGATATTTGCATCCCTATTATTATTCTGCGGGGAATATCTACGTAAAATATACGAGGCATGTTATGATTAAAATTGATATATACATGGGGTGTTTGTAATTATTAAGACTGTAGAAATATGTAGATATAAAAGTTAATGACACACACAGTTTAGTAGTATTTTGAGCGGGATGTCTACGTAAATTATAACAAATATATGTCTGAATATGATACTGAGAAACCATCATCGTACATACAGATACCACATTTTTTATACAGGGTGTGGTCATAAAACATACCATTTTTCTTTATATACAGGTGTAGTCAAAAAGATGTGATGTTCATATATACAGAGTGTAGTCATAAAAAGATGCGATTTTATACAGGGTGTAGTCATAAAGATACCGTATTTTTTATATATACAGGTCGTAGTCATAAAAATAACGATTTTTTTCATAAAAGATGCCACAGGGTATATAAAGATAAGGACGTTACAATGAATCTCTGCTATTATTGCTCAAATTTTCATCGAACAAACCGCATTGGTAGATTATTTCCACATACAGGATGTTACTAGAACGAGAACGACAATGACAGCAAATCCACTTTATTCGACAACAGAGGACACTCAAAGCGGTTGCATGCTTGAGATTTGTTGCTCGTACGACTACACTATAGTAAAATATGATGTGACTCATTATATTATTAAACGGATAACACACATCAGAAGTCTATCAGATAGATAGCAGAGGGGTAACAGAAGGGATAACAAACACACCCCAGACTCACATCAGAAGTCTGTTTGACAGTGCTAGTACTAACAAATTTACTGCGACACTCGGTTTATATGAATTATTTTCCAAGAAAACAACAAAATGAAGCAATGATTTCACAACTTTGTCATACACTGAATGTCATTTTTATCATAGATGTGGTGAAAGAAGAACCAACTTTACAACTCAAGCAGAGGGACAGCAGACACACATCACAGGGTTAGCACACATACACCACAGAGGCACCAGACATGCATCACCGTTATACGTTTGACATTTTTGGTATCAAACAGTACTCTTTGAAACTAAATATCAGGAATCTTGTATTGCCGAATTTCATTATGAATCACCCCAAATATTTAGAGGGACGTATGATACTGATGGCGATATTGATAATTTTCATAGACATTATAGCTATTTATAATTTAATCACGTTATTTGTATATTCATTTAATATAGTTATATGATTTTCTGTATTTGTAAATTCTTAAAATTAAACTGTTATATGCTTTACCCAAGTCCCAGTAAGACTACGCTCTTCAGGCACGGATTATTATACCGAAATGTGACAACACTTTCGACAACATGATTATAAAACTAACAATTTTAGTAATGGAACTCACAAAATTTTATTCAAATATTGTGATTTGTCTGTATGGGAGAGAGAATTTACGGTCGACGGGCAGGTAAGATTTTATATGAAAAATAACAATGACATTCTCGGAGGGTCAAAAAGATTTCACCTGCTGTGTGTTACATAAAATGTAAGGAATGTATATGCAATCATAGAATTTGTATCTTCCCATGATGGACGTTATGGTGCTAAAAATCTCATTTCTAGTCCGCGTTATCACAATAGAACAATTTTCAATGATGATCTGACTCTAAGGAAAATTAAAAAATCTCCATTTTCAATAAACCAATGTATATGAATATGGCAATTTTCGATATTTCCAAAATTGGAATGTACGACTTTCACTATAATTTTATGCTTCCAACAATGGGAGCAGTCAATTGTGAGCTATTGTACACAGACACTAACAGTTTTGCTCACCAACTTACTTGTAACGATGCATATAAATATTTAATTGACACAAAAATTGACAAATTTGATACATAAGACTACTACACTAATAATCCATACAATATACCTAGAGTTAATAAAAAGTATTATGCGTAATGAAAGATGAGTCTAATGAACAAATCATCACACATTTCGTTGGTCCAAAATGTACGGTTACAAAGTTCAGTGTGGGAGTAAAGTCGTTAAAGAGTATTAAAAAATGTGTAGTAAAAAAATAACTTTTGATGATTATGTCGATTGTATGCAAAATTGGAAACAGATGACAATTACTCAAAATACGATACGTTCCTTTGTCCATAATGTGTATAGTGTTGAACAAACCAAAATCGCGTTGAGTCCTCACAATGATAAAAGAAAATTACTTCATAATTCTTTAGATACACTTCCGTGGGGAATAGAATAATTTTTAGTAATGACTAAACTAACTTTTATAACTGAAGTTCATTTACCACATAATTTATTATTAAAATAATTATAATTTTAACATGGACGAAATGTTTTATAACCAGATGATGACATTTTTATATACAGGATATGGCCATAAAGATGTTACTTGTTTATGGAGAAAATCAATTTTAATATGTGTGACATCAGAGCAGGTACATTTTCCATTAATATTTCAAAATGTGTAACTTCACAGTGATAGAACTTTGCAACAAATTGATGAAATCATAAACTCCTTGAACAAAATTCAAACATTTTCAAACAAAATATAAAGCTTTTCATGATAATATGCATCTTAGAAATTTTTCAAATTTTCGGTAGGACAAAAGCATAAAATTCATTCAAAATAACAACACACTTGAAGCGCATGAGATGTTTGATAAAAGTAGGGAATGTGGAGAAACAACATGTCATTGATGTTAGTAAAGAACATAAAAAGTCTAGTATTAATAGAGTCCACTGGGGAAAAACATGAATGCCGCCTTTGATAGTAGATTAAAAACGGGAATTATCATAAACTTGAATCATAAAGATATTAATTCATTCTTCACAGACGCTTCTAAATTTTTAAAAAGAAAATGTCTGTGGCTTTCAATTGGATGTCATGCAGAATTTTTTGGTAGAATCTCCCCTACCTTGGATTGTTACCAAGCAAGTCACAAAAATTTCTAAATATAAATGAGGTTTTTTAAATTGAATAGTTCAAAAGATCCATCACGCTTTGACAAAGATCTTATTAACTTTATTACTTGCTCACAAGTCATTCCATACAATCTTAGAAATGCAGTACTTGCTACATATTATTGGAGGAGAGAGGTATTTGGAAATAAACTTGAATATCGCGTAGGATCTAACTATTATAGAGTTGATGGATATAATATATGTGTTTGATGGCATTAAAACATGTTATAAAATAATTAAAAAATATTTTTTAGCAATCAATGACCATCTTCATAACGTTTACAAATCAGAATCATGATCTTTATCACAATAGACATTTTTTCTGGTGTCAAAGATGCAATCAAACAGTACTTTTGAAACAAAATATCGGGAATCTTGTATTTCCGAATTTCATTATGAATCACCTAGAACTAAAAGATTTAGAGGAACGTATGATGTTGATATCGATATTGATAATTTTGATTAACATTATACAGATTTTCAATTTAATCTCGTTATTTGTATATTTATTTAATATAGTTATATGCTTTTCGTATTTGTGTATTCTTTAAATTTAACCGTTATATGCTTTTCTTCGTCTTCTCTATTCTATTTTTCCGTATTTTATTTGTAAATTAAATGAATAAAACAATATGTATGTTGTAATAAGTTTGTTTATTAAAAAATCATCCTTACAACCCGCATGACTATAGGGAGAAGAGAGAGAAAAATGAAACGCAAACATTTCCATCAAATCAATTTATTACATTGTTTTCATCCAAACCGTTCACAACTTTTGACTTATAATAATTCTCTAAGTACAACACTACTACTACAATAACTCAAATTTCAATTATTTTGAACAAAATTCCTGGTTAAATCTACAATTTTTTAAAATATTCACAAAAACTTTGAGATTCTAAATAGGTGAGTCGGTGTGAAATGAGACAATGATTGACTTGTAGAATTTGATGAATATCTTCTCCACATAAAAGGAAGCTGATGTCATGTTTTATCACTTCCAACTATTTAACATAATCAAATATTACTTGTAGAATGGTGTAGTAGTCCCCACATGGCATCGTCTCGGGATCATATTCTTCGTAACATGCTGGAAGTGATGCACTTATAAATGAATTTTCATTCAAAATATTGGTTAGCGTAGCCCATTCGTATGTGCTGAAGAAGATTTTCGCTGGTTTATCAATGTATGATTTACAGAGAAAATTTTTTAGGTAAGTACATCTGTATTATAAAACTACCTAAATATATTGTTGAGCAAATCCTGATACCAAAGAGATTCCAACAAAATTTTTTTGTTTCTACGTATTGATTCACTTTATTACGAAACTTTAGTTATACAATAGTCATTCATCCAAGTGTTAGAGATCTTCTTCTTTATGTTTTTCTATTCAATAATGTTTGCTAGAATGAGCTCTTCAATTATTTTATGAAATTCATCATCATTCGGGTGTAGTTGTTTTAATCTGTCTACCAATAAGTTCGGATCCGACCAATTAGAAAGAATATAATAGATTTTTGGTGTGTGAAACCCTCTTGTAATTGGTTCATTGAGTTGTTTTATGCTATTATTCAACTTATTGTTAATGCAAAATTTATGAGAGTAATCGAACTGTTTTGTAATATTACCCGAATTTCCGGAGTATTTACGCTTTTTGAAGAGCGGTTTAATTATTTCACTGAATTTAGTGGGACAAGCCTGATGTCTCAGATGTCCTCTTCTATCACGATGGATATCCGTTAATTCCAGTATCTGTTTGTATAATTGTAAATCAATTGGGGTGAATTGTTTGGGATTCTTATAGAATATTAACTGTTTCAAACCGGGTGTACTTTTAAATACTTTGACACCTACAATTAGTTGTTCATCATTAAATTGTAGTTGTTTGTTTCCAAACATCCATTGTTCACCCTTTAATTGCGGTCCGTAAGCATGGTCGAGAATCCATTGTTCAATTCCTAATTCTGGAGTGTAAGCGCAGTCAAATTCTTTTGATACATTCTGATTATTGTCATTAAGTACTTGTTTGAGCGAAGAGTCTTCCCGCTCTACCTCAACTTCACTTATTACGGGCAGGATTGGTGTGTCTTTCGGTGAATCTCCACCTTGATTTGGACAGCCCAGTGATTCTGCTATTTGTTTGAGAGGATATGTTGCAGACTTGACATATTCCACATGACATTTCTTATTAATTCTATCGAGCGACTTATATTTTTTACGTAAAGCTTTTGCATGCTTTGAGACTTGTTGTTTGTATGACAACATTATAGTAAATTAAAATGTGTGGGTGCGCGATTCAATATATTATTAGACGGTTAGCAGACATACACCACCGATATACGTTCTAATGTGTCTCTGGGGTGTCTCTGGGGTGTCTCTGATGTGTCTCTAAGATGTCTCTGATGTGTCTCAATGGTAAGAAGTAAACACCCAGTCGGACGGAAGACTGAACGGTATCATTTTTTTCATAAGTGTGCCTCTGTTGCGTCTCGGATATGTCTCTGGTACGCCTGTGATGCCTCTCTGATGTGTCTCTGGTGTGTCTGCTATGTTAGGTTACTCCACTTGTGTGCGCGCACGCAAGTGGAGTAACCTAACATAGCAGACATTCCGAGACGCAACAGAGGCACACTTATGAAAAAAATGATACCATTCAGTCTTCCGTCCGACTGGGTGTTTACTTCTTACCATTGAGACACATCAGAGACATCTTAGAGACACATCAGAGACACCCCAGAGACACCCCAGAGACACATTAGAACGTATATCGGTGGTGTATGTCTGCTAACCGTCTAATAATATATTGAATCGCGCACCCACACATTTTAATTTACTATAATGTTGTCATACAAACAACAAGTCTCAAAGCATGCAAAAGCTTTACGTAAAAAATATAAGTCGCTCGATAGAATTAATAAGAAATGTCATGTGGAATATGTCAAGTCTGCAACATATCCTCTCAAACAAATAGCAGAATCACTGGGCTGTCCAAATCAAGGTGGAGATTCACCGAAAGACACACCAATCCTGCCCGTAATAAGTGAAGATGAGGTAGAGCGGGAAGACTCTTCGCTCAAACAAGTACTTAATGACAATAATCAGAATGTATCAAAAGAATTTGACTGCGCTTACACTCCAGAATTAGGAATTGAACAATGGATTCTCGACCATGCTTACGGACCGCAATTAAAGGGTGAACAATGGATGTTTGGAAACAAACAACTACAATTTAATGATGAACAACTAATTGTAGGTGTCAAAGTATTTAAAAGTACACCCGGTTTGAAACAGTTAATATTCTATAAGAATACCAAACAATTCACCCCAATTGATTTACAATTATACAAACAGATACTGGAATTAACGGATATCCATCGTGATAGAAGAGGACATATGAGACATCAGGCTTGTCCCACTAAATTCAGTGAAATAATTAAACCGCTCTTCAAAAAGCGTAAATACTCCGGAAATTCGGGTAATATTACAAAACAGTTCGATTACTCTCATAAATTTTGCATTAACAATAAGTTGAATAATAGCATAAAACAACTCAATGAACCAATTACAAGAGGGTTTCACACACCAAAAAGCTATGATATTCTTTCTAATTGGTCGGATCCGAACTTATTGGTAGACAGATTAAAACAACTACACCCGAATGATGATGAATTTCATAAAATAATTGAAGAGCTCATTCCAGCAAACATTATTGAATAGAAAAACATAAAGAAGAAGATCTCTAACACTTGGATGAATGACTATTGTATAACTAAAGTTTCGTAATAAAGTGAATCAATACGTAGAAACAAAAAAATTTTGTTGGAATCTCTTTGGTATCAGGATTTGCTCAACAATATATTTAGGTAGTTTTATAATACAGATGTACTTACCTAAAAAATTTTCTCTGTAAATCATACATTGATAAACCAGCGAAAATCTTCTTCAGCACATACGAATGGGCTACGCTAACCAATATTTTGAATGAAAATTCATTTATAAGTGCATCACTTCCAGCATGTTACGAAGAATATGATCCCGAGACGATGCCATGTGGGGACTACTACACCATTCTACAAGTAATATTTGATTATGTTAAATAGTTGGAAGTGATAAAACATGACATCAGCTTCCTTTTATGT